>CM060905.1:1268212566-1269462566 GCA_030737815.1 Allium fistulosum | reverse complement strand
AACAATAGTGAATAATTATCAACTCAAAGGGTACGGAATGACGGGCCGCTACAGGTTTGAGCTTAGCCATGAGTCATAAAGGGTTGTTTTGGTGTTATTTTAGGAAGAGGAGAGGTTTAGAAGTAGAATGAAGGTATATTTAAGTGGTTTTGAGAATTAAAAAGGAGAAAAAAGAGATTTTTAAATTTTGAAAGGTAGTTGGAAGCCATTCGAGAGAATTAAGAGCTTAAGTGAAGGAGAAAGAACTTTAGAAAAAGTGATAAATGAAAATGAAGATGGAGAGGGAAAGTTGAATTTGTTTTTATGGAAAAAGAGTTTGTGAATTTACCTAAATGCCCTTAAAGTACATGCCCTCCACTCATTTTTGAACACATCACCATTATCTCCTCCTACCTAACTTGTTGTATACGTTGTCCCCCCCTACAAACTTCTATCATTAATTACATCTTAGTACAAAGCATTGGATTACATGTTGGACAATAGGGTGTATTATGTACTTAAATCCACTTTTACTCTTGACGAATCTCTTTAACATCACATCCTCTTCTTCACTTTAAATTATATTTTTACTTATTTAAACATTCCAAAATAAAAGTGTTTTAATCATTTAAATATTGTTTTAAAATGTAAACAAAGGTTCAACAACTTTCTATAACTTGTTATCCGATAAAAAGTCAAAAATCCGAAAAACAAGTTTCGATCACATTTTCTGTTTTTCATCGAACTACCTATTTTAGTAAATAAAATTCACAAATGAATTTTCTATATTTAGTGATAAATTAATAGAGGGTATTTAATTATTAAAACCATAAATTGAATATTCAAAATTAATTAAATATTCATAAATCAAAGCGATAAAATTCTGGGTCGTTACATTCTTCCCTCCTTAATAAAATTTCGATCTCGAAATTTCATCATATGAGTACCCACTATTATTCATAAGTCCACATGATGTTCATAGGTCATCCATATGCAAAGTCTAATTCGATCTCTACTCGAATACATAACTTCACTTTCGAAATAGTATTGCTCACCTGATTCTCTAATGCGGACTCCGATCAGGCTTCTTGATTAGAAACATATAATCTCCTTACATAGCCATAAACTATGATAGAAAATTTTGGTTCCATATCAAGAATCCTTACCGAGTGTTCGCCATCAAAAATCGAGTGATAGATCCTTATTTGGAACGGTGTAAAACACCTCAAGGTCATGTACTCGAATCTTGGATCAAAACCTTGTGAAAAGAGAAGTGATCTTCGTTCAACTTACTTACTTATATATTGGTTCTCACTAATACCAATTCTATTTCTGTTGAAATTATTTATGAAAACATTTCATCAAACTAAACCTAAGTTCAACTTGTATAGTACCCTATTAATTCCTAAGAGTATGTACCACTATTTGGTACAAACCATTCCATTTCAAAACTACCCCTTTTGAAAATAATATTTCTAGAATTTCAAAACAAATAGTTTAACAAAATATCTATACCAAACATAGAATTAATTCCATGTAGGATCCACTAAGCCTCAATTAATTAATCTTTCAATAAATTAAATCATTTTTCAAATCTTTGATTTAGAATTCCTTTACAAAGAATATTTCCACAAACCCCTCATACTCGTTTAAATACTTGGAAAAACATTATTATACTTATCTCATCGGTATAATTATATAATAACTATTATAGTTTCAATACTTAGAAAGTACCTATGTACTTATCTCAATGGTATAAATATATTCACAAAACTTAAGGAACATTTCCTCTTTCCTAAACCATATTTAAATGGGCCAAAAACAATATTATTTAAAAACATTTCTTACAAAAAACCAAATCACTATCCTTCGGTGTTAAGTATGGAAAGAATGTTTCCATACCACCATAAATTAAGAAGGATAAATAGTTAAATAAATCTCATTCTTTTATAAAATTCCCTTTCTATAAGCCCATTTATTATTTACAAATATTTTTTTATAAATCTCCAAATGAACTTATAAAACTTCCTTATAAACTCTAAAATGATTTATAAAATCCTTTACAAAATATCATTTGTAAACTTCTTTTTAAGAAATCCTTTTTTACTAAGTATAATCTATTTTAAAATAATTTATCCTTTACAACACCCTTATTTAATTAACCGATTTCCTTTAAATCATCATAAGTAAACAATTAATTAACTCAAAACCATCATTTTTAAAATAATTTACTTTAAACGTCGTTAACCAAATCATTAGTTAACTTTAAAACATTCCCAATAAAATAGTTAATTAACTAATTTTAAAACATCTTTTATATTTATATAAGCACTTAACCTCAAATTGTTAACAAGATAGAAGTTAAATCTGAACCAAAACTTGTAATACGGAAAAAAAGCTTAGTGACCCTAATGGTACCAAATCAAGTTACCTTTTTTCTTTAATTTGACCTTTCAGGTGACATAAATGATGTATACATAAGCCAAAGTATATAAAATCAATTAGCAATTATTAACTAATCCATCACTTTATCCAATAATAATTAACTGGAATACAATTCAATGTTCAATTCAATATGATTGCAGAATGGGTATTTATTCAGCTAAATGGATGTCATCAATATTCTATCAATTTAAATTATAGTAAATAGGTGTTTTATTCTACTAAAAGATGTCTTTATTTTGTATAAATAATTCATTTTCTCAGTTACTTTATGGTACCAAGTCCTCAAACTCTGGGGACCCATCCTTCTAGCATTCCCCCCCCCCCCCCCCGTTTGTTTCTCGTCAGTAACATGTAACACCCCATATTTTTGGTAACATTATTTAGGATACTTAATTAGTTAAATTAAATAAAATAATGTGTTGATTAGGGGATTAAGATTTGATTTTTATTAAGAGGTAACTGTGCCATTTAACCAACGAATTAAAATAAGAGTTAAAATGAAATAGAGGAGGGGTAAAATAGGAAAGAGGCCATCTTATCCCTTAAACCTTGGTCGTGTATATCCATGCACGTTCATTTTTCATTTATCAAAATTTTTAAACTTGAGGTCGGCCACCATTAACAAGAGAAAGAGGAAGAAGATTAAGAAAAGCTAAGGAAGAAGCTAAATCAAATCAAATCCATTCAAATGTCAAGCTCCTTAATCTCTAAAGCTAAGGTGAATAATGACTACATCTCAAATTTCTTATTGTTTTCGGTTTTAAGATGAAATCCGAACCTATTGGCAATGATTTGCCTTGTTTTGAATGATGGAATGATTATATATACTTGTTGATAATTTATGTTTGTTCATATAGACTTTATGACATATAATAAGGTGAAAACTCTATCAAATGACATCCAAATGCCTTGAGAATTTTATATAGACCAGAAATGATATTTTAGGGATGGGTTTCAATTTTTAGAATTTTCTGAATTTATGTGGATTTTATATATTTTTTCTAGTGAAGAAAATGTTATTTTGGGTTAAAAATTATTTATAATTAAATAATTAGTGGTTTGGGTTTGGAATTTATATATGTTAAAAAGCATACAAAAAGTGATTTTCTGGAAATTTTGTAGAATTTTCCTAAGTGTTTTAATGGGTATATAAAATTATTTACAGTATGAGACTTAAGTGTTTTATATATTTATGAAAGGAGAAGGGGCTTCTTATTAATAAATAAAATTGTTAATTCTGGAAAGTTGGCAGTACTTTTAGAAAAGAGAAACTTGCAACCAATCACAATTTGACAAACAAGGTAGGTTAGGTACAAAGAAATAGTTTAAAAGGACAAATATACATGGTTTATACTGTTTTAATGCTTTCAGCACCAGGCTTTCGCCTCCTTACCTTCGCCTCTGACTCTATCAAAACCAATGCATATGGTATCGGGTAACTGGTACGTAGTGAATTGGATATAGGCGGAAGGTATAGGGTCGAAACCATGGGTTTTGAAGGGGTTAGAGCAATACTTTCCTTTTAAATGAAAATGCCCCTGCTTGCTTTCAACTGAATAGCTTTCGACTTGGTTAGCTTCCGACCAGGTCAAATGGTTTTAAAGAAATGGTTTCAATTGGGTTGCACCTTTATTTGTAAATAAATACTTTCGGTTGGGTCGAAACCCATGACTGCCTCTTTCTACCTTTCGACCCAGATTGGTTTCGAAAGGGTTGCTTTGCTTTGTTTTGCTTTTCAAACTTGACCACTTTTCCAATGCTTTCGAAGGGATGGTTTCGACATTATCACTTCTTTTCTTAGGAATTATTTTTAAAAGGGATGCTTTCAACTTTAATGGGTTTTTGATCCTTTTGCTCTACTTGAAGGCATAATCCAAATGGTTTCGACTGAAACGGTTTTCAAAGGTTTCGAAGGGGTAAATTTTTGAATGGTTTTGAATGGTTTTGAAAGGTTTCCACATGTTTTAAATTGAACCCAAAGGCTTTTGAAAGGTTTAGTATTTTAATGATTTCGAAAGGATTTTAAATGTAGGTTTCGAAGGGGTGGTTCCCTAATGATTTCAAAAGGTTTCCAAGGGAGGTTTTCCAATGATTTCGAAAGGTCTAAGAGAAAAGGTTTTTCCAATGTTTTCGAAAGGCATGGTTTAAAGGTTGTAAAGAAGGATGTCTAATGTTTTAAAGCTTTCGAAGGAAAGGCTTTTAATGGTTTTGAAAGGGTTACTTTCAATGGTTTCAAATGGGTTACTTTCAATGGGTTCGAAAGGGTTACTTTCAAGGGTTTTGAATGACTTTTTAAAGGATTTAAACAAAGTTTCCAAATATACTAACTAGGCAGCATAGCCTAAGTGTTTTTAAGTTAAAAAGGATTTTAACATATTTCGAGGGGATAGGTAATCCTTATTAAAATTCATCAACATTATTTTGAGTAAAGTATGTATAACATGGCAAAATAGCTTAGAGTAAAGCTAAGAAAATATTTTCCTTGTATAAGTATGATTTAAAAGGTTAAATCTTTTTGAAACGGTTTTCAAGGAAAAAGATGAAGGGTAGTTAACTCTAAGAAAATGATTCAAACAGTTAATCCAGTTTGCGGACAGTAAGTCCAGTCTGCGGGTAGTCGGTCCAGTTTTCGAACAAATAGTCCATATATTACTTATGGACAGAAAGTGCATTAGTACCTGATTATAGCTTAAAGGACATAGCTATTATTGTTATTATTATTATAATCGGTTCGATTAACCAGTTTGGTTGCAGGAAAAGATTTGCAAAAATATATGTTTTAAATAGGATATTAGTGAGGGGAAACCCGTTCCGCTAAGTGGCGCGGTCTTACTTCATACCAGTAAATCGAGATGTAACAGTATTATTCACATCGGGCTTTATGTTTGACTTGAAGTTTCTATTTCCCCTTAAACTCTTGGGTGCTCAAAATTGATTTGAGTAGGCTGAGGGTTGAGGTTTTCAGGTTTTAATAATTTTGGCGAATAAAGCTTCCAGAGATGAGTAGGTGGCTGACGAATAGCTGATTAGGAGTTACTGTTTATTTCCGCTGTGTTTATTAAGTCAAATATGACTATGTTGACACTGGTCAACAAAGGGGGCATCGTTATATGTCGCTCTTGACATATTTTGTAATTGATCATTGCATAGGAAACATTAATGGATTATGTAACTTGGATATGAATTATTTTTTTGAAATGTAATCTGTTAAATGTTTTTTTTGAAATCTGTGATTTTGTTCATATTCAAGTGCTTCCGATATTATGGATACCATTAGCATTACCGTATTTTGTCACCAGAAGTTGATACTAAAGATGACTGCAGCATCTATAGCGCTTAGCTTTTGGCCTCCATATACAGGATGTTACAACTTGGTATCAGTGCATAGGTTTATGAAAGACTTTAAATAAAAATGGTTTTTGAAAACATAATCTTAAGGAATTAGAGTAAGATTAGGTTATGGGACAACGCTATAATAATGTACTTGTATTTGCTATATGTAAGTATAATCTCTACTCTCCTATCTTTGTTAGGTTATTTTTATGTATCTCATGAGGTATGAATACAGATAAGGATGGTAGAAGAGGAAGAGTTAACCCAGGAGGGAAGGGCGTCGACAGGAATGCCAGACCTAATGCGAGGAGGACCCAAGGTCAAGCAAAAACAGAGAATGTGGGTGCTGGAGTCCCGCAAGTGGACACGGGAGCTATGTATCAGTTTTTTGTGAATATGATGCAAGCTGGAATTGCAGCCGGAGTGGTAGGAGGAGATGCTACAGGAGCAGGAGTTTCGGAAGTTCCAGTAGTTAACCATTATGCTAAGTTGAGCGGAGTTTACGTTAAACTTTAAGGGAAGCCATTTCTGGGAACAAAGGATGCTATAGAGGTGGAGAATTGGTTACTGCACTGTGAAAGAATCTTTGCAGACTTGGGGCTCAATGATGAGCAGAAGAGGAGGCTTGCTTCGAGACAGCTTCAGGGAGCAGCTTTGTTTTGGTGGAACAGTGTGACGGTTGGTGTGGATGAGGAAACCTTGACATGGGCAGATTTCAAGGTGATGTTCCATGAGAGGTTCATATCTGCAATGACACAGTTAGCTCTGATCAGAAAGTTTGCTGAGTTAGAGCAGGGAGAGATGTCTATTCTGGAGTATGCTAGAAGGTTGTTGGTCATATATGGGTATGCTTCAGTAGATACAGTGATGAAGAGGAATGAGAAGTTTATCAAGGGGTTGAAGCCTGAATTAGCAACTGCTACATTACGTCATATTAGAGATCCTTCCGATTTTGTAGTGGAGATGGCCTTAAGGCATGAGGAGACGCTTGATTCTCTAAAGAAGAGTAAGGCTAAGGAGCTCTAGGTTAGGCAGAGTAAGAAGAGGAAATTCTTTCCTAAGAAGAGTGGAGCAGCTAAGAAAGGGTGGTCTATGGTTATCTATTTTAAGGGAGACTAAAAGAGGCATTTTGCTAATGAGTGTCGTGCTAGAAAGGCAAAGGAGGTAGCCGGGAAGAAGAGTGTCCGGTGCTTCAATTGGGATCATATTGGCCACTATAAGAATCAATGCAAGGAGCCCGCTAGGGATGGAAAAGGCAAGGTGTATGCATTGGAGCCTGCTACTTCGAAGCCAACGGCTCAGGAGAAAGGAAAGGCAGTTTTGGGAGGTATGCTACAGATTCATGTTATGTCTGTTAGCGTTCTATTTGATACTGGTGCATAACATTCTTTTATATATATATGTTTGATATATAAGCTTAACCTAAAACCCACATATTTAGTTACTTCCTTACGGGTTGCGAATCCAATAGGAGGGTATGCAACTCTAGGGTTGAGACGTGACCAGTTAGAGTTTGACTTGTTATGTCATACTTTTGTTTGCAGTTTGCATGTGTTTGATTTTGTGGGGTTCGGAATTATTCTTGATATGGATTGGTTAAGTGAGTACGATGTTAGAATATTTTGCCACGATAGGAAAATATCGCTTAGACACCCTGATTGTAGGATTGTTTATACCATAGGAAGCTTTAGCAGTGAGGTGAATACTTTGTTGGGTGTTATGGAATTGGAAGAGGAGCTGAATCGAGTTTTTATGGTTAGAGAATTTGCGGATGTTTTTGAGCCTTTAGTTGGATTGCCATCGAAACGAGCCATTGAGTTTCGGATAGATTTGGTTTCAGGAGCAAATCCAATGAGTAGGCCGCCAAGCAGGATGACCCCTATAGAGATGAGGGATTTGAAGGTGCAGTTAGTGGATTTGGAAGGTAATAGTTTTATCAGACCAAGTAGTTCACCTTGGGGAGCAGCCACAGTGTTCACTAAAGTCGGATGGATCGTTAAAACTATGTATCGATTATCGTAAGTTGAATGAGAGGACGATAAAGAATCGATATCCATTGCCAAGGATTGACGATTTATTCGATCGGTTAAGTGGAGCCAAGATATTTTCCAAATTGGATTTGGCGACAGGTTTCCATCAGCTCAGATTAGCAGAGGATAGTATACCTTTGATGGTGTTTAGGACCAGATATGGATAATACGAATGGTTAGTTATGCGGTTCGGACTGACTAATACGCTGGCATTCTTTGTGGATTTGATAAACTGAGTTTTCCGAGAGCACTTGGATAGGTTCATTTTGGTTTTCATAGATGATATCTTGATATACTCTAAGGTTGAACAGGAGCATGAAGTTCATCTTAGAGTGGTGTTTGAGATGCTGAGGCAGCATCAGCTAAAGGCGAAGTTTTAGAAATGTAATTTCTGGAAGAAGGAAGTGAAGTTTCTTGGTCATGTAGTCTCAGAGAAAGGGATGTCAGTAGATCTGACTAAGATTGAAGTGATGAATAGTTGGAAGAGACCTGAGACAGTAACTAAGATAAAGAGTTTCCTTGGATCAGCTATGTAACGACCCCACCGCGATACCCAGATTAGCAAAGACCATTACAAGTATTGTCGTTTGCTAATCCGGTGAATACGGCTTGTTAAGGGCGATCAAATGTGAATATATTTTTATACTAACACTGACACGTCATTTATACCTTTTTAGTTAATATCTGAACTGAATTTGACATGTACAGTATTAATACAAAGTAATAGACACACCGATTTCTCAATATCAGAACGATATATCATATAAATAACAATCATAGCGGAATACTATACATCATATACAATACCTAGTGTAAGCCAACAAATATACAACTAGGCTCACATAATACACAACTCAAACTAAGTCGCTATCTCAAATTACGTTACATAGTACAATAAGTGAATATCCTACAGAAGATAAACTAAGTTTCAAAATGTCTATCATCTGCTAGCACACCTACCCAAAAGTCCAAGCGTCCTGTAAACTTGAAAAATCTCAGTCTGACCCGAGCAAAATAACACCAGGGTCAGACTATCTCTAAATATCCAATAGGGTGAGAACAAGATATAACGCAAGTACAAATAATATATAGGTGATACAATCATCCAAGAAATAACAAGTCACGGGGTTAACTTAACTTTGAATTCAACATAAGTCACATGTTTATACATTTTGGTCACGAATACAAATTAGGCACTAAACATTGAATTCCCCAGAACAAAGCACGACTTCTTTAAGCACATAAATATCAGTAATTTAATTTAGAATCTATCACAAAACACAAGAATATATATATATATATATATTTCACTAACACAGAATGGTTACACAAATCCTAATTTCCAGAATCCAAGAGATCTTAATCCAAACCAATCGTAATGATCGTTCAAAACAATCGTAGTGATTGTACTCAAAACCCGTGGCAAACAAACAAACAAATTGTTATCACTCGAACAGATCTGATACCAAGGATCATACTCAAACCGGGAACACAGAATCATAGAATAATCTTAAGGATAGTCCATACCGATCAAGGAGATTGTAGAAACCATGTCGATAAATTGACATCTATTTAATAATATTATTATTATTTTCGAAAATAAATCTAGGAATAAACTCATTAAGGATCTAGCAGCCACTTGCCGCACACCAAAAGAGAGTAAACTCTAAAGTGACAAACACTATCACCTTCGGTAATCACTAGAATTTAACCAATACGTCCCATACCGTATGGTGAAATCTAAGTATTTACTAAAAGCTAGTAAATATCACTTATTACAGATACCACTGGAAAACCTGAACTACATTCTCATATGGATCTATCAACCACTTGTCGCACACCAGAAGAGAATACAACTCTAAAGTGTAAAATACTTTCTAATAGCAATAACAAGAATTTAACCACGGAATCCCATACTACTTGGTTAAATTTGAGTATTCTCTAATGGGCCAGTAAGTTCCACTCAAACATTCTATTTAATGAGTTATACCATATTCGACGAAGCGTTATTCGAAAACATTTAAACCAATCGATAACACTAAGTCGATTATTAATACTCCTCATATTATAGAATTAAAGTTCTCAAAATATTTTTTTCAAGATCCACAAGTCACACAAGAATACCAAAATTGCATATAAATTAACCAAAGGCTAAGTACAATCAAATCCAATAAGGGTTTATTTTGAAAGCAAATAATATCATTTTACCCTATAGAAAATAATTTCTAAAATACTTTATCTATATAAATATTTATTTTCAAACTTCTCATTTTTAAATTCATAAAATTATTTATTATTCAAATCCATATAGATATTCACCATTTGATAAAATATTCCATAAATCCGAATTGTTCTAAAAATGCAGTTATATATATATATATATATATAGTTTTCTCAAAATACGTAAATGATATTTAGTTAATAAACCATATTTCAGAGACCATATATATATATATGTTATCATTTATTTTATGAAACCATAAATACTAATATTTCAAATCCATATTGGTATAAAAACATTTGTTTTGAAATAATATAGATTTGTATTTCAAAACCATACTTTTAAATCCATAACCATTTCTACCACTTATATATATATAGTTGTTTATAAAAGAAATTGAATTCATTTGGAAACAATTTAGAAGCATATAAAATCAAAGCATGTTGCATACAATAAATTCAAGTCACAAAATACTACAGGATGAAACAAGTATATGTTTAAGCTAATTTCAATTCAAAAAAATGGAAACGTACTATATATAAAACAATGTAACAAATAAGTGCTATACAAAGGTCGGCAAATAAATAAAAGCAAGCATGGACGTGCAAAAGAAAGTACATAGGCATAGGGCATGATAAATTTTCAAGGCCACATGGCATGTGTACAAAATCAAAGCAACAAAAAGAAGCAATATTGACAAGGGCAATTTGCACCTAAGTTTATGTTAATGTGTTCAATTACACTAGGGGAAAGGTGCTTACTTTATTTCAAAGCAACAGAACAAAGCAAAGGACGTTTGCATTTAATGCAAAGGCAAGGGACGTGACGCATTACAAGGCATCAGTACAATGTATGATCTGTTAGCATATTGATCCAAATACTGTTTGGGCCTTTTAGCCTTTTCTTATGCTTTCTATCTATATAAACATATCTCTGTAACCCTAATGTAATCAATCTTTTTGCTTAGCCGTCTTGCTGAATAATATGAATTATCTTCTTCTTCTTCCTCTTTTTATTTGATTTTACAAATGTTTTACAAACGTTTACATGGTATCAGAGCAAGGTTCCTGTTTCTGCCCGCTGCCTCGTCGCTGCATCAGTCCGAAACCCTAGCCTGCTTCAGCCCGAAACCCTAGCCTCGTTGTCGCTGCCTCTGTCGTCGACCTTGTCCCCAGCCTGCCGCCCTAGTCCCCAGCCTGCCTCATCCCAGAGCCTCGTCCCCAGAGCCAGCCTCGTCCCCAGCCTGATGCCTCGTCCCCAGCCTGCCTGCCTCGTCCCCAGCCTGCCGATCTCCCCAGAGCCTGCCGCCCTAGTCCCCAGCCTGCCCTAGCCTCCAGAAACCCTAGAAGTCTGAAACCCTACCCTGCAGAAACCCTAGCACACCGAAACCCTACCCTGCAGAAACCCTAGCCTGTCCCTGTCTCGAAACCCTAGTTCCCCGAAACCCTAGCCCAATTGATACCAGTCTCGACCTGAAGTAGTTGCTGACTTCAAAATATGGTAGGAGGCGATGATTCATTACAGGCTATTAGTGTTCGTTTAGATGGAAAAAACTATTCTTATTGGAGTTATGTCATGAAAAATTTTCTGAAAGGAAAACAGATGTGGGGATATATTTCTGGTGTTATTGTGGCTCCTGAAACTGCTAATGTTGAATCAATGGAGAAATGGGACACCAACAATTCAAAGATCATCACTTGGATTAATAATTCCGTTGAGAATAAAATTGGTATGCAATTGGCTAGGTATGATACTGCTAAGCAAGTTTGGGACTATTTGGAGCGACTTTTTGTGCGCTCTAACTTTGCCGTTCAATATCAATTAGAGGCTGATATTCGGTCATTGTCTCAGAATGATCGAAATATTCAAGATTTTTGTTCTGAAATTACTGCTCTTTGGGATCAATTGGCTATGACTGAGGATGCTGAGCTTAGGTCATTTGCTCCATATATCGCTCGTAGGGAGGTACAACGTCTTGTTCAATTGTTGATGGCTCTTCGACCAAAGTACGAGCATTGTCGTGCGTCCATCCTACATCGCACTCCTTTACCTTCTGTTGATTCTGCTCTACATGAATTATTAGCTGAAGAAACTCGCTTGAAGTCTCAAACTGAGAAAGTTGCACAGACCTCTTCTGCATCTGTTCTTGCTACGGGAATTTTACCAATCCCGTCTCAACGCAACAAGATAAATATCAAGAATGGTCGTGATTGTAATTACTGTAAACAACCAGGCCATTGGAAAAATCAATGTCCTGAATTATTGGCTCGTCAAAAAAATCAAAGTTTTAAGCAAGGTGATAGATCGCAACAGCAACAACGTGGTAGCCAACAACAGTCCTTCTCTACTGCACAAGGATATGGACAGTCACGTGGTAGTTCCCAGCCTAAGATTGCTGCATTGGTACATCCTTCTGGTGAATCAGGTGTGGATTCCTCTATGGACTCTCTTGTAGAACAATTTCAGAAGTTCCTTGCTAGCCAGTCTTTGTCTCAAAACATGACTGCTCCTTAGTCTCAGCACTTTGCCATGTCAGCTCCCTCCATATCAGGTTTGAATT
Source organism: Allium fistulosum (assembly GCA_030737815.1). Taxonomy (NCBI): domain Eukaryota; kingdom Viridiplantae; phylum Streptophyta; class Magnoliopsida; order Asparagales; family Amaryllidaceae; genus Allium; species Allium fistulosum. Next base: position 1,269,449,998 of record CM060905.1, on the reverse strand, counting down.
CTCCTTTGTGGATTTTGGATTCTGGTGCTTCATATCATATGTCCCATGATTGTTCATCATTTATATCTATGTCTTTTGATTCTCTCTCACCTTCTATTTTGACTGCTGATGGCACACCTTTGCCATTAACAGGAATCGGTACAATTCAAACCACACACGTTTCCCTCCCAAATGTTTATTGCATTCCAAAATTAACTATGAATCTTGTGTCGGTCAGACAACTTTGTGCTTGGATATCTTGTTCATTTTTCTTCTACCACTTGCTCTGTGCAAGATCCCAACTCCAAGAAGTTGATTGGGACAGGCCGTAGGCAGGGCGGTCTCTATATTTTGGATGACTTGCACATTCCAAGTCATGTCGCTGCTGCTAGTATTGACCTTTCTTCTTTTCATTTAACTCCATTGTCTTCTAAGTTTTATTTGTGGCATTCTAGACTTGGTCATATTTCAAGCTCTCGTCTTAAATTATTATGTAATTCTGGTGTTTTGGGAGATTTACGTTCTCATGATATTTCAGATTGTAGTGGTTGTAAACTTGGAAAATTTTCTGCTTTACCCTTTAATCAAAGTGTTTCTACTTCCACTGCATCTTTTGATTTAGTTCACTCTGATGTTTGGGGTCTAGCACCCATCCCCACAAAAGGTGGGTGCAGATATTATGTCTCTTTTATCGATGACTATACTCGTTATTGTTGGGTTTTTCTAATGAAACGTCGTTCTGAGTTTACTGATATATATACTGCCTTTCAAGCATATGTTAAAACACAACAATCTGCTATTGTTAAATGCTTTCGTTCTGATTTAAGGGGGGAATATACTAAGGGAGACCTTTCTAACATATTCACGGCTGATGGTACTTTGCATCAGTCTTCCTGCACTGATACCCCGCAACAAAATGGTGTTGTTGAAAGAAAACATAGACACATTGTTGAAACTGCCCGTTCTATGATTCTTTCATCTAGCGTTCCAAAAGAATTTTGGGGAGAAGCTGTTCTTACTTCCGTTTATCTTATTAATAAGATCCCGATTTATCATAATTCTGGTATTTCTCCTCATGCCAAGTTGTTTGGTCAAACTCCCGATTACTCTCACCTAAAAGTGTTTAGTTCCACTTGTTTTGTTCTTCGTCCACACGTAGAGCGTACAAAATTATCTTCGCGTGTTGCTATATGTGTTTTTCTTGGGTATGGCATTGGACAAAAAGGCTATCGCTGTTATGATCCTTCTTCAAATAAACTATATGTTTCTCGTCATGTTTCCTTTATTGAGCATATTCCCTTCTACTCTATTCCAGCTAGTCCTCATAGGATGACTAAGTCTGATCTTATTCACATTGATCCATTTCCTGCTGATAACCCCTCTGATTCACCACCCATTACCATTGATACACTGTCATCCATACACTTTGTTCCTCCTCCTTCTGCAGGTGACACCTTATCTCCTGCTACTACGACTGTTCAAACACCTCCTGTGATGACAGATCATGTTCAACCTCGCTATCCCACTCGCACACGTAAATCTACTCAATTATCAGATTTTGCTTACTCTTGTTACTCTTGGGCTTTTGCTTCATTTCTTGTTTCCATTAACACTTTCTATGAGCCTTCTTCTTACTCGGAGGCAGTTCGTTCTCCTGTGTGGCAACGTGCTATGTCTGAGGAAATGTCTGCTTTAGACAAAACTGGTACCTGGGATCTTGTATACCTTCCTACTGGGAAGAAAACTATTGGTTGTCGATGGGTATATAAGATTAAAACCAAGTCAGATGGTTCTATTGAGCGATACAAAGCTCGTTTAGTTGCTAAAGGATTTGCCCAAGAGTATGGCATGGATTATGAGGAGACATTTGCTCCTGTGGCTAAGATGACATCCGTTCGGGTTCTTATTGCTGTTGCGTCCAGTCGTAAGTGGGACATCTCTCAAATGGATGTTAAAAATGCTTTTCTTAATGGAGATCTTAAGGAAGAAGTTTACATGGTTGCTCCACCTGGTGTTTCTCATGCTACAGGTCAGGTTTGCAGGCATAAGAAAGCTCTATATGGTCTTAAGCAAGCACCACGTGCTTGGTATGAGAGATTTTCGAATGTTGTTACATCACCTGGTTTTACCTCTAGTCCTCATGATTCAGCACTTTTTATCAGATTGACTTCTGCAGGCCTTATTCTTCTTCTACTATATGTAGATGATATGATCATTACAGGTGATGACAGTAATGGTATTGTGAGCATTAAAGCCACATTGTCTCGTTGTTTTGATATGAAGGATTTGGGTCATCTACGTTACTTTTTAGGCATTGAAGTAGCTTCCTCGGAAAAAGGCTATCTTCTTTCCCAATCCAAATACGCCACTGGAATTATTCATCGTGCCGGTCTTACTGATACACGTCATGTTGATTCACCTCTTGAGGTAAATGCCCGATATACTCCGACCGATGGGAGTCCTCTTTCTGATCCCACTTTATATCGTTCTATTGTTGGTTGCCTTGTATATCTGACCATCACTCGTCCAGATATTGCCTATGCTGTTCACATTGTTAGCCAGTTCGTATCTTCCCCTACCTCTGTTCATTGGGCTGCTGTTATGCGCATTCTTCGTTACTTGCAAGGAACAATTTATCAGAGTCTTTTGTTCCCATCGACCTCATCTTTGGAGCTTCGTGCTTTCTCTGATGCAGATTGGGCTGGTGATTCAACGGATAGAAAATCCACAACTGGCTTTTGCATATTTTTAGGTGATTCCCTTATTTCATGGAAGAGCAAGAAACAGGATGTTGTTTCTCGGTCTTCCACTGAGGCAGAGTATTGTGCTATGGCCTCCACTACATCTAAGATCATTTGGTTACGCTGGTTGTTGGAGGATATGGGTGTTTCGATTTCTTCTTCCACTCCTATGTATTGTGACAATAAGAGCGCTATTCAAATTGCTCACAATACTGTTTTTCATGAGCGCACCAAACATATTGAGATTGACTGTCATTTCACTCGGTATCACTTGCTGCATGGAACTATTTCTCTGCCTTTTACTTCGTCATCGACGCAACTTGCAGATTTCTTCACGAAGGCTCACACTATCGAACGTCATAGATTTTTCATTGGCAAACTCTCGATGCTTCTTGTTGTACCATCGCGTGTTTGAGGGGGGATGTTAGCATATTGATCCAAATACTGTTTGGGCCTTTTAGCCTTTTCTTATGCTTTCTATCTATATAAACCTATCTCTGTAACCCTAATGTAATCAATCTTTTTGCTTAGCCGTCTTGCTGAATAATATGAATTATCTTCTTCTTCCTCTTCTTATTTGATTTTACAAAAGTTTATGTTAATGTGTTCAATTACACTAGGGGAAAGGTGCTTACTTTTTTTCAAAGCAACAGAACAAAGCAAAGGACGTTTGCATTTAATGCAAAGGCAAGGGACATGATGCATTACAAGGCATCAGTACAATGTATGATCTACTTTCAAGGCAACTAACAAATATAAGTACAAAGAAACCCAAAACATATTATTTGCAGCTACTTTTCACAAATGAAGAAATTTGCATTTGTGCCCAAATTAATGTGTACAATTGCAAAAGGGAAATAAAATTAAGGCTACAGGCATTTAACCAAACAAAGTCAAGGCAAACTATAGGAAAACAAAACAAGATGGACGTGTGTCCTTTAGCATGTGAAATACTAAAGTATGGAAAAAGGTGTGAACTTACAAGGCAAGGATGCATGAAATATTGACTATAGGAAATTTGTGTGTATAAAAGCACTATATGCAGGGACGAAACAAATTCACAGAACAATGTAAGGACACATGAAAAGAAAACGAAGGCTACAGAGCTAGGAACAAGTGCATGTTCATATTTTCCAAACAACAGGCAATTTACAGCGAGTGACTAAATAGATACGAATAGACAATAGCAATAGATCATCAAATATCAGCAATCAAATTCTCAATCATTGAACCTAAAATTGCTAAGCACACTATTAGATATTCAAAGGTAGGATGTGAGGGGATTAACACACCTTAATTTTTCTTAATTCAGCACCAAAATTATGATTACAGCAGCTTCAAACTGAAATAGCAAACTCTTTATTTATTTGCTTCAAAAGAGTTTAATTTGTAATTTGAATTAGAAAGGATTAAGCCCTAGATCGAAAGAGGGGTTTTGATTTCATTTTCTTTCTGTGTCTCAAGTTTTTAGAAGGAAAAGTATGTTCTGTCCATGAGAACAAGACTTTCCAATCTCTTATGTTGGGTAATTGGGCTTGGGTTTGCTACTAAACCCAATAGCTAGGTGTTAAAAAAAAGGAGAAGTATTGCTAATTACCTCTCCTAATTTACAAAATATCTATTCTACTATTAAATCAGTTTTAATGATTTTTTCAATTAAATTCTCAATCTCAATTTATCCGAAATACAAAAATCTCCGGTTTATATATCTTGAATGGTTTTATAATTAGAATTCACTTTTTTTTATTTCCACTTTAATATTCTAACAATAATTTCAAACTATTTCATTCGTTTGATATTTCAAATAATTTTAATTTAACTAAATTTTAAATTCCCTCATTTGTTAATTCATTATTTACTATAAAAATCTCTAACAGCCAAATTCAACAATATTTAATCTAAAATAAAATCATTCACAAAGGATTACTAATTCCTTCCTTTTAGTTAAAATTAACCCAATTATCAAAAATCGACTTTAATTACTTAATTAAATTTCTACAAATTACAAAAATGGAATTATTAACAAAAATTAAATTTAATTAATTTGATATTTAATAGCAGGTTTGTTACAGACCTCCTCCTTAAGAAAATTGCGTCTCTGCAATTTCCTTAATTAAAGAAATCTATAAATCAAAAAAAAAATTCTTTCTTTTTTTAAGCTAATTCTAATACAACCTAGCAAAAGAAAGAATGCTACCTTATACAATAATTATACCTTACTAAGCCGATCTACCAAAAGTCTTCGCAGCCTTCCCTTTCCCTTCTTTCCTTTCCTTTTGCGGGCATGTAACAATCAAGCGTCCCTCCTTCTTGCAATAAAAGAAAACACCAGATGGAGAAGAAACTTTGGGCTTTCTGCACTCATTCGAATAATGGCCCTTGATTCACAGTTGAAACATGTTACTTGAATCTTATGTGGAGCTGTAGGACCAGACTCATCTTGCTTCCTCTTCTTACTCTTTGATTCTAAATTTTCTTGCTCGATGGTTTGCTTCCTCCACCAATTGAGTCTTGCTTTGGCCTCATAAAAAGGTCTTCCCCGTCATCCTTCTCTGCTTCCTCCAAGCAAAGAGCTGAATCAACCAAAGACTCGAAAGATATATCCAACTGAAGTAACAAGGCCTTTTTCAATGACTTGCGTAATCCATAGATAAACTTCTGGTTTTTCTTCCTTGGATTATTAATAAAATCCAATCTATATTTAGATAAGGCCTCAAATTCCGCTACTCCATAACTGAAGACTAATCTTGCCCAAGGTCAATGAATTTTCTATTCATCGCTTCTTTCTCTGCTTCTGGCAAAAACTTCTGCTCGAATCTCTGTCTAAACTGTGCCCAAGTAAGCTGAGCCTCTTCGACTTCTGCCACTAACAAATCATACCATTCCAATGCTCTTTCCTGCAGATGACTAGATTCCACTAAAACTCTTTGTGCATCGGAAAGGTTCATGCAGTTAAAAATCCTTTCGCATGTCTTTATCCAAGCCTGTATCTCAATAAGCTTCTCCGTTCCTTTAAACAGTTTACCTCCCAAATGACCGAAATCTCTACATAAGTAAGCGAAATCAGCACGAACTAAATGAGCATCCGGATCAGTGGTCCGGGCAGCACGGACAATCTCTGAAATTTATTCGGGAGTCAAAAACATCCCTACTAGGCTAGGATTACTGGTAGATCCTGGTGTAACTCTAGGTCTGCCTCCAGCCATAATATTGATCTGCACAATCCAACTCTAATATTATTTTTAATATAACTAGTTAAAATCAAAATACGTCCCAAATGATTATCTCATAATCATTTTATATTCCTATCCTTAATTAGATAGTTAATATAACTATCTAATACACACCCAAATGAACAGGACTCTAAGTTATCTAGGTTTCAAATCTGTAAAGTTTCATATTATAACGTTCTGACTCTGCTCTGATACCAAATTGTAACGACCCCACCGCAATACCCAGATTGGCAAAGAACATTACAAGTAATGTCGTCTGCTAATCCGGAGAATATGGCTTGTTAAGGGCGATCGAATGTGAATATATTTGTATACTAACACTGACACGTCATTTATACCTTTTAAGTTAATATCTAAACTGAATTTGATGTGTACAGTATTAATACAAAGTAATAGACACACCGATTTCTCAAAATCAGAATGATATATCATATAAATAACAATCACAGATCACAACGAAATAATATACATCATATACAATACCTAGTGTGAGCCAATAAATATACAACTAGGCTCACATAATACACAACTCAAACTAAATCACTATCTCAAATTACATCACATAGTACAACAAGTGAATATCCTACAAAAGATAAACTAAGTACCAAAATGTCTATCATCTGCTAGCACACCTACCCAAAAGTCCAAGGGTCCTATAAACCTGAAAAATCTCGGTCTGACCCGAGCAAAAATAACACCCGGGTCAGACTATCTCTAAATATCCAAAAGGGTGAGAACAAAATATAACACAAGAACAAATAATGTATAGGTGATACAATTATCCAAGAAATAACAAGTCACGGGGTTAACTTAACTTTGAATTCAACATAAGTCACATGTTTATACATTTTGGTCACAATACAAACTAGGCAATAAACATTGAATTCCCCAGATCAAAGCACAACTTCTTTAAGCACACAAATATCAGTAATTTAATATAGAATCTATCACAAAACACATGAATATATATATATATATATATATATATATATATATATATATATATTCACTAACACGGAATGGTTACACAAATCCTAATTTCCGAAATCCAAGAGATCTTAATCAAAACCGATCGTAATGATCATCCAAAACAATCGTAGTGATTATACTCAAAACCATGGCAAACAAACAAACAAATTGGTATCACTCGAACCGATCCGATAATCGTACTCAAATCGGGAACACAGAATCACAGAATGATCTCAAGGATAGTCCATATCGATCAAGGGGATCGTAGAAACCATATCGATAAATTTACATTTATTTAATAATAATATTATTATTTTTGAAAAGAAATCCAAGAATAAACTCCTTAAGGATCTAGCAGCCACTTGCCACACACCAAAAGAGAGTAAACTCTAAAGTGCCAAATACTATCACCTTCAGTAATCACTAGAATTTAACCAATACGTCCCTTATCGTATGGTGAAATCCAAGTATTTATTAAAAGCTAGTAAATATCACTTATTACGGATACCACTGGAAAACCTGAACTACATTCTCTTAAGGATCTAGCAACCATTTGTCGTGCACCAGAAGAGAATACAACTCTAAAGTGTAAAATACTTCCTAATAGCAATTACACGAATTTAACCATGGCATCCCATATTACCTGGTGAAATTTGAGTATTCGCTAATGGGCTAGTAAGTTCCACTCAAACATTCTATTTAATGAGTTATACCATATTCGATGAAGTGTTATTCGAAAGCATTTAAACCAATCGATAACACTAAGTCGATTATTAATGCTCCTCATACTATAGAATTAAGGTTCTTAAAATATATTTTTTTCAAGATCCCAATTCGCACAAGAATACCAAAATTGCATATAAATTAACCAAAGGCTAAGTACAATGAAATCCAATAAGGGTTTATTTTGAAAGCAAATAATATCATTTTACCATATAGAAAATGATTTCTAAAATACTTTATCTATATAAATATTTATTTTCAAACTTCTCATTTTTAAATTCATATGCTTATTTATTATTCAACTCCATATAGATATTCACCATTTGATAAAATATTCCATAAATCCAAATTGTTCTAAAAATGCACTTATATGTATATATAGTTGTCTCAAAATACCGCAAAAGATATTTAGTTAATAAACCGTATTTTAGAGACCATATATGCATGTTATCATTTATTTTATGAAACTATAAATACTGATATTTGAAACCCATATTGGTATAAAAATAGTTGTTTTGAAATAATATAGGTTTGTATTTCAAAATCATACTTTTAAATCCATAAGCATTTCTACCACTTATATATATATATAGTTATTTATAAAAGAAATTGAATTCATTTGGAAACAATTTAGAAGCATATAAAATCAAAACATGTTGCGTACAATAAATTCAAGGCACAAAATACTACAGGACGAAACAAGTATATGTTCAAGCTAATTTCAATTCAAAAAAAATGGAAATGTACTATATATAAAAGAATGTGACTAATAAGGCAACAAGCTATGCAAAGGTCAGCTAATAAATAAAGGCAAGCATGGACGTGCAAAAGAAAGTACATAGGCATAGGGCATGATAAATTTTCAAGGTCACATGGCATGCGTACAATATCAAAGCAACAAAAGGAAGCAATATTAACAAGGGCAATTTGCACCTAAGTCTATGTTAATGTGTTCAATTACACTAGGGGAAAGGTGCTTGCTTCATTTCAAAGCAACGGAACAAAGCAAAGGATGTTTGCACTTAATGCAAAGGCAAGGGACGCGATGCATTTCAAGGCATTAGTACAATGTATGATCTACATTCAAGGTAACTAAGATATTTAAGTACAAAGAAACCAAAAACATATTATTTGCAGCTACTATTCACAAATGAAGAAATTTGCTTTTGTGCCCAAATTAATGTGTACAATTGCAAAAAGGACATACAAATAAGGCTACAGGCATTTAACCAAACAAAGTCAAGGAAAACTGTAGGCAAACAAAACAAGATGGACGTGTGTCCTTTAGCATGTGAAATACTAAAGTATAGAAAAAGGTGTGAACAAATTCACTACAAGGCAGGGACGAAACAAATTCACAGAACAATGTAAGGATGCACGAAAAGAAAACGAAGGCTACAGAGCTAGGAACAAGTGCATGTTCATATTTTCCAAACAGCAGGCAATTTACAGTGAGTGACTAAATAGATATGAACAGACAATAGCAGTAGATCATCAAATATCAGCAATCAAATGCTCAATCATTGAGCCTAAAATTGCTAAGCACACGATTAGATATTCAAAGGCAGGTTGTGAGGGGATTAACTCACCTTAATTTTTCTTAATTCAGCACCGAAATTATGATTACAGCAGCTTCAAACTGAAATAGCAAACCCTTGATTTATTTGCTTCAAAAGAGTTTAATTTGTAATTTGAATTAGAAAGAATTAAGCCCTAGATTGAAAGAGGGATTTTGATTTCATTTTCTTTCTGTTTCTCAAGTTTTTAGAAGGAAAATTATGTTCTGTCCATGAGAACAAGACTTTCTCAATCTCTTATGTTGGGTAATTGGGCTTGGGTTTGCTACTAAACCCAATAACTAGGTGTTAAAAAAATAGGAGAAATGTTGCTAATTACCTCTCTTAATTTACAAAATATCCATTCTACTATTAAATCAGTTTTAATGATATTTTTTTCAATTAAACTCTCTAACTCAATTTATCCGAAATACAAAAATCTCCAGTTTATATGACTTGAATGGTTTTATAATTAGATTTCACATTTTATTTATTTATTTCCACTTTAATATTCTAACAATAATTTCAAAGTATTTCATTCATTCGATATTTCAAATAATTTTAATTTAACTAAATTTTAAATTCCCTCATTAATTAATTCATTATTTACTATAAAAATCTCTAATAGCCAAATTAAAAAATATTTAATCTAAATTAAAATCATTCACAAAGGATTACTAATTTCTTCCTTTTAGTTAAAATTAACCCAATTATCAAAAATTGACTTTAATTACTTAATCAAATTTCTACAAATTACAAAAATGGAATTATTAACAAAAATTAAATTTAATTAATTTGATATTTAATAACAGGGTTGTTACAAGCTGTTTATTATCGGAGATTCATTAAGGATTTGTCACTAATAGCAGCACTGATGACCAAGCTAACAAGAAAGGATGTGAAGTTTGTGTGGACCGAAAAGTGTGAGGAAGCATTCCTCAGTTTGAAACACTTATTGACCCATGCACCTGTGTTGGTTGTTCCGTAAGGAAACCAGGATTTGGTAGTTTATACAGATGCATGTGGAACAGGATTGGGAGCTGTGCTGAAGCAGAAAGGTAAAGTGTTTGCCTATGCTTCTAGGCAACTTAGACCGCATGAGGTCAGATATCCGATGCATGATTTGGAATTGGCTGTGGTGATTTTTGCATTGAAGGTGTGGAGACATTACTTTTTGGAAGAGAGGTTTGAGTTATATACATATCATAAGTCGCCGATGTATTTGTTCTCTCGGAAAGAGCTGAACATGAGACAGCAGAGATGGTTAGAATTTATAGCTGCTTATGATTTTGGGATTGAGTACACACCAAGGAAAGGTAATAAGGTAGCAGACACACTTAGCAGAAAGCATCAGAATGCAGTGTTGGCGATGATTGCTGAGTGGAAGGATTTGGAAGCCTTGGCAGCTGTAGAGTGCAGTGGAGATCCAAGGTTGGGTCTAGTGAAGGGACAGTTGTATTATCTTGTTTGGAAGTTCTACCAGTGTCGATCGAAAGGATTGCTTCTAAACAAGATGAGGATCCAGTGTTAGCTGAACGGATCAGGAAGTTAAGAGGTCGAACCGAGAGCGAATACTTAAAGGACTTCAGTCTTGTCCAGAATGGGTGGTTGAGAAAGAAAGGGAAATTATGTGTTCCGAGTATAGGAAACATAAGGAAAGAAGTTTTGGAGGATTGCCATCATTCGAAGTTCTCTATTCATTCGGGAGGAACTAAGATATATCGAGATATGAAGAGAAGTTTATTCTGGAAAGGTATGAAGCGGGATATTGGCTTATGGGTAAACCAGTGCTTGAATTACCAACAGGTAAAAGCCAAACATCAAAAGCCGAGTGGGTTGCTTCAGCCCTTAGATATTCCAGTATGGAAATGGGATTCTATTTCTATGGATTTTATTGACGGGATGCCAAAATCTAGTAGAAGAAATGAAAGTATATGGGTCATAGTGGACAGATTGACCAAGAATGCCCATTGCATTCCAGTTAAGTCAACCAGGATGGCACCTGTTTTAGCAAAGTTGTTTATGAAAACTGTAGTTAGACTGCGCGGAATTCCTAGTAGTATAGTAAGTGATAGAGATTCCTTATTCACTAGTGAATTCTGGAAGAGTCTACATGAAGTTTTGGGAACCAAGCTCAAGATAAGTATCCCTTACCAGCCGTAGACAGATGGGAAAACGGAAAGAATTAACAAAGTCTTGGAAGATTTGTTAAGAGCTTGTGTTCTAAACTTCGAGGGATCATGGGAAGACCATCTGTATTTAGTCGAGTTGTCGTATAACAACAGTTACTAGACTAGTATTGGGATGGCACCATTTAAAGCTTTGTATGGAAGGCCAAGAAAATCTCCCGTATGTTGGTTAAAGACCGGGGATAGGTTGGTTCTTGGTCCAGATTTGATTAGAGAAGCTGCAGAAAAGATTGAGGTCATTCGAGCTAGGATGAAGGAGGCCCGGTCTATGCAGAAGAGTTATGCAGATAAAAGACGGAAAGATTTAGAATTCTAAGTTAGAGATTAGGTTTTAGTTAAGGTGTCACCGATGAAGGGTGTGATCAGATTCGGGAGATCAGGAAAGTTGGCACCGAGATTCGTTGGACCTTTTCATATTGTTGGGAGGATCGGGAAACTCGCATATAGAGTAGAGTTAACGAGCAGTTTGGTAGGAGTCCACGATGTTATCCATATTTCTCATCTCAGAAAGTGGGTTAGAGATCCGGAGACTACTATTGCACCAACTGTGATAGATGACTTAGTGGTAGAACCAGACTTAACTACAGTAAGAAAGTCGATTCGCATTGTTGCAAGGGATGAGAAGAGACTTAGAACCAAGACAGTCAAATTAGTTAAAGTCCAGTGGATCGATGATGAAAGGGACTGTACTCGAGAGATTGAGAGTAGGATTAGAGATACTTATCCTGACTTGTTTGATGGTATGTTTTACCTCTTTGATTGATTTGTTTTGTACCTTATCGTAATTTCGAGGACGAAATCCTTTTAAGGAGGGGAGTTTGTAACACCCCATATTTTAGGTAACATTATTTAGGATATTTAATTAGTTAAATTAAATAAAATAATGTGTTGATTAGAGGATTGAGATTTGATTTTTATTAAGGGGTAGCTATGTCATTTAACCAATGAATTAAATAAGAGTTAAAATGAAATAGAGGAGGGGTAAAATAGGAAAGAGGCCATTCTTATACCCTTAAACCTTGGCCGTGTATCCCCATGCATGTTCATTTTTCATTTATTAAAATTTTTAAACTTGAGGCCAGCCACCATTAACAAGAGAAAGAGGAAGAAGATTAAGAAAAGCTAAGGAAAAAGCTAAATCAAATCAAATCCATTCAAATCTCAAGCTCCTTAATCTCTAAAGCTAAGGTGAATAATGACTACATCTCAAATTTCTTATTTTTTTGGTTTTAAGATGAAATCCGAACCTATTTGCAATGATTTACCATGTTTTGAATGGTGGAATGATTATATATATTTGTTGATAATTTATGTTTGTTCATATAGACTTTATGACTTGTTTTAAAGTGTAAACCCTAACAAATGACATCCAAATACCTTGTGAATTTCTATATCGACCAGAAATGATATTTTAGAGATAGGTTTCAATTTTCAGAATTTTCAGAATTTATGTGGATTTTATATATATTTTCTAGTGAAGAAAATGTTATTTTAGTTAAAAAATTATTTACGGTTAAATATTTAATGGTTTGGGTCTGGAATTTATATATGTTAGAAAACATATAAAAATTTATTTTATGGAGTTTTTGTAGAATTTTCCTAAGTGTTTTAATGGGTATATAAAATTATTTAAGGTATGGGACTTAAATGTTTTATATATTTATGAAAGGGGAAGGGGCTTTTTATAAATAAATAAAAAATTTACTTCTGGAAAGTCGGTGGTACTTTTAGAAAAGAGAAACTTGCGACCAATCATAATTTGACAAACAAGGTAGGTTAGGTACAAAGAAATAGTTTAAAAGGACAAATATACATGGGTTTACTATTTCGATGCTTCTGGCACCAGGCTTTCGCCTCTTTACCTTTACCTCCGACTATATCGAAACCAACGCACATGGTATCAGGCAAGTGGTACGTAGTGAATTGGATATAGGCGGAAGGTATAGGGTCGAAACCATGGGATTCGAAGGGGTTGGAGCAATACTTTGCTTTTAAATGAAAATGTGCCTGCTTGCTTTCGACCGAATAGCATTCGACTTGGTTGGCTTTCGACTAGGTCAAATGGTTTTAAAGAAATGGTTTCGATTGGGTTGCACCTTTGTTTTTAAATAAATGCTTTCGACTGTGTCGAAACCCGTGATTGTCTCTTTCTACCTTTCGACCCAGATTGGTTTCGAAAGGGTTGCTTTGCTTTGTTCTGCTTTTTAAACTTGACCGCTTCTCCAATGCTTTTGAAGGGATGGTTTCGACACCATTACTTCTTTACTTAGGAATGATTTTGAAAGGGATGCTTTCGACTTTAATGGGTTTCTAATCATTTTTCTCTACTTGAAGGCATAATCCAAATGGTTTCGACCGAAACGGTTTTCAAACATTTCGAAGGGGTAAATTTTTGAATGGTTTCGAAAGGTTTCCACATGTTTTAAATTGAACCCGAAGGCTTTCGAAAGGTTTAGTGTTTTAATTCTTTCGAAAGGGTTTTAAATGTAGGTTTCGAAGGGGTGGTTCCCCAATGATTTTGAAAGGTTTTAAAGGAAGGTTTTCCAATGGTTTCGAAAGGTCTAAGAGGAAAGACCTTTCAAATGTTTTCGAAAGGCATGGTTTAAAGGTTGTAAAGAAGGATGTCCAATGTTTTAAAGCTCTCGAATGAAAGGCTTTTAATGGTTTCGATAGGATTACTTTCAATGGTTTCAAAAGGGTTACTTTCAATGGTTTCGAAATGGTTACTTTCAAGGGTTTCGAAAGGGTTGTTTAAAGGTTTTAAACAAAGGTTCTGAATATACTAATTAGGCAGCATAGCCTAAGTGTTTTTAAGTAAAAAATAAGGGTTTTAACTTATTTTGATAGGATAGGTAATCCTCATTAAAATTCATCAACATTATTTTGAGTAAAGTATATATAACATGGCAAAATATCTTAGAGTAAAGCTAAGAAAATATTTTCCTTGTATAAGTATGATTTAAAAGGTTAAATCAATTTGAAAAGATTTTCAAGGAAAAAGATGAAGGGTTGTTAACCCTAAGAAAATGATTCGGACAGTTAGTCCAGTTTGCGGATAATTAGTCCAGTTTGCGGGCAGTCAGCCTAGTTTTCGGACAGATAGTCCATATATTACTTATGGAGAGATAGTCCATAAGTTACATGATTGTAGCTTAATGGACATAGCTATTATTATTGTTGTTATTATAATCAGTTTGATTAACCAGTTTAGTTGCAGGAATCGATTTGCAAAATATATGTTTTAAAGAGGATATTAGTAAGGGGAAACCCGTTCCACTAAGCGGCGTGGTCTCACTTAATACCAGTAAACTGAGATGTAACAGTATTATTCACACCAGGCTTTATGTCTGACTCGAAGTTTCTATTTCCCCTTAAACTCTCGGGCGCTCAAAATTGATTTGAGTAGGCTGAGGGTTGAGGTTTTCAGGTTTTAGTCATTTTGGCGAATAAAGCTTCCAGAGACGAGCATGTGGCTGACGGATAGCTAATTAGGAGTTGCAGTTTATTCTGTTTATTTCTGCTCTGTGCATTAAGTCAAATATGACTATATTGACTCTGGTCAACCAAGGGGACATCGTCATATGTCACCCTTGGCGTATTTTGTACTTGATATAATTGATCATTACCTGGGAAACATCAAGGGATTGTGTAACTTGGATATGAATTATTGTTTTGAAATGTAATCAGTAAAATGTTGTTGTTTGAAATTTGTGATTTTTTTATATTCAAGTGCTTCTGATATTATGGATATCAATAGCATTATCGTATTTTGTCACTAGAAGTTAATACTATAGATGACTGCAGTATCTGTAGCGCTTAGCTTTTGGCCTCCAGATACGGGATGTTACATAGCATCATCAGCAATATTATGATTTTCCAGATTCAGACCTTCAACAACACGTCCAGGGATAACATACATGCCACCTTCCAAAGGATGGGTCCTGGGCCTACCATTTTGGGGTTTGATACCGAGCCCTATGTGGGGGCCGGTACAGATCCCTAAATTTGAGCATGGAGTTCGTCCTATTCCTTGTACAATGTACTAGCAGTGTATTGAGTTTTCTTCTGCCTTCATTTCCTTCAGCTTCTCTCGAATAAAGTAGAACTCTCTGATTCTAAGCTAGAATCCCTTCTACTCTGTCTCTAGCTGTTTTGAGTCAGCTTATTCACCAGCCTTAAGCTCTGTTGCATCGTGTTGTTAATCTCTTATTGGCAAGCTTGGAATATTTCTTCCATCTGCTTCATCATCCTATCCATCTACTACAAGAAAATGGGGTCTTTACCTACCAATTGTAAGTGTAGGTAAAAATAGCCTAAGTGTGGGTAATATATTTTAGCTACCGATATTGAAATGGTAGACACTGGTAGGTAAAAGTTAGTGGGGAAAGAGTTTTTGCCTACACTTATTAGTATTGGTAGGTAAAAGAATCCATGGACCTCACTAAGTTGTGAATCAAAGTATGGGTCATCGGCTGATGTGTTTGATGATGTGTCATCCTACGTGGCTGCTGACATGGTTGCCATAGTAGCATACACGTGGCATACATCAATACCGCCACTTGGCATCTTATAGTTGGTTCATGTGTCAAACAACAATTTGTCCATGTGTCATCATTTGACTAGTACATATGGCATCGTTTTTCTTAGGCCACGTGGCATCATTTGATTAGTCCATGTAACATTATTTGATTTTCCATGTGGCATCATTTTATTGGTCTACATTGCACAATATTATTGGACCACGTTGCGTTATTTTATTAGCCCACATGGCATCATTTTATTGGTTACAATTCATTTTGGTAAAATTTAATGGTTATATGTAGATAAAAGATAATAATAGTTATTTATAAATGTTTTATATTAGAAATAAACTAGAAAAAACATACATTATTATTATCTAAAAAACTAATATATTAAACAACCCAAATAACCAAATCAAAGCAGTTATAGTCATTGTGATATTCAATCAAATGTTTATGTAGTTTAAATAAAATTCACACTTATATATGTACAAACAACTAATACTCATGTATATATAATTTACAGAAAATAACTTGAAAAAAATAGATGTCTCTCCTACACAATGGCCATGAAGCATGCCTGATGAGCCAGCTATCGATACACTGCACGTGAAAAACATGTTTACATTGGTAGACTCTCCGTGCTTTCTTTGATTTCAACATCATGCAAAAAATTTGAATACTTCGTTAATCGTCAATTAATAATTAGGCTTAACATATCAAGAAATATTTTGCAATAGAGGTCATACCTGAAGGCAAACTGAGCAACATATTGTCTCTGATGCATAAGAACTATTCTCCATTAATGTTTTAATTGTTCCAATTTTATCAATTGTATCTTATGACATACCTTTTGTGCCTTCTTTATCGAATATATCAGGAAATTCGATTATTGGGGAGTCTACTACATTCGTCTATAACGAACATATATATGATGTAAATATCAATTTCAGTTTTATGAAATATCAGTCTATAATATAATGATTTGATTGTATGTTACCTGACTATGTACCGTAGGTCCTATTTTCTCTCTAATGAGTCTTTTGCTCAAAAGACTAGTAAGGACATCGATCGGTGGTCAATTGTACAACGATTGTAAGAATGTTAGGTCTTAAAATTGAATGTATAGCTTGTTTTTACTTGATTCATTTTTGATTTCCCTGAAATAATAGCAAAAAACTTGTCTTAAAAAGTTCCTTATGCATTTTTCCATCTTTAACTTTGTCTCCACTAAGATTCGGATCCTATGCATAGGTTGGATATTTCTATAATATCAACAAAAACTTAATTAGAAGCAATATGCAATATGCAGTATACTAATGAAAAAATATTGTTTCCTTATTTAGGCAGAAGTATGAGACATGTGAAAGATTTTATACCCCGATTAGATGATATAAGCATGTTGTCAAACAGTAGATATAAGTATATGTATACCTTTATATAAATTTATATTTAGACTAGAAAAGAAAGAGACTAACCTAAATGAAAGTAACTTAAGAAGCAACATCGCATATTTGAGTAAAAAGTATGTCAAACAAAAAAATACCATTTTAACTTTTTGAGTCACCAATTAGTAGTTGACTAAAAGTTGAAAACTGAAAGCACCTAACAAAATCAATAATAATAGGTTTGGTGAAATTTTTGTAACAAAATCTCATTTAAAGTACTTATTTATTTGGATACTGATATATATTTGGAAATAAATGAAAACCAAATAAATTACATAACTTTATCGAATAAGTTATGCCCATAAATTTATTATAGGTATGATAATTAATTAAAAATTATTCTTCTATGGGTATTTATGGTAGATGGCAACTATTACAGCTAGGCATATATTGAATCTACCATTATATTACAACATTGCTAAATTAATTGGATTAAAACACTATCACAACTAAATATTAGTGGTAATAATAATGCAAGGGCGGTTAAATTTACCATTTTAATGCAAATTATAGCCTTATTGTTGGATAAACTAATTTCCATGAGAGGACCTTTTTGGGCAAAAGATGAGCTAAATAGCCTATAAATTAGAAATAATTGATTTATTAGAATGAATAACCAATGAGATAATTAAAATAAAATTAATATGTAAGACAAACTAAATGATATAATTATAAAGAAGTAAGAAAATATTTTAATTTACTTCTACAATAGTGGGTTTTAGCGGTAAATGAAAACATTTTGAAAATTAACTATGACGTGGGTCCCACCAGGAAATAAATTAGAGGTTAAATGGGATGGACATAGAAAATTGATCTGAAATGTGTAACATATCAAAACTTAAAAAGACATATAATATTCCCAAACATTCCTAGGAATAAAAAACCATATATAGTATTTATAACACTTATAAAAATAGGTTGGTGCAATTTAAGGAAAAACGATATCATTTAAAGTACAGAATTATTTGAAAATAACACAGACTTGGAAATAACATAAAATTGAGTCTATTTAGCAAAAAGTCATAAATCTCGATGTTGCGTTATTCTTAATTTCAGAGACATTTAATCAAAAATGGTAATGTACATATTTGAGACATACAGATATGAAAATTGCCATAGCTAAGCAAATATTAGATCTGTCCATGTACGAATCAATACAACAACTTTAGATAAATCTAATCAATAAACTATGACAAATAAAAAGGAATTCTAAGTTGCAATTAAAGTTAGGTTATTTACCAAAATTATAACATTAATGATTTAATTTTGTGTACGAACTTTTTGTAGTTAAAGATGAGTTGAAATGCCTATGAATTATAAATAATTAATTTAGTAGAATGAACAATCAATTACTTATGGTTATAGAAGTAAGAGATATACAAAATCAAATTGCTTCTATTTTCTAATTTTAGCAGTAAATAAAAGTATTTCAAAATCAATCTACTACATGTCTTGCCATAATCAGTTATTACCAATTTAGAAATAAAATGAGACAAAAACCATAAGCTGATCCCAAATAATCTCATATGGACATCAAAACTTCTTCAAAAATCTCATATTTTAAAAGTGGAAAGAATTTGAAACTGCACTGGGATGAATCTACAGAAACTATAAATAATTGTAGAAAAATATAGAGACAAAAATTGCATATCGTTAGGGAGAAAAAAGATATTGGTATAAAAGTTATATTTATTGGTTGTACAAATACCAATATATCATTTATGTGCTTAATCTAAAAGTCTTTATGGAACTAGTAAATTTGATAATTAAACCTAAATGTGACATCAGAAAGGACTTTGTAAAGAAAAGCTATAGCAATAGATTAGAGGTATGAAATATTGGATCTAGTAACCAATGACCATAATTACTGACCAAAATCATGAGAAATAATAAATGCAAGCTTGATAATGACTTCGTGATTCAAGCCTATACAACTAAAAATATTCATAAATAAAGAACTTACCTTTTATTGACTTGTGTGATTCATTCACTCATTAATCTAATTCTACTGTGTGATTCATTCACCAATCCAATTCTGACAAATATGAAATCAACAAATTGGTGGGAAGGAGGAAAAAACTTTTTCACATTAGAAGCATATACATATTATAATGCAACCATCTATAGTTAGATACCCTACAACCTAATCAAGATGTTGTCTTTGGAATAAGTACTAAAAGTAAATTACCTAACATGATCTGAATCAGAAAGGGACCAAGTAATGAAATCTAGAAAGAAAACGCCTAAATTTGAGGAAAACTTCAATTTTAAAAGAATATTTTTTTGCAAAATATGAACATAGAGATAGATTTGATGGAGTGTGACAGGTTGTATTTTCTGGTGATGGTAGGTGATGATTTGATGGAGTGTGATGATATAGTGGCTGTTGTATATGCAAGTGAAGGTTTTTAAACAAGAAAGTGGCAGGAATGGGTTATGTTCAGGGAATTTGATTTCCAAGTATTGTAGTGGAGCAAGAATTGTTGAAAAGTGGATCAGTTCTTGTGATTTACATTGCAGATGATAGATAGGTTGCAAGAACTATGAACATGGACAAATTACTATATGAAATAAGGATAGAATTTTTGTAAATTGCAGAAAAGTGAACAACTGAATTAACAAGATATACTAGGAAGTATAAATTTACAGGAATTAGTGAACAAGTATAAGGAAGAACTGATACTATGAAGCAACAACAACTGAATCTAAGCAAGAAATAACAAGAATTGAACTGGAAATGGATATAAGATCAAACTAACAAGGAACTAACTAGGTACAAAATCAAATTGAAAGGATTAAAAGAACTAGAATATTAAAGCTACTGGAAATAAAGCAAGAACAAGATTGTATAATAGCAGGAAAGGGTAACAACAGGAGCTAAGAATTGCAAATTAAATGAACAAAAGAAGAACTGGAACCATATTAAATATAACTAGTAATTGATGGAACTAACTAACAAGATTGAAGAAGAAGAACTAAATGTTAAAGAATGCAATAGAACTGAAATAAATGGAAAAGAAGTAAATTTGATTTCAGGTTTCTCTCATATCCTTCAAATGACCAATACAGGAATACTTATATACACAATTCAGGCATAAGCATGTTCGGCTCAATCAGGCCCAAACTAACCCAGAACAATCCACACTCACAGGCCTACAAACCCATACTGAAGATTCTCCAATTTTTGGGTCTAGGCAGTAGTTTTTCTCCTCTTTAATCATGGCAATCATTGTGTGGTTGTTACATCTCCATTCCCCTTAAAACCGACCTTGTCCTCAAGGTCAATTGACAACCCGATACTCTAACTACTCGCACCTTCCAGTGGAACACCTCCTGGATCGAATATGAAAATAGTTTTTGCATTATATGGCTTTCTACAACACATATACCCTTTAAATGCAATGTGAGCATTGTTCGTCATAGTTGAATTTGAAGCAAGGATGCATTCAATGATTTGACTTAGGCTTTCAAATCCATTAGTTGCATTCTTTTCCTCCTTTATCTTTTCTTTTGATCTATTTTCATCAGTTTTAGCCTGCCTATCCACTTTCTCACAACTAAATTGGTTCTCATTTGATTCATTAACAATTTCTAGAACACCATGCTTATCTTCTATCTCATTGCTTGTACCATGTTCTGTCTCGAATTTGTGCTTCTCACTCTCATCATTAAATTCAATGGATGATGGAATAGGAATTCTTAACTCCGAATGAAGAACTGTTGGCACGGGAACTGAAATGTTAGTGGTATATGGATTAGGTAGGAGAGGCTCTTGATGGTATACAAGGGATGGTTGGGGTATAACAGCAGTTTGCTGGAAGTCTTGGGCAAGGGTGGTGAATGACTTATGTAGGGGAGGTTCTTGAATGTGTACAGGGGGCAGCTGAGGTACTGGTTGTGGTGCAACTGGAGGTTGGTTCTTGATTTGCTGGAAATCTTGGACATAAGCTGAATCTGATCCTATATTAACATCACCAGTAGCAATAGGCTGTGTAGAATTAGTAGAAAAATCAGTAATATTTGAATTCTTTAATAATTCATCCAAGATCACAGCGAAGAGCCCGAATTCATTGAGATATAACTCATAACCTTCCGGAAATTCATTTGTCAATTCGATGCAAACATTCCAAATTCTTTAAGGGAGCCCATTGATCTTTCTTTTTTCAATCTTTGAAAGAGATGTTGTTAATAGGCTGCTTTGAAGGGAAGTGATAGTATCACCAATCTTTTTGTTGATAGATTTGATGAACATGATTATGGTGCTTAACTCCATTGATTCCAAGATCTTGATTGAATGCTCTAATTCAAATATTAGCCATGCCGGTGATTCAAAATCTTGGGTTTGGGAGATGTTAAAGGTATTGTTAGCAGCAGTTCTTGAGCTTTGGAAATGGTTTGAATAATTTGGTGGTAAGATGGTTTTTGATGAAAAATTAGAGGTTCTTGGAGCATTTGCAGGGAGTCTTGAGGGTGCAGGCTGAGGAAATGCAGGTGTTTGCATAGGGTAGAGAATTGGCAGATGAGGATCTTGATATGGGTAGCCGACTTCATTTTGCCTTGTCCATTCTGGATCTTGATATGGGTAGCCGACTTCATTTTGCCTTGTCCATTCTGGATCTTGATATGGGTAGCCGAATTCATTTTGCCTTGTCCATTCTGGATCTTGATATGGGTAGCCGACTTCATTTTGCCTTGTCCATTCTGGATCTTGATATGGTGGAAAGATTTGAGAACAAGTGCTGGCGAAGTAAGGATCTGACTGGTTGTCAAAGGTTGCCCCAGTCGTCGGCTCTGATACCAATTGAAAGGCTCCAAACAGACCTGCTGCTTCATTCATGGTGACAGGTTGTATTTTCTGGTGATGGTAGGTGATGATTTGATGGAGTGTGATGATATAGTGGCTGTTGTATATGCAAGTGAAGGTTTTTAAACAAGAAAGTGGCAGGAATGGGTTGTGTTCAGGGAATTTGATTTCCAAGTATTGTAGTGGAGCAAGAATTGTTGAAAAGAGGATCAGTTCTTGTGATTTACATTGCAGATGATAGATAGGTTGCAAGAACTATGAACATGGACAAATTACTATATGAAATAAGGATAGAATTTTTGTAAATTGCAGAAAAGTGAACAACTGAATTAACAAGATATACTAGGAAGTATAAATTTACAGGAATTAGTGAACAAGTATAAGGAAGAACTGATACTATGAAGAAACAACAACTGAATCTAAGCAAGAAATAACAAGAATTGAACTGGAAATGGATATAAGATCAAACTAACAAGGAACTAACTAGGTACAAAATCAAATTGAAAGGATTAAAAGAACTAGAATATTAAAGCTACTGGAAATAAAGCAAGAACAAGATTGTATAATAGCAGGAAAGGGTAACAACAGGAGCTAAGAATTGCAAATTAAATGAACAAAAGAAGAACTGGAACCATATTAAATATAACTAGTAATTGATGGAACTAACTAACAAGATTGAAGAAGAAGAACTAAATGTTAAAGAATGCAATAGAACTGAAATAAATGGAAAAGAAGTAAATTTGATTTCAGGTTTCTCTCATATCCTTCAAATGACCAATACAGGAATACTTATATACACAATTCAGGCATAAGCATGTTCGGCTCAATCAGGCCCAAACTAACCCAGAACAATCCACACTCACAGGCCTACAAACCCATACTGAAGATTCTCCAATTTCTGGGTCTAGGCAGTAGTTTTTCTCCTCTTTAATCATGGCAATCATTGTGTGGTTGTTACAGCATCAAACTAAATTACCTGGCATGATACATTTTTTCTTGTACAAATACAATTTTTCTCATAGTGTCTCTTCCTGCCATGGTGAAATTAACAAATTTGTTCGATTAATTTGGGAATTAGGGTTTGGGAAGATGAGATGATTGAGAATCTGAATAGTACTTTGGAGAATGGAGATGTGAGGGATTCAAAGGTGGATAGTGGTTCCTGTCGGTTTCTATTGTAGCCAATCAAAAAGAAATAGGCGGATTGTGATTTGTACCGTTAGATTTGGTTTAAAATAAACGATTAGATCTGTAGTTGGAGGGGATGGTGTGGATTGTGTTTCTCTAATAAACTGGGGAGAAAATGTTTTAGCCATTTTGGATGATGACATATTGGTATGAAATTGTAAAACTTTTTATAAAAATTGCAACACTTACATTTTAATAGTAAATTGTTTAAAAAACTGGCAATATATGAAAAGTTATTAATAATGATTATTGAATATTGAATATTAATTATTTAAAATTTAATTACTGTTTATCAATTATTAATTGCTAATTATTTCATATTTTAAAATAATTATTAATAATTAATAAATAACTAGTTTGCCATGGAACATTGCTAGGATATGCGAATGAAATCTTCATTCCAAAAATGAAATTGCTAAAATAGGATTTTTTTTGACACATCATCACACAACTCAACATTATTTTTAATGAAAAGTTAAAATGATATGAGGAAAATATAGGCGCCAATTGCAAAAAACTTTCCCTCCAATATATGCATAGGTAACACTTTTTACCTACTCATATTTATTGGTAGATAATCACCCTTCCAAAATGTTATAATATTGCCAATATTTACCTACAATAAATCTTACCATTAGATATTGGTAGATAAAGGTTGTCTTTACCTACCCATATATATTGGTAGGTAAAGGTCAGATTTCTTGTAGTGATCTCCACTTTGGTGACAATGTCAATTGGACTCTAGGTGTCTGTTTTCTCTGGTTGGTTAGCTTCATTCCTATGCCGAGGATTCTGATTCTCAGCGTCACTAGTGGTAGCTCTAGTAGGTATGGTTTGAGTTTCGAGTTCCTCCCTTAATGGGGCTATGTTAGAAAACTTCTTGTAGATTTGTTGGAAATCTGACTTATAGAAATTAAAAAGAAAGATAAATAGGATCTATCTCTTGGATATAGGGAATCTAATAACATAAGATTGATCTAAGTGGCTTGAGAATATCTTCTCAGTGAAAGCACCAAAAAAATTTGAACCAAAAATGGCACAAACACCCAAAAGTTATAGAAGAGACTAAAATATGAATAAATTTGAATGAAAATGAAGAAAAAGAGAGACACAATCGTTTATAGTGGTTTGGAAAAGCTTGGACTTTGTCCTCTTTAATATTTTATTGCTGATTTATGACTTGGGAGCAGAAGTCCTTGAGACTCGATACAACTCCAACACTTAGAATTTCATAAATACAATAATATATCAAATACAAGAGCTAGAGCCAAAAAGATCCTAAAAATGTGCCCTACCTTCCTATTTATATAGGTAGGGAGCCTAAAATCTTGCATTCAATATCCCCTAGCCATTGTGCCCGATTTAGATTCGTTCCTTCAAAATAATAAGCCCCACCTCAGCAAAAGCTGGGAGTCGGTTCTGATCCCCAAGTGGGAGTCGGTACCGATCCCCAAGTTCTTCATATTTAGAGTCTTTAACCTTGCATCTTGGATCACCTTAATGTAAGCTTCATGATTTCATAGTTGTTTGCATCATTGCTAGCTTGTTTCTGAGTTCAAATGATGGAGTTGAAAGAGAATAAAGTGTAGTTTCAAGCGTTCATGGTGATCGATGAAGAATCACATAGATATAGCAAAACGACTTTGGAATTAGGACCTTGGCATCATGGTAAACATGTAGGAAGGAGAAGGGGGTCCACACAAGTTGTGTTTGGGAGTCGGTACCGAACCCCAATTAGGAGTTGGCATTGTTTGAGGATCCCACTATCTTGTTTTCTTGGGTTGACTTGGTTCTGGCTTTGTGACCCTGTTTGTGTTTGGTTTCTGGACTTCTGGGCTATCTCTCTAGGTTTTCTGCCTTGATAACTCCAAGTTCGACTCATCCAGTCTGTCCGAATTTTGCTTGGTCAAAAGGCTGGATAATAATATTTATTCAAAGCTATATATATTGGAAACATTTGAGAACGCATGCACTTAAAATACTGTGATTTATATATATTTAAAACATTCTGATACAAACGTGATATGTATTTGAAAATTATATACATTCAAAAATCTGATATATGTGAAACGGTTATATATGAAAAACTCAAATACCTTTGAAACTTCTGTATATTCAAAACTTGGAACTTGCATATATACATAAAACTTCATACATTATATACTCGAAAAATAATATATATTTTCAAACTTTTATGTTTTTATTTGAATTTCGATATGTACGAGACTTTATATATGTTTGAACTAAATTAGATTCGAAAGCTTGTATATGATTCATTTACGAAGCTATAGATACATGAAGTCTTTCACATTTTCAAAATAATTTATTTTCAAAGTCAACCTTATATATTTTTTAAATTATGCACTTCAAAATTTGTGAATTTTTGAAATAATAAACTTTGAAGTTCTTATATTTACGAAATGAGACCTGATATTTCGATATGAATTCCTTAATTTCAACATGAATTGATACCAAGATTTAGCCAAAATCATTGATATTTGCAACATCTAGATGTGAGCTACATCACTTTGATGTTTTTGATATCACTCAATCCATATGGCATCTTTGATATCATCCAAATCTCTAAATTCAAAACCAAAATCAACTGATTCTATTAGCTTGATCTCATCTAGATCTGTAAGCTATAAATTCATAGAGAGCAATTTTATTAAAGCCGAGATGAAGAGGAAGATCATCAATTGATTGATTTTTCTTTACTAAAGCCGAGAGCGATTCATTTTCAAAGTGATTGAGAGAGAAATAAGAAAAAAGAGATTCTTGTCGTAAGTATAGGGTGGTAAAATAGAGGATGGATGTCGTATATAAGAGAAATGAAGATGATATTGTAAATAATACTGCTTTGTACAAAGAAATGGATATTGAATAGAACAGATACTACAATTGGATGAATATAAAAGAGGAAAGAAAGAGAGTGGATAAAAAGGGGAGAGAAGGAAATAGGTTGTTTTAATAGGGAAGTGGTAAAATAATAGATCACGTGATGATCCTGTAACAACCCTATATTTTACAAATATTCTTAAACTGATTTTTTCCAGATTCAAAAGCTTTATTTATGAAAAAGAATAAATTTTGTTATTTTAAATATAAACTTTGACTTTGATGTGGATTAGAATTCCAAATATGACTAAATTTAATATTTCCTGAAAATGTGAATTTTGGTCAATAGTCAAACTTTGACTTTTAAGTTTAAATTTTAAATAGTTTGAAATTATAAATTTTATCTTTTATTATGAAAATAGATTTAATAACTTGACCACTACTTTTCGTTTCGTTGAAAACGGAGTTAAAATGTAAAAGTTATGTACATTTCAATTTTTAGTATAATTTGTTTTATTGTGCATTTTTGCCTATTTTAAATTTTATAAATTTTATTTTCTTTGTCATATTTTATTTTAGTATGTGTTAATATGTTATTTTATGTATATTTTTGTCTTTTATTATTTTTAAAGTGAAGTAGACATTTTTCTAGAGTCAATGGTAATTTATGTGAAATTTTCATGCCATGTCTGCTATTTTTAAACAATTTCTTCAATTCTTTTGCTATTTTCTCTGAATTTAATTATTTATTTCACTTTGAAAATGTTTTAAAAGTCATTTTATTTCAAATTTTGTTTTAGAATATTTTTAAATTAAAGTTAATAATTTTCCAAAGTCAATGGTGATTTATTTGTAATTTCTGGACACTGTTTTGTATTTTAAGCAATTTCTTTTATTATTTTTTCTAATTTCTTTAAATTTTATTATTTATTTTCTTATATCTTTACTTATTTTCGTTTTGTATAGTATTTTTATGAAATATTTTGTTTATATAAAGATTTATAAGGAAAGAAATGTGAAGGGTTGTGTAACGCTTTGAAACGGAAGCCCTTTTATTTACCAAATCCTTTAATTCCTTTAACTCCTCAAAATTAATTGCCTAGCCATGTAAAACCCTAGTGTAGCCGTCTTCTCATTTGGCATTCACGTGAAAAAATATCCCATCTTCAATTGTTTCTCACGGCTAGAGAAAATTAGGTAATGGCCTCCATCTCTTTCTTCCTACTTTTCTTCTTTTCTATGCTATTTCGCTTGCCTTCTTCCCTGATTGAGATCGGCCTCTACCCCTATTTCTCTGCCACCACCTCCTTCCATCTCTTCCCGACCACCACCAGCCCCCACTCCACCAGATCTGACCATAGCCGAACCATTTTGATGGTAAAACCCCCCAAATTTCAACCTAGATGCCTAAAAACCATGTTTATTGACCTCTACATGCTCACCCACCTCAACCACCACCCAAACCACCACCATAGCCACCACCACCTCCCTGACCTGACCACAACACACCCCTCCCCACCTCTGTCCAGATCTGAACTTGAATGGCCAAGCCCAAACTCCTATGGCCGAGCCCTTTTGTTGACCAAAAACCATGCTAGTGTGCCTAAAACTCTTCACATACCTATGTTATAACTTCCCCATCATCTCTAGCTTGTAGCCGTGTATCCCTTGGTCCAAACCAGACCCAAAACCATTGCCTTAGACCTGTAGTTTCCCTCATGGCTGAGCCTAGTAAAGGTTGAAAGCAAGTGCAAGCATTTCTATTTGATTCCGTGCAGTCATTTCTAACATTGTTCTATTAAAATTTGGGTTGAAAACTTATATTGTTTGGATTGTTTTGTCTTATGTATTCCGAGGAGTTAACCTTGTCTCTCTCACACTCATCATCATCATGGCTGAGAAATGAACCCCTTGTTCGAGCTTTTGAATGGTTAAAGCATGGTCAAGTAATCTATTCCGTTGTTGCTTCTTATCTGCATTGTTTCAACATTTTTTTGCGTTGAATATTTATGTGTATATTGTCTTGTTTTGTTTGAATGTTTTCAAGGAGATTTATCTTTGGCTCTCTCAATATCCAATCTTATTCGTGCTTTCGTGCCTTCAAAGATCTCAGTTTGTGCATTTGATAGCAATCTCCAGCACAAAGAGGTGAGTTATTCTCACCAGACAATATGTACCTATATAACAAGTAAATTGACACCCTGCGAATCTGTAGAAATATATTATCATGTTATATATGCTTATATTATTATCATATGATGTTCACCTGTTATTACACCTGTTATATCATATGTTACTGTTATTTAATGTTATTCTGTTATTTATATCTGTTATCACCATTGCAAGTTCCCTGTAGACTAGAATCACTATGGGTTGAAATGATACATACCCGAACGGACTTTAGAATAAGGAAAAATCGTTATGGGCTGAAATGATAGGCCTGAACGATTTTTATTTAATTTATTTTAACTTGGGATTGCGGGTTTGAAATGATAGAACTCGGATTTTTCTTTTTTTAACTGCGGATTGAAATGATACATATCTGTATCACTTGACCTAGGTTAGAAAATTATATACAGGCCCGTGGTTATTTTATAAAGTGCTTTGGATATTTTTAAGTAATTTAAAAATTATAAATTTATGAAATTTGATTTAGATAGATTTTGAAATGTTTTAAAATAAAGAAATTATGATTTTTCTATATGTTAAAAATGTAATTAATGAAGGTTTAACTGGATTTTTGAAATATAACTTAAGTTGGAAATTTGGAATTTTGGTTAAAAATGATATTTAAGTTATATAAATAAAATGGATATTAAATTTTATTTGGAAATGGTAAATATGATAATTTGATTAAATTTGAATTTAAGTGATTTATTAAAGTATTATTGATTTTTCTATGAATTTAAGTGGTTAAATAAATGAATGTTTAAAAGTGATCTTTTAAAATATAACTTGACTAGGAAATGTGAAATTTGGTTTTAATTAAAGGTTTAAGTTAATTAAATAAAATTGGAAATTTTGTTAAATTGTGAAATGGTAATTTAAATTTGAAGTGTTAAGTCTATTTGTTGAAATGTGAAGAATTGGAACTTTTACACTTAAACTTATTAAGTAAATTGTTGAAAATTGGATTTAATTATAAGAAATTTATTGTGAAAAAGATATATGTTAAATGATATGTAAATGAACATTTTAAATGTTAAAATATGATTTTTAAAATGTTTATGTGTTTTAAATTAAAGTTATTTAATTGCTGGAAATACACTAACACCTGAAATTTACTTTTAATAGCATTCAGAAATGCTATAGATTCTGTTTTGAACTAAAATTGTGTAAAAAGAGCTATTACAACATTTCTGAAATGCTGTAGTTGCTGTAATTGAACTTATAGGCTAATATTGAACTCAGGTCTATTATAGCATTCTCTGGAAATGATATAATGGTCTGCAGTCTTTGCTGAAATCAAATTTAACCCTTGTTTTGAAATCTGAACTACCGCAGCACTTCTGATATGCTGTCTTTTCTGTTTTGAACTATAATTCAACTAAAACTGAGTTTTAACAGCAGTTTTAAGTGCTGTCTTTGCTGAATTAAAAATGTTTTCAAATATAACCTATAGCAGTTGTTTTTAAATGCTGTGAAATGCTGAAATTTTAATAATTAGGGTTTTTGACTTAGTAAACGAACTCAGAATGGTTTGAAACTTTGGAAATTGAATACTTGATTTGAAAATATAATAATTACACTTTTAAAAGGTTTAAATGAATTATTTGATTGGAATATAAACTATTTAAAAGGTGATTTGAAATGATAATAAATGAAGTATACCTTTAAATTTAAAAGGTATTTAAAGTTGAATATTTAGATTTGAACTCAAATGATATTTGGAATATTAAAATGATTTGAAATGAAGTTTTGAAATGATATGATATTTTAAAAATATGGAAATGGTTTGGAATTGATTTAATCTTTATTTTGATAAAGATTTGGATTTGAAATGATATTCTATTTTGAAGTGTAAACTGTTTTTAAACTTATAACCACGGGTTATAATAACGTTGGGTTGTTAAAGAGACCGGGATCGGATATGGACATACTCTCTGTCTTACCGAAAACCACTTTGGCAACCGTGTACGCGGTGGAGATTCCAGAATGAAGTAGGATGGTGGCGACGTTCTTAAGGTATGTTACGTGGACCCAACTCCCGTGAGTTGGCATAAGGTGGCTAAAACAGGAGCGATCTCGGACCAGTGAGGTAGCACCTCTTCTCGGACACATTTCTTCGATATTATACTCTTACTTGTGATTGATTAGATGGCCATCCTCCGATTTGGGAGTGTTGTTCGAGGTGGAACGGTAGTGGCTGCTATGCGTATCCATCAGTCCGTGTGCGTAATTGGTATATCTACCCTGGCATTGCCAAGTTGTGCTGTGTCACCTACCATATCGAGCTTTACTACGATTATGATTTTAAGATCCGACCGCGTTAAGGTTTTCCATCCCCTTAACGCTATTTTCTATATGATTATACTTTACTTATTTAGACACTATTATAATATCGAATATTACTACATAGTAGATGTTTTAACGGATCCATAGAGGATGGGCGGTCCCAAGCATCTTCTAAGTTACTTGTACCCTTATTACAGTTCGCTTGAGTTGGTTTACATTATATAAGTATATATTGTCCTGACTCGAGTGTTTTGTGTTTTGCTTTACGCTCGGGTCAGCCTGAGTTATTCACAGATTTGGATTTCCACTCGCTTGGAGATTTGAATCGCTGGAGATTATCTGCTTGTCTTGTCCTATCTATTTCAGTTCCGTTGTTCTACTCAGCTTGTACTTGGTTATTTTATTGAGACTTTTGTTGTACTCTATTTCTTCTGTTGTATCTTATGTAACTCTGACATATTTAGATAGTAGCTTCATGAACTACTATTTCTTTTACTTCCGCTGCATTATTTTACTCTGTGTTTGTGATCTGTGATTATATTTTTTACTGTATATTCTGAGATTTGCCAAATTTTAATTACAACGCGGTATTTTGAGCAATTCAACTCCGGCATGTGTGTCTACCTATACACTTATAATGGATGCGAATGGTTGAAAATATCGGGTCGTTACAGACCCCGTGATCTAATTGATGTCGTAAATAAATGGGTAAGGAATATTAAATGGTGGATATGCAAGTTGGAAGCAAATCAGATGATACTGCAAAAGAAGAATGGCGTAAAGAATAATGTCGTAGAAAGGATGTGTTGAACTGGTGCCGGATGTTAATAAACAAAGCTAGCAATTTATGTTTGTCACCTATAAACATTCAAATAATAAATATGGTAAGTTTCAAAATATAAATTTTAATGCGAAAAAATTTCCGAAATTTAAAATTAAAACTTTAGGGTGTTTTTGTTATTTTTTGAACATTCGAAGGTTCGAGCCCTCCTTCTTGCGCCAAAATGTTAAACCGGAAATTGGTCCAACATCCGAGATGTTGTACAAGTGGGCACATTCGAAGAAATTCCAATGATACCTCTTTGGTTTTATGATTATTTACGAAATTGTTTGAAATTCGAATCATATGTTCAAAAATGAAATAAGCAAGTAAAAATAACAACATAAAATATGTTCAAGTCATATTTTTCACTCAATTGTGAGAATGTTACAAAATAAGCCGAAATTACAAATTTGTAACTGTTCAAATCCTTGTTTGCAAAATATCATATATCATCTCCTTCATCATTGGTTTTTTTGCCATTATAATTGTTCTCGAGCTCTCAAGGGAGAGCTTGGAGAAGATTCCAATCCAAAAAGTGATTTGTGCTAAGAGAGGGAAAGAAGTTAAGAGCCACTTTCCATGAGGGATTGCATCTCTATTTATATGGTTGGACGGAGGTAAGACTTGCTTCCACTGCCGATGTGAAACTTGATGGTGCCACTTGTTTTGATTCCTTTAAGGTAGATTACTTCACATGGATTGTAGTCTTGGTGATGGCTTTAACATGAATTCCTTTGAAGCTTTATGAAGGGAAATACACTAAATCCTCTTGATTTTTATTCTCCTTGTATTGATGATTCTTGATCCTCCTTTCTCTTGTGTGGCTTTTGACATTCCCACGGCATTGATGTTGTACAACATTGATAACATATGGTATTCATGAAATGCGGTATCGTGATGCCTATTATTATATTGGCAACATCCTTTACTGATTTGATGGCATGCGACATGCTTTTGTGCATTGTTGGCATGCAGCGACCTTACTATGTTTTTATACAGATGGAATGCGGCATTGATAAAGCGCGGCATGGATGATATGCGACGTTGATAAAATGTGGCATGGAATTAATGCAGCATTGATAAAGTATGGCATGGATGACATGCAGTATCCTCTTTTATCTTTATTGGTGGAACGTGGCATCATTATTGGATGTAGGCTTTCGATATCAACTATTTCCCTTGTGTACTTTCTTGCCTTCCCTTCAACGTCATTTATTATGCTTGTACTAGTGCAAGATTCGATATCTCCATTTGTACATAGATTCGTCATTGTTTTCCTCCGCTTTGGCATCCAAAGCCTTGAACTTTGATGTCTACCTCTAGCTTCGATATGATGCATACATCGACATCAATAGATCTTCGGCATCAATTCTTGAACTTTGAAATCATATGCTTTCGAAATGAATAAGCCTCGGACCCCATTAACTGCGACAGCAGACTTCGAACTTCGACATCAATCTTTGATTTCGACATGAATTCTTTTGTTTGTATCCTTTAGAAAATATGTGGATAACACTTCTATTTGCAACTTTCAGTTTCTACATTTAGGGATTTTTGGATATACATTATGTGCAAATTACCTTAAAATATTTATTTTCATATTTTAATGCATTGAAACCGCATCTTTCACAAGAAAGAAATGTTACCGTTGTAAACTTCTCATAAATTACCAAAAAATAGGATTGTGTTGCATTTGCAATTTCAAGGAATTATCTCTTTTATTTTTATTGAAGTAGACATGCAAACTATGGAAAAGATGCCCCTATTTGCACATCTCTATCATTTGGACATATTCTTTGTTATTTCAAATGACGTACTTACCATATATAATTATGAGGTTAGATAGTTTATCGAAATTCACATGTCATCAATATAATTAAATTGTAAATTCTTCAAATCCAATGAATTACAATATCGAAATTTATATCCTAAATCAAATCAAAGCATTCCAAATGAATGATTAATAGTTTACAACCTAAATAACAAAAACCTAGAATAAGCTACACAATTCTATCAATAATATATTTCACAAATTTTTTAGGACTACTCTCCCTAAATTCCAGATCCAGGGTGTATATGCAATTTCATCAAAGTTAAACAATTTATCTAATATCATTGCAAGGATTTCAAGTTAGAATCGTTTATTTAAGCCTACATTTCGATGGTTTTCACATAGGCATAATAACAAAAATAGAATTTCAACGATACAAATTTAGTATTTTGTAAATTACATAAATTTTCCACTTACCATTTTGACTTTCAATTCCCTAGATTCGAGTCTATTCTTCTTACTTGACTCCTTTTCTTGTCAACCAAAAATATACATTCAAAAATATATACATATCCGTTAGAATTACAGATATGATAGGAGATTTGAGTTAATTGGAGTCTAAATTTATAATTTCTGAATTTACCTTTTTCGCAGAATTGATTCTCCTTTTTTTCTCTTTTATTTTCTGTCCTTCTTTAATATAGAGAGAAGGAAAAATAGCAGAGCTCTACTACTCAGTTCAAAAAATATGAGAAGAAAAGTGAGAGGCTAGCCTTTATTTGTAATCACTCAAATCAATTTTTTTCATTAGATTATTATTTATTGAATCCGGACAGTTTAGGCTGAGGTTCAATCTACACCAACCGTAACCAACTAGTCGACCGTGCCTATATAGCTGTCGAACGGGTATTCCAAGTAGTCTACCGATAGGTCTTGGAGCTTAATTACGTTGTTAACGTTAAGTAACGGCATTATTTATAATATTATCTAAACTGATTTGAGTTTTTTTTAACTATTTTTGATCTGAAAACTTCAAATGTTGATAACTTGTTCGTTTGAACTCTGATCTTATATGAAAGTTGATCAGAAAAGTGCCATGAATGCAATAGTGAAAGTTTCATGGTCGGAATCTAATGTTTGCTCAAATTCCATTTTTGAATCTTATAAATTATTTATCTGTTCTTTTTAATTAATTATCGTTTCTTTTATGAGGTATTGCACGGATGAGTTGGAAGTAGGTAAAATAGGCAGCTTTCAAAAAAATTCCTATTTTGGATCTATCGGGCCTATGAAGTGTAAAATATTATTAATCCAATCAAATAATGTTTTATATAAAATCATGTTTTATTTAATTTGGTTAAAATAAATTTTAAATTTAATTTAAATTTTTGTGTAATATAATGAATTAATTAAAACATTCATGTGTTTTAATGGTAAGAGTAACATATAAGCGGTATGTGTGTGTGTGTTTGTGAATAAATATGTAAAAATTTAGAGATAGAAACCTTTTGTTTATTTCACTTAACACAAATAATTTATTAAGGGAAGATGAAGATATAAATATAGAGAGAGAAATCTTCCATCTCTCTCTATTTAGATTAATTGACATATTAAATTACATTTAATACTGAATTAACACATGCCTTTTTTGTCCAAAATTATTGACTAATAATATATATGTATGTATGTATGTATATGTGTGTGTATGTATCTATACGTATATATACACACACATACAAAAACTGCTTAAACTTATACATAATATGTTAACAAAAAAATTTAATAATAGAGAAAAGCTAACTTATATTTATAGCAAGACAATCAATGAATTAAAGTAGGCATTTATGAAGAAGAAAAGGTGGAAGACTTTCCTCCTTCCTTTACTCATTCATTTAATGCCATTTCAAATTAATAATATAACTCCTAAACACATACAACAACTCAACAACAACTAAGCCATTATTCCCAAACAAGTTATGGTCAGCTAGAGATGGAACCCAAAACTAAATGACAAAGTCAATTTAAAAGTCATAACAACAACAACAACAACAATAACAACAACAACAACAATAACCATGATAATAATAATAAAATCAAATCAAATAAGTAAACAAATAATAATAATAATAACTAAGTAAAATAAAAATAAAGATTAAAAAATAAAAAATAAATATATATTTAGAAAAAATCATGAAGATGATGATAATAATAGTAATAATGGTACTAATAGTAATATTGACCGAAGACCAAAACTACGTCTTAGGCTCATATTCACTAGTTCTATAATCTAAAACTTATAACACTTCCCCTAAACCAATCATAAGCAAAAAAAACTCCTAGCTCATGTTTCTGGTACGTGGGTCGCTAACTTCCATGCGCTTCTGTCTGACACCAGCTCTTCGGACATATTCCAATCTTTCAAGTCCCTTTTTACTACTTCCTCCCCTGTCAACCTTGGTCGACCTCTACCTGTCTTTGTGCATTTGACACGACCTATAATTCAAACACGCACAGGTGCCTCGGGAGGCCTCCATTGGAGATGTCCAAACCATCTTAAGCGGTGTTGGACTAGCTTCTCCTCAGTTTGTGCTACTCCAAGTTTATCATGTATATCAACATTTCTAATTCGGTCTCTTCTTGTATGACTGCAACTCCATCGTAGCATATGCATCTATGCTACACTTATCTTCTGGACGTGTTGGCTTTTAATCGGCCAGCATTCTGCACCATACAACATCGTAGGCCTGATAGCCATTATACATAACTTTCCCTTAAGCTTCTGTGGGACTTTCCTGTCACAAAGAATGCCAGACGCTTGTCGTCATTTCACCCATCCCGCTTGAGTTCTAAAACTAACATCTTCATCAATCTTACCATCATACTGCAACATTGATCCTAAATATTGAAATGATTCCTTCTTGGGCACTACTTGTCTGGCCAGAGTGACATCTCCATCATCCGACTCGACACTGCTGAACTTGCACTTCATATACTCTGTTTTAGTTCTGCTAACCCTAAAACCACTTGATTCTAAACTCTGTCTCCACAGCTCCAGTTGTGTATCAACCCCAATCCTACTTTCATCAATTAACACAACACCATCAGCAAAGAGCATACACCAAGGAATCTCACCTTGTATACCTTTCATAACCTCGTCCATCACTAAGGCAAAAATGTAAGGGCTTAAAGCTGACCCTTGATGTAATCTTTTGTTAATGAGAAAGTCATTGTTTCACCCTCGCATGCTCTGACACTAATCACAACATCATCATACAAATCCTTGATAAGGGTAATATATTTTATTGGGACTCTTTTCTTTTCCAGAGCCCACCACATAAGCTTTCTCGGTATTTTGTCATAAGCTTTCTCCAAATCGATGAATACCATGTGCAGATCCTTCTTTTGATCCCTAAACCTCTCCAAAAGTTGTCTTATCAGGAAAATCGCCTCTGTGTTCGACCTCCCAAGCATGAAACCAAATTGGTTTTGTGAAACGTTTGTCATCCTTCTTAATCGATGTTCAATGACTCTCTCCCAAAGCTTCATTGTATGACTCATAAGCTTAATTCCTCTATTGTTTGTGCATATTTGAATATATCCTTTATTCTTAAAAATTGGAACTAATATGCTTGGCCTCCACTCATTTGGCCTCTTGTTTGATTTGAAAATATTATTGAACAACTTAGTTAGCTAGGATATCCCCGCATCTCCAAGTCATCTCCACAACTCAATGGGAATATCATCAGTCCCCAATACCTTGCCCATTTTCATCCGTTTTAGTGCCTCCTTTACCTCAGACTCTTGAATTCTCCGAACAAAATGTCTACTGGTGTCACCAAAAGAGTCATCCAGCTCGATCGTAGTTCTATCACCTTCTTCATTGAATAACTTTTCAAAATATTCTCTCCATCTATTTTTTTTATCTCATTGTCCTTCACCAAAAGTCTATTATTGTCAACCTTGATGCATTTAACTTGGTTGAAGTCTCTCATCTTCCTCTCTTGGAGCATAATTATCCTATAGACCTTTTTTTCACCCTCCTTCGTACTTAGCTTTTGATATAGATCTTCATACGCCTGAACCCTTGCTTTACTCACCGCTCTCTTTGCGTTCTTCTTTACCACTTTATACTTTTGCATGCTGTACTCACTCCTGTGATGATGTAAGAACTTATAGCATTCCTTCTTCTCTTCGATAGCCTTTGGCACATCATTATTCCACTACCATGAACCTTTAGGTTTGCATTTATTTCCTTTCGTTATCCCAAACACCTCAGTTTCCACTTTCCGAATGTGTGTTCCATCTCGTCCCATATGTCACTTGCTTCTCCTTCCATATTCCATTCTCCTTCTCCCATTACTTTATCCTTAAACACATGTTAGGCATTTCCTTTGAGCTTCCACCATTTCGTCTGGCTAATCTTGGCTCCTTTATCATGTCGAACACGTATTCGAAGATGAAACTCATATATCAAAAGCTGATGTTGTAAGATGACACATTCTCTAGGTATGACTTTGCAATTTACACTAGCACATTTGCCATCTCTTCTAGTAAGGACAAAGTCAATCTGGCTAGGGTGTTGGCCACTACTTAAAGTAACTAAGTGTGATTGTCTCTTTCTAAAGAAGGTATTAACTATCATGAAGCTATAAGCAATAGAGAAATTCAATATTTCTTCTCCTTCTTGGTTCCTATTGCCATATCCAAAACCACCATGCACTCCCTCAAACCCCCCACTAGTTGTACCAACATGGCCTTTGAAATCTCCTTCTATGAAAAGTCTCTCGCTACTAGGCACATCTCTAACCATGACATCTAACTCTTCCCAGAAATTCCTCTTGACTGCTTCACCTAGGCCTATTTATGGGGGCATAAGCACTAATGACTTCAATACCATATCACTAACTTCCAGCTTGTAACACCCCTAATTTTAAATAGCATTATTCAGGAGATTGAATTAGATAAATTAAATAGAATAATGTAGAGATTAGAGTGATAAGGAAATTAACATTTGAAAACTAATTAGGGTCGTGACTTAACTAAATGAATTCATAAAAATGGTTTATAAGTTGAATACCTAAGAGAATAAGGCAAGGGTAATATGGGAATAGCCGAACCCCATAACCCCTAAACCCCTTACCTCATTCTCATTCACATTTTCATAAAAAAAACACAAACAAAGGAGAAACAAGGCCGGCCATAACCCTAGGAGAAGAGGAGCTCAAAATCAGTTAGAGGATAAGATTCACACTAGGAAGATTAAAGTGAAGAACAAATCTCAAGTTCCTTAACCAAACAAGGTGAATAATGATCTAAACCATCTCATATAAGTCTTATTGAATGTTTAATATTCGGTT
Source organism: Allium fistulosum (assembly GCA_030737815.1). NCBI lineage: Eukaryota > Viridiplantae > Streptophyta > Magnoliopsida > Asparagales > Amaryllidaceae > Allium > Allium fistulosum. The sequence continues at coordinate 1,269,411,404 of CM060905.1, read as the reverse complement.
TAAGGTTTAAAACCATTTGGTTGGATGATTGATGATATGCTTTGATTTATATGCCATGTTATAATTTAAACAAGGATTTTTGTGGGATGATATAATTCGATTTTAAGGTTAAAATCGTGCAAATTGATTTTCGAATGCCTTAATGCTTAAATATGTTATGTAAACACTGTTTTGGAGATGAGTTTAAATTTTCATAATATTCCAAGCTATGGATAATTTATTATGAATTTTAAATGTAAGAAATAGATAATTTGGGTTTAAAATATTTAAGGCAATCAAGTATTGTTTTCGGGTCTAAAATTTATATAAGTTAGAAAACATAATAAAAGTGAATAATTATGATTTTGGGGGAATTTTGCTAAGTATTTTACTATTGTTATAAAATTATTTCAGTTAAGGGACTTAAATGTTTTACATGTTTTGTTAAGGAGTAGAGCTTATTTGTTAAATTGTTTTAATTGTAACTTTTGAATTCGGTTGCCTTTTCAGAAAAGAAGTTTGATAAAGAGTGGGCAACCAATCATATTTTGATAAATTGGGCAAGTTAGGTAAAAGGGAATTACTTTGAAAGGCAATAAACCAGTTTTGTTTCGAATTACAATTTCGCAACTTACACTTGCGTGCTTCTGTCACCATACTTCTGCTAATGACCTTTCGCACCCATTTGAAACCAATGCACATGGTATCAAGCCATTGATACGTAAGTATTGGAGAAAGGCAGAAGTGACTGAGTTGAAAGCATGCTTTCGAAGGGGTTGGAGCCGTTTTTATAAGCCTTCGAATCAATCCAACTAGCCTTTGTTTTTAAAGAAGCTTTCGAAAGAGTTGCCGCATTTTGAACCTATTCGACACCTAGCTGCCGCATTCATACCTTTTGAATTGGTTGAAGGCTACTTGTAGCCTTATGACAATGAGTTCGAAAGGAAGGCTTTCGTTTTATTAATATTGAAGTCGCCTTCCCAATGCTTTCGAAAAGTTCCTTTTAGCCGCTTTTATAAATGGCTTTGGAGGCAATGACTTCGAAAGGATAGTTTCAAAGCTATCCTCTTCCCTAATTTTTTTTCTTAAGATTAATGCTTCAAAAGCAAAGCTTTCACTTTTATTCTCTTTGACCCGATAGTTATATTTGATGTTAAACCTAATGATTTCGAAAGAGATGCTTTCAAATGATTTCTAAGTTGTGTTTCCATAAATTCTACTTAAGCTAAATGCCTTTGAAAGGTAAGCTTTAAGTGTTTCAAAAGGTATATCTTTAAGTGTTTTGAAAGGTTCAATACTTTTTAATGTATGTTTTTAATGGTTTCGAAAAGGGAGGTCTATGATTTTATGTAATGCTTTTGAAAGGGAGAGCGATGGAGGGTAACTCCTGATGTCACAATGATCCGAAGGATCTAGTCGAAAGCCTTAGTTTTCAAATAAGAAACCCAATCTCATTTTTAAAGGTAAAACCCATAGAAATATGAAAGAGTTTTAAAATGGCATTTAACTTTGGAATTTTGAAGAAGCTTTCCCTGCTAAAGATAGTGGGTTAAGGGTATTAACCATGTTTTATTAGGAAAATGATTACAAGGAATTAAATCATAGAGGTTTATATTATTATGTTTCGATCAGTTATCATGTATGCTTTTGTAAATATATTCACTTCATAATTAACCCAATAAATGCATTTTGGGGTGTTAAGGGCAGAATAACCAGCTAGGTTGATCCGGTAGTGAATATATATTGAGTTAACTCCTGTGTCGATAGAATTGCATCAAGGAGATCAGACAGACCATAATATAGGACCCGAAGACTGATAAAAGGATTATTGGTTTAGACAAGTTCTTAATAAGTCCATGAAAACTATGTATGGAAAGTGTTATTGGTAGGGGCCAATAGGTTCTTAATGATACCATGAAAACTATGTTCGGAATAAGTTATTGAAAGAGATCAATAGGTTCATGTGATCCCATAAAAACTATGACATGGGAGATGATATCGGAGAAACCAATAGGTTCATAGTGATCCCATAAAAACTATGATTAGATGATGTTATTGGTAAATACTAATAGGTTCTTAGTGATCCTATGGAGACTATGAAACAAGACAGATAGTCCGTAAGTTTGGAACATGTTTTTAGTCAGCCCATGAAAACTAATAGGTTAATAGTGACCCTAGAAACTATAACTTGAGACAGATAGTCAGGTAATTAGGGATGGGAAATCAGAGCATGTTGCATGTTTGCATATCATCATGATACATTTTATTATGTTATGCCTTAACCATTGTAGATGCAGGTGCATAGTATATGGTTATTATAAATTAGGTTCCATCACACTAAGCGGTGTGCTCTCACGGTATATCTATAAGGTTCAAGATGGTAAGTTATTATTCACACCAGAATTTTTGTCTGACTCGAAGTTTATGTTTTCCCCTTAAACCCTCGGGTGCTCAATTAATTTTGAGTAGTTTGAGAGTTAAGGTTTTTAGGTTATCCTTTAGACAAATAAGCTTCCAAAGACGTGCAGGAGGTAAGCTAGCTATTAGGATTTCTTTCTGTTTGATTCTGCTGTGTTATTGAATGTAATGGCAAAGTAGTTTAGTCCCTATATTTAGACTCTAATCAACCAAGGAGGCATCTTCATATGTCGCTCTTTGGATACTTTGTAATAAATTGAAATTTCTCTGAACATGGCTTACATATGGGATTATGTAATGAATTTGAAATGTGATTTGAAGTGGAATGAGAAATTTGTTTTGAAAATTGAGTTTAAATTTTTTCATATCCATGTGTTTTTGGTATATCAATGCATCTAACATTATCGCATTTGGTCACCGAGAATTAATAACTATGGATAACTGCAGCATCTGTAGCGGTTAGTTTTAGGCCTTCAATAGGAGATGTTACAAGTTGGTATCAGAGCATAGATTTATGAAAATTTAAAAGAACTTTGAACTTAAAAGATTTTCAAAACATAATCCAATGAATCAAAACTGAGACCGGGGTTTGGGTTAACGCTATAATAACGTACTTTCATTTGTAATTTATATATCTATAAGTACGTATTCCTCTCTCTTAGACTGTTCTTCTGTATCTTACTAAGGCTCGTATACAGATTAAATACGGAGGTAGGAAATGGAAGAGGAAACCTAGGTGGAGAAAGCACCACCACTAATGGAAATGCACGACCCAATACTAAAAGGAATCCGGGTCAACAGGCAAATGCTAATCCAAATGCAAATGCCAACGTAGGAACCCCACCAGTAGATATAGGGATGATGTATCAGTTCTTCGTCCATCTAATTCAAGCTGGAGCAGCTGAAGGAGTAGTTGAGGGAAATGCCATGAATGTTGGAGGAGCTAATCTTATGGCCCCAGTTGGCAATAACTATGCCAAGCTGAGCAGAGATTACACCAGTCTTGGTGGGAAGCCGTTTTTGGGAATGGAGGATGTTGTTGAAGCAGAAAACTGGCTAATGCGCTGTGTAAGAATTTTTGCTGACTTGGGATTATATGATGAGTAGAAGAGGAGACTTTCTTGATGACAGTTGTAGGGAGCAGCACTTTATTAGTGGAATAGTGTCACTGTGGGAGTTCCTGAGGAAGAGTTGACTTGGGCAGAGTTTCGTAGGAGATTCAAAGAGAGGTTTTTGTCTGAAGTTTGCCAAGTTAGTATTGCTGAGAAAGTTCATGGACTTAGTGCAAGTTAGGTGTCGGTGATTGAGTATGCTACGAAGTTTAATGAGTTGTCCAGATATAGATATGCTACCATTGACAGCGTCATTAAAAGGAATGAGAAGTTTACTCGAGGGTGAAGACCTAAGATTGCTATGGAGACTATGCCATACCTCCGTGATCCAAATGCAGTTGTAGTAGAGATGGAAATCCAGAATGAAGAGATGCTTTTTACTTATAGGAAGGAGAAGCAGGTTAGAACCCAGTATTCTAAGGGCAAGAAGAGGAAATTCTTTAAGAAGAAAGGAGCTTAGAAAGGAGGAGCTGCCAAGAAGGCAAAAGTGTGATAAAAAGGGACATTATGCTCATGAATGTCGAATTGTAAAAGGGAAAAAGGTCGCAGATAAAAAAAGGAATGAATTGCTTCAACTATGACCATATTGGACACAAAAAGAACCAGTGTCCAGAACCAGTTAGAGGGGACAAGAGAAAGGTTTTTGCTTTGGAACCATCTTCTTCTAGACCAAGTGCTGCTGCGAAGGGAAAGACTATGATGGAAGGTAAGATTTTGATTCATAGTATACTAGTTAGGGCACTATTTGATATCGGTGCATCGCATTCATTTATATCCCTGTGTTTGGTAGATAAGTTATGTTTAGAACCCTCATATCTTGTTACTTCCTTAAGGATTTCGAATCTGATAGGAGGGTATGTAACCCTAAGGATGAGATATGAACAGTTAGAACTTGAATTGTTAGGTCATAAGTTTGCATGTAGTTTGTATATTTTTGATTTTGTAGGCTTCGGGGTCATTTTGGGTATGGATTGGTCAAATAGATATGATGCTAGGATATTTTTCCAAGATAGGGAAATCATTAATACACCCCAATAATCATAACCGAATTATATACTCGATGGAGAAGTTAGACTCAAGTGCTTGTGCTTTGCTGAATGCAATGGAAGTAGAAGAAGAATTGAATCAGGTTTTGGTAGCAAGAGAGTTGGCAGATTTTTTTGAGCTGGCCACATGACTACCACCGAAGAGAGCCATTGAGTTTCAGATAGTTTTTGTGCCAGGAGCAGAACCTATAAGTAGACCACTTAGAAGGATGACACCTACCGAGATGAAGGAATTGAAGGTGCGGCTAGTGGATTTAGAAAGAAAGAATTTTATTAGACCGAGCAGTTCGCCTTGGGAAGCGGTCGCGGTGTTCGTGAAGAAACTAGATGGGTCGTTTAGGATGTGTATCGACTATCGTAAGTTGAACGAGAAGATGATCAAGAATAAGTATCCTTTGCCGAGAATTGATGATTTATTTGATCAGTTGAGTGGAGCCAGAGCATTTTTCCAATTGGATTTGGCGGCAGGTTTCCATCGGCTAAGAGTGGCAGAGAACAGTATTCCGTTGATGGCATTTTAGACTAGGTATGGTTCGTACGAGTTGTTAGTAATGCTATTCGAGTTAGTGAATGCGCCAGCTTTCTTCGTGGATTTGATGAACCGAGTTTTCCGAGAGTACTTGTATAGGTTCGTATTGGTATTCCTAGATGACATTTTAATATACTCTAAGGATGAAAGTGAGCATGAAGTTCATCTTAGAGTAGTGCTTGAGACGCTGAGGCAGCATCAACTGAAAGCAAAGTTTTCAAAGTGTCATTTCTAGAAGAAAGAAGTTAATTTTCTTAGTCACGTGGTTTCAGTGAAGGGTTTGTCAGTTGATCCGGATAAGATCAGGGCTGTTAACAACTGGAAGAGACCAGAGTTGGTGACTGAGATAAGAAGTTTTCTTAGACTCACTGGCTATTACCGGATATTCGTTAAGGATTTCTCGCGGATAGCAGCGCCTTTGACTAAGCTAAAAATGAAGGACATGAAGTTTATTTGGTATTACAAATGTGAGGAAGCATTCCTAAGTTAAAGCATTTGTTAACCAACGCGCCTGTATTAGTAGTTCCAGACGGGAATCAAGAATTAGTAGTGTATACCGATGCATGTGGAACTAGATTAGGGGCTGCCTTGATGCAAAAAGGAAAAGTTATTGCCTACGCTTTATTACGGTTTGGACTGCATGAAGTGAGATATCCTACTCATGATCTAGAGTTGGCAACGGTGATCTTTGCACTAAAAGTATGGAGACATTATCTCTTAGGGGTGAGATTTGAGTTATACATAGATCATAAGTCCTTAAGATATTTATTCTCTCAAAAGTATTTGAACATGAGACAACATTGGTGGTTGGAGTTTTTAGCAGCTTATGATTTTGGCATAGATTATACACCTAGAAAAGGAAAATAAAGTAGCGGATGCATTTAGCAGAAATCATCAAAACGTAGTGTTAGCTATGTTAATAGAATGGAAGAACCTAGAGGCTTTGACTACTTGTAGTGTGCAGTTAAGGTCGACTGCTAGTTCTAGTCAGAGTACTGCTATGTTATCCTGCTTGGAAGTTTGACCAGTACTCATCGAAAGGATTGTTTCTAAACAGAAAGAGGATCCACTGTTAGCCGATAATATTAAAAGGCTTCAGGTTGAATTGGAGATTATTGATCTAAAAGATTTTAGTCTTGACCAGAGGGGATGGTTGAGAAAGAATGGACGATTGTGTGTTCCGAATGTTGGGGACTTAAGGAGAGAAGTTCTTAGGGAATGTCATCGAGCAAAATTTATGATTCATTCTAGGAGAACCAAGATGCATCAAGACATAAAGAGGGGTTTCTACTGGGAAGGTATGAAGAAGGATGTTGGCTAGTGGGTAAAAAAGTGTGTGAACTGTCAACAAGTGAAGGTCGAACATCAGAAGTCGAGTGGGTTGCTTCAACCTTTGGACATACCAGTTTGGAAATGGGATTCGATATCCATGGATTCAATAGATGGGCTGCCAAGGTTGAATCGAGCAAATGAAAGTATACGGGTCATAGTGGATAGGTTGACCAAGAGTGCCCATTTCATTCCAGTTAAGTCAACCAGGACGACACCTGTTTTAGCTAAATTGTTTATGAAGAACATAGTTAGACTGCATGGGATTCCTAGTAATATAGTAAGTGATGGAGATGCTTTGTTTACTAGCGAGTTCTGGAAGAGTCTACGGGATGTGTTAGGTACCAAGCTCAAGCTGAGTACCACTTATCACCCTCAGACAGATGGACAAACAGAGAGAGCCAATAAGGTACTCGAGGATTTGTTAAGAGCTTGTATACTAGATTTTTATGGATCATGGGAAGATCACCTACAGTTAGTTGAGTTTTCCTAAAATAACAGTTATCAGACTTGTATATGAATGGCGCCTTATGAAGCTTTGTATGGAAGGCCATGCAAGTCATCAGCATGTTGGTTGGAAACTGGAGACATATTAGCCTTAGGTCCAGATCTGGTAAGAGAGGCAACGGAGAAGATTTAGTTGATCAAGGTAGGATGAAGGAAGCTCATTCTAGACAAAACAGTTATGCAGATAAGAGGCGTAAGGGTCTAGAATTCTCGGTTGGGATAGCATTTTCATTAAAGTATCACCGACAAAGGGTGTCATACGATTCAGAAAGTTAGGAAAACTGGCACTGAGATATGTTGGACCATTCCCAGTTATAGAGAGGATCAGAACGCTCGCATACATAGTAGAGTTGCCGAGCAGTTTGGTAGGTGTCCATAATGTGTTTCATGTGTCTCATCTTCGTAAGTATGTGCATGATCCACAGACTGTTATTCCTTCGATTGCATTGGAAGACATAATAGTAGAACCAGATCTGACATTGTTAGGCAACCAGTTCGGATTGTGGCAAGAGATGAGAAGAGGTTAAGAAACAAGACAGTCAAATTGGTGAAAGTTTAGTGGAGCGAAAACAAGAAGGACTGTACTTGGGAGACAGAAAACAGGATTAGAGATATTTATCCTGATCTATAATAAGTGTATGTTCTATATTTGATATATATATATATATATATATATATATATAAGACTGTTTGCTAGTCAGATAGGCTTGTATGGTAGTTAGGAGATGTTACAGATGATTGCTATGATTAATATATAGTCCTTGCTGAATTTCTAGGACGAAATTCTTAAAGGAAGGGAGCCTGTAAAACCCCAATTTTAAATAGAATTATTCAGAAGATTTAATTAGGTAAATTAAATAAAATAATGTAGAGATTAGAGTGATAAGGGAATTGAGATTTGAAAACTAATTAAGGTCATGCCTTAGCTAAATGGATTCATAAAAATGGTTTATAAGTTAAAATACCTAAAAGAATAAGGCAAGGTTAAGATGGGAATAGCCGAACCCCATAACCCATAAACCCCTTACCTCATTCTCATTCCCATTTTCACAAAACAAAACACAAACAAAGGAGAAACAAGGCCGGCCATAACCTTAGAAGAAGAGGAACCCAAAATCAATTAGAGGCTAAGATTCAAGTTAGGAAGACTAAAGTGAAGAAATAATCTCAAGTTCCTTATCCAAACAAGGTGAATAATGATCTAAACCATCTCATATAAGTCCTATTGAACATTTAATATCGGGTTTAAGGTTTAAAACCTTTTGGTTGGATGATTGATGATATGCTTTGATTTATATGCCATGTTATAATTTAAACAAAGAATTTTGTGGGATGATATAATATGATTTTAAGGTTAAAATTGTGCAAATTGATTTTTGAGTGCCATGATGTTTAAATATGTTATGTAAAACATTATTTTGGAGATGGGTTTAAATTTTCATAATATTCTAACCTATGGATAATTTATTATGAATTTTGAATGGAAGAAATGGATAATTTTGGTTTAAAATATTTAAGGCAATCAAGTATTGTTTTCGGGTCTAAAATTTATATATGTTAGAAAACATATTAAAAGTGAATAATTGTGATTTTGGGAGAATTTTCCTAAGTAATTTACTATGCTTATAAAATTATTTAAGTTAAGGAACTTAAATGTTTTACATGTTTTGTTAAGGAGGATGGCTTATTTGTTAAAATGTTTTAATTGTAAATTTTGAATTCGGCAGCTATTAACTGGATTTTTAACCTCGCAGAATTCAATAGGAGTTAGAACATCCAGATTAAGCTAGAATGACTTGAAACTTGAACAAGGCATCTAGAAGAACAAGCCATCTAAAAGAACAAGCCAAAGGAACTTAAGGGAAACAAGCAAAAAATCCACTATGTAATGGATCGTTGGCGTTCCATCATCCATGGATCGCTAGCGATCCAAAAGAAAGCATTACAAGTTGTCAAATCCTCTTTCACCATGATCTATTAGCTCTTGTAAGAATACGTACCGAGTTTCATAGCATTCCAAGCAGCGTAGCTCAAGAAGTAAAGAGTCATCTGATTCAAGCTGTTTACCCTTTTTTGACCATAGCATCTTACTTAAAACGGACATTGAGAACTCATACGAAGTCAGATTGACTTGAAATTTTGGTAGAACGCTTAGAAGATATAAAAAAAGGTACTCACCGAAAACAAACTTGATTGGATAAGGCTAGATGGGTCGCTAGCAAGCTAACTAGATGGATCGCTTGTGACCCATGTATACTGGGCCCCACCACTTGAAATTTTTCTGATAGGTCCCTCACACCCTCTAGAGTGTACCTGCAAAGTTTCATCTAATTTAGTTAAGAGTTGAGCGAGTTATGGATGATTCTTATGGACAAGATGACCCACGAAGATAGATGATCAAACAAACTCCAAACGACTTGATATTTGGATAAGGCACTTAAATAGAAGATAGGAAGACAACCAAACTAAGATCACTCAAAAATATGCTAAGTGGATGGATAGCTAGCAATCCATCCCCTATGGATAACTAACGACCCATCTTCTATGGATAGCTAGTGATCCATCAAGATAGGTCGGATCACCCACAAACGTTCTGAGCTCCTTCATAGCACTAAGTAAAGGCTTCTGGTAGAAAAATATGCTAAGTTGATGCATAACTAGCGATCCATCCCTTATGGATAGCTAGCGATCCATCAGGATAGGTTGGATCACCCTCAAACTTTTCGAGCTCCTTCGTAGCACTAAGTAAATGGATAGCTAGCGATTCATAGAAATGGCTCAGATTGATTTGAGATTTTCAGTGATAACTTGGCATAACAACTGGACTCTTCTACGCTTAAACTTCTGGCCCAAGTGCTCTCCAACCCCTATAAATACATCTTACCTGCAACATAAATAGGATCTTCTGGGCTGGCTGCTGAAACTCTGTAGAAACTATTCTTCACTCTTCTCCTCCCACATAACAGACATTTAAAGGATTCATTGTGATTCTCCAGTGAACTCTAAGACTGGTTACTTTATCTAACTTACAAGATCCAATCAAATTGTAATCGGATTCAACTTGTAATTGCACTCAGTCAATAATAAAAGTTATAACATTGACAGAACCAGGATAAAAATCTTCTTGTCCTTTGACAGGGCTAGTGCTTTCACACTCAATCTAGGGTGTTGATTCATTTTTTGGGTTAACATTGTGGTGTTTTCACTGAGAACCCAACTCAAGCTTAGATCTAGCTATCTACTTTTGATCAGATAGGTTTAGAAGTTAGATCCTCAATCTCTGCTTAGAAGATTAGTTGTTGAGAATCAATGGTACCAGAAGGAAAGATAACTACATCCGAAAGATCCATAGGAGCTACCATAGCTGAAGAAGAAACAAACCCTCAGCAAATTTAGGTCAACAACCTCAAAATCCTACTGTTAGGAGCTAACTCTGGAGATCAGGTTCTAGGATCCTCCGCATAGCATGAAGTTGTGACTAAGGGAAAATTGAACAAGATGGTTGATGAAATTAACTATAAAATGGCAAACAGTCAAAAGGCTCTTATGGAAAAGATAGATGCTCTCCTAGCGCTCCAATCACTAACTACTCCCAAAACGGTGCTTAAAGCCGTGGTTGCTATGGAGCAAGTGCATTCTTTTGTTTTTGGCTTGAGTGGAAAAAACAGAAAGCAAAAGCAAAAGGAAGCAATAGGCGGAGCTCCAAGAATCATGACGGAAGAAAATGTTAACACTCCACCCACTGCAAAAGCACCTGCTACAAACTTGAACTTAAGGGTTAAAACCCCACGGGGGGATAAACGATGGCTCTCTCTGGCTTTGAAGATGACAAACAATTTAAGGAAGACAAATTGGATGAAAATTCCAACGTACAAAACACTAGAAGAAGCTCTATAGCCCGTGTCACAGCACAGTGCTAAGCAATGGATGAGGAACTGCTAATCAAACGGTACTCCTAGAGGCAGGAGAACCAAGAAGATATGATACAAATCAAGATCGATTATAGGGCCAAGATCCTATGGTATATTGTGACCACTCCCAATTAACCAACTTCCAATCCCATCATGGAGCTCCTGTCGTCGAATCACAAATGATCGTGGTCAAAAATCATCAAAAATTGTCAAAATGGTTGTTGAAAAACTCACTTCGGGGTTGACTCGAAGTCGAACTCGGGTATTGTCCTATTTGATTCGAAGTAGATTTTTGAAGTCCTAAATCAAAGTCAAACTCAAGTAATCACCCATTTGACTCAAGTAAACCTTGGAAATTCTGGTCCAAAATCAGACTCGGGTAAGACCAAGATTTTCTCAAAGCAAACATGCAAATGGCTCCAAGCAACGTTTATCACCAACCCAGCATTTCAAATTCTGTGACTCTAAGCGAACCATGTGCTGACTCCAATCAAATGGAAAATTTTCTTGGGTTGCACTCTAGGTAAAATACCACCAATCCATCAATGCCGATCCATCTTCTTTTGTTTATAACTCAAACATGCAAACTCCAAATGTCTTGAAATTTGGAATGCAACCTTATGGGGCCTTCTTTGTCACCCTAGACCGATGTCACCTAGTTTGAAATATTTTAGGGATCATCACTGATCCATGACCCCATCATAAGTGATTTGTCATTCAATAGGCATTTACAATCATTCAAGCATAGGTAAATCATTCATATATCATTCTCAACCATTATAAACAGCCATAACTTGAAACCGGGCCAGTTTGACAATGATTAGAGCATATACTCCAATCGAAACCCATTCTTTAAAGTCGTTCAACATGCAAAATATCCAAAGAAGTTTATCACGCCAACTATACCTTTTTACAACTACACAACCGACTACCCTGAAAGAATTATATGTGAAGGCAAATAGGTCCTAAAGACTAGAAGTAGTGCAATTTGAAGAAGGCAAACCCGACAATTTTCCAAAGAACATAACAGACGGTGAAGGAGTTACAGGACCTCAAGGACCTTCTACCCAAGCAAGGCTACTAAGACCCAGTAGAAAAGCGCCCCAGCTAACTCATGAAATCAGACAAAAAGATGATTATCAAATAACACTCTAGCCAGCTCGCAACTAAGGAATGGGCTAGCAACCTAAAGTGGTGCCTTCTCATCCATCCATGTCTACTTTCCTTTTCCAAATGAGCTACACCAGAACACTATAGACAGGACGGCGAAATAAATGCTTCTATGCCCTCGACGAGTCATGTCGATCCCCCTTTTGAGAATCGGCGTTGTTGTAGTAGCATCGAGAAGTCTTGTCCAAAGGATCTTCAAACAAACAGATCCAACCCCTTAGTCTCCAAGAACCGATAAAACTGTATTCTTGCGAGCTGAATCCCAAAAATTCCTCTTGAAGTCATTGAATCATCGCTTTAATACCGTTAGACCGTCGAACAAACGACCCAGAACTCTTCTTGGAGTCGATAAATTATCGTTTCAAGGTTGTATGGTCACCGGACATCTGACCAAAATTTCTCCTGAAGTTGATAAATCATTGCTTTAAGACCGTCGGGCCATCGGACACACGCCCCAAAACTATTGTTGGAGTCGATGAATTATCACTCCAAGGTCGTCTGGTCGTCGGACGTTGGACAAAAATTCCTCTCAGAATCGACAATTTATCATTCCAAGACCGTCTGGTGGCCGTACATTCGACCACAAAAACTCCTTCAAGAACTAAAGCGTCGTGAAGGTCTTCTATGAAGTAAAGCGCCGTGAAGGCGAACCGGTAGATCAGCGGTCATCTGATCCAGAAAACCCTTCACGAATGTGAAGATCTTTTACGAACTAAAGCGTCATGAAGGGGAACCGGTAGATCAACTATCGTCTGATCCAAAAAACCCTTCACGAACGTGAAGGTCTTTCATGAACTAGAGGGACGTGAAGGCGAACCGGTAGATCAGCGGTCATTTGATCCAAAAAATCCTTCACGAACGTGATGGTCTTTCACGAACTAAAGTGTCATGAAGGGGAATCGGTAGATCAGCGATCATCTGATCCAAAAAACCGTTCACGAATGTGAAGGTCTTTCACGAACTATAGCATTGTGAAGGCGAACCGGCAGATCAGCGGTCATCTGATCCAAAACATGAAGGTCTTTCACGAACTAAAGCGTCGTGAAGGCAAACCGGTAGATCAGCAGTCATCTGATCCAAAAAACGATTTACGAACATGAATGTCTTTCACAAACTAAAGCGTCGTGAAGGCGAACCAGTAGATCAACGGTCATCTAATCCAAAAAACCCTTCACGAACGTTAATGTCTTTCACGAACTCAGGCTTCATAAAGGCGAACTGGTAGATCGGTAGTCATCTAATCCAAAAAACCCATCGCAAACGTGAAGGTCTTCCACGAACTAAAGTGTCGTGAAGGCAAATAGGTAGATCAGCGGTCATCTAATCCAAAATATCCTTCGCGAACGGGAAGGTTTTTACGAACTAAAGCATCGTGAAGGCGAACGGGTAGATCAGCAGTCATCTGATCCAAAAAACCCTTCGCAAACGGGAAGGTCTTTCACAAACTAAAGCGTCATGAAGGCGAACTGGTAGATCAGCGATCATCTGATCCAAAAAAACCTTCGCGAACATGAAGGTCTTTCGCAAACTAAAGCATTGTGAAGGTAAACTGGTAGATCATCGATCATATGATCCAAAAAAACCCTTCGCAAAAGGGAAGGTCTTTCGGGGACTAAAGCGTCATGAAGGCAAAGGGGTAGATCAGCGAATTTATGAACAATAAATATCCATGAAGGTGAACTGGAAGGTCAGCAGTCATCCGATCCAGAGCCCCCTGAAGTCAACGAAGTCATGCTTCGGGGCCACAAACCGACAATCATATCAGTCACTCCGCATTATTAACGGAATCACTTCCAACGACCGATGAAACAAACAGTGTCGCACTCAAGAGCTTTAAAGTCGCACAAAGGAACTAAGCCAAAACTGAATTGACCTTATGATTAATCAAAGGCTGACCCAAATCAAGCCAAGACTTAGAACTCGGGAGAACCACACCCACTGTACTGGGGGCAACTAGACGAGTTTTGGAGAGACCCTGTGTACAGTTCAAGTGCGCCAATAGCTCTGTGGCATGGGGGCACCGCACACACTTGAATAGACACAAGGAAGGCCGAGACTAATCATATCGCAGTTCTATTATGCCCGATGAAAAATACTGGCATTTTGACAACTACGGACTTAACGACCTAGCTAGCGCAAAAAATGAAATAGAAGCACAATACTTGCTTACTTCTTCCCAACTCCTCCTTTACCACACTTGGTGACCAGTTCCTTTTCCTCTTAGATTGTATGCCAGTTGAATAACAATTCTCCAAAGGAAGTCTAGACCAAAAACTGAGAGTCTTGCCCCAAACTCCCATAAGCTCTTTCTTCATAACTATCTCCATGCAGTCGACTGTAGATATCTTCACCAAGGCAAACTTATCTGTTTGGTCGTGCGCATCTTCTCGAAATACGGGAGGATCATCCAACCCACAATTACCAAATCCAAAAACCAATTATCTCTTAGAACTGACGAAATTGTGTTCCAGCGAAGTCAAATCGCCGGATTGATGGGAAAACTCGATCCTTACCTTCTAAGAACTGGTATCTCTCCTCCAGCACCGGGAAGGCCCAAACCATTATGCGCATCTCGTAAGCTACGCACTCCACCGTGCATCACTTCTTGTACCATGGAACCGGACTCTCGAAGCACGAACTCCTCACATTACCCAAAGATGGGCAACGTCAAGAAGTTCCAAACCGTTCCAGATCGACGAGTTGTATCAATCCCATATGCCTGAAATTCATAAGCCGCACACTCTCAAAAGCCATGCATTTCGTAAGCCATGCAGTCTCAAAAGCAGCGCATTTCGTAAGCCGTGCACGTTGTAAGCTGCACACACTAAAAAGACGAGCATTTCATAAGCTGTGCAAGCAATACTTGATGTTGCTCTAGCATCATCAGCAAACCGTTAAAATTTCTAATTACCGGTGTTGTCTTGACAACACCGGGAAACTTTTCTATTGCAAGATTAACAGGGATTTACTCCCGCTACCCGAAAAATCGACATTGCTCCGGTAGTGCCACAATATTCACAAACCAAGAAGTCGACAAAGAATTCTGATCTTTGACCAAAGTTAACGTACAAAATGTCTAAATTCAAGACATCCAAGTCACGAGTTCTCAGAGATAGAAGCTGCAACATACATTTGACTGGGGCATCCATGGAGCCGCCCAGAACATCAAGTCTCACATCAATTGTTCAGAATAATCAGCCCTGTGGACTGAGGGGCACATAACACATTAACACTTGGTTAGAATACAAAATCGCTCCAACTTGCAATAAACGGAGGAACTTACCGTCGTCTAGAGATAGATGACGACGGAAGTTATTTCCAGAATCAAATCGTCAATGCACAAGTTTCCAAAGATAGAAGAAGGTGCTCGACTGAGGTCTCAAACCCCAACTTGCAGAAAACCAGCTGGTTTCCATAGACAGACAACGGGAAGGAGAGAACGTTCGAAATCGAGTAGCTAAACCATTGACTCCCGAGGATTAGAACCAACAGATAAGGTTGACATCCGCAATAATGATATCAGCCTAGCATAACGCATATGGCCTGAAACAAGCAAGGTTAAGTGTCACAGATTCAAGACAAACACTATCGAACTCTACCGGTCCATGATCAGTATAGGAATGAGTGTGGTCGTACCGGAGGTAATGTGATGGCTCCCTCCACAATTTCTAATTTTCTATAATAACCTAGAAATTGACACCTAGAAATGAAGGGTTCTGCAGAAAGAAGTCAGATCATAACAAAAGCCAGTTGGAGGAAATCTGATTTTTTGTGAATAAGAATAACCAGGGAATGGGTTAAGAAACAACCCTGCATTTCCAAGGGTAACACTTGACGGTGATAAACAAGGTTAGGCAACGGAAACGCCTGGGACTCCCATCCTTCTAGAACATAGCGTATCCCGAAGTTAAGCAACGTTGAAAAAAACTGCCATAAGGGTTTAAAGGGATCTACTCAACTGTCCAGGATCAGATGAATGATTAAATCCTAACCAACATGACTTTAACATTGCCCGAAGATAGGCAGCACTAAGAAAAGACTTCTACAATCCAATCATCGAAGTGCAAGTTATCAAAGACCGAAACTAGTGCCTACCTGGATTAAAAGCATTGCCAGAACGACAGAGAAAATCGATCCCAACTTCCTGAGTGTCGGTATTGCCCCGACAATGCTAAGGCATTTTCTTATTTCCTAATTACCGACATTGCCCCAACAATGCCAGGAAATTTGCTATTCTCTATGTACCAATATTGCCTCGGCAACGTCGGGAAAACTTTAATCTACAGATTTGATGAGAAACAATCACCATAGTAAACCATCAATGCACTAGCTTCGGGAGATGGAAGTTGGCCCTCAACTGAGATTCTACCCTTGTCTTCAAAAAACTACCATTTCCCAAAAATGGGCAACAACAGGAAGACATAACCTTTCATAGGTCAGCCAAGCGATTCGACCTTTCATCTTAGGAATCAACCAATGCATAGGAAAAAAGCAGCGTCAAAGGAAATCCTAGAATTGAATTGCTCGTGTGCTAATTCTAGGGATGAAATCTGGTGCACAACCAAATTTCCTAAATTCAGTTTAGAAAGAATTTAGGTACAACCAAAAGATAGGCAGCCTCGAGGAAGTGTTGCTTGGAACCAAGCAGCTAGGTTATCAATTCCCGAAGACAGGAATTGGCGTATAAACATAACTTCTATGACGACAGCAATAAGGCAAAGCATGCACAACTAACGACATGTAGGGACAATAACGGAAGGTCAGAACTAAAACCATCGGACTTCCTCAATCCTAGAATAGGATTGAGATACAGACCAGGGGCAATCGAATCATTTGTCCCAAACCTCTCATCTCTCACAATCTCCCAAATACTAGCGTTCGAAATAGATAGTCCCTCAAGTAGTGATAGACGTACAGATACTTGATCGAAAGAAATGTTGCAAAGTCCAAACGCAAATAATTGTGAGGTTGGTTAGATAACGGTTCTGTATTGCAAAACAGAGCACTCTAGCAATAAAGTCACCAACAAAGGAAATGAAGGAGTTAACATTCAGAAATCAACCGTCGCTCGTAGTCTAGCAGTGACGAGAAAGATTGATAGCCTACTTAGGGTGTAACTAGATCATTTGGTTCCAACTTGCAGGAATATGCCATTACCCGAAGTTTGGTGATGCTAAGAAGAAACCTCCAAAATGAAACTATCGATACATCGGCTTTCGGAAAAAGAAGCAAGACTTTGATTGAATCTTCAGACCTACCTTCTGGCATCTCATGCTATCTGAAGATTCACAACATCAAGGAAAAATCCACAGAGTTAAGTCATCTATGCATGAGTTTTTAGAGATAGAAACTAATACATGATTAGGGTCTCAACACTAGACTTGGAAGAATTCACTCTAACAAAAGATGATGGCAACGCGTCTTTGCAGCACATGTACCCAGAATGACATTAGATGATGATGTCAACTTAGAGGAATTCAATTATAGTCAAGGAACAGACATCGTTGAAAAAAATCAAAGCTTGGAATCAAGCTGTAAAGTCCCTAGTTCCTGGAGATAGGAGCTATCGTATCAATCAAACTGGGGTAATCGAACGTATTGCCCAGGAGACCTAGTATCCCGAAAACATATAGACCTAGCATTAAGAGAAATCAACACTATGGACTAGAGTAGATACACCTACACTTTGTTGAAACGAACTAAATTGAGCGTAAGTAGGGATTAGCTACAGAACTGTCTAGACCAAGCAACCTCATAGTTCTGAATAAAGCTATGAAATAGAATATGCTGAAATGGCCGCAGAAGTATTACTTACATGTATAGAATTACAGTAAACGAGTATGCTGCACATGAACACAAGAGGTGCAACAGCGAGAAAATGCAATGCTCGGAATTGAGCAATTAAACCAATAGTCCCCGGAGACAGAGGCTGGTTTGCAGGTTGAATTCGAAAAACACAAAGGAAGGATAATCGCAATCGAACAAGTCATGCGCTAGTTTTCGAAGACTGAAATTGTGCCTGAGTGAACTTCAACTACAGCTCTACAAGAGCAGCTGTGCCTTGTAATTTAACTATAATCAATCATCCCAATATGACATGAATAATAAGCGAAGCCTAAGTTGCGAAGGACCCAGCTTCTAGAGCAGTGGAAGTCCCTCCGCCTAACTAAAGATTAGATGACCGCAAAGTCATTTTCAACAATAAAACTTGGCATTCGACCCTATCGGGTATCTTTTACTTTAAATAATATCCTCGTATAATCAACGCCTGAAATCCAAGGGAAGTTGGCGTATGTTGACCAGTCGGGTTCTGAGCGTTGACCGGGGCAGATGTAGTGTGTTATCTACATGAGAAGAGTCCAGTATCTCGAATACTGCAAATGAACAATATAGTGTAGATAACTTGCTTACATTTGAAAAACAATCCATATCGTCCTTTGAAATTATCTTTTCCACACTTACCCGTTATCGATCAATGATCGGTAATGGAGTCGCTGTCTGAAGCGACGTGGAAAGCTTTTATTTTGAGGATCGCTAGAATACAAAAACGGGAAGAGCGATACAATTGAATCATCCACTATATCTGATTTTGGAATAAATCGTCCATTAGAATTCAAAACGACGATAGAAACTTAACCAAGTCCTAGAAAAGAAACTGTTAAAGACAAAGAGTAAGACTTCGCTCCAGATTGGCGTATAATTATTTGAGATAAAACTTAGTTTCACCGCCGGTCGAGTTAAAATTATATAGGTCGACTCCAAACCTACATCATGCACCCACTTACTGACCTAAAACCTTGTGTAAACTACGGAGCAAAGATTGCATCGTCAAAACTAGGAATTGAATTTTAGATCGAAATCAAAAAACGAACGGCTATCAGAAGTCAGTCAATTGAAAACAACGTCTTGAGATGGACTCCGATGATTCACTGAAATTCACAGAATAGTAATATGAAACTTGTCTTGTTCCAGAGCACACTTTATTTCCAACGAAAGCACACTTTGGGAGGCAAATTTTAACTGGGTTTTTAACCTAGCGGAATTCAACAGGAGTTAGAACATCCAGACTAAGCCAGAATGACTTGAAACTTGAACAAGGCATCTAAAAGAACAAGCATATGGAACTTAAGAGAAACAAGACAAAAATAAACTACGTATATGCATCGCTGGCGATCCATCATCCATGGATCACTCGCGATCCAAAAGAAAGCATTACCAGTTGTCAAAGTCTCTTCCATCATGATCTACTATCTCTTATAAGAATACTTACCGATTCATAGCATACCAAGCAGCGTAGCTCAAGAAGTAAAGACTCATCTGATTCAAGCTATTTACCCCTTTTTTTACCAAAGCAGCTAACTTAAAACGAACTTAGAGAACTCATACGAAGTCGGATTGACTTGAAATTTTGGGAGAACACTTAGAAGACGTAAAAGAAGGCACTCACCAAAAATGGGATTGATTAGATAAGGCTAGATGGGTCGCTAGTGACCTAACTAGATGGATCGCTAGCGATCCATGTATAGTGGGCCCCACCACTTGAAATTTTCATGGTAGATCCTGACACCCTCTAGGGTGTACCTGCAAAGTTTTGTCAGATTTCGTTATGTTTTGAGCAAGTTATGGATGATTCTTATGGACCAGATGATCCATAAAGACAGATGATCAAACAAAATCCAATTGACTTGATTGTTGGACAAGGCACTTAAATAGAAGATAGAAAGACAACCAAACGAAGATCACTCAAAAATATGCTAAGTGGATGGATAGCTAGCAATCCATCCCCTACGGGTAGCTAGCGACCAATCTCCTATGGATAGCTAGTGATCCATCAACATAGGTCGAATCACCCTCAAACTTTTCGAGCTCCTTCATAGCACTAAGTAAAGGCTTCTGGTAGAAAAATATGCTAAGTTGATGGAAAGCTAGCGATCCATCCCCTATGGATAGCTAACGATCCATCCCCTATGGATAGCTAGCGATCCATCAAGATAGGTCGGATCGCCCTTAAACTTTCTGAGCTCCTTCGTAGCACTAAGTAAAGGCTTCTGGTAGAAAAATATGCTAAGTTGACGGATAGCTAGCGATCCATCCTTTATGGATAGCTAGCGATCCATATAAATGAATTTGATTGATTTGAGATTTTTGGTGATGCCTTGGCATAACAAATGGACTCTTCTATGCTTAAACTTCTGGCCCAAGTGCTCTCTAACCCCTATAAATACAATGTTATCTACAACATAAATAAGATCTTCTGGGCTGGCTGCTGAAACTCTACAGAAACTATTCTTCACTCTTCTCCTCCCACATAACAGTCATCTAAAGGATTTATTGTGATTCTCCAATGAACTCTAACACTGGTGACTTGATCTAACTTACAAGATCCAATCAAATTGTAATCAGAATCAACTTGTAATTGCAGTCAGTCAATAACAAAAGTTATAAAGTGGACGTAGGCTTCGTTAACACCCGAACCACTTTAAAAAATTTCTTGTCTTTTTACTATTTCTACTCTTTTTACTTTTTTTCTATATTATTTCTCTGTAAGAACAGGGCTAGTGCTTTCACACTCAATCCAGCGTGTTGATCCATTTTTTGGGTTAATAGTAGCCTTTTTAGAAAAGAATTTTGATAAAGATGGGCAACCAATCATATTTTTACAAATTGGGCAAGTTAGGTAAAAAGGAATTACTTTGAATGGCAATAAACCAGTTTTGTTTCGAATTACAACTTCGCCACTTCTACTTGCGTGCTTCCGTCACCATACTTCCGCTAATGACCTTTCGCACCCATTCGAAACTAATGCACATGGCATTAAGCCATTGATACGTAGTGTATTAGAGAAAGACGCAAGAGACTGTGTCGAAAGCATGCTTTCAAAAGGGTTAAAGCCATTTTTATAAGCCTTTGAATCAATCCAACTTGCCTTTGTTTTTAAAGAAGCTTTCGAAAGAGTTGCTACATTTTGAACCTATTCGATACCTAGTTGTCGCATTCATACCTTTCAAATTGGTTGAAGGGACGCTTGTAGCCTTATGACAACGAGTTCGAAAGGAAGGCTTTCGTTCTATTAATATTGAAGTCGCCTTCCCAATGCTTTCGAAAGGATCCTTTTAGCCGCTTTTATAAATGGTTTCGGAGGGAATGGTTTCGGAGGGAATGGTTTCGAAAGGAGGGTTTCGAGCTATCCTCTTCCCCAATTCTTTATCTTAAGATTAATGCTTTCGCTTTGGTTCTCTTTGACCCAATAGTTATATTTAATGTTAAAACCAATGATTTTGAAAGAGATGCTTTCAAATGGTTTCGAAGCTATGCTTCCATAAATTCTACTTAAACTAAATGCCTTCGAAAGGTATGTTTTAAGTGTTTCAAAAGATATATCTTTAAGTGTTTCGAAAGGAAGGTTTCAATGCTTTTGAAAGGTATGTTCTTAATGGTTTCCAAAGAGGAGTTCTAAGATTTTAAGTAATGCTTTCGAAAGGGAGAGCGACGGCGAGTAACTCATGATGTCACAAAGATCCGAAAGATCTAGTCGAAAGCCTTATTTTTCAAATACGAAACCCAGTCTTATTTTTAAGGGTAAAACCCATGGCAATATGAAAGATTTTTAAAATGGCATTTAACTTTGGAAGAGTGAAGAAGCTTTCCTTCATTAGAAAATTGATTACAAGGAATTAAATCGTAGATGTTTATATTATTATGTTTTGATCAATTATAATGTATGCTTTTGTAAATATATCCACTTCATAATTGATCCATAACTGCATTTTTGAGGTGTTAAAGGCAGAATAACCAGCTAGGTTGACCTAGTAGTGAATATACATTGAGTTAACTCCAGTGTGAGTAGACTTACATCCAGGAGGTCAGACAGACCAGAATATAGGATGTCCAAAGACTGATCAAAGGATTATTGGTTTAGATAGGTTCTTATTAAGCCCATGAAAACTATGTATGGAAAGTGCTATTGGCAAAGGCCAATAGGTTCTTAGTGATCCCATGAAAACTATGTCTGGAATCAGTTATTGAAAGAGATGAATAGGTTCATAATGATCCCATAAAAACTATAACATAAGAGAAATTATTGGAGAAACCAATAGGTTCATGGCGATCCATAAAATCTATGATTAGATGATGTTATTGGTAAACACCAATAGGTTTTTAGTGATCCCATGAAAACTATGAAACCGGACAAATAGTCCGTAAGTTTAGAACAGGTTATTAGTCAGCCCATGAAAACTAATAGGTTAATACTAACCCTAGAAATTATAACTTGAGATAGATAGTCAGGTAATAGGCATGGGAAATCCAGAGCATAATGCATGTTTGCATATCATCATGATACATTTTATTATGTTATGTCTTAACCTTTGTGGATGCAAGTGCACAATATATGGTTATTATAAATTGGGTTAAGATACTAGTGAGGGGAAAATCCATTCCGCTAAGCGGCGTGGTCTCACTAGATATCTATATGGTTCGAGTGGAAGGTTATTATTCACACCAGACTTTTTGTCTGACTCGAAGTTTATGTTTTCCCTTAAACTCTCGGGTGCTCAATTAATTTTGAGTAGTTTGATTGTTAAGGTATGCAGGTTCTCATTTAGACGAATAAGCTTCCGGAGACGTGCAAGAGGCAAGCTAGCTATTAGGAGTTCTTTCTGTTTGATTAGGCTGCGTTATCGGATGTAATGGAAAAGTTGTTTAGTGCCTACATTTAGACTCTGATCAACCAAGGGGGCGTTTCATATGTCGCTCTTGGCGTACTTTGTAATAAATTGTAATTTCTCTGCAACCTAGCTTACGTATGGGATTACATAATGAATTTAAAATGTGACTTGAGGTGGAATGAGAAATTTGTTTTAAAAATTGAGTTTAAAATTTTTCATATCCATATATTTCTGGTATATCAGTGTATCTAACATTACCGTATTTGGTCACCGGAATTAATAACTATGGATGACTACAACATCCGTTGGGGTTTGTTTTGGGCCACCAAATGGGGGATGTTACACGGCTTGACTAGGATGATCATGTCCCCTTGCCTCCTAACGTCAACCACTCTGTTTTTAAGGTTCTTGTCAATTAAGATGCCTACCCCGTTCTTATTGCGTTCTTTTCCCGTGTACCATAACTTGAAGCCTGTGCTCTCCACCTCCTTTTCCTTTTGGTCCGTCCATTTGGTCTCCTGAACGCATAAGACATTTACACATCCCCTAGTCATAGTATCAACTACCTCTCTTAACTTTCCTGTCAAGGATCCTATATTCCAACTACCTAACCGAATCCTACTTTCATCAACTAGCTTCCTTGCCCCTCACACCTACCGGGTAAAGTGTGACGACCCTTACTCATTTATCACTACATTAGGGCATCGATGTAGCACACCACTAAGGGAGTGATGACCCACCCAGCCCTTGTATATTTATCACCATACCCGAGCCTCGATATGGAACGTCTCTAAGAGAGTTACGCCCCAATGAAATGTAATAAGGTTTCTTTTCCACAAGAGAGGCTATGGTTTTATGTTGGCTCGCCAAGCCTATCACAACCCTTGTCCTTTATCCTGACTTGGGATAAGTTGTATAGAAAACTGCATGGGTGGAAAACTCCTAAAAATATATGCATATAAAATTAATTTTGACCGTTCACTTATTTTGAAATCTGTATTTAACAAATATGAATGAAGTCTCAACTTAGGAAGAATTTTAATGTTAAACTTATGATTTTACACAAAATTATATTTTCTAAACTTTGAATTAAAACAACATATATACATATGTACACACATATATAATTAATTGCAAACTATATTTTAAAGTTAAAATAACAAATGTATATGTAAAATTTATGATTTAGTATATATAGTAGGATTTGAAGTTAACAAATTAAAAGGCTAACATTAAATTAGGAAGGATTTAAAGTTTATGATATTTTACACAAAAGTTGACTTTTGGTTTTTCTTTTATTAAAAACTTTCAAACAAAAGTATACAATAATTATTATTATTATATTCAATTAATAATCATATAAAACTTATATTCAAATTCTGAATTTTTTCAAATGGATAATATATGTAGTTTATTCGAGTTGAAACAAAATAAATCATATAAATAAATTTAAATTTTGGTTTCAATCAAAATAGATGTTTTTTTAATAAATACTTTCTAAAACAAGAACAAAAGGAACATCTTAGGCACATATAGATTCATGGTAAAATTCTAGATCTAAACTATATAAACATCATGAATGACTAATTAAATATCAAATTTTAAGAAGATGAACATATAATCAAAAGAGATAGCATAAAATGGATCTAATTCAAACTAATATTATGAACATATATTATTAAAGAAGATGTGACAAAAGCGGATTTAGTTAAAGTTAAATAGATAAACTTATATTCAAAATTGATTTGCAAAAGATCTAAATTATATGAATAAGATGAATATAAGGATAAATAAAACTAGAATTTTACCTTAAGATGTAGCCAAAGGAATGCACCTTAAATGATGATACCTCCTTAGATTTTCAAGATCCACACCCAATCCTTGCAGGAGATGGATGAACCACTTGTGTTTTATTTTATTTGATGTTTTTTTTCTGTATTTGGAGTTGTTTTTGGTTTGGAAGGGAAGACGATCATTTTAGACATGGCTTAGAAAGGAAGAGAAAAAGTGAATGAAGAAAAGAATGAATCCGTAGGAAATAAATTAGTGGATTTATTTTTAATTAAAAGAATGAAACCTTTTATATTATTTAATTAAAGACTTCCCTTCCAAATGGATTTGTTTTTAGTTATTTCTCTCTCTCTCCCCACTTCTATCTCTTTACATGGCATGGCTAAAATTACATGCCATCAAATGGCATAGAACATCCATAAATCCCTTTATGCAATTATCTTTTATTCAAATCCATTTAAAATTACACTGATATCGTATATCAATGCACGCAAATATAACTTTTATAAATGCATTCAAATAATTACAACCAGCTCCCAAATATCAACAAAATTAAATTATTATTAATATTTCTTAAATATTAATTAATTTAATTAATTTACAAAATTTAATAAATTAATAAAATCATATGGTTTTTCAGAGAATTCATTATTACGGTTGTACGACACAAAGGTGTAAATTCAGTCAGAGATTAATATTGAACAATTCGAGTATTAATATTCACACGTCACTTTAGCTGGTAGTGTGACATTTTGGCTAAATTTATCGCTTACACATCTTTTGGTAAAATCCAATTATATTTATTATAAGCGGTACCTACTAGTAATTATTTACACTTATTTTCCTCATTAAAACTATATTACATTAGGACTTATAGGATTTAGTTTTGATCAAAACTCCAACATCATCCACATTTAACTTTGTAGTTCCAAACACATAATCCTTGGTTCAATAATAACAATTATTACTAATCGTTTTGCTATGGCCATAGACTTTGATTTTGAGTTGATTATAGTTGACCGTGATACTATCCCTATATAAGTAAGGAGACGAATTCTCTATTAAATAGAGTTTCACTCCCAATGCTTCAACTCAGTACCAACTACAGTCATTCGTTGGACACCATGCTACAATTTAACTATAATGAAAGTGGAGTGTCCATATTGAAGTTCCACATTATTCTCAAGTCCAAGGAACTGTGTAACATCGTCACTTCGAGATTTTCTGTTTGACCTTAGTTATATTAACCAATAGGGAACTCTTGAGTGAGTCATTTTACAGTTATCTAGAAACTATCAGTACGTAACCCCTTAGTTCCTCTAGTAGCCATAAGCAATACACTGTTTAACATTTGGAGAGCATTACTTACTCTAGTCTCAATGGATGTATCGATATCAAGGAATATTTAAAAAGGTATGCTTATTTTATTGTGATAAATCACTCAAGATTACAACACATTGTAACTACTATCACGAAACTTACTGTTTATGGATTTTTTATGTAAAGTATTTTTAATTAAATAAATAATTAGTATAACACATTATATCAAGCATATAACAGAAAGAAAACATCTTTTATTTTGAACAAGATTGGTTATCGAGTTAGATATGTGTAACAAATTATAGAATTGCCCCTAGGGCATACCCCTAACTCTATCAATCTCTCACTTGCACTTAGAGTCAATTATGGAATCGTATTCAACTTCATCGATCAGTTTTCTAAAAAACAATCGGGTCGTTGTCTCAGTGAATGGATATGCTATATTGTTTCAATTATCTAGTTTATCAACTATCTCTTTCCGATGTTGATAAATTTCCTTTATCATGTGGAACTATTTGGAGTATGCCGCTTGACTTCTATTGAGCTCCAGGTTCTTTTACGAACTATATCAGGACACAGTTATCATATAACAATGCCATGGGATTTTTAACATTTGGAATCACCCTTAGCTCAGTTCTAATTTATGCATTTATTTATATTTCTCAAGTTGTAGTAGCCTTTTGTTGGATTAGAAACTACTTATTGTTTGGAATAATTCCAACTTAAAACTTCTTAATTAAAGTTTGAATATGAATCTAATATCGATATATTATACTCAATAACACTTATGAAGTTGGAGTCCTTACACTCCTTTATAAAGAGTTCGTTATTTCTATACACAATTCTGTAGTATTTTTTAAATACTCGAGAAAATGCTAAACTACTATTTAGTTATCTTAATTTGAACTTTACATTTTTTTCATGCATCAAATACATAAGCAAAATATGATGTTGTAGACAATACACCATATATGATAATTCAAATTCTCAATACATAAGGAATCCATCTTACATGTTCCATTTTAAACATTTTAATATGGTGTCTTTGCATATCGTTTGGGACATTCTGTGACAACCCACTCCTTAGTGGACCCGATTTTCGACTGAATTGAAAACACAAGTCTACTAGGGTACAGATCGTTTTGTTTATAACCTAAAATAAACATAAATATACAAAAGAAATATATACATAAAATCATAGTGGAAGAGAAAAATATAATAGAACATATATACTGACCATGGCTAATACCTTGGAATCAACATTATTCTTTGGATATCTAATTCCCTTGTCAGTGCCGAGCATGGATGAGAAGACCTGTCCACCTACTATTCCCATCTTGCACTAGTATCTTGTCCCACTAAATCTATCAAATGGGTTGTAATGAGAAGGGGTTCGGAGAAACATTCTGATGGCTGGTAAATTACATACATTATCCATAACACTAGTTTATGTCGATTGATTTCTATTTAAGTGTTATGTCTACCACTCACGGTTTATCTATTTAATTCCACTTGCATGTAAGATATATCCAACCTTCTCTAAGGTATAGTTATATATATACATGTATATATATAAGCATTGTACTATCCAAAAGGAAACCTTGGCCACTTAATACTTCTTAAATAGGGAGGAGTCAGGTCCA
Source organism: Allium fistulosum (assembly GCA_030737815.1). NCBI lineage: Eukaryota > Viridiplantae > Streptophyta > Magnoliopsida > Asparagales > Amaryllidaceae > Allium > Allium fistulosum. The sequence goes on along the minus strand of CM060905.1, from coordinate 1,269,383,982 downwards.
ACGGCCATTTAATACCTCGAACCCAAAGCGGACACCCCCGTAATGCAATTGACAATCAACCGGCCGTAGTTACGAAGGTCGATGACTCCTAGATATTGCTTTATAATTTTATTAGTTATATTACTAATGCATCTCAAAGAATTATCTAAGGGTTAACTAGCCCACCTCCGACAAACAAACATTCAATTAAACTTTGTGGTCCTTGCGTATCCCATATGGATTCTACACACCAGTAGGAAGCGAAATCTGTCAGGGCGTAACCTAAGTCTTTGTTGACGATCGTTCAGGACCATTGGTAGTCAAAGTCATATGCCAGCCCTTTTTCAAAATACTGATTTATCAACAACACTAACATAGCCCGTGGACCCCCATAGCTGAAATTCAGTTTAGACTTACCTAATAGAAGTCAAGGAAAATGCCCACTCCGGTTACTTAATATCTCTAGTTTGAAAATGTAGTAGACCTCATTTCCCAATTAGGCACTATCGTAGGTTATTGAAGACTTCTTAAATAAGGAGGTAGCAGACCCAATGCCCATTTAATGCCTCAATCCCTGAAGTAAACCACTTGACCTCCCTAAAGGTATTAAGCCATTTAATACTTCAAATCCAAGGCGAAACCGTTGGTATATTTTCCTACATCTATACGTGAACATATATTTCCCCACCAACGGGTCCTATAGTTAGAGATGTCCCACATTAGCAGTAAGTATACACAATTACTGGTAGGCTCTAGGTAAAGTGTAGACTTCCATTGTGTAACTCTACTGACCTTGCATCCTAACACATAGTAAGTTATATAATTAATCTAAGTATCTAATTCATGATCATCAAAAACGTATTATTGAGGCCATATAATTTTAACTAAGGAAATTATTCCACCTCGTAGGTCAATTTATTAATAGTTATTCACCTACTTACTATGAACTTATCCTTATTTTACACCTTTATTGCTTTTATTTTTCATTTCCATCTTTGTCATTTACATGTCATTTATTTCTTTACTTTCAATTAATTGTACTTTATAAAATGGCCATTATTATTCAAATTGGATAATCACTAATGAAATCTAGTTATCTATTTCACATCTAATGTAATAACCCGCCTCGAAACGGGCCTAATTTTCGATCCAGAAAAGGCTCATCGAACCTTAGACCATTCCAAAGCTCGCTGTTGGTTGGTGGAATTGATCTAAAGAACAATATACAGAGCTATTTACCTGCACATTCAGAATCTCACACTGGAAGGATAAAATATAATATCAAAACAGTGCCCATTTATTTAAAGATTAAAATGTCAAAAACAAATAACATAATCCCACATAACAACACCAAATATTCATAGTATAATATCTCAAAATACATCATGTCTCAATGGTTACATTAGAAATTAAGAAATATCATAAATAAATAGAAAAGTAACTGCCACAAGTCCGCGTCTCCGCCACCATCTTCGAAAGTCTGCATCGTCTGTCCTTACCTATGTTGTAATGAGGAGGGAGTCGGAACAATAATGTTTGGTAAATAAAAATCTCGAGCCTTTCTATAATAGTAATTGGGCAGTATAATTTAAATAAGAATATTTCTTATGTATCCTAACTATATAGTACGTCATCCAGCTATAAGATTTAAGGCGTTCCTAGTCCAATTCCATAACCATTACTCTTTCAACCCAATAACCTGTATCTATCATCAATAATGTCCTAACAATGTAAGAGATAGCACCCAAGCCACTCAATACCTTTTTAATGGGAACTAGGCAGACTATGACCATTTAATACCTCATTTAAGCTGGTCTCCATCATTTATTACCTATCTCAAGGTGGACTCCTCTCTAGCACTATTTAGTTGACATTGCACGGAATCACTTCAAGCCACTTAATACTTCATTTTATAGGAGAGGTGGACCCCCACAATAGCCCCTCAATGCCTCAAGCCTAAAGCGGGCCCTTAACCAGATCCATTTTCTAATTTATTATTTTCAAAACCCTTAATCAGATCCAAAGATAAAGATAAGAAGTGGAATAGAATATAAAACATTAAAATTGCAAGATCTATAGAATTCCATTACTGTAATATAGAAAATTAAGATTCTGAATTAAGGATTGACATTTCTCTTTAGGGAAATTTAGGGTTTCAGTGTGATCTACAAAACTGGCTCTCTTTGTAAGAAAACGCATTAAAATTCTCCGTTGAAACATCCAAGCTTCGAGGGGAAATTTCTAACTTGAAAAGCCAAGTCATCTCCTTGTCCGTTGGTAAAAATGAAGCTACAATGGAACTAGAGAGATTGAGAGCCTCTCTTGCTCAATCAGAGTCTATTATCTTTGAGGAAAGAAAAGCATATCAACTTTTAGCTGACGAAAATCTGGCTTTGAAAATGGCTCGGAAAGAGTCTGAAGATGAAAAAGCTCAAATGGCGGCCAAATAATCCTCCCTCATGGCAAAGTTGGGGAAAAAGAAAAATTCTCTAAAGTTGGATGTCAATGTCATCTCTGATGCTAAGCAACGAGTGTCACAATTCCTAAGCACTTCCCTCGATGACATCATTGTTAACTCCTACGAAGACGCCTTGATGCTTACTTATGCTGACAACATAGAAAGATGCCCATATTTGAGCTTTCCCTCTCTCGATCATGCTCTTGTTAATAGATTTATGGCTAAAGTCAAAGAGATGGAGCAGGCGGTTGAAGTTCCTGAAAGAGAGAAGATTGATGCCTCTAAAATTTTATCCGTCGAAGTCCCTTCCTTCGAAGTAGATTTTGATTCTGTGGATGAAGGTGATAAAGATGATGCCGTCGAGGAAGAAGGTAGTAATAAAGGTGATGACGATGACGACGATGACGATGATGATGATGATGATGGAGGCCAAGGTTCAGGTGGCAATGAGGGTGGTCACTCTGATGTTCATAAAAAAGATGATGATGACAATACCGGGGCTTCAGAAAAGATTAACCCTGATCCAATCATTCATGAATCAAGCCAAGCTGAACCCCCAGTGCCTTCTGACCTTCCAAAAGAGAATACGAACATCGACGTCGATGAACAAAGAGAGAAAAGCATGTCTCTCAAACTACAATTCCCACTTCTCAAGTATAGGACTCCTTGTTTAAATGGCTTTCACTTCCAGATAATAATAGTTAACATCTTTTATTTTAGATAAGGAGGAAATCTATTCACCCTTATAAAACCAGATTGAAAGAAAACAAGTAGAAATAAATAGCTTGTATAAAGAGTTAAATAAGCAGTTAAAAGAACACAATGCCCTCTCCGATAAATATCATAGGCTTAGCAGAAGCGTGACAGTGTTAGCGTCCTTCAAAAGTCAAGAAGCTGCACTACGACTGAGGAGGGCACGACTTCGATATGATAACCTTTTGAAAGAGAATCGGGAGTTAATTACGCTCTTTTGGATGTTAGTTGTAGAGAGGGACATCCTTGTAGATTTCTTGTACAAAGCCTATTGCCGATACCTAAGTGTATATTTTTCATACTTAGGTGATTTTAGTGGGGGTCTGCTTAGGTGTTTACACAAGAGGTATTTGGACAAATTTGGATCTGATCCATCTGGGAGCCTGTTGGAACTTACCACGAGTCAAATCGATTCCCCAAGAGTTTCCTTCTGAAAAACTAAAAACTATGAGGACAAATTTGTTTCAAAGTTATTTACAAAGTTGATTTTTTATGAACGTGATGAACATTCGTAATTATGTAATAATATTGGTTTATGAATTCTTTGCTCTAGCTTCCTTTTATTCTTGGCTGTATTCTATTACATTTTTATAGAATGAATGTCCTCCAGGCAGCCTTGTTTCTAGAGATAATTTAAGCAAGTATGTTAACTAAGAAGAGATTAACTAGAAAAGGCCTCACTTTTGAAATCTTCAAAATTAGCCAAATATTTCTTTCTTAGAGATTTGCAAAGGCTTTACATGGAACATCCTCATCTTCTTTTTGATTTTGTTGGTGAAGAAAAAGAAAAGAATAGCTTCTTAAGGAAATCTGGACATATTATACCAAATTGATATGTGGTCGTGATAGTCCTCCGACCGAGGAGTGGGACTATAGCAAATATCCTCCGGTTATTACACCAGAAGGATTTAATGCTCCTTTTGACTCAACAGTTATTCTTTCAGCTAATTCCTTAAGTAAAGTTAGAAACACAGTTACTTAACTTTAAATATGGAACAAATGTCTAATTGTACTTTTTCGTTTCATTTCTACTTAAGTTGTAATCTTTTATTATTATAATAAAAGAGATTGGTTATTCAAGTTTTGACTTTATTTTTTTATTTGTTTAAATGAGAGTTACAGTTATCTACAACGCCACTTTCGCTAGATTCAACACTTGCTTTATCAGTATTAGAGATAGGTTGTTGGCAGATATTGAAAAGTGGAAACTTCTTAGCGATCCTTTGTCGACTCGCTTTCAAAACAATGCCGAAGCTCTAGAATGGCATAGAAGATATTTGCTTCAAAAGACAATCATTAGAAATCTCAATGATCGGATCTCAAATCTAGAAGGGGACGTTAAGAGCAAGAATGAAATGATTTCCATATTGAAGTGTCAAATTAAATCAAATCCTTCAATTGATTTTGACCACAAGATGTCTAAACTCCTTTAGCAAATAAGTGATTTGTAGATTAAGTTAAAAGATAGTCCAGTTCAGTGTGAATCGCTTGAATTCATTATGGGGAATAATATTTCAAACATCGATTCACCGGCTTCTTCCATTGTTCCATCTATTGCAAAATTGACAAGGCTTACTTCCCTTGCCATCCAAAAGTTTCCTGCTACGACTAATCCTCCTCCTAGCTTTAGATGAGAAGGTGGTAGGAGAATGGTGCAGGAAAGTCAAATTTGAGATGATGAAATATTTTGATGAACAATAGAAAGTGAAGTACTCGCAGCGCATAAATGAGTATGCAGCTATGATTCAAAAACTTGAACGCGAAAGTATCTTCTTCAGAAGCGTACTGCTGATTTAGAAAGAGAAAATAAAACTCTCAAAGGCGCAAACAAAGCCTTTAATCGTGCTTTAAAGACCAACATTGAATCTATTGATGATGCCGATAAGATAAGGAAAAAAGAGAAGAAGCTTAAGGAAGTTCTTCATATTGCGATTCGTCACATCGTTGATATTTCAATTACCGAGAATCTAGATAGGGCTGTTCAAGGTTTGTGAAACACATATACTTGTTCCATATACATGTAAATAATTTCAGAAATTATGAAAATTTGGTAAATATCACATGGTCTGCGGTCCTTTCCTGTAATGTTATTTCTAAATCAACTTTCTCATAACTTGATCTATGATTTTTTTATTTGCTGATCCATTCGGTCTTCTTTACTAAGCTCCTTTCCCTGAAAAGCACGAAGTAAACAATATTCCTTATCCTTAGCTTGAAATCTATATAGACATTTATCCATATCATTTGCGGAGATTAACAAATCATTATGTCAACATATGATAATAAGTGAAAAGTAATTCTATAATTAAATACATTCGAATATCTTGAAACCCATCTTTAGGAATGTTGAGAGTTACCTAGGAATTCAATTTCAATTATATTGGTGGAATATCAGAAATCCGATGGAGAAAACCATAAATTAAATCAAGGATTTAACTATAGATGTTTAGAAAGTCATCTTTTGGAGGTAGCTAATGGAAAGTCGATAATGATCGTGTAATAAAAGTCTAGAAATCATTGTCTAAAAGTTTGTAGTAGAAGTCCAATGACCTAGATTCGAGCATTAATGAATGAAATTTAAAAGTTAGAAAATCCAAAACCCAGATTCGGGTATTTGTGGATGATAACCGGAAGTCCATAATAATAATCTTCTTACTAGAGATCTTTAGCCCAGATTTGGGCATTAATGAGCGAAGTTCAGTAATTAATAGTAATAGTCCCAAAACCCAGATTCGGGTATGATGAATACCATAGATTAAAAGACCGAAACCCTAATTTCGGTATTATTAAGTGAAGTTCAGAAATTCTTTTTTGATGATTAGTTGGAGGCTGCAGATTCTTATTTAAGCTCTCTGTTCTGTACCACTCCTTGGGTTTTGACTCTTTTAACATGTGTTACCCTTTAGGCTTTGTAAGTTGTTGTTGTTTGATTTGCTGCTTCTCAAGCTTGGACGTCTTAGTCCATCGTTTGATATGCCGCTTCTCGGGCTTGGACGTCTTAGTCCATCGTTTGATATGCCGCTTCTCGGGCTTGGATATCTTAGTCCATTGTTTAATATGCCGCTTCTCGGGCTTGGACGTCTTCGTCCATTATTGTCTGGTGCACTTGGTTAGCTTATCCCCAAGCAGGAACCAAGGACTTACCCAACCTCCCTTTAGGAGGCGCCTTGAACTGGCCATAGCGTGGGGCGATCAAGGGCTTGTTCAGTGCCTTTGCCAAGCTATAATGTGGCGGGACCAAGGGCTTACTCTGTCCTCCTTCCAGGAGGTGCCTTGACCTGGCCATAGCGTGTCGCGATCAAGGACTTGTTTGGTGCCTTGGCCATGCCATATCGTGGTGGGACCAAGGGCTTACTCCTTCTTCCCTCCAAGAGGCGCCTTGACCTGGCCATAGCGTGGCGCGATCAAGGGCTTGTCGATGCTTTACCCTAGCCATAGCGTGGCATAAATAAAGTCTTACTCTAACCTCCCTCCGGGAGACGCTTTGTCCTGGCCACCTCGGTGCGGACCCCTTGACCGTTAAGGTAATGTCCAAGTGCAAGGAGAATTCTACTCCCAACCACGTAGATTTTTCTTAGTAAAGTAGTTCTTTACTGACTTCGTCTAGGATCTCTTTACAAACTCATTAATTTTTCCCTGTCTGAAAAAGTATATTATCATCCCTTCGAGTGCTCTGCGTTGATTTGTTCCGTGACCATTCATCATATGGTAGTGACAATAGGATCATCCCAGATTCCTTTCATATTTAGGTTTTTTCTTTTGTGATGGCCAATAGTTGAGCTCTTCCTTGGTTAATAGATAAACATTCTCAATTGATGTCGTCAAATTGCATTCCTTAGGAAGTCTTGACTTGAAGCTTGTCTTTTGAGGATGGTTTCTGGATCTTTTATTACTTGGTTCTGGATTTTCACCTTCCACGACTAGTTTTCTTTTTAAAACCCTTTGAATTTCCTGTGTTGGTAGTGTCCCACTTGTTGCTTGATGCCATTTCTGTGCAAAGGCGTTGTAATCAGCCATCATTCCTTCTTCAAAGATTGTGCCTTTGGTGTAATATTGAATTGTTTTCCTCATTTGATCAAACAAGTTGTCACTTTCATTTTTCTTTTCTCCTAAGGCAAAGATAGGGGTGCAGCCAATATGAAAAGGGTTTAAACTCCATTTATTTAGATCATAGGGTTCAACTTTCCCTTTCTTCTTGATCCTTAAGGCCTCCATTCTTAACATTATTTCTTCATGTAGATTTGAATCATTAATTATTCCGTGGGAGAATCCAATTAGATGTGATTCCAAGTATCCTTGCTCGGATCTTTTGGCGTTTCTAAACATGATGATGTAAAGTTTAAAGTAGGTAAGCTTGGAATAAGATCGGGTTAGTGGTAAGTGGAGTTGAAAGTTAAACAAGGTCGGAGGTTCGAGCCCTTCTTCTAGCGCCAAAATGTTAACAAGAAAACTTGTCAACACCCCAAAGTTGAATTCAAAGTGTGGATAACTCTTTCGAGACGTTATTTCAAAAAGTTGAAGGTGGTCGACACTTCTTAATCAGGTTAAAATGATTATAATCCATCCTATTCTCTTCAACTTTCCTTTCGTGTAGATTATTGTGGTAGAAACTCCTTATTGGACCTTTCGATTTAGACGAAACACTGAAAGTCCTACTTATATTGCCTTTCGATCTAATTAATCCGCCTTATTACTCCGTCGAAGCCTCCCTTTCGAATTAGTTGGAGGGGCTCTAAGGTTGGCTTTAATGAGTTAAGGATAGGGGTTGAATAGATTGGTTTCGACTTCATCGGAAGCTAAACTTTCGACAACTCGTGAGTGGGAGTTAAGGTTCTAAGGATTTTGGTTAAACTAAAGGTTTCGACTCACTCTAACAGTCGCTCTTCAATCAAGTCAACATAAGAAAATTATGAACTGAATTTAACAGAAATATCAAATCAGCCGAATATTCAAAAATTTCATAATGTTGCTTTCATTAAATTTAAGTAGTACAAACTAATCAAATTCCTAATCTAATTTGAAAATTAGGGTTTACAACTTTCAGAAAATACAAGTGTAGAGTGAAAGAATTCGGATCTCCAAAATCAGACTGTAACGACCATAATTTTGATTAACATTATTTAGGACATTTAATTAGATAAATTAAATGAAATAATGTAAATGGTTAAGGGATTGAGATTTTTGTTAATAGAAGGTAGTCGTGCCATGTTGAACTAATAAACTAAATGGAATTCAAAATGAAATAATTTAGGGAATTAGATAAGGGAAAAATAGGAATAAGCCTTATTCTTATACTCTAAACCCTCATACCACTTCAATTTACACGTTCACCATCAAAAACAAAACATAGAGAGGCCGACCACTACTAAGGGGAATACAAGAAGAAGATAAGCAAGAATTTAAGGAAGAAGCTTAATCAACTTAATCCAAGATCAAATCTCAACTCCCTAACAACAAAGCTAAAGGTGAATAATAGGTTACATCTCATATTTTTTATGTTTTCGGTTTCTAGAATCAAATCAAATGTTTTTGCATGTATATTTCCATGTTTTGAATGTTAGATATATATATATATATACTTGTTGATGAATTATGCTTATTCATATTGATTTTATGACAAGTTTTTATTTGAAAAACCTAACAAATGACATCCAAATGCCTTGCGATTTTAATATATGGTTAGGAATGATATTTTAGAGTTGGGTTTCAAGTTTCATAATTTTCTGAATTAATGTTGATTTATTATTAATTTTCTAGTGAAGAAAATTGTTAATTGGGTTTAAAATTAATTACGGCTATTTTATATTAGCTTTGGGTCAGAAATTTATATATTTTGAAAAACATATTGAAAATGATTTATGGGAATTTTTGGAGGATTTTCCTAAGTGTTTTAATAAGTATATAAAATTATTTAAGGTATAAGACTTAAATGTTTTATATGTTTATAAAAGGAGAATGGGCAATTTGCAAATGTTTTAATTATTAATCTCTGAAATTCGGCAGCACTTTTAGAAAAGATTTTAGAAAATAAACTGGCAACCAATTGTATAATGATAAATAAGCAGGTTACTTGAAAATAATTACTTTTTAGAGTCAAAAATCAGATTTTACATGGTTTTGCTGTTTCGCTACTTTCAGCAGCTACCTTTCGACTAGGTACTTCTGCCTCCGTCTCAGTTGAAACCAATTTACATGGTATCAAAAGCCTTGGTACGTAGTGAATTGGACATGGCCGAAAGGTATATAGTCAGAACAAGGGGTTCCGAAGGGGTCGAAACCTTGTTTTGGTTTCTAAAGGAAATGCGCCTTCTTTGCTTTCGAAAAGATTACTTTCGAACTGGATAGCTTTTGACTAAGTCATTGGTTTCAAAGGAAGAAAGTTTTTGAAAGAGGTTGCGCCTTTGTTTTATAAAGAAGCTTTCGAAGGGGCTGAAACCCCTTGCTGTCGCCTTCAACCTTATGAAGCAATGCCTTCGAAAGGGTGCTTTCGGTTTAAAATCTAAGCCGCTTCTCCAATGCTTTCGAAGAGATTGGTTTCGACACCATCCACTTCTTTTACTTAGGAAATTGCTTTCAAAAGAGTTGCTTTCGACTTAGTTTTTTTAAGACTCTTTTGTTGTTTTGAAAGTTAAACCCAAAGGTTTTGAAAGGAATGGTTTTTAATGCTTTCGAAAGGTTGTTCTACATATTTTACTTGAACCCAATGCTTTCGAAAGGTTTGTTTTAAGTGGTGTACTTTAGTGCTTTCAAAAGGTAACCGATAAAGGTGTCAAAGGGGAGGTTCCTCATTATTTTTGAAAGGTATATGATAAGGGTTTCGAAGGGGTGATTCCCCAATGTTTTCAGAAGGTTTACCTTAGTGTTTAAATGAAAGATTTCAAATGTTTTCGAAAGGCATGTTTAAAGTAATTTAAAGGAGGATGTCTAAGGTTTATAAAGCTTTCGAAAGAGATGTTTTCAATGTTTTTGAAAGGACTACGGTAAATGGTTTTGAAAGGTATGTTATGGCCTTTCGGCCTAAGGTTATAAAGTAAAGTAGTTTGCTTGTATTGAAAGGGGTACATTCAATGGTTTCGAAAGAGAATTGTTTAAAGGTTTAAACAAAGGTTTCGATTGTTTTCATCAACAATGTTTTGAGTAGAGTATATATCATGGAAAAGAAGTTTGAGTAAAGCAATAGCATGTTTTCCTTGTTTAAGTACGATTTAAAGGGATTAAATCATTTTGAAAAGGTTTTCAAGGAAAATTTAAAGGGTGGTTAACCCTAAGTAAAATGACTTAGATATTTGTATACCATATGGGACTGGTAAAGGGTCGCGCCCTAAACATTAGCTATAGCCCCTAGCTAATTTTAGTCCAAAATTCCAGTGTGTGGGGCTTAGTCACAGGTAAGACTTAAATGATGGTTACACACAGAAAGGAATATATATGTATAGAGAAGAAGGATATGTTATTGGTAAGCCCAAAAAACCATTAGGATCAGGTGACCCTTGGAGAAGTAAGTTAAGGACAGACCGTCCAGAAGTTTGTCTAACAGGTGTTAGATTATTTATTTATTTTGTCAGGTAGGCCCGAGTCAACCAATGGTTAGCAGTTAGCCAAACAAAACTATATTTTTCCGGACAGATGGTTCATTTGTTACCTGTTTATAAGCATATACGATATTGATATTATTGTTATGATCAGTTAGACTAATCAATTTGATTGCAGGATTCTGGTTTGCAAAAAGATTTGTTTTAAAGAGATATTAGTGAGGGGAAACTCGTTTTACTAAGTGGCATGGTCTCACTTAATATCAGTAAACCGAGATGTAACAGTATTCTTCACACCAGACTTTATGTCTAACTCGAAGTTTATGTTTTTCCTCTTAAACTCTCGGGTGCTCAAAATTAATTTGAGTAGATTGAGAGTCAGGGTTTTATAGGTTTAGTAGATGGATGAATAAAGCTTCTGAAGACATGTAGGATGCAAAGTTAGCTACTTAAGAGTTGTTAGTTTTATGTCTGCTATGATGTATTAAGACTTATATGTCTATTTAGTACTCTGATCATCCAAGGGGGCATCTTCATATGTCGCTCTTGGTGTATTTTGTAATAATTATATTTGACCAAAACCTCGAAAATGTTTGGGATTATGTAATGGAATATGAAACATGTTTTGTGAAATGTAATCAAAAAAAGTTGTTTTTGAAATCTGTGATTTTGTTTCATATTCATGTGCTTCTGATATTACGGATACCATTAACATTATCGTATTTTATCACCGGAAGTTAATACTATAGATGATTGCAGCATCTGTAGCACTTAGCTTTGGGACTCAGGATAGGGGATGTTACAACTTGGTATCAAAGCATAGGTTTATGAAAAACTTTAAACTTAAAATGATTTTGAAAACATAATCGTTAGAGGAAAGATCAGGGTATGGGATAACGCTATAGTAACGTACTTTTATTTGCTATATATAAGTATACGCTATATCTCTATTATCCCATCTCTCTTAGGCTATTCTTTTGTATCTTATGAAGACTTGCATGCAGATATGGATGCTAAAAGTGGAAGAGTTAACCTTGGTGGGGGAAGCACTACAACTAATGGAAATGCTAGACCAAATACGAGGAGGAATCAAGGTCGGGCACAAGTTGCAAATGTTGGTGCTTAAGTCCTGCAAGTAGACATAGGAGCAATGTATCGGTTCTTTGTAAACATGATGCAAGCGGGAGTTGCTGGAAGTAGTTGGAGGAGGAAATCAAGAAGCTCTGATGGTGTAAAACTATGCTATTTTGAGTAGAGATTATGCTCGGCTAGTAGGAAAGCCATTTATTAGTACTGAAGACGCAATTGAAGTGGAGAATTAGTTACTTCATTGCAAGAGGATTTTTGTTGACTTAGGGCTCAATGATGAGAAGAAAAGGAGACTCGCCTCTAGACAGCTACAAGGGGCAGCACTATATTGGTGGAACAGTGTGACTGTTGGAGTCAACAAGGAGAATATGACTTGGGCTGAGTTTAGGAGAAGGTTTGAAGAAATGTTTGTGTCAGAGATTGCTAAGTTCACTCTACTCAGGAAGTTTGCCGAGTTGGAGCAGGAGGATATGACGGTGCTCGAGTATGCAACGAGGTTTGAGGAGCTAGCGAGATATGGTTATGCTACTGTTGATACTGTGATTAAGAGGAATGAGAAGTTCATCAGGTGGTTGAAGCCTGAGCTTGCTAAGGCCATGTTACCGCATATTAGGGATCTATGTGATGTTGTTGTTGAGATGGCCTTGAGGAATGGAGAGATTGTAACAACCCGGGATTTGCATTACAAATTAATAAATAAAAGTTATGATTTTTATTTATTTTAATGAAGCATAAAAGGATTTGGAATAACAAAATTTATTTGAAAAAGGCTATTTTAATTAAATGGGAAATATGAGATTTTAAAATGAGGATAAAATGTTATTTTTGGAAAGTTAAATATTTTAAGAGAAGTTTTAAAACGGGTTTGGGTAAGAGAAAAAAATGAGTTTTTTATAAACATATATGAACACTTAGACTAATTTTGGAAAAACATGTAAATAACTCTCTTCTTATTGGGTTACTAAACCTAGCCCAATAACCCACCCTAAACCTCCTCTATAAATTATCTCAAACTCTCCTAACCTCATTCATTCATCCCTAATCAAAACACTAATCATTTCCTAAAGCTTTCATAACAAAAATGGCCTCTATCTTCATCTCCTTCTAGTTTTTGCTTATGCAAGTCATTCTATGCAAAGGTAATGCAAATACCCACCTCAAATCCATTTTTATATCTCTCTAATTTCTAAAATTTAATTGGTAACACATGTTTTATGTGTTTTTTTGATCTTATAGCCTCCTAATCATCTTTTGCTAACTTGGATTGATGCTATAGTAGTCTTTGTTGCTTTTGTGAGAGGTATATTGCTAAAAACCTCTTCTAATATGTGTTTAATCATCTTTTGATTTCAGTAATCATTTAGTAACACATGTTTTTTATGTAACATGTGAATCATAGCTCTTTGATCATCTTTGCTTTCATTTTGGGTGTGCACACAAGTTGCTTGCTATATTGGTTGAGGTAAAATTGCTAGCTAAATCCTTTTTTTACTTGATGCTTCTATAATTTTCGTTTTTGAATTGTAGCTGAAACGAAATCAGGCATAACTTCTTCATTTCTCATCCGTTTTTGGTTAGGTTTTTTTGCTACCAACTAGATTCAATAAGGAACGCTTTTTGTTCAGTCAATTTTCTGTAATTTTGCCATTTAGATGACCTGAAATGTGTTCAAAGACAGAAGACCAATTCTGTCTTTAGCAAGTTATCTTGAGTTTCAATCTGATATTGTTTTACATGTATCTCTCTCGTTTTTGATCCGAATTAGATAATTTTGGATGTTCCGGAAATCTTAAAACAAATGCTACAATTTTTTTTCAGTGAGTTTTCTGTAATTTTGCCATTTAGATGACCTGAAATGCGTTCAAAGATAGAAGACCAATTCTGTCTTTAACAAGTTATCTTGAGTTTCAATGTGATATTGTTTTGCATGTATCTTTCTCGTTTTTGATCCAAATTAGATAATTTTGGATGTTCCGGAAAGCTTAAAACCTATGCTACAATTTTTGTTCAGTGAGATTTCTGTAATTTTGAGTCTAGCTAGGTCAAAAATTGATTTTTCTACTATCTTCCCGAGAGCGATACACATATTAGCTCTGTGGATGAAACTGAAACTATTTTGGTCATAACTTTTGAGCCGCTAGTCGGAATTTGACGATTTTGGTCATGTTGGAAAGATGGAGTTATGAACTCTATATTTGGAAAGTTTGGTCATCATCTGAGTTCATTAGACCCTTCGAATTTCCTATCAGAGTTGAACCCAGATCGCTGTGCAAAACAGTGCATTTCATGTTTCTGTGTCCGACTTTGGAACGTCGCTACGCCTTCATTTCAAGTCGGAATCGAGTAATTCTTTTTGCGTTCTGAAGTAGGAATGTCGAACTACGTTTCTAACCATTTTCATGCCATTCGGATTCAGTCTGCTGGTCCGAATAATTTTCCGAACTTGGGTTCGCGTCAGTTTCGGACTATTTTCCAACACTTAGAATATTTTCAGTGATTTTCTGGTTTTATCGATTTCTTTGAGATTTGTCTCTGGATTTTGTACACGGGCCTTATAAAAAGGTTTTAAAAGGATTTTTCGCTCCGAAATGGCTTTCGAAATTATTATATAATATTATTTTTAATTAGTAAACTATTTACTCCATAATAGAAGATTTTTCAAAAGCCGTTTTAAAGTGTTCTCAAAATCAATTATAAATCCGTTTCGAACCATTATTTTCTATAATAAAAATCTCACACTCACTTTTTAGCACGTCGAGCGAAGTGGAAAGGTGCTTAAACGGTTAGGAAATCTCCGGCCTATGGAACCGTGTGTATTTTCTTTCCGGTTAATCCCCGACCTATTCGATTGATCGTTTTGACCTTTGGGTCTAGTTTACCGATGATACGAGGTGGACTTTTTATTGTTTGGAGTGTGAGCTTGCTATTGGTTAGTAAACCGTTTAGTGCGAACGTGGGGTATGGGACTCATTGTTAACACTTTACGGGTTCCTCTCCAAGAAGTTTGTGACACATTAGCCTCTGGGCAGCCAGTACTGGACCTCTGGGTCACCACGCCTCTGGGCAACCGTCTCTGGACACCTGTTCTATGGAGCAGTTTCTTTTTCGGCATGTGCCTCTGGGCCTTTATCCTTCTGAGAAGGATCTTGCCATCTCGCGCGTTCCGCATCTGTGCGAGTGATCGATCACAACTCTACAGTACTTGGCAATAACGACTCCGGTCGGTGCACGTGCTTTACTTGTATTATCTGATGATTTGTATATCCATTCGAGTACCGCCATTCGGTGTTGGTTCTATGGAACCATACGATGTAAGTGCGATTACCTTGTGGATTCATAGTGTCTCTGGGCACTGCTTTTCAGTGTTTGATTTCATTGACTTTTCAGTATATCCCCATAGCTCTTTGGAGCATCGATCTTTTCTTGGGCATTGATTACAGACTCTGGTCATTCTTGGGATTATTGCCTATGGGCAACATGTTATAGCTTTGGCTAAGCCGATGATATGTGGTGATTTTATTTATTCAACACTTTGGTGCTGATATTCTCTTTGGAGATTTTTACTGTTGATTGATGATTAGGGACCGTCATTATATTCATGTGGTCCATAATACTCTTCTCTTAGGAAAAGTACTGTTTTATTTATGTACCGCATTATTATATATCTCAGTTATTACTGATTGTTTAGCTAGCCTGACCCGAGTGTTTTCGCTCGGGTCAGACCGAGTTGTTTCAGGTAAGGTCTCTGGACTTAGCTTCTGTGCTTCCGCTTTGGACATTATCTACTATGCTGATAGATAGCGCTTTTATTTGTCCACTATTCCGCTACTCTGTTATTATTCAGACTTTGATATGTACATATTTTTGACTCACATGTATGGGCAGTGGATTTGTACCCACTTATAGTATTTGGATCTGTATTGCGATGTATTGTCCTGGGATTTTATATCTGTTATGTGATTCTGTTCTGTGATGTTTTATCATTTTATTACTATGATTATTCTGATAGATCTTTAGCCATTGTAATTTCGTTATAAATATTTATTGAATATGTCGAACCACTTGAAAAAAAAATATATACCACCCATTCGACGTATTCAGTAGATAGTTATAGCTTGATTACAAATGTTCGCTTCCACTATACTCTATTCTCCGCTTTAACAGACGGTATTACTCCCGTAATACTCTTTGTTACAGTGGGTCTCAGAGTGGGGCGTTACAACTTGGTATCAGAGCCAAGGATCAGAATTAAGCATAACAAACACAGAACAGACACGTAGTACAATACATTATAATACGATCCAAATTGGACATATCCACCTTTAGATAAATAAGTTAGGAATATGTGTAGGAATCTATTATATTCTGTAATATTCCTTAATGAATTATCTATCTTTGAATCGTGCTTAACTAAATCTACCGATCATATCTTCGAGAGTGTCCCAAACCTCTTTATTGCACCTTCTACAAGAAGGAGGGACACAGGATCTCCGCTTGTCCTATTGCTCCAGCTAGTGCCAAGCCTGGCAGGCTTAATGCTGCCAAGGCTCCTACTACTTATGCTCAGCCTAAAGGTACACATCCTTCCATTCTTGAAGGCTCTATTTTATTTCATGGTAGATCTTGTAGAGTTCTCTTTGATACGGGTGCCTCTCACTCATTCGTATCAAAGGAACTAGTTGATACTTTATCTTTGGATGTTACTTGTCTGGTTTCTTCACTAAGGATTGTGAATCCCATTGGTGGATCCACGACCCTTAGCTTGCTCTGTGAGGATACAGTTATTGATTTTTGTGGCTTTTATTTCCGTGCAAATCTCCACGTTATGGAGTATTTGGGCTTTGATATGATTCTTGGCATGGATTGGCTCGTTCAGCACGACGCCAAAATCATTTGTTCGGAGCGGATATTATTTCTTCGTCATCCTGACTCGTCCGCTCCGTTAGCTATTGCTCTTCAGGATGTTGGGATTTTTGATATTACTTTATTTGCTCTTGATTCACGAGATGAGAATGTGGACATATCTCGTATTCCTGTTGTTCGGGATTTCCCCGACGTATTCGAGCCAGTATCCGGACTGCCGCCAAAGCAAGCTATTGAGTTCCGCATCGATCTCATTCCAGGCTCTCATCCAGTTGGGCGTCCTCCTACGAGAATGTCTACTAAATAGAATGAGGAACTCAGGAAGCAGTTAGTTGAGCTTGAAGCGAAGCAGTTCATTCGTTCCAGTTCTTCACCATGGGGTGGTGCTGTGGTCTTCGTTAAGAAGGCTGATGGCTCTCTTAGGCTTTGCATTGACTATCGCAAGCTCAATGAGTTGACCATCAGAAATCGCTACCCACTTCCTCGGATAGACGACATGTTTGACCAATTGAGCGGTGCGAAGGTCTTCTCTCAGCTTGACCTTGCCACCGGATTCCATCAGCTACGAGTCGCGGAAGACAGCATTCCTCTTACAGCATTTCGCACTCTTTATGGTTCTTTTGAGTGGTTGGTCATGCCGTTCGGCTTGACGAACGCTCCGGCTTTCTTCGTCGATCTCATGAATCGAGTATTCCGGGAATACATCGATAGATTCGTTCTGGTTTTCATCGACGATATTCTTGTTTATTCTAGATCTGAGGCAGAGCATGCTCGTCATCTGTGGATCGTCTTGGATACTCTTCGTCAGCATCAGCTTAGGGCCAAGCTCTCCAAGTGCCATTTCTGGGAGAGTAAGGTCAAGTTCTTGGGTCATATTGTTTCTTCTGAGGGTATTTCTGTTGATCCTGTCAAGATTGAAGCTATTCTGAATTGGAAGCAGCCTGAGAACGTTCATGATATTCGCAGCTTCCTTGGTCTGGCGGTTATTACCGTCGATTTATCAAGGATTTCTCTCGTGTTGCACTTCCCCTCACGACTCTGACTCGTAAGGGGGTTCGCTTTATTTGGTCTGATAAGTGTGAAGTTTCTTTCCAGCGATTGAAGGAACTTCTCACTCATGATCCTATCCTTGTGGTTCCTGAGAGTAACCAGGATCTTGTTGTTTACACCGACGCTTGTGGTAGCGGCCTCGGTGTTGTGCTTATGCAGAAGGATCGGGTAGTTGCTTATGCTTCTAGGCAGCTACATCCGAATGAGGTTCGCTATCCGACTCATGATCTTGAGTTGGCAGCTATCGTCTTTGCTTTGAAGACGTGGCGTCACTTTCTATTAGGCGAACGCTTCACTCTTTACACCGATCATAAGTCTCTGAAGTATTTATTCAGTCAGAAGGATCTTAATATGAGGCAGCAGCGATGGCTTGAGTTTCTCGCCTCATATGACTTAGACATTCAGTATACCCCTGGCAAGGGTAATCGTGTGGCTGATGCACTCAGTCGCAAACACTCGGCAGTAGTTTCTATGATGATAGCCGAGTGGGATATTCTTGAGACTCTTTCTATGTGTGATATTTGTAATCGAGCTCCGTCTTCTGATCCTCAGATCTTGTTATTCAGCTTGGAAGCTCGACCTATTCTATTGGATCGCATTGCCCATGCTCAGCGGCAGGATCCAGACTTGTTGCGATATATTCATCTCGAGTCGGGATCCAGTGATGAGACATTGTTGGATTATTCTATTGATTCTCATCGGTGTCTTCGCAGGAAGAACCGTATTTTGGTACCATCTGATTTATCACTTAGACGCGACATTCTAGACGAGTGTCATCGCACTAAGTACACTATACATCCCGGTTCGAGTAAGATGTATGCCAATATGTGCCGGCTATATTATTGGGAGGGTTTGAAGAGAGATGTTGCAAGTTATGTGAGCGGTTGCATGACTTGTTAACAGATCAAGGCCGAGCATCAGCGTCCATCTGGTCTTCTTCAGCCTCTAGAGAATCCATTGTGGAAATGGGATCAGATATCCATGGATTTTATTGACGGTCTGCCTCGATCGAGGTCAGGCCATACTTCTATTTGGGTCATCGTTGATCGCTTGACCAAATCAGCTCATTTCATCCCTATTAAGTCCACTCGGACTGCTCCTCAGCTTGCCAAGCTATATGTGAAGGAAGTCGTTCGACTTCATGGCATTCCTAGCTCTATCGTCTGTGATCGAGACACTATCTTTACTAGTCACTTCTGAAAGTGCCTACAGTCAGCTTTGGGCTCAAAGCTGAATTTCTCGACTGCTTATCATCCTCGGACTGACGGTCAGACGGAGAGGGTGAATCGTGTTTTAGAGGATCTTTTGCGCTGTTGTATTCTGGATTTCGGAGGTAGTTGGGAGGATCACTTACCGCTTGTAGAGTTCTCCTACAACAACAGCTTTCAGTCTAGTATCGGCATGGCACCTTTCGAGGCTCTCTACGGAAGGCCATGTCGCTCTCTTGCTTGTTGGTTAGAATCTGGCGAGAAGCTCATTCTTGGTCCAGATTCAGTTCGGGAATCTTCTGAGAAGATTATTCTTATTCGTCAGAGAATGAAAGAGGCGCAGAACTATCAGAAATCCTACGCGGACAACCGTAGGAAGCCTCTTGAGTTCTCCATTGGTGATCATGTCTTTATTCGGATATCTCCTATGAAAGAGGTTGTGCGGTTCAGCTCTACGGGGAAGTTGGCTCCTCGCTATGTTGGACCATTTCCTATTACGGAACGCATTGGCCCCGTGGCTTATCGAGTGGCTCTACCTGCTCACTTCTCTGGAATACACGACGTGTTCCATGTTTCCCAGCTTCGCATGTGTGTCCGCGATCCTGATTCTATCATTGAGCCGCATGCTGTGCCTGATTTAGAGATCTTACCTGATTTATCTTTGGAGCAGCAACCTCTTCGTGTGCTTGATTCGGAGGTTAGACGCCTTCGCACAAAAGAGGTCCCACTCATGATGATTCAATGGTCACCGAATCCTAAGGACTACACTTGGGAGAACAGAGAATCTATCGAACGCTCTTATCCTAGCTTTCTCCCATCTTCTTCTGCGGGTGAGAATTCTCTATTTTATCTCTATCACTTCTTTTGTGGATTTGACGTTATAAACGACATCTATCTTAAGGAATTGCGGGGACACAATTTTCTTAAGGGGGGAGTCTGTAACAACCCGAGATTTGCATTACCAATTAATAAATAAAAGTTAGGATTTTTATTTATTTTAATGAAGCATAAAAGAATTTGGAATAACAAAATTTATTTGAAAAAGGCTATTTTAATTAAATGGAAAATATGGGATTTTAAAATGAGGATAAAATGTTATTTTTGGAAAGTTAAATATTTTAAGAGAAGTTTTAAAATGGATTTGGGTAAGAGAAAAAAATGAGTTTTATAAACATATATGAACACTTAGACTAATTTTTGGAAAAACATGTAAATAACTCTCTTCTTATTGGGTTACTAAACCTAGCCCAATAACCCACCATAAACCTCCTCTATAAATTATCTCAAACTCTCCTAACCTCATTCATTCATCCCTAATCAAAACCCTAATCATTTCCTAAAGCTTTCATAACAAAAATGGGCTCTATCTTCATCTCCTTCTAGTTTTTGCTTATGCAAGTCATTCTATGCAAAGGTAATGCAAATACCCACCTCAAATCCATTTTTATATCTCTCTAATTTCTGAAATTTAATTGGTAACACATGTTTTATGTGTTTTTTTGATCTTATAGCCTCCTAATCATCTTTTGCTAACTTAGGTTGATGCTATAGTAGTCTTTATTGCTTTTGTGAGAGGTATATTGCTAAAAACCTCTTCTAATATGTGTTTAATCATCTTTTGATTTCAGTAATCATTTAGTAACACATGTTTTTTATGTAACATGTGAATCATAGCTCTTTGATCATCTTTGCTTTCATTTTGGGTGTGCACACAAGTTGCTTGCTATATTGGTTGAGGTAAAATTGCTAGCTAAATCCTTTTTTTACTTGATGCTTCTATAATTTTCGTTTTGGAATTGTAGCTGAAACGAAATCAGACATAACTTCTTCATTTCTCATCCGTTTTTTGTCAGGTTTTTTTTGCTTCAATCTAGATTCAATAAGGAACACTTTTTGTTCAGTGAGTTTTCTGTAATTTTGCCATCTAGATGACCTGAAATGCGTTCAAAGATAGAAGACCAATTCTGTCTTTAACAAGTTATCTTGAGTTTCAATCTGATATTGTTTTGCATGTATCTCTCTCGTTTTTAATCCGAATTAGATAATTTTGGATGTTCCGGAAAACTTAAAGCATATGCTACAATTTTTGTACAGTGAGTTTTTTGTAATTTTGCCATTTAGATGACCTGAAATGCGTTCAAAGATAGAAGACCAATTCTGTCTTTAACAAGTTATCTTGAGTTTCAATCTGATATTTTTTTGCATGTATCTCTCTCGTTTTTGATCCGAATTAGATAATTTTGGATGTTCCGGAAAGCATAAAACATATGCTACAATTTTTGTTCAGTGAGTTTTCTGTAATTTTGCCATTTAGATGACCTGAAATGCGTTCAAAGACAGAAGACCAATTCTGTCTTTAACAAGTTATCTTGAGTTTCAATCTGATATTGTTTTGCATGTATCTCTCTCGTTTTTGATCCGAATTAGATAATTTTGGATGTTCCGGAAAGCTTAAAACCTATGCTACAATTTTAGTTTAGTGTGTTTTCTGTAATTTTGAGTATAACTAGGACAAAAATTGATTTTTCTACTATCTTCCCGAGAGCGATACACATATTAGCTCTGTGGATGAAACTGAAACTATTTTGGTCATAACTTTTGAGCTGCTAGTCGGAATTTGACGATTTTGCTCACGTTGGAAAGATGGAGTTATGAACTCCATATCTGGAAAGTTTGGTCATCATCTGACTTCATTAGACCCTTCGAATTTCCTGTCATAGTTGAACCCAGATCGCTGTGCAAAACAGTGCATTTCATGTTTCTGTGTCCGACTTTGGAACGTCGCTACGCCTTCGTTTCAAGTCGGAATCGAGTAATTATTTTTGCGTTCTAAAGTAGGAATATCGGACTACATTCCTACCAATTTTCATGCCATTCGGATTCAGTCTGCTGGTCCGAATAATTTTCCGAACTTGGGTTCGCGTCGGTTTCGGACTATTTTCCAACACTTAGAATATTTTCAGTGATTTTCTGGTTTTATCGATTTCTTTGAGATTTGTCTCTGGATTTTGTACACGGGCCTTATAAAAAGGTTTTAAAAGGATTTTTCGCTCCGAAATGGCTTTCGAAATTATTATATAATATTATTTTTAATTAGTAAACTATTTACTCCATAATAGAGAGTTTTCAAAAGCCATATTAAAGTGTTCTCAAAATCAATTATAAATCCGTTTCGAACCATTATTTTCTATAATAAAAATCTCACACTCACTTTTTAACACGTCGAGCGAAGTGGAAATGTGCTTAAACGGTTAGGAAATCTCTGGCCTATGGAACCGTGTGTATTTTCTTTCCGGTTAATCCCCGACCTATTCGATTGATCGTTTTGACCTTTGGGTCTAGTTTACCGATGATACAAGGTGGACTTTTTATTGTTTGGAGTGTGAGCTTGCTATTGGTTAGTAAACCGTTTAGTGCAAACGTGGGGTATGGGACTCATTGTTAACACTTTACGGGTTCCTCTCCAAGAAGTTTGTGACACATTAGCCTCTGGGCAGCCAGTACTGGACCTCTAGGTCACCACGCCTTTGAGCAACCATCTCTGGACACCTGTTCTATGGAGCAGTTTCTTTTTCGGCATGTGCCTATGGGCCTTTATCCTTCTGGGAAGGATCTTGCCGTCTCGCGCGTTCCGCATCTGTGCGAGTGATCGATCACAACTCTACAGTACTTGGCAATAACGACTCCGGTCGGTGCACGTGCTATACTTGTATTATCTGATGATTTTTATATCCATTCGAGTACCGCCATTCGGTGTTGGTTCTATGGAACCATACGATGTAAGTGTGATTACCTTGTGGATTCACAGTGTCTCTGGGCACTGCTTTTCAGTGTTTGATTTCATTGACTTTTCAGTATATCTCCATTGCTCTTTGGAGCATCGATCTTTGCTTGGGCATTGATTACAGACTCTGGTCATTCTTGGGATTATTGCCTATGGGCAACGTATTATAGCTTTGGCTACGCCGATGATATGAGGCGATTTTATTTATTCAACACTTTGGTGCTGATATTCTCTTTGGAGATTTTTACTGTTGATTGATGATTAGGGACCGTCATTATATTCATGTGGTCCAAAATACTCTTCTCTTAGGAAAAGTACTGTTTTATTTATGTACCGCATTATTATATATCTCAGTTATTACTGATTGTTTAGCTAGCCTGACCCGAGTGTTTTCGCTCGGGTCAGACCGAGTTGTTTCAGGTTAGGTCTCTAGACTTAGCTTCTGTGCTTCCGCTTTGGACATTATCTGCTATGCTGATAGATAGCGCTTTTATTTGTCCACTATTCCGCTACTCTGTTATTATTCAGACTTTGATATGTACATATTTTTGACTCACATGTGTGGGCAGTGGCTTTGTACCCACTTATAGTATTTGGATCTGTATTGACGATGTATTGTCCTGGGATTTTATATCTGTTATGTGATTCTGTTCTGTGATGTTTTATCATTTTATTACTATGCTTATTCTGATAGATCTTTAGCCATTGTAATTTCGTTATAAATATTTATTGAATATGTCGAACCACTTGAAAAAAAATAGATACCACCCTTTCGACGTATTCAGTAGATAGTTATAGCTTGATTACAAATGTTCGCTTCCACTATACTCTATTCTCCGCTTTAACAGACGGTATTACTCCCGTAATACTCTTTGTTGCAGTGGTTCTCAGAGTGGGGCGTTACAGAGATGCAAGCTTTTCTTGAAAGAAATAAGGCCAAGGAAGCTCAAGGAGGGTAGAGTCAGAAGATGAAGTTTTTCCATAAGAAAGGAGCTCAGAAGGGTGAAGCTGCTAAGAAGGGAAAGGCAGAAGTGGTCTGTTACAAGTGTGACAAGAAAGGACACTATGCCCATGAGTGTTGGAAGGCAAGGGAAAGAAAGCGGCTGAGAAGAAAGGAAGAAAAATTTTCAACTGTGATCAGATTAGGCATTATAAGAACCAGTGCAAGGAGCCAACCAAGGATGGAAAAGGCAAAGTATTTGCATTGGAACCAACTACCTCGAGACCGACAACACAGGAGAAAGAAAAAGCTATGCTAGAAGGTACTCTTTTGATTTATGGTGTATCAGTTAGAGTTTTATTTGATACCGGTGCATCACATTCTTTTATATCTCATTGTTTGGTAGATAAGCTGAACCTAGAACCCTCATATCTAGTTACTTCCTTAAAGGTTGCAAATTCGATAGGAGGGTATGCGACACTTGGGATGAAGTGTACCAGTTAGAGTTTTAGTTGTTAGGTTATACCTTTGTTTGCAGTTTGCATGTGTTTGATTTCGTAGGATTCAGAATTATTTTGGATATGGATTGGTTAAGTAAATAAAATATTAGGATATTGTGCCATGATAGAAAAATATCACTTAGACACCCTGATTGTAGTGATCGGATTATATGCTCCATAGAAAACCCTAGTTTTGAGGTTAATGCTTTGTTGGGTGTTGTGGAGGTAGAAAACGAGTTGAATCGAGTTTTTGTTGTTAGCGAATTCACATATGTCTTTGAACCCGTAGCAGGTTTGCCCCCGAAACGAGCCATTGAGTTTCGGATAGATTTGGTACCAGGAGCAGGACCGATGAGTAGATCGCCAAGCAGAATGACACATACCGAGGTGAGGGAGCTGAAGGTGTAGTTGGTGGATTTGGAAAGTAAGAATTTTATCAGACCAAGCAGTTCGTCTTGAGGAGCAGCCGTAGTGTTTGCTAAGAAGACGGATGGATCTTTAAGGTTGTGTATCGATTATCGTAAGTTGAATGAGAAGACGATAAAGAATCAATATCCGTTGCCTAGAATTGACGATTTGTTCGACCAATTGAGTGGAGCCAGAGTGTTTTCCCAATTGGATTTAGCAACAGGGTTCCATCAGCTTAGAGTGGCGGAGGATAGTATTCCTTTGATGGCGTTTAGAACCAGATATGGATAATACGAATGGTTAGTAGTCCTGTTCGGACTAACTAATGCGCTAGCATTCTTTATATATTTAATGAACCGAGTTTTCCCAGAGCACTTGGATAGGTTCATGTTAGTTTTTATAGGTGATATTTTGATATACTCTAAGGATGAAAGGGGGCATGAAGTTCATCTTAGATGGTGCTTGAGACGTTGAGGCAGCATCAACTGAAGGCGAAAATTTTGAAGTGTTAGTTCTGGAAAAGGAAGTGAAATTTCTTGGTCATGTAGTCTAAGAGAAAGGATTGTCTGTAGATCCAACTAAGATCGAAGCGATGGATAATTAAAAGAGACCCGACACAGTTATTGAGATAAGAAGTTTTCTTGGACTTTCTGGCTATTACCGGAGATTCATCAAGGATTTCTCGCGGATAGAAGAACCTTTGACTAAGTTAACCAGGAAGGATGTGAAGTTTATCAGGTCCAACAAATGTGAGGAAGCATTTCTAAAGTTAAAGCATTTGTTGACCAATGCACCAGTCTTAGTAGTTCCGGACGGAAACCAAGGGTTGGTGGTGTATACTGATGCATGTGGGACTGGATTAGGAGTTGTGTTAATGCAGAGAGGTAAAGTAATTGCATATGCATCTCGACAGATTAGACCGCATGAGGTTAGATTTCCAACACATGACTTGGAATTAGCTGCGGTAATCTTCGCATTGAAGATTTAGAGACATTATCTCTTTGGGGAAAGATTTAAACAGTATACAGATCATAAGTTGTTGAAGTATTTATTCTCTCAGAAGGAGCTGAATATGAGACAGTGGAGATGGTTAGAGTTTATAGCCGCTTATGATTTTGGTATTGAGTACACACCAGGAAATGGCAACAAAGTTGCAGAGAATGCAGTGTTGGCAATGATAGCTGAGTGGAAAGATTTAGAAGCGTTGATGACAGGTAGAGTGCAGTGGAGATCTAAAGCTAGATCTAGTAAGGAGACAGCTATGTTGTCATGTTTACAAGTTCGACCGGCGATGATCGAAAAGATTGCTTCTAAGTAGAAGGAGGATCCATTACTAGTTGAACGGATCAGAAAGTTAAGGGATGGAACAAAGAGCGATGACTTAAAAGATTTTAGTCTTGACCAGAATGGGTGGTTGAGGAAGAAAGGAAGGTTATGTGTTCCAAATGTAGGAAGCATTAGGAAGGAAGTTCTTGAAGAATGTCATCGTTCAAAGTTCACTATCATCTGGGAGGAACTAAGATGTATCAGGATATGAAGAGGAGTTTCTTCAGGGAAGGTATCAAGAGAGATGTAGACTTATGGGTGAAGCAGTGTTTGAACCGTCAACAGGTTAAAGCCGAACATCAAAAACCAAGTGGGTTACTTCAGCCTTTAGATGTTCTAATTTGGAAATGGGATTCGATCTCAATGGATTTTATAGACGGGCTGCCAAGGTCAAACAGAAGAAATGAAAGTATATGGGTCATAGTGGACAAGTTGACCAAGAGTTCCCATTTCATTTCAATTAAGTCAGCCAGTACGGCACCTGTTTTAGCTAAGATATTTATGAAGAATATAGTTAGATTGCATGCAATTTCTAGTAGTATAGTAATTGATAAAGATTTTTATTTACTAGCGAGTTCTGGAAGAGTCTACAGGAGATTTTGGGTACCAAGCTCAAGATGAGTACCGCTTACCATCCACAGACCAATCGGCAAACGGAAAGGTTAACAAAGTCTTGGAGGATTTGTTAAGAGCTTGTGTGGTAGGTTTTGGAGTATCATGGGAAGACCATCTATACTTAGTCAAGTTTTCGTATAACAACAGTTATTAGGCTAGTATAGGGAGGGCACTGTTTGAAGCTTTGTATGGAAGGCCATGCAAATCTCTTGTTTGTTGGTTAGAGACTGGGGATAGGTTGGTTTTTGGTCTGGATTTGGTTAGAGAAGTTGCAGAGAAGATTGAGTTCATTCGAGCTAGAATGAAGGAAGCTCAGTCTAGGCAAAAGAGCTATGTTGATAGAAGACGAAAAGACTTGGAGTTCTCAGTTGGAGATCATGTTTTCGTCAAAGTATCACCGATTAAAGGTGTAATTCGGTTTGGGAAATCAGGGAAATTGGCACCGAGATTCATTAGACCATTTCCTATTATAGAGAGGATAGGGAAACTCGCATATAGAGTAGAGTTACCAAAAAGTTTGGCAGAAGTACACGATGTTTTTCATGTTTCTCATCTAAGGAAGTGTATTTGAGATCTAGAGACTACTATAGCACCGACTGTGTTAGATGACTTTGTAATAGAGCCGAATTTGACTATAGTTAGAAAACTAGTTCATATAGTCGCGAGAGATGAGAAGAGACTAAGGAACAAGACAGTCAGATTAATCAGAGTCCACTGGTGTGACGACGAAAGAGACTGTACTTGGGAAACTGAGAGCAGGATTCGAGATACTTATCCTGACTTGTTTCGTGGTATGTTTTACCTTTATGATTGATTTTGATGAGTGCCTTATCGTAATTTCGAGGACGAAATTCTTTAAGGAGGGGAGTCTGTAACGACCCTAATTTTGATTAACATTATTTAGGACATTTAATTAGATAAATTAAATGAAATAATGTAAATGGTTAAGGGATTGAGAATTGTGTTAATAGAAGGTAGTCGTGCCTAGTTGAACTAATGAACTAAATGGAATTCAAAATGAAATAAGCTAGAGAATTAGATAAGGGAAAAATAGGAATAAGTCTTATTCCTATACCCTAAACCCTAATACTACTTCAATTTACACGTTCACCATCAAAAACAAAACATAGAGAGGCCGGCCACTACTAAGGGGAATACAAGAAGAAGATAAGCAAGAATCTAAGGAAGAAGCTTAATCAACTTAATCCAAGATCAAATCTCAACTCCCTAACAACAAAGCTAAAGGTGAATAATAGGTTACATCTCATATTTTTGATGTTTTTGGTTTCTAGAATCAGGTCCGAATGTTTTTGCAAGTATATTGCCATCTTTTGAATGTTGTTTGTGTGTGTGCGCGCTTGTTGATGAATTATGCATATTCATATTGATTTTATGACAAGTTTTGATTTGAAAAACCTATCAAATGACATCCAAATGCCTTGCGATTTTAATATATGGTCAGGAATGATATTTTAGAGATGGGTTTCAAGTTTCATAATTTTCTGAATTAACGTGGATTTATTATTAATTTTCTGGTGAAGAAAATGGTTAATTGGGTTTAAAATTAATTACGACTATTTTATATTAGCTTTGGGTCAGAAATTTATATATGTTGGAAAACATATTAAAAGTGATTTATAAGAATTTTTGGAGAATTTTCCTAAGTGTTTTAATAAGTATATAAAATTATTTAAGGTATGAGACTTAAATGTTTTATATGTTTATAAAAGGAGAAGGGAGAATTTATAAATGTTTTAATTATTAATCTCTGAAATTCGGCAGCACTTTTAGAAAAGATTTTAGAAAAGAAACTGGCAACCAATTGTATAATGACAAATAAGCAGGTTAGTTGAAAAGAATTACTGTTTAAAGTCAAAAATCAGATTTTACATGGTTTTGATGTTTCGCTACTTTCGGCAGCTACCTTTCGACTGAGTACTTCCGCCTCTGTCTCGGTCGAAACCAATACACATGGTATCAAAAGCCTTGGTATATAGTGAATTGGACATAGGCGAAAGATATATAGTCGAAACAAGGGGTTCCAAAGGGGTGAAACCTTATTTTTCTTTCTAATGGAAATGCGCCTGCTTTGCTTTCGAAAATATTTCTTTCGAACTAGATAGCTTTGGACTTAGTCATTGGTTTTAAAGGAAGAAAGGTTTCGAAAGAGGTTGTGCCTTTGTTTTATAAAGAATCTTTCGAAGGGGACAAACCACTTGCCGCCGCCTTCACCCTTTCGAAGTAATGCCTTCGAAAGGGTGATTTCGCTTTAAAATCTAAGCTGCTTCTCCAAAGTCAAAGGGATTGGTTTCGACTCCATCCACTTTTTTTACTTAGGAAATTGCTTTCAAAAGAGTTGCTTTCGACTTAGTTGTTTTAAGACCCTTTTAATGTTTTGAAAGTTAAACCCAAAGGTTTCGAAAGGAATGGTTTTGAATGGTTTCGAAAGGTTGTTCCACATATTTTACTTGAACCCAATGTTTTTGAAAGGTTTGTTTTAAGTAGTGTACTTTAGTGCTTTCGAAAGGTAACTGATAAAGGTTTTGAAGGGGAGGTTCCTCGGTATTTTCGAAAGGTATATGATAAGGATTTTGAAGGGGGGATTCCCCAATGTTTTCAGAAGGTTTACCTTAGTGTTTAAATGGAATATTTTCAATGTTTTGGAAAGGCATGTTTAAAGTGTTTTGAAGGAGGATGTATATGGTTTATAAAGCTTTCAAAAGTGATGTTTTCAATGTTTTTGAAAGGACTATGGTAAATGGTTTCGAAAGGTATGTTTTGGCCTTTCGGCCTAAGATTATAAAGTAAAGTAATTTACTTGTATCAAAAGGGGTACGTTCAATGGTTTCGAAAGAGAATTGTTTAAAGGTTTAAACAATGGTTTCAAATGTTTTCATCAATAATGTTTTGAGTAAAGTATATATCATGACAAAGAAGTTTGAGTAAAGCAATAGTTGTTTTCCTTGTTTAAGTATGATTTAAAGGGATTAAATCATTTTGAAAAGGTTTTCAAGGAAAATTTAAAGGGTAGTTAACCGTAAGTAAAATGGCTCAGATATTTGTATACCAAATGGGACTGGTATAGGGTCGCACCCTATACATTAGCTATAGCCCCTAGCTAATTTTAGTCTAAAATTCCAATGTGTGGGTGTTAACCATAAAGTGTAAATAAAGATAAAGAAGGCACTTCATAAACCTTCCGCATAGGTAAAGAGTGCCAGAAGAACTCACCTTCCGACGACACCGAATGGGTTGTATGACAAAAGTGAAGGAGAAGCACATGGTAGCTTCAGGGTAAGGCTTTCACAAGCGCGAAGGAATGAACTACTGAAGCTTAACAAAACAGCTAGATTTAAAACTGCTAAGCACCTCCTAGACAAAATAGAAAAATGGTCACGGAACCACCCAACGTAACACAAAGACTAGGGAAAAAGAAGGTCACCCCTAACCTTTCTGAAAGGATTGAGGGAATGTGGATAACAATTTGCAACAGTTTTAAACCTTTCAAAGTAGTCGGAGGATTTCACCTCTCTTCATTCGTAGAGTTATTACCTTCCGAAAGGGGTAGAGAAGTCAGGACAAGGACATGTGACTCAATACCAACCCTTTAGAAAGCATAATAAGCATTTCGGACCGGTTAAAACACATATTGGGTACCTTTTGAAAATACCGAAGTTTTAAGTAAAGGCAGCATCCATAACACAACAGAAGACAGTGTTCCGACAACATTCAGGAAGAGCGTAGCTCTCGGCGGTAATCAAGTAAGGGAGCAACCTTCCGACAAGGTCAAAGGGTTTACAATACCTTATAAGAAACCAACCCTGTGGGAAAGATGAGGAGTTCATGCATTCATTAGGAAATACAAACCCTTCGACGACATTCAGCAGTCCATGATGATGTGCAATGAACCAACCTTCCGTTAAGACTGAAAGGTTTACAACGGCATATAAGAAACAACCTTCTGTCAAGACCGAAAGGTTTACAACGGCATATAAGAAGCAACCTTCCATCCCCGACGAAGGCATAAGGCCGAAAGGAGGGCCGCCTGCATCTATAAAGGGGTCCTATTTCAAGATCCGATTTTCTTCCCATTCTCCTACACAACAACTACTCTTGCTTCCGCTTACTACTTTGTAACCTTAGTTCAGAAATCAAATTGGGGGCTAACTTCTTAAATTTTGTTTCAAATTCCATTATGAAGAAATAAAAAGAATTATGGCTTCTGATCGACTTGGAATTTGGGGATAATCATGATTAGGCGTTAATTTAACATTAATGGCTAATCGTTTATGATTTATTTCTTATATTCTTTGGTTATTTTGAATATATGCCATGAAACCGTCGATAGACATTTTCATAAGTTTCATTCTCCTTTACTTAGCATCAACCATAAAAAGGGGGAATGCGACTTGTGGATTAATTCCAGATAAGAGTCTCATGGCATATCAAATCAGCATTTATTATTATTTAAATATGTTTGGATGATACATTCTTTTTGAAAGGGTTTTCACAAAAGGAATATCAACCAAGGAAGTCGAAAGCGTCAAGAGAGCGACAGATAGAGTAACATCTCTTTTCGATGACGCCGAAGGGTTCATAACCTTACGGAGGGAGTCAAAAGAGATTTTGTTCAATAATTAATTACTTTCGGTTTCCAAGGGAGATAGAATACAATGAAGTGATAAATCCGGATGATGAGTAATGAGTATAATCAAGTCGAAAGGTTTATGCGACCTCTTAAGTCCTCCGGCCAGAACGGAAGGTTGAGTAATTCCTTAACTCTAGTCAAGCTGAAAGGTTTGGATGGAACTTTAACCTTTCGACCTGGTTAAGATTTAACAAATTCCTTCCTTAATTTCTTCAAAGGATAAAAAATCTCCTAAAGTCTTTCGACATTGATCATCTCAAACAATGGCCGAAATTAAGACCTTAGAACCTTTCGGCTTAGTCATTTCATTCAAAAATGTGAATTCACTCGATCGAAAGGTTGAACCCATATTAAACAATTTTGTGTAAAGCATCGGGGATGTTAACAAAAAATCTTGTTAACATTTTTGGCACTAGAAGGAGGGCTTGAACTTCCGGCCTTGTGGTTAACATGACTAATTGCGAAAATTTGATTTGTTGTTGTAAAATGAGATCAAAAAGGCTTCTTCCCATCAACAAAAGGGACGAACCTATAACTTCACTGGAGGAGAACGTTTCACCATCTTTCAACCCTGGAAACAGGGAGCAGGGCAATCTTCCGCCCCAGTTCAACAAACTCCACCCCCGACTCAGATTCGACTATCACCACAACTGGCTCCAACTCAAAATCTTCAGCCGGAGGAACATATTGCTAAAATCGCATATCTAGAATGGAAAATGGCAGAGATGAAAGATATCCTAAATGAGGTGTTATCTCACAGATCATCCATGAAAGCTGCTACGGCGGAAGAAGAAGTTGTCTCTCCGAGAAAGAATCTGAAGATCAACACGGATGTCGCAAAGAGTAAAGTTAATATTTCTTTATCTAAATAGAAAGATCGCCTTCCACTAAAGGCCAATTATCAAGGAAGAGTTCAGGCAGAAGATAAGGATTGTTCCGCAAGCTCAACTTCGGATGGTTACATGCCAGACAAAAGGAACTATTTGAGCAGTGTTGCCTACCTCAAAGATGTAGCAGAAAAGGCTGTAAAGGACCTATTGAATGTCAAGTGTAAGAGAACTGAAGATGAAAGAGTAAACGACAACGAAAGGGCTGCCCTTTTTATCGATGAAATCATGTCAGCACCAATACCACCTCATGAAAGGTCCCAACTATGAAATATCATGGGACAACTGACCCAGATGAACATTTGATGGCCTCTGATATTCAGATGGATTTATACAATGCTTCTGGGGCTGTTAGATGTCGGCTCTTTTCGGTCACACTACAAGGAGCTGCTGCTAAATGGTACCGACGGTATCGTGAAAACACGATATATTCCTGGAAACAATTCTCCTACGAGTTCTCTGCTCAGGTTTGCATATGTAAGGATCCCTCTATTGACTATACCGTGCTTGCTAACATCAGACAAAACCATGGAGAGTCATTAGGAGATTATCTGAAGAGGTTTAATACCGAAGCCTTGAATGCCAAAGGAATGAATGATAGAGATAAGCTCATTGCAGTTCACTCGGGTCTCATGGTCAGTTCTCCTTTCTGGAAGGAGTTGTTTATCCATGGATGCCGAGATCTTCAAGACTTCCATTTTCAAGTCGACAAATTTATTTGAATGGACGAATTGTACTACTCAAAGAAGAAATTTAGTCACAAGAAGGATAGCGGTAAATTCGGCCCAGAAAGGATCCCTAAGAGAGCTAGATGGGAAGACACTAATACTAACGCGGTGGCATTAAACCGACCGATTTCCTACATGTATCCAATGACCCAAGATAAGGTTAACTTCCTCACTTCATTCAAAGCTCGAAATTACCCTAAACAAAAGAAAGGAGACAAATATTGTGCCTACCACAAGGCGAATGGCAACAGAACCAACGAATGAAAGGTACTGACTGGAATAATTCAGAAGTTAATTCGAGAAGGGCAGTTGAAGGAGTTTGTGAAGAATCCGCAACAAACTCTCCCGTCAGATACTAATGCAAGGAAGCCTGCTGGTAATGCCGTAAATATAATCGAGGATGAGGACCTGCTAATCCTAGGTCACCTTAAAACAGAATTGATGTTATATACGGTGGACCGCATCCCGCCGAAAGAAGTCAAAATGCTCGAAATAAATACATTCGTGAGGCCAAGAATAATGTATTTTTTGTACAAGAAGAACCGACACTCAAGAGCCCAAAATACAACATCAATATGCACACACTGGTGATCAATCCACAAGAATTAAGAAGGGGAATCCATCATCCTCACAATGACCCATTAATGATCACACCTCAAATAAGGTCCTCGGTGGTCACAAAAATCTTGGTTGATACAGGAAGTGATATAAATGTGATATTTCGTCATGCATTTGAATAGATGGAAATTTCCAAGGATAAGCTTGAGCCTAGCCCCGAACCTATATTTGGGTTCAACAATAAGGGGACGACTCCACTTGGGCAAGTAAAGCTTTTGGTTCAACTAGGACTCCCCCCATGCTCCTGAGTTTTTGAAACAACCTTTGTGATCATAGATCAACCATCATTCTACAATGCCTTCTTTGGACGGCCGGCACTAGACAAAGTTGACACATTTGTCTCGCCAAAATACCTAATGCTCAAGTTCCTTACTACCAACGGCTGGGGCACCATCCGAGGCGATCAGTATGCATCGAGAGAAATGTATTTTGAAACTCTAAAGTAATATAACAGGGAGTTCACTTGTTACTTTGATTCTTCCATTACTCTACAGCCTTCGGAAGATGGATTTCTGTATCCATCGTTCGAAGCAAAGAAAAAATCTGATAAAACTAACAAACATATTGCCGCAAAATGTTTTGCAGTTTATGGGAAAAGAAAGAGAATGGATTCCAACTCGGTAGAGAAAAGTGAAATTGTCACAGAGCTAGACTGTCGGAGGGAGGTTGAACGAGTTAAACCGATTGAAGAAACCGAAGAGGTTCCGATAGATTCAACCGATTCCACCAAAATAATCAGAATAGGAAAAGATCTTGAGGAGCAATTAAAGTCAAGATTGACAGACTTCTTAAAGGCCAATAAAGATGTTTTTGCTTGGACCCACTCTTACATGGTTGGAATTGACCCCACAGTTATGAGTCACGCCTTATATATTAATCCAAACATCCCTCCGGTCAGGCAAAAGAAAAGATAATTCGATAAGGTAAGGACCAACACCCTAAAGGAGGAAGTTAAAAAATTGCAGCAAAATGGGTTTATCCGAGAAGTTCGGTACCCTGAATGGTTGGAAAATCCGGTTCTAGCAAAGAAATCTAACTGGAAGTGGCGGACATGTGTGGATTATACAGATTTTAATAAAGCTTGTCCAAAGGACTGTTATCCTTGCCAAGGATAGATCAATTGGTCGACTCCACCAGCGGACATAAGCTGCTCTCACTGATGGATGCGTATTCTGGATACAATCAAATCCCAATGTTCAAACCCGATGAAGAGCATACCAGCTTTATTACTAATGAGGGAACCTATTGTTATAAGGTAATGCCGTTTGGATTGAAAAAGCTGGGTCAACTTATCAAAGGTTGGTTAACCAAATGTTTAAAGAGCAAATCGGGAAAAATATGGAAGTTTATGTAGACAACATGTTGGTAAAATCCCAAGAGGCCAAGGATCATTTTGAAGATCTAAATTAAATGTTCAAAGTGCTCCGTAAATATCAAATGAAACTTAACCCCCAAAAATGCAATTTTGGAGTCCATTCTGGAAATTTTCTTGGCTATGTTGTAAGTGCACAAGGGATTGAGGCTAGCCCGGAGCAGATCGAGGCCATTAAGGATATGGCTGAGCCTAAGACAAATAAAGATGTTATGAGTTTAAATAGGAAAGTAGTAGCGCTAAGCAGGTTTATATCAAAGGCCACTGATAAGTGCATACCTTTCTTTGAAGTAATAAAGAAAAAGAAAATTTTTGAATGGAACAAGGATTGCAAAAGGGCGTTTTAAGAGTTGAAGCTACATTAGAAAAAACCACCGATATTATCTAGTCCCAAAGAAGAAGAGGACTTATTCTTGCACATGACAATCTCTGAACATGCAATAAGTTCAGTACTGATCAGAAATGACAAGGGGTTACAACTGCCGGTTTATTATGTGAGTAGAAGATTAAAGGACGCTGAAATCGATACCCGGTCATTGAGAAACTGACATATTGCCTAATTTTAACGGCCCGAAAGTTAAGGCCTTACTTCCAAGCGCCCCCGATAAAAGTGTTAACCAACTTTCCATTGAAACTAGTCTTTGGTAAGCCTGAAACTTCTGGAAGATTGATTAAGTGGGGCATCGAATTAAGTTAGTAAGATATAGCATATCAGCTAAGAACGGCTATAAAAGGACAAGATTTAGCTAATTTCATTAACGAGCGTACGGGATTTATTTCAAAACAATCCGAAAGGGAAAGGGATATAAAGCCAAAATGGCAGTTATTTGTGGATGGCGCCTCAAACGAATAGGGGGCCGGGGAAGGATACGTTATAATTACCCCAGATGGACACAAACTTCACTATGCTATGAAATTGGGATTTTCAACAACTAACAATGTAGTAGAATATGAATCCATGGTTGCAGGATTAACCCTAACTCTATAACTCAAAATCCCGAGGATTCAAGTATTCAACGATTCCCAATTGATGGTTAACCAAATCAAACAAGTATATCAAGCCAAAGATCCCAAACTTAGTCAGTATGTGAAGAAAGTTTTGAAAATGCTCTCGCTTTTTGAAGATTTCTCTATACATCAAATACCAAGAGGGTAATTCCCAAGCAGAATCGTTGGCTAACTTAGCAAGCTCAAGAGGGGCCCTCGAGACTCGAATTGTGCCTGTGGGATTTTAGGCCAATCCCACCATTGAGGAGAATAAGCAAGAGAAAACCAAGGAACTATTAATATTAACCCGATCACAAGTCTTGGCACAAAGAGCGGAAGAAATAAATCCGGAAATAATGAATAAGGAACCTGTAGTACCGATACCACAAGAACGTTACGAAAACACATGGATTACTCCAATTATGAATTATATTGTTAATGGGACACTGCCAACAGATAAGATAAAAGCATGAAAGTTAAAGAGGCAAGCCCAAAGCTTTACCATTATCGATGGAATTCTGTATAAAAAAAGCTATGCTCTTCCCTATTTGCGATGTGTAAAACCCGAGAGCGGGTTGAGGATATTAAAGGAAGCACACGAAGGATTTTGTGGAGACCACTCTAATGGAATTAAATTGGCCAAAAAGGTAATGAGGCAAGGGTTTTCCTAGCCACAATTGACAAACCAAGCAATTGACTATGTTAAAAGGTGTGAAAAATGCCAACGTTATTCGAAGACACCACGTCTCCGACCAAGTCAACTAACTCCCATTACTACACCATGGCCATTTGATGTTTGGGGAATTGATTTAATTGGGCCGCTTCCAATCTCCAAAGGAGGAGCGAAATATGTTGTAGTGGCAATTGATTACTTCACAAAATGGGTTGAAGCAGAACCACTTCCGAAAATCACCTCATGGAAAGTACTGAGATTTGTCATCAGAAACATTGTCATAAGGTTTGGGATTCCTTACAAGATGATATCCGACAATGGAACCCAATTTGAGAGTGAAGAATTTTCAGAATTTTGTCATAAGAATGGAAACATAAAAAGTTTCTCTTCCGTCACTCACCCAAACGCCAACGGAGCCGTTGAAGCTGCTAATAAAACCACAAAGACAATCTTGGAAAAGAGGCCGAACAAGGCAAAAGGGAATTGAGTAAAGGAATAAACCCTAGTTTTGTGGGCTTACAGAACATCCACTAGAACCGCAACGAGTCATACCCCGTATTCACTAACATATGGATGCGAGGCAATGCTACCAGTAGAAATCGAAATACCTTCTCATCAAAGAATTGCCTACGCCTTTAACCCAAACCAAGAGTTGAGAAAGGAATCGCTCGACCTAATTCATGAATTAAGAGATGAAGCAGCCTTAAGAACAGCTGAGTACCAAAGGAGAATTTCGAAATACTATAACTAAAAGGTGAAAACAAGGTCATTTAGGCAAGGAGATTTGGTACTTAGAAGAATAATGGCCAATACAAGAGACCCATCAGATGGGACATTGGGACCAAATTGGGAAGGTCCCCTAATAATCTTCAAAGAAATACCCCCAAGGGCCTACAAGTTATGCCATCCTGATGGTAATATGGTACCAAGAACCTGGAACGCAGAACATTTGAAACCATATTTTCCAACACTGAATGAATAAAGAATTTTCAAGAATGGCCCCCCTTTTATGATTCATTAAGAAGAGTTTACATGGTCGGGAGTAAAATTATCCTCAAACTTGGACTACCTAAAATGGTAGGCTACCAACAATGGTAGAAAGCCCTTGGTCGCGCCAAGATGGCCAGGTCAAGGCACCTCCTGAAGGGAGGGCGTAAGCCTTTATGCGCGCCAAAATCAGAAATGGCCAAGTTAAAGCGGCATAAGCCCTTATCCGCGTCACGCTATGGCCAGGATAAGGCGCCTCCTGGAGGCAGGATGGGTAATCCCTTGGTCCCGTCACGCTATGGCCTGGCCAAGGTACCGAACAAGCCCTTAACTGCGTCACGCTATGGCCAGGTTAAGGCGCCTCCTGGAGGAGGTCGGGTAAGTCCTCGGGCCCTACTTCAGAATAAGCTAGCCGAGCGCACCGGAAATCTGGATGGAATGTCAGGCGGACTAAGAAAAGTCCATGCCTGAAATAGGCACCGCCATAAATTGACATCGCTTAAAATAGAAACCACCAAAAAGGTCGGTAGTGTCAAAAATGACAAACAGCCTAAAATAGGCTCTGCTTAAATAAGCACAAAATCGAACAAAAGAGTCCCCGCCTGAAATAGGCCGAACCAAATGACAAATGGACAAAGAAAACTCGCGCCCGAGAAAGCAAAAGCATGCATGACATCCTCAAAGCCTGAAGATGGCGCATTCAATAGACAGAATCAGAAAGAACTCTCGAACTTCTGCCAGGAGGGTATTCTGGCTTTCTATTATTAATTACCAGAAATGGTATTCCGGTCTTCTATTATTTACCAGAAATGGGTATTCTGGTCATCTATTATGAATTACGAGAAATAGTATTCTAGCTTTATATTATTAATTACAGAAATGGTATTCTGGTCCTATATTAATTACCAGAAATGGTATTCTAGTCCTATATTATTTACCAGAAATGGTATTCTAGTCTTCCATTATCAACTACCAAAAATGGAATTCTGCTCTTCTATTATTAGTTACCAGAAATGGTATTCTCATCATCTGCTATTAATCACCAGAAATGGAATCCTGGACTTCTCTCATTAAATGATGCCCTGGGCTTTTACTATCAATTATCAAAAAAGGATATTCTAATCATCTATTATTACCAGAAGCGATTTCTTAGATTTCCATCATCAATGCCAAAGTAGATTTCTGGTTTTTTGTTACGCATTGTTAAGATGTGCACTTCCGTTCTCCTACTGCTTACTACTAGAAGCAGCTTTACGGATTTCTGTTACTAAATGACAAGATAAGCCATCTGAACTTTCAATGTTTATAACCAAGAGTGATCTCCAGGACTTTTATTTTAGGATAAATGATCAGATTGGGATTCTGATCCTCTCTCATTATTATGGAACTTTCGATCTTTATTGTCGCAAGACGCAAGCTTCTAAACTACTCATTCATGGTCTTTTAACATCCTATTGCCAAGAAACTTTTATTATCTATTATGAAGTGGGGAGTAATTGCTATTTGGTTCCGAATTTTTAAAAGGATGAATCTCCCACCAAAATAAAATCAAAGTTAGAAGTCAACCATATTAAAAAGATACTTATAGTATAAACTAACCGGGCAAATATTATTAGTTGAATTACAGGAATGCAGGGGAAGCTCGACGACCCTGAAACCTCTGTCCTAAATAACAACAGCCATCTTTATACAAGGGGGGCTAAATGTTAACCATAAAGTGTAAATGAAGATAAAGAAGACACTTCAGAAAACTTCCGCATAAGTAAAGAGTGCCAGAAGAACTCACCTTCCGATGACACCGAAAGGGTTATATGACACAAGTGAAGGAGAAGCACATGGTAGCTTCAGGGTAAGGCTTTCGCAAGAGCGAAGGAATGAACTACTGAAGTGCAACAAAACAGCTAGATATAAAACTGCTAAGCACCTCCTGGAAAAAATAGAAAAATGGTCACGGTACCATCCAACGTAACACAAAGACTAGGGAAAAAGAAGGTCACTCCAAACCTTTCTGAAAGCATTGAGGGAATGCGGATAACAGTTTGCAACAGTTTTAAACCTTTCAGAGTAGACGGAGGGATTCACCTATCGTCATTCAAAGAGTTATTACCTTCCGAAAGGGGTAAAGAAGTCAGGACAAGGACATGTGACTCGATAACAACCCTTTCAAAAGCATAATAAGCCTTTCGGACCGGTTAAAACACATATTAAGTACCTTTCAACAATACCGAAAGTTTTAAGTAAAGGCAGCATCCATAACACAACAGAAGACAGTCTTGCGACAACATTCAAGAAGAGTGCAACTCTCGGCGATAATCAAGTAAGGGAGCAACCTTCCGACAAGGTCGAAGGGTTTACAATACCTTATAAGAAACCAACCCTGCGGGAAAGATGAGGAGTTCATGCATTCATTAGGAAATACAAACCCTTCGACTACATTCAGTGGTCCATGATGATGTGCAATGAACCAACCTTCTGTCACGACTAAAAGGTTTACAACGGCATATAAGAAACAACCTTCCATCAAGACCGAAAGGTTTACAACGGCACATAAGAAGCAACCTTCCGTCCCCGACGAAGGCATAAGGCCGAAAGGAGGGCCGCCTGCATCTATAAATAGGACCCAAGGGGTCCTATTTCGGGATCCGATTTTCTTCCCATTCTCCTACACACCAACTACTCTTAATTCCGCTTACTACTCTATAACCCTAGTTTAGAAATCAAATTGGGGGCTAACCTCTTAAATTTTGTATCGAATTCCATTATAAAGAAATAAAAACGAATTGTGGCTTGTGATCGACTCGGAATTTGGGGATAATCATGATTAGGCATTAATTTAACATTAACGGCTAATCATTTATGATTTATTTCTTATATTCTTTGTTTGTATCGAGTATATGCCATGAAACCATCGATAGACATTTTCATAAGTTTCATTCTCCTTTACTTTGCATCAACCACAAAAAGGGGGAATGCGACTTGTGGATTAATTCCAGATAAGAGTCTCATGGCATATCAAATCAGCTCTTATTATTATTTACATATGTTTGGATGATACATTCTTTTCGAAAAGGTTTTCACAAAAGGAATATCAACCAAGAAAGCCGAAAGCGCTAAGAGAGCGACAGATAGAGTAACATCTCTTTTCGATGACGCCGAAGGGTTCATAACATTTCGGAGGGAGTCAAAAGAGATGTTGTTCAATAGTTAATTACTTTCGGTTTCTGAGGGAGATAGAATACAATGAAGTGATAAAGCCGGATGATGAGTAATGAGTATAATCAAGTCGAAAGGTTTAAGCGACCTCTTAAATCCTCCGGCCAGAACGGAAGGTTGAGTAATTCCTTAACTCTAGTTAAGCCGAAAGATTTGGATGGAACTTTAACCTTTTGACATGGTTAAAAGTTAACAAATTCCTTAATTTCTTCAAAAAGGATAAATAGTCTCCTAGAGTCTTTCGACATTGATCATCTCAAACAATGGCCGAAATTAAGACCTTGGAACCTTTCGGCTTAGTCATTTCTTTCAAAAATGTGAATTCACTCAACCGAAAGGTTGAGCCCATATTAAACAATTTTGTGTAAAGCATTGGGGATGTTAACAAAAAAAATTATTAACAGTAGGGCTTAGTCACATGTAAGACTTAAATGATGGTTACACACAGAAAGGAATATATATGTAAAGAGAAGAAGGATAGGTTATTGGTGAGCTCGAAAAACCATTAGGATCAGGTGACCCTTGGAGAAGTAAGTTAAGGACAGACCGTCCAGAAGTTTGTCTAACAGGTGTTAGATTATTTGTTTATTTTGTCTGGTAGGCCCTAGTCAGCAAATGGTTAGTAGTTAGCCGAACAAAACTATATTTTTCATATAGATGGTCCATTTGTTACCTGTTTATAAGCGTATACGATATTGTTATTATTGTTATGATCAGTTTGACTAATCAGTTTGATTGTAGGATTTTGATTTGCAAAAAGATTTGTTTTAAAAGGATATCAGTGAGGGGAAACCCGTTCCAATAAGTGGCATGGTGTTATCCCGTCTTTTGGCAAGGACGTGACACCAAGAACTCAACTGGAAACCGAGGACAGTCCGTCCCGAAGATCGGTTATACGCAGGCTCACTATGGATGTCGATAAATTTTATCCGAGTTCGGATCAAGCTACAATTGACAAGGAAAGAAGTGCAAAGCTATGAAAGCCAACCTTCCAAATTTCAAGTCAATCCAAGTTCGTATTCTCAATATATGATTGATGCAAGCCAAGAAAATTGACTCATTCGTATCCATCAATTCACACGAATCCATTTCGTATCCATCGGTTTGCAATCCTCAATTCGTATCCATCCAGGGAATCAGCCTCCTTTGCATCGATCCTGTTCGAATCCATCAACTGTGCATGGTTTCGTATCGATCAGTAGCAAGTGAGTCCACTTCGTATCCATCCAGATCCACCTGCTTCGTATCCATTGACTATAACACAAGTGTCCATTTCGTATCGATTAAGTTTCAGACATGCTGCGTATCGATCGACCACGAATCAATACGAAATCCACACCTTCCATCGATACGAAGTGGAATGCAAAAGATTGATACGAAGTGGAGTGCGCAAAATTGATACGAAGTGAAATGCAATCGATCGATACGAACAGAGCAATGACAATCGATACGAACAGAACAGTTGTGATCGATACGAACAAGGCTCAACTGGATCGATACGAACAAGATACATCCCTATAAAAGACTCAATCACTCGGCATGAAAAGTGGATCGCTCCGAGGAGTTAGCGCCATGTCAACATGCAGGCACGTGCTTGGATCGATACAAACAGAGCGATGCGAAGCAGA
Source organism: Allium fistulosum (assembly GCA_030737815.1). Lineage (NCBI taxonomy): Eukaryota > Viridiplantae > Streptophyta > Magnoliopsida > Asparagales > Amaryllidaceae > Allium > Allium fistulosum. Next base: position 1,269,341,736 of record CM060905.1, on the reverse strand, counting down.
TCGATGCGAATTCAGCAGCCTTTAATAAATTCAAACTTGCATCGATCATAACTCAAAATCTACGAGTCCAAATGCCACTAAATTTTCAGAGGAGCTTATGTACATCTTCAAGAATGTTCACGATCGATCCCAACTTGATTGGAGCAAATCCTAATCGATACGAATTGCGTTCGTATCGATCACGGATCGACTCCAAACGATCAGGGATCGGTCGCGTGGGCCCACCCACGTGCAAGAAGAGGTCTCCCGAAATCTAAGCGAGATATTTGCAACCTACGCCTATAAATAGCAGCCCAGGACCTACAGAAAAAGGACTTTTTGGCTCTCCTACGTCCAGACTCTGCCGAAATCACTGTTGTACTCAAAAATCACTGTTGTACTCAAAAATCTTTGTTGTAATTCGTTGTAACCAGCGAGCAAAAGTTAATAAAAGTCTATCATTTCATAGTGGACGTAGGCAATACGCCGAACCACTCTAAATCTCTGCGTTCTTTTGCTATTTTCTTATTATTGTTTGGAGTGTTTGTTAGATAATCCTCTTTTTACATTTAATTTCTTCATTTTATCCCTTCAAACACTTTCGAAGAGTGTTGTACCCAATTTTGGTACAAACACTTTGGTGCTTTCACTGAGAAAACCCAGTTTTTCTCCTGCTCGTTGGATATACTATCGATATCAGATTGCATAAATCTAAAAAGAAGATCTAGATTTCAAAGATTAAAGTTCTTCCATCCTATTCAGATTTGCATCAAGTCTAGGAAAGAGCTTCACTATCCATCATGGTTAACACAAGGACTACTTCAGCTGCCGTAGATCCGGAAGGATGGGACAGACAGAACCCCTTACAACTACCTCATGCCGATCAGAATGCTGCTGGACCATCAGATCCGCAAGGCCCTGTCACCAGGGAAGAATTTCAAATGCTAATGCAAGAGCTTACTCAAAGCCCTCAACATCTTACTCAGCAACTACGAGCCAACGCAGAACTGACCAATCAACTAAACCGTCAAAGACGAAGGAGATCCAGAAGGGATCAGGCTTCCTATTCATCCACCGAAAGTTCAGCCTCTTCTGACTACCATCATAGATCCACGCACCCGCGACTGGACGGAAGTTACACAGTGGCCATTGGGCATCAGCCTACATTGAATCTTGGGCAACCGAGAGTTGGCCCGTCAACCGGCCATCAGACTGGACCCTCCTCCCGAGGAGGTGTTGCCCCCATATCATATTATTGACAACCGTACTACCACTGCTACTGATTTGGGAGTTGATGCACGGAACCGAATGGATCCGACCCACCGCCAACGCAATCATACTCCTGAGCCGTATGTCCCTGAAGACATAGAACCAAGGAGGCGAGACATAGACCGTCGACCACGACCGACCCTCCTCGCATTGTGGAACCCGACCACAACTTGGCCCAACATGCTCAAAATGTCCAGATGCCTGACATCTCGACGATGATCCGTCAAATGATCCATGAAAGTCAAGGTCTTACTAATGATGAGATACTCAATGCTGAACCGCCTCGGCGATTCAAGATGCCGACTTTACCCGTTTATGAAGGGAGCTCTGATCCTAATCAACATATCCTGAAGTATGAATGGTTAATGAATGCTGCACGAGCTGATGATACGGTTAAGTGTCGAAGTTTCCCGTTCTCTCTACGGGGCATAGCAACTATGTGGTTTACCCGTTTACTACATCGATCTATCTCTTGTTTTGACTAGTTGGCAACAAAGATTATTAAGCAGTTTCGCATGCATGTCGCAAGTCCGAAAGATGTTAATACTTTATCTAGTGTCACTCAAGCTCCTGGAGAGACACTCAGACGTTATCTGGAGAGATTTCATGCTACATGCGCTGAAATTAGTAACCCCAATGATAATTCAATTCTGATGGCACTAACTAAAGGGATTGACCCCGATTCTGAATTTGACAACTGGTTGGTCGGAAAACCTCCTGCGTCATTGGACCGTTTCTATTCCAAGGCAGCCCAGTTCTTGAGAAGGGAGGATGCGAAACAGTCTAGGAAAAAGGATGACGCAGGGCCTAGTGTGGAAGGAATTCTGAGTAATGTTGCTGTTAAACAATCCGAGGAGAGTTCCGGAAAAGTGCAATTGAACATTCAGAATAAACAAAATCAACAGAAAGGCGATGGTAATCAAAATAGGAAACAGGATCAGAATCGTGGTCCACGACGTAGGGCTCCGATGTTTGATAATTATACTCCTTTGAACACGTCATTGGAAAATGTGTATTTACGGACCTGCAATACCATTCAGTACAAGAAACCTGCTCCGAAACAGTCATCGGAGAAACAGATCCAGACAGGAAAGTTTTATAGATTCCACGAAAGTTACGGCCGTAACACGAATGAGTGACGTCACTTGCAAGATCTCATTGAAAACTTGATATGGGAGAGAAAGTTGGAGCAGTTTGTACGGGCACCACAGTACGGAGGTGCGGTCCCATGAATCATAATCATGTACCAAATCAAGCAAGACAGGAGGAACCCGCTCGTACTGGTGGGTGGTTAGTGCTAAATACTGTTAGTGGTGGTCCACATCCGGCAGATCGAGCTGGAGGGAAATGGAGTCGTATGCAAACTCTATCAGGCATGCGAAATTTGAATGTTGTAGTAGTTTGGAAGATGGGGCTCCAGCCAAGCAACAGAAGACGGTGACTGATGACATCGTGTTTCGAGACCAAAATGCCAATAAAGTTGAAGCCCCAACCATTGATCCACTTGTCATTTCAGCCCAAATAGGTCCTGCTTGGATGAAGAGGATCCTGGTGGATAGTGGAAGCTCAGTAAATATATTTTTTAAACGAGCTTATGATCAGATGAAAATGGAAGCAAAGGACCTGAGACCTTGTCAGTACCGTATCCATGGCTTCAATGGAAGTGCGACTATACCCACTGGAATGGTGGAGCTACCGGTGGAATTGGGAATAATAGAACGCCGGAGAGTCCGGATACTACAGTTTGTTGTGTTGGATATAGATTCGCCATAGAATGCCTTCTTGGGCCGACCAGCCCTAGCTGAGTTCAGGGGCTGCCATCGCCCCCTGGTGTTCGACTTTAAAATTCCCTACCGACAATGGAGTCGGAGTTGTTCAGGGAGACCAGGCTGCTGGACAAGCCTGCTATGTTGCGGAGCTGCGGGAGGCGCAGTGGAAAGAAAAAGGGAAGGGCGTAGAGGAATCTCTCTGCGTCCGCTTTGCTGAGAATTGACAATTGACGCCTGGGCCCAGGTCCGGGCACCCCAACCAATTCCCCAGGGATATTGACCCAAGAGATACTGAAAGTGAAGACGAAAGTAAAGATAGTCAAGCTTCCCCGGCCGAGCTGACGATCGATGTTCCGATCGACGATAATGACGATTCTAGAATGATAAAGATTGGATCTCAGCTAAGCCAACAGATGCAAGAGGAATTGGTTGAATTTCTTCGGGCAAACCTAGATGTGTTTGCCTAGACGCACTCTGACATGTGTGGGATCTCGCTGGACATCGTGAGCCACGCATTGAATATTGACATGCGACATGTCCCGGTCAAACAAAAAAGGCGTGGTATGGATCCAGAGAGATCTTCCACCCTTAAAGAAGAGGTAGAAAAGCTCAAATTGATCGGGTTTATCCGAGATGCATTATATCTAGAATGGGTGTCAAATCCTATACTTGTCCGAAAGCCAAACGGGAAATGGAGAACGTGCATCGAGTACTCTGATCTGAATAAAGCTTTCCCTAAAGATAGTTTTCCACTTCCTCGAATCGATCAGCTCGTAGACTCAACAGCTGGACATGAGCTCCAATCCTTCATGGATGCATATTCTGGTTACAATCAAATACCCATGCACTTGCCCGACTAGGAGCATACCAGCTTCGTAACCAATATGGGGCTTTACTGCTACAAAGTTATGCCTTTTGGACTCAAGAATGCTGGGGCAACTTATCAACGGTTAGTTAATCAAATGTTCGCTAACCAGATTGGAAAAACCATGGAAGTATATGTGGACGATATGCTTGTGAAGTCGCGATTCTCCACTGATCATATCAAAGACCTGGAGTCAATGTTTAATATCCTCCGAGGATACAGAATGAAGCTTAATCTGTTGAAATGTCACTTTCGGGTCGCATCGGGAAAATTCCTTGGGTTTATCATCAACGCTCGAGGAATCGAAGCCAATCCCGAAAAGATCTGGGCAATCAGAAATTTGGAAAATCCGAGAACTATAAAACAAGTCTAGAGCCTCAACGGGAAAGTAGCAGCATTAAGCAGGTTCATTTCAAAATCCACTAACAAATGCATTCCCTTCTTCGATTTGATCAGAAAATGGAAACGGAACTTTGAATGGACTACGGAATGTGAGGGTGCATTCCGAGCGCTAATCCAACACCTCTCTACACCACCTATTCTGTCAAAGCCTATTGATCGCGAGAAATTGTACATTTAATTGGCGGTGTCAGAAAACGCAATTAGTGCTGCCCTAATTTAGGAGGAAGACCGAGTACAAAAGCCGATCTACTATATTAGCAAACGACTAACCGGAGCTGAGAGAAATTATCCGAAGCTAGAGAAGTTGGCTTATTGTCTTGTTATTGCCTCAAGGAAGCTCCGTCCGTATTTCCAGGCTCATCCTATCACCGTTTACACCGACCAGCCGTTACGACAGGTCCTTACACGGCCTGTTTAACGACCCGATATTTTCAACCATTCGCATCCGCACATGTCGGACTTGAATTGCTCAAAATACCGCGTTGTAAATAAAATTTGGCAAATCTCAGAATATACAGTAAATAAATAATCACAGATCACAAACACAGAGTAAGAAGTGCAGCGGAAGTAAAAAAATAGTAGTTCATGAAGCTACTATGTAAATATATCAGAGTTAAATAAGATACAACAGAAGAAATAAAGTACAACAGAAGTCTCAATATGATAAACAAGTACAAGCTGAATAGAACAACAGAACTGAGATAGATAAAACTAAATAAGCAGATAATCTCCAGCGATTCCAATCTCCAGAAAGTGGAATCCAAATCTGTGAATACTCAGGCTGACCCGAGCGTAAATAAAAATACAAACACTCGAGTCAGGACATACATACTTATACAATGTAAACCAACTCAAGTGAACTTTAATAAAGGTACAAGCAACTTAAAGAATGCTTGGGATCGCCCATTCTTTAAGGATCCGTTAAACTATCTGCTATGTAGTAATATTCGCTATTATAATAATGTCTAATATAAAATAAACATACTTTTAAATAGCATTAAGGCTTTACATTTTCCACCTTAACATGTAATAGTCCCAGTAGTCTATCCAGTATTAGCATACTCCCAAAATGGGGGCTACCCTCGATACTCCATAGGCTACGGGAGAAATCACAACTCATAGTAAAGCTCAATATGGTAGGTGACACGGCACACAAGGCAATGCCAGGGTAGATATACCAATTACGCATCCGGATTGGTGGTGACGCATAGCAGCCACGACCGCCCACCTCGAACAATACTCCCAAATCAAGGGGTGCACCCAATCAATCACAAAGTAATTGTATGGTATCGAAGAAGTGTGTCCGATCAGAGGTGCTACCTCATTTGTCCGTCGATCTCCTGTTTTAGCCACCTTATGCCAACTCACGGGAGTTGGGTCCACGCATATACCTTAGAATCGTCGCCACCATCCTACTTCATTCTGGAAACTCCACCACGTACACAGTTGTTAAAGTGGTTTTCGGTATCGACAGAGAGTATGTCCATATTCGATCCCGGTCTCTTTAACAACCAATCGTTATTATAACCCGTGGTTATAATTTTAAAATAATATTTTATACTTCAAAATAGAATATCATTTCAAATCCAAATCTTTATCAAAATAAAGATTAAATCAATTCCAAACCATTTCAATATATTTAAAATATCATATCATTTCAAAACTTCATTTCAAATCATTTCAATATATCAAAATATCATATCTTTCCAAAACTTCATTTCAAATCATTTAATATATCAAAATATCATATATTTTCAAAACTTCATTTCAAATCATCATTTGAGTTCAAATCCAAACATTCAACTTTAAATACCTTTTAAATTCAAAGATATCATTCATTTATTATCATTTCAAGTCACCTTTTAAATAGTTTATATTTCAATCAAAATAATTCATCTAAATCGTTTAAAAGTGTAATTATTATACTTTCAAGTATTTAATTACCAAAGTTTTAAACTATTTTGAGTTCATTTACTAAGTTAAAAACCATAAACATTGGAAATTTCAGCCTTTCACAGCATTAAGAAAAAAGCTGTTATAAGTTACTTGAAAACATTTTAATTCAGCAAAGACAGCATTTAAAAATGTTGTTAAATCTCAGTTTTAGTTGAAATTTAGTTTAAAACAGAAAAAGACAGCATTTCCAGAAACGCTGTAATAGCTCAGGTTTCAAATTAAAGGGTTTCATTAAATTCAGCAAGGACAGCAGACCACTACAGCAATTACAGAACTGCTGTAATGGGCCTTTATCAAGTTTTTAGCCTTTTAATTTACTTCAGCAACTACAGCATTACAAAACTGGTGTAATAGCCTCTTATTTAAGTTTTAGTTCATTTACAGAAATCATAACATTTCTGAATGCTATAAAAAGTAATTTCCAGATTTTAGTGTATTTCCAGCAAATAATAACCTTCAATATTAAACCTTTTAAACATTATAAAAATCATAATTTGGGATTCAAAAATGTTCATTAAATTTTCTTTTTTAATTTATGATTTTTATAAGAAACATTTACAGTAAAATCCAAATTTCCAATAATTTTACTTAACAAATCCAAATGTACAATTTTCTTTTCTTCGCATTTTTAATAAATAAACTTAACACTTATATTTTATTTCCATTTCACAAATTAAACTAAATTTTCAATTTTATTTAATTAACTTAAACCTTTAATAAAAACCAAATTCATATTCCCAAGTCAAGTTATAATTTTAAAATTACATTTTTAAGCATTCATTTATTTAACCATTTTAATACATAGAAAACTCAATAACACTTTATTAAATCATTTAAATTCAAATTCAAATCAAATTATAATATTTACCATTTTCCAAATATAATTAAATTTCCATTTTATTTATATAACTTAAATATCAATTTTAAAACCAAAATTCCAAATTTCCAAACTTAAGTTATATTTCAAAAATTCACTTTTACCATTCATTCAAATTACATTTTTAACTTCTAGAAAAATCCAAATTTCTTTATTTAAACATTAAAAATCCAATTTAAATCAAATTTTCATAATTTTACACTTTTAAAAATATTTAAAAATGTTCAAAATACTTTATAAAAATAACCACGGGCCTGTATATAGTTTTCTAACCTAGGTCAAGTGATACGGATATGTATCATTTCAATCCGCATTTTAAAAAGCAAAAATCCAGGTTCTATCATTTCAAACCCGCAATCCCAAGTTAAAATAAAATAAATAAAAACCGTTCAGGCCTATCATTTCAGCCCATAACGATTTTTCCATATTCTAAAGTCCGTTCGGGTATGTATCATTTCAACCCATAGTGAATCTAATCTACATGGAATTTGCAGTGTGATAAACAGATATAAAATGAACAGTATAAAATATATAACAGTAACATATGAGATGACAAGTAAATTAACAGGTTTAACATCATATAATTAAATCATCACAGACAGTTATAACATATCATAATATTCTACACATCCAATTGTTGTCGCTTCACATTTGTATAAGTATAAAATGTCGTGTGAGATTTACTCACCTTTTTGTGCTGGATATATCAATTCAAATGACACAATGGATTCCAGGACGCACGATGACACAACAATAAATTCAAGTGGATGAGAACCAAGCTTATTGATCTTGTACACAACCCATGAACATGACAAAAAAAAATTATAAATTTAATGCAACATTGATTTGAAACAACTTTGAAATTAAAAGCAAAAATGGATTGAATGCTTTTGCTATGCTTTCCACACTCACATGCTCGGCCTAGGGGTTGATATGGCTCAGCCCTAACATGGTTTGGCTTTGGTTTGGGCTCACAAATGCACGGCTACAAGGCTAGAATGGTGGAGGAGTTACAACATAGGAATGTGAAGAGGCTAGGCAATATAGGAAGGTTTTGGTTCAATGTTTTGGGCTCGGCCATGGGTGGTTTGGCTTGGACATTCAAGTTCAGGTCTGGACAGTGGTTTAAATGATGAGTAGGGGTCTGGACAAGGTGATGGTGGCGGCTAAAGGTGGTGGCCAAGGTGATGGATGAAGGTATGAAGCAACTAAGCTAGGCTAACATGACATTTGGAAGGTTTTGTGCAACTTTTGAGGTGTTTGACTTCACTTAAAGGCCATGGCCTGATCCGGTCAGAGGGGAAGAGAGGGGTTTGAAGCCATGGAAGGGGAGGAGGAAGGTGGTGGAGGCTATGGTGGAGCATGGCAAGGACAAGTCATGGCCAAAACATTAAAAATTCAAAAGGGAAAATGAAGAAAAAGTAGAAGAAAAGAGGAGGCCATTACCCAAATGCTTTTGCCGTGAAAATGGAGTGAGGAGGAAGGTTTTTCACGTGAATTACACATAAAAACTCATGGCTATCAAAAAGTATACGGCCAAAAAAAGCAAGCAAGTGAAAAGTCAAGAAAATGAAAAGGTTTGGTAAATGAAAATTCTTGAGTTTTAAAGTTAAGTCTCTTCAAATTTCATTTTCTTTTAAATCAAATAAAACAAATAAAAATAAGTAAATGAATTACAGAACTGAAAACAAAATAAAATAAAAATAAATAAATAAATAAAGTTAGGAAAATAGGAAAAGAATTAAAGAAATTGCTTAAATATTGAAAACAGGGTCTAGAAATTACAAATAAATCACCATTGGCTTTGGAAAAATATCTACTTCATTTTAAAAATGTTATAAAGCAAAACTTTGAAATAAAAAATTCATTTATCATTTCTAAAGTGAAATAAATAATTAAATTTAGAGAAAATAAAAAAAGAATAAAGAAATAGTTTATTTAATTTAAACAAGGCTTAAAATTACAAATAAAACATCACTAGCTTTATAAAATTTCTATTTCACTTTAAAACAAATAAAAAGTCAAATAAGTAAAATAAATGATGAACAAAATAAAGTGGAGATTAGATAAAATAAGGTCTTAAGGAAATAGAGGAATAAATAAAGAATTTCTTTAATTAAATGAAACTGGAAATTAGGAATTATAAACAGAATACAACTGACACTGGAAAATGTCAATTACACTTTTAAAATGTTTTAAAACTAAAATATATACATAACATGTTATTTTACCCATACAAACATAAATTACATGACCAACTAAATATTATTTATATAATTTAAAATAAACAATTTTGTTAAATACAGCAAATTACACACAATATCTAAAAGGGCATAACTTTCACATTATAAATCAGATTTCAACGAAACAAAAAGCAGTATTCTTGAAATTTTATTTACTTTCATAATAAAAGATAAAATTAAAAAATTTATCATTTTAAAATTTTAAATTAAAAGTCAAAGTTTGACCATATTGACAAAAATTCACATTTTTGGAAAAATACCCTATCTATTCATGTTTGAAATTATAATTCACATACAAATCATAATTAATATTTAAAAAAAAAAATTCCATTTAATGAATAAAATAAAGTTTTTAAATCAGGAAATTCAATTTAAAATAATTACAAAATACAGGGTTGTTACAGCTTGAGACGTCTGGTAGGTTACTCAAATGGAACATCGAACTAAGTCAGTTTGATATTGCTTACACTCCAAGGAGAGCCATTCAAGGACAAGTCCTAGCGGATTTCATAGCTGAATTTAGCATCCCAAAGGACTTGCCCGAAACCAGTGAATCTCCCAAATATATCTGGAAGCTGCATACTGATGGTGCATCAAATGACCGTTGCTCGGGTGCCGGAGTTGTGCTTGAAACTGCTGAAGGTCGATCTATATGCTATGCTTTAAAGTTTGATTTTCGTGCAACCAACAACGAAGCCGAGTATGAAGCCCTGCTTGCCGGATTGAGACTTGCTAGAGATTTGAAAATCATTGCTATGGAGATTTATTATGATTCACAATTGGTCGTGTGTCAAGTTCGGGGGGATTACCAGGCCAAAGACCGAAGGGTGGCTGCTTATTTAGCTCGAGTCCAGGAGATACTAAATCAGTTCGATTATTATGCCATCTATTGCTTACCCCGAGAGCGCAATCAGAAAGCTGATTCATTAGCAAAGTTAGCCAGTATAGGCGAGGCACAACAAATGGGACTCATTCCTGTAGAGACGTTAGCTTCCCCGAGCATCGACCGAATGGAGACAGATTGTATATTTGAGGTTATTCCCGATAAGGAGTCATGGATGACTCCGTTCAGAAATTATCTCAAGCATAGGACCCTGCCAGAGCCCAGGAGTGAAAAGAGACAGATTCTTTGAAAGGCTTCGCGGTTCACTATTCAGAATGGAGTCATGTATAGAAGAGGATACTCTGTTCCTTTACTCCGGTGTATCGCTCACGATGAAATCAAACGCATATTGCATGATGTGCACGAAGGAGAATGTGGCGATCACACCAGGGGGCAAGCTCTTGCCAAGAAAGTGCTCCGATATGAATACTATTGGCCAACCGTAAATCACGATGCATCGGATTACGCCAGAAAATGTGACAGATGTCAGAAGCACGCTCGAATTCCAAGAGCCCCACCAACCGAAATAACTCATATGGTCAGTCCATGGCCATTTGCAGTATTGGGCATTGACATTATAGGCTCTCTACCTCTAGCTAAAGGTGGTGCGAAGTACGCCATCGTAGCAGTTGATTACTTTACCAAGTGGGCGGAAGCTGAACCCCTTGCTACAATCACCACAAAGAAGGTGATCAACTTTGTAGTGCGCAACATCATCTGCCAATTTGGTCTCCCATATATTATCATCACTGATAACGGAACCCAATTCGACAGTGTTGAATTTAAGGATTTCTATTAACGATTCCACATTCAGAAGAAATTCTCCACAGTTGCACACCCTCAAGCGAATCGGTAAGTCGAAGCTATTAATAAAGTTATAAAGTCTATTCTGAAGAAACGTCTGGAAAAGGCCGGGGGCAAATGGGTTGATGAACTTCCTATGGCCTTATGGGCGTTACGAACAACCCAAAAGTCCGCGACCGGCCACACTCCGTTTCTCTTTCTTCTGGTTCAGAAGCTGTTATTCCAGTCGAGTTAGAAGTGCCTTCTCATCGTGTGACATACTATGACCCAAAGACAAATGCTATACTACTTGCCGAATCTCTGGATTTATTGGATGAGAAGCGTGAAGTGGCTGATTTGAGGGCAACCGAATATCGAAGTCGAGTCGCCCGATTATACAATGCCAAGGTCCGACCCCGAACCTTTGAACTCGCCGATCTCATCTTCAAGAGAATTTACCCGGTCCTTCCATATGAATCCAACCTGAGAAGGGCCGTATGTTATTGAACGAAAGCTCGGAGATGACACTTTCAAATTATCGACCGTTGACGGTCTCACTCTTCCGAGAGCCTAGAACAGCGAAAGTCTTCGTCGCTACTACACATGATAGGCTCTGTTTATTTATTCAGTCTACTTTTCATTTGCAATTTGTTTCTGCATTTCGAAATTTGAATTTGTAATAAGGTAACTAATTTTCCCATATTTTCTTATTTCGGCAATAAAATGTAATCTCTTCGAGCCAGAGTAGTGATTTATAAAATGTATCATTCGATCATCACAATGCACGAAGAGCTAAGTTCCATCCTACGGTGGAATTTATTCAAATAGGGAGTGACTGTGATACGACCGGTCACTCACTAAGTGAAACCCAAGCTCGGGGACAAGTCATCACACTGAAGCCAAAAAAGGATTGATACACGAAGATCCTTTAACCAACTTAAGATTCCCAGAGTGCGAACTTGAGTACAAACTTACAAACGCGGTTCCGAAGTGGGTGGATCCGTCCACCTAACGACTTCGCCCGTATCTTGACCAAGTTTGAGGAAGATGGATCCGTCCATCTAACGACCTCGCTTGTCAACTCAGGATGGATGTGAACCGACCATCCACAATCCAAATAGATTTGTCGTTCCCGGAGTGCGAACGAAATCCTAAAAGCCTGAACAGATGTGACTGACCATCTGTCGGCCAACTCCAAGTTCCCAGAGCGCGAACTGGAGTATAAACATCAACTAACTCTGGATTCCCAGAGTGAGAACCAGAGTGTCAACATCAACTAACTTCAGATTCCCGGAGTGCGAACTGGAGTACAAATGTCAACTAACTCCGGATATCCAAAGTGTGAACCAGAGAATCGACAGCAATTAACTCTAAGTCCCCGGAGCATGGATTGGAGTTTAAACACAAACCGGGTGTGAATCGACCACCCGTAGGACAACTCTGAATCCCCGGAGCGTGGACCGGACTGTAAATGCGAATCGGGTGTGACTGACAACCTGCAAACTAATTTAAGTCCTCAGAGTACGAACGAAATGCTAAGTATCAAGCGGGTGTGAGTGACCGCCCATAAAATAACTTAAGCCCCCGGAGCTTGGACATATCCTTGAAACTTAAGCAGTCGTGACCGACCGCCGACGTACAAATGCAAATCCCTGGAGTGTGGATGCAATCGTCGATAGATGAGCGAGTGCGATTCGACCACTCGAATTTCCTTGTTTCGACATCAATTCAACGACGTTAAGCTCGATGTATTGAAGGAGAAGTACAATTGCCACCTGATCTTTACAATTCGTCCCTGAAACTGGGGGCAGAACTTAAGTGCCAATCACTGACTGAGACAGTGTAGCATTGGAGTCCAGCTTAACATTCGGTCATAACTCATAGTCGTGATTTCAGGACTTAACAAATAAACTCAGATCCAATCCAAAGGTCAAAACTTCACAAGCGTACTGGACTGGAGTTCAAATGCTGAAACAGTTAAGCAAATAAACGAAAATCGAGTTGAAGACAAAATGGAATTTCATTTCAGCTATTTGTGGAAGAAAATTAAGTACAAGTTTATCCCAAAAATCCTACTAGCAGGGGCCGAACCCGCATCTATACACAGCCAACAAAAGCTAAAGAAATTCCTATCTACTCAAAAATGAGCCGAAGAGATGTATCTACTCTTTTTTCTTTCTCGGTTTCTTCTTCGGTGTGGACCCGCTGGAGCTGTCACTTGGTTTTCTCTTTGAGCCCTTGCCTTTCGGCAGCCGATCTCTAGTCGGGGGCATTATATCAATTTCCTCCTCCGAACTCAAATGTATTGGAATGCTTCCTGAAGGCGGAGTCGGAGGGACAGGATCAACAGAAGGAGGTGGGATAGGCACACTTGTCTCAACGACCGTTCCTCCTGGAGATATCATCCGGAAAGGGGCTGGACCAGGTCCTGCCATTCCACCTCCAAAGCCACTGCCCCGTGCAGCGGCTTCCATTTCAGCGTTGATTTCAACTATAATCTCCTCCTCATGAAGTGTTTGTGCATCACCGGGGACTCCCGCAGTTGAGGCTGAAGAACTTGTCATTGGTACGCTTCCACCCATAAGGAACGGCAAATCTACAAAGGGGTCACTGTAATGACCGAGAAGTTCCTCCATCATCTTCTCATCAAAAATAAGTGTGCTTCCCTATGCTCCATCAGTTGGTGCCGTGGTCGTTGTAGTGGTCGCTTCTATTATAATGGCCTCCTGCACATGATGTGATTCTTGAGTTGCAGGAGGCATGATCGATGTTGCTCCGATCACTGGATAAGAACAAAGGAAGGACAGCTAGTAATTATTTCAAATGATGCTTCCGATTTCGGATAAGCATAGAAAATGTTGAGAGTACCTTCCTCAGTTTGGCTCGCGGATGGCGGAACAGCTTCAGAGACTTGCTCGCGAGCTGGAGACAACTGCGGTTGATTCGGGTTATAAGCAGGAATGGGCGGAGGATCAACCGCAGGTGTGGGTTCAGGTTGAGTCGGTGCAAGAGTTTCGGAACTTATATCATGATGCTCAACACCAGAGCCTTCTCCAACCTCCGAGCGTTGAGCGTCAGGTTTCTTCTTTTCGTATGAGATCGCTGTATCATGGAGAACTTTCCGTTCGTCTTCGTTCAACACCCGGTTCTCAAGCTCGAACTCATCAGCTGATTCCGCTTGTTGTTCAGTTTTTTCATCCTGCACCAACCGGCCCCAAGCGTTATATAGGTGTGTCGGATAATTGTCGAGCCAGGTCAGATCCCTGTACTTCAGCACTCTGGCATTGTAAGTGATGAGTAGATCTTCAATATCTGCCTCTAACCTGGCTTCAGCCATCTTAATTTCCTCCTCAACCTTCGCCTCGGCCTCCCGAACTTTAAGTACGGCCGCATCCTTTTCGTCTCGGAGCACCACCGCTTGCTCGGACGCCTCTTGGGCTTCTTTGTTTGCGTCGTCCTTTTCCTTGACGATCTCGGAAATTTTGGCTTTAAGCTCATTGAGTTCTTTCAGAGCAGCATCCCTTTCGGCTGTGACGGTGGTGTTTCGGTGGCCCATCTCCTCCACCAAGGTGAAATGCATTTGTCGCATTCTTTCCATAGATTGAGTTGCCTCATCAGCTTTTTGGGTGGCCTCTATTTCAGACTTCCGAGAGGATTCAGCTTCATCATTGAGCACTTGGATAATATGGTCTTTTTGGGCGAGGTCGGTTTCTAACTTCTCAATTACTTTTGCTCGCTCAAAAGCCACTGCCGACGCTTTATCCGCGGCTTTCATCCACTCCTTATATTGGGTATAAATATCATGGATATAGTCGTGCATCATTTGTTCAGCCTCAGTTGGGATTTTCTTTAAGTGAGGAAGGAAGATAAAGCCGTCAAAGAAAATGTTCAAAAAATCTTTTCTCAACTGGGCAATTTTAATCGCTCCTTCCCCCGTAGGCTCGGTAATTGCCTGTTCAGTGATAGTGGGAGCTGTAGCTTCGGTCCTGCGGTGTTGAGACTCAGACCTCAAGCGTGAGAAGATGGTTTTTGGCGTGGAGGCTCCGGGGGATATGTGCTGTGAGTAGAAGGTTGTGTAGGGAATCAAGGAGATGGAGAACGCGACTGGGATTGATATCTGTATTCCCTGTCTCTATCTTTATCCCTCTCATAACGCTCTTGGCTGGAATAACCGCGATCGCGGTTTCCTCCCTCCGGCGGGACTCATAATACAAACTCGATGACTGGCGCGCTGAACGAAGACTTCCAAGCATAGAATCTCGCCTATTCATTGTATCTATAGAATAAAAGAAAAACGGAGTAAGTAATCTCCCGAGGCAAACAACTTAAGGCTAGAAACCGTGTAGTGCCGTCAAGTGTATATGTGTTTGCTACCCCCCGACTAACCAGTAATGTCGGCCGCACTTGTGGGAAGAAACTCGCTTAAATCTAGAGCACTTTGAAGCCCCTCCAATCTGGTGTTGTATTGAAGTGACACATAGTCCGGAATTGGAATATCAGCAAGTCCTTCAAAAGGATTCTCTACTTGCGAGGGAGGAGCCTCCGAAATTCTAACACCGGAGGCTGGTAGGGACACAATTATGGATTTCCATCTCAAATATTTGTGACGCTTATGTGCTACTGCCTCGCCTTTTCTCCTTCCCTCTGAACCCTGAAAACTGTCAGAAGGCCCGACTGCGGGTTCATCGCTCGTGGGTGTGTATTCTTCATCGCCCTCTTCAGCTATTACAACCCCGAGAGCCTTATGCTTCACCCGCTTCGTCGGGGCTGCCCTAAGCGCTCCTTCAAGTCTTATGCTTTGTTTTCGCTCAATTAGCCCAACAGTTCTCAAGTTTCTATCTAAAAGCACCGACTCGATTTCCCTCATTTCATTTGGCACTTCTTGAAGGACCCGTACTATTTCTTTAAAGTGTGCGCCTTCAAGTCGCGGGATTGCAGCTGTAAAAGAAAGAGGGTATTAGTTTCGACATTAACTATGGTTATCTCGTTAACCACTGGAAAAATTGCAACACTTACGTCTGACCAACCATCGACTAGCAAACCCTGGAGGGCATCGGACGTAGAACCACTCTGTCTTGAAATAACTAAGTCCGGTCCAGGATTCGGCCACCACTTGGCAGTTCCTGACTGCCTCTAGAAATGTGAACGAAGGACTGTCTCCTCGACTCTTAACGTTAAACAAATATCTGATCTCAATTGGGGTCGGGGGCGAAAAAGATGCTCTATGAATACAATGAATAGACTGTTCAGCAGCGCGTATCCATTGGGATGTAATTGTGAGGGGGCAATTCCGAAAAAAGCCAACACTTCCCGAATTTACTGGTTAAATGGGGGAAGTGTTCCAGCTGTACATGAATGTCGATTGAAAGTAGTAAACCCTTCCGAGGGAGCATGCGGTCTGTCATTCGGACCCGGTAATAAGACATCGTCCAACGACAGACCGTGCCTTAGGCATATCCGCCCCCAACATATCTTTGGAGACGTTGGATGGCATTGAATCTTGTGGGCTTGCAATAAAGGTTGCTCCCGGAAGCTCGTCCAGAGCTGGATCTATTACTTTGGCTGCGATGGTCGGGATCTCTATTGTCAAGGAAGACGAGCTTTGAGGCTCCTGCTGTTGTGAACTTGTAGGTTCCATAACTAGTCAACTCAGTAAAAACCATCATTAGATGATAATAAGTCTATGTGTTCCCCGGTGTGAAGTGCATGAATGTGTTGTGCAGTGAAGTGCTATGTAATACTTAAGAAATTCTACAAAAATTCGAGGAATGTTAAACGACAAGACTTCGAAATTCAACTGGAGTGACCGTCATTGCTGGCCGTCACAACCATGCCATCCAGACTATAGAGACCGATCCGGGTTAACGTTTGTCAAAATTCTGCCAAGTTACAGTTCCATCGACGAGCTTCGAAGGGTAGTCAAATATGCAATTTAGTGGTTATATTCAGTTATGCAAGGGAGAAGCTCGTCGGAGTCAAGTATTTAAGTATGCGAGATAGTTTACATCGATTGAAAATTTGAATTCGAATCGATCACCGAAATTCCCTTCGTATCGATCCAGACACCATCGCTTCGTATCGATCATAGTGCAATAGTTCGTATCGATCGCCCAAGGTCATTTTATATCGATCAAAATTTCTTACTTCGTATCGATCATCAGCGGCGTTTTCGTATCGATCGTCATAACAAAGATTTCATATCGATCGATCGATACAAAGGTACCCCATCTATCGATACGAAATAAGACTTTCCCATCGATACGAGATCATGCTGTACCAGGATCGATACGAACTTCCCCCTGCCATCCATCAGTTCCAGAATCGATACGAATCCTTCGTCCCAGATTGATACGAGGGTGTTTCTTCTTTCCTTCTCCCCATCGATGCAAGGTCAAGACAGAGCATCTCTTCTGTGAGTACTTAGTATCCCTCCATACTTCATCTTCTCCAATCAACACAAACGCCATTACCATTCCATCAACCTCGCTCTAACCCAATTCCGGCATCGATGACGCCGGCATCAACCACCGTCGTGGATGGGGTGACATCGAGTTTCAAGCCTCATCATTTTTAAATGGATTTAGTTAGCTAATTACCTAGTTCGAATGGATTGAGTTAAAGGCTAAGCGCTGAATGTTTTGGAAACGAAGGCTTGTGCAGTTCTTTTTACTCTCTCGAGTTTTCGATCGATACGAAGGTAAATGCGAAAGTGATGGCAAGTAGAAAGTTTAGCTAAGTCCAAAACGTATTTATATGGTCTTGTATCCAAGGAAGAAAACGATTCGCCTCCCAGTAATAGAAACCGATTGAAACGGTTGCGAATTCTATCGACACGAAGAGACTCGTTCGTATCCATCAGTCTAGAACAATACAACGGTTAACACTTCATATCCATCAGCAAGTTACCCCCAGCTTCATATCCCTCAGTTCAAATCTCATCGATACGAAACTCCCAACGAAGTCTTGCTCGAATCACTGGATTTCATCGATACGAAGCGCTATTTCATATCCATAAGCTTGGAAACCTAAGCTTCATATCATGGATACGAAATGAAAACTTCACGTCCATCATTTTGAAGACCGTCTGAATTCGTATCCATTGATACAAAATGATTCAATGAACCAACTGATTCGTATCAATTGCCAACGATACGAAGAACGACTTTTTTAACTTTTCACATCGATCCAGGAGAGGATCGATACGAAGGGACACTCCAAAACAACCATCAAGCGTTGTTACAAATCGAATTTCACATTGATTCAGGAGAGGGTCAATATGGAATTTGATAAAAAAAACTGAAAAAACCTGACAACAACTCGTGAACGTGAGCACGTTAACGGGAATTAGGCTAACATACATACATACATGTATAAACGGACTAACATCCAATTTTTAAAATTCAAAGGAATTGAATACTCGTCTGGTGACGATTACAACAACAAACAGCAGATCACTATCATACAAGACTCAGTTACAACAGTACATGGGACAACAATTGGCAGTCAACCGTTCATGATTTATGTTTCCATGGATTAATCAAAGGTCACAGCTTTCGACGAAAAGACAACAACCATTCAGCCAAGTCAGATAAAACTGTTCAGGATGAAGATTGCAACTTTTCAAAGCACATCATGTTCTCACAAGACGTACTTTGGGGGGCAAATGTTATCCCGCCTTTTGGCAAGGACGTGACACCAAGAACTCAACTGGAAACCGAGGACAGTCCATCCCGAAGATCGGTTATACGTAGGCTCACTATGGATGTCGATAAATTTTGTCCGAGTCCGGATCAAGCTACAATTGACAAGGCACGACGTGCAAAGCTATGAAAGCTAACGTTCCAAATTTCAAGTCAATCTGAGTTCGTATGCTCAAGATATGATCGATGCAAGCCAAGAAAATTAACTCATTCGTATCCATCAATTAACATGAATCCCTTTCGTATCCATCGGTTTGCAAGCCTCAATTCGTATCCATCCAGGGAATCAGCCTCCTTCGCATCGATCCTGTTCGAATCCATCAACTATGCACGGTTTCGTATCGATCAGTAGCAAGTGAGTCCACTTCGTATCCATCCAGATCCACCTGCTTCGTATCCATTGACTGTAACACAAGTGTCCATTTCGTATCGATTAAGTTTCATACATGCTGCGTATCAATCGACCACGGATCAATATGAAATCAACACCTCCCATCGATACGAAGTGGAATGCAAAAGATCGATACGAAGTGGAGTGCGCAAAATTGATACGAAGTGAGATGCAATCGATCGATACGAACAGAGCAATGACAATCGATACGAACAGAATAGTTGCGATCGATACGAACAAGGCTCAACTGGATCGATACGAACAAGATACATCCCTATGAAAGACTCAATCACTCGGCATTAAAAGTGGATCGATCCGAGGAGTTAGCGCCACGTCAATATGCAGGCACGTGCTCGGATCGATACGAACGGAGCGATGCAAAGCAGATCGATGCGAATTCAGCAGCCTTTAATAAATTCAAACTTGCATTGATCATAACTCAAAATCTACAAGTCCAAATGCCACCAAATTTTCACAGGAGCTTACGTACATCTTCAAGAATGTTCATGATCGATCCCGACTCGATTGGGGCAAATCCCGATCGATACGAATTACGTTCGTATTGATCATGGATCGACTCCAAACGATCAGGGATCGATCGCGTGGGCCCACCCACGTGCAAGAAGAGGTCTCCCGAGATCTGAGTGAGATATTTGCTACCTACGCCTATAAATAACTGCCCAGGACCTACAAAAAAAGGACTTTTTGGCTCTCCTACGTCTAGACTCTGTCAAAATCACTGTTGTACTCAGAAATCACTGCTGTACTCGAAATTCACTGTTGTAATTCATTGTAACCAACGAGTAAAAGTTAATAAAAGTCAATCATTTCATAGTGGACATAGGCAATACGCCGAACCACTCTATATCTCTGCGTTCTTTTGCTATTTTTCTGATTATTATTTGGAGTGTTTGTTAGATAATCCTCTTTTTACATTTAATTTCTTCATTTTATCTCTTCAAACACTTCCGAAGAGTGTGGTGCCCAATTTTGGTACAAACACATGTCTCACTTAATATCAGTAAACCGAGATGTAATAGTATTATTCACACCATGCTTTATGTCTGACTCGAAGTTTATGTTTTTCCCCTTAAACTCTCAGGTGCTCAAAATTAATTTGAGTAGATTGAGAGTCAAGGTTTTACAGGTTTAGTAGGTGGATGAAAAAAGCTTCTGAAGACGCGCAGAGGCAAAGTGAGCTACTTAAGAGTTGTTAGTTTTATGTCTGATGTGATGTATTAAGACTTATATGTCTATTTAGTACTCTGATCATCCAGGGGGCATCTTCATATGTCACTCTTGGCGTATTTTGTAATAATAATATTTGACCAAAACCTGGGAAACGTTTGGGATTATGTAATGGAATATGAAACATGTTTTGTGAAATGTAATCAGAAAGGTTGTTTTTGAAATCTGTGATTTTGTTTCATATTCATGTGCTTCTGATATTACGGATACTATTAACATTACTGTATTTTGTCACAAGAAGTTAATACTATAGATGACCGCATCATCTGTAGCGTTTAGCTTTGAGCCTCAAGATAGGGGATGTTACACAGACCCCTAGGGTCTTATTTATAGGTGCGGGTTGGCACATTTCGATTCAATGCTTTCGACCTAGTCGAAAGGCAGCCTTATAGACCTTTCATCACCTTTAACATTTGCGCTTCCTTCTGCATTGCATTTGACTCGATTTGAACGCTTCCATCTTCATTGAAAGGGGTAGGTGCACCTTTTAGTCTTGTGTTGCTTTGTTGTTGCAAGTAAGAAGAGGAATGAGCTTTTGACTCTGTCAACGGTTAATTCTTTGGG
The DNA here is from genome assembly GCA_030737815.1 of Allium fistulosum. Taxonomy (NCBI): domain Eukaryota; kingdom Viridiplantae; phylum Streptophyta; class Magnoliopsida; order Asparagales; family Amaryllidaceae; genus Allium; species Allium fistulosum. The sequence continues at coordinate 1,269,320,807 of CM060905.1, read as the reverse complement.
GTTTCGAAGGTGTTGAAATGTTAAGGGTTTCGATGCAGAAGGCAACTTCCGAAAATATACTTGTGGCTTGATGCAGAACCCCTCTTAGTTGTGAAAGGCTTCCACTGGTTCGAAAGGCTTAGTTATACTTTCGAAGGCGCTGTTCCAACAAAGCATCTTTCTGGATAATTTGAATGAAGGCAAAACCTTCGGTTTCGAAAGGTTTGGTGCATATGTGAGTGGTTATTATTTGCTGCCTTCAAAAGGTATTACTTCACTTATTCGAAACATCTTTATGTAGGCGAAAGCATCTTTTTCGAAAGGAAGAAATTGAAGCAAAAGTGTGCTTTCGACCTCTTCAACCCCTTTGAAAGCTTATAACATATCTGACTTTTGGCTATAGCATCCCTTCGACTCCTTCGAAAGGCTTTGTTGGTGTTATCATCTCTTTTTCTTCCTTCTCTTCTATTCATTTTGGTTTCGACAAGGTTGAAGTGAGAATTGGTGGTAACAGGTACGTTCCATGATGAGTGAGGCTAAGTTAACTCTGATGTGCACGTAAATGTGCATATATTTACATCCATATTTTATCTATTTTTATTTAAATAAATGTCATATTTGGGCATTTTAACATGTTTAAAACCAAAATTCAATTATTTTCAAATCATCATATATTCATCTTCGTACAGGGGCAAAATAGTCATTTTTGTGCATGTGTTAATTTGGAACTTTTTACTTGGACATTTTTCATAATTTTTATAGGAATTTGGATGCATATGGAAGAGGGTTTTATGAAGATACATGCATGCACAAATGAATACAAAGGAAGGATGATGGAAATAATTCAAATACATGATCATGGAGGACCCCACCTACCCACTTACCTAAATCTATAATTAGAAGCTAATCGACAACTAAGTGGAGGTTAAAGCTTCATGCACATTTAATTATGGACTAATTAGTGGCTAATGGTTACTTGGTGGCCACACTTCCTAAAGGGCATTTCGGGAAGCACCCTAAAAATTGAATTAGGGTTTTATGCATGTATAAATAGCCCTCTTATGTACATGTAAACATCTTCTACTCTCTTAAATTAGTTAGGAAATCAACATGAAAGTTGTAAGCTCTATGTTTCATGAAATAAAAATGACTTCCTAGCCTCTTTCTCTTCTCTTTTCTAAATGTTTTTATTTACTTTTATGCTTATGCTTATTTCTATGCTCTTCTCTTTTCTTTGTTAGTAGATTAAATTTACATTCATGCAAGTAGTGTAGCTTTGTTTTTTATGCAAGTAGATAGTAGTTAATCTCTCTTTCTTTGCTTAGTTTCTATTTCTTTGCTTTTTAATGTTGAAATTTACAAGTGTTGATTTGATAACACAAATGAGTAGCTAAACCCCTTCAATTTAGGGGTAATGAAGATCTCTAACTTTATGCAATTTCAACATTTCTATGATTTATGATCTCTTTTATTTGTGCTTCATGAGAGTAGATTTTGATGTAAGTTTATACAAGTGGGTTTGATAGCTTATGTTGCATTTGCAAATGAGCTATTCTTATTCAATATAAACACAATTTACATCATCATTTGCTAATTGATTTTTGATTTTGAAATGAAAGTAAAAACAAACTTTGATGATCTATATTACTAATTACAATAGTAAATAGATCGTACTTAAAATAGCTTTTGCTTTGGCTTCATTTTCATGAGAATTTATAAGTGGTTTATTTATTGTATTATAGTTTGATGGTTTAAGTTATGTTAATTAATAACATAAATAAACCATACTTATGATAAATGCAACAATTATTTCACTTAATATCAAAAATAGAGATCATAAATTATTTGTTTGTTGATTTACAAAAATATGAGAGTGGATTTGCCTCTAAATTGTTTTCTAATCTCATAGTTTTTAATCTCATTTTAAATCTAGTTTTAGCTTCATTTTGCTTGTAGTTAACACCTTCCTCTCCATTTGGTATAATTTGATTGAATTGATTTTTAAAATCTAACAATTCTCTATGGATCGACCCGTACTCGCCACGTACTAACTTTTATACGTCGTGCGCTTGCGGTATAAATTTAATTCAAAATTTATCGGCGATTTTCTAAACCGATAGAAAATTCATCGTTAAACAAGTTTTTGGTGCTGTTGTTGGGGAATCGTTTTGATTTTGATTTTCTATTCTTCGAATTATTTTTGTTTGATTTTTGTGTGTTTGTTTGCATTAAAAAAGGTTTTGTTGTGTTATTTGATTTTTGTTTGTATTTTGTTTGTGTGTGTGTTATTTTCTTATTCTCTTTTTATTTTGCATTTGCCTCTCTACATATAAAAAAACACACATTTCAAAACCAAAATACAAAGAAAAAAGGTTTTCATTTCATTTTTTTTACAACACAATTGTAATTTTGAATTTTCATTGTTTTTACAGCACTTGCTTTGTGTGCATTTCTGTTCACTGTTCCACACTATGCAAACTGTGCACTGTGCATACTATTGCTCTACTGACCACAACTACCTACATACCCACCTTCATACCATCAGTTTACACCGGTGCAGTTAATGCCCCGCTATTACCCCGCTATAACCCCGCTATATCTCATAGCGGGTTTCTGCCGCTACGATTTTTCCATATAGCCCCACAATATAGCCTTTCCGCGTTAATCCCCGCTATTTCCGCTATATCCCGTTATTTCCGCTATATTCCGCTATTCCCGCTATATCTTTTTTAATAAAATGAAATGAAAAATTAAATTTATACATTATAAAAATTATGAAACTAATTTATTTGATTTAATTTTTAATATATTTTCAAAAATGAAAATACTCTAATATTCTACTAAATTCAATTATGTTATATAACAGTTTTACGTTTATTTAAAGTATATTCGCACATGTTTTTATTTAAAAATTATTTATGTATTAGTTATAATTCAATTGAATGATAATGTTTCATTTAATTACCATTTATATATTTGTAAAAACATTAAGTACGAGTTTTATATGCTATTTTAAAGCCATCCGCTATATCCCGCTATATCCTCGATGTATCCCCGCTGTGACTTTTTGTACCTCCACCGCTTTGAATCTGTCGAGCGCTTTAACTGCATAGGTTTACACACGTCCTCCCAGAGCAACTTACAATCAACATACCCACCTTCATACCTCCCAGAGCAACTTCAGTCAACAACTCGCCAACCAAACACAGCTTGTCATATCCCAATGCTTTGCTTCCTTACATCACCCAGTACTGCACATCCCTTTAAGTTCAACACGCATACATGATACATTTCACCATCATACATACATCTAACTCCAACATACATACAACCTCTACTTCAAATCCACCACATCCTTGCTGCTGCTACCACCTCTGCATTCATTGCCTTAACTTCCCACTACTACTTCAACTACAATGCTGCTCCGCCAATAGATCAACACTACTGCATATACTCATTACAACAGTCTACCAGTTAACTCCATCACCATCTAACTGTCCACTGTCTACTCACTATTTCCATCAACACCTCCTCACTACAGCTACATGCCACTTCCATTAGTTTACATATAAACTCAGCAGTCATCAACATCTCCTCACAACTGCATACATACCCCATCACCATACTTCATCCCTGCTACACTTTCCATCCACCATCACTGCACCTGCTTTCATTCTCTACTTCAAAGTCACACTGCAAACCATCATACAATCTGCTACGACTACAACTGTGCTCAACCATCTTGCTGCTGCAACCAAGCGATCCAGAACGTGAACCAAAACTCCACCATCCACAATCAACCAGAGCCACCATACACTATCATTCAACACTGCATTTCTCAAAACCACTCCATCAAACCAAGCACTATGCTCCTATTCTATCAACCTCTGACCTCATATTCTACCACACTACTATTCCCCTTCATCAACTATCAGTTCCCTACCACTGCCTCATGCAAATCAAACCACGGCCTCAAATACATTACCTCTTCCCTCCTCCTCACTGTCAAATACCACCATCATCACCACTCACTGCAAATCCAAACTACAATTCATTCCTCTATCCCAACCCTGTCTTATCTCCCTGACTTCACCAGATAGTGCCACAAAAACCAACATCAGCAAACCACTACCATATCAACAATCCCTTCCCCCTGACCACTGCACATACCACCCTTGCCACCAGAAAAAGAAAAAAAATCTTTTTCAACCGCATACTCTATACAGCAGACCACCAAAATAACCAAAGCAATCACCTTCTCCGATCAAGCTACCTCTACAACCTCAGCAGCAACTCGAGCAACATCTCTACCTGTTCCCCAGCTCTCAGCCAATCGCCTACAATCACCTCAATGCTACATCAAATACCCGAACCAATCGACACCCAGTCAATCAAATTTACCAGCATCGAACGCTCCGAACTCACAATCGCCTTTATTCCTCCACCAGTCATCAACCGTCTCCGCAACCCAAATCTTCTCCATCGAAACCCACAACTTTAATACAATGACCAACTCGAACGAACTCCAAAACCCCAGCCGCAACTCCAATCACGAAATCACTGCACCCCATCGAATCACGAAAAACAGAATTGGTTGAACGAATTTGAGTGAGTGGAATTGGTTTTGAGAAGTTTGATTTTGTGTGTTTTTGATCATATACTTTGAATAGAATTGGAATTAGGAACGATAATTGGTTTTGAGAAGTTTGAACGATAATTTATTTTGATCGTTTAAGTTGCAGGTTTTGATTTTGCATTTGGGCCGAGACATAGTGGGCCGAGATAACATCTTCTTAATACTAAAAAAAATTGTGTTTGTTTTGATTTGCTTTAATTCTGTTTTAGTTCCATTTTTTTATTAGTTCTACTTTCATTTGTTTTGTTTTTTTTCCTCTTGTTTTTTTTTCTTCTTCTTTTATTTAAAAAAAAGAGGTTTCAAATTGTTTTGTTTTCATTTATTTTGTTTTGGTTTGTTGTACATTTTCTATAAAAAAAGTGTTATCTTTTGTTTAGTTTGTTTTGTTTAGTTTTTTCCAATTTAGTGTTGTTCATTTGTTTTATCCTAAAAAGAAATTTGTGTTTTTAAAGTCCACCCTTATATAAAAATTGTATATATCGTGTTTATTTCAGGTTGCCAAAGCAGAACTTCGTGAAGAAAAGAACAGCTGCCAAAAAAAATTGCTTGCTTGCTAAAAAAAATTGCCGCTTTAAAAATAAATTGCTAATAAATTCTGCACGCTTTGGTATCGTGCTTTCATCCTTTGTTTTTATTTGAATTGCATTGTTGGTTGCTTGCATTTTCATTTATATAAAAAAAAATCAAAATCCAAAAAACAAAAACAAACTTCATTTTAGTTGCATTGTAAATTCACGTTTAAATTTTAGCTTTACATTCATCTCACCTTATTTTCTTTTCTAAGGGCAATACCCCAATTCACATAAGATGAAGGATTTCATCACCCTTTCCTTAGCCCACAAATCGCATTTCATCGTAGAATTTGACTAATAATAAAGGTTAGACAGTCGACTTAAGGGTGTCGCGAGCTCATCTAGGGCTTAATTATATCTTAACAATTGTTTTCTTTGCACAATTTTATTTCTTGGTGTCTAGGCTATGGAAGAGTAATAACCATTTATAAATATTACGGTGATTCGTAAACATTATAGCGGCTGTTCCTCTGAAGGTACTTAAACCTTCGGTTGCATTGCTACGGTGATTCGTGGTGCACCGATAACCCCTGCCGTTACGTGGCGGAGAAATTTTTTTGTTGATTTAAGACAAAGTGTGATTATACAATTTTGCGTTAGGAGCTACTAAGGACGGAAAATTGTAATTAAGTCCTTTGCATTCATTTAGTTGCATTAGTTCATGCATATTTAAAAAACAAAAATAAAATCCAAAAATCCAAAATCCAAATAAAATTGTAAATTTTACATAACTTAGTTTTTAATCCAAAAAAAAATCCTTTTAAATCTTTTCCTTTGAATATTTTCAATCAAAAACAAAAATATATATAAAATCTTTTCAAAAACAAAAACAAAAATCAAATTTCCATTTTCTAAAAACAAAAACAAAAATCCTTTTGGTAAATAATTAAAAATTTGAAAATTCAAAAACAAAAAAAATTACAAAAACAAAAACATATAAAAATTTGAAAAGCCAAAAAAAATCAAACTTCTCTTTTGAAAATAAATTCCATTTGGTAAAAAAAAATTTCTTCCTTTAAAAAAAAGAAGAAAAAAAACAAAAACAATTTTTCACTTCGCTTTCCAAATCTAGTTTCACTCTCTAAACTCGTTTCTAACTTCTTTCTCTTCTCTACTTTCACTTGTGCATGAGTACTTGGACTCGTGACACAACAACAAATCGTTGGACTCACGACTCAACAACTAATCGTTTAACTCGAACAGACGATCCTCCTGAAACGGCGAATGAGAACGCCCCTCGAACCCTTATGGATAGAATCTTTCCCGATAGAGTTTCTATTCCATCTTGCATCACGTTACCCGCCCTTACGGGTAACCATTTCGAAATTCACTCGAACCATATTGCCACGCTTCCAAAATTTGGCAATTTCGAGCACGATGACCCATATATTTTCTTGACTAAATTCGAACAATTTTGCGCAACCATAAAACTCCAACAACTTTCCGATGACGGAATCAAACTTTGATTAACCTCATTCACTCTTACGGATTACGCTGAAAAATGGTTGTATAGCTTACCATCGAACTCGATTAAAACTTGGGAAGAATTCATAAAAGCTTTCTTTAAAAAGTTCTACCCTTTGTAAAAAACGAGTAGAACCCGAAACGAAATTGTAAATTTTCATCAATTCAAGGGAGAACCATTCGAAAAATAATTTGAAAGATTCAAAGAGCTTTTGATAAAATGTCCACACCATAACTTCGAAAAATGGACGATTTGCCAAATCTTATACGATGGACTCGAAAACAGCTCACGAACCATGCTCGAATCAACATGCCAAGGCAACTTTCTTTCCCAATATCACGACGATGCTTGGCAATTTCTTGAAAACCTCGCTGAAAAGCCATCCCAATGGGAACGTTCGAACGAAAAATCAATTTACTCACGATCGAGTGCACACTCGACAAGATCTTCTTTTGCTCTGGAAGCTAAGATCGACGCAATGATTAAAAAATTCGATAACGTTTTCTCATCGAATCAAATGAACCAAGCTTCCCAACCAATGTGTTATAAATGCAATGATCCTAATCATATAGCCGATCAGTGTTCTAATTCTGTCGAACAAATCAGTGCTTTCAATAAAGCCAAAAATGACCCATTTTCTCCAACGTACAACGCTGGTTGGAGAAATCATCCAAATTTTGCTTGGAACCAGAACAATCCCAACATGAATACGGTTCGTCCAAAGTTTCAAGCATTCCCGAACAATGCTTCGAATCCTCCCTTTCAGCCCAACCAATTTCAACCAAACTTTGCGGGCCCATCTCATAATCAACCGCACAATCAAATTTTCAACCAAATTCTGGTCATCCTCCCCAAGACGATAAACGTTTAAGTTCACTTGGGAAAACTCTTGAAACATTGGCTAAAGCAACTACTCAAAGCCTTCAATAAAACAGCAATTTGCAAAATTTATTGACCTCATATATGTAAAACACAAACCAATCGATTGCAAAACTTGAAATGCAAATGAGTCAATTAGCCACGTCTATAAGTGAACGCGAACGAGGAACATTCCCAAGCCAGCACCTTCCAAATCCCAGAAATCAAAACGCAAATTTAAATCAAGCCCATGTTGTTCAAGAAAGCAACATCACCCAATTGAATGCTATCACAACTTTACGTTCCGGTAAACAAATCGATAATCAAGTCGTTAACCTAAATGATTTACTGAAAACCTCTCTCGACACTTCTAAAACAATGAACGAATCTGAACAGAACGAGGAGCCAATTGTCGAATTGAATGCCAATCAAAATTCTTCTTCTACTCGAGTAGACCCACCTACTGAGTATCATGTTCCATTTCCACATCGTCTTCGACCCAAGAAACACTCAGACCAAATGGAAAAGATGTTGGAAATTTTTAAACAAGTGAAAGTTAACATCCCGCTTCTTGACATCGTTCAGCAAGTCCCCACGTACGCGAAATTTCTTAAGGACTTGTGCACCTAAAAGCGACACACTCAAGTGCCCAAAAAAGTCTTCTTAGTCGCCAGTTTAAGTGAAGTCTTGTCCCAATCCATGCCTGTTAAATACAAAGATCTTGGCTACCCTACGATTTCGTGTACAATTGGAGACAAGACGATTAACAAAAGTTTCATTGACTTAGGCGTGAGTGTCAATTTGATTCCATACTCCGTGTATGAACAATTAGGCTTAAGTGAGCTCAAACCCACAAAAGTTACGCTTCAATTCGCCGATCATTCCATTAAGAAGTCCATGGTAGAAATCAAGGACGTGCTCATTCGAGTAGGGAAATTCATATTCCCCGTTGATTTTATCATTCTCGAAACACAACCCGTGAAAAATCCCGCGAGTCAAATTCCATTGATTTTAGGCCGACCATTCTTAGCCACCTCAAATGCCTTAATCAATTGTCGTAACGGTTCGATGAAAATCTCTTTTGGAAACATGACTTTGGATCTCAACATTTTCAATCTTGAAAGCCAATCAATTGAACCTCGCGACCAAACGTTGGAAGTTAGTGCCATTCACGAAAACTTCAAAAATGAGACACCTGACCTTAACGACGAATGCAAAGCTGAATATGAAAAATTATTTCACGAAATCCCCAACAAGATTGAATATACTCTTCCCTTTAAATCGCTTCAAATTGAGTTTGAATCTCAACCCAATTCTTTGATCAAGCAACTCCCGAAGTTGGACCTCAAACCACTTCCCGATCACCTTAAATAAGCATACTTAGGTGAAAACGAAACTTGTCCTGTCATAATTTCTAACGATCTTTCTCTTGACCAAGAAGCTTCTCTTCTCTCTATTCTTTCAAAAAACAAGGAAGCGATTGGATGGTCGATTACCGATATTAAGGAATTAGTCATGCTCTTGTTCAACATCGCATCCATTTAATCGACGATACCAAGCATGTTCGTGACGCGCAACGAAGTCTTAATCCAAAAATGAAAGATGCGGTGCGTGATGAAATTCTTAAACTTCTCGACAACGGAATCATTTATCCAATCTCTGATAGTTCATGGGTTAGCCCAATTCACGTTGTACCGAAAAAGTCTGGGCTAACTGTTATCAAGAACGATTCAAACGAACTCATTCCTACTCGGACTCAAACTGGTTGGCATGTTTGCATTGATTATCAAAAATTAAATGCTGCAACACGAAAATATCACTTCCCTCTTCCTTTCATTGACCAAATGCTCGAACGTTTAGCCGACCACGAATTTTACTGCTTCCTTGATGGTTATTCCGGCTATAACCAAATTCCAATCGCTCCCGAAGATTAAGTGAAAACGACTTTCACTTGTCCATTCGGTACCTTTGCTTATCGACGTATGCCATTCGGACTTTGTAACGCTCCTGCTACCTTCCAACGATGCATGGTTGGCATCTTTTCTGAAATGATTGAGCGCTTTCTAGAAGTTTTTATGGACGATTTCTCTATCTTTGGTGATTCTTTTTCTGATTTTTTATATCATCTTGAGTTGGTTCTAAATCGATGCAAAGAAAAACATTTAACTTTGAATTGGGATAAATGCCACTTTATGGTCAAACAAGGCATAGTCCTTGGAAATATCATCTCAAATAAAGGAATTAAGGTAGATAAAGCGAAAATCGATGTCATTGCAAACCTACCCATTCCCAAATCTATTAAGGACATCCGATCATTTCTAGGACATGCTGGCTTTTACCGACGCTTTGTGAAAGACTTTAGCAAAATCGCTCGTCCTTTGGCGACTTTTCTTGGAAAAGACATTCCTTTCGATTTTAACTCTGATTGTATCTCTTCTTTCGAACGTCTCAAAAACGAACTCATTCTTCTCCAATCATTTGCGCACCCAATTGGGATCTCCCATTTGAAATAATGTGTGACACTTCTAACTTTGCGGTTGGTGCTGTCTTAGGACAACGCATCAACAAAATCCTTCATGTCATTTACTATGCAAGTATGACTTTGAACGACACTCAACTCAACTACACAACAACCGAAAAAGAGCTTCTAGCGGTAGTTTTTGCTCTCGAAAAATTTCGACCTTACTTGATCGGGTCACACATTACTGTGTACACGGACCATTCTGCGCTTCGATACCTTTTTGCCAAAAAGGATGCTAAATCTCGTTTGATTCGTTGGATCCTTTTACTTCAAGAATTTGACCTTGCAATCAAAGACAAAAAAGGATCCGATAATGTCAGAGCTGATTACTTATCTCATCTTCCGAATGCACCATCTTCTTTGCCAATCAATGAAAATTTCCCCGATGAACAACTTCTTTCAATTTCTATCGATCCATGGTACGCTGATATAGTGAACTACTTAGTCACTAAAGAAACTCCCTCATCTTGGTCCAAACAGGACAAATGCAAATTCATGTCCCAAATGAAATATTTCTATTGGGAGGATCCATACTTGTTCAAATATTATCCCGACCAAATCATCCGACGTTGCATTCCGGATAATGAGATCGGGAGTGTTCTTTCATTCTGCCACGATCAAGCGTGCGGTGGACATTTCGGTCCTCGAAAAACTGCGGAAAAGGTGCTTCAGTGTGGTTTCTATTGTCCTTCTCTTTTCAAAGACTCGTTTGAATTTTGTAAAACATGCGATCGATGTCAAATGCTTGGACGAATTTTTCGACGAAATATGATGCCTCTAAACCCCATTCTTACGATCGCAATCTTTCATGTTTGGGGTATCGACTTTATGGGATCTTTTCCCAACTTTTTTGGAAACTTGTATATCCTTCTCGCTATCGATTACGTCTCAAAATGGGTCGAAGCCGTTTCTTGCAAAACCGACGACCATAGAATTGTTGTGAAATTTCTCAAAGAAAACATATTTTCGTGGTTCGGCACACCTCACACAATAATCAGTGATAACGGAACCCATTCTTGCAATCGTTCTTTTGAAACTTTAATGAAGAAATACTCAATAACTCACAAGTTATCCACTCCATATCATCCTCAAACTTATAGGCAAGTTAAAGTTTCAAATCGACAAATCAAACAAATTTTGGAGAAAACTGTTAACAAAAATTGAAAAGATTGGTCTCAAAAATTAACCGACACGCTTTGGGCTTACCGTACTACTTTTAAAGCTAACCTTGGGATGTCCCCATTTCGTTTAGTTTACGGTAAAGCTTGCCATTTACCCGTTGAAATCGAACACAAAGCATTGTGGGCAATAAAGAACTTAAACTTTGATCTTGAGAAAGCTGGCGAGAACCGAAAAGTACAACTCAACGAACTAGAAGAACTTAGTAACGACGCGTATGAAAACGAGAAAATTTACAAAGAAAGAACAAATGTTTTTCATGACAAGTCAATCCTAAGGAAAACGTTTTTGCCTAACCAAAAAGTTCTTTTATATGACTCAAGACTTCATTTATTCCCTAGGAAACTTAAAACGAGATGGACCGGACCATTTGTGGTATGAACTGTTTTTCCACATGGTGCCATAGAAATAGAAAACCCCAGGGATGGGTTGATTTTCAAAGTCAACGGTCATCGTTTGAAACCTTTCTTGGAATTGCCAAATAACCAAGAGGAGGAGCTCATGATCCTTCACGAGCCAAGCTACGTCAACCCTCTTTTGTAAATATGTACATAGTTTTCCCCGTTACACTCATTATATCATGCATGGACCGTGGGGACACAGTCAAAATTAAGTGTGGGGGGTCTCATTTTCATTTTTTAAAGTTTCATGGTATTTTTGAACTTTCATTTTCTTTTAATTAAAAAAAATCTCAAAAACATTTTCTTTTTAGCATTTTGATTTATTTTTGAAGAAACACTATAGGATAAGTATAAGTTTTGGTTAATAAATTGAAATTTTTGAAAATTTATTTGTCTTAACAAAAATAAAAATGAAGTTTGATTACAAATAACAATGGTTTAACTAGTATATAGGAAGGTTCATATGTGTTAATTATGAAGTATATTCTAATTGAAAATCTTTGTTTTAAAAAAGTGGTAAATTTAAAGTAAAGAATATAACATTTTTATCTTCTAAGTTAAATGGTGCTAAGATGATTTTGCAAAACTCTCTCTTTCTAAAAAAAATATAGAAAAAAAACACAAAAAAATATACATAAGTAAAAAAACATTTGTATATATGTATATACTTTTAACACCTAGAGTCATGTGTTCACACTCGTGTGTTCACTCGCCATGCTCTGTACCCTTCTCACGTAAGCCCGAAAGGTAGTGCACGATCGGTATATCTGGCCTCAGTTTATCTGAGTTAGGTGTAAGTATATAAAAAATTCTTTAACTAATAACGCCTATAGTCAATAAGTGTTCACACTTGTGTGTTCACTCGCCACGCTCTGTATTCCCCTCACGTAAGGCCGAAAGGCAGTGCATGGGTGATATATTTGGCCTCAGTTTATCTGAGTTAGGCATATGTAAATATTGTTAAAATTTTCAAATAAGAGAGAGTAAGCAATTGAAATCCAAACACTATTTTGACTTGTTTGATTTAACCTGTTATTGAAAAGAAATGAAAATACCACTTTGAAAAACTTTGATAATCAACTAAGGATCCATTTCATAATTACATTGTGTTATCAACCGAAACAACTAGCCAAACTATAGTCTATCTGTTATGACAACTTAATTTTTGTTGAAAATTTTGACAAGTAAAAGGTCTTAAAATTCTTGATAATGACCAGAACTTATATTTAACTTATTAGTGTTGATTTGAAAGTAAAGTCTTCATTTGTAAATACTTTCAAAAACTTGCATTCATCCCATTGTAAATAAATCTTGCATTTTGTAAATATTTTCACTTTGCATTCGGATTTTGTGGGTAGTATCCGCTGAAAACCCTCACGAGACAACACTCGTCCTACTGGGGACACCCAGAGGTTTAACGGCTTGTTGCATACGCTCGATGCAATCGTGCTCCCTACGAAAATGGATTTATCTTAGTTTTCCTTTATTCGAGGATGAATAAAAAGATAAGTGTGGGGGTATTTGATGTGCAAGTAAATGTGCATATATTTACATCCATAATTTATCTATTTTTATTTAAATAAATGTCATATTTGGGTATTTTAACATGTTTAAAACCAAAATTCAATTATTTTCAAATCATCATATATTCATCTTCATACAGGGGCAAAATAGTCATTTTTGTGCATGTGTTAATTTGGAACTTTTTACTTGGACATTTTTCATAATTTTTATAGGAATTTGGATGCATATGGAAGAGGGTTTTATGAAGATACATGCATGCACAAATGAATACAAAGGAGGGATGATGGAAATAATTCAAATACATGATCATGGAGGACCCCACCTACCCACTTACCTAAATCTACAATTAGAAGCTAATCGACCACTAAGTGGAGGTTAAAGCTTCATGAACATTTAATTATGGACTAATTAGTGGCTAATGGTTACTTGGTGGTCACACTTCCTAAAGGGCATTTCGGGGAGCACCCTAAAAATTGAATTAGGGTTTTATGCATGTATAAATAGCCCTCTTATGTACATGTAAACATCTTCTACTCTCTTAAATTAGTTAGGAAATCAACATGAAAGTTGTAAGCTCTATGTTTCATGAAATAAAAATGACTTCCTAGCCTCTTTCTCTTCTCTTTTCTACTTGTTTTTATTTACTTTTATGCTTATGCTTATTTCTATGCTCTTCTCTTTTCTTTGTTAGTAGATTAAATTTACATTCATGCAAGTAGTGTAGCTTTGTTTTTTATGCAAGTAGTTAGTAGTTAATCTCTCTTTCTTCCTTTGCTTAGTTTCCATTTCTATGTTTTTAATGTTCAAATTTACAAGTGTTGATTTGATAGCACAAATGAGTAGCTAAACTCGTTCAATTTAGGGGTGATGAAGCTCTCTAACTTTATGTAATTTCAACATTTCTATGATTTATGATCTCTTTTATTTGTGCTTCATGAGAGTAGATTTTGATGTAAGTTTATATAAGTGGGTTTGATAGCTTATGTTGCATTTGCAAATGAGTTATTCTTATTCAACATAAACACAATTTACATCATCATTTGCCAATTGATTTTTGATTTTGAAATGAAAGTAAAAAAAACTTTGATGATCTATATTACTAATTACAATAGTAAATAGATCATACTTAAAATAGCTTTTGCTTTGGTTTCATTTCTATGAGAATTTATAAGTGGTTTATTTGTTGTATTATAGTTTGATGGTTTAAGTTATGTTAATTAATAACATAAATAAACCATACTTATGATAAATGCAACAATTATTTCACTTAATATCAAAACTAGAGATCTTAAATTATTTGTTTGTTGATTTACAAAAATATGAGAGTGGATTTGCCTTTAAAATGTTCTCTAATCTCATAGTTTTTAATCTCATTTTAAATTTAGTATTAACTTCATTTTGCTTGTAGTTAACACCTTCCTCTCCATTTTAATTTGATTGAATTGATTTTTAAAATCTAACAATTCCCTGCGGATCGACCCGTACTCGCTACGTACTAACTTTTGTACGCCGTGCGCTTGCAGTATAAATTTAATTCAAAATTTATCGGTGATTTTCTAAACCGATAGAAAATTCGTCGTTAAACAAACTCTAACCTATTATGGATATGCGCTAGAAACTGCAGCGCATATTGAACTTGTTACCATGAAATATGTGCTTAAGACGCCATATGAGGTGTGGTACGGGAAGAAACCCCGCCTTAATTATCTTAAGGTATGGGTTGTCCAGTCTACGTTAAGAACATCGGTCCCAATAATTTTAAGCAAGACTGGTCTTGTGTAAGCTAGGATATCTCAAGAACTCCATGGAATATATTTTCTACAACACTAAGGAACAAACTGTCACTGTTTCTGAACATGTTGTTTTTTTAGAAAATGATATTTTTCAAAAGAAATCAACACCAAAGTTGTTGAACTGGATGAGATCCGAGAGCCGAACACGAAAACCGAACCAGTGAGAGAACCAACTTCATCCGTATATGGAAATGCATAACTTATTAAAACATCTAGTAGGGAATCTCGCGCATAAGAGAGATACTATAGTTTTCCCATGGATCGTGAAAATGAGGGTTGTGTCTTATATGGTCACACTCCTCTGTCATTCCAAGAAGCACGACAGAGTAAATACTCTACACTTTGGCTTGGAGTAATGAAATGTGAAATGTATTACATGTATGAAAACAAAGTGTGAACTTTGTTCGGCATACCCGAAGGGATAAAACCCATTGGCTACAAATGGATTTTAAGAAAAAATTA
This sequence comes from Allium fistulosum, assembly GCA_030737815.1. Classification (NCBI taxonomy): domain Eukaryota; kingdom Viridiplantae; phylum Streptophyta; class Magnoliopsida; order Asparagales; family Amaryllidaceae; genus Allium; species Allium fistulosum. The sequence goes on along the minus strand of CM060905.1, from coordinate 1,269,305,417 downwards.
AAGGCAGATGGAAAAGTGGAGTCTTATAAAGCAAGGCTAGTAACAAAAGAATTTTGTCAAATTCAAAGTATTAATTGTGACGAAACTTTTTCGTCTGTAGCAATGCTTAAGTCCATTCGGATAATGCTAGTTGTTGCTGCATTCTACGACTATGAAATATGGCAAATGGAAGTAAAGATAGCATTTCTGAATGATGATTTAGAAGAGACTATTTATATGTCGCAGCCCGAGGGTTTTGAGTTCGGTGGGAGTGAGGGCAAGGCTTGTAAGTTAGTAAGATCAATTTATGGACTTAAACAAGCTTCAAGGAGTTGGAATAAATGTTTTGATAAAGTGATCAAACAGTCCAGTTTTTATCAGAATACAGAGAAAGCATGCATATATCGAAAAGAATAGGAAAATGTTATCATGCTTTTGGTCTATACATTAATGATCTTATGTTGATTGGCAATGACGTTTCGTTATTACAATCAGTGAAAACTTGGCTTTCCAAGAACTTCTCCATGAAGTATTTAGGGGAGGCAGCATATATACTGGGTATAAAGATCTATAGAAATGGATCTAAGAGATTGTTGGAATTGTTCCAATCCCTGTACATAGACACTATACTGAAAAGGTGTAGTATGGAGAATTCCAGGCATGGAAATGTTTCAATGCAATCTGAAATCGTCCACCCTAAGAAGGATGCTTCTTAAACTGATGAGGAGAAAAAACCTATGAAGAGGATATCGTATACTTCGGTAATCTATTCCATAATGTATGTTATGTTATATATTAGACCGAATGTCGCATACGCATTAGGATGTGTAAGCCGATACCAAACTAATCCTGGAAGCATTCGATGGTTGTTAAGTGTATACAAAAATGTTTAAGAAATACTAGAGGTTTATTCCTGATATATGGGAATGGAGACTCTTTATGAAGGGGTATACCAACTCTAGCTTTCGGAGTGATATCGACGATAGTAAATCACTACCGGGTTACGTCTTTACTATTAACGATGGGGCTGTCAATTCGAAAACTTCCAAATAGGAAACGATAGCAGATTCCACAATGGAGGCCGAATACATCGCCTTCAATGAAGCAACTAAAGAAGCAGTCTGGATGTGTAAGTTTATAAGTGAGCTAGGAGTGATTTCCAACATGGAAAATCCAATAGCATTGTTTTGTGACAACAATGCGGCGATACAGATCGCAAAGGAGCCTAGTGCACACAAGAAATCACAACATATTCTTCCAAATTTCCAACTAATTAGAGAATTAATTGAGACTAAAGATGTCGTGATACGAAGGGTGGATACTAATGACAATATAGCGAATCCATTCACGAAGGGACTTGCTAGGTTGGTTAGCGTCAAGCTGATCAAAGGGAGGAGATTCCATAATTGGCCTTAAATGCAAGTGGGAGATTAATAGGGTTAGGGATATGCCCTAGGGGAAATTCTGTATTTTATTGTAAATTATTAATTCTATAATAAAATATCATTTGAAATAAAAGGTATTTTTCTTTCTATTACATACTTGACATAATGTGTTATAATTAATGATTATTTAGTTTAGGTATATTTAACAAAAAAAATCCATATATGATGTGTTTTATGATAGTAATCACAAGGTGTTATAATCATGAGCAATATGTCACAATATAATAAACATGTCACTTTAAATATTCTTAGTCAGGATGTATCGAGACTGGGTATCAATGCATTCGTTGATGCTGGAGTATGTAACGCTCTCCAAATTGTAGGCAGTGTATTACTTATGGATGCTGGAGGTACCAAAAGGTTATGCACTGATAGTTACTGGATAACTATGGAATGACTCATTCTATAGTTTTATATTGGCTAATATACCTAAGGTCAAATAGAACATATCGATGAGACAACATTACATAATTCTCTCGACTTGAGAATACCGTCGACCTCTTCAATGTGGAACTCTGCTTAGACTATAGTTAAATTATGAGAGGGTGTTCATCGAACGACTATAGTTGGTCTAATTGAAGCATTGAAAGTTAAACATTATTCAAAAGAGAGTTCATCTCCTCGGTTATAGGAGGTTAGTATCACGGTCAGCTGAAGTCAACTCAAAGTCAAAGTCTTTGGGTAGAGCAGTTCGGTTAATAATAATTGTTATTATTGAACCAAGGACTTTGTGTTTGGACTATACAAGTTGAATGTGGACAATGTTGGAATTTTGACCATTACCAAATTCCATAAGTCCTAATGTGATAAAGTTTTGATGAAGAGAATTTGCCACTACCAGGTATCGCTTAAAATAAGTAAAATTTGATTTTACCGAAGCTATGTAAACGATAAATTTGGCAATTTGGCCATAATGACACACCACTAGCCAAGATGACATGTGAACGTTAATATGTGAATAGTTCAATATTAACCGCTGAGCGAATTTACACCAAAGAGTCACATAACTGAAATGTTGAATACTCCGACTATCACCTGATTTAATTAAATTATACTTGTTATAAATTAATTAATATTTATGAAATATTAATTATAAAATTTTGTTTATTTTGGCTTGAAAATAGTGTATATAAAAGTTGAATGCACAAGTATCGATATACGATATCAATTTACGTTTAAATTGGATTTAAATGTATTTTATTTGATCGGGTTTGAAGTGATTTGGAAGCCCATATTTCGGGCAAGTATGGCCAACCATAGGTGGATGAATATGAGGTTGAATTTGATTCAAAAGGAGTTTGAATTGGTAGAGATATTTGTGGATCCGGATCCACTTTTTGCTCCTTCCTTTCTCTACTATTTAAACATCTTTAACCCCCTATTTCTTCCTCTCTCTCTCTCTTTTTGCTTCTCCTTCACTCACCTCTGTCGATCCCCTCCTACTCCATCATTTCAAGCATTAAAAATTCAAATTTAAATAAAAACAGGATAACTGCACGTAGTGCTTTCAGTCTAGTAGCTCTCTCTGGAAGGATTTGAATTCAAATTCAAGTAAAGTCGATCGATTCAACATTCAACGTGTACTAATTAGGCTATAGTCAAGGCGACTTATCTATTTACAATTATGTATATTTATTTTATAAATATCTTGAATCATATGTGCTTAGATTAGATCATGATATTATGAATCCCTATATACGTGTGTGCGGTCAAATTGGATGTAATGTGTGCAGTCAACATTATGTGTGTGCGGTCATCACTGTATGTAATGTGTGCAGTCAACATTGAATGTGAATATGTATACTTGTATTATGATTAAATATATATATATATATATGTATGTATATATATGTATATGTATATGCGCATATATATAGCTCTTTGGTTGTAAAGAAAAAAATTAATTTTTGCATTAAAAAAAAAGATATTTTAAAATACAATTTGATTGTTAATGTATACATACATACATACATATATATACACACACATATATATATATTACATATAAAATTTTGTTAAATCATATACATGTAATCATTTCTAAATGTATATATAATTAAATAACCGTATATATATATATATAATTTTAATATAACATATTACTTTAATATATATATATATTACAAAATATGCATGTACATATATTTTTAATATATATTAATCATACTTATGATTTTGAAAGTGATTTAAAAAACTATGTTTTTAACATTTCCGTACGGAAATGATTTAAAAAACATATTTTTAAACTGGTAGGATTTAACAAAAAAAATAGACTTTGTCAAACATATTTTAGGCCAAAAATGTACATGAATATATATATATACATATATATATATAATTTTATTCATTTACGTTTTAAATATGTGATCTTATTTTATATTTGAAATTTAAATATTTATTTATGTATACACACACACAAATTACCCTAAAAAAATTAATTCTGTATATATATATATATATTATTTTATCAAAATCTTGTTTATTAATTTAAATTTAAAATTAGAAATTATTTTAAAATCTAGATCTAGATTTGAAGTTTGAAATTTAAATTTAAATTTATAGTTATTAATATTTGTATATACAAATATAACTATTTTACAATATTATATATATATTAGTATAAGTATATTTTATATCACATTTAATTATATATGTGTGTGTGTGTGTGTGTGTGTATTAGATAGCATATATGTATACATAGAGGCTAACATGTTCTCATGGTGTAAATCTCGGCACTTATATATGGGCATGTTAAACCGTGTACGCTATGTATATTGCACGTGTACGTACACGCACATGTGTAGATGATACGCATGTTCATACTATATAACAGATATGATATTGAAATAAAAATTTATTTACAAATTAAATAAAATAATGATTTTAATTAAAATTAATTTAGATCGGATCTAAAATAAATTTAGAATTCAAAGGCCCAATAAGGTCCGAAATGGCCAAAAATAATTGAAATTTATCCATTTAACCAGTTGCATGCTGACCCAATTCCAACATGATCAAAATATAACAATTGCATGATAAGATTCCAAGGATAGCATATGATAATGCCCCTTGAGTGATTAGAGTTACAACTACGGATGGCTATACACCCCATCATTATATACATAAGCAACTATGTTGCATAGTGGAATAAGCTATATAATAATATCAGCTTGCCTCCTGCACGTCTTTGGCAAGCTTTTATTCGCCTAAAAACATGTAAATCCCTATGCTCTACCTACTCCAATAAGTACCCGACAGTTAGGGAAAATTAAAAACTTTGGATCAAACAAAAGTTTGGTATGAACAATATTAGTCATAACAATATAGCATCGATACATAGTGAGGCCACACTACTAAGCGAAATACGTTTCCCCTCACTAGTATCTCATCAATACAAACAATTCAAGGTTAACATCTATTGGATAGGATGAGACAAACCTAATGCACTGTGCTCTCCTCATGTGCCTACAACACAATGATCATACCATAATAAAACATCATCCAAAATAAGATAAAGATGAATAGGTCTGTATATTCAATAGGGTGCAAGTATCACACTCTCCCTATGTCTATCCATTACATTTTCCTTTTTTCTTATCCTTTTCATAACAATGTTGTTATCCCGCCTTTTGGCAAGGCCGAGATATCAAGAAACTGACTGGGGAATACGGATCATACATCCTCGGTATCGAGTAGCCACTGGATATCCACGAACATCGATGAATTTTACACGAGTCCGGATCCGGCTGTAATTGATAAGACATTTCAAGCAAGGTTAGGAAAGGCAACGTTCCAAATTTCAAGTCAATCCGAGGTCGTACGCTCAAGATATCATCGATGCAACTGGAGCACATGGCCTTGAGTTCGAATCCATAGGCAGAAACATGCGTTCGAATCCATCAACCTTCCCCTGCTTTGCATCGATGAAACCCCTCTACTTCGTATCCATCTGGCCTCGGGGCTTCGTAACCATCAGTAAGCACTATGTTCGAATCCATCTGTTCGACTTTGCATGCTTCGCATCCATCAACAAGCGTTCGCTCGAATCGGTCCAAATGATTCGCTTCGAACCCATGAAGCTACGCTAATTCATAACCTTCAGGTTAAAGTCCTTCGAATCCATCTGAGATGAAGTACTTCGAATCCACGAAGACTAATCACCTCGTATCCATCCAGTGCCATTGCTTCGAATCCACTACGTTAAAGCGGCTAGAATCATGGAGTCGACCCAGTCAACTCGGAGTGAAAAGCGGATCGATGCGAGAAGTACGCGCCACGTCAACACCTTCGCTCACCAAGCCATCGATTCGACCCTATCGATTCGAAGGGATCGATTCGAAGCAAGCGTGTCAACCAGAAATACGATCTTGAATCGATCATAACTCAAGTTCTACAAGTCCAAATGCCATGAAATTTTCATAGAAGCTTAAGCACGTAATGAAGAATGTCCACACCAAATTTCAGCTCGATTAGATGATTTCTTAATCGATTCGAATGGACTTCGAATCGATCCCAAAGTGGACCCGGATTTCCTGAAAGTGGGCATGTGGGCCCCCTCACGTGCCAGAAGCGGTCTCCTCGAATTTTAGGCGAAATGTCAGCCTCCTACACCTATAAATAGAGCCCCTGGTCATTCAGAAAAGGGGTCGGATAATTCTAAGAGCTAAAGAACGCCCAGACTCTGCCAGATTTACTTCAAATCACCACCGCTTCTTTAGTTTCAGACTTAGCTTAGAAAATCAGTTGTATTACGTTATAAGAAATTGTAACCTTCAAGCATCGAGCAATAAAATCATCAAACTTCATAGTGGACGTAGGCGAAACGCCGAACCACTCTAAATCGATGTCTTCTACGCAATTTACTTTCTATAATTTGGATTTTTTGTTAGATAATCCTCAGTTTTAATTTTCTTTCTTCACTTTTATCTCTTCAAAAACTTCCGAAGAGTGTTGTGCCCATTTTTGGTACAAACAAATGTGTTCCAAGTTCTCGGTCCTTACCTACATACTTTTTTGAGTGTGAAATGTATCGATATCCCGTTAGACAGACTCAAACTTAAATCAGGTGAAACCACGATTGTTGTTCCCACAAGGATACCAAGATATCCCCGTGATAAAAGAAAATTATAGTGAGCATCCGACTCCATCTGCTAGATTCATACAAAATAAAATTAGCCTCGATATTGGCAATTCCTTATGCATTTGGATCATTAACCTTAATAACCAAGGGCTTGCGAGGGTGTTACCCACGACACCAGCTTCGCAAATGTAACAACTCACTTTTTTGACCCCTGAATATCGACACTAATACATCCACGGTATTCACGTACCGAGCACCCAAGTGCCGGAAAGACGAATTGTTAGGGTCAAATAAAATGAAAAAGAAATAGAATAGGGAAGAAGGAAGAAGGAACACAATATCAGAATCTCACAATGGAACAATAATATATAATATTAAAAGGCAATATAAACTATCACTCTAAGATACAAAGTATTTCAGAGTTATCGTAATCGACCTGGACAGTTATAACAACTTGTCCTCGCAAATGCTGATGATACAATAGTGATGCAGCAGAAATAAATATTACGGTAGGTAATCATCTAGCTTATCTCCATAAGCTCCAAAGAGTCCAAAGATAAATCTAGAAACATACACGAGGCTAACCCGAGCATTATAAGAGAATAACACCTAGATCAATCTGCTAAACCAGCGTGAGAATCACAAGAAATATCTGACCAATAATAGTAACCATTGAGACCGTACAGATTCCCGTAACGGTTTAACCCTCAAAGAGACCAACCATTCATTAAGTTTAACATATAGTTATATGATAGATAATGTCTAGTGTGTAGCACATAAATCATATCAAATAGCTGCTATGTGAACGCCACAACAATAATAGGTATACAATCAACGCCGCTAAGGCGCGTTCGCATATGGATTGTTTTCCGTGGAGATGCCTCCAGTAAACTGAAGCGGATCCCCATGACAAGATCAGAAACTTCCTTTCAAACATTGTATATCTCTAGATAGGATATACTCTAAGGTAAACATAACTGGCACAACGATGAACTATGTGGCACCAAGTATCAACAACTCCCATGTGCATCATATCGATAAGCATACTCTAGATATGGAGTTGATATACCTTCATGGATAAGCTAAACCCGAGATTATGCATCCTACTCCGATATTAGTCATTTCCTATGTCGAGGCTATGTTCGGCATCTTTTACATGAGTCTTCATCAATTGAACGGTATACGAATTTCAAATCGGATTCCATCATCACGAATAGATCATGAATCACTTTATGGATTCGAGCATCTCGAATAGATATCAAACATCCACATAGCTTCCCCACATAAGTCTTCTGCCGAATGCTAACGTCATCCTCTCTCCTGGAATACTCCTCCAGATAGACAGTCTCACACGACCTTTCCTTTGGACTTAATGTTAGGATAGACAGTTCAACTCTATAACATTCTATTTCTCAACCACTTCCAAAACATAGATCATGTATGAGGTTTTGAAGTAGTTATGGGTTCGAGTCATCTCATATAAGTACACTCTTCCCACTTACCGGATAACCAATCAATGAATTTTCAGTAAACTCAAATCCGGTTCTTTCGAAAATAAACAGACAATACATAAGAGCGGAGATCGCCTCCAAACCGTTTAAGCTAAAGAATTTCCTTATCATTTGTCCTAGAAGAACACACGAGTTTATACGTAAAGTATAGCACCATCGAAGATAATTGTACCATATAATTCTCGTTTTTCTTCTCAATATTCCCAGAGTTATATTTGGTCAATTTCGATTGTCGACTAAATTGACTATCTGGTACAAGATAGATGTCTATAAATGGAAACTAAGTCTAGTATACTTTCCATAAACAAATGAACATACTAAACACTATCAAGTCATAAAAAGCACGATCAAGCCACATAAATTTTGGTTAAGCTACTTAATCCCTTTTATTTAATTAATACTTTTATTAATTAAAAACTCATTTATTAGTAAACTTCTTTTATCTAATAAACTTCTACAATCTCTATCTTTTTTTCCAAAAGAATCCATACTTATGATTTCCTTCAAAATATCCATTTTAAGGATCTAAGTACTTTCACAAATCCATTCAAAAGGTTTAAGACTAATGTTACATAAATATTGTCACTACAAACCCAAGACCATTTTACTTATGTGTATCTTTAAATCATTCTTTTAAAGATCTATTTACATCCCTAAGTATAACCAAAAAAGGTAAAGATGAATGTTATTAACACATTGTCACAACAAACCCTACACCATTATTATACTTGTTTCTATCTTTGAAAACATTTTTTTTTAAGATCTATGTTCATATTTGGACAAGTTCAGTACTTGACTAGTTAATTATCAAGTTCTAAAGACGATTGCTTATAGAAATCACGATTCATACGCTTAACTCGTTTTTGACATTCCAACTTAACTATTCCTAATTCAAGAGAAGCCAGGTAAATTGGAGCACCGGTTGCACCAAAGCCTTGTTTAAACACTTCATTCTTGAATCTCAGAGATAGATAAGTCTACCTCGTCGGTTTTTTGTGCTAAGCATAGCATTAATGATTTCGATAAACAATAAGAAATCAACATGACTAACACGTTTTCGAAATTTTCCGACTTAACAATTCCTCGGCCAAGAAGGAAACTGGTATGTTAGAGCTCTATTGCTTTGTTCCTACTTGACATCAATCTTAACTCTCACAAATAGATAAACCTAGTTCATCGGCTTTTAGTGTTAAGCATAGTTAATTACTTAAGTGATTAAACAATTTAACCATTTGACCATTAAGCAATTACTAACCCCTTTCTAAACCTTTGATTTGTACTTCAAAAACCCTATTTTAAAATGATATATGTACATATGTATGTATGTGTATGAATAATAACTTACTTGTAAAACTTGATATTTAAATAAACAAGTCAAAAGATATTTTACTACATAAGATATAAAATAGTCAACATATTTTCTAAAACCTATATGTACTTAAAATTGATTTTAAAATATTTTATAATACTTATAATAGATTTAAAACATTTACTTAAAATATTACTTAAAAATAGCAAGTTTATAAAATTCTTTAAAACTTGAAAAGAACATGTTTTCCATATATTTTAACAAAATACATCTTCTTTTTTTAAATTCACAACTAATTCTTAAATGTTCATAAGGATCTCAAATCACTTTTAAAATACTCTAATAATAATTAGTAAAAAATTGTAAAATGAATGAAACAAAATACTTAAATTTAAATATCTTTTCAAACCTTTAAAGTCCGAAAATTAAGTCTAAACGGGGCAGTTTTGCATAAGTGGAGTTTTGACCACTTTTCGAGATGTTACTTAACTTTTTGCTATTCAGGCTTTTAATAGCAACAAACATACATATAAAACATTATAAATACTAGCATAGCATGAACTCCAGTATCTAAAATAATTAAAATAATGTGTATTCACTCAATTCGATGATGAAGGGAATTGTATCGTTCCATATAAGAAAATATGTTTTGACAACATTTACCTTAGAACGTCCAAGGTAAATGTTTCTTTAATAGTCTTGTTATCATTACAGTTTTTTTCTATAAAATCACGTAGCATTAGTTTTTTTCTACAAAGCATTACTCAACACTATTATAAGAACCAACAGGCTAAGCTAAGAAAATTGAATACAACGGCCTAATATACGAAGATCATGTTAACAAAACAAAATTGAATATAGAAGGAACTCAATCCTTATAAAAATGTTTTGATGTCAGTAAAGAAGTGCACATAATAGACAAAGGAATGTTAGTAAACAATATATAATCAAGTGCAACACAGAAAATCATTGTAAACCAACTCAAATTCAAAAGAAACAATAGATGAAAATAAAATAAAATAAAACATTTGTATAGCAAAGTGTTTCTTTTCTTTTTTTGGATAGAGCAACAACAACCAAAAACGGAAATGGAACACCTACTCTTTAAGTCAAAACTTTCAGCAATGGCTCTCGTCAAAGCCAGCCAAGTCAACAACAACGGCAGAAGATCAACTGATCGAGGAATCAGACCTGACCTCACCTCCTTGCACACATCAAGTCAATAGTTCAACGGATCGGAATTTAAATTTGATGGAGGAAAGGAAAAGAAAATCAGAATGGTACCTGTGTTCGAAGTCTGGTAGACCTGGGGTCGATGTTGGTTGAGCATAGTCGTCGGTAAGGAGTAATCGTCGTTAATTGTTGACCGTACGTTGATATCGTCGTTGCTGCTGCGCAAGCTGTGGAGATCGTTTGCAATTTTCAAATTTTGAATCGCTGGGAATGGGAAAGGGAATTAGGGATTTTAACTTTTAGGAGAAGCTTTCGAGAGAAGCGTGCAAAAATGCAAACGCACGGCGAGAGAAGGGCAGACGGCAAGAGCAAGGGCATATTTGGTATTTCAAAAAGACACGGTTGAAGTCTATTCAATGAATTCTCATTATTAGTAGTGGAGATTATAAATATGATAAGAAACCCCTAAGGATCTCTCTACAAAATTTCATAGAGATCGTCGAATACTAGACAATTCCAAACTGGATCGATAGCGGCTATTGCTATAAGTGCACTTTCAAATTCGAGTTCGATCTAAACAAAGTCCGTCTATAACCTATGTGCTTTGTTCAAGGTCTTGTCATATGCCATATGTCATATATGTCCATTAAAGTCCATTCCAAGTTTGTTCAAGTCCATATACATGGATCACAAGTGTCACTTACTTTCAAAGCGAGAATTCAAACCAATGTTTTAACATATGTCAATAGCAATTCAAACAACTTAAACACAATCAAACACAAACATATATGTGTTATATTTTCATTCAAAGTGAGGTGTTAACTCACCTTTAATCCAACAAACAACCAAGATACAAGCATCCAAGCCCTACCCCACCTTGCAACCACCTTGCTCCTTCTCCTTCCCTCTTGCTTTCACTTGTTCCAAGGCAATAATGCCTCCTTTGCTCACGGCCATTGAATGAGGGGAGGGCATGGCTTCACTTCTTCAAGTTTTGGCATGGTGGAAGGTATTCTAATATTGTACTAAGGCTTGTTGTAAAGTTTTAAGTGATTTGGAGTTGATTTGGAACTATTTCATTTAGAACATTTAGAAAAGAAGAAGATGAAGAAGTCATTAAAGAAGCTTGGTTTTCATTTGTGATTTATTCCTAAGGGTGTGCCCCTCCTTTTGTAGGATTACATGTTGCTTTTTAAGCTTGCATTCACCCTCTCCCTTTTCATGTCATGGAAGCCTTACCTCCTATCACTTCTCCTTAAGTCATTTCTCATTTATGCTAATTATTCTTATAACCTACTCATGATAATATCTCTTATCCATAAGAACATTCTAGAACCTTCCAAGCTTTATGAAGAGGTATGTGTGTTAATTAGTTATTAATGAGTTCATTTGATCATTAGACAAGTACACAAGAGTTCGAACAACTTATATTGATCGAAATATCGATAAACTGATTTTCGGTCACATTATCGATTTTTCTTCAAAGAATATATTTTTGTAATTCCAAAACAAGTTTAATATTATTAGTTATGATTTAAAAGGGGTTTAGCAAGCTTATTAAATCATTTTAATAACATTTATTCAAGATTCAAATATTTAAATAATTCAGATATTTAAATACGAAGTGTTCGAAATTCCGGGTCGTTACTTTCTCCCCCACTTAGAATATTTCGTACTCGAAATCCCAACACGAGCAACCATAGAAACAATAACCCATCAATGCTTAATAGTTTCACAATCATTAGCAAACAAAGCTCACAGTTTGCTCAATTTCAAAAACCCTATCATCCCACATGGATGATAAACAACCTACTAAGCATACCTTATGCTCAATAGCCTCAGATTATTACTTAGACGATTATTCATACTACCTCATAACGAATCGAAGAGCTATTACCTAAACCCTCCATAAATCAACAAAACATGGTATACATATATACTAAAGCATGTACGATGTACATATATCATCCGTACACATTATCAATTCCGGTCACTTACCCGATCACATAAATTTCACTTTCCAACTAGTATAGATAACTTTACCTCTCTAGTGCGGACTCTAATCAGGTTCCTTGATTAGAAACCCCCGTTATCATTACATAGGAATATATTATGATAGAAAACTTTTGGATCATGTCAAGAATCCGTATCAAATGTTCACCGTTAAGAATCTAGAGAAAAATCCTTGTTCGGACCGGTGTATACCACCTCGAAATCACGTACTCGAGTACTATCATGAGCAGTCATGCGAATAAAACGATCTACATACAACTTGTGAATTTATCCTATTGGTTTCTTAAATACACAAATTCTTTTTTAATCATATTCATTTATCGAAATAGTATGTCATTCAATATTAAAATCATTTATGAATAATTTCATAAAAACCTAACTTCAGGTTTACCAACATTTTATAACTTAAGTTCATACTCGTATAATACTCTATTACATCCTAAGAGTATATACAAAAACATTAAATTTGTAACAAGTATGTTTAACAAATTTAGAACTTGTTTTAACCTGCTATCTTCTTAATTCAAGCGTTATATAAACTCAACTTTATATTTTCAAAAACACTTAAGTATAAGTTCTATAACAATTCGGAAGTTCCCGACTATTCAAAATCATCGAAAATCCCATTTCATTTTAACAAATGAAAACTATCAAACAACATATTATATCATGATGCACATCCATATTTCTTAATGCATAAGCTACATGTGTCCATGAAATAATTCAACAAGAAAACTTTAGAACTAAACACCGGTTTTCATTTCAAATCACTTGAGATTACACACACACACACACACATATATATATATATATATATATATATATATTTACATATATCTTTTGTATATCAAATCATACTTTGGGATTAAATCAAAATATGTTTTACCACAACAACTTTGTAGCATCCCATACTTAGAAACCCGAAAATGAATGCTGCCGAAGTCAAATTCATCATCAGAATTATTTCCAAACGACAGGAGTGAGTTCAGTACATCCAAATCACACTTTTGGTATTTAACCAAAATCATTTCAAAGTGGTATCAAATACTTCGTATATTAATACTAAGTACATGATCTCTAATTCATAAACCAATTTCCCAAATACTTACTCTCAAATACTACTACTATTATTTTCTCCTAAATCTTGAAAAACATTTTCAAAGTTACCGGGAATTAAGTCCTCTATTTAAATCCTTTATAAACCATGTTTATGTAAAGTTGCTTTCTTATCTAAATCATTTCACAAATGTATATCTTTGTTTAGATTACAATAAACAACTCTTATTAAATTCAATTTTAACCCAACATTATCATCGAACGTCTTATAGTAAAACTGTGAAACTTAACTCACATGGTGTTCGTATTTAATGTTCCCATAAATTAATGTCTACCCAACCCTTGTTATAAAAAGGTAAATTTCTTATAAATCAACAAACTATAGTAAATGCTCATAAACCGGCTGAGCATAACTAATCGAACAATAAATGATAATAATTGAATATTACCATTTTCTAACAAACAAGCACATCATAAATAACTATATCCATTTTCCTTTGAAATTTTTTACTTTTATATATATATATATTATAATCATAGGTCAAATTATATCATTACCAATTTTTTAAAACAATACTATGTCGGTTTGCCTTGTTCAAGTGTTTAGAAACTCCTATCGATGATGTTGATCAGGTGCATCGAGCAAATTACTAAACCGCTCAACAGACCAATTAGCACAATGTAAAACATGTTTATAGCACTAACAAATACGCTCTTATACGTATAATACACTCAACTCATGCTAGGGCATTCTATTACCCCATCTCTTAATGAGTATACCCAACAAAGCCATGGTTCTCACTTAACCTTCAGCTTTGATACCAGGTGTAACGACTTTCCCTTTTGACCCCCGAATGTCGATACTAGTACATTCACGGTATTCACGTGTCGAGCACTAATGTGCCGAAATTATGGTTAAATAAGAAGAAAAGGAAATAGAACATGGAAGAAGGAACACAATATCAGAATCTCACAATGGAACGATAATATATAACATCAAAAGACAGTATAAATAGTCATTCTAATATACAAAGCATTTCAGAGTTATCATAATCAGTCTAGACAGTTATAATGTGTCCTCACAAATGTTGATGAAATAATAGTAATGCAGCGAAAATAAATATTACGGTAGGTAATCATCCAGCTTATCAACATGAGCTCCAAAGAGTCAAAAGTTAAATCTGAAAACATACACGGTGCTGATCCGAGCATTATAAGAAAATGATATCCAGATCAGTCTAGTAAACCAGCATGAGAATCTCAAGAAATATGTGACCGATAACAGTGATCATTGAGACTGTACAGATTCCCGCAACGGTTTACCCCTCAAAGAGACCAACCATTTATTATTGTTAACATATAGTGATATGATAGATCATCTCTAGTGTGTAGCACATAAATCATATTAAATAGTTGCTTTGTGAATGCCACGACAATAATAGGTATATAATCAATAGCGCGTTCGTATATGGATTGTTTCTGTGAAGATGCCTCCAGTAAACTGAAGCGGATCCCCATGAAAAGGATCAGAAACTTCCATCCGAAAATCGTATATCTCTAGATAGGATATACTTTAAGGTAAACACAACTGGCCCAACGATGAGCTGTGTGGCACCAAGTATCAACAACTCCCGCGCACAACATATCGATAAGCATACTCTATATATGGAGTTGATACACCCTCATGGGTAAGCTAAACCCGAGATTATGCATCCTACTCTAGTTTTAGTCATTTCCGATGCCAAGACTACTTTTGGCATTTTTCACACGAGTCTTCATCACTCGTACAGCATACGAATCCCAAATTGGATTCCATCATCACGAACAGATCATGAATCACTAGATCATGAATCACTACATGGATTCAAGCATCCTGAAAAAATCTCAAACCTCTGTATAGGTTCCCCGCATAAGTCTTCTAACGAATGCTAACGATGTCCTCTCTCTTGGAATACTCCTCAAGATAGACAGTCCCACACGATAGCAACATTTGAAATGTTAATGCTGACATTTCCCTTGGACTTAACCTTAGGATAGACAGTTCAACTCTATAACATTCCACTTCTCAACAACTTTCAAAACATAGATTGCGTATATGTTTTGAAGTGGTTACGGATTCGAGTCATCTCATATAAGTACACTCTTCCCACTTACCGAACGCTCCAAAACCAATCGATGAATTTCTGGTAAACTCAAATCCGGTTCATTCGGAAATAAACAGACTACATAAGAGCGGAGGTCACCTCCTAATCGTTTAAGCGGACAGATTTCCTTATCATTTTTCATAGAAGAACGCACGAGTTTATACGTATAGTATAGCACCACCGAAGATAAATTTAACATATAATTCCCTTTTTTCTTCTAGATATTCCCATATTATATTTGATCAATTTCGATAGTCGACTAATCGACTATCTGGTACAAGATAGATGTTTGTAAATGAAAACCAAGTCTAGTATACTTTCCATAAACAAATAAACATATAAAACACTATCAAGTCATACAAAACACGATCAAGCCACACAAAGTTTGGTTAAGCTACTTAATCCATTTTATTTAATTACTCCTTTTATTAATTAAAAACTCCTTTATTAGTAAACTTCTTTTATCTAATATACTTCTACTTTTTCTATCTGCTTTTCCAAAAGATTCGATACTTATAATTTCTTTCAAAATATCCATTTTAAGAATCTAAGTACTTTCACAAATCCATTCAAAGGGTTTAATACTAATGTTACATAAATATTATCACTACGAACCCAAGACCATTTTGCTTATGTGTATCTTTAAATCATTCTTTTAAAGATCTATTTACATCCCTAAGTATAACCAAAAAGGGTTAAAGATGAACAACAAACCCAAAACCATTCTTGTACTTGTTTCTATCTTTGAAAACATTTGTTTTAAAGATCTAGGTTCATATTCGGACAAGTTCAGTATTTGACTAGTTAACTATCAAGTTCTAAAGACGATTGCTTATAGAAATCACGATTCGTACGCTTAACTCGTTTCTTACATTCCAACTTAACCATTCATCCACTACAAGGGGAAACGCGATTTCCGACGGCCAAAAACCGTCGGCCGCCGTCGGAATTTACTGCGTCGGAGAGCAGTACTTCCGACGGCTTCAGCAGTACTTCCGACGGCTTCCGACGGTGCCTGTCGAACATATTTCCGACGGGTTCCGACGTTTTCCGGCGGTTTCCGACGGATGCCGACATGTGTCGGGATCCGTCGGAAACCGTCGGGAATAATGAGCTACAGGCCGCCGGCAACCGTCGGTAGCCGTCGGAAATTTTGACCTGTAAGTCGTCGGGAGCCGTCGGAAACCTGCTGTGTTTTTTTTTAATTTTCGCTGCAAATATAGGCTTCCAACCACATTTCTCTTCCAAACACTATTAT
Organism: Allium fistulosum; assembly: GCA_030737815.1. Classification (NCBI taxonomy): domain Eukaryota; kingdom Viridiplantae; phylum Streptophyta; class Magnoliopsida; order Asparagales; family Amaryllidaceae; genus Allium; species Allium fistulosum. The sequence continues at coordinate 1,269,288,449 of CM060905.1, read as the reverse complement.
ATCAATACTGCACAATCCAGTATAAACCAAATATCAAAACCCAAACTACACAATATTCAAAAAACACACAAATAAAAAAATTAAATAAAAAAAATACATAATATACATAATCATCCCAACATTGACAATAATCATAACAGTAAGTGTTCTATCATGTTATGAATACACAAAATCATCAACATCCTCATCCACATCGTCATACAACCATAAAACCAAGTGTATCAAACGTATTTATACATAAATTAACAATTAAATCACCCGTCTACCAAATCATTCAAAACTAAAACAAAACATACCTGAACGAGCAAGCAAGCAAGCAATGAATCAATCTCCGCCAGATCCAGAGCCAGCCGAGGAAGGGAAGCGGCCACCAAACTGCTGCATGTACTCTAACAACTGTGTGGTTTGCATGGCCTGTTGGCGGTTCTGCTCCTCCAATTGGGACACTCTAGTCCGCAATTCTTCTATATTGGCTAGATCGCTCTGAGCTCTATTCCGCCGACCCCGTCTTTGGCTGCTGGACTGCAACAATGGAAAAATGAATAAAATTCAAGTTTATTGTTTTGAAAAGGTCAAAATATCAAATTTGAAGTATTTTAAGAAAAAGTAAATTATTTCCCGCTAGATTTCCAAATCTGTATCGTCGACCATGCTCTGCTGGATCCATAACGGACTCAAAAATAGCGTCCTCCTCATCGGTCGTCAGCTGATCTCGACCCGTATCAGCAAGAAGTTTCTGTCGCTGCTCCATAAACTTCTCCTGCATTAACAAATTAATAATATCATATTTTATATCATTATAGTTTAACAGTTAAAACAATTACTAATACTGAATAAAATGAAATATGCTTACATGGCTTTTTCTAGATTTATTGTCCTGCCATGTATACGAAACAGTCCCGTCTGGATTAACATGCTCGATAGCATGCGTACGGGTGAACACGTCCATATAGCTGACAGGACCATGTGCCTCGGCTTCCTGAAGTTGATCGTTACATACAATTATTATACATTTAAAATCATATAACATAAACTATTTACATTTATTATTCAGTAAATTTACCAACTCCTGCCGATACTGCTGAAACGACTTCGATCCTCCGCGATGAGTGACGGGATTCTTATTTCTATTTGCGGAGTTTCTATCCGACTCTAGCTGTACATTCAAAATTTGATACATTATTTTTCGATCACGTTAAATTAATAATTCAAAAAAAATTAGTATACTTGCCTTCGCCTCGTCCGTCTCCCAGTATCTCAACCAAGCTTGCCACACGCTCTCTCCCATCCACCGTGGTTTCTTACCAGATTTCTTAATCTCCGATATCGTGTCCCTGTAGTTCTTGCGCATCTTCTTCATCCAGTATCCTCGTGCCAGCATCATATCGTCTGTCTGGATGTCTATCTCAGCCTGTGTTAAAAAAAATTACACTTTAAACGATAAACAGTAGGAAAACGACAAAAACGAATTAAAAATGGAAAACAGAAAAATACACATACTAAGACATCCTGCCATATGCACTCTATGATGTGAGGAGGGATGTTATCCCACTTCGGCCAGCAAGCACTGATCCTACTGAGATAAGCAGCTCTAGAGACGTCCAGCACAACCTTAGAGGGAAGTAGGTCGAAACCCATGTTTTTTAAGTACGATATAGATAAGTACGTATATCATAAAAAAAAAATAAGATGCTGAATAAAATTTAATTCTAACCCATCTGCTCTAGGAACTAACGATACTACTGGACGCTGTGGCTCTTGCGATGGGCCACTGCCATCGCCTCCTAACGATCGTGAAGAGCTCCTACCTCTATATGACATAATGCTAAACCTGTGACATATATACATCATTATATAAGACAGTAATAACATGATAATGAAATATATTTCATATGAAAATGACATCAACGGTATAAATTGCTTAATTAATGACTGAAATGGAAATAGAAATGGAAGTGTGTTATACCTGATTCATAATGGGTGTACTCTTCCAACGATAAACAGAGTTCATTGCATTTTTAATAAAAATTGCTAAATAAATGACAAATGGAAATAACATAAAACATGTAAACAATAGTAATCGGATTTGGTTTCATAGTTACATCAATTTCATAATACATCAAGAATTCAACATAGTTATATCAATTGCAAAAAAACAGATTCAGATTTATATCAATCATCATCGTCTTCTGATTCAGATTCGGTCTCGTTTTCGACGATATTTTCCTCTGCACTGTCAAACGCTTCTACTAAAACATTTGATTCATCGATCAAAGGACAAAAATCTGTAGGATCAAAGGACAAACATTGTACCAGATGAATATAAATGGTCGTTTTTCGAAAAAAACGACTATTTATACAACGATCATGTACAACATTCGTCAGACGGGGCCAAAAACTCTCTAAGGGACATTTGTCAATTACATGCGCGCATTTGACGAAAAAATACAGTTTTACTCACTGTTCACATTTACAAAAATATATATTAATTAATTTAACACATTTATTCGACGTATTACATCAACTTAAGGCTGGTTTAACATTTTTGTCATTTTTTAATACACACAATTATAATTTAGAGTAATGCATTTTTTTGTTTCATAAGTAAATACGTGCACAATATAATACTCCTAAGTTCATTCATTCATTTTATCTTATTCCAACTAACGTATACAATCGTACAATAAAGGCATACACAACAATTTACATATACATGAACAACCACAAATTATACATGTTTTTCACAATTTCACGATAAAAGATGAAATACGTATACAATGTGATGCTATAAACCGTTATTACGCTATTGGAAACAATTGCAATCCCGAATTCGCCCTAATTTATCAATTTATGCAAATCTAAAATTAAGGTAAAAACTGAATTTTTTACAAAAATAAGAGATTATACTTGAGATTAAGAGTAATGGAGGTTGATTAGGCAGCCGTGGAGGATCCGGAAGCTCGAAATTAGGATTGGAAGCTTGGAGAACGAATTTGGGGATTTTTTGATATAATTCTCGTATGAAATGAGGAAGAAGAAGAGGGCTCGGTTGAGCCCTATAATCGCAGTTTTCCGACGGCTTCCGACGGCCGCCGACGATCCGTCGAAAGCCGTCGGAAATTAGCCGTCGGTCCTCGCTGTCGGAATTCAAGCCTTTTCTAGTAGTGATCATTCAAGAATGAAGCCAGGTGAATTAGAGCACTGGTTGCATCAAAGTCTTGCCTAAACACTTCATTCTTGAATCTCACACATAGATAAGTCTACTTTGTCGGCTTTGTGTTAAGCATGGTATTAATGATTTCCAAAAATAATAAGAAATCAACACGATTAAAACGTTTTCGACTTTTTCCGACAACAATTCCTCGGCCAAGATGGAAACCGGTAGGTTAGAGCTCTATCGTTCTGTTTCTACTTGACATCAATCTTAACTCTCATAAAAAGATAAGCATACTTCATCGGCTTTTAGTGTTAAGCATAATTAATTACTTTTCAAATAAGTAATTAAAAAATTTAACCATTTGGTCATTAAGCAATTACTAACCCATTTCTAAACCTTTTGTTTTTACTTTCAAACCCCTTTTTAAAAATGATATATATATATATATAGTAACTTACTTGTAAAACTTGATATTTAAATAAACAAGTCAAAAGATATTTCATTCCATTAGATATAAAATAGTCAACATATTTTCTAAAAACTATATATACTTAAAAATGTTTTTATATACTTTATAATACATATAATAAGTTTTAAAACATTTACTCAAAATATTACTTGAAAATAACAAGTTTATGAAATCCTTAAAAACTTGAAAAGAACATGTTTTCTATATATTTTAACAAAATATATCTTCTTTAAAAATTCACAACTAATTCTTAAATATCCGTAAAGATCTCAAATCACTTTTAAAATACTCTAATAATAGTTAGTAAAATCTTGTAAAAATAATGAAAGAAAATACTTGAATTTAAATATCTTTTCAAACCTTTAAAGTCCAAAAGTCAAGTCTAAACGAGCAGTTTTGCACAAGTGAAGTTTTGACCACTTTTTGAGATGTTATTGAACTTTTTACTATTCAAGCTTTTAGTTGCAACAAACATACATATAAAACATTATAAATATGGCGAGAAACTCCTAAAGATCTCTATACAAAGTTCCATAGAAATCCTCGAATACTTGACAATTCCAAACTGCATCTATAGCGATTATCGCTATAAGTGCACTTTCAAATCTGAGTCTGATCTAAATCAAAATCCATCTACAACCTATGTGCTTTGTTCAAGGTATTTTCATATGTCATACAAGTCCATTCAAATCCATTCTAAGTTCGTTCAAGTCCATATACATGGATCATATGTGTCGCTTACTTTCAAAGCAAGAATTCAAACCAATGTTTTAACATATGTCAACAACAATTCAAACAACTTAAACACAATCAAACACAAACATATATGTGTTATATTTTCAGTCAAAGTGAGGTGTTAACTCACCTTTAATCCAACAAACAACCAAGATCCAAGCATCTAAGCCCAACCCCACCTTTCTCCTTCTCCTTCCTCCTTGCTTTCAATTGTTCCTAGGCAATGATGCCTCCTTTGCTCACGGCCATTGGGGATGAGGGAAGGGCATGGCTTCACTTCTTCAAGTTTTGGCATTGTGGAAGGTGTTCAAATATTGTACTAAGGCTTTTGGAAAAGTTTGAAGTGATTTGGAGTTGATTTGCAATTATTTCATTTAGAACATTTAGAGAGGAAGAAGATGAAGAGGCCATTAAAGAAGCATGGTTTTCATTTGTGATTTTGTGATTATTCCTAAGGGTGTGCCCCTCCTTTTATTGGATGAAATGTTGCTCTTTAAGCTTGCATTCAAACCCCCCTCCCCCCTCTTTCCCCTTCATGCCATAGAAACCTAACCTCCCATCACTTCTCATTTATGCTAATTACTCTTATATCTTTCTCATGATAATATCTCTTTTCCACTAGAACTTCTAAAACATTCAAAGCTTTATGAAGAGGTGTGTGTTAATTATTTGTTAATGTGTTCATTTAATCATTAGACAAGTGCACAAGAGTTCGAACAACTTATATCGATCAAAAAGTTGTTTACCGATAAACCGATTTTCGGTCACATTATCGATTTTTCTTCGAAGTATATATTTTTGTAAACATTTTTCCGAAATAAATTTACCAGTTATGATTTAAAAGGGAGTTAACAATCTTATTAAATCATTTTAATAACATTTAATCCAAGATTCAAATATTTAAATAATTCAGGTATTTAAATACGAAGTGTTCGAAATTCCGAGTCGTTACAGCAAAACTCAACCAGGTTTTCTAAAACAAGTCATCTTATCATGTTCAGTTTTAATATCCTAACATATTTAGATCTATTCGTTCTTATGGATGCAATTCTTCTTACATAGGATTTAAGTCTGACCGTACCCACTAATTGAACAACCCCACAGTGTTATTAATTCTCAATCCCAAATTTCATCGATATTTGGCATTTTACTTAAGTGAACATAATAACAACATATAGGCAATAAACATAATTGATCAAAATATACATCTGAACATATAAAGTTACTAAGATAACCTCCACAATGTTAATATGTTCTACCATAGTCATTTGTGCATATGTCATATACGAGCATCCAATCAGTCACTTAAAAACCCAAGTATTAATAGCTTAATTTTTCTTCACCATATATTTGCTTAGACATTCGCACTTTCACTTTTTCTTCCCCTTTAAAAACTTTCTAACTCACATTTTAAAGTCATCAAAACACATACTTCAATGCTATTGAAAGCCCGACCCATTAGCTAATCGAAAATATGCAATAACGCTATTGAGAGCACACCTCATTTGTTAACAGAGATACACATAAGCAATATCGAAACAGAAGTGCACCGAAGTCATGCTAATGAAAATATAACTTATAGTTAACAAAAGTATGGGTTAACGTGTTATCGAAGCTATGACTCAACATGTTATCAAAGATATGGTTCAACATCTTATCAAAGTTACGACTTACTAGGTTATCGAAGGTATGACTTTAACATGTTATCAACGCTATGAAAATACTTATTAACAAAAATATGGCTATTGAAGGTATAGTGGTAAACTTTTTTTTGAGAGAGACGGGTGTGTAGCATGATACTACACAGCCGGTTAAGTAGTTATATTATAAAATATGTAAGAGGTCGATCGACAAGCCCGATCGATGGCCAAAAAATAGGTATGAAGCAACAAAATACAATTAAAGTGCTAGAGTATCATAGTCCATTGCATACTAACTATTACAGGTGCTAAGTATTAGCCCACGCTAGACTAAGACTACCTTTCCGGAGATGCACTAGTACTACCCTGAGATTCTACTGGCTGGACGCTGCAAGGCGGGAGACTCAAACGGAACGGCGCGGAGGAGCATTGACCTGTTAGAGAGGAGAAAAAGTGAGTGATACTTCTACAGGTTCCACCAAAATGGCGTGCAGGTTTCCCAAACACGTGTGCATTCCTCTCTTTCCAAATGCACCAACTAAAGAATGATATGAAGGTGTCCATCAGCAAATTTTGCTGATTAAACTGCCAATATTCAAAGAAGGAGGTCGCGCTGGGGATAAACCCCAGAAGATAGGCACTGATTGCAGCCCAAATTGAGTAGGAGAAGTCGCATTCGAAGAAAAGGCAGGCTACTGATTCATCGTGTGTTAAACAAAAGACGCAGCGCGGGTCGATGGGGATGTTGAGTCTGTTGAGTCTGTCTTTGGTATTAATTCTTCCAGAAATTAGACACCATTGGAAAAAAGCTATGCGAGGTGGAAGATTGCAATGCCAAATCCTGGGAAAGGAGAAAAGGCGACCGGGGTGAATTAGGTGTTGATAACAGGAGGCGACTGAGAATCCCTTGGAAGGTGCGAGGGCCCAGAGGAAGTGGTCTTGACTGTTGGAAGGATGAATCGATAGGAGGATATTTGTGGCGGAGAGGAGTTCAGGAACCAAGTCTGCATCGAAGATGGAGGGTGGGCAAAGGTGCTCAGGACCAAGGGTGAGATAGTCTTCAACTGTTGTGTTAGGGAGGGTGGTGTGCGAGAAGAGGTTGGGTAAGAGCTTAGAAAGGGGCAGTTGGCCATACCAAGTGTCTTGCCAGAAGAGGCATCTGTTACCTCTTTCGATTTTCACCTAAAAAAGTGCTTTGACTCTAGGAAGGGTTAGAAGGACCCCAGACCAGAAGGGGGATAGTGGTAAACTTGTAGTCAACTGTAAAACTATTTAAGCCTAAAAATTGACCTAACTTTCGAGTATTAAAGTTGGAGTTGGACGATACTTGTGCCAGAGGAGGTCCTTGAGGACAAGTATGCAAATATAATTTCTAGAAGTCATTTGAACAATTGGTCGATTTAGATTTGACCCGAACAACCATGAAAGTACCAAATCAAGCTTTTATAAATGTATTAATCACAAATAAAAAACGAAGAAGAAGAAAATTCAAAAAAAGACCCCTTTTTATGTAAGAGTACTTGCCTATTTATAATAAAATCACCGTTAGATTCTTGACACGTGGTAGGCGTACTTTGGACGGTTGAAATTATTTCGGCAGCTTGATGACATGGCACATTGTCGCGTGACATGTGGCACTTCCAACAAGTCATTTCTCACTCCTTTATTCTCCTTACTTTTACGTTAACGTGTATAATTAGTCCAATAAGAAGCTGCCACGTGGACAATTCTGGTAGCTTCAATAGTACTTTTGTTAGAGGCTCGATAGCACTTTTTTGTTTACATCCTTGACGGTTCTTCCCTTACATCTTCGACGGCTCTTCTTTGCATCTTCGATAGCCCTGGTTTAGATCCTTGATAGCACTTCTTTATATCTTTGATAACTTGTTTCTTTATATCTTCGATAGCCCTTTACTTGTAACTTCGATGGCTCTTCCTTTAGACCTTCGATAGCACCTTTCTTATATCTTCGATAGCTTATTCTTTTATATCTTCAATAGCCCTTTACTTGTAACTTCAATAACTTTTCCTTTAAACATTTGATAGCCTCTTTCTTTTATCTTCGATGGCTTTTTTCTTATATCTTCGATGGCTTATTTCCTTATATCTTTGATAGCCCTTTACTTCCAACTTTGGTAGCTTTTCCTTTGGACCTTCAATAGCTCTTTCTCTTTTTAGATCTTCAATAGCACTTTCTTTCTTTAACCTTCAATAGCCTCCTTTATATCCTTGATGGCATCTTTCTATATATCTTCGATAGCTGGTTTCTTTATATCTTCGATAGCCCTTTACTTATAATTCAAATAGTTTTACCTTTAGACCTTTGATAACTCTTTCTTTTTTAGATCTTCGATGGCTCTTTCTTTAGACCTTTGATATCTTCTTATATCTTTGATATCTATTTTTCCATGTCTTAAATCGCTTGTTTCTTTATATCTTTGACGACCCTTTACTTATAACTTCGATAGCTTTTCCTTTAGACCTTCAGTTACTCTTTTTCTTTAGACGTTTGATGGCTCTTCCTTTAGACCAATGTGCAACTGTTCCTTTGCTACTACTTGTTTTTCTTGGAAAGATTGGGTATAGTAAAAACCGTTTTATTTCTTTTTAACGCAATTATTTTTGACCAAATCATGTCATATGTAAAATTCTTATTAGTCAATCGCTTCGCTTCCTTTACTTATTTCTCTCTATAGAATTTTCAAAGAACAATTCTGCTTTAACTAATACGCTAATTAATTCCTTAACTAATTTATTAATTTCCTCATTTTCCCCTCTTCAATTAATTCCTATTGATTCAAAACTAAATGGGAAAAAATCCTGAAAAATTCTCTAAATTTCAAACCTTCATTTTAGGAAAATAAAATCATTTTCCATATTTCAAATAATTAAGTCCCAGAATTACACAATTTCCCTACATGGAAAATTTGTAGAGAACTCGCATTAAAATAGAAAATTTGGAAAATTCCAAAATTAAACACTGATCTCTAGATTATTGTTGTAAACAATATAATCAAATTTCAACTCATTTGGTGGCCATTGCATGGTAATAAAATTCAAAAACTCATCTTTTAACTTCAAAAATTCATATATAAATTCATAAAAGCATTTTAATAATCATATATATACCGACAACACGTTTTTACCATCTCAAAACATCTCATTTTCATTCAAATCCAAAAATGAAAACATAAAACAAAAGGATGATAATATTTTTCAGCTTGGTTTGCTCAAGGATGGAGAGCGATGCACTCTAAACGTCTTCTTCAAGCCTTTTAAATCCTCCTCTTCTTTAATAAATGAGGGTTTCAAAGGCATGTTTTCTTTCTTTTAGTTCTCTTTAGGCAGCTAAAATTAATGAGAACATAAAGAGAGAGGCAGAGAGGTTAGGCGATTCTTAAAGTGGGTTGGAACCTTAGGTACTCTAATTAATTAAAACTTTATGCATTTTCCATTAAGTAAAATACCATTACTCCCTCTACATCTAAATTACTCCTCCATTTAAAGAAAATTTCAAAATTAATGATTTCAACTTTTCTCCATGCTTATTCCATCTCTTCACATTATTATTACCAGTTGACTGAGATACAGGACCAGAAGGAATAGGGCACTCTGTATAGAAAGTAAATCATAGTTTCTTTCTGCTAGAAGGTTTAAAGTATAGTACTAAAACAATGTCCAAGTCATAACCAGTTGGGCCGCACAACAGTATATGCAGATTTCATACTGCAATCCATAACTGCTAAATTCACACATCACATGAATATTTCCTTGCAATACCCCCACATTCCATATCACATGTACTTCTGCCCATGCCGGCATTCAAACAGTAACGCAACGTCCATATCACATGAACTGTTCAAATGCAAAAGAACAACATGGACAGTACACTTTTTCTCATATTAACTTCTTTCAAATATTAATAACACTGCCAATAAATAAAAGGCCCCACAAGAAGATATGAAACTGATGGAAAATCAAAGAAATTTGATTGAAAGAAAGAGATGCGCCTAAAGATTTCGTTTTCCTTTCCCTCTCTTCCTTTTTCATAAAGAATGGTAAGTGAAAGCTGGTATTCATTAAATACCACATGCTCTAACTTCATATCGTATGATGATGCATCTAGAGCATCCTCCTAGTCCCACATACTTCTACATCAACCAACCACATGTACTCAAAAAAGTTGGAACAATAACATACACATCGAAACGTACTCCATTCAACATAGCATATGAGCGCTATTGGAGAACGAAAAGGAACACAAGATCTGACACAGCATATTTTAATTGTTGGATCATAATGTGTTTGCATAAAGGTTGAATTTTGCAGAAGATCTAATGGTTCAGATTTGTCGATTCACATATTGTGTCCCAACGGAACACATACAAATGCGTGTTTGTGTGTGTCAAGGCTCTCTTTCTTGTAATCATTCCAACATTTGGTGACTAAATTCGAACGCAGCATTAGGTAATGTAAAAATATTCTTCTTCATTTAAAGGACATACAGAGAAGCAAAGTTACTAAAGATTCGGTGATTATAAACCACAAGTCGTCTTTTCTAAGACTAATCTTTTTTAGGCATCTGATACATGGATATATAATACACAGTTACTGGACGTAGATAAAAGTTTTGAACTTACTGGAGGACGATTTTAGTAGTCTAAAGAAACGGCAGAAGCGATTCCGTTACTGAAAGTGTCCTGTCTGCTCAAATAGTCATCGCAACTGCTTCCATTTGAGAGCCTTTTTGCAGGTACTGAGTTTAGGAGCCCGTCGTCTTCTTTTCCCATTTGTAGTACTTCTTGGGGCGATAGTAGTTTTATGCACGATACGTTGTTGACAAATTCCCTAATATATGAGGTTCAGTGTAAATAAAACAAGAGTATATATGAATATAATCAAAAGCTCGTGTGTATTAAACTCGCTGTTTAGTAACAACTAATTTATAATAATAATTGATGTCAAAAAGTTTCAAACCCTGATATATGGTTATGGGAGTGAATTTTATGATGGAAAAGATAGGATCAAAATTTTGTTCATTGGCGTATTCTGTCATTTATATGTTAGAAGGAGCGGACAACTATTCTTTGTTCTTATGGTATGCGCAAAATTAGTCTGCATGTACATTGTTCTCCAATTCTACTTCATCTTTCTGAAACTTTAAAACAAAAAATGTTGAATCTCTAACTGAAAACCTACATATACTCCAATTATTTGAATCTTGAATGCTACATGATCAGATGTCATGTCCTTGCATATATTTTAGGAGATGAAGACTTCAATGGCTTATCTTATTTAATTTTGATTTTCTAGATGATTGTGTGTACAATTTTAAAATCAAAGTTTGATTGGAAATGAATATGCCCCCTTCCCCATTTCATTTTTCCTTTATTAATGGACTTAAAGCTTCCTTTTGTCATTTCAACTCTCATTTTCAAATATTTTTACGAGTAAAAAAGAACGCTGATGGTAAAAATATAGAGAGGGGTGTATTTACTGCATTCCCCTTTTATGCATACATGTGTGTGTGAGTGTGAAGAAAACTTACTGCCAAGGATCATCGCCTACGAGAAGAACATCGTTCTCTCGATCAACGAATACAAGCTGCCAGCCTGATCTCAAGGGGTCGTCTAACTGACCTTCAAGGCCAAAAAGACGCCCTAACTCACTCCTAAGTTCCGGGTAACTCGTAAATTTTGTTATATCCAACGACCTCCCAAAGGACCCAGATTTGTATACCTAATACCACAGAAATAAACAATTATACTGTTTCAAAATCAAATAGCATATGAGCATCAACATATAGCTTATAAAAAAAACAAAAAAAAAACAAGAGTATAAAAAAATAATCACCTTCACAAATGTTCCACTTTGTTGGTTAACTTGATCCCCACCATCAGCAGAATCAAGATGCCCGGATTCCTCTAAGCAATTTGAATTACTCAACGCTTGGCCCAATAGAAAATCACCTCGAATAGTACTAAGAAAATTTCCAGTGCCAAAAGGGGAAATATTAGCACAATTATTATCGCTTCTCACATTCTGCATTAAAAGGGAAGGGTCCTCCATGTTAACGCCAAAAGATTGATCATTGTTTTTTTCCTGTTCATTAAGCGTGCTCTCTCTTCCTGGGAATGGGGCTAAATTTGTATTATTGTTAGGTTGAGGTTGAACTGATTGAGCTTCAACAGCTAACCTCTTACTAGGCCAAGCACCAGTAGAATGTACCAATTGACTACTATGCGGTATGCTCAGAACATTAGGTGCTTCATCAGGTGTATATGACTGTAGAATACTATGAAGTGGGGACACACCAAATGAATTGTTCTGCTGATTATAAGAAGATGGTACTGGCAAGGTTGAATTATGTGACCGAGGACTTGAAATGAAGCTAGAATGTTGTTGAATATTGTTGTTCGATGCATGTGGCTGCTGCATTTTTTGCTGTAATTGATCCTGCTGTTGCTGTTGTAACTGCTGTAGCTGTTGAAGTCGCTGTTGCTGCAGTAATTGTTGAGGGTCGTTGTACGAGTGACAGTTTTGTAATGGCTGGCTAAGAAATTGAGGTTGAGGCTGAGGTTGAGACTGAGTTTGCTGAAAGGATTGAAGTAGTGCTTGCTGAGATCGAGGCTGCATTTGCTGGAGGATTTGAGGCATTGTGGTCTGAGGCTGCTGCTGAAATCGGATCATCGATTGCTTCAAAGGATCGACGGTTCTGATTTCCTGAAGTGCGGCAGCAGCCATTGCTTGGTACATGTCGGGTTGCATGCCAAGCATGCTTGGATTGAAGGTGGGTTGCATCCATGGTGATAAACCCATCCCTTGATAGTTTAACGATTGCATTCCACGATCGCCATTTTGTTGTAGCCACGTGATTGGAGAATTTAATCCTAGTTCATCATCACTCACACCTGAACATGAATACATATCGCAGAATGCATTGAGGTTATAACACATCATCATCATCTGCCCATTACTGGAGAGATTGTTTCAGAAACTTGATCAATAAACCAAACGCTCACAAAAATGTAATCTAACAATGCATGAATAGAGATTACAGTATGCTCACATATTCCAAGCAAATCGTATCACATATAATAGGTATTTACTATATGTCCATAAAATGAGACGTCAAACTAATTAATGTAGATTGGACATCAAGCACTGAAGCATTGATACATACAATGTATACAAATCAAGTAAAACCATACATACCATGCAGAGAAGGAAGTCCCGATGCCCATGGGCGTTTTAGTCTGAGTGGGAAAGGTGAAGGGTACATTGGGAAAGTTGTAAGGGGTTCAATCTCCCATAGAGATACTCTTGGTTGTCTTTCACCAGCTGTTGATTCATCCCAACCAACCTATACATGCAAGTACTCCGAGTTATAGCAATATAATTTGTAAAAATGAGGCATCCTGCAAGTTGCTGCCCATATCGTGGTTGATGTAAATCCAACATTACATTTCTACTTCATGAACACAATATAATATAATTTTCTTAATTATTTAGACCTAACCAAAAGATACATGTTCCCTGTTCTGAACCTTACATTTGAATAGATAAACTTTTTACCTTTACAGAACGCCAATGTGAATTCGGCCATCGTGCAGGATCTAGATCTCCAATCCCTGTTATTGTTCCCATGTAACTGAAAAATAAGAAACAATCTAATTAGTTAATATAAACTGTAAAGTATGGCATCAAAATTTATGTAATTATATGCAATTTTTGTATATTTATGTTACCACTCACCGACGTACACTAGATTCTTCGGTTTCAAAGAGCATTCTGAAACGCATTCCAACTGAAACACGTGTGTGATAAACTGCCTTTGCGTACTTGGCTAGTGGTATCACAAATTCGGAAGGGCTTGCCCTAAAATCATCACATTTAAATGTCAAAAATAACGGTAGGTTTTAGACATTGTATTGTATCTGTAAAAGCAGCTACCTTGGATTATAAAATATGGTAAAACGACTGTTTGTGGTAACTGCATGAGCTGCAGCAGCTAGAAGTCCAATATGCATGGTATCACTCGACAAAACTGATGAAGGCATGACTGTCTGTGGACGACTTGCACGCCGTATACCCAAAAGCATTTGATTGTTATCATTCCTAGGGAAGAAAGATATAAACATGGGTAATAAAAGAATAAGTATTAATGATAGATGATACTGCTATGTTTTTTAAGCCCATATTCCAGAGTACTTTTTGTATACTTCATATATCTGAGTTTTGTAATGTTATAGTAGTAAAAATCAGGGTTAATACCAGATAAAGAGGACAGAATCTCCAGCTACAAGTCTCTTAGCACTGACAAACACACTCCATCCGGTTGTAAGAAGGTGCCTCTTTGGCTGACCTGTTATTTAAATTAAAACCCAGTGCTTTATTTAACTATATAGTTCTACAAATGCATCTGGTTGATGGTCACTGGATCATCATTTGTAATTTTTAAAACTAAACATAGTTAATCACAGAAGTGTACTGGCAACTACGATTGAGTTGGTCTTTAAACATGCGAAAGAAAGGAATTATGATGCAGTAATCATATGTTGTATGCAAGAACGCATTAAATATATTAAAAAGTCATATGCATATTCGTTTGCCGTATCATACTTCATACATACGATTAAATTCATATGTAACTGTATCATACTTCATACATACGATTAAATTAAAGGGACAGTTTGGCACAGGTCCCTAATAAGTTTCAAAATACACAAAAACCCCAGTAAAAAATAGTTTGTAAATTAGATCCCTAGAATTAAGTTATCGAATAATGACATACACTTATGCAATTATTCAGTGAATAATTGCAGACATTTTTGCAATTATATCAAAAAATTGCGGACATTTTCATAATTATTCACTGAAAAATTGTGGAAATTTCCGCAATTTTTTCAAAAATTTGCGAAAATTTCCTCAATTATTCACCAAAAAATTGCGGAAATTTCCGCACTTATTCACCGAAAAAATTGCATAAATTTATGCAACTTTTGGATATAATTGCATAAATATATGCAATTATTCAGTGAATAATTGCATAACTATATGCAATTACTTAGTAACTTAATTCTAGGGACCTAATTTACATACTTTTTTAATGGGGTTTTTGTGTATTTTGAAACTTATTAGGGACCTGAGCCTAATATTCACTAAATTAAAATACAACTGTATCTGCCATTGCTTCATAAATATAATACCAAGGTCAAAATTCAAGCATGAACCAGTGGACTGATAAAATGTTCTAAAGAAGAAAGGATATACATCCAATGTCTAGTGCGTTTCTCAAAAATGGACACATAAGAAAAGCTGTACAAGGTTAAAAAGCTGGTCAACTGTGAAATAATGAGCTGGCAAGTTTAGTTTACCTCGGAAAATGTGGCGGAATTTCCATTCATTGTCATGAAGGTCCCTGGCAATCAACTCTTGTGCAGGAGGTGTCTGGGTATAATCCTGAAAGCACATCAAGGTAAAATTTAATAAACAAGAATCTAAAATATTCTATTAGAAAGAGAATATTGCTATATATTTAGTAAGTTAATAAATGGAACTCACCAATGGAGGAAACACTTTCTCAGCTGCTCGACGTGGAACAGAAAAGCCACCATGCGTGCTTGTGTCACTTGCTGTCAATGTCTTGCAAAAATAGTTGGTAGGTTGCTTGTTTGCAGTTCCCAATTCAGCTGGAAGATATGGGTCTTTTTGCTCTTGCTATAGGTTATAACAAAACAAAATATATATAAAGGGAAATCATTGAACAAGTAGACTTCGGAACTAATGAATACAGATATTATTGATTACTTGGCTCAATGGTTGCAATGTCATTTGAGCATACACCTCATCAGTCTCTACATCTGCCTGCATCATGAGATATTGTCATGTATTTACACACATACATTCAGCTACTTGATAATATACAGGTGTAGACGACTTACATGCATGGTTACATCATGAAGTTGGCAAATGAGCTGAGGCGGCAAGGTTGGATAGCTCGGGATGTGTGCATCAATTTCCTTATTAGTTGACGCTGATACCTGTACATGGATAAGGGTGTGTGGCAATAGCTTGTAAGTATAGTAACATAAACTATTAACAAGTTAATTTGTAAGTATAGTAACCATAGGAGTAAGTTAACAAGTCACAAGTAAAAATGACTTAACTATGACTTATTTCATTGTTTACAAACACTTCTGCTTTATTTACTATTCACATAAAAACTGCTTAAAAACTATAACTCAACTACTTTTATGTAGTTACAAAAAATGTTGTAACCAAAAAAAGGGTAATTTAAATTTTTGTTGTAACCAAAAAACAGGTAATTTAAATGCTAAGGGGATATGATGATCTCAATTGGACTAAGGTACAAATTTCAATATCCAAAGAACATGCATAAGCTCATATCTTACCACTTGGAAAACATCTCTTAAATACCAAGATGTAACTCGACTAAATATGATAGTGTGCATTCAATTCTCAAGAGTAAGACAATCCAAGAATTATTTTGAAGCCCATTTCCAAACAATAATCAAAAAAAAAAAAGGTTTAGGTAAAAAGAGTTTATGACCTTGAGGAAAGTAACTAACCTGCTCGCTATGACCTTGAGGAAAGTAAATGACACGACTTCCAACTGCAGGCAGTGACACAAGCGGACCAGCACAAGCATGCCATAGTTCAGAGTTCAAACACCTTTGTTCTCCTATAGAGTTACAACACTAATTTCAGAATTTGGAAATTATAATAATATCATATTGATTAGGGGAAACACAAAGATAAAATACAGGGTTCTTTAAGTGACATGTCTAACATGATGCAACATATTTTTAATCCAGAAAAGAGATGTAAACAATCTATGCTCCCCAAAAGCAAATTTATTCCCCAGAATATAAGACACCATTGCCTATGATCACTTTTCAAACAACCATAAAAAAATTACTTTCTTCAAAATAATTGAAATAAAACTTGTATATCAATATCACAATAAGTTGCAATCTTTCAACATTATGAAGATCTGACATGGTATTTACACAATGTTTCACAATTAAGACATTAGTTCAAACAAAGTCGTAAACTGTGACTAACTTAGAATGATAAATTTTTCCAACTAATATGTAGCATCTGTCATAAAACTATTATTAAAAAAACATAAAAAACAAACAAAATAAATAATTAAATCTTACCTTCTAGCGTCTGATTAACAATATCCGATGAAGAAAGCCTCATATTAAACAAGCCAAAAAAATTTCCAAATCAAACAAAGTATAAAATCCAAAATCCCACACAGTCCTTTTCTCCTCAGTAAACTATTTAATGATACTAATTCTCTAACAACCAATTCATTAAAAATACTAATAGCAGCCCTACTTTCCAAAATAAATATCCAAATCCTTCCTTACAAACCACAACCTTCCAATAAAGTCCCTGTAAAACCTAAATCTCCATTTCTGACTCATAAGTTTCTTCTCGCATTTGATTCTTCAAAATTACCCAAACCTCAAGCTTCACTTAACAAAAAAGTATAACCAGATCTCAGCTCGATATACTCAAAATCACTTCAACAACCAAGACTTTCAAGCTCTAAGCTACATAAACCACTAAATCAACATCTCAATCCAAGAAAAATGACTTCAAACCGTAGATACGCAGATCTGTGACTCAGTACAGGCAAAAGAGGTCTGTAAACTTGAATTTGAGCATTCCAGGTAGAAATCTTGCTCCAAGCAGATCAAAGAGAGTGAAGCAGTTGCTTGCTTTCGAGTACCCTTTCTAATCAATCAGTAAAATACGAAACCGCCATTATAATTATTAACATTCTTTTTTTCTTCTTTTTTTCTGTGCTTGCATTTTATACTTGAGGACTAAAATGTAAAATTTGGAGGATATTACATATTTGCTCGTGTAATTTGACCATAATTACGCGGGTGGACCACTTTGGGGATGGACCTGCTTAATTAATTAGGGAATTTTACTTCACGTATGTAAGAAGATTTTTGCACTGTGGTCAATAGTAAGTCCTTTAATTCGTTAAAGATGGAATAGAACCATCCTGAAAATGATGCACTTTTAGTATAATTTTTAATAATAATAATAGTAACTAAGTTAACGCATAGTAAATTAGACTGCTTAATTATCAAATTACTAAGAAACTAATTAACATAAAAGTTAAAAACTAATATGAACTAAGACCTATAGATTATTTTAGCATGCTATACTTCTCAAACTTAAAAGTTTTATCTGAATGTAATGATCAGTAATTCACACATTTTTAATCGTGTTGAAGATGTTAATTCGGTAAAATTAATAAATATTTTTAAAAAGACTCTACTTTCGAATATGAAGGTTACAATTTTAAAGCAACTCCTAACGACTTAAAATTACTAAGAGGAATTAGGTGTATAATGTTATGTAGGGATGATAATACCCTTATTTTGAATTGAAATCTAACCATAAAAATTTTCTTTATCGTCTCGTTATTTCCACAGTTATCAAACCTTAAGATCAAATTTTGAAATTTACACCCAAAAAAATTTCAAACTTAATTTCATGCAATTGCAATAGTGAGAACAAAGAAAACTGCTGTAGATTCTAGAAGAATGTCAAGGGGGCTGAAAGGTATGTTTTTTGTCGCTTATCCTTCTTAAATGTCGATTGTATAGTTGTTGGTATGGATGAGTATAGATTAAAATATAATTTTCGGTTATGGGTTGTCAAAGATGTGAAAACATTGGTGGCTAAAGCGTTTAGAGGTTTTTAATATGATTGGGGTTGCGAAGTATGTTGTACAGTTAGGCCGTCGAATTTATAATTTGATTTGGATCCAATAGTTGCAAATAGTTCGGTGGTTTACTACCGATTTGTTTATTTTAACACTGTTTTAGGTTGTCGAATTCTAATTGGTGTGTTACTTTTTCTAGTAGGGGGTTAGCACTTAAATAAAATTTATTTTGTGGTGCTCTACCGTTTTAATGTTTGTTTCACGGTTTTAGTTTGTCCTTTTTACATTTTGTAACATGTTAGTGGCTTGTCAAATTATTAATTTGTCATGGTTATTGTGTTAACATACTTCGATGATGATTTACAGTACACAGTTCACTTCTATGCCAACACGTGTTCCACAAAATGGGTTTGAATCGTTGGAGATTAGCAATGGAAAGCAAAAAAAAGTGGGGAGCACGCACCAAATGAATAGTTTGATTCGGATCAAAATATAAATGATAGAGCATATGAACCGGAACATAGTAGTGGTGAAGATGACGAATCAAATGAATCTGAGCAACAAGTTAGTAAAAACCAAAATTCGAATGATAGTAATGGACGCGACGAAGAGGGAAAGTTGGATGTTGATGAACATGACGACGATGAATATGTTGAAGAGGGTGACGAAGAGGTAGAGGAACAAATAGCTATAGAGATAGAAGTAGACAAATGATCGAAAGGCTATAAAAAACAGGAAAAACAAAATGAAGCAAAATGCCACTGAAATACCAACATCTGAAGTTGTACTTCT
Organism: Allium fistulosum; assembly: GCA_030737815.1. Lineage (NCBI taxonomy): Eukaryota > Viridiplantae > Streptophyta > Magnoliopsida > Asparagales > Amaryllidaceae > Allium > Allium fistulosum. Next base: position 1,269,268,935 of record CM060905.1, on the reverse strand, counting down.
GGGATTTGAAAATCATATTGCTCATCAAATTTGAAATCTAAAGTAAGTATATGTTACACAACTAACATGTTCAATTTTGAAATTACACACTTTTATGACATTGATTGGTTTTATTCTAACTTAGACACGGGGGTAAGCTAGACTTGTTAGGGTTCATAGTCACGTGGGTACACAAAGGCAATGGGATCTTAGTAAAAAATGTGGTTTTGTAAAAGATGTAGTTCTTTTGTCTGATTTTGTTTCATTAATATCGCATGCTCATGAAAATTTTGATAAAGTTATGATCAATGCATTTGTTGAAAGATTTTATCTTAAAAAAATACATTTCATCTTCCCTTTTGTGAGATGTATATAACCATAGGTGAAGTCATATGCATCACCGATCTTCCAGCTAAAGGCTGAGCTGTTACAAGACCCCTCAATGGATCTAGGGAGGTTAGTTATGATGATGTGTATGAGTTATTAGATAAATCTCGTGGACTTGAAAAAAGAAATGCTATTGTTGTATTTAGCAGTGAGAAGAAGATTAGACCGGAATGGTTGAGATCTTAGTATGAAGGTTCTAAAGAACATATTTTGATGAGCGTAAAAGACGTTGTGCTATTGCGTGTCTTTTATATACTATTGGATGTCTAATTTATGGTGACAAGTCCGGAAATAAGGTGTCTGTGCATTTTCTGCAACGCCTTGGTAATTTATGTGAGGTAAATTCTTACTCTTAGGCTGCTATGTGTTTAAGTTGGTTGTTTTATAACTTAGGCAGACTACTAGAAAAGACATGCACTAAATATCTAGGTGTATGACCTTACCATGGGTTTGTACTTTTAAATATTTTTCGGTTTAAGGCTCAATAATGGATGTGTTTATGTGGTGGAAGGTGAAGTGAGAGCATCTTCTTGTTTTGCTTTGGAACCCGGTAATAATTTATTGTTTGAGTTAGTAAGTATTAGGGAGAATTGATGACTTACAGGTTAGTGATGTTTTGTCGGATAGTTATACAAATAAACGTAATAAGTACTCATTTTAGCAATGTGCTTTCTATAACGGACCTATTGTATGCTTTGAAACCATAGAATTGTATCTTCCACAATGTATTCTACGCCAACTTGGTTATGTTCAACTCATCCTACAAATTCATTCACTATTGATAAAAGGAAGTTGAAATCAACCCCTAGATCGTTTAAAGCTTCATAATCTAATTTAGGAGATTTTGAATGGAATGAATGGAGAAATCACTTACTAAATAAGAGCTTAATATCACAAAGAGTCACAGATCCTTGGGATTGTGATGGGAAGTATTTCGGGTGGTAGAAGTCTACGTCACATCCTCTTGTTGCAAATCCGAAGAAAAGAATAACCAAGCCAATAAATTCTAGTGAACACAAAACTCTTCTTTTACGCATCATAAGTTTCTACTACACATATATGTACTATGTATTATTACTTAAGTATTGATTTACATTTTTCGTTTCGCTTAGAAACATCGACTTTGACACATGGTAGAGTTTATAAGATCGTGTGTCCCTAGGGACTCAATGAACCAAGTTCCAGAGAAATTCGAGGGCATAGAGGAGGGTGAAGCACTTGAGCTTTATGAAGAGATTTAACAGGGATAGACGAAGAAGAGGAAAAAGGCAAGCATTGGCAATCGTAGGAAAAAAATTGCAGCGACCTGGAAATTAGAACACTTTGTCTTCGAATATCGAAACATTTTGAAATCTAATTATGTGTTATAAAAATGATTTTATAACCTTTTTAGACATTATTTAATTAATGAATAATGATAAGAAACTTGTATTTGAAATTTTTTTTACAAGATTATATTCTTTGATAGAAAATCGATAATGTGACCGAAAATCGGTTTATCGATATACAACATTTCGATCAATATAAGTTATGCGAACTCTTTTGCACTTGTTTAATGATCAAATGAACACAATAGCGACTAATTAAAGCACACCTTTTCATAAAGCATGGAACATTCTAGAAGCTTCCATTAGGATAAGAGACATATCATGTTAAGGGTATAAGTGTAATCAGCATAAAGGAGAAGTGATGTAAAGGAGAAGTGATGTAAAGGAGAAGTGATGGGAGGTGAGTCTTCCATAGCATGATGGGGGTGAAGGCAAGCTTAAAGAACACAATCTTGAGCCTATAAAAGGGGATACATGCCTTTAGTTTATAATCACAAATTCACAAAGAAAAAGAGCTAAATCCATTTCTTCTTCTTCTTCATAAATTACTAAAGCAAAATAATATCAAATCATATCCAAATCAACTCAAATTTGGAGTGAAGCCTTACTAGCATATTAAAAAACATCCTACCTAGTTAGAAGATAAAGAAACAAAGCAAACTCTCCCCACTTGCTATAGCTGTGAGCTTCTAGAGGGGTTTGGAGGCTAAGGCAAGGCAAAAGCAAGGAAAGAGAAGGAAGGAAATGTTGCTAGGTTGAGGTTAGACTTAGACACTTAAATCTTGGTTGTTTATGAGGTTAAAGGTGAGAAAACTCACTGCTTTGATTGAAAATATTAAGCATATATATTGGTGTTTGATTTTGTTAAAGTTGTTTGAATTGATTTGGATATATGTTGAAATAATGGTTTTGATTCTTGCTTTGAAAGCAAGCGGCATATGTACAAACTTGAACGGACTTGATTGAATTTGTATGACATATAGCAAGACCTTGGAACAAAGTATATAGTTTATAAACGGACTTTGATTTAGGTCGGACTCGGATTTGAAACTATACTAATAGCGATAGTCGATATAGATGCAGTTCAGAATTGCCTTATTTTTGGCCATTTCTACGAAACTTTGTAGAGAGATCTTTATGGGTTTCTCACCATATTTATAATGATTTTTTGTATGTATTTTTGTTGCTATTAAAAGTTTGACTAGTAAAAAGTTAAGTAACCTCTCGAAAGCAATCACTTCACCTGTGTAAAACTGCCCCGTTTAGACTTGATTTTTGAACTTTAAAGGGTTGAAATGATATTTAAATTTAAGTATTTTATTTCATTCTTTTTACAAGTGTTTAATAACTATTATTAGAGTATTTTAAAAGTGGTTTGAGATCTTTATTAATTTTTAAGAGTTAGTTGTGAATTTTTTACGATGAGGTTTTATAAGGAAAACTTGTTTTCCCAAGTTTTAAAGATTTTATAAACTTATCATTTTAAAGTAATATTTTGGATAAATGTTTTAAAACCTATTATAATTATTTTAAAAGTATAAGCCAATGTTTTCAACAAGGGGAAAGAATTCCTTAGTGGCTAAACGGTTTTATTATGCGATTACTTGTTGAAAAGTAATCAACTATGCTTAACACTAAAAACCGAGCGAGGTAGACTTCTCTATTTGTGAGAGTTAAGATTGATGTCGAGTAGGGACGAAGTAAAAGAGCTTTAACCTACCCACTTCCCTCTTGACTGAGGAATAGTTAAGTTGGAATGTCGGAATCGTGTTAATCTTGTTGATTTCTTACTTATTTATGGAAACCATTAATACTATATTTAACACTAAAAGCCAACGAGAAAACTTGTCAATTTGTGAGATTTAAGAATGAAGTACATAAGCAAGGTTTTGATATGCAACCAATGTCTAACATACATGGCTTCATTCTCGGATGAGGAATAGTTAAGTTGAAATGTCGGAATGTGTATGTATAAGAACATTGATTTGTATAAGCAAATGTTTTAACTAGATAGTTGAATAGTCGACTATCGAACTTGACCTAATATTAACTTAAAAAGTAATCAAAAAGCTTCACGATTTTATACCACTAAGAACCCTCGGGGAGAAGTATTGGTATGAAACGTCTCTAGCTTTCGCTTACTTTTTAAAGAACCAGAATTGAGTTAACCGGAAATTCATATATTGGTTTTGAAGAGACCGGGATCGATAAGTGTTTTATTTATCAAATCCCACTTCAAAACTAGTATACGAGTTCTATATTTTGGACGCCATTTTAAAGAGAATCTATGTGGCGATTTGAGATCTGTTCAAGATGCTCGAATCCATGTAGTAATTCGTGATCTGTTTGAGATGTGAGAATCCATTTGGGATTCATGTTTTGTTTGAGTAATAAAGATTCATGTGAAATGTGCCAAACGTAACCTCAATATCGAAAATGGCTAAAGACAGAGTAGGATGCACAACATGAGGTTTAGCCGACCTGCATTAGGGTATTATCAACTCCATATCCAAAGGTACTTATCATTGTTGGTCGATGGGAGTTGATGATATTTGGTTCCACGTGATTCATGTTTATGTTCGGGCGTGGGCCGCTTGTGTTTACCTTATAGTATATTTTAACTGGAGATATACGACGCTTGGAAGATGTTTTTTGATCCTTGTGCATGAAGGTCTACTTCAGTTTACTGGAGGCGTCTCCATGGAAAAGTCCATTATGGGAATGTACCTTAGCGGTTTTGAATGTAACCTAAATATGTTATGGTGTGACCAATGTAAGAATCATAGCTATTTGATATGATTTATATTCTACACTCTAGACATTATCTATTATATCACTATATTAAACTTAATAAATTGTTGGTTTCTCTTAGGGGAAAACGTTACGGTGATCCTTACAGTCTCAATAGTTACTATTATATGTACTCATGTATATCGAGTTCTCTCATTCTAGACTCATGTCTGATGCTTGGTTTTTGTTTTTCCTAAATTCCTCGAGTACTCTTTCAAGTAGGCGAAGTATGACAGGTTTTACCTTGGATGCTTCAAGATTCAGGAGACAAGATGGAGGCTTCCATCATCTATCTATTTCTATTTCTATCGTTCCATTTTAGCTATGTATATATCAACATTATGAGGACAAACAATTATAATTATCCAGGCTGATGATAGTACCTAGGTTTTGTAACTCTGAAATTTCTGTACTTAGAGTAACCCTTTGTACTGTTTTTTTGATATTACATATTATCGTTTTGATGCAAGATTCTGATGTTGTATTCTTTCTTTTTTTTGTATTCTTTTTTATTTTACTCTAACTTTCTGTCTTTCCGGCACTTGGGTGTTTGGCACATGAATACCGTGAATGTATTTAGTGTCAACGTTCGAGGGTCAAAAAGTCGGATCGTTGCATTTAGTATCTGAGCCCAAGGTTGAGCGAACACCTTGGCTTTGGTTGGGTTTGGCTCCTTAGAGGTAGGTTAAGCGACACCCTAGAATTAGTTGAGTGTATTAAATATACGAGTGCGTTTTTGTATTTTTTATAAACCTATACATTCTTTTTCAGCTTTTCCTTAGGAATAATCTCTTTCTTTGAAATAACTCTAGCCTTTCATATCCTAAATATATTCTGGTATATTTAGGTAGTATAGATCATAAATACTAGAACTACCAATGCTCGAGGAGGTGGAGGTAGAACTGTCACAAATGGTAGAGATCAAGCACCAAGGAATGTTGCTCCAGTCAGAGAACAAGGCTGGATATTGTAAAGGACGTCATGCAAGTCAGGCCTCAAGTGAATTATGATTTGCTCTATCATGATTATGAAAGGCTGGGAGGTAAGAGGTTTGATGGTATAGTGACAATCATAAAATTCCAAACTTGGATCAAATTACGTGATCGAATATTTGGAAATATGGAGTTAGATGATGCGATGAAGCGTCAGTTAGCATCGCGACATCTGACGGAAACATAGCCATGGATTGGTGGAGTTCTATCACTACTGATGTCCAAGAGAACGACTTCTCTTGGGCCTAATTTAAGGAGGGATTTGAGATGAATTTTGTCCCAGAAGTTGGGAAGACTTTGTTATTTAGGAGCTTCCTCGACTTGAAGTGGGCCCCATGACAATGGCGGAGTATGATAACTGATTCGATGCCTTATCTCGGTTTGGGCCTGGTTTGGTAGACACGCCATTAAAGAGAAATGAGATGTTCATCGCAGAGATGCATCCGAAATTCAAGAGTAATATGACAAATCACATCTTAGGGTCTTATGTAAATTTGGTGAACATAGGGTTGAGGTTTGAGAGCTTAGCACCGAAGACGTCTATTGCTGCACCAGTTGGGAACAACAAGTGGAAGTTTCAGCCACCAAGAGATATTTATGGGGTATTTTGTCATGAGTGTGGACAAAAAGGCACTTTGTTGCGAGTTGTAGGTCAAGTAAGGGATGGCAAGTGGCGAAAGCACCATTAGTTAAGGTGTCTATTGCTAAGGTACCGAAGCTGGAGGCACAAATGGCCAAGGCACAGTTTTCACCAAGGAACTACTATAACTGCCATCAACCTGGTCATATAGTTAGAGATTGTGCGATGCTTCATAAGGGAGAACAACCTTGAGCTTTTGCACTAACTTCAGCACCTTCCACTTCTACCGTTGTAAAGGGAAAACAGGTTTTGGAAGGTATTCTACATATTCTTGATATTCATATTCATGTCTTATTTGATACCGTTCTCTTAGTTTTATTTCTAGTAGCCTTGTTGATAAATTGAGACTGAAGCCAGTCATGGCTTTTGATTCTATTTGTGTGTCGAACTCTATTGGGGCCTTTGCCAATCTTTGTATGACTTGTTTAGGAGTTCCAATTTCTTGTTTTAACCAACTCTTTCTTATCAATACGTTTTTTTCGGGTTTTATGGGTTTTGATATTCTACGTGGGATGGATTGGTTATCTTGGAATAATGCAGTCTTTGATTGTGATAAGCGGACCGTATTTTTGAAGAAGGGGGTAGAGGTTCATACATTACCTTGTGAAGAGCCTAGCTCGCTTATGACTAGTTTTATTTATTCGCTTGATGCGATGGAGGAGGAGTTGGGTTCGATCCCTATTATTCGGGAATTTGCGGATGTCTTTGAAGAGGTGTCAGGTTTACCACCTCATCAGGAGATAGAATTTCACAATGATTTAGTGAAAGATGCAAAGCCTATTGTGTTGCCTATTCATAGCCTTGCACCGAAAGAGAAGTTGGAGCTATCAGTTAGTGATTTGTTGTAGAAGGTCTTGATCCACCTAAGTCATTCGAGTTAAGGAGCGCCCGTCGCCTTTGCTACGAAGGCGGACGGTTCCCTAAGACTATGTGTAGATTATCGTGAGCTCAACAAACGAATTATTAGGGAAAGTATCCTTTGCCTAGGATAGTTGACTTATTTGATCATCTTTATGGAGCTCGAGTGTTTTCTCAGCTTGATCTTGCTACGGGGTTCCATCAGTCGAGGGTAGTAGAGGAGAATGTACCCTTGACTGCTTTTAGATCTGACCAGTTTTATAGGTGGTTAGTTATGCCGTTTGGCCTAACTAAATGCTCCAACATATTTCATAGACTTAATGAATTGAGTTTTCGGGGATGTGTTGAATAAGTTTGTCCTTGTTTTTATCGATGATATTCTGGTCTACTCCAAGACCGAGGAGGAACATTCATGCCATCTAAGGATTGTATTGCAAATGCTAAGAGAGCATGTATTGAAAGTTAAGTTCTTGAAGTGTCATTTTTGCGTTCAGAAGTTAGGTTCTTAGGTCATGTTGTCTAGGTGGAAGGTATTTCCATTGATCCCGCTAAGGTTGTGGCCATTTGGGAATGGAAGAGGCTAGAAAGTGCAACTGATATTAGGAGCTTTTTAGGTCTAACAAGTTATTATAGGAGATTCATATAGGATTTCTCGAAGATTGCCTCTCTCTTAACAAATTTGATAAAGAAAGATGTCAGAGTTGTATGGACAGATAAATGCGAGCAAGCATTCTTAGAGATAAATGAAAAGTTGACTAGTGCTCCTGTTCTTACTATGCCAGATGGAGGTGAGGGTTTGACTGTTTACACTAATTCATGTGGAACCTGTCTAGGTGTTGTATTGATGTAACATGGAAGTGTTATCACTTATGCAAGCCAGCTGCTCAAACCGCATGAAGCAAGATATGCAACTCATGACTTCAAGTTATTAGCAGTGGTATTTTCATTAAAGACGTGGATGCATCATTTGCTAGGTGAAAGGTTTGAGTTATATACGGACCATAAATCTTTGAAGTATCTATTTACGCAAAAGGACTTAAGCATGAGGCAGCAAAGGTGGTTGGAGTTTCTTACGGTTATGATCTAGATATAATATATACTCTGGAAAAAGCTAATGTCATAGCAGATGTGCTCAGTAAGAGGCATGCAGTTATGGCGAATGTTAAGGCTCGTCTGACTTTGAATAGCCATATCAAAGAGAATCAGCTTAGGGATCTTCATTTTGCTAGGGTAGCTAAGAATGTAAGCGAGAATGAGGGAGCGGAGGGATTGCTAGGATTCGAGGTGGATAGTCGTGGCATTTTGAGAATGAATGGTAGGTTATGTATCCCAAATGTTGATGGGATTAGGCAAGAAGTTTTAGTAGAGAGTCACCATTCCAGGTTGATGATACATCTTGGGTCACTAAGAAGTATCAAGACATGAAGAGGATGTTCTGGTGGGAGGGCATGAAGAGAGATGTTTCTATCTTTGTGAGCAACTTTGCTAACTGCCAACATGTTAAAGGTAGTCACCAAAAGATGGTTGGATTGCTTCAGCCACTCGAGATTCTTAAGTGGAAATGGGAGCAGATTTTTATGGACTTTAGCAACGGATTGCCTTGGTTAAGGAGGGGTAATAAAGGTGTGTTGGTTATCGTGGATCGATTAACCAAGAGCGCATACTTATTACCCATTAAGCCTACATGTACAGCTTCTAGTTTGGTTATGTTATATGTTAAGAAGATCATCAGATTGTATGGTGTTCCTTATGATATCATGAGTGATAGAGATCCAATATTCACAAGCCAATTCTGGAAAGGTTTGCGTGAAGCATTAGGGACCAAGCTTAGTTGGAGCACCGCTTACCATCCATGGATTGATAGGCAAACAGAAAGGTGAATCGAGTGTTTGGAGGACTTACTATGAGCATGCATTTTATATTTTGGGGGTTCGTGGGAATAACACTTGTCGCTTGTTGAATTTTTATACAACAACAGTTATCAAGCTAGTATCGGAATGACATCATTTGAAGCATTGCATGGAAGGCCTTGTAAATCTCCATCATGTTAGCTAGAACCCGAGGCGTCTTGTGCTTGGGCCAAATATGATCCGAGATGCGTCAAATAAGGTCATAGAGATTCGGAAGCGAATCAAGGAAGCGCAAAATTGATAGAAGAACTATGCAGATGAGAGGTGTAGAGACATGGAATTCTTGGTTGGAGACTTTGTGTTTGTAAAGGTTTCTCCGATGAGAAGTGTGTCCAATTCGGAAGGGCTGGGAAGTTGGCTCCTCGTTATACAGAACCATTCCAGATTCTAGAGAGGATTGATACACTCACATATTGAGTCGAATTATCGATTAGGATATTGGGTGTACATAATGTATTTCATGTGTCACATTTGCGTAAGTTTGTGCATGATCCTTCGATGATAGTGGAAATATCGTAGTAGGAGGGCTTGGAGGTTGAGCCAAATTTGACTGTATTGAGACGGCTTGTTCATATTATTGATAGAGATACGAAGTGATTAAGGACTAAGGTTGTAAAGTTAGTCAAGGTACAGTGGAGTGAGGATGCTTGTGATTGTACGTAGGAAACAAAGGATAGTTTGAGAGAGTTCTATCCAGATTTATTTTTAGACTAGAGATTTCTTATCTTAGTGTTATATAGCTTTTGTAGTATTCTCACCACTTAAGGTGGAGTCGCTTAGTATGCATTTGGATTTCATTTTAGTTTGTATATAGTTTTAGTAGTACTATTTATATCTTGTTCTTCTATCTTTTTTTATTATCGTTCTTGTTTGAATTTCGACAACGAAATGTTCTAAATGCGAAAGAATGTAGCGACCAGAAATTCGAACATTTCGTCTTCGAATATCGAAACGTTTTGAAATATAATCAAGTGTTAAAAATAGGATTTTATAACCTTGTTAGATATCATTTAATTAATAAATAATGATAAGAAACTTGTATTTGAAAATTGTTTACAAAAATACATTCTTCGATGGAAAATCGATAATGTGACCGAAAATCGGTTTATCGGTATACAACTTTTCGATCGATATAAGTTGTCCGAACTCCTTTGCACTTGTCTAATAATCAAATGAACACATTAGCAACTAATTTATACATACCTCTTCATAAAGCATGGAACATTCTAGAACCTTCCAGTAGGATAAGAGACATATTATGTGTTACACCATAATTTCTACAGAGTACAAATTACGAATCGAAAGGAAATTTCGTTGGCTTGTAACTCTGAGACCCATTATTTGGTTGTTATCCTGCCTTTTAGCAATGTCGTGATACCAAGGAATTGACTGGAAACCAAAGGCAGTTCGTTCCAAAGATCGGTTATACACAAGTTTACTATGGATACTAGCAAATTTGGTCTGAGTCCGGATCGAGCTACAATTGATATGGCACGGCAAGTGAAGCTACGAAAGTCAACATTCCAAATTTTGGGTCAATCGGAGTTCATATGCTCAAGATATGGATCGGTCAAAATCAAGGAAGTCAACCTCATTCGGACTTATCAGGTTCGTATCCATCATAGGCTAACCTCCTTTGTATCCATACGCCTTCGTATCCATCAGAATTGGCCTTGCTCATATCCATGAAGGAAGCCCTATTTCGTATCCATCAACTTCCATTTCCTTCGTATCCATCAAGTTTGCATTTGTTCCTTTCGTATCCATCGGACGAATGCATCTCTCAGATCGATTAAGGTTGTTCATTTTGTATCGATATATGCTTCGTATCGATCCATGTTAATATATGTTTCGTACCGATCGACCAGATAATCGATACGAAACCCAACCCCTCCCATCGATACGAAGTAGCCTACAGTTATCTACTTCATATCGATCATGTGGATGTATATTTCGTATCGATCAACCAGATGATCGATACGAAACTATCACTTTCTATCGATACGAAGCCGACACCAGGTGATCGATATGAAGAGTGCACACCAGCATCGATACGAAAGGAATGGTATAGGATGGATACGAAAAGCATGGTCAGACAAAAGAAGTGGTCAACAAGCGTGAAAAGTGGATCGATCCTAAAGTATAGCGCCACGTCACCTGATCGATGCGAACTAAAAGCGACACGAAGCCATCGATACGAATTGTATCGATACGAACTCGGTAGTGCTTTACAAATACAAACTTGGATCGATCATAACTCAAAATCTACAAGTCCAAATGCCACCAAATTTTCACAGGAGATTGCGTACCACCTCAAGAATGTCCTTGATCGATCTCAGGTCAAATGGAGGTGTTTTTGATCGATACGAAATGTACACGTATCGATCCCAAATCGCCCCAGATCGATCACGTGGGCCCACCCACATGTGAGAAGGAGTCTTCCGAGATCTGAGCTAGATATTTTCAGCCTACACCTATAAATAGCAGCCCTACGCCTCCAGAAAAGGGACTTTTTGGGTTCTTCTACACTGTTACTCTGTTGGAACTCCGTTGTAACTTGGATACTATTGATTGTACTCTTGTAAATCAATAGAGAATCATCAATAAAACAACTACTCTTCAAAGTGGACGTAGGCTACAATGCCAAACCACTATAAATCTTGTCTTTCTACTGCATTCCTTTTAATTTTTTGAGTGTTCTTCATATTTAATCCTACTACATACAATCTATCTGTGATCTGTGACTGTGATTTGGTGCTTTCATCTATAATTTGGTGTTTGTGACCAATTGTGGCGCAAACATTGGTTTCCAACGAGAGCTTAAGCACCAGACTCGGTATCCGAGAGCATGTAGTTCGAGTGCAAGAGTCATAGCATCAACCAAGATCAAGATCATTATCTAGCTAAGATAAGAAGCTTAGCCGAGGGTAACTATTGTCTGAACCAAAAGCATTTCAACAAGTATCAAAAATCAACGGTTCAGATAGCCCAGGCCGAGCCCAACGATCAGGATAAACAGATGATATCCAAGAAGCCATATATAGAAGCATCACGTCAACAATTTGCGTTAGAATGCGCTCAACCAGATGATGATAAGCATTCAAATCTAAGCCGCACATAACAGGCCAGGTCATCAATCTAAGAGAAAGCACTTGACCAATGAAAGAACCTTAAACTTGCTATAAATAAAGGACCACCTACTATAGTAAAAGGGCCGACACTAAAAAAATAATTGAAATACAAAATCATATTGTACTTTCCTATATTAGAGTTCTTCTTACAAATTCATTAATGGGGGAAATGTATAGACTCAATGTAAGAAGCCTCTCGACTATGTAAGAGTGACTAAATAAGAAAAGGACGGTTAATGTAGGGACTTTTAGCTCGAACCACTATAAAGTCTCGGTGTTATTTACTTTATATAATTTATCTTCTGTGCATTGGCTATTGCAACTCTATGATTCAACATCTCATAACATAAGCTTGATTGTCTCACATCACGGTAATCTCTTTGCCAGGTTCAAAAATCCAACCAGCTTTCGGAGCTATACTATTGGACCTCGGGGTGTTGGTGTAGACAAAATTTTGCACTAACATTTTTGGCGATAAAAGGAGGGCCCGAACCTTTGCACCTTGTTTCTTCTCGAAAATCCAATAGAACATTCGAGTCAGTTATGTCTGGTTTTGAAAATGAAGAAGTCATCTCGGAGCTACCCCTCAGCCTTTACATTCATCTCATTGAAGAGGACAACAATGAGAGGTTGGTCACCCTCATTTCGGGGGAAAAGATTGGCAGAGAATATGATCCTGTCTATAAGCTTCAAGCTTCTCGGATCAGATAGCTTTTGGAGTATCTTCACGGATCCCTTTAGGAATCGACCTAATTCCGAAAGATGATTAAGACCCTGAATAGTGAAGTTAGGAATCTTTCCACCAAATCGTTGAAATATGAGATTTTAGTTTCTTCCAATAAGAGAGCCCTCCTAATCACTCAAGATGTTGAGTCTTGAAAGAAATTAAAGCAGGATCGGGTTCTTACTCCACTCAACCAAAGCTTGTCTCAGATATTCTTGGAAACTCGTGAAAACTTCTCTTACTCGGATTATCCTCCATCAAAGAAATAATACCTGAAGAGTGAGAAGTATTGTATCTATTAAATTGGCACAAGACAGATATATGTCGAAGGCTCTCTTACACGGTCGAGAAATTCATACAGAAAAGGAAGTTAACCAAATTTATTAAACGTTTATTTGAATATCTTGTTTCAAAATTATTCACTTTGTTCTTTTTTTATGACGCCAGGAGAATTCCATGTAACTCTTACCAAATGAATGAATATGGCGCTTTTCTACAAAGATGAATATGCAAGAAGAATCCTTTTTAAAAATCAAATTCCCACGGTCAAATGGAAGATACCAATTTTATTAATATGCTCTTCTCGACTATAACCTCTTCCGCAAAAGTTTTAACCTTAAGGAAGGCACTTCATGATCTCGAATTCCTTGAAGTTTAGTCAAAAAGTCTTGGCTTAATTTTGGCGCATTCCTCTTCAGCATAACCCTGTCTGTCGAGTCTTTACTTGAAGGGTGCATTCAAGTCTCGACATCTATGGTATCTCTTCGGCATGTCCTCTCTCTTTAAGAACTTTTGCATATCATACTTGCATTTATAATTTAAGGACTGAGACTCGTCCATTGATCTAACGAGATCAATCAAGAGTTTCACTTTTTTCATAAATACTGATTCTATCAATAATTTTCCTTCTTAAACTCGAATCATTCTATCGAACAATATGATTTATAAACTGCGTGATTTCAAAAGTCTTTTACAAAATAGTCTGAAAGTACTCTTTTCAAAGGATTCATACCCTTTGCTAAGTTACAACCAGTGTTTCATATGACCATTAACTTAAAATAGTTTTTGATGGCCGACGCCTGCCAAAAGCGATTGTAGATCGCCGACCCCCTCCAAAAGCGGTTGTATATGGCCAACACCCACCAAAAGTGGCCGTAGATTTGGACCTAACGATAAGTTGGTAGACCTCGCCATAAGAGCACCCCTATAGTGATGTGCTACAAGTGTAAGGTCATATCACCTGGGTTTAAAAAGACGTCGAAAAGTAGAATGCATGCTGATAGTGAGCCATAGTCAAGAAGTATCATGCATTGGGTAGATTCCCAATTAAATTAGAATATTGGGTAGATTCCCAATAATAGTGAGTGATAGTCAAGAAGTATCATGCATTGGGTAGATTCCCAATTAGATTAGAATGTTGGGTAGATTTCCAATAGTAGTGAGCCATGGTCAAGAAGTACCATGCATTGGGTAGATTCCCAATTAGATTAGAATGTTGGGTAGATTCCCAATGGTAGTGAGCCTGGTCAAGAAGTGCCATGCATTGGGTAGATTCCCAGTTAGATTAGAATATTGAGTAGATTCCTAATGATGTGAGCCATGGTCAAGAAGTATTATGCATTGGGTAGATTCCCAATAACGGTGAGCCATGGTCAAGTAGTACCATGCATTGAGTAGATTACCAATTAGATTAGAACATTCGATAGATTCCCAATAATACTGAACCATGGTCAAGTAGTACCATGCATTAGATCAGAATGTTGGGTAGATTCCCAATAATAGTGAGTCATGGTCAAGCAGAACCATGCATAAGACTAGAATTGGGTAAATTCCCAATAAGGAAAGAATGCTAGGGAAAAGTTCCTAAGTCAAGGTATTGAATAGACTCTCGATAAACATAGAAGAGGTAAACCTGAGAATAGAATCAGAACAGGACGAAACTCCTGATTGTGCTACTGGGCTGGCTCCAGACAAGGATCCAGTAATAAAACTCGGTTGGGTATGAGATATTGTTTCGACAAGAGTATACCAGGGGGCAAGGGATACTGCACAAAGAGAACATTCTAAAGCACACTCAAGCAAAGTGATGACATAAGAAATAAAATTGAAAAGAATGAAGTTCCTTTACATCTATATGGATATAATTTTTTTTTGCAATTTTATAGTCATGATAGTTTGTCCAAGAAAGTGTTACAAGAAATAAGCTTAGAAGAACGCCTAAATCAGTGAAGAAATAATATTACAAAAATCGGATTACAAAATTAAGAGCATCAAAGGATAAAGTATAAGAATGAAGGGAGGAGATCCTTCCAAATGAGCAAGTAAGGGTGGCAAGTCAAAGCTCTTTGAAATAATCTTAGTTTTATTATCTTAGAAGTAATTTATTAGCAACTCATCCTTAGCCTCCTTTCCTCCCTCTATCTAAAAGGGATTGCGATGTCATTCCTCGAAGCCATATTTTAATTTAGGCTTCACTCTTCTCCAAGGTAAAGTAGCCGTTAACTTTTAGACCTAGCTTTGATTCGAGGAAATCACTCTTAATCTCAAAGGCCTTAAGGGTTGCGTTTATCTTTTGAAGTTCAGCTACCTTGTCCTCATAAGATTAGTAAACAGAAGCATAGCCTCGTTGAGTTTTTGAGCAGTCAAGTAGGATAATCCCTAAGGAACGTCAATTTAAGATTAATAAAGAACAAAAATAGGAAATAAAGAACTCCATGTCGGCTACTCTAGTTTGAGATATTATGTAACAATTGCATCGTATAAGGATGAATGGTAATTCAAAAATTATAAGGTCATCAAGAAAGTTTCATTTAGAAAATTATACAAGCCAAAAGTTATAGAGGTCATATTGTTACAAGGATAAGTTACAATGTGTTTTCTTTATCAAGCATATTATTAGGAATATTTTCTTATACCTCCTCATCAGTAAAAAGAGCTTCTTCCTCCTTCTCTATCGGGGACTTTGCTTTATCCTCCATAATGGCTTCATTTTCCTTTTCCTTCCTACGTTCCTCGTACCTTTTAGCAAAGTTAGCTTCTACCATGGTAGCATTTCCCCAAGATAGGTCAGAGAAAAAACTATGTTTTGGTCTCGATGGTGAGTGTAAGCATCAAATAAGACTTGGAAGGCTTGTGTGCTTGCCTCCTTCTTATGCTCTTCTCTAGAAATATAATATTCTTTATCAACCACCCCAGCCTTGGCTTTCTCCAACCACTTGTCTTTTTCCTCTAAAGCTTTCTCAAAAGTCTCGATCTTATGATCTCTCTCTCTAGCACTCCTACCTAATTCCTCTACTTGATTATTCATCTCCTGAACTTTAGATTTTAATTCCACAAACTACTTTTTCATTGCTTCGGTGGTGGCCACCGTTTCCTCCATTTCCAACCACCCGTATTGAAAGGTGGAGATTTCCCCTACAGTCTAGAAAGAGGCGACAGAGTAAGAACAAATGTTGGAATCATAAACCTATACATGAAAGAATTCATTCCTAACTTGATGCTCTCCCGAAGGCTATACTCGATTGCTCTATGAATTCATCAGGCAGAGGTTGGAGGTCTAGCATGTGCTTCGTTAATGGCATAGAAAAGGTCACCTTCAAAGGCATCCCTTATGATTTCTATTGCTTGCTTGTTTTTCTTGGTAAGAAGATCTGAATCCATTCCCTTGGAACTTTCAGCTTTAGAGGATCCAGAGACCTTTTGTTTTTTCAAGATGAGTGTATCTTTGTCCGAAAGCAATGACTTAGATCTTTTTTTGGCCCTCTTCCCCTTATCTAGGGAGCCGGTCTTCTTAGAAGAGGAAGTCATTGCAACAAGGAGAAAGAGATAAGGTTGAAATCAAAATTAAGACTAAGTTGTACTAAGAGCATAAAATAAGCTAGTCTAATGATTAAAGGGTGAAACCCTCAGTCTCGTTTTTTTCATAATTGGATTCGGTTTCCTCTCCACTATCAGTGACTATGACATAAGACTTCTCGTACATCCTTGAGCATTTAATTCTGGAAAATTTAGCTGAAGGAAGTAGTAGCTTGAACTTTCAGTTTGCTTTCGATAAAATTCAAGTGTCGGTATCGCTGTAAAGATGGAATCTCCATGACTTCCTTATACCTATCCTTAAATTGATTAGTGACGGTTGGGTCATCACTCTTCTCGGGTCTCACTGTTTGAGATTTAACAAAATAATGAAACATGACCTAGAATATGGATAAGTTTAAAAGAAAGCAAAATATCCAAGGACACACCAGCATTATTAAAAAGGGTGGTTATTCAGTCAGAAGGGGCCTTAACAAAGAACCACCGATGTTGCGTTATTTTGCTGAATGGATCCTTCCAAGGGATAACCTTAAAATTTTGAGAAAATTCATAAGAAACTCCCTAACGGACTTAGACTCTAGCATCGAACATATAATTGACCTCAGTAACGGATATATCCCGATAGCCTTGTTCAAAGTATAGAATCGTCATTGCAGATAAAGTTGAATAGGAAGTAGCCAATAGTTGAAAGAGTTTAATGTGGTAAAATTCCAAGACCCCAACAAATAAAGGGACTAGTGGAAAGAAGATTCCATGTTCTAAATGTTCTATGGACCATACAAAATATCCCGCTAGAGGGTTACTAAAATGCATCCCGGAGCCATGAGCGATCGTTTCAAATCTGGCGATCCCATAGAAAGACAAAAGTTCGTTGAGATCTTGCTGAATTTTGATAGGAGCATCTATTTCCAACCTAAGAAAAGGGGGCAAGATATGTAACTATTAAAGAAAAGTCGGCATTATCCCCAAAATAAGGATTACGCAGGTTAAAGCCAGTAAGAACCTAAATCTAATTCTTTGTTAAGCAAGAAAAGGAAGTGCATCGATGATGATATTAGCAATCTTAATAAGAATAATAAAATTGAAAAGAACTTACCGATTTACGAATGGATTACAAAGGATCGAAGAGAGCTTGAAAATATCAATGGCGGTTTTACAATTTTAACAGGCGAAAAGAGGAGAGAAAGAGGAAAGATTGTTTATATTAAGAAGGAATGACATAGATTGAAGAGAGGATAGTTTTTCACCATAGATCTCATTTAACAACTATCCATAAAAGCAATATCAAGAGATTTCCCCATCGGATGTCAAATCATCCTTGCATAGGAAAAGATGGACGCTTTTTAAAGATAACCAGTCAACCAACAACATCTGGACTCACATTTAATGCAAGTTTAGAACACGTCCCTTCAGACGGCTAGTCCTAAATGATCACTTACAAATTCCATGTTGCAAGTACCATCTTGACCTCATGGTCTCAAATTAATCTTCGCCTCTCGACAACTAAATAATTTCGCTTATCACTTAACGTAGATGGCTTCAAGTGCTAAGCACGATTTCAAAAACTTTAACCTCACGGTCCTAAAATAGATTTCGCCTCTCGGCGTTCAAACAATTTCGCTTCTCACTAAGCATAGATGGCTTCAAGTGACAAGTACGATTTCAAAATTTTTGCCCTCATGGCTCTGAAATAGATTTCGTCTCTCGACGTTCAAACAATTTCGCTTATCACTTAGCCTAGATGGCTTTAAGTGATAAACACGATTTCAAAAACTTACCTCACGATCTTAAAATAGATTTTGCCTTTTGGTGTTCAAACAATTCCACTTATCATTTATCCAAGATGGCTTCAAGTAACAAGCACGATTTCAAAAACTTTGACTACATGCTCCCAAAATATATTTTGCCTCTCGGCGTTCAAACAATTTCACTTATCACTTAGCCTAGATAGCTTCAAGTAACATGCACAATTTCAAAAACTTTGACCTCACGGTCCCAAAATAAATTCGCCTCTCAACATCCAAACAATTTCACTTATCACTTAACCTATATGGCATCAAGTGATGCGACCTGATCCAAGAGTTGCAAAACCCAAGTCCTATCTTTCCATTGCCGCCGCCGTTCATCGCCAACAAAGCTCCTCGCCTTTGACCACCCCTGACTTTGTTCTCGCCTTGACTTAGCCATGCAACTTTGTTGCTCTGCTTTTCCAAATCGCTATCGGTCCTTCTTCTTTGAATTGCTGTCGACCCTTCTATTTTAGATCACCATCGATCCTCCTTTCCATAAGCCGCCAAAACTCTGAGTTTATTCGTGTTCTTCTTTTGGTTCTTGACTATAGGTGGGTTAGGTTGATTTTCGTGCTCGTTTTTCAATTCGATGACGGAGTTGTATCAGTGATGATTGTCGAGGAAAATCCGAGTTTATTATGATTTTATGGAAGAAGATAGTAAATCGAGTCCCGAGTTCTTCGCAGAACGACACTCGGGCCTTGCCCCGGTGCTTGACATGTTTTACTATCTTCGTCCACAGAATCAAAATTGACTTGTACTAAGTTACATTGTTGATACAACATAATGTATCGCGAACTGGTTTTAATCCTTCCGGAGGGGAATAACGGTTTAGGATAGCGTCTCGCAAGCAGCTTATGTTGTTATCGCCTTCCGGAGAGTTTGAATTGGTCTCGGTTTTGCACACTCGGTGTACCTGAACTGAGAAGGGCTTTCCACGTTGCTTTAGACAACGAATTTGTTATCGATCGTTGATCATTAATAGGTAAGTGTAGAAGATATAATTTTGAAAGATGATATGAAAAGCCCTTTTCATTCTTTACTATGAGCGAACTATCTACACGGGATAGAGCGTCGTAGTGTTCAAGACACCGAGCTCACCCCATATAGATAACACACGACACTTGCCCTAATATATACTTGAATCCGATGTGGCGGTGTAGATCGATATTCCTTTGGAAATCAAGTGTTGTAGGGGAATTTTTAGCTAAAGATAGAACTGACTGACTGCGTCGGATGCAAGTTCTGTTGTATAGAATGAAGTATCCGTCTTCTCGTCGTAAGTCCAGTGGAGGAAGTTTAGCACTTTCAGAAGCTGAATCGTCATCCGTCGTCCCTTCCTCTTCTGTTTTGCAAGCTGAATACGGTCAACTAGTTTCGGTTGGCCCGGTTGTGGACCGAACTCCTCCGAATTTCAGAGTTCATCTTAATCCACCGAAGAGATCTTCCTCCGTAATTTCCGCTAAGGTTCTGCATAACATTTGCTTGCAACAAGGCATTCCAGACGATGATGTGTGCCTTTTGGAGAAGAATGAGTTTGCCCATACACCGCCTTCGAGATACACTACTTGCCACCGGTACATGTGCTTAAATGAAGAAATGGCTCCCTTCAATGACTTCTTGAGAGAAACTCTTTCGAACTTGGGAATTTTCCCATTCCAAATTCATCCTAATAGATATGTAATTTTGACTTGCCTGCACGTTCTGTTTATGCAGACATTAAATCGTACTTCGAGTTTCGACGAGTTGATATATTTTCTCAAGTTTAATAGGAGAGACGAGTGCCCATCCCATTCATCATCGAGGCCAGAGGAACCACAAGATCGTGCTACAGCTTCAAAGCAATCTGTCTCAACTCAAGACTCAATACTTCTTTGTTAGATGTCCTGAAGGGTTTAACTGTCTTTGGACAACGGGGAGTAAGTTCTCTTCCTTACTTATCGAGTTTTGATATGTGGCTATGGGAATTCTGATAGGTCAAATACTTTCTACAGTTTTTCCAATGCCAAATAAAGACCTATCACTCAACCGTATTTTCTATACCCTGAAAGCCATAGATGCGGAGGAGAGATCAGTTAAACTTTTCCTAACGGATGAAAATTTGCTCCGGTATAGTCTATTGCATCCTGGGAGATTTGCCGTAGCGGTTGAAGTCTCATCTCCTTCTCGTTCCAGAATAATGCTCTGCTTCTTTATCACATGATTCTGAAGAGGGTGGTTTTCAGGAAAAGGAAGGCTTGTCTAGCGAGTCTATTGAAGAAACTCATGAGAGAAGGGATGTCATGATTGAGCCAGTTTTCTGGTCAGAATGCCCCCAATTCTAGGGGAAGGGGAAGAAAAGTTCAAGCAGCGAGAGGGCAAGGTTGCAGTGGCCATAGAAAATGAGGAGGGTGAAGTTGGGAGTAGCAGTAGTTATGATTCCTCCTCCAGTGATGATGATTTCAACATAGGTTCTGGTGACGGAGACTCTGAATCATGTGACGAGACTCTGGGAATGAGTCCTATTTTTCAGGATTCGGCTCCCCAAGAGATCCGCAATAAAGATGCTCCCCCAGTAGCCGAGTGACGTCAAGAGTCCCCGATTAAAGATGCCGGTGTAGACTTTTGGGATTTGAGCATCGTTTATGTGGATATCGATGAACTTATGGGGGAAAATTTCAAATTCGAAGGGACGTCCACTCGCCCGGGTCATATCGCGCCTGGAGTCAGCCTGATTTCTATCGCAATGGCTTTTCGATCCGGTTTATGATGTCCTTTTAGGCCCCTTAAGACACATTACACATTTTACTAGGGTCATATTCACTTACACACACATTGTTCAGGCCTATTTCTTGTTATTAAAGCTTTTTATTTATTCTTCATGTCAGGTACCATGAGAAGCCGCGGACTTTACGACGATATCGAGCAATTCACCGATTCGCAACGTTGGTCGAAATGGTCCACATGCTGCCATCAGCCCCATGAGACTGAAGAGGAATGGAGAAGGCGGAAAGACTTGGAGGCCGAAGCTCGTCGCTGGAATGACAGGGAATGGGGTCAGACGTATAAAAGTGGCTATGAGAAGAGAAAAATTCTTGATGACCGAGTGGAACCATCCAAGAAGTCAAAGGTTGATCGTGGTTCTCATCCTTCTAAGCAATAGACCTTTGCCCTGACCCTAGTTTCCGTCGGTCTTGAAATTCCGATTTCTTCCATTCAGGCTCCGTCTTCATCTCAAGTCCCATTGACCCACATAGTGCTTGCTTCTAGTTCCTCGCTCCCTCATAGGAGGCCGGCTTACATTCTTCCGTCTAGTACCCCTAGACTTGAAGCTGCGCTCCCTGAGTGGTTTTTAAAGGGAGTTAAGTTTGACCGCAACCTTCGCCCAATTCGCAAAGATTCCAATATGCCCCACCTTCAGCCGATTCAAAGCAATTTAGAGCAAGCCGAGGGATGGGAAAAGCTATGCAAGCAGCTGGCCGATACGAACCGTAATAATTATCAAGAAATCCTCTTCTTTGAATCGGAGAAAGACAACTTCGAGAGGGTGTTAACGGAACATGATGCTAGAATTGAGTGACTGGTACAAGAGAGGGACGCGATGCTCCAGGAGAGCAAGAATAATGTCGGCATACTGAAGGAGCTGAAAGGGGCCCATGTGAAAATAGAGATTGTATTTCGAGATGAAATTAAGACGGCCCATGCGGATGAAGTTAAGTCGAAAGAGGAGCTCGAAGCTCATATATGATAATTGAAGCCCAGAACTATCGTTGATAACAACAAGATTGTTGAAGGGCATAACAAGACAGTTGCAGAATATGAGGAGATCATGAGGTCCCGTGATAAGACCATCTCCGATTAAGCCCAAATGATTGCCTCTCTCCAAGAAAGAATTGTGCAGCTTTGTGCTGACAAAATTTGTGTTGAAGTTGAGAAGGCCGCCGTTACAGTAGATTATTTGGAGCTACAGGACACTTTCGAAAAGAAGATGGACGATACCATCTTAAATTTCTATGTCGACTCCCTGTTGCATTAGGGTAGTCTCAGCTATTTGGGCCCCAAGCTCCCATGCACTCTCACCGTGGTTTGGGAGGAAATTCTGGCCCGTTTCCAAGAGAACGGGGACGTCTATACTGAGCAAGAGTTGGAGGATGCCTACCTTAATGAGGAATTGAAGAGGGCACTGATAGAGGGTCGAGAGATCCTGCAAATTGAGAAGGAACAAGAGGTTGCCGATAGTGCTATGACTTCAACTGCCAAAAAATTGTCGGAGCCCCTTGTCTCCAGGCCTGACAAATCATCAAGATAGCCTCGCAATCAATTGGCAAGTTATGGGCCCGAAACTTCTTCAAAAATTGTGCATCCATCAAAAGAAGGAGAAGGCGGGGAATATGAGATCGACGTTCTCGGAAATTCCTCTGATGCAGGTAACCCTCTTGTTTCCCCCGAGTTTGAGAATTTTCAGCTCATGCCGCAAGAGCAAGACAAACTTAACGCTTTCATTTTGATCTTATAGGTCCGTCTTCTTTACATATTGATCCATCGATTACCTCAATGCCCGGGCCCGCCGCTATTTCAACCGCCTCGATACTTGTCTCCATAGCAGCTCTGATTGCTGTGTCTGGTTCGCAACCGGGGTCGGAATCTAAGAAGATCGCTGAATTGCATGGTCTAGACGACCCCTCCGTATCTTTAGAGGGCAACTTCATGGCAGTCGAAGCTCGAGCAGGAGGTCCAGACTGAACAGCCATGTAAATCTGAACAGCAACTGATTGTCGTTAAGAAGGAAAAGGTTGAAGCGATAAAATCTTCGAGAAGCCCCTGCAAATCCCAGAAGCGCAAGATGAGAGGGGGGTAGAAGGTCGGAGAGTAGGGAGGAGATGCCAGCATCGAGGAGATAGTTGATATCATTGGCAGCGACACTACCCCTGGCCGGGATTCTGAAGGGAAGCAGAAACTTCCAACTAAAGGTGGGAAGGGAAGCGGTGGAAAGAGGCGTTGACAGGTCCGTATAACAGTAGAGCCAATTTTTTCAGATATTCTATTTTGTTCAAGTGCAGAGCCTATGCTTACTGCTTTGATTGTTGTAGCATTTGTATTTTTCCTTTTTGTTGGCCGATATTGTGTGGGTACGGCCCCCATATTTTTACTTTGTACAGAAAACGTTGTAATCAATATAATGTTGACATTTTAACTGTAACTTTACCTGTCTACTTATCTGTGTTTTATGCACTTATGTTAATTTCATTTACTGCTATTTTATTTTATCTAGTCCTGTGAGTACCACCAAAATTCTTTGTTTGGAGTAACAGAACTGTGAAGTGTTTTTGTGTTTTGAGTATTTTTATTTGAGTATTTGTGTGTGCCCCCAATTCACAGGGTTGTTTACTTCGAACACGTGATAAATGACCGGTTGATTCGAGTGATTTTCGGATGTATGTGATTGGTTCTATTTTATGGTTCCTCTCTTCGGGAACTTATGATTTGTACGACTTGATTTAAGATGTATTGTTGGTCAACAATTGGAATTTTCTGCTGATTCATAGTAGTTTGACATTGTTGGATTCACACCCGTTTCTCCCGATAGCGGGAGTGGGTTGATTCTTGTTATTCCTGCAATGGACGAGTTTCCCGGTAATACCGGTACTTAAGAGTAAGCGCGGCTTATGAAATGCGTGGCTTTTGGGGTCGATATGACTCGTCGGCCTAGAACGGTTCAAAACTTTTCGACGTTACCAATCTTTGTGCAACGTGAGGAGTTTATGCGTCAAGAGCATGATTCCACGGCTCAAAAAGAGAAGTTAGCGGCTTATGGGATGCGCGACTTTGATTTGGACCTTCCCGGTGCTGCCGGAGCAACACTGGTTCTTAAAAGGTAGGGATCGGGTTCTGCCGATCCAACGGTTTGAGTCGATTTGCTTCCGTCGACCCAGGAGGTAAGTGGAGCATACTTGAGCGTGATTCCACTATCTTAAGCAATGATTGAATGGTTTTGAGTTGATTTGACCTCGTCGACTCTACTAGTTACCTTTATGAACGCAGTTTTATCGGTTCATAAAGCAAAGCAATTTTATTAAGAAAAGTTGGGCAAGTTTTGCCTATTTACAATGCCCCTGATATCCCGAGATGGCTTATTTGCTGAAAAATAGGAAGTACATAAGATAGCTTCAGGTAAAGTAACGACGCAGCGATTCGCTGTTCCATGCTTGGGAATCTGAATTCCATCAACGTTTGTTAGTTTGAAAGTTCACTCACCTAGCTTTTGACTTATAGACTCATTTGGGGATGAGGTCTCCCACTTTGAAGGTTTGGTTGTGAACTTTGTAGTTGAAGTACCGTGCGGCCCTTTTTTGGTGAGCAGCAGTCCATAGTTCGGCTTCTTCCCTCTTCTCGTCAATCATATCAAGTGACTCGAGTAGGAGCTGCTCATTTTGGCTCTGGTTGAAATCCTGCCTTCGATGAGATGGGACTTCTAGTTCGATGGGGATCATTGCTTCTGAACCATATGCCAAGGCAAACAGAGTATGCCCATTTGTTGCTTTGTGTGTTGTTTTATAAGCCCATAGTGCGGGTGGAAGTTCATAAATCCAATTCCCTTTAGTTTTAGTTAACCGCTTTTTGAGGGTGGATTTGATGATTTGTTTATTGCTTCCACTTGCTTGTTTACTTGCGGATAAGTGACCGCGGAAAAGCTTTTCTTGATTCAGAAGCATTTGTAAAAGTCTTTGAACTCGGCGCTTTCGAATTGGGTCCCGTTACCGGTGATGATTTTCTATGGCACACCAAACCTGCAAATAATGTTTTTAGTAAATAAATTAATGACTTTCTTTGTGGTAATGGTGGCCAGCGGTTCTGTTTCGGCCCATTTTGTGAAATAGTCAATGGCAACTATAGCATATTTAGCCCCTCCTTTGGCTATTGACAATACACCAATCAAATCAATTCTCCATATCGCGAATGGCCATAGGCTAACCATCTACATTAGCTCTCTTAAGGGGTTCTTTTGATCTTGCTGAATCTTTGGCATCGGTCTCACCGTCTGGCATAATCTGTTGCACCGTAGTTTACCTTTGGCCAGAAATATCCGTACTGGAGGATTTTCTTTGCAAGGGTTTGCCCCTCGGTATGGTCTCCACAATCGCCTTTGTGAACTTCTCTCAGAATCTATTGAGCTTCGTTGTTGGTCACATATCTGAGCAAGAGGGTAGAGAACCCTCTTTGGTAGAGTATTCCATCATGTATTATAAATTGCGGTGCCTTTTGGAGGATCTTTTTCCACTGGTTCCTATTCGGGGGAAGAGTTTCTATAAGCAAGTAGTCTCTGATTGGCATCATCCATGTTTTTAGTTTGACCGCGGTTTCAAAAATCCAGTTGATATTCATTTCGCTTATACTTGGTGTGGTCAGGGTCTCAATCGGGACTAGTCCCAACGATTGAGCTTCTCCGGATTTGGCCAATTTAGCTAAGTAATCAGCCTTTGTGTTTTTCTCCCTCGGGATGTGATTTATGGTGTAATGTTTGATGTCGTTTAGCAACTCTTGCACTTTAGATAGATATGGGGCAAGGTTCCCCCCTCGAGGCTGGTATTCACCTTTCATCTCGCAGACGACTAGTTGAGAGTCGCTGTAGATGTGAATGGATTTTATTCTAAGTTCCTTCACGACTTTCAGTCCTACTATTAATGCCTCATACTCCGCTTCATTGTTTATCACAAGTAATTCCAAGCGTAGGGCGTAGCAAACGATTCGTCCTTCGGGAGTTTCAAGCACTACGCCTGCCCCCAAGCAGAGGTTATTAGACGTTTCATCGACGAAGAGTTTCCATCGTGTTTCTGCTTCCGGAGGTGTCTCTTCTTCATCATCCCATATGGTAAATTCGGCGATGAAATCTGCCAACGATTACCCGTTTATTGCCCTTCTAGGATTGTAAGTGATTTCATATTAACTTAATTCGATGTTCCATTTGATGAGTCGCTCGGAAGTCTCGGGTTGGTACAATACTTTCTTTAAGGGTTGATCGGTTAATACTTTGAACGGGTGTGATTGGAAATACGGTCGTAACTTCCTGGACGTGATCAAGAGGCAATACGCTAGCTTTTCCAATTTTGGATAATTTTTCTCAGCTCCAACGAACCGATTGCTAGTGTAGTGTATGGGCCGTTGAATTCTAGCTTCTTCACGCACAAGAGAAGCACTCAATGCGCGAGGTGAGACTGCTAAGTAGATGAATAAGTCCTCTCTGTCTACTGGCTTCGATAGGATCGACGGGGTTTCCATATGTCGCAGCAACTCTTCAAACGTGGTTTGACAAGCCTCATTCTATTTGAAGTTCTTCTTCCCTTTCTTTAACGCATCAAAGAATGGTATACATTTGTCGGTGGCTTTCGAGATGAACCGGCATAGCGCTTCGACTTTCCCATTCAAGCTTTGTAATTTCTTCTTGTTCTTCGGGGCTTGGACTTCTCGTAGGGCAGTTATTTGCTCTGGATTTGCTTCAATGCCTCTGGTGTTCACCATGAATCCCAAGAACTTTCTGGAGGCTACACCAAAGTGAAATTTGAGTGGATTGAGTTTCATTCCATATCTTCAGAGTATTTCAAACATTTCAGCGAGATTATGGTGATTGGTTGCTATTTTTGATTTCACCAACATGTCATCCACATAGATCTCCATGGTTTTCCTGATCTGACGCTTGAACATGGCATTTACTAATCTTTGGTAGGTTGCCATTGTGTTGTTTAAACTGAATGGAATTACCCTGTAGCAATATAATCCTAGATCGGTGATGAAGCTGGTGTTTTCCTGGTCAGGTTCATGCATCAAGATCTTGTTGTATCCCGAGTATGCATCCTTAAATGATAGTAGTTCATCTCCAACTGTCCCGTCCACAAGCTGGTCAATTCTGGGTAGTAGAAGCTGGTGTTTTCCTAGTCAGGTTTGTGCATCAAGATCTGGTTGTATCCCGAGTATGCATCCATAAATGATAGTAGTTCATGTCCAGTTGTCCCGTCCACAAGCTGGTCATTTCTAGGCAGTGGAGAACTATCTTTCAGGCAGGCCTTGTTTAAGTCTGATTAGTCGATGCAAGTTCGCCATTTCCTATTGGACTTCTTGACCAAAACTGAGTTAGATACTCGTTTGGGGTAGGGCGCATCATGGATAAAACCATTGGCAATCAGCTTGTCTACCTCTTCTCTCAATGACTTGGACCGCTCGGGGCTTAGGTTGCACCTTTTCTGCTTTACCGGCGTAAACCTAGGATCAATGTTGAGTGTGTGGCATGCAATTTCCGGTGATACCCCACACATATCGGAATGTGTCCAAACGAACACATCCAAGTTGGCACGAAGAAATTTAGTAAGTTCTAATCGCATCTTGCTTCCAAGGTGTGATCCAATTTTCAGGACCCGTGTCGGGTCATCCAGATCGACTGGAACAGACACTGTCAGTCCTGCCAGTGCTGCCCGATCCTCCCCTGAACTCTTCTTCCTAGGGTCTAAATCCTTGTCGAATCGGCAATGGTCCCTAAGCCAGGGGCGGCTTAGAAGTTGCTATTTGAATGGTTCGCGGATGTGGAGAGTTCTCACCACATCCTTTCCTTTTTTCCTTTCTTTTAGATTCGCGCAGTTCTGCGATGTAACATTCCCTGGCAGCACATTGATCTCCTTTGATCACCCCAGTTCTATTCGCCATTGGGAATTTCATGCTGAGGCACTACTAGGCTAGTGCGACTTTGAAATCAGCCAATGCGGGCCGGCCAATGAAGGCATTGTATGCGGAAGTTTCATCTACAATTATGAAAATTTGGATGAGGGTGACTCTTCAGTCGCCTTCCCCAAGTTCTACTGGCAAGTCAATCGTCCCGAAGGGTTGTTTTGGTTCGTCAATGAATATTTGAATTTTTGTTTGGCAGGCAGATACATCGTTCATGCTGATCTTCATCTGGTCAAAGGTGCATTTGAAAAGAATATTCATAGAACTACCGCAGACAACCAATACTCGTCGGACCATAACCTGTCTGATCCCTACTGTCACTACCATGAGATCAAAAGTTGGAGCTTCAATCCCTTTGATATCCCAATTTCGGAATACTATATCATCGTTTAGAGTTTTCTGCTGCTTGGCAAGAGTTCCATCTTCGATCACGAGGCATGAATTCTTCGGAGCGTGTTTTAATGAGTTGTCATATCGCTCCATTTCTCTCCAACTCTTCTGTGCGGGATGAGGTCCTCCAGATATTGTTCCAATGATGAGTCTCTGATCCGTTCATTTAGATCCCACTTCGCTGGTTCCAGCTTGGTTTCTTCGATACCTAGGAGCTTGGGGAGACGTGGGTTGGTCAGGATTTTGCGGTTTTCTCACGTATTGCTATAGCTTGTTTTCCCAGATCAGCTCTTCAATCAAGTTCTTAGGTGACGGCACTCGTTCGTGTTGTGGCCATGCGTCTCATAGAGGCGACAGAACTTCCCGGAGCGCATCTGTTTTTTAGTTGCTTCCTTTTTAGGGGGTTTCTTGTACTCCTCTGTCCCATGTGTTGCAAGATAGATGTTTTCAGGGGTATTATTGAGTGGGGTGTAATCTTCGGGCCTGAAGCCCTTAAGTCGCTTTTGTTACCATAACATTTGTTGGAATTCTGATTTTTCCTCTTTAGTTTTCCATCTTTTCCTGTACTTCCTTCAGCTGTCCCAGAGGCATTAATGTTCTGGTTCATCGCCATGTCACTCTGCCCAACGTTCATTGGTTGCAAGCTGGTAGACTTCCTTTCTAACTCCTTCGCCTCTTCCAATCTCAAGTATTAACTCGCATTACAATTGATGTCCTTCCAAGTGATAGATTGTTTCATTTTGATTCATTTTCTAAGCTCAGTTTCGGGGTGGATGGCGTGGACCAAAGCCATAAAACCATAACCTCGTTCGGATTGCTTACTTCCGTCACTGTGGTATTGAACCTGTTCATGAAAGACTTCAGAGATTCATTCCGTCCCTGGAATAGACCGGACAGGGACATTACATCTTTAGGCTACGAGGTGTGAAGTCTGAATTGATCAAAGAATCTTGTTGCTAGTTGATCGAAAGTGGAGATGGATCTTGGGGGAAGCCTAGTGAACCGCATGGAAACAATTCCCTTTAGAAAAATCAAGAAACATCTACATCGAACGGCATCTGAAGCATTTGTTCCGTCCATGTACCAACTGTACTTATATAGATGGGGTTTCAGGTCTCTCGTTCTATCATAGGACATAATAGTTGGCATAGTGAATTTTTTCGGGTATCGCTCATTCAAATTCTCATCAGTGAAAGGAGTTTGACTTAGAGCGAATCCCCATTCATCATCTCTTTTGTTCTTACTCTCATCCATCAGTCGCTTGATCATGTCCGCGATATATGCCTCAGGTGACTGGTAATCTGGGGGTTGGCAGTCAGTAACTACACCGAGTGTTTGGTTTTGCAAACGATCTTGGTGTGTGGGCTAAAGCCTATACTATCCTGTCTTTGGAAGAGCCACTTCTTCGGGATTCTATTGGCTTGCATTTGGCCTGATTGGGGCAGTTTGGATATCCCTGGCGTTATCGAATGGGTTGGCATTTCCTTCGAACTTGCCATCGTTAGGTTGCACTCTATCTTCCGAATCGGAGAGGTCCATGGCTATATTTTTTCATGGGGTCTTCGCTCCTTGATTTAAGTTCATAGCTGGTTATCTCGCGGTCGGTGGAGTACTTGTCTTTCCTTCTACTTTGATTCCCACGGTTCCAGCTATCACACTTTTCTACGGCTGCTTCTCGTTCCTTCTGTTTAGGCTAGAAACAGAAGAATTTTCTTGTTCTACGACAGCCGCAGGTTCCGCCATGGTTCTTGGAGTGGGATGTGATTGTAAGGTCAAGAGAGCATTAAGTTTGTCAATAAGAGCTCTCTGACTGCTTTCCATTTTCTAATTGATTTCGTCAACCATTTTATTCAATTCATCTCTAGTTACAATTTTGTGTTGGTTAGAGGATCTTAGCACCTGATCTCCTACGTTAGCACCATTTACTTCAATCTGTTGATGATTCATCTCTTTTTTGGAAATTACTACCCCTATGGATCTTCCGAAAGCAGTTCTTTTTCTTCCTAGAACCATTGATTCTTAGCAGTAGATCTTCCGAATAGAGATTAAGGATCTAACTTCTAGACCTTGTTTGATCCAAAGTAGATAGCCAGACCTCTTTCCTGAGTTCAGCTCTCAGTCCAAGCACCAAAATGTTAACCCAAAAAGTGGATCAACACCCTAGATTGAGTGTGAAAGAATCACCCTACTTATCAAGGCAAACAGAATAGAAACCAGGAGCAATAACTCGCAGGTAGAGTAAAAAAGTCAAGAGATTTTTATAGTAATTCGGCTGTTAATGAAGCTATGTCCACTTTATAAATTTTCTTATTGACTGACTGCTATTATAAGTTGGATCTAAGTACAACGCAATCGAATTATGTAACTAGGATCAAGCCACCAATGCTAGAGTTCACTAGAGAATCATAGTGAACCCTGTAGATGACTGTTGTGAGGAGAAGAAGAATGAAGAGTAGTTTCTGCTGAATTTCAGCAGCCGGTCCAGAAGATCCAGTTTATGTTGCAGGTAGGATGGTAATTGTAGGGGTTGGAGAGCTATTGGGCTAGGCTGACTTGCCAGATGTTTGCAAATTAATGACCATCCGAAGGTGCCCTGAAAGTTTCATAGCGAGCTGAGTCAATTTGATGGACTGCTTGCGATCCATAAGTTATGGATCACTAGCGATCCATAGCCTTGGGTCGCTGATGACTCAACTGCTTGAGATGCTTTCTATCATCCTTTTCTCCAAATTCCATGGCAATCTGGCACAGTCATATGGATCACTAGTGATCCATGTACTTAGAGTGTTTTTAGGCTTTGCCTTTTGGATTGAGTTTGTTTTCTCGTGGTGATGTTCTCCATGTAATTTCAAAGCTTGTTGCCTTGTTTTGATGATGATCCACACATTGGTTGCATCGGACTGCTAATTGAATTAGACGAATGCTAGGTTCTCGATTTAACTAGCTCGGAATTCCATCAAACTTAGCCATCATTCCTCGAATTCCTATTGGATCATGATGCAAGAGGATCAATTGGCCTATGAGCTATCCTCATGGATTTCTAGCGATCCATCACCTTAGTATGTTTTCATTTTCTTTTTCCCTAATCCTTCTTGGTTGGTTCTTCTAGTCCATTTGGGATTGGCTCCCGAGCTGTTCTGCCCGGACGAAGCTGTTTCGACTTCCTTTGAATTCTACTAGGTTAAAAACCCGGATAACACCTGTTATGTGCTTGAATTGAGGGATGCTCAATGAAAGGATAAAGGTAAGGGTGTGGAGAAGCCTCTCCACATCCAAGCCATCGAAGATTGAGAACCAGTGCCTGGGCCTTGGCTTCGGCTCCACAATCAGTTCTATAAAGACATAGATATAAGGGATGACGAGGAGGAGCCCAAAAAGACCAAGTTTGCACCGGCTGAGCAGACGATCGACATCACGGTCAGCCATGATGACCCATCACGGGTCCTAAAGATCGGATCATAGCTCAACCCCCCGATGATGAAAAAACTTGCTAGTTTTATCCGAGCGAATCTTAATGAGTTAACTTGGACTCATTCTAATATGTGTGGGATCTCTCTTACCATTGTTCCGGTGAAACAGAAAAGGCGTGGCATGGATCCGAAGAGATCTGCTGCCCTTATAGAGAAGGTGGATATGCTCAAAAGCAATAGCTTTATTCACGACACCATCTACCCTAAATGAGTATTTAATCCTGTACTTATGATAAAGGCGAGTGGAAAGTGGTGGACATGCATTGACTACTCGGATTTAAACAAGACGCGTCCAAAATATAGCTTTCCCCTTCTGAGGTTCGATCAACTGGTGGACTCAATCGTAGGACAAGAGTTGTTATCTTTCATGGATACGTACTCCGGATATAATCAAACCCCGAATCACAATCCCGACTAGGAGCACACCAGTTTTATTACCGACATTGGTTGTACTGCTATGTGGTAATGCCATTCAGATTGAAAAATGCTAGAGCAACTTATCAATGCCTAGTTAACCGAATGTTTAAGATTAGATTGGAAAGACGATGGAGGTATATGTGTATGATATGCTCGTGAAGTCACGACAATCAAGCGACCACATTAAAGACTTAGCAGGAATGTTCGACATCCTACGATATTACAAGATGAAAATCAATCCTTTGAAATGTTCTTTTGGCGTAGCATCGGGAAAGTTTTTGAGTTTTATCATCAATGCTCGCAGCATCGAAGCTAATCCCGAGAAGATTTGAGCAATTCAAAGCATCCAAGCATCAAAGACCATTAAACAATATCGAGCTTAAATGGGAAGATTGCCACCCTAAGTCGATTTATTTTTAGAGCCACCGATAAATGCATTCTTTTCTTCGACTTGATTAAAAGAGGAAAAAGAAACTTTGAATGGGCATAGGATTATGAAGACGCATTCCAAGCTTTGCTGAACCACATAGAGAGGCCTCCCATTTTGTCAAAGCCGGCGAATCACGAAGACTTGTATATCTACGTGGCCATGTCGGTACATGCTATAAGTGTTGCACTTCTTCGCAAGGAGAATCGGATCCAGAGACTGGTCTATTATGTT
Organism: Allium fistulosum; assembly: GCA_030737815.1. Classification (NCBI taxonomy): domain Eukaryota; kingdom Viridiplantae; phylum Streptophyta; class Magnoliopsida; order Asparagales; family Amaryllidaceae; genus Allium; species Allium fistulosum. The sequence goes on along the minus strand of CM060905.1, from coordinate 1,269,235,962 downwards.
AGCAAGCAATTAATAGGAGCTGAAAGGAACTATCTAAAGATAGAAATATTGGCATACTACTTGTCGATTGCTTCACATAAGCTCCGCCCCTATTTTCAGGCTCAACCCATTAATGTTTACACTAATCAGCCGTTACGATAGGTCCTACAACAACCTGAGACATCTTAACGGTTACTCAAGGGGAACATCTAACCGAGCCAATTCGACATCACTTATCTCCCTTGAAGAGCCATCCAGGGACAGGCACTGGCGGACTTTATGACATAATTCACTGCACAAGATAATCTTCCAGAGAGCGGTGGAGCCCTTACCATTCTGTGGAAAATGTATACAGATAGAGCATCCAATGATCACCGTTCTAGAGCCGGAATCATGCTAGTAACTCCAAAAGATCGATCAATTTGCTATGCTTTGAGGCTTGACTTCCCTACAATAGATAACGAAGCTGAGTACAAAGCTCTGATTGCTGGACTCAAACTTGCCAAATAAGTGAGGATAAAATCTCTTTAAATCTTTTGCGATTCCCAGTTGATGGTATATTAAGTCAGAAAGATTTTCAAGCTAAAGGACAATGACTCGCTCCATACCTTATCTAAATTCAAGAGCTATTGACTAACTTTGAGTACTATGACATCACACACATTCCCCGAGATCAAAACAAAGAGGTCGGCTCATTGACAAAGTGTGCTAGCATTGGGGATGCACAACAAATGGGCTTGGTTCCAGTCAAAGTACTAGAAGCTTCGAGCATAAACCAAATGGGAATCAACTGGGTACAAGAGATGGAACCTAAGAAGGAGTCATGGATGACTCCAATTAAAGACCATTTACTACAGGGAGTCCTTCTCGAACGGAGGAATAAAAGGCGACAAGTCCTCCGCAAAGCTTCATGATATATCGTTCAGAAAGGAATCATGTATAGAAAGGGTTTTTCCATTCCTCTGCTCCGGTGTCTCGCTCATGATGAAATAAAACGAGTCCTAAAGGAAGTTCATGAAGGGGAATGTGGCGATCACACCGGGGGGCGAACCCTAGCAAAGAAAATACTCCATTATAGGTATTACTGGCAAACTGTCAATCGAGATGCTGCTCATTATGCTAAGCGATGTGACAAGTGCCAAATGTATGCAAAATTTCTGAGAGCTCCACCGATGGAAATTACACAAATGGTCAGTCCATGGCTATTTTCTATATGGGGCATAGATATTATTGGTCCCTTACAAATGACTAAAGGCGGTGCGAGGTATGCCATCATAGCAGTTGATTACTTCACCAAATGGGTCGAAGCAGAACTTTAGCCACGATCATGACAAAGAAAGTAATCAACTTCACTGCCTGAAACATCACCTATCATTTTGGCCTTCCATGAACCATTATAATTGACAATGGAACCCAATTCGACAGCGTTGAATTCAAAGACTTCTGCCATCGGCATTATATTGAAAAGAGATCTGCGGCAGTTGCTCACCCTCAGGCAAATGGATAAGTTGAAGCTCTGAATAAAATCATAAAGTCCTTTCTGAAGAAGTATTTGAATTAGGCTAGAGGCAAGTGGATGGATGAACTCCCAACAACAATATAGGATTACAGAACCACCTACAAGTCCACGACTGGCCATACTCCATTCGCTCTAGCTTACGGCTCCGAAGCTATCATTCCTATTGAACTCGAAGTCCCTTCTCATCAAGTGATCTACTACGACCCCGGATTGAATAGAGATCTCCTCTTAGAATCTCTAGACTTTGTAGATGAGAAGCACGAAAAAACAGATTTGAGGGCAGCTGCACATCGATACCGAGTCTCCCGATACAATACTAAAGTCCGACCTAGAACCTTCGAAATCACGATCTCATCTTGAAATGGGTTTTTCCTATCCTGTCACACATGAATCCTAACTGGGAAGGACCGTATGTCTTTGAACAGAGATTTGGAGAGGGAACTTTAAAGCTAGCAACTGTTGATGGCATCACACTCAAAAGGGCATGGAATAGCGAGCATTTACGATGCTATTTCACTTAGTTTATTCTTTTTCATTCAGTTGTATTTAATTTTAAAATTTTCTTTAGCATTTGATTTTCCAGATATGTAATAAGACAAACTATGTCATTTCTTTCCATTTGGCAAATAATTTGAAATTTCCTTCATATCTGTGATTGCTGTAGCATTGCATATTAGTTACGATACCCGACTAACTAATATTGACATGTTTGAGCAGTTTTCCAGTGTTTGGAGCTAGTCGATTGCATAAGTTCATGATTGAATTAAACAAAATGAACGTGGTCTGACCGTTCAATTGATGATTCTCGCTCACAAACCAATGGGTGGAGTACCTAACGAGAACTAGGTGTGACTTGACCATCCGTTAACCAAATTAATCCCACTAAGTGATGGGACAGACATGAATCAAAAGCGATCGTGACACTACTGATCGCTCACTAAGTCAAACCCCGGACTTTGAGGCAGATCAATCAATTAAGGAAAGTACGCTCCGACTATTTTCCGAAATACCTCTAAGTCTCTAGATTGTGGGCTGGAGTATAAACACAAGTCGGGTGCGATTCGATCATCGACCAACTAACTCTTATCCCTAGAGTGTGGATATGAGTATGAACAAATAGATGAGTGCAGTTCGACCATTCACTATTCCATAAACTATGGCCTGAAACCGACAAGAGGAGTATAAACTCGCTAAGGATGGAGTTTGACCATCCACTATCTAACGCTGCTAACCCGAGACTAGGGGCAGGAGCATAATCACTTAAACTGCTAAATCCGATAGCGTAACACTTGGGCTCGTGCCCAGCGTTTGGTACATCTTGAGGCCACGACCACATGGAGGCCTTTAGTAAAAATTATTGGTTGATTATGTCACGACCCGACTTTCTATGCCAGAAAGACGTATCGTGAATTAAGAAAGAAAGGGATAGAAGAAGAAAAGAAAGAAAAGAAGAAAGAACAACAACATCAGAAACTCACAGCGGAACGAATGAAATATAATATATCATATAAAATATTACATAGTATCATATACATCAGAGTTACACAACTTATAAAACACATATTAGACAGTTATAAAAATCTGTCTAATTCATACAACTCAAGTATCACAGATACAGACACAACATATACACAGCGGAATCATCATATATCTACACGGTGAAGCCTCCTGCTCCAAATCTCCTCCAGAATTCGTCAAAGCTAACCTGAATCCCTCGACTACTCAATACAATATTGAGTACCCAAGAGGATGAAGGTTTGAATATGATTGTTGAGAGAGATATAAATTTTCAAATGAAAAATGAAATCTAAGAAATCAACAGAGAAGTGTATGTATGTATAAATATTCACAGAGACATGCACATTCATAACAGAGCAGATAAATCACATTCCAGAAAACATTCATGCAAATATAAATTCAACATTTCCATATAGATTTATCACATGAGATTGATTAAAACTGTTTTTAAAAGAAAATTTACTCACCTTTTAATTCCAGAGACCAAAACAGAGCATATGTTCCAGGCTTTAGATTTTTGAATTCTGGCAAAAAAGCTTTTAATTTCACTTTGTTGTTGAAATCCTTTGCATGCCTTCAATTTTGATGATTTAAAATTGCTGTTGATCTTCATTCGAAATGCATGTTTGAATCCTAGATTTTTTTCTTCATTTGCATTGAGAATTTTTACAGGCTTTGATCTTTTTCTTTGAAAATTTGTTTTCAGTTTTCTTTTAGATTTTAGAAAAGAGGAGAAAAAGAATTGAGAAAATATGTTTTGAACGATTTGAACTGAAGAAAAAATGAAGATCATATCTTCTTCTATATTTACTTATAATTTAAATTTCAAAAGAAATTAAGTATGCCACTTGTATTATTATAAATTAGACAAATGTCCAAGCTTGTTCTATATGTTTACAAGTGTTAAAACCAAGCAAAAATTATGTTTAAATCCTTCTCTTAAAAATATTTATATTATATTAATTATGTAGATATGGATTTATATAAATTCATGTTTTATTAATTTATTTACAAACTATTTAGTTTAAGAGATATTCTAAAAAGAGAGTTTATTTAAAATCATACACACACTTATAACCATTTTAGTTTAGTACTTTTTAAAAGAAAACAAGATAAAATAAATCTTTTATTAAATCTTATTTAAACTATCATATTTTAAAATAAACAAAATCTTATATTTTTAAACCAATTGAATAAATCTAAACTAACCTTTGAAAAATATTAATTTTAAAACAAAGCTTTAAATCACAATTCATATATAAATAAATTACCAATAGATTAAAATAAATTTCAAACAATATCAAATTATAACATATACATATATATTACAATTTGAAAAATTCATCTTTAATTTAAAACAAAAGATATTTCCATTCACAATATATATCAAATATATATATTATAAATAGAATAAAATTTTATTAGCTTTGACAAACAAATCTTATCAATATTTCCAGATTATAATTTATTATCCTTTAAAATATTAAATTAACCTATTTAAATTAAAATTATAAATTATCAATCCAATTAAATTATCAATACAGATTATTAAATTTATATTGCCCAAAAACCTGGGATATCACAGATTATCCCAATTAGCGAGCAACAAATTACAAATACATTGAACGAAAAAGTAATAGCTCGACTACTTAAGCAAGTTCATGTAAGAGTTCAACAAAAAATAAAGAGCTTTTATTAACGCATTAAACTTGGAAATCGTATTACAAGTTAATTCAAAAGGGAGGCTGTTCGATCGGCTAAATTTCTATCGAGTTAGAAAATAGCTGAACGAATTTTCAAATTAAAAATAACCGCAAGTACATGACGTACACTTGTAGTACGTGGCGAATACGGGTCGATCCGTAGGGAATTGCTAGATTTTAAAAATCTATTCAATCAAATTAAACCAAAGTCGAGGGATTGTTAACTAACTAAAAAAAGTAAAAACAAGCTAAAAGAAAATAGATAAAAATATGAGAGTGTTAAGACAATTTAGGGGCAACTTCCACTCTCTAGATCACATAAATCAACAAAATGAAGTTATGATCTCTCTTTTCTTTGTCATTAGTTAGCTTAATTGATGTGCTTATCATAAGTATGGCTCATTTGTGCTATTAATTAGCTCAACATAAGCCATCAAACTATAACACAACCTTTAAACCACTTTTAATTCTCATGAAAATGACAACAAAGTTGAAAATGAAAATCTATTTTAAGTATGGCCAATTAACTATTGTTTAGAAATATAGGCCATCAAATTTTGTTTTAAACATTCACTTCTTTGCCATAATCATATATAGATGAAGAGGCAATTTGTGATTCATATGACTAAGCATAGCCTATTTGTTTTGAACAACATAAGCTATCAAACTCAATAATAAGCACAAAATTACATAAACATCATTCTCCATGAAGCACAAAAAGAGAGCATAACATTTATCAAAATGTTGAAGCTATATAATTAGAGAGCTTCATTACCCCTAAATTGAAGGGGTTTAGCTTCTCATATTTTTTTATCATATCAACAAATATAGCTTGCAACATAGAACAAAACAAAGAGGAAAAGAGAGCTAAATGAAAGAAAAAACTAATCTACTTTCATAAAAGAAAATCTACACTACTAGCATGAAAGGAAATGAACATGTAAGTAAAAGGAAACAATAATTAACATTGCATAAAAAGAAAAGAAGATTACATAAAATAAAAATGGCTAAGTAGCCATGAAAAGAGAAAGAGAGCTTTCCTTTTATTTTCCTAAGAGAAGAGACTAAGAGAAGAGAGCCTAAAAGAGAGACTAAGGAAGGAGGAAGGTTACATGAAACATAAGGGGTACTTATACATGTGTTAAACCCTAATTCATATTTTTGGGGAATGCCCAAAATACCCTTGAGAAAGTGTGGAGGCCAAGTAATCATTAGCTTATACTAATCATCATTAAAGTGTACATGAAGCCATTAATTCCATAAGCATGTGTACATTAAGGTAGGTGGGTAGGCGGGGTCCTCCATGATCTTCACTTTGAATTATTTCCATCTTCATTCCTTTGTATTCATTTTGTGCATGCATGTGTCTTCATGAAACCACTCCTATTTGAGATCAAATTCCTACACAAATATATATAAATTTCCAATTAATTTTTCTCAAAGAAATATATGCACACAAATGACCGTTTTGCCCCTATATGAAGATGGATATGTGGCAATTTGGAATTAATATGGATTTTGGTTAAAACAAGTTAAAATACCCGATATGATCATTTATTTAATTTAAATAGATTAAATATGGTGGTAAAAATATGCACATTTACGTGCACATCAAATACCCCCACACTTATCTTTTTATTCGTCCTTGAATAAAGAAAAACTAAGATAAGTCAGTTTTCGTAGGGGCACGATTGCATTGAGCGTATGCAACAAGCCGTTAAACCTCTGGGTGTTCCCAGTAGGATGAGTGTTGTCTCGTGAGGGTTTTCAGTGGATACTACCCACAAAATCCAAATGCAGGATGAAAATATTTACAAAATGCAAGATTATTTGCAAAGAGATGAATGCGAGTTTTTGAAAATACTTACGGATGAAGGATTTACTTTTAAATCGGCACAAATAAGTTAAATATAGGTTTTGGTCATTATCTTGAAATTTAAGTCATTTACTCGTCAAAATTTCCAACAAATATTAAGTTATCATAACAAATAGAACATAATTTAACTCATTGTTTCGGTTGATAACAAAGTGTAATTATAAAATGGATCCTTAGTTGATTATCAAAGTTTATCAAAGTGGTAATTTTATTTCAACAAGTCAAATCAAATAAGTTAAAATAGTGCTTGGATTTTAATTGCTTACTCTCTCCATTTTTTCTTTTGAAAATTTTGTTGATATTAGCAATATTTACATATGCCTAACTCAGATAAACCGAGGCTAGGTATATTACCCATGCACTGCCTTGCGGACTTATGTGAGGGGAATACAGAGCGTGGCGAGTGAATACACAAGTGTGAACACTTATTGACTGTAGGCGTTATTAAAAAGAATTTTTATATATACACACCTAACTCAGATAAACTGAGGCCAGATATACAGATCGTGCACTGCCTTTTGGGCTTACATGAGAAGGGTACAGAGCATGGCGAGTGAACATACGAGTGTGAACACATGCCTCTAGGTGTTTATTAAGAAAATATATACATATATACAAGAATTTTTTTTGTGTTTTTGTTTTTTTAGGGAGAGAGTTTCGCAAAATCATCTTAGCATCATTTAACTTAGAAGACAAAAAAATGTTATATCCTTTACTTTAAATCAACCACTTTTTAAAACAAAGATTTTCAATTAGGATATATTTCATAATTATCACGTATGAATCTTCCTATATACTAGTTAAACCATTTTTATTTGTAATAAAACTTCATTTTTGTTTTTGTTAAGACAAATTAAATTTCAAAAATTTCAATTTAATAAACCAAAACCATATATTTATCCTACAGTGTTTCTTTAAAAATAAATCAAAATGCTTTTTAATTTTTTTTTTGTTTATGAGATTTTTTTAAAATTTTGGAAAGAAAATAAAAATAAAAATAAATAAACCATGAAAAATAAAAAATGATGATGAGTCTCCCCTCACACTTGATTTTGACTATGTCCCCACAGTCAACCCAAGTGGAAGGAGAAAAATAAAAATGAAAACATGACCTTTATTTAAATGAAAATTAACGGTATTTACACGAGATCAGAAAGTATATCGTCAAAAAGTAAATGAAACGGTCTTCCAACGACCGATTCATTTGTCTCGTCAAGCATACGAGACACAGCTTAAGCTCGGAAAACCAAATCGTAAAAAATTTCAAAGTTGAACATTGATTTGGAAAAACGAATGTCGTTTTATTAAAAATTGTACGAGTTGTTTTATTTTCAATAATTTTTGGGGTAGATATAACGATTGATTGAAATTCAAGTTTATTTTCACCAAATTGAAATTCAAGTTTGTCATTGAAAAATTCTTCAAAATTATTGATTTCAACATCAAAGTGGTGATTTAAATCTTCCCCATCGGAATTTAACAACACGTCATCCAAAAGTCCAAAAAAATCGTGTTCGTTAAATTCGTCTTCCTTTATTGGATTATCAACAACTTCATTGCATATATCATTTTCAAAATCCAAAGTTGTTGTATTCAAATTTTCAAAATCGGGAAAAGGAAGATCGAATTTTAGATCAAGTTTAACACCCTCAAAAGAATTGAAATCCAACTCAATTACCGTCTTTTCAACAACTTCATTAAGATTGTCATTTTCGATTTCAAAAGTTGTTATTTGAAATTTGTCGATTTGGGTAAAAGATGGATTATCGTTTGACTCATTATACGTTGGGATTTAATTTTGTTTATCATATTGTTTCATGTATGTTTCAAACAACGAATTCGTGTGATCATCGTAAATTTCGTTCATTTGCTCAACAAAATCCAATTTATATTTATTAACTTGAGAATTTTCGATTTGAATTTGTTGAGAACAAAAATTTTCACTCGTATCGTAATTAAGATTATTTCCATTGGCAAAATTAATTGAAAAGTGGATCACATTTTCGTTTTGATTTTGAAATTCATTTTGGAGTTCAAAATTGAATTGGCATGGGTTATCATCGAAATCGTTCGAATTTTGAAATGAATTCAAATTTTGATTATTTTGATAATGTTGAAAATTTTGACTTGAGTTATCACACAAATAAGAATTACACAAATCATTTATCTCTTGATTCTATTGTGTAGAGAGTTCGAGTAAAGATGAAATCATTTCAATGCTATTTTCGAGATTCGAGGGTTGTTCGTCATTTTGAAAATTTTGTGGTTCAAAACTCAAATTGTTTACACAATAGTTGTTGTTGAAATATCCATAAAAAATTGAAGTGAAATTATATGGATTATATTAATTTTCACAACTACCGTAAAATTCACGTAAGTGGGGAAGCTCGGACATTTTCAAGAATTTTTTTTTATAAAGGAAAAATATTTACAAATAAAATTTATTTTTCAAAAGGGAAATTGATTTTTGTTTTGTTTTTGGTTTTTCAAATTTTTTCTTTGTTTTTGAAAAGGTTTTATAATTTTTTTTTGGATTTTTGATTTTCTAAAAAAATACTAAGTAATTTTTTTTTTGGAATTTTGATTTGAAAATTTTCAAAGGAAAAGAAAAAAAACTAAGTTTAGAAATATTTACAAATTTTTTTTAGTTTTGGATTTTGATTTTTTTTAAATATGCATAAACTAATGCAACTAAATGAATGCAGTGGTTAATTACAAATGATTTATCCTAAGTTCACCCAAAATTGTGTAATCACACTTTGTCTTAAATCAACAAGATAGTTCTCAGCCAGGTAACGAGCAGGAGTTATCGGTGCACCACGAATCACCGTAGCAACGCAGCCGAAGGTTTAAGTACCTTCAGAGGAATAACCACTATAATATTTACGAATCACCGTATTATTTATAAATGGTTATTACTCTGCCGTAGCCTATACACCAAGAAATTAAATTGTTCAAAAAAGACAACTTGTCAACATACAATTAAAAGTTATCGATGTCTAATCGTTATTATTAATCAAAATCTAGGATGAAATGCAAAGCAGAAAATAAATGTGTATTAACAATGCAACTACAAATGATTTTTGTTTTTGAATATTTTTTTTAAATGCAAGCAAACGACAATGCAAGGCAAATAAAAACAATAGATAAGGGTTAAAAGCAGCAATTTTTTTTATAAGCAAGCGGAGCAGTTATTATTATTTTTTGGCAAGCTTAGCAGTGCAATCCTTCTCCTTCTGTTTTTGCAACTTGAAAGATAAAACAAAGATATATACACAGATTATATATATATATCAAAGAAGAAAGTAAGAAAAATGGAAACAAAAAAGAAATGAACCTAAAACAAAACGAATGAAACTATACAAATGAAAACAAAATTAAATCTAACTTGTTTGTTTGTTCTTTTTTTAAGGAAGAAGTAAAAGAAATTAAAATGAAACAACTTGGGTTTTTTTATTAAGAAATAAAACAAACAAAACCAAAAAAAACTTTTTATTACGGAGAGACTCTTTGTTTTTTTTGAAAAGGAAACAAAATTTTAAAGTGAAGTTTTACTTAGAATTTTTTTTTGAAAAAGGATGGACTAAAAGCAATTTAACAAGCAAATTAAACAAATAAAAACTAATTGGAAGAGAAATTTTACACTAGGCTTTAAAACATGTAACCCGGCCCGATATAACTATCCTTTAACCCAAATAAACCCTTCTCGCGCAAAAATAATTATTTGATCGCCAGTTAAACATATTCCTTCCGCAAAAAAAATATGCAGCCATTACTCAATATCGATTACAAAACCACGTTCTTAAATTAAACTTCCAACAAAATTTCCAATCCAAATTGCAATCGAAATCCACTCAAATTCTTAGTTTATGTTGTGATGGTCGCGAGTAGTTCGTTCGAGGTTATGATTTGGGAAGTCGTGATTTCAGTGGGTGGTTGGGTTGTTAAAATTTGGATATTGGGTGTTCGATTGGTGGTCGGAGAAACTTGTAGATGTTGCGATTGAAGATGGAGTTCGTGGAATTGCCAAAGTGATTTAAAGGGGTTGCGATTGTAGAAATTAGGGGAGTTGGAGTGAGGCAGTGGTTCAGTGTACTACAGTCAGGTGGTGGTCGAAGTTGAACTTGTTGGAGGGATGAGTGATTGATTTATGGGTATATGTGATAGTGGAGATGTAAGTGTGGGATGTACGAGTTTGGAAGTGGTCTGTTTGAAGTAGAAACAACAATTTTTTGGTAGTAGAACGTAGAGTTTGTATGCACTGTGTGGTTTGTAATGTGGCAGTAATGGTAAGTGGAGTTTGATGGAGAGTGATGTAAATGGTGAAGTAATGAAATGATGTATGTATGTTGATGGCTGGAAATGTTGTAATGTGAAGATGTGGTATTAGTGAAAATGAAGTGGATGGTTGTTGATGTGAGGCTGTGATGTAAGAGAAGATTGGGTTGTTGGCTGAATGGAGACAGAGGTGTTTGTGGTGAAGTTGTAGCTACTGTCGTGGGAGAGGATGGGTATGCAGGAAGCAGGGAGATTGTGATGACAAGCACAAGGGTGATATTGTGATATTGAATGGATGTGTTTGAATGGAACAGATTGTGGACAGTGGTGATATTGAGATGGTCAGCACAGTGATGATTGTATTGGATTGGACTGTTACTGTGTCATAGTGGGGGTATTTGTAAAGGAAGATTAATGGAAGATGATTGTGGTCTCTGTGGAAGAATGCAGTAGTGGTTGTGCTCTATTGTTGGAAGTGGATATGGAGTTTGCAGGTGGTTTGGAGGAGCAGTGTTGTGTAGTTTGTTGAAGGATTGGTCAATTGTTTGTTGTGGCCACTGTTTGAATGGTATTGAGTTGATGTTGTGGCAACTAACAGTGTTTTTGAGGTTTGTACAGTGTAGGTTGTGGTGCTGTTTTTGATTGGTTTTTATTGAGAACAGGCAGCACTGATAGTAGTTTGTCGGAGTTGAATTTTTCTACAGTTTGGTCAAATGTAGATGATGTTGGAGATGCTTGGTGGAATGGTGTTGCAGTAGTGAGGTAATGAGTGGTTAGTGGCACAGCAGTGTTTGATGTTAGGGGAGATGTGTATTGGGGGGTGGGTGTTGAGTGATGGAATGCTGCAGTTTTGTATTGAGGAGAATTGTATGTGTGTATGGTAAGCACTGTCAATGAAGAGTATGGTGGTAGGCTTTTGGCAAGTGGGATGACTTATACTGTCGTACGCACACACACACGGCAAAAAAAAAACAGAAATACAAACAAAGCCGAAGTGACGGCTACTTCTTTTGCCCTTTCTTTCTTTTGGATTTATTTGGGAGTGGATCCATTTGAGCCTCCGCCTATCCTTCTCTTTGATCCTTTACTACCCTTGGTTAGAGAGCTTTCAAAGGTTGGAGGGAGTTCTCCATGAACCGACCCATCGGGTGGAATGACTTGCGATGGGACGAGATTTGGATCATCAACGTGTTCAGCTTTAGCTTTTTTCTTTAATGACTCCTCTCTCTCGATGCGGTCTTTTAAGCCAAGCTCATCATCGGAGGCACCCATGGTCACAACGTCATCAAATTCATCTGGTAGTGATTGATCGTTGACCTTATCGTCATCAAGAGATCTAATAACTTAGGCATCCAGCCCTGAAATGTCAGTAGCCGCTGGAATTTCAGCAAATGTCGGTTGTTGCTCTATAGTGGCATCGGAAGACCTGCAGATTTACGGTAACAAGAAAATTAGCCTATAACTATTAGGTATGAGGAACAAAACCTCTCGAACAATGGAGAGTAGAGCAAGATACATGTGTCCGACTGACTTTCAGTTGTCGCCGGGGTGCTCCATTCTTGAATAAGAGTTAGCACCTTTAATTGATAACTGGATCTATCCAGATCATTGCTTAGATCATGTCCCGGGTCAAGTAAAATTGATGCTCTGGCTATTTGAAGTGAAGGGGGACCTTTGGGATCAGACTCTGAAGTTTTAGCGATGTTTTTCCCTTTACCGGAGGGTGCCAGAGTATCAAAGTCTCTAAGCCTTGTAGCGGCGAGATGTAAAGGTTCGTTCCCATGAAGGATCTCCCATACTAGTTTTTCCTCAGCCAAATTAGCTTCGCCAAGGTCTTTCTTCTTCATTTCAACAAAATATTCCCAAGCCTCAGCAAGCGATTCGAGATAGCCCTCTCCAAGAAAACTCAAGTCATGATGGATTAGGACCTTAGCATTGTATTTAACAATCAAAGGATCGAACATATCCTTAATCTCATTCTGGCCAGCCTCTTTAGCATCCTCCAACTAGGCTTCGATTTGTTCTCTAAATTCATTACAACCAGCTTCCTCGCCTCTTCCTTAAGGACTTTGATTTGAGCGAGTTGCTCGTTAAGTTTAATTTTCAACCCCCGAGCTTCGACGGCCTCTTCGCAATACCTTTGAGACTCCTCCTGAGACTCAAGTTTTTCTTCCTCCTCTTTCTTAAGAAGTTCTTTAAGTTCCTCAACTCGGCGGGCTAGAGTATTTTCTCTTTTTGCAGTGTGTCCTTCTCTAGAGTAAGCACGCCGCTGCGGTTAAGAGCAGCGCCCAACTCCTTTTTGTGAGCCAAACGACTAACCGCTTTAGATGTTTCTTTAGTACTCTTCTCTGCCGCATCTAGCTTCGTTGTCAACTCCGTGATCTCATCATCTTGGTGTTTAATTATGTCTTTATCATGGGTGGCTTAAAGCTTAAGGCAATCGATTTCATGTTGCCTCTCAGTGGACACCTCATAGATTTTCTCAGCTAAATGATGGAATGCTTCATGCTGCATAAAAACATTATTGACACATGCAAGTGAACTCAATTTTGCACTCCCTGGAATTGTATGGATGGAAGGAAGAAACTTTAGCCCATTAAAACATTTTTTTAAAATTGACCTTAAGTTCGGCCAATATTTTTGTTGTAGAGGCCTTAGGAGCTGTGGTAGTCAAAGCTGGATCAGAAGTAAGAATAGGACATTTATTCAGCCAGCGATCATGAGGCTATCGAGAATCGAATGAACCTGAATGATGTCCGGGTGGCATAGCAGTTTGGGGAACATGAGAAGAGGTCTGGTTGTTGCTCTATACATGAGGATTGGGATGAGATTCCTCGTGATATTGAGATTTGGACTTGTGTGACGACCCGGATTTTTAACCTCGGTTAAATGGGGTAGTTAACTGATTTAAACCATTGGAATATTAATTTGGATAAGTCAAACAAATAAATTATGATAATTAAAATCTCTGAATATATATAAATTGAATTAAAAACTATATTAGAGATTTCATTTTTAAAATCTCTGGGTATGATAAATCCTATAGAAAAGAAAAATAAACTTTTTGTATAGGTAAACTTTACCATTTAAATTCAATATAAAATTATCCATAAATAGATATGTATATAACCATACATATAAGTAAAGGAAAATATATATGTATGGATATAAATATAAGTGTGCATGATGATAACCAAATATAAATGCATATGGAAATATATATATATATATATATATGAATCCCATAAATTATATTAAAGAAAATGTTCAAATATATTTATATATATATATAGACAAACATATAGATAAGTCTTATGATGTTCAAATAAAAGTATACATAAGTAAGTATGTATGTATATATGTTAAATGAAGTGGTAAAAGTGATAAAATGGAAATATACATATGGTGTATGTATGTATGTTATAGAATGTAGATATATATGCATAGATATGTATGTGAACATACAAGGGGACATAGCATTTAATGCATATCCTCTCAAGCTCACAATACATCAAATCTAAGCATACAAACCTTAAATCAAATCAATTTTCAGGTTTCACAAATCATACCAGGAAATTGCTGACCAAAGGAAAAATAAAATAAAAAATAAAATAAGAATTAAAAAGAAAAAGCAAATAGAAGCTTGCTGTAGAATGCAACCTGCTTCTCTATATATGCCTCTACATTTACCTCATTCTTTCATTCATTCGAACTAATACCAGTAAAAGATAAAGCAACATTTCCATTTTTAAAAACTGAAAAAAAAGATAAGGTTAAAGTGAAGCAGATCAAAACAACTCAACTCAACACAGCTAAATAAAAAGAAGATCAAGATCAAAGGAAGTAGATAGCAGTTTCAAAATCTTTGTTCTCTGTTCACCATTTTCAAGTGAGTAAACTTACCCTCAAAATTTAATCTTCTTTGTTTAATTATTAAGGTTAAAGTGAAATATCAGGTTGAATATATGGGTGCACAGAAAAATAATAATAATAGATATGTATACATGCCTGGATATAAGTATGAATGTCTGTACATATGTATTTGCCTCTGTCCTTGCCCTACATCTTACTCGAGCTTTAAAAATTCAAGTTCTTTTCACCTAATTGCTTTTAGGTGGTGGTGATTTAAGGAAAAGTGATGGAAATTGAGTATATTTATTTTTAAAAATAATTCCATGAAAGAATAGATAAGCAAAGTCACTGGAAAGTAGGTTTTACTAGGGATGGTAAACATTCCAGGAAAATCAATTACTTTAATTCACGTTTTAACCTATATAAATGGATTCGACTTGGAAAATTATGATTTTTGATGGCCTTGTTTGATTTTTTTTAATGTGTGGTTGATGGGGTAGTGAGAGATGATCGGGTTTTGGTCGTGGGGTGTTTTTTGGCGAACGCGGGGGTTTTGGGCTTAGGGGTTTAGGTCGAAGGAGGGCGAAGGAGTGGCGGTCAGGGGAAAAATGGAGGCACGTTTCTCTGATCATCGTGGCGGCGGCACGGTGACGTTTTAGGGTTTTATGTGACGCCCAACCTCTATGCTCACAATAACAAAGGTTATTATAAGGTAATAACGTCTGCTATTGCGAAGAATAAGGCTTGTTAGAAGTGACCCTCCGTAAGTTATGCCTTAGACGAGTATTGGTTACATCGATAGGAGTTGTGTAATTACTCCCAGCGATATACATTCAATCCAAATCTAAAATGAAACCACGTGGGCTTATGAAAAATTCAGAACAACTCATAATAACAACAACACAGATACGTATAATCACATCAGAACAGAAATATCATACATAGCGGAAGGTAAGTCTGGAGTGTTTTAAATCTCGGATTTTGGCCAATATCTCGGGAAAATATCTCGGCTATCTCGGGCGATATTTAAAACACTTATAACTAAATAGGCTGCCAAATCTCGGATTTTGGCTGATATCTCGGATTTTTCATCTCGGCAATCTCGGGGAGATTTAAAAGCCTGGTCTGGATACATGCTACAACACTCGAAGGTTCACATGAACCAAATGTACATATACATAGACATCAATACATACAGGAGATGAGAGTCAATACACCAAAAGTAACACCTCGAAGCCTAAAAAAAAGTTGAGGTGAAATCCCAAAAGCTGAAGCAGCAACTGAATCAGAGATAGCGATTATCCTGAAATAACTCGGTCTGACCCGAGTATTATTTAAAAGAAAATAATAAACGGATCAGTTTAATTTAAACTCAGAAATAAGTGTATGATAAACAACACTTAAGCAAATTAATCATAATCTCGAATGAGACTATTCAGCATAAATAATTAACATAGTTCAAATGAAGAAATTTCATTAAACTCCATCAAAATCAACTCCCAAATTCAAAACAGCAATACGCAAAAATCTAGAAATCAAAATAAGATAACTAGACAAATCAGCATACACAAAATATAGAAATCAAAATAAGATAACTAAGAAAATCAGCATAAAAGTCAGCATAAAATCAGCATAAAAGTGGATCGATCCCAGCATATGGCGAGTCTAAGCTACGCCGCACGTGCATCTCATATGGCCGAAGCCTACCAAGTACTGTCATCATAATATTTGGCGCCCAACAAATGACCCGAAGGTCCGCATATGACCCGAATGTCTAGTACTGGTAATTGACTCGAAGGTCCATCATAGTGGCTCGAAAGCCCAACAAAATCATCAAAATCTTCAAACAGTAATTCCACGGCAAATATTTCAATCAACGAGTCCGGAATTAACTGAATTACTAAAAGCATGGTTCCATACTCTACACTTTTGCTAAATCGTTTAAATCTCATCATCGTTTCCTTGAAAGTGCAAAATTGTGTATTTTATAGAAATAAAATTTACGTTCTCAAATGGACAAGTCTGGAATTAATCGAATCAGTAAAAGTAAGGGTTCATAGTTCTTAATTTTTCTGAAACGTTTAAATCGATTCCTCATTCTTCTGAAAGCGTAAACTGTAAATTTTTTTGAAACAATTATATTTTAAAACGATTTAAAAACACGTGATTAAAACGGCAACATCTATAGCAATTTCGACAAAGAAATTGCGCTTCACAAAACACCGTAAATATGGATATCAAATCAGCGTTGCGGGTTTTCTTGATTGCAAGATAGCCGCTTGAAAATTCACTTTAAATTGACGGTTACTGAAGTCAAAACAACAGTAATTTTTATTCGTCAAAATCTCATCAAAACAACACACTTCAAATATAAACACCGGGGTATAAATCCGTTATAAAAATAACGGCAACAAAATACGTTCCAAAACAAAACACCGGTTCAAAAGAAATTACTCGTTAAACTGCATTACTCATATATGCATCAAAATAAGGTATGGCCTAGACCTGTTGCGTGCAATACACTATCAACATGCAGATTACAGTAAGAATTATTATATGTATTTTGAGAAAATATCAACCTAAAACTTTCATAGATATAACCCTGTCAACAGCATTATGAACAACCTTATGACAGTACAGTATTTGCTTGGTAAAAATAACAGAGTACAATTAAAACACTAAAACATGATATATATTGATGGATGTAAATAGCGTTGAACAAAAATATCAAACAAAGATAACCATTTAAGTTCAATTTACTTAACACGAATTGAAAAATGGTAACCTCAAGAAAAAATTTCAACGCACACCAGTGATGCACGCGTGTATAAAAATGAACTGGGCTTGCTTCGTGCATTCCATGCACGTAACCAATAAAACAAAAGCCTGAACTTGAAATTTAGTGCAAAGTAATGAGGTGAATAAAAGTTAAATGTCAGGACTTATTTTAGTGTAATTCAAACTTACAATTCTTACGCAAACTCATGACAAAATTATAAAATGACATGAGTTTTGCACCGTGCATTTCACGCACACTTCAATATAACAAAATATTACCCGAACTATATTTCCGTACATATGCTTGCCTGGACTAACCTACTGACACGCATGAAATGAATTATATAGAGCCTGGACTTGATATACATGCAAAGCCTACTTGCACGCGAAAAATGAAGTTAAAAATAATAGATGATGGCCAGTCAAAGCCACTTGTTCGCACGCTACCAAGAAGAAGTAGATAATGACTTCAACATAGTTTGCACGAAAAATAGCCACAAATATATTTAATGACCTGAAACTCATTTTTGTGAAGTGCAGCTACAACCTGAACTTCGTTTGTATGCAATACATCATGCACGCAAATAATGAAGTAAAGAATAAATTAGAAATGTGAGTTTTACACTCACCAATAATTTATTTCAGAAGCAACTAGCAACTAGAATCCAAATGGAGCAATAACTTTGAACCGCCATTAATATTTTACTGAGCTACTTGGAAAAATGAACAAAAGAATGATGCAGGCTTATACTTTTCTTTTCAAATATGTGAACAAGTTAATGCAACAATGTGCTGGCAAGGCTTTTGGTACATATGCATTAAAGGAAACGTGTGCCAGTGGAGAGAAAAGGACGGGCTGCACATAAATGATGATGGCAGTAAAAGTGTGTGTTCAAACTTTGCTTTACAAATTTTTGTGAAAGCAAAGGCAAAGTGTTCAATCTTTGTGATAGCAAAAGTGTTCACTTTTTGTTTTAATTTGGATCTATTCTTACACGTGAAGGCAATTTGCCACTCACTTCAAACATTCTACCACTTAGATGAGTTCAACAGACTTTGAAATTCATTTGCAAATTCTTTTTTTTTAAATCTCAATTTAAAATTTCCATTTTAAATTTTTATTTCGACGGTAATAAAAATCACGGTTGTTACAAACTCCCCCCCTTATAAAAATTGCATCCCCGCAATTTTCATACTAGAAGTTGTTTAAAACACAAATTAATCATCACAACAAAGATTTAAATAGAAAAGATGAATAAAGAATGCTCACTCCTACCCGAAGAGGAGAGAAAACCGGGATAAGAACGCTCAATGAATTCTTTGGCTTCCCAAGTGCAATCTTTGGGGTTTGCGGACCATTGAATTTTCACAAGCGGGACTTCTTTATTCCGAAGGCGTTTAACCTCTGAAGCTAGCACACGAATAGGATTTTACACCATAGACAAGTCGGGTGAGATCTCAAGATATTGCAACATATGAGGATCAATGATAGAATCCGAATCTCGAAGGCATCGACGAAGCTGGGATACATGAAATACGTCATGAATTCCCGAAAACTGAATAGGTAGCGATACACGATAAGCAACAAGGCCAATGCGTTCCGTAATAGGAAATGGTCAAACATATCGAGGAGCCATTTTCCAGGAACTACTAAAACGCACCACACCCTTCATTGGAGAAACACGAATGAATACGCGATCGCCAATAGAAAATTCCAAAGGCTTCTTACGATGATTAGCATAAGATTTATGCCTATTCTGAGCCTCTTTCATTCTCTGTCTGATAATATCAATCTTCTCAGAAGATCCACGAATATAATCGGGGCCGAGAACTAACTTTTCCCTGGATTCCAACCAACAAGATGGTGATCGACACGGCCTTCCGTAAAGGGCTTCGAAAGGAGCCATACCAATACTGGATTGGAAACTGTTGTTATAAGAAAATTCAACAAGAGATAAGTGGTCTTCCCAACTACCTCCAAAGTCAAGAATACAAGCACGAAGGAGATCTTCTAAGACTTGATTCACCCTTTCAGTCTGACCATCAGACTGTGGATGATAAGCTGTACTGAGATTGAGCTTAGTACCCAAAACTTTCTGAAGACTCTGGCAGAAACCACTAGTGAAAAGCGGCTTTCTGTCACTAACAATGGAACTAGGAACACCATGAAGTCGAACGACTTCTTTAATAAAAAGATTAGCCAACAAAGGAGTAGTCCGATTGGACTTGATAGGAATAAAATGGGCTGATTTGGTCAATCGGTCAATAATCACCCAAACACTAGTATGGCCCGACCTCGAACGAGGTAGACCATCAATGAAGTCCATAGAAATTTGATCCCATTTCCATAATGGAATCTCAAGAGGCTACAAAAGACCACTATGACGTTGGTGTTCCGCTTTAATAAGTTGACAAGTCATGCAACGACTCACATAACTTGCAACATCCCGCTTCATACCTTCCCAAAAGTATAAGCGTTTGGGCATACATCTTACTACTGCCGGGATGAATAGTATACTTAGAACGATGACAGTCCTTAAGAATGTCACTTCTAAGATTAGGAACATTAGGCACGATCAACCTTCCCTTCTTCCGAATACAACCATGAATATCAATATCAAAATCCTTTAGATTATCACTTCGGGGTTCCGATTTACAACTCTGAATAAGATAAGAGAGATCTGGATCTTGTTTCTGGGCATCGGCAATACGATCCAACAAACTAGGACGAGCTCCCATGCTAAATAAAAGTACGGGAGAATCAGAAACTGAAGGACGATCTCTAATATCACAATGAGATAAAGATTCCAATATATTCCACTCTGCTAGCATCATGGAAACAACAACTTGCTGCTTGCGACTAAGCACATCAGCAACTCGATTACCCTTACCAGGGGTATACTGAATATTGAAATCATATGAAGCAAGAAATTCGAGCCAACGCTGTTGCCTCATATTAAGTTCCTTCTGAGTGAAGAGATACTTCAGAGATTTATGGTCAGTGAAGAGAACAAAACGCTCGCCCAATAAATAATGTCGCCAAATCTTTAGGGCAATGACTATAGTGGCTAACTCCAAATCATGGGTAGCATAACGAATCTCGTTAGGCTTTAGTTGTCTAGAAGCATAGGCAACTACTTTATCCTTTTGCATGAGAAAAGCACCGAGTCCATAACCGCTGGCATCGGTATAAACAACAAGATCATGATTCCCTTCGGGAACCACTAAGATAGGAGCATGAGTAAGGAGATCTTTTAACTTCATGAAAGAAAATTCACACCTATCAGACCAAATAAAAGGAACAGCTTTTCTCATGAGAGTGGTAAGCTGTAAAGCAATACGAGAAAAGTCCTTAATGAACTGGCGATAATAACCTGCCAATCCAAGGAAACTACGGATCTCAGTAATGGTCTCGGGCCTCTTCCAATTCTGAATAGATTCGATCTTGGCAGGATCGACAGAGATACCATCGGAAGAAACAATATGATCGAGAAACTTCACCTTATTCTCCCAGAAGTGACACTTGGAGAATTTGGCATAAAGCTGATGCTGACGAAGAGTGCTCAAAACAATCTCCAAATGCTGAATATGATCGGCTTCAGATTTGGAATAAATAAGAATATCATCTATGAAAACCAAGACGAACTTATCGAGATATTCTCGGAATATCCGATTCATGAGATCTACAAAATACGCTGGAGCGTTCGTCAAATCGAATGGCCTAACGAGCCATTCGTAAGAACCATAACTAGTACGGAATGCGGTAAGAGGGATGCTATCTTCCACAACTCGTAACTGATGAAAACCGGTAGCAAGATCGAGTTGGGAGAAAAGCTTAGCGCCACTTAATTGATCGAACATGTCGTCGATCCTAGGTAATGGATACCTATTCTTGATAGTGAGCTTGTTAAGCTTGCAATAATCAATGCAAAGCCTAAGAGTACCATATGGCTTCTTAACAAAGACAACGGCAGTGCCCCAAGGAGATGAACTAGAACGAATAAATTGCTTGGCTTCCAATTCAGATAATTGTTCCTCGAGTTCCTCATTTTCCTTAGCAGACATCCTCGTGGGAGGACGGCTGACAGGATGAGCACCAGAGATAAGATAAATACGGAACTCAATTTCCCTCTTCGGTGGCAAACTCGAAATAGGCTCGAAGACATCAGAAAAATCACAAACAACCGGAATATTAGCTATGACATCCTCCGATTCGAAGGAAGAAATGTGAGCATTCGAAGCATGGTCCATGTCTCAAAACATAATAGATAACTGCTCAATAGCATTAGGATGCTTAAGATATAAAGTTCTTTCGGGATATAGGATTTGAACTTCATAACGGACGAGCCAATCCATTCCCAAAATCATACCAAAACTAAGATGATCCATAACATGCAGATTCGCATGAAAGAACCACATCGAATAATCTCAACATCAACACATAACAAACCAAGAGTAGCCGATCCACCAATAGGATTCACAATCCTCAAAGGGTCGTAAAGACTAACAACATCCAAAGGAATAACATCAACAAGCTCCTTTGATACGAATGAATGTGATGCACCCGTATCGAAAAGAACTCTAATAGAACGGCCATGAAATAAAAATAAAACCTTCCAAAACAGAAGGAGGAATACCTTTGGGCTGAGAAGAATCACTAGAAGCTTTAGCAACATTAAGCTTCCCAGATTTGAAACCCTTAGGAGCAGTAGGACAATCAGAAACCCAATGACCTTCTTTCTTGCAATAACGGAAAATGCGAGGCTTAGGACAACTACGGAGAAGATGATCCAGAGAACCACAATTATAGCACGCCCTTAGATTAGAAGGTGTACTACTAGGCTGAGAACTAGAGGTAGCTTGCTTCTTCTTCTTCTTGGAAGAAGAATTAGGCTTATGAAATGGAAACCTCTTCTTGTTGTGGTTCTTAGAAACCTCAACCTCATCACCACTATCACGTTCCTTTTCGACAGCTTCAAGGCAAAGTGCCGAATCAACAAGTTCCTCAAAAGGAAGCTTAAGCTGAAGCAAAAGGACTTTCTTCAAACACTTCTTCAAACCTTCGACAAATCTAAGATTCTTCTTACGCGGAGTGTTAATGAACTCAACTCCGTATTTGGACAAGGCCTCGAAAGATGCAACATAATCAGAAATAGAGGACTTTCCTTGTTTCAACTCAAGGAAACTACGAGCAAGATTAGCTTTTTCTGATTCAGGAACGAACTTAAGTTCGATTCGTTCCTTAAACTGATTCCACAAGAGAGAGGACTCATCAATTTCCGCAATCAAAAGCTCATACCAATCAAGCGCACGTTCTTGCAACATGCTAGATGCCACGAGAACGCTATGATGATCTGAAAGATCCATCCGATAAAATATGCGCTCACTAGCGCGCAACCAAGTCTGAACCTCCAATACACTTTCTGATCCCTTGAAAGGTTTGCCTCCAAGGTGGGAATAGTCACTACACATGCGGGCGAAGGCAGACTTGTGAGTAAGAGCTGCGGGAGTAGCAACAGAACGCTGAGTACCCCAAAATAGCTCCATAAACTGATCAGCTGACATATAGACTCCGTCCAGATGAGAACCACTAGACGGACCTGCAGTAGAACGCTTCCCTCTACCTCTTCTAGCCATAACCTGAGAGAACAAGAGAAGATAAGGATCAGTTAAACAATATAAGATTGATAAGGAATTTAACGAATGGAATACTACAGAAATATGAGATTTATTCCTAGACATATTCCAACATGTTAAAGTGGATCAAAAGTTTAAGAACAACAAAGGAATAGATTAGAAAGACATGAATAAAACCCTCGAATAGTTGTAACACATGTTCCATTCTACTTCCGTTCCGTGTTTATTATAATTTGTTCTGAATTTCAGCTCTGATACCAACTGTGACACCCCACCTCTATGCTCACAATAACAAAGGTTATTATAAGGTAATAACGTCTGCTATTGTGAAGAATAAGGCTTGTTAGAAGCGACCCTCCATAAGTTGTGCCTTAGACGAGTATTGATTACATCGATAGGAGTTGTGTAATTACTCCCAGCGATATACATTCAATCCAAATCTAAAACGAAACCACGGTGGCTTATGAAAAATTCAAAACAACTCATAATAACAACAACACAGATACGTATAATCACATCAGAACAGAAATATCATACATAGCGGAATGTAAGTCTGGATACATGCTACAACACTCGAAGGTTCACATGAACCAAATGTACATATACATAGGCATCAATACATACATGAGACGAGAGTCAATACACCAAAAGTAACACCTCGAAGCCTAAACAAAAGATGAGGTGAAATCCCAAAAGCTGAAGCAGCAACTGAATCAGAGATAGCGATTATCCTGAAATAACTCGGTCTGACCCGAGTATTATTTAAAAGAAAATAATAAACGGATCAGTCTAATTTAAACTCAGAAATAAGTGTATGATAAACAACACTTAAGCAAATTAATCATAATCTCGAATGAGACTATTCAGCATAAACAATTAACATAGTTCAAATGAAGAAATTTCATTAAACTCCATCAAAATCAACTCCCAAATTCAAAATTTAATTCAAAACAGTAATACGCAAAAATCTAGAAATCAAAATAAGATTACTAGATAAATCAGCATACACAAAATCTAGAAATCAAAATAAGATAACTAGAAAAATCAGCATAAAAGTGGATTGATCCCAGCATATGGCGAGTCTAAGCTACGCCGCACGTGCATCTCATATGGCCGAAGCCTACCAAGTACTGTCATCATAATATTTGGCGCCCAACAAATGACCCGAAGGTCCGCATATGACCCGAAGGTCTAGTACTGGTAATTGACCCGAAGGTCCATCATAGTGGCTCGAAATCCCAACAAAATCATCAAAATCTTCAAACAGCAATTCCACGGCAAATATTTCAATTAACGAGTCCGGAATTAACCAAATTAGTAAAAGCGTGGTTCCATACTCCGCACTTTTGCTAAATTGTTTAAATCTCATCATCGTTTCCTTGAAAGTGCAAAATTGTGTATTTTATAGAAATAAAATTTACGTTCTCAAATGGACAAGTCCAGAATTAATCGAATCAGTAAAAGTAAGGGTTCATAGTTCTTAATTTTTCTGAAACGTTTAAATCGATTCCTCATTCTTTTGAAAGCGTAAACTGTAAATTTTTTTGAAACAATTATATTTTAAAATGATTTAAAAACACGTGATTAAAACAACAACATCTATAGCAATTTCGACAAAGAAATTGCGCTTCACAAAACACCGCAAATACGGATATCAAATCAGCGTTGTGGGTTTTCTTGATTTCAAGATAGCCGCTTGAAAATTCACTTTAAACTGACGGTTACTGAAGTCAAAACAACAGTAATTTTTATTCGTCAAAATCTCATCAAAACAACACACTTCAAATATAAACAACGGGGTATAAATCCATTATAAAAATAACGGCAACAAAATACGTTCCAAAACAAAACACCGGTTCAAAATAATTTACTCGTTAAACTACATTACTCATATATGCATCAAAATATGGTATGGCCTAGACCTGTTGCGTGCAATACACTATCAACATGCAGATTACAGTAAGAATTATTATATCGATTTTGAGAAAATATCAACCTAAAACTTTCATAGATATAACCATGTCAACAACATTATGAACAACCTTATGGCAGTACAGTTTTCGCTTGGTAAGAGTACAATTAAAACACTAAAACATGATATATATTGATGGATGTAAATAGCGTTGAACAAAAATATCAAACAAAGATAACCATTTAAGTTCAATTTACTTAACACGAATTGAAAAATGGTAACCTCAAGAAATTTTTTTAACGCACACCAGTGATGCACGCGTGTATAAAAATGAACTGGGCTTGCTTCGTGCATTCCATGCACGTAACCAATAAAACAAAAGCCTGAACTTGAAATTTAGTGCAAAGTAATGAGGTGAATAAAAGTTAAATGTCAGGACTTATTTTAGTGTAATTCAAACTTACAATTCTTATGCACACCCATGACAAAATTATAAAATGACCTGAGTTTTGCACCGTGCATTTCACGCACACTTCAATATAACAAAATATTACCCGAACTATATTTTCGTACATATGCTTGCCTGGACTAACCTACTGACACGCATGAAATGAATTATATAGAGCCTGGACTTGATATACATGCAAAGCCTACTTGCACGCGAAAAATGAAGTTAAAAATAATAGATGATGGCCAGTCAAAGCCACTTGTTCGCATGCTACCAAGAAGAAGTAGTTAATGAGTTCAACATAGTTTGCACGAAAAATAGCCACAAATATATTTAATGACCTGAAACTCATTTTGGTGAGGTGCAGCTACAACCTGAACTTCGTTTGTGTGCAATACATCATGCACACAAATAATGAAGTAAAGAATAAATTAGAAATGTGAGTTTTACACTCACCAATAATTTATTTCAGAAGCAACTAGCAACTAGAATCCAAATGGAGCAATAACTTTGAACCGCCATTAATATTTTACTGAGCTACTTGGAAAAATGAACAAAAGAATGATGCAGGCTTATACTTTTCTTTTCAAATATGTGAACAAGTCAATGCAACAATGTGCTGGCAAGGCTTTTGGTACATATGCATTAAAGGAAACGTGCACCAGTGGAGAGAAAAGGACGGGCTGCACATAAATGATGATGGTAGTAAAAGTGTGTGTTCAAACTTTGCTTTACAAATTTTTGTGATAGCAAAGGAAAAGTGTTCAATCTTTATGATAGCAAAAGTGTTCACTTTTTGTTTTAATTTGGATCTATTCTTACATGTGATGGCAATTTGCCACTCACTTCAAACATGCTACCACTTAGATGACTTCAACAGACTTTGCAATTCATTTGCAAATTATTATTTTTTTCAAATCTCGATTTAAAATTTCCATTTTAAATTTTTATTTCGACGGTAATAAAAATCACGGTTGTTACATTTTAAGACTTGTTTTGGTCGTCTGGGTTTGAGTGGCGATTGCGACGTTGTGGATGCACCGAAGGCGATCAGACACGGGGGGATAGGTGCGTGGTTGAACGGCGAAGCTGTGGTCGGAGTTGCGAGGTCTCTGGTGACCTGTGGCGGTGGGTCGAGGCATTTCTTTATTGATCGAGGTTGGGTTCCAGTTATCTCGATGGCTCGTTTTTTATTCCAGGCGAAATCGTCGGAGCTGGGTGGTCGGAACGTTAGTGTAGGTCGTCGATGATTTGTTGAAGGCGACGAGGTCGATCGGATCTCTTGTGCACGTGCACGAAATGGTTTGGTATTTGGTGTTGATTGTTATTGTTGGGGAAGAAGCGTTTGCTCGTGCATTAGCTCGAAGGCGAAGGTGTGTTGTCTCGAAGGGAAGTGAAGAAGTGGGTGGCTCGGGGATTAGCTTGGGGGATTTGTTGTTTGGCTCGGGTCTGGGAATTAAGTATAATAACAGTTTTGAATTTTTAAAACAAATCAAGTTTTAACTATTTCTTAAAATCAATATTCTTAGTATAATGAATGTTTAAAGGATAATTAATTAATGTTTAAAAGATCATTAATTAGTGTGATAAATTAAAGGATAATTAATTAATGTTTAAAAGATCATTAATTAGTGTGATAAATTAAAGGATAATTAATTAATGTAAGTAATTAAGGGATCATTTATTAATGTAAGTAATTAAAGGTTAATTTGAATGATTAACTGATTAAAGGATAATTAATTAATTTCAATAATTAATTAAATGGTTTAATTAATGTTAATTAAGCAGGATTTATAAAAGTAATTGATTTACTTTGTGTTAATTAAATTAATTAGAAATGGACTAATTAATCTTGCTTATGGATGATTAAATTGTATTGAATGTTTGGATTGATTAATATCTCCAGTCTGTTAATTTGTAAATGTCCTGTGATGTGCAATGCCTGAGTTGAACTGTGATAAATGTGAGTTATTATCTGTGATGAAATTGTTGTGTGAATGTGATATTCTGACTTGAATTAAATTGTTTTACTTAAACAACTAGGCTTAAAAGATGGCATTGGATTCGAAGAGACCGGGGTCGGATATCAGCAATATCCGGAACCACTTCGATTAGTAACTACTTTAATTCTTTATAGATTTGATTTTGGAATCAAACAGGCTCGAATGGAATAGATTAAGTAACATGGCCATTTCAACTAAGTAACGGTACTTAGATATTGTTTTGAGAAATAAGTGTTTGGCTATAGTGAGATAGAACTCGTAGTGATGTACGAGTTACCCTGGTTTTCAAAGAAACTTTACAGCCATAATATTTCTATTTAAATGGGTTTACTCACGCTAGTTTCCAGCCTGACTCGGGTGTTACTTTATTGTAATGCTCGGGTCAGACCGAGTATTATAGATTTTCAAGTTAGGACGTTGGAGCTCAGGAGACGAGCTGGATGGCAGAGACGTATTGAGAATATTCCGCTGTGTATATAGACTATTTTTATCCACTAGTTGAGGACAAGTTGTTACAACTGTCCAAATTCATTGTACTCTGATGTATGGTATGTAAATTAACAGTTACAGCTTTCCTTTATGTAAACGCTGTTATTTGTATATTATATTTGTTCCGCTGCGACTGTGAGATTCTGTACTGTTGTTTTATTTCTTCTTCTACCTCTTTTTCTTCTTAACCCACAGTCTGGAGTTTCCAGCACTCGATTGCTCGACACTCTATACAGTGAACGTATTAGTGTCTATTTTCGGGATCGAAAATCTTTCCGGGCTGTCACAGTGGTATCAGAGCCGAAAGGTTAAGCGAGAACCTTGGCTCTGGTGGGGATTACCCATTAGAGATAGGGTCAGTAGTACCCTAGAATGAGTTGAGTGTATTATGTGAGGGCGTACTTGTTATTTTCTTATATAATGATTTAAAAACGGTTTTAAAAATGGTTTTAAATAATCTTGATATGTAAAGAAATAATTTTTTTAATTACTATATATATTAAGATAATTGGTTGTTGGTTATAGAAATTGAATTAGATTATAAGAATTTAAGTGGAAATATATTTATTGAAAATGGATAATACGAACTGTACAAATAAGATAAGCTTGAAATGGATTCAAACCAAAAATTAAATCCTGAAATTTGTAGAAGTGTTTCAGAATGTTGAATGAAGTTACCCTGATTTCATATATCAGGAAGTTATGGTGTGTTTGGCCCCAGAATATGATAATGTTGATTTTTATCGTAGAATTGGTTATTGTAAAAGATGTTTATTTCAGAATAAACAATGATAAAACATTATGAAATGTTTAAGGAAGTGAAATTATCTAAGATGAATTTATAAATGTGACTTATAAATTGAAATGAATTTAAAATGGGAAATTTTAAGTCTGGGTACCGAAAATTTTGAAATGTGTTTCAAAGTGTTGAAGGAAATAATAAAGGATACTATTTAGAATATTTTTGAAGATAGAAAACTTTGTTTAAAAACAAGAGTGGTTTTGAAATTCTGGAGGAATTTGTTGTGAAGTAAAAACAAAGAATGGTTTAAAATGTAAGGTGTGGTTTGATATGTGAAAGGGGTAAATATGTATATATATGTGGATATATATAATTCAAAGTTGATTTGAAATAAATGCTAAGTGTTGAGTTGTGGAATCCCCCTGAGAATATGAAGTATAATCCTAAGAGAGATAAGTTTTTGAACTTATAAGTGGGAAGAGATATTGATAAATATTTAAGTTTGGAGTGAAGAATTTAAACTGAGTAAAGTTAAATGGATTAAATGAATGGGAAGTTTAACTTAGGGGAAGTTAAATAAGTTTTGAACAACCTGAATTGGAAATTTCAAGATGAAATTGAGATTTGACTTAGGGAAGTTAAATGGGATAAATTGAAAGGGAGTTATGTGTGATCTCAAAATAGGTTTGAGATCTGGAATTTGGAAATGGATGTTATTGATGGATGTTTTAGATAATTTGGATGTTTACCTTGACTTATCCTGCTATCATCCTGTTGTTATTAATAATCTATGAAACTGTGAATTGGATTGTTTAAATGAATTAAGAAGTAGATTGAGATAATATATATCCATTACTGAAATTAATTGGAAATAAAACTTTAATTGAAATTATTTAAATGATTTTGATTTTTAGAAATAAAATTTGAAATTAAAAACGGAACCACTTGAAACTTAAGATTTGAATGTTTAAAATTAACTTGTAAATTGAAACTGTTAAGAATTGGTTTCAAGTTAGAAGTGAAAAATTGGAAAAAATAAATTGGATTTCGAAGATTTAAATTGTTTAAAAAAAAAATTTGAACTCCCACTTGAATCTTGAAATAAGTAAAGTAAAAGTAATTTTAATATTTGAAATTTGGACTCAAAATTTATTGTTTAAAAACTTAGGTTGTTAAATTAAAAGTAAAGGTTGATTTGATTTAAAGAATTAAATCAACATTTAAAAATTTAACTCGAATTTATATAATTCGAGATGGTTTAAAGTTGAGCTTGAAATTGAATTGAAATTAATTCAAAGGAAATTGGAATAGAAACTTGTTCAAATTGAATTTGATTTGAATTAATGGGAATTGTGATTGAAGTTGAATAAGTTTAAATTCAAATGGGAATTGGTTTGAAATTTGAAAAGGAATCGAAGTTAATTCAAATTGAATTTGAATTGAATCGATTTAAATGGGAATGAAGTGAGATTGGTTGAAGTGTAATTTGGGAACTGGATCGGTTGACTCTGAAACTATTTTCAAACAAACTATTTTAATATATAAACTGTCAAAAATCTATTCTCTTAAATACTCAAACTATTTTGATTTTCCAAGCTACTTACTATACAAACCCTTCTTTTTAACACCCAAACGATCTTATACTTACTATTTAGCTATTTCTCAACTATTTTACAACTATTTAACTATTTTACAACTATTTTAACACTATTTTACAACTATTTAACTATTTTAAACTTTTTAAGCTACTTTCTGAATTCAAACTGGTCAGAGTGGAAACTGTTTATATTTAAACCATGAGTTTAAATACTAATATATAAACTGTTTGTATTCAAAGGAAAAATGACTTTGAAATGGAAAAGTATATTTTGAGAAATATATGATGAAAAAGAAAACTGAAAGTTGGATAGCACTATAACTGAAAACTTACTTTATAAAGAGTAAGAAATGTGATAAGCGGCTTTGTAAAGGAAATCGGACTTGAACAAAATTTTGTTTTGTCATTATTGAGGGTATATATATATATATATCTGTGTGTGTGTGCTATATTGAAATCCCTTATTTAGATTATGACTAGAAAATGTGATCTTTAAAAGATACTTGAAATATAAAGGGGAATCTATATAAGTATGATGTGATCCAAAAGATTTTTCAAGTTGAAAGGAAAGCTTATAGATATATAAAGGAATGATTTTATGAAAAGGGATATGGGGAAAAGTTTTTGGGAAAAATCAATTTTGGGAATTTGAGAAGCCAAGTTTGAGAATTATCGATTTTGAAGTTTATATGTGATACATATAAAGAGTATGATTTGAAAGGTACTATATGTGTATAGTACAAAATGTTTTGAGAATGCTGTGGGGAAAAAGGCGCTCCCATTTAGAGTTGAAACTTATAGTAGGAGATCCACTGGGTGGTTCTGCCTTGAGCCCTAAGGGGGGGTTCTAAATTTTGATCCCAGAGGACGTCCGGGCTAAACTATAGTTCATGTGGATTGTGATTGGGGTAGCAAAAGTCGAGGGCGCTGATGCCTACAGAGACATTGGGGGTATGATGTAACGGTAGTGTAACTCTGGTGTAACTGCGAACTACTGCGTTCCATAGCGTAAGTCGAGGGGCAGCGATTGCCTAAAGTCTACATTTGATTTCGCTGGGAGAGCGACGTAACATCGGTAGATTGCGATCTATGAGGACATAGCGAAAGTCGTGTGGCGGTGAGTGCCTACAGGCTACATTGGGACTCAACTGATGTAGTCTGCGATCTATGTGGTGAAGTTTTATTTGGCAGCGAAATTCGAGGGCGCTGAGCCTAAAGTTGCATGGTTTTTGCCATGATGGCAACGTAACCCTGGGTGTAGCTGCGATCTATGGCGGTTCCATGGTGAAAATCAAGGGGTGCGGATGCCTACAGTTTTCTATGGTTTTCGCCGGGATGTCGACGTAATCATTGGGCTAACTGCCATCCATGGAGGGGGTGATGATTTCCAGGGCATTCTCACAAAAAGGAGAAAAAAAATGTTTTCTAAGTATTTTCACTAGGTGTTGAAAACGGGTTTACTAAGTACTTATAGATTTTCAATCCTGCGCCTGATCAACGTTTGACTGAATTTCTGTGAGAACAAGGATGGACTTGTTGAGACATCGAGTATAAAAAGTATATTTTATAAAACTATTTTTGTAATATTATGTAGATTTTAAAGTGTTTTAAAATTTCAAAATAAAAGAGTAAAAGTGTTAAAAATGTTTAAAGAATAATTTAACTAAAATACACAGTAAATTAATATTATTGCTTCGTTCCTTTTCGAGGATGGAAAGTTCTAAAAGAGGGAGGAATGTGACAACCCGGATTTTTAACCTCGGTTAAATGGGGTAGTTAACTGATTTAAACCACTGGAATATTAATTTAGATAAGTCGAACAAATAAAATTATGATAATTAAAATATCTGAATATATATAAATTGAATTAAAAACTATATTAGAGATTTCATTTTTAAAATCTCTAGGTATGATAAATCCTATAGAAAAGAAAAATAAACTTTTTGTATAGGTAAACTTTACCTTTTAAATTCAATATAAAAATATCCATAAATAGATATGTATATAACCATACATATAAGTAAAAGAAAAATATATATGTATGGATATAAATATAAGTGTGCATGATGATAACCAAATATAAATGCATATGGAAATATATATATATATATGTATGTATCCCATAAATTAGATTAAAGAAAATGTTCAAATATATATTTATATATATATAGACAAACATATAGACAAGTCTTATGATGTTCAAATAAAAGTATACATAAGTAAGTATGTACGTATATATGTTAAATGAAGTGGTAAAAGTGATAAAATGGAAATATACATATGATGTATGTATGTATGTATGTTATAGAATGTAGATATATATGCATAGATATGTATGTAAACATACAAGGGGACATAACATTTAATGCATATCCTCTCAAGCTCACAATACATCAAATCTAAGCATATAAACCTTAAATCAAATCAATTTTCAGGTTTCACAAATCATACCAGGAAATTGTTGACCAAAGGAAAAAAATAAATAAAATAAAATAAGAATTAAAAAGAAAAAGCAAATAGAAGCTTACTGTAGAATGCAGCCTACTTCTCTATATATGCCTCTACATTTGCCTCATTCTTTCATTCATTCGAACTAATACCAGTAAAAGATAAAGCAACATTTCCATTTTTAAAAACTGAAAAAAAAGATAAGGTTAAAGTGAAGCAGATCAAAACAACTCAACTCAACACAGCTAAATAAATTGAAGATCAAGATCAAAGGAAGTAGATAGCAGTTTCAAAATCTTTGTTCTCTGTTCACCATTTTTAAGTGAGTAAACTTACCCTCAAAATCTAATCTTCTTTGTTTAATTATTAAGGTTAAAGTGAAATATCAGGTTGAATATATGGGTACACAGAAAAATAATAATAATAGATATGTATACATGCCTGGATATAAGTATGAATGTTTGTACATATGTATTTACCTCTATCCTTGCCCTACATCTTACTCGAGCTTTAAAAATTCAAGTTCTTTTCACCTAATTTCTTTTAGGTGGTGGTGATTTAAGGAAAAGTGATGGAAATTGAGTATATTTATTTTTAAAAATAATTCCATGAAAGAATAGATAAGCAAAGTCACTGGAAAGTAGGTTTTACAGGGGATGGTAAACATTCCAGGAAAATCAATTACTTTAATTCACGTTTTAACCTATATAAATGGATTCGACTTGGAAAATTATGATTTTTGATGGCCTTGTTTGATTTTTTTTAGTGTGTGGTTGATGGGGTAGTGAGAGATGATCGGGTTTTGGTCGTGGGGTGTTTTCTGGCGAACGCGGGAGTTTTGGGCTTAGGGGTTTAGGTCGAAGGAGGTCGAAGGAGTGGCGGTCAGGGGAAAAATGGAGGCACGTTTCTTTGATCATCGTGGCGGCGGCATGGTGACGTTTTAGGGTTTTATGACTTGTTTTGGTCGTCTGGGTTTGAGTGGCGATTGCGACGTCGTGGATGCACCGAAGGTGATCAGACAGGGGGGTAGGTGCATGGTTGAACGACGAAGCTGTGGTCGGAGTTGCGAGGTCTCTGGTGACCTGTGGCGGCGAGTTGAGGCGTTTCTTTGTTGATCGAGGTTGGGTTCCAGTTATCTCGATGGCTCGTTTTCGATTCCAAGCGGAATCGTCGGAGCTGGATGGTCGGAACGTTAGTGTAGGTCGTCGACGATTTGTTGAAGGCGACGAGGTCGATCGGAGATCTTGTGCACGTGCACGAGATGGTTTGGTATCTGGTGTTGATTGTTATAGTTGGGGAAGAAGCGTTTGCTCGGGTATTAGCTCGAAGGCGAAAGTGTGTTCTCTCGGAGGTAAGTGAAGAAGTGGGCAGCTCGGGGATTAGCTTGGGGGATTTGTTGTTTGGCTCGGGTTTGGGTATTAAGTATAATAACAGTTTTGAATTTTTAAAACAAATCAAGTTTTAACTATTTCTTAAAATCAATATTCTTAGTATAATGAATGTTTAAAGGATAATTAATTAATGTTTAAAAGATCATTAATTAGTGTGATAAATTAAAGGATAATTAATTAATGTATAAAAGATCATTAACTAGTGTGATAAATTAAAGGATAATTAATTAATGTAAGTAATTAAGGGATCATTTATTAATGTAAGTAATTAAAGGTTAATTTGAATGATTAACTGATTAAAGGATAATTAATTAATTTCAATAATTAATTAAATGGTTTAATTAATGTTAATTAAGCAAGATTTATAAAAGTAATTGATTTACTTTGTGTTAATTAAATTAATTAGAAATGGACTAATTAATCTTGCTTATGGATGATTAAATTGTATTGAATGTTTGGATTGATTAATATCTCCAGTCTGTTAATTTATAAATGTCCTGTGATGTGCAATGCCTGAGTTAAACTGTGATAAATGCGAGTTATTTATCTATGATGAAATTGCTGTGTGAATGTGATATTCTGACTTGAATTAAATTGTTTTAATTAAACAACTTGGCTTAAAAGATGGCATTGGATTCGAAGAGACCGTGGTCGGATATCAGCAATATCCGGAACCACTTCGATTAGTAACTACTTTAATTCTTTATAGATTTGATTTTGGAATCAAACAGGTTGGAATGGAATAGATTAAGTAACATGGCCATTTCAACTAAGTAACGGTACTTAGATATTGTTTTGAGAAATAAGTGTTTGGCTATAGTGAGATAGAACTCGTAGTGATGTACGAGTTACCCTGGTTTTCAAAGAAACTTTACAGCCTTAGTATTTCTATTTAAATGGGTTTACTCACGCTGGTTTCCAGCCTGACTCGGGTGTTACTTTATTGTAATGCTCGGGTCAGACCGAGTATTACAGATTTTCAGGTTAGGACGTTGGAGCTCAGGAGACGAGCTGGATGGCAGAGACATATTGAGAATATTCCGCTGTGTATATAGACTATTTTTATCCAGTAGTTGAGGACAAGTTGTTACAACTGTCCAAATTCATTGTACTCTGATGTATGGTAGGTAAATTAACAGTTACAGCTTTCCTTTGTGTAAACACTGTTATTTGTATATTATATTTGTTCCGCTGCGATTGTGAGATTCTGTACTGTTGTTTTGTTTCTTCTTCTACCTCTTTTTCTTCTTAACCCACAGTCTGGAGTTTCCGGCACTCAATTGCTCGGCACTCTATACAGTGAACGTATTAGCGTCGATTTTCGGGGTCGAAAATCTTTCCGGGCTGTCACAACTTGTATTTAGAAGATGAAGACTCCCTTGAATGATAACTTCTTTCCCGATCGTCATTTATTTCTCGACGCCTGCTCGATTCTGGACACGGCTGGATCCGTCCTATGTAAAGGAGTCCCTCAAGCGATCGAAAGCACGAGAATGATACATAATACCTACAAACCAAACAAGTTCGTGTATGTGACTATAAAAAAAAGATAGACAAAAATCATGCAATGAAGTGCGCATGATTATGAGTGACCTAGTGTCCCCTCGACGGACCAGTTACTTTAGCCTTGCTCGTAGGAGTATTCTTCATATGCTAGTAGGAGAAATGTCATCACCAGTCCTAGTGGGAGAATTAAGCCCCCCAACACTAACGTTGGCAAAGTCAAAGGTCTTGATATCGTCAGGAATTGGAAGACTTGAGAATCCTTCAATCGAACTATCTAAAGGCTGAGAGGAAGACTCTTCTTCGACAGAGGTGATGACGAACTCAGACTTTCTAGTAGTATTTCTCCTACGGAGTTTGTATGTTAGCTTTTTCCCTTTTCTTGTTGGTGCATGAGATTGTGTGCCTTATGATTATTCAACCATAGGCACATTGCCCAGACTTGCATCATCATCGCCAGGCTTATTGGTTTCATCACCTTTAATTTCAACCTCTTCGAGATCGTCTTGAGCCCCCTGGGTTGGAGGCATGACAGAGCTATCAATGCCATCTTCTTGTTCCGCAGCATTCCTTGGTGGTGCAATGCTTCTTAGAAAACCAATGCTGCGACCTTCATCAAACAACCCAAAAAGAGATAACCACTCAACGGTTACAAGGGATCTAATGTCCCTGTCCTCAACTTGGGTGGTGCGAATTGCAGAAACCGACCTTGAAAAACTATCGACTTTAGGTCATGGATGGACACCTATAAATTTTCAAAGTATTTGTTAGTTCAGGATATGACTCGGGCTAAAGAATTTGAGAATAAAGTAAAGCCAACGAAGAGTAGCCTCACCAATTCTAGAGGCTTGGGAATCCACCGAGTTATCCAGAAATATAGCATCCTCTATAGTGTCAGGGCCAAGATTTATCTCTTCCACCGAAATGATGGGAACATTAGAGAAAATGTCAACCAACGGGCTGGAAATCTTCGGTTGCTCAGTTTGATGTTCAGGAGAAAGTCTACCAGATACAGTCGCAGAACTCAATGGATGTCGTGCCATGGTTTAATTACAATCAAAGCGGACCTATCATATTGAAGATCCATAGTATTCTCAAGTCAAGGTAACTGTGTAAATCAATCACATCAATATTTTCTATTTGACCTTAGTTATATTAACCAATAGAAAACTATCGAGTGAGTCGTTCCATAGTTGACCAATAACCGTCAGTACGAAACCTCTTGATGCCCCCCAGCTGTCGTGAGTAATACATTGCCTAACATTTGGAGAGCATTACGTACTCTAGTCTTAACGGATACATTGGTATCCAGTCTCGATGCATCTTGACTAGGAACATTTAAAATGATATATTTTTCATTATGATAAATTACTCACGGTTATAGCACTTTGTAACTACTATCACAAGACATATTATTTTGGATTTTCTATTAAATATACTTTTAATTAAATTAATTAATCAATATAACATATTATATCAAGTATATAATAGAACAAAAACACCTTTTATTTCAAACAAGATGGATCATTGAGTAAGATATATGTAACAAATTACATAATTGTGCCTAGGGCAGACCCCTAACTCTATCATATATATATATATATAATGTGTGTACGTGTGTATTTAGATTAATTTTAATCTTTGAAAATAGTTCATTTTATGATATAATACACATAAACATACACTAAAATTAACCTATACACACATTATATATATATAGACACACATATATTTGTTTAAAAAAAACATGTACCTTTTATGATACATATTAGTTCTAGATTAAAATGACTTACCCTATCGCTTGTAAACGCCTTGTAGATGATTTAGTTTTCCTCTTTGACGATCATCTTCTTCCTTAAAGTGAAGTTGCTACTTCTCTTGCAGTAGCAAAAGCATGGTGGAGGCCTGGGTTTTGAGTTTTAGAAATCCTATTTTTTATGGCTTGGATTATGAGAGACATCTTTTATTTATAGAAAAGGAGTGCCTACCTAATGGATCTTTCCCCTTCTTTGTCTAACCCATGCTATTAAATAAAAATTCAAACTAATTACAGATAAATTAAAATGGGACCAGCTTTAAAATTCATTAATTAAATGCGACCTTAATTAAACAAATTTAGTTCTCATTTATTATTTAATTAAATATTATTTTCATACGAATATGACATTTATACACATATGTTTATTATTTTACAAATTTTAAATAATATTACTTTCTCCAACCAATATTAATATAATTATTTATATTAATTTCACCATTTCTAATTTATAAGATTTATAAGTTATTTCCCTTTAGAAACTCCTCAATCAATATGCGGTTGTTTGACTCATAGGTGAGAAATTTGTCAGCATATAATATTGAATAGTTTAGTAAAAAGGACCATAGTAGTTTTTTCATCACTATGTGACATGATGACCTAAGTTCCTTTGCTTATAGATTTCTAGGTAAATTGCATTTTAATCTTTAAATAAATTTAACCTTTAAGCAATGATATCTATGTGCATTTTCTCTTCATCAGCACTATATCACTAAGATATCTAGAGGTTAGTCTTAGTCAAAAACACTAATAATATATGTAATTAATTGTGAAGACCAACACCAAAATTCTTAGTTCAAATGATAATAACTATCGAGTAACTGAAAATACTCTGGCCAGAACTTTGACTTTGGTTGACTTTCAATTACAGTGATACTAACCTCATATATGAAAAGAGAAGAATTCTCTATTGAATAATGTTTCACTCTAAACAATTTGGCATATACCCAAATGAAGACAAATCATAGTCGTCATGCCATGATTTAACCAAATTCAAAATGCAACCTCTTCGTTTAAGCTATATAGCATTTACAAATTTAAAGGAAACCACACATTGTTAAGCTGGGATAATATGTTTTAACTTAGATATATTTAATCTATTGGAACCGGGCTAGTCTACAGTGGGTAAAGTGAGTGAATTTTTTTAAAAAAATCTCTGATTAGATCTCAATGAGCCTATGAATTTTAATGGTCATACTAGGTCCAATCTTGTTAGTTTAAATAAATCATATTTTATTTAATTTGCTTGATTTAATTAATTAATGTATATTAATTGATTTAACAATTATATATTTTGAGTATATCAATATACACTCATGTGTATATATAAATGTAATGTGCAACATAGCAAGGTGTACATGGTTAAGGTTCACATAAGTAGATATTGGGATTTATATCCACTATGTAAGCATTGATCATTTATATATGTATTACTTGTCTCAAAATATTATTTAATATATTAATAAACCATATAAATAAATTTTGAAATCATCTATACATAACAAAATATAAAATATCTAGTCTATTTTTGACTAAATCAATAAATTTTAAATTCGAAATTTGTATTAAAAATATCTTGTTAAGACTTAGTGAAACATTTTAAAATAAAAAATTGGTAATTCACAAGATTATGTTTAATAAATTTAAATATGTTTATTTATATAAAATTAATTATCACAACTAAATTAATTTTTACTTACTTATTTTTATTTATTTATTTATTTAAAATACACAATGCTACTTTAATATGTGCAACAC
This sequence comes from Allium fistulosum, assembly GCA_030737815.1. Taxonomy (NCBI): domain Eukaryota; kingdom Viridiplantae; phylum Streptophyta; class Magnoliopsida; order Asparagales; family Amaryllidaceae; genus Allium; species Allium fistulosum. Next base: position 1,269,196,715 of record CM060905.1, on the reverse strand, counting down.
CCCAGAAATTTTAATAATAAATTAAAACATTAATAAGGGTGAAAATGTAATTTCACATAAAGGACGAAATAATAAAGTTCTATAAATGGATGAATTTGGGGAATATAACTTTTCCACTGTATCAAGTAGATTTTTCTAGCTCAAATTCATATATAATTTATCAAAAACAGATACAATATAGAGAAGATACATAATGTTTACCATAGCGTGCATTTCATTTTTTAGTTTAGGAATTAATGCAAGAATAAAGGAAAACCTATTTGTTAAGAAATAAGTTGAATATGTATGAATTACTCTATGAAAAGTAAAGAAAAGAGAGAAGATATAATGCTGAGTGTGCATTTAAAAGAAAAGAAGGGAAAATTATTTATGCGTACAAATGTGAAAATGCTTAAAAGGGGAAAGCATTAATTATTGCTAAATATACTAAAGAAAGAATATATCAATAAATTTAAAAATGAGTACTATTTTTTCAATGAATACTAATAAATAAAAAGAAGATATTTAACGCAAAGAGAGAGAAAATTAGTTACCCTTTTATGGAATTTATTGCTGTAATTAACATGTGTTACACGTGTTAAAAAGAGAATATAATAAAATACTTTAAAAAGAGAATAATACATCTACTTTTATATGTTCGAACAAGGCTTGGGTTTTGGTAAAAAGACCCAGGTTCGATTCCTACCATGCGCTTCCCTATGCTATATAAATTTACTAGGGGTATGGGAGCTTGGATCAACGGACGGCTTTACTATGCCCTCCTCAGGAGTTTACCAACCCGCCGGGTTCTCCTAGGTTTTTAAAAAAAAACTATGTATGCACGAAAGTAAAGGGTTGTTTTAAAAAAGAAATACAACGTTACGAAATATGTATGAAAAGAAGGCATTTAATAAAAGTTATATATTTCGTAAAGAAGATGATATGTCTAAAATTGTATGTTTGAAGGTATATATATATATATATATATATATATATATATATGAAAGTATATATTATCTTAATGGAAATGTATAGATTAAGACATTAATTAATAATGGGATTTGTTACTAAACATAGGTAGTTTAGGTTAGAAGGAAGGTGAAATGATATGTTTAATATGGATAAGAATGCATGCAATGTTATAAAAAGAAAGGTATGGAAATGAATCGTTAGTTAAGAAGAAAGAAAGAATATGCTATTTCTTTATTTGTAAAAGAATAAGACCTTTAATTAATACACATATTTATACGTCTGAATAGAAAATCCATGGTTCTCTACAAAGGTTAATAATATGTGTGTATATATAGATTATCAATTAAGGATATTGGTTAGGATTATGATTTTTAATTAACCGACTTAAATTATAATTAGTAGCATCAATTAAGGCGATATGGGTAATGAAAAGATTTTATTTAGCATAGTAAAAGGAAATGAGTCAAAGGAAATAAATATAAATTAATTGATGTTAATGGTAAAGAGAACGTACATATATTACTTAACCTTAAAGAAGGTTTAAATATATAAAACTTAATGGTTAAGAAAGTGTTAACAAGATAACCATCCAGATTTAATATATTAATCCAACAGCCTATATTTAACCGAATATTTTTACTTGGGAATGAAGTAATTGATTAGGAATAGGATAGAAACAAAGATTCCTCTAAGGTAAATAACGGTTAGAACTAATTTAAATCCCATTTAAATACACACCTAACATAAAATCTAATTCATCAAAACTATTAGTCATTATACCAAAATTCTGCCAAAACTTCTTCTATCCACTTATAAACTTTCTTTCAAAAATAAATTGAAAATCACAGAAGAAGAATACAAGAAACCGAATCAAGGAAAGGGCGAGCTAACAGGTGCAGATCTCATACGAGAACGAATTTAGAGCTTGGATCAAAGGTAAGTGGGAACAATTTTAATAAGATATTTTAATCGATTTAGGAAGTTAGAAATCTAATTTGAACTATGCAAAACCAGAAATTTGAATATGCAAACTTGACTAGGATTGAAGTACTGTAAACTGTAATACTTTAAACTTGATGTATAAACACGTTTTCAATTGAACTTGCAAACCCTAACTTAAAAAACCCTAAATTGAATTGCTAATTGGAATATGAACTGATTATTTAGTAATTAGGGTCCAATATCGGTTAACAACATACGATTAAAGAACGAACAAAAATCGACAATTAAAAATTATAGAAACCCCTAACTTTGTTTGCAAACTGTTGACCGTGGACCCCAGCGGTCAACCATAGAGGAACACCAGTCGACTGTTCCTAAAGAAAATTGCCAAATTGAACCTTGGCTTAAGGCCCAAGTTAAATTTTATAAATCATATTATTCCATAAAAAAATTATCAATGAAGAATTTATTGTTTGAGCTCATTTTGGGCGAACAATAGGTCATCACGGTTTGAGTAACGATTAAATACCCGAATAAGAGCTAAGAGTTGACTAGAGCGATGTATTTTGCAGACACTCAAGGGGTGTTCCATATTGGACGTGCAACATTGATGGAAAAACCGGGTGAGTGAGCCCGGTGCTAACGGAAGATTCTAAAGGGCAATCAGGCTTGGATGAACACAATAAAAGGATATATAGTAAAAGAAGGAGCCCGATACTAACGGGAGTCCTTGTATGCACGGTTATGATGCAACGTGGTATAGGTGGACGCCAGCGTAGTACGATAAGAGGCATTTTTCCACATGAACAGTGGGTGCATATGATGAGTCACACATGGAGTTTGCATTTTGGGGTTCTCCCTCTCTAGGCGTAGTGATAGTTATAGGTATTCATAGGAGAGCAGTTCCCATAGTAGTATTAGAGGAAAAAGAGGTTTCATAGTAGCCTATGGGCGGTGATTTCTTATTAGGTAGCTCTAGGAGTGTTATCCGATTGTTAATCTGAGGTTCGATCAGTAGTTAGATCCTTGTAGTAGTCTACACAAGTAGCAATGTAGATGTAGATATATGTTAAACAAGAACCCTTAGGTAATGGACTGTAGGAATTTATGGACACTTGTAGCACACCCTATGTCATCTAGAGTAGTACTGAAGTTAACTGCATATAATCATCACATATTAAGCTTGTACTCATTCACCAGACTTTTTGTCTACACACCCCCTTCTTACCATTTTCCACCATTACATGATAACAAGTTAGCAAATAATTGGGCATAGTACGTGGAGAAAGAGCTTCACGTTAGAGTTCTCCTATCATTTATTGTTCATCTTATAGCCACTTATTGTATTAAATGACAATAAAGCTTATATTGTACTTTGAAAATAGTGTATTTGTTAAACAAGTATTTTAGGAGATTGTTTTTATGAGATGTCTATTTTGTGTATTTATATTTTAATTACTTCCGTTGTGAGATCTAAAAGTGTAGAATGTCTTAGTGCTTACCCTTATAATTAAGCTCTATAATGTTTTTAAAATCCTAACAGCTCGTATTTCTTGGCACAACACGAAGCCGAAAGCCACACTAGCTTTGGATCAGTATGTCGGGAAGTGGTGGTTGTTACAATATGTATAAGCAATACACACACACACGTATATATATTATAAAATAAAGTTTGAAATAATATATACATGCAAAATATTGTTTGTCCAGTAAGAAAATAAAATAAAATTCAAAAGCTAATTTTAATGATTGTGTTTACACACACACACACACACACACACACATATATATATTATAACAACAATGATGTACATTATATAAATTTATAATTAATATATATAATACAATAAGATTAAACTAAATTTTTTCTAAATTTAATCAGTCAAAATTTATTTTTAAAATATTTAATATATCTACATGTGTTTTTAAAATATGATTTAAATGAATTTTAGGTTTTAAAATTAATAAATAATCAATAAAATTTATTAAAACTATTTATAATCCTTAGAATATTATAGCTTATATTAAAGTATATATAGCCAAATTATAATATTTACATACATATTTGATTCTAACATTGTACTAAATAAATTATTTTTTATGTAAAATTTGTTTTTAATGATATATGATGCTTTATAATTAAAGGGGGACATTATCAAGCATATATAAAATCATTCTAAATGTAAATGGATAGCATATATTGTTAATATAGAATTAACCTAAAGATATTGTGCCTTCATATCTTGAACTATTGGTCTCCTAAACTCTTATATCTACACCATTATTGCTAGCAATCGATGCGTCATCACTGGAAATCGTTGTAGCTCCTTGTATTTGAACATATCGGGTCAATGATTCACTGGTATGGGGGTAGTAGGTGTAGCAAAACTAGTAAGGGAGGAGGCAAAAATGTAAAACCTAAAAATAGTGGCTTGAATTAGTATTTACAAGGAGAACCGAAGACCAAATTTCCACATTTCTCTCCTATTAATTCAAACCTAGATCCACATCACTCTCCCACCTTTTACCCCTTCTTTGGATGACCTATATTGGTCCTATAATGGACCAATTATGTATTCGAACCCAATTATCATTAATATATTTATATCAAATTTACTTGCATATCAATATCGTATATCTATACACACATATATAACTTTTATATACGCACCTAATTAATTACTAATAACACCTAGAACATTTATAGAGACTACCCCATTGAATAAATATACCCTATACAAGAATTAAAATATAAATTAATATTTCACAAAAATTAACTTAATGAATTTATAATTATTGTAAATTCATTAAATCGAGCGGTGTTTCGGAGAATGAATAGATTCAGTGGTGTGACTCACAAGTTTGAATTTAGCCAGTGATTAATATTCGAACAATTCAAATACTAATGTTGACACATCACCTCATCTAGTGCGACAGTTTGAGCTATACCATTACCTAAAAATCTCATCAATAAAATCCAAATTTACAATTATAAGCGGTAGCCTTCAGTAACTATTGTTTACACCAATTCTTTTCGTCAATACTATATCACTTTAGAATTTATGGAATTTGATTTTGGTCAAAATTCCAATAGCATCCATATTCAACTTGGTTAGTCCATAAACAAAGTCCTTTGTTCAAAAATAACATTTAATATTAACCATACTAATCTAGCTAGAGATTTTGACTTAAAGTTGACTATAGTTCACCATGATATTAGCATCATATAACTGAAGAGACTAATTCTCTACTGAATAATGTTTCACATTGGTTCCAATGCTTCAATTCAGAACCAACTATAGTTATTCGATAATCGTCATGCTATGATTTAGCTATAATCAAAGTGAAGTATCCACACTGCAACAATATTCTCCGTGGGATCGTGCAATATACCTTACAAGGGGTGGATAAGGTATGTTTAAAAATATTTCTCAATGTTATCGATAAAATATAAAATAAAGTGCAGAAACATAAATGCAAAAATAAAAAACACAAAGATGTACTCAGCTTTGGTCTAATACCTACTGCTGCTTTAAAGTTATTACTAGAGTCAAATATTCAAATGCTTACAACTGCTAAACTCGTAACCCCTGCTAAAAATATTCCAACCCTACGCCTAATAACTCTGCCCAAACTTAATACTCTAAGATCAAAATCTCCGACATAGAGCACCTTGGAAATTCAAAGTCCAAACAAAAATAAAATAAAATTGTGGAATGTAAATAGCAAGGTTAAAGAAAAATAAATTTATTTTCCTCACGTGTTGTACTATCCAAGTCGTAAATCAAAATTCAGTCCATTCTTTGAAATATATAATGCACCTCCTTCAATAAAATTTCCCAGCACTGCCTCCAACAATTTTCCTGCTCCGCATCCTCTCAAATAGCACTGGCTAAAATATTTGTCCACCAAAAAAAGCTTGAGTCACCGTCAACAAATTAAGTTTGTCGCTGCTTGAAGATGCCACCATCGCTATTTGGAGATGAGGCCATCGCCATTGTGAAGTTATCAGACCTGCCGCCACTTTAGGGAGATGAAATCGTGCTTGGGAGATTTTGTGTAAAAATATGGTCGAATAAATCACTACGTGAGATGCTGTGGCTGCCTAGTAAAGCTTCACCGCACCTAAAAAGTAATGCTGCTTAAGATTTCAAGCCTGTTGTCGTTGCTACCTAAAATCCATTGCCATTGACCGGAGCCTGTCATTGTTCATGCCTGAATTTGCTTATGTCTGAACACTGAAGGTGAGAGGTTTGGCGTAGTTTCTTTTCTTTGACGTTTCTGCCTTGATGATGCACTATGCTGGTTGATGCTTAGATGCTACTACAGCGGTCTGGTATGGATCTGAGAGTTGCTTGACGTGACTGAGTTGGATGTTTGATATGAGGTGGTCGTAGGGAGTTATTGCAGTCTGGAGTTTGATGAAAATAGATGACCAGTAGCGATAGGATACATGGATGATGTTCATTTATTGTATTATGTTTTGAGATAGCAATGGTGATGGGTTGACTACTGTAAATTTGATGTGTTTTTGGACTTTGTCATACAGGAGATGTTGAGAATCGTTAACTGATTGAATTTGGATTTTGAAATATTTTGTTTCCTTGTAGTAATAGAAAGCCTTTGATTTTTAGTATGTGGTGCTATAAGTTTTGTTGGTTTTCAAATTCTTGAGAAATATATCTTCTGGCCCCGTCTTCTTTTCATTTTTGTTGTGATTCTTTTTCCTTTGAAGGTTATATACTGGCTTCTATTTTGTGTTAATAAAAGAAGACTTTATCACAAACTTTTTTGTATATCTTGACTAAAGTCGGACCCCCGTAAATACAAATCACTAAACAAGTACATTAAATAAAACATATTTTCATTAACATCAAACAGAAATCATCGATTGCACCATTCTACAATCTCTCCATTTTGAGGATAATGGACCTTTGTTAAGTTTACATATACAATGCATATGTGTTTGATATGTGAAAAAAATATTAATGAGTTCTAGTTAAGCTTCCCATATAAAAATACTTCCTCTACACACATACTCCTCCTCCACAAATACTCCCTTTTTAAGCATGCTCCATAACTTAGTGAAAAAAAAAATCAGAACTGAATAAGAATTAAATTAGAGAGAAGAAGAAAAGGAAAAAAAAATCAGAAACGCCAGAAATGATTAAGAGTTAAATTAGAGAGGGAAAAAAATACATCTTAAATATTGTCAAATAATTTTCTACCACCAAATCTTAAACTCCCTTTCCCTTTGGCTTTCATTGTATGAGTTAACAATCAACAAAGTCAAAAAGGAAACATTCAGTCATAAAAAGAAAAAATATCCAAATTATATATTTCTAGTTTCACATCAAACATAAATTATAACAACTATTAATTATCATAATCATATCCCAAATATAGAAAATGGATGACAATTTTAAATATAAATTTGTTAAATTTATGACATATGATTCAACCAAAAATAAACTCAGCCTACAAACCATTTTTTGCTGAATGAACTATTTACGTGAGGATAGGTTTATCCTTGAATCAATAATAATGAAATCAAGATGATAATACCCATACATTGTCGTGGGGTCTCTTAGATGAAAGTAAAAACATTTCTTGATGAGTTAATATACATGGACGCTAAAGAATTTTCAGTATAAGTCGGATACCCTTTAGGTAATGTAGCTCTACGTTCATACTACATCCATTTTCCGTATGTAGGCCTTTAACAGTTAAATTTCATATTTTTATAAAAATATATTATATGCGTTTTACTTTTCATATGAAGTATGCACATGACTTTTCCTCGATACGCCCTTTTTTGCCAACCAAACTATACCTCGGCCTGGTTTATGTTAATCTTACACACACATACATAGAATGAGAAAATCATGGATCGATAGAATGTGGTAGATAATGAGATGTCGTGGGATATGTAATAATACGAAATATAATGCTAGTAACTCATGCTTAATTTAGGTTGTAACCTATAATGTTAGTATTCTATTCAAGTGCATAACAGACTACCTCCAATCAAATATGTAATCATTACTCAAGGACCTGATAAGCACAAAAAGTTCAAATTAGGCATAGCCACATTTTCCAAGAGCAAAATTTTTGAGGCAAACTAAGAGAATATTTTTCTCTCATCTTTGGTACTTTTGAAAGGAGGGAAAATATAAAAGTAAGAATAACAAAAAAAATAGGAAAGAAATTGAAATAAATTACCAAAGAAGGAAATCCTAATTTTTTTAGTTTTAGTTTTAGTTTTTTTAAATTAATGGAGAAAAAGAAACTGAAATCAAAACCTCAAAAAAAATATAAAAAAAAGGAAAAAATAAACCAAAACCAACACTTAAACAAACAGAAATCATACTAGTCTATATTCATAATCCTCAAACTAGACGTAATCATGAAAATTTATTTCCTAAAAGAAGATTTGTAAAGGTATCAACATGTTGAGAATTAGTAGAGATGAATTCAATGCAAATGTCCTCTTTTGAAACATGATCTTGAATGAAGTGATGTCTTACATTTGTATATTTAGTTTGTGAGTTGTGAACATGATTGTGATAATTTAAAGACGCTTTTACAATCACATTTAATAGCACATGTTGAAATATTAAGCCGAAAGCTGATAAACTTTGCCTCATCCACAAAATTCGAGCACAACAACTTCCTAAGACAATAGATTTTGCTTTAGTAGTAGATAATGCAACACAATTTTGTTTTCAACTTGACCATGAAACTAATAAGTGACTTAAAATGAAGTATGTTCCACTAGTGCTTTTTCTATCCATATGACAATCGACATAATCAGCATCAGAATAACCAATTAAGTCAAAATTATCACATGTAGGACACCATAATCCAAATTTTTGTGCGTGCAAAATTTACCTTGGAATTCTTTTTGTGGCTTTTAAATGAGATTATTTTAGATTAGCTTGAAAGCATGTACAAAGACACACATAAAACGTGATCCAAAGATGGAGAAGAGAATTAGCTATAACTTGATATTTCTTTTGGTCAACTACAATTTCTTTTTCATCTTTGTCAAACTTAATTGAAGGGATCATGGTTGTTCTAAGTGGCTTTGCATTCTCGACTCCAAATATTTTCAATAACTACTTCACATATTTGGTTTGCAAGAAAAAAATTCCCCTATCGCTTTGCTTGACATGAAATAATAGAAAATACTTCAATTCTCCTACTAAGCTCAATTTAAACTTATCCTACATGATACTTTTGACACATTTTTTCATGAGTAGCATTATAAATGATATCATCAACATAAATTTGTACAGCCCAAAAGTCATCATGCTCATGTAATAGAAATAAACATTTCCCTTTTTAAATCCATTTTCCAAAAGATACGCATTAAAGCATTCATACTAAGCCTTAGAAGCTTGTGTAGGACCGTATATTGAAGCTCAACAATATTCTTCGCGAGATCGTGCAATATACCTTACAGGGGGTGAGTAAGGTATGTTTAAAAATATTTCTCAATGTTATTGATAAAATATAAAATAAAGTGCAGAAACATAAATGCAAAAATAAAGAACACAAAGATGTACTTAGCTTTGGTCTAATACTTACTGCTATTCTAAAGTTATTACTAGAGTCAAATATTCAAATGCTTACAACTGCTAAACTCGTAAACCCTGCTAAAAAATATTCTAACCCTGCCATAACTTAATACTCTAAGATCAAAATGCCTGAACCACAACCCAGAGAACAAATTTCCAAGTCCAAAAAAATAAAATAAAATAAAATTGTGGAATGTAAATAGCAAGGTTAAAGAAAAATAAATTTATTTTCCTCACGTGTTGCACTGTCCAAGTCCTAAACCAAAATTCACTCCATTCTTTGAAATATATAATGCACCTCCTTCTTCAATAAAATTTGATAGCTCTGCCTCCAACAATTTTTCTGCTCCACATCCTCTCAAATTGCACTGGCCAAAATATTTGTCAACCAAAAAATGCTTAAGTCGCCGTCAACAAATTAAGTTTGTCGCTGCTTGAAGATGCCACCATCGCTATTTGGAGATGAGGCCATCGCCATTGTCAAGTTATCAGATCTGCCACCACTGCAGGGAGATGAAATCATGCTTAGGAGATTTTATGTAAAAATATGGTCGAATAAATCACTGCGTGAGATGCTGCCGCTGCCTAATAAAGCTTCACCGCACCTTAAAAGTAATGCTGCCTAAGATTTCAAGCCTGTTGCCGTTGCTACCTAAAATCCATTGCCATTGGCTTGAGCCTATCGTTGTTCACGCCTGAATTTGCTTATGTCTGAACACTGAAGGTGAGGGGTTTGGTGTAGTTTCTTTTCTTTGACGTTTCTGCCTCGATGATGCATTGTGCTGGTTGATGCTTAAACGTTGCTACCACGGTCTGGTATGGATCTGACAGTTGCTTGACATTTTTGTTGTGATTCTTTGTTGTGATTCTTTTTCCTTTGAAAATTCTTTTGTACATACTGGTTTCCATTTTGTGTTGATAAAAGAAGACCTCATAATAAACCTTTTGTATATCTTGACTAGGACCCTATAAATACAAAACACTAAATAAATACATTAAATAAAACATATTTTCATTAACATCAAACTGAAATCGTCGACTGCACTATTCGACAATCTCTCCATTTTGAGGACAACATACATGTGTTAAGTTTACATATACAATACATATGTGTTTGATATTGAAAAAAAATATTGATAAGTTTTTGTTAAGCTCTCCATACAATGATACTCCCTTTGCACATACTCTCCTTATACAAATACTTCCATTTCAAGCATGCTTCATAACCTAGTGAAAAATTAGAAAATGAATAAGAATTAAATCGGAGAGAAGAAGAAAAGGAAAAAAATTGGAAATGTCAGAAATGATTAAGAGTTAAATCAAAGAGGAAAAAATACATCTTAAATATTGTCAAATAATTTTCTACCACCAAACCTTAACCTCCCTTTCCCTTTTGCTTTCATTAAAAGAATTAGTTAACTATCAACAAAGTCAAAAAAGTAACATACAATCATAAAAGGTAAAAATATCCAAATTATATATTTCTAGTTTGACATCAGACATAATTATAACAACTATTATTGATCGTAATCATAGCCCAAATATATAAAATGGATGATAATTTTAAACGTAAATTTGTCAAATTTGTGACATGTGGTCCAATCAAAAATAAACTAGCCTACAAACCATTTTTTGCTAAATGAACTATTTATGTGAGGACAGTTTTATCCTTGACTCGTTAATAATGAGATCAAGGTATTTATACTCATTTTCTATGGGCCTAGTGCGGTTGGCAAGAGCGTACGCCTCCCTCGTAGTAGGTTGAGAGTTCGAGCCTTGACAGCCGCACTGAGTCGTTCGAAATGACCGACTTAATTTGGGGATTCAGTTGAGGTGGACCAACACGTATTCCCCCCAATTGTTACCGACAAAGTCGGATTTTCTGGGATTTCATAATAAAAGATACTTATACTTATACATTGTCATGGGGTGTAACGGCCAGGATTTTCGACCCTCGAAAATCTACATTAATACATCCTTGGTACTCACGTGCTGTAAATTCGAGTGCCAGAAATCCGATCATTAGAGTTAAAAAGAAAATTAAAGGTAGAAGATATAATCTCACATCGTATTCAACACTAAATTATACATGAATATAGTATATACAATCACTCTCAAAATGATGTATCAAAGTTATGGTAAGTACTAATCTAGCCATGATAGTTATAACGACCTATCCCAAGAGGCGCTGGTAGATAATTAATACAGCAGAAATTTGAAAACATATAACTATCTATAGAGGACAATCTAGCTCCATGCTCTAGGCTTCTCCAAGCTACCAAACTACTTGATTGCCTAAAAAATAGGGTACCCAGAGTTTAAGGGAAAAGAAAAATAAACTCCAGGTCAGTCATTGGACTAGTTTGAGAAACTCAAAATACAGATATTTTGGAAATGAAGGGTATCTCATAAGACCACGCCGAATGTAAACACGGGACGATTTTTTACCTTATGATAACCAAAACATTTATACGTGAAATCCATTGATATTATTGCTAATGGCTTTCTTTGAAAAATGTTTTCCAAACAAACATATTTAAATAGCCGAAATTGTTACATTGGTTAAATTTGACAGCATAATAGGTTTACAACTAAGTCCAAAGGCACTTATTGGAGAATGAATTCCATACAATGATAAGGTATGGGACAACCTTTCGTACAATACACCTCTAAAGGGATGTACCTAGGGTCTAGATACTAGGTGCATAAACCAACATAGGACAGGCCTACCATTTCCTTGATAGTACCGAATATGTCATCACCCCGGTTGTTCCCAACCTTAACAGAATCCCAAAGCATACATAACAACCCAAATTATAGAGGGTATCTAGGAAGATGACAACATCTTCTAATGGGTGCGACCCACATAGCCCTGTTACTTCTACCCTGTTTTTGTCATTTTCGGGATGCGAGGCTTAAGGCAACGTTTACCTTTCATAGCACACATTTCACTTTGAATGCCACATTGCTATTTCACAATCACACAACTGGTTTCTACAAACGTATAATCTTGAGCTTGCATGTCTCAGGAAAGCATGTTAAGCTAAGAGAAGTTGCCTTCTCCGCCACCAAACAGATGATAAGTTTATAGAAATCAATCAATGTGACCTCGAAATGCAACGTCAGGCATTTGTTCATACAAGTTGTCCAGGAATAGGACAAACCAAAGGAACTGTCCTACCACATTCTATCAGAAATCACCCCTATGATTAGTAGCGAGAATCCCTTGCATCGAAGATATCAAATTAAGAAACCACTGCCACATATATATGATATGGGAAATTTTCCCCGATGGTCAGTGACAAGCCGCCCTTCATTCTATTTATTATCATTCCAAGTATTCATTTCGAATACGTAAATTGGTTTTAAGTGGTTTTCAGATAAGAATCACTCAAATCCGACCACGCTTCCTTCGAACCAATCATCGATAAAAAGGTATTACGTAAATAGGTGCTTATCATTTGATTAATTACTTTCTATAAAAAATATCTTCTAGAGATATATATCTTTAAAACATTTCTTTTCGATATATACAGCGTTATTAAACCTCCCTTTAACTTTGGAATTATCAAATCATTTTCATAAATCATTCTAGAAAACATTATCGAGTAAATAGGATCATGGAAATTATTCTAGTTCTACTCAATATCAATTTTTGTATTCAACCTTTACTATCTGTTGAATAACGGTGAAATCACCTTTTAAAGTCACACGGATAGTATAGATTTTCTCCTCGAAATTTAATACAAAGTATAAGAAGATTATTTCTATGCAATCCAAGTTGTTTAAATTTGGAAAATGTAATCTTTTATACTTAACTCATTTTCGACATTTCAAACTTATATATCCTTGGCTGAGGAGAGGCCAAGCGAGTCAGGGTATTGGTTGCTTCTGAATATCTCCTTAGTTTAAGCACCTCACCTAGATCTCACGAATAGAAAAATCTAGTCTACTCGTCGGCTTATTAGGGCTAAGATTAAAACACTTACTTATAATAGCTTTTCTTTATATCATTTATTTAAACTCTTGTAAATAAATTATAAAACTTCAAATCATCTTCAAAACACTTAATTATCCATTTAAAAATACTTAAAAAATATTTGAAAAAGAATTGTTAAGTTTAAAACATATTTCAATTGTTATTGAAAACCGCTGAAAAATTGCTATGAATAGCGTTTTAAAAGTTTCTATAAATCAAAACGACTTTTCTATTATTTGGAAATTCATTTATATAACTCAAATCTTTTTTAGAATAATTTAATATATTTATAATGAATTTTCCACATTTTTAAAGAATTTAAAAATATAATTTTTAAAGAATCCCTATTTGGATTCCGAACTGCAAAACTGCCATTTTATTTAAAACTTGATTTGGACTTATTTAAAAATCTATGAGATGAGATCTTGATTTTCTTTCTTTGTTCGAAAACTATTAAGTTCAAAAATTTCTTATCACCGAAAATTCCGAGCTATATTCCACTTTATATGCTTATTTAACTTTTACGGTGCGAAATCGCGAACTACCGTTACGCGACGCCGCTAGTTTTGACTTATTTATCATTTTCTATTCAAATCTTGTCGTGAAAAGTTTATATATTTATAAAAAATTATCAAATAATTTCAAAACCATTTTCAAGAGTTTTAATGATTCCATATCACCTTTTAACTTGATTCGAAAATCCTTATGTAACATCGACATTTATTTATCTTGTCTTGTTTATATATCCTAAAACTATATTTTCACAACATCCAAACATGGAAAAAAAATTATTATAAATAACCATAGCCAACGATATATATCATCCAATATATAGTATATATAAATAGAGTTCTCACTTTGATTTTATATCGAAAGAAGGACTATAACTTTGCTAACTCGAACTTTAAGCTCACGAACCCTTGCACTAATGCCTCTAGATGGCTCGGCTTATGTTTGGGATGGTGGTAGGTGCTCAGGCCTTGGCTAGGAGGGGAGGAAGGCTCGGCTATATAAGAAATAAGGTGGTGGCCGTTGGTAATGATAGTGGAAAGGAGGAGTTTTGTGATAGTTTTAAAGTGGTTTGATATATATTTATATACTATATAATTTAATTTTCTTTTGCAAATATATTTTCCATTATTTCTTTGAGTATGGAAGCCATGAAAATAGAGAGGAAAGCTTAGGAAAATAAAGAAGGAGAAGTGAGAAAATGAAGTGGAGATGGTGCGGTATTTATAGGGAAAGAAGAGAGAAAAATATCTAGATATTATTTGCACTTACATCACCTCCTTCATCACCACCATCACCTCCACCTGCATCATCATACATGGCCGACATGACTCCACCTCCATGTGCTTGTACTTTGATGGTAAGTGTTGACTTGGAGAAGACATAAGAGGTAAGGATGTAGGAAAATATCTTTGATATTTTTGGTTGTTTTATATTAAAATGTATATGTATATATGTGTGTATCCATGTGCATGTGAATTTCTTCATGTATGTGTAGTAACGACCCGTAAATTAATCGCTTTGTATTTGAATATTTAAATCATTTTTAACATTTAAATAGTGGATTTTAATACCTAATAAACATATTTTAAACATTAATTAATGCTATTAAAATCATTTTCAAATTCTTTTACCAAAGTAATTAGTTTAAATGAAATTAGAAATGTGACCGAAAAACGTTTTTCTAAAATTCGACTTTCCAGCGTCGAAAAAGTCGTCGAAAATGTTGGGCACATTTTGTGTCATTCGTATGCACATGCACACACATGCACATATGTCATGTGATAAGATAATCAATGTGTTAAAGTTAATAATCAAGCTTAGTTTAAATATAAAACTTGATTTGACATTAAATGCCCAGAAATACATTAAATAACCTTAGGAAATTAATTAAATACCCTAACCATAACCTAAACAAGTACCTAAAACATGGTGTAGGTGGACCTGAGCGGAGGTAATGTGTTCTCTAAGGTGAGAGGGGAGGCATGGAAGCATGTTACATGAATACATTTTGTTATTTATATTAATAAGTTATTTTAATCACCACTACATCTCTTTTGCCAATAAATACTCCTCATCTCCACACATTTTCCACTTTATATGTTCATTTCGATCTTCATTTTTTATCTCTTTATATACATGAATACTTCCATGGTTTCCTAGAGAAATTCCCAAGCCAAAAACTAGAGAATACACATCTAAAAATCAAGTTAAACTCCATATATTCACCTACAAACACTCCTCTACCGAAACCAAAGCCATTTCCACCTCAAAATCCCAAATCCGAGCCTTATATTGCTCAGGATGAACCCAAACCTAGCCCATTAGTGGCCCAAAATTCCAAGTTAAGGTGTCATGACGATAGTGCGTGAGTTCGACAACTTGTTGTGGTGATCCGGTTAAGTTAGAAGTGTATTTGTGAGTAAAGCTTCAACCTTTAAACCAAAAGTTTTAAACCATATTTATGTTCATAATTATGACCTATGAATGCTTGTTGTATATGTATAGTGATGGTTTGGAAGTTGGTTTGGTTCATGTTGCAAAAAGTGGTCGCGTTTGGAAGTTAGTTTGCGTGTATTAAGCAAATATGAAATGTTTGTGGCTAAAGAAATTATATTGCTAGTAAATACTTATTACATGTTGTATCATAGTGAATTACCTTGTATATATATTCATACCCTTGCTTTGTGATGGTTGGTCGTATTGATAATGTCATATACTCGAATTTCGAACTGTCCGTATAGCGATAGTCGTTATATCGGCACTTTTGAAAAATCACCTTTTATCAAAACCGTTTGGTTTCATTATTGTGCTTGGAATTATTTTGCAAGTTAAGCAAGTTTTTGATTAATGATGTTTTCAGAAATAATTAATTATTTTAATAATGATTATTTGATTTAATAAATTATTTAATTTATAAGGATTAAGGTTAACTAATTAACTTATTAATGATGTGTTTTGAATTTAACTAATTACTTATTTAATGATGATTTAAACTTAATTAATCATTCTACTCAACGATGTTTAAGGATAATTAATCTTTTGATAATGATGGATTGAAGTTAAATAATATATTATTTAATGATGTTTTTTATAATTAATGACTTTTAAAGGAAATCAACTTGTTTTAACTTTAATTAATCTTTCCTTTAATGATATTTTAAATTGATTAATCATTTTAAATATGATATTTAATTATTAATTAATTAATTTAATTTATTATTAAATAATATTATTAATTGATTGAATTAATGATGATTTAGAAGTGATTTACCCTTTTTAATTAAAGGCATTGAAGTGAATTTATCAACTTAATTAATGAAGTTTTAAAGTTGATTAATAAAGGTAATAAGAATATTTTAAGTTATTAAATCCTTTTTAATGATGTTTTGGAGTTAGGCACTACACCACAAAATGCTTTTAATAGCGTTTGATAAACGCTGTAATATGATACAACAACGTTATTACAAACGCTGTATAAGACATGCTGTCGTATATACATACCTTACAACAGCTTTTATATAAACGCTGTTGAAACATCTCTGTGACAGCGTTTATTACGAGCTGTCAATAATCTTTTTACAGCGTTTTCAGACATCCTGTATTATGTTTCAACAGCGTTTATAATTTAGTTGTCGAAGATGTTCAAATTCTACTTTAACTGTTTACAACAGCTTTTTCTAAACGCTGTTACTGAATCATCAACAATTTCGACAGCATGTTAAAAACGCTGTGATTGAATCATCAACTATTTCGACAGCATGTAATAAACGCTGTTATTGACAGTTTCAAGATAATTACAGCACGAATTAAACGCTGTTGTTTCTTCATTGACAGCATTAATCAAACGCTGTCTTCTATTTATATAACAGCTTTAATATTCCACTCTATTTTTGAATATTCCAAAACTATATTTTAAGCATATTCAAGCAACTAGTATATATAACAGGTTCTAATAACTATTAATTGGTTACATAAACTAGTTAAGAGAATATTAATAAACAAAAGACATCCATAAACCAAGTTTCAATAATATCCATAAACAAAAATAACAAAGTAAACCAAGTTGCCACAAATTCTGTTAAACAAAGACACGTTATATGTTAAGTAAAAGTATAATATCAATACAGTAAGTCCACACCAAATGCCAACAACAAAACGTGCATCTAAAAAGTTTCATATGCTTGCTACTTGCTACTTGCTACGGAAGAAGAATGTGTCATCGACATCTTTAATTACCTGCAATGAAGAAATTTGAAATGATCAGTGAGTAAACGCCATCTAAAAATTTGAAGTTTCATATGCTAAAATGCTTAACTACGCCAAAATTTATATCCAGTGGATAAAATCCATTTTTAGAAAAGATGGAACAAAAATAATGATTTAAGCAAGTAATAGATGGATGGTAGATTATATAAGACTGTAGATGTAACAGATGGTGACCTTTGGTAGTTTGATGAAATAAATGTAGGAAACTGTTCAGTTTCAATTTACGATACTTTTTGTCTTCGGTTGTATGTTGTAACTGGTAGGAATTTAAACAGGCAGAAGTCATTTACGTAACTTAAAAACTGTGCACGATTTGTATTATTTTTCTACGGACAGTAGATGTGTTCAACGTTTAAATGTTCAACTCATCCATCAGCCAATATTATCCAACTGTAATGCCAAAATGGAACAGAACTAATAATAGCTTGGCAACATATACATAAGAAATAATAGTGTAGATATGGTGAAAACACAGTTTGCACAATTCTAAAGGACCACCGTATGTATTATACAGTTAGACAGTAAGTGTGTGCAAGTCTGCACAAATATAGTAACAGAATAAAAGGAGCAAATACTGCGGTTAATTATTATTTTTAGCTTTCTATGTATAAGTTGCAAGCATGTAAACACATGTTACTGGTAAAAAAGGCAACGTTATGTGCACGTGCTGCTGCTAAACCGCCATATTAGTAAATACAATTTTAACTTAGATTTCAGTGAGAGCCAAATAACTTATCTGAACACAGATATGCGAACAGTAGGAAAACGGTTGGAATAGTTTATCCCGTACCACCCTTTTTGATGGAAGTTGGAAGAGTGTTAGTTGTGAATTTTGATTGTATTTTGATTGTTTGTTTGTTTTCTACTTTTAATTGCATTTGCATTCCTTCATAACTGCCTTGCTTGCCATCAACGTATTTCTGCGTCAATCAGTGAACACCTTCTACCACTGCCAGTCAGCACTTCATATACCTATGAACACTGCCTCTCAACCAAAACTGCAACATTCACATACTAGTGAACACCTTCTACAAACAACACTCTCTGTCATCCCAAACACACCTCTTCACTGCCTTGCCATTCCCCACATCCTCAACTTGTTTTTACGTTCTCAACTGTACATTTACATTATCAACTATGCATACATATAACTTGCAGTGCTACTGCTCCTCAAACCCCCTCAACCATCTCCTTCATAAACTGTCAACATCTCACCACCAAACTTTTCTGACCACCATCAACAAACAACCCACTGCTGCACATCCCCTTCAACCCCTTACTGCCTTGCTCTCAAATCTCTCATATACCACCACAAATCACTTCAATAAACCACAAAAAACTTCACTCCCCCATCAGCAAACCTCTCTGTTCAACCTCCAACTGCACATATCATCTCTATCTCGATCACAACCATCCCTCACATACAGCCTTCATACCAACCCTCCCTCTCATACAAACAAGCTGCCTGCCAAATACCCACCAGTATACTGGCACATTAACAAACATTTACAATTTCAAAACAGTTGCATTTTCTCTGTACATTTCATATATTTCCTGTTTTTCCTTGTTACAACTGCCATACTTCATTGCTGCCTGCACATTATAGTGCATACCCTTGCACAATTCTGTCAATAAAACCAAATCCCATTATTTTTACTTTTCTCTGTACATAGATTAAGATTTTAGGATACGAGTCCAAGTCTCACCAAAACTATTTCAATATATTTTTATATCTCAATATTTATGACATTTGGTCTACCGTCACTATTCCATGCAGACAGTCCAACTTGGGTTTGATAAGTTGCACATTCAGAGTCCACTGCCTTCTTCTTAGTTCTCTTATTTTTCTTTAATTAACATTCAAGTAGACAAGCACCTTTGTCCAAGTGGTTAATTGATTCGGCTTTGGTGCAGATGTCACAAGTTCGAAACTTGCTTTCGAACGTTTATTTGACATGGGATATGTTGTCCTCATGATTTGTTGTATATAAAGTACCAGTTCAAAAAAAAAAAACATTCAAGTACATATAAGTTTTAAATTCCAATTTAAATTAGTCTATCTACTTTTATATTCAAATCACTCATTTTTGATCTCCTCGTTAATATTTTAATCTAAGCTCTCAATATTTTCAAAAATCTCAACTTTTCAGCTCACAACCATTTATCTCAATACAATTAACATGTATCCTATAATATTTCAAATTTTATTTAATGTTTCAACAAAATCAATTGATTTGAATTTTAAATAAATGAAACTAAATTAAAATAAAGGTTACAAAATGAAATTATATATTATTTTACAATATTATTATCTGCAATTCGATGGTACATGTATACACACTACTTGATAGATAAAAGGGTTTTGTTTTGTTTTTTAGTTTTTAAGTTACGTGAAGAATCAAGTTTCGTTTGCAAATTTTAAAAAAGATCTGACAAACACATACTTCAACTTTTTATTTCATGATTGCTGGTTTTGAGATTTGACTTGCAATTTGCAAAATCAGCAGTTTATCTCGTGAACTGATGGTTCAACCATAAAACAGTCGAAACCGTGTTGAATCAAACCCTTATTTGAACCATCATCTTCAAACTTAAGCAAAAGAAACATATATATCTACCCACTTTTCAATTATTGTTTTCACATAACGGTGTATCTAAATTTAGAGCCATGAACGTCAGTTTGAGAGCCACCATCTTATAGTTAACCAAAGAATAAATTGTTAAAATCAGGAGAGTTAACAATGGATTTGAATTTATGAGATTTAATAAAACCGCTCACAGCCAATCAATGCTCATTTACACTAGCATATTTAATCAAATGAAACTATAGTAGTTTGTTTATCTTGTCTATTGCATATAAACAAGATGTGAAACTTACATGGAAGTTGAGCCAATTCTAACATTCGCAACAGGCCATGCTACAGTCGAGCCAATAGCATCTGATAAGCATTCCATGAAGGATGTAGGCCGCCATATAGGTGCATTTGGGACTTTTACAACATCCACCCAAACTCTTATCGCATTTGGTCCCAGTGGAACAGAATGTACCAAAGCATTTGGATCTGTTGAAGACACGGTTCCTTCTGCTACTATTTTTCCCGTACCCTCTAAATCAATCAATTTGCATTTGGTATTTGCAGAAAAATTTGCACTCTATCACATAACAAAAAAATGGTAATACGATATCAACAATTCTTTGAGAGAAATATTAGCAATATGAACATGTTACCGTAAGAGATGTTGGAGCATTGATCATAGGAGCAGGACATGTGCTAGCGTTAACCGTTTCAACAACCACTGTTGATTCTGGCCATGCTATTTTCTTACCAATAGCTTCTCCAATACATGTCATGCCAACTATAGGCCTCCACAAAAATGCATCTTCTTTTTTCGGATTGTCCACCCAAACTATCTTGGCATCTGGTCCAAGAGGAATACCATTAATTATCTGATTTGGATCACTCGAGTACACTCGTCCTTCAGCAACCAGTTCTTTGCTCCCACCCCAATCATACAGCTTGCAATTGGTTTCCATGCTATTAGTTTTACTCTATTAAAAAAATACATTTGTTTAAGTTGAACATTGAAATATACAAAAACATTGCACAAATTTCAGTAACACATCTTTAAAGCGTTGTAGCAATAGAAATATACAAAAAAAATGCTAAACCATACTACTATAAAATGCTAAATTTATGGATAGAGATTATTATCCACGATGGCCCTACATATTAAAAAAAATGCTAATTAGTGTTAAACTTACCTTGTTTTGTTTTCTGGAGTCCTCACTTTTGTGTATAACAACTTTATCAGCTAGCCATGCTACTATCTCATCCTTGGCATCTCTTATATATACCAAACCAGGAGAAGGCCTCCATAAGAAAACATCTAATTTTCTTGAATGGACAATCAAATTTTTTTTGGCATTTGGACCTAAAGGGACTTCATTGCACAGTTCTTTCGGATCGCTTGACACAAATTTTCCTTCGGCGACAACCTCATCATCATCTCCATGCCAAGGCAGTAAACTACAATTATCACCTGTTTGACTATACTTACTCTGCAATTAACCAAAACTATATTATATTGATTATTGATTTAGATATCAAATTATGTATGATGTTGCAACCGTTGGATTTTTACCACTACGGATGTGTTCTCTTCTCCCCAACTTCCTTTATCCTGCCAAATCAATAATATTGCAAATTAATGGTAAAAATAAATAGACGTTCATTTAACCAAAGAATAAATGGTTTAACATGTTTGTTTTTACCTTTTCAGATGTAAAGAAACAGTGAGTAATGAATAGTTTTCTATATTACTTATTTTAATAGCTGATGTATAACATTTGTCATGGGCCAAATGTATTCCAAAAAAATCCAGTACTATTAAATATGTACTGTATATAAGTTCGTCATTCACATTATCCATTTTTCATGAATTAGTTTTTCATCCATCATTGTGTTATTTGTTAAATATAATATAATTACTCAATATCTGATGTTTTTGGTAATTAGCAAAATTATTATTTTGGATTAAGAAATATTTGGGACCAAGAAAAAATAAAAAATAAAACTATAGAATATATATGATCAGTTAGTAATTATTTTACCTTAGACAACTAGTAAGTTTTGCAATAATTTCTTTATTCATGCTATCTCTCTCTCTAGTGAAAGCATATTAAAGGAAAATCAAAGAAACATTTGATTCGTTTGGATGGACTTAATAAGACTTTTTGAAAGTGAAGATTAATTGGTTTTATCTTTCAAAAAAGCTAAAAAGCAGAAAGGGAACGGGAACGCAAGGAAGTAGTGAGAAGCCAACAAAAACACGAGACAAGAGTATTGCTAATTAGTATTTGCTGGATTACATGTACTTTTTCTGAAAGTTGCGCTTGGTTCCATTAAAAATTTTGTCTTAAGAAAAGAAAAAACTTGTAATTATTTGTTAACAAAATTCTAAATGCTTGTTAGCAACCTTTTATAAAAAAGTGTTGGTGAAATCTTGTACCAGACAGTGATCATTCAGATGTATGTATCAGTAAAGACAAAATGAAGAAAAGAAAAGGAATAAAACCTGAGTCCATGGTGCATAAGCAACACCAACCACCTCCCCAGAATAGAAAAAAGTGGTCAAACTACTGTCAAACCGGAGAAGGGCTGCATTGGGATTGCCAATAATAATATTGAGGCCGAGAGCAGTAGAATGTAAATGGTTGTGTACAGAATGTAATTTAAGGCAGGGTTTAACAAGGCAGGGGATGTATGTGAAGGTGAGAATGTTGACAGCAGTTAGGTTGTGGAATCAGTGAAGAGAGAAGTGGATGTGGTCGGGAAGAATGTGCTGCGCTGTTATGGGAGAGTTTGACAGTGGAGTATGCAGGGGGTTTGTAAATGTAACAGGCAGAGAGTAGTTTTGTAACACTGAGTGAAATGTAAAACAAAAAAACAGTGTAAAAAAATTGAAAGGAGAGGAAGAAGAAAAATGTAAACCAATGAAAATGAAATGACCTTTTTTTGGGTTTTGAATTGTAATGTGTTTTTTTTGTTAAATAGCAATGCAAATGCAAAACAAATATAGACCGGAAAAACAAAAACACAACAAAATGAGCACAAAAATCACATAAAAATCACACAACAAAATGGTTTTTTTTTAAATGCAAAACACACACAAAACAAAACAAAAAGAAAAACCTCACTCTCACCAACACCCTGTTCTATTGTAAATGCTCTGTATAAGAGTTGAATTACAATGGCAAATGTTTTGGCTGTTTGTTCATCCAAGTAGCCAGATTTGTAACCATGCATAGAGAAATCTTTTTTTAAGGACAATGGACACCAAAACATAGATATCTTGTTTTGTCATTTAGGTTATCTCCATGAAATTGAAAATCATTCTCGAAATTTCTGAACACCAAAAACATTTAAATTATAAATTAAAAGTCGTACCAGATGCTTCATTAACATGTAAACCACTTGCTTTAGTTCTGAGACACTATGTTGACATTGAGCTACTTGAGTATCTTTGATTTGTGAGAGAACCGCCTTGGTCGCAGTCATGCCTCTTCCCATTCCACGTAGTCGTCCCGGTCTATCTTGTCCCAACACTTGTGAGAGAGCATCATCTTTGAAATTACATGTTAAGCTAGGTTGTGATTCATTTTCCACCTTTTTTATTTTCTCCTACAAAAAATATATTTTAAATATGAGTTCTAATTTATATTATTTTCAAAATAATTACTTTAAAAAAGGTCAAAAGCACTTACAACAATTTCGGCAACATGTGCATTCACGGGTTCGCCATTCTTATGAGTGTGAGATTTAACCCAAACATCAACTCTAGAAATGGAAGAAGGCTTTACACTTTCCTCTTTCTGCATTAAAAATGACATAACATTAGATAAAACAACTAATCATAGTAAATTAATCAAATATTTTTTCTCACCATATCTTCAGTTAATCGTGACATTCCTCGACGACTACAAGTATGTGGCATTTGTTTACCCCTCATGGATTTGAATTTTTCGCTTCGTAACTATGTATAAAGATTTATCACATTTATTAGTTAATTTGCATTCTTTGTGCACTTATATTTTATATATAGAAATGATTAAAACAATTACTATATAATTACCTTAAACTCATTACTAGTTCTGGACTCAACAAACCTTTTCCATTCCTTCATAGTTTTGACATTATCTGGTTTTAGTCGAAGCCGTTCCTCCGTGTTTTTTGCCTTTAATAACTTGTCAACTAGTTTGCTTTTTGAACACCTCCAAATACATCCCATTTGCCGAAGAATGGGAATCTTTTGCCATTCTTCATCTAGTTTAAATCTAGCCTGTAACAAAGAAAAATATCAAAATATAGTAATTTTATTTAAAAACTGAATAAAGAAATTAATAAGATCGCATAGTCATCGAGAAGACAGACAATGGAAACTGATAAATTTCCGCAATGTCCAAAACCCCAACCACTAATCAGGCAAACTTTCGTACAAGTTAGGTACTGCATATTACAGTAAGTTGAAATAAATATATCGACAAAGGGAAGTTTAGGCCAAGTATCAGGGTGAAAAGACATATAGTATATGAACCAACAACAAATAATGTATTATTGTGCACACATGTAAAAATGAAAATTATAGGGACATCAGATGTATTAGATAACAACTGGGTTATCAAAATTAAAGAACAAACGGTGAACATAACAAACCAACTGCATTTCAAAACCTAAGTAAACTAATCCACAACATACAAGTACATCCAGGTTGCCAAAATTTTAAGATTAGTAAAAGTTACAGTAAACTACCTGGTTAACCATTTTAGGAAAAGGATAATTTAAAAATTGAATTAGTAACAGCCCTGGGACAAATGCAGACAAACATATTGCAAGAGTAAACACTTTAAAATAAATGTGAAGTGGTGTAAGGAAACAAGGGTAAAATCCTTCTTGTTCTACCAACATTCAAGGACTAACAGGAGTTTGAAAAGGATAATTGTGCAAGTCTTTTAAAAGCTTTAGCAGTGGTTGTATGCAGAAACTATCAGTCAAACATAAGCAGCTACAACCACTAAAATTTTAGTAATTAGGACAGGACAAAACTTGTGGAAAAAGTAACAATTTGCTATACCAAATCACATCAGACATATAAAAAGGTAAATCAATCCTCAAAAACTACCATTCGAAGAATTACCACTGAAGTCATAAAGCATAACAAACTATTGCTTTTACTTTATTTCTCAGTGTCCTGAAAAACACAATGAAGAATTACCACTGAAGTCATAAAGCGTAACAAACCAGTTACATTATATTACCTTATCATCAGCTCAACCTTTTGAATTTGATAAAACGAAGGAATGAACTTTTGACATAGAAATGCCTATCGAAGCAAGTATAAAGCTAGAAGCATCCAAAAATTAACTATGTTTCTTAAAGATAACCTTCTCCTAACTTTGGCTATACTAGTCTATCTTATTGGGTAATCATATTAGTAATATTTTTTTTTTCTGACATGGCTATTCAACTTTAAGATTTGATCGGTGTCTTATCCTAACTTAGAGATGTTGACATATTTTACCACTTGATACTAATTTGGTACTTAATGGGGGTTTTTTATTGGTTATATTAGTTGGTAATTTTGTATTAAGTTGAATTAATATTGCTTAAATAATTGATGCACTTGTTATTAGCAAAATATATATCAACAAGCAAAAAGGTGAAACTTCAGATGTCAGAAATATAAACACGACTTTTTGAAAAATCACATTATTTATATGAGGTATAACTGAGTACAGCTCAAGTATTACTACATACAGATCCAGCAATTCAGAAAATATTTTTTTTAATGTTTACATTGTTTTCTATTCTTGTTATTTTGAACCATTATATTAGACCAAGACACATAGCAAATAACAGTTTCAAGTTTCAACTGAATATCAATAAATTCAATAAACTTAAGGGAGTTTGTTTTCATTTTTTGATGTATAACGTCCTGGAGAAAGCCAGTAATTGGAGGATCGTAAGCCAAATGATGAAAGATTTGAGCTTTAGAGATTGATGATATGTTATACATATCAAATTTGTAGTACTTATCCTGAGCCGATATTAATTGAATTTTATGAAATCACGACAAAATGCATCATGCCAATTATGAATTAGTACATCCTGAAAGGACAGATCATTTAATTACGGTATTGAAATGTTATAATGAATGGTGTCCGCAAATTTCTCAGTGTCCTGAAAAATATTTCACATAGTTTTGATTTGCCTTCGTAGCTTTTCCCAGACGGTCTCCATTGTGATTTCTTATATCTTGATCATTGTTTTTGTTTGATTTCGTTTGAGTTTAGTTATTTTTGTTATCATATTCTTCATGATTATTAGAAAAATGTTCTCTTTTTTTCTTTATACAGTTGTAAGAAACACATGCACTGTATTGTGAATGTATTTGCTGTTAGTGACATATCGCCAATATTCCACTGTTTCATATGGTCACTGGGTTGCTGATGTATAAAAAGTAAAGAAATAAATAGATTTAATAGCAGTAATCAGTATACAGTAACTAAGAACATTGCAAGATAAGCAAACCTGAACGGATTCCCATAGAACTGATTTCAATTCTTCACCAAGTTGCCTCCAGTCCTCAAGTGTAAATGGAACATGCTCGCGCACAAGTGGCCCCAGATAAGAAGATAGCTTCACCGACCCTTTTCCTATCGGTTCGCCCGATGAGTTAAACTCGACTTCGATTCGGCTTGCAACATCTGAAGGAAGTCTTTTCACTTTGGTTGGGCCTCTAGTCTTCTTTTTCGAAATCTGATTTGCATCAATGTCTTCAATTGTTCTCTCGATTTCCATTGTTGTTTCAGGATTTCCATCGACTTGCATAGCAGTGTCTGCGATTGAGTTGTTTGCATTCCCAACATCATTGTTTTCCAAAGGTGGCTCAATATGCTCTTCTATTGCATTAGACCCATCGACTGCATATGTGGATTGTTCGAGTCTTTTTTGATTGCGCGTAATCCTCTTATCCATTGTATTTTTCGTACTTCTAACCATTTTCTGCAAGTATAACATATCAACATATGAATTTCAAGTTATAAGAGCATATTCTAGGTAAAACTTTTAAGGTACAAATAAAAAAGACTTTGTCAGAGCATGCAGTATGCACTATATATTGCTGCATGACGTAACATTTTTGACTTGTATCACTTGACCTAGTCAATGTTATTTCTGGTTCAAATTGGTGATCATCCTTGTAATTAAACTAATTATTTATTTCATTACGTTACTAATTCTTTGCACTGGTACAGTGCACTTGATTGTCAAGGGAA
Organism: Allium fistulosum; assembly: GCA_030737815.1. Lineage (NCBI taxonomy): Eukaryota > Viridiplantae > Streptophyta > Magnoliopsida > Asparagales > Amaryllidaceae > Allium > Allium fistulosum. The sequence continues at coordinate 1,269,169,150 of CM060905.1, read as the reverse complement.
TCTAGTACATAATTATCAGGAGTGTTTTTTTAAATTAATCATCCACCCTTGGGGCTCCCTATCCTAGGTATTATAGAGCTGACTCCCCAATTGATACGCCAACCCCCTGGTATCTAGGCACCTTGCTTAGCTTGCTCACCCCTTGACCCTCTTATTCCGGGATGGGGTTCTACAGCCCTAAGGCTTCCGCTGCGGCAAAGCAGATGAACTACCTAACTAAACTAAGGGAAGGGGGAAGAACGGTGCCAGCCCTTCTTCTCAGATGAGCTTCGATTCGAAGCAAACCCAACTCAAAGGAGGGAGTAGCTTAGTAACGTTATTACCTTTCCATTTTTGCGGGTACCAGATAAGGCTTCTGCCGGTCAAAAGAAAGGCTGGGCTGCCAAGGACCTTATCCATCTCAAGTGGGAGGTGGAGCTGGCCCGAACCAAGCAGGTAGGCTTTATTTCTCCACTGCCCAGGGCCGTACCCTGCAGAACAAGGCCTTCTCTTTCGGTGCTCGGCGAGGTTTGGAACCCTACCATTTATTCTATCCGCATCTCAAAATGAATCTCTTTCGCTGAAACCTAAAGGTTTACGCTCGAGCGGCGTTCGACGACATGCAGAACCGGACCCATAAATATCCTTCGCCCGGCTTCGTAACCAAAAATCAGTTTGCCTTACAAAAATTGTAACATATAGAAAGTACAAATTGGCCTGCGTCTTACCAAAATCAGAACTCAGGTCCAACTTCGATCATGTGAGGAGCAGTTAAGTCTTTGAGCAGTAGGCCTTGTAAAAAATGCAATATATAAAACAAACAATATTTGCAAGAATATACAACTGCAATTAGTATACACTATACATTTGTGTAGCCATCTTAGGAAAAAAAATCACAGGCTTTGTGTTGATTATAGCAATTAGCAAGAAAACCATATGAAACATATATACTACTATAATTTTAATATATTGGTGGGTCATCTGCATCCATATCGTTTCCAAAGTTGCTACTGACATCACCATATACATACATCAAAGTTCAAAACAAAATTTCAAATTTCAACATTTAATAAGACTTCATTATCTAACTTAAACTTCTCATAAGAAAACAAGACATCAAAACTACTCAAGTATGCCTTCGCAATCCTCCCTGACATAACTAACATTCTCAACTAAATCATCTGCATCCATATCGTTTTCTTCAGGGCCGCTCGCAACATAGTTAGCTTCTTCAACAAAATCATCTATCTCTAATTCATGAAAACCTCTTGGCGGTGCTTTCATTACAACATACCAATTAGAAGAATCATTTTCTCTTGAATAAAAGACTTGTTTCGCTTGAGATGCGAGGATATAAGGATCTTTTGAAAATGAAACCTGACTTTGATGTAAATTAACAAGAGTGAATCCATCTTCAACTTTTATCCCGTTTCCTATGTTCGCCCAATGACACTTAAAAACAGGAATATAAAAAACATTATAATCTAGTAAAATTATTTCAGTCAGTATCCCATAGTACGTAACCACATCAACCACTTGAGAAATGTCTTTTGCACTTGCTCTACACATGGTAGTCGCGTCATAAGTTACTCCGCTATTCTGGGTTTCTCTATCAACATCTTTTGTATGAAATCGTTGTCCATTAATAATATATCCTTTGCAGGAGAATGCCGTCTTTTTAGGACCGTATGCAATCCATTTTAATATTTTATCATGATCCTTTGAGTCAACAGGTATCTAAAAAAATATTCATACATATTAAACAAGTAATTTCATTAATTCATATATGAAAATATTGAAATTCTTTAACAAACCTTCCTTTTAATCCAATCAGTGAAGCTATCTCTATGGGTTTTCCACAGTAAGGTCGCATATTTTTCCTAAGCACTTGTTTGAATTTTGCAACTCCTCCAAATGCAAACTAGTACAGTAAAAGTGATGTTAAATTATAGTTGCCAATACAAGCACATCAAATCAATGAAAGTGGGACATAACATATACTCACTCTAAAAATGGTTCCACCATAGCCATATTCATTAACACAGCTAAATGAGCAATTTCTTTCTCATTGGAAGACAATGTAATTGATTTGGACATTGAAATTGGACGCCCTTCAAGTATTGCGTTATCTTCATAATCTTCATTTCGATAATTTTTTTTCAATATCTACCGACTTACTCAAAAATTCACTAAAAAATTTCATGCATTCTTCGGCAAGATATGATTCTGCAATGCACCCCTCAGGTCGTGCATAATTTCTTACGTAGTCTTTGAGTGTTTTCATATACCTTTCAAAAGGATACATCCAACGAAAATGAACTGGTCCGCACAATCGTGCTTCTCTTCCAAGATGAATTGTCAAGTGTATCATAATATCGAAAAATGAGGGTGGAAAATATCTTTCAAGTTCACACAATATTTTGACGATATCATCATCAAGTTGTTGCAACTTCTCCCTATCAAGAACACGTTGACATATTTTATTGAAAAATGAACATAGACGAATTATTGCATTTCGGGGTCTGGTTGGCAATAAACCTCTTACTGCAACCGATAATAATTGTTGCATTATAACATGATAATCATGAGACTTCAAACCACTAATTTTACAATCCACCAACGACACGCATTTTTTGAAATTTGAACAATAACCATCGGGACCTTTGAAATCATACAACCTTTTGCAAAATATTTTTTTCTCCAATTTTGATAATGTATACGGAGCTGGTGGAAGATATGTTTTGGTTCCACGGGGTTGTGCATAAAGACCATGCCGAATACCCCAATCCTCTAAATCATGTCTACAATTAATCCCATCTTTTGATTTGTTATCATGCAACATTGTACTTAGTGTGCTTTCACAAACATTTTTCTCAACATGCATTACGTCCAAATTATGACGCAATGGAAGTTCCTACGAAAAAAATTAACATTTAAATTTTCTATATATTCTTTTTTTAGATTAATAAATAAAAAAGAGATTTGAATACTAACCTCCTAATATGGCAAGTCAAAAAAATTGATCTTTTTTTCCACCTTGATAGCTCCTTTTTTACAGAATTATCATCTTCATTATCTTCATCCTCACTACTGTCAGCAATCTTCCTTTTCTTACTTTTTCCCTTAATTTGCTCTTTTCCAAAATCATTTGGAAAGTCCTTCAAAATAAGAAAGATGTTTTTACCTGTTAGAATTCTAGGCATCTTTCCATCCTCTATAGTGTTATCAAACCAAGCTTTTTTTTCCTCAACGGATGTGAAATAGGCAAAAATCTTCTTTGACCCATATAAACATTCTTTCGACTATATTTCAACCATCGACGATGAGTATTGACACCACATAATGGACAAGCCTTTTTACCCTTTACACAACATCCAGCAAGATTACCATAAGCTGGAAAATTATTTATCGTCCATAATAAAATAGCTCTCATATTAAAAAGTGTCTTACTAAATGCATCGTACGTCTCAACTCCACTACTCCACAAGTAATGCAAATCCTCTACTAATGGCGCCATATATACATCAATATCATTCCCCGGTTGCTTTGGACCTGGAATTAGAAGTGTTAGCATAATATTTTCCTTCTTCATGCACAACATAGGCGACAAATTATATGTCACAAGCATTACTGGCCAACAACTATATTTGGAACTCAACATGGAAAATGGATTAAACCCATCTGTAGCAAGACCAAGTCTGAGACTACGTGGATCGGCTGAAAATGATTCCCAATTTTCATCAATTGTGCTCCATGTTACAGAATCTACGGGATGTCGCATCTTTCCATCACTGCTTTTATTATTGAAATGCCACCTTAATGCTTCTGCCATCTTTTTAGATCTGAACATTCTTCTGAATCTTGGAATTATTGGAAAATATCTCAACACCTTAACCGGGATACCTTGCATAATCTCATTTGTATCCTGATTCATTTTCCATCTTGAGGAACCACATTTCGGACAGTCATTCAAATTTTTATACTCTTTACGAAAAAGACAACAATCGTTCTCACATGCATGAATCTTTTCAAACCCCATATCAAATAGTTTGAGGAATTTCTTTACTTCATATAAAGTCTTAGGAAGTACATTATTCTTTGGCAAAAATAGTTGTTGCACATTAAGAAGCTTATCAAAACCAGAATCGGATAATCCAGTTTCGCATTTAAGGTTATACAAAATAGTGATGGCAGATAACTTTGTATGATCTATGCAACCAGGATATAATGGGGTTTCTGCATCTTCCAAGTTCTTGAGTAAATCATCGTGTCGTCTCTGTGCATCATCCTTATCTTTATCATCATCAAAAAGATTATGATTAAAGTAGTCTTCATCTTCATAGTGAATTGCTTTGAGTAAGTCGTACGCCTCACTCTTTTTATTATTATTTTCAACATCTACTTGCTCGCCGTGATTATACCACCTACCATCTTTGTACTTAGGATCCATTCCCTTTATAATTAAATGCTCAATGACGGTTTCACCATAATGATGACTAAGATTTCGACAATCTAAACAAGGACACAAAATTTTCTCTACATCCCCTAACTTTTTCTTCGCAACACGTACAAAATTTTGAGCTCCTTTTCCATACTCTTTACTGGTTCTATGTTTAAAATTGAAAGCAACAAGAATGTTAGCTTTCATTTTCAAAACATGTTAAGTCTAAAGTTATGTGTAAATTTACTTGTATATGATTACCTGTGTAGACGCAACCAGTCTTTCTCCATCATCATATATAATATGGAAGCAATCAAGTATCTAAAATGCTAAAATAGTAATTGGAAATTAGACTATTTAAACAAGTAGAGATTACCGATACCAAATCTAGTAAAAAAATGCATAAATTTCCAAAGCAGGCATCACCAACAAACGAGTGTAACACTGCGACATGACAATAGGAACATGAAGCCAGAAACATAAAACATACAAGTAACCAACAGAGGCATGACACAACTAAAATGCATATACAACGATTCAAAATGTATTGGTTAACGCGTTACCTTCTGACATTTAGTTGTTATGTATAAACATTGCAAAGCTACGCTGGGAAACATCCACATGAATTTAGGCCACAAACCAAAAGGAATTATGTAAGCCAAACTGTTTCCAAAAAATTTGCCATTACAACGACGCTATTTTGTAGCACCGGAGTAATGTCTATGCATTACCCCTCTCCTGATACTTGGCTTGCGCCATTAACAATAAATTTGGTTCCTGATACTTGATGTCAGTAAAGAGTCTGATCATTTGCTTCCATTTACATAATTCTTCATTAATGAACCCTTTGGTTGAACATCATCAAAAACTTTAAGTAGGTACTTTTTCATACCTAATTTAGATCTTATATTTACATGTTCACATTACTTATTCGAGACTTTCTGAAGTACATCATAGCTAAATTGTACTCCATATTGTACCTTTCGAATATTCAAAAAACATGTTAACTGCAATGCGTAATGTGGTGAAGCAAAATTTTAAATAAAGACTACAGATAGTAGTTTTAAGTTTTAACTTTCAATAACATCTTGTCAGCAGAGGCGGTAGATAATTTAGTGGGTCATTGAAGAATTTGCAACAGTAAGAAACTTCAATTCTTTTTTCATGAGAAGGAAAAGTTTCTTTGTTATGGAAATGAGAAGGAAAGATTTCCAAAGTTAAAAATAGGAAAGTGCTATACAATTGAATATACTAACAATACCTACCTCAAATTAAAATTGACAAATAGACATGGACACATTATCACCAATTAAGGGGAATATCCAAAATCAGCTACTACAAATATGTAAACACAACCGTGGTAAATATGTAGCAAAAAAATTCATGAAATCTAAGATGTAGTAATGTGATTCATCTTATCTCAGACAAACATTTATCCACCCATGCTCCATGTCAAAAAAATAGAAAAAAAAAAAAATCAGAATTCACTCCATTTATCAATTTACAGTGAATAGAGATAAATAGTTTCAGGTATAAATTTGTAGTTTCACTCCAATGAATTTATATGACAAAATTCAATTAGTTGTTATGATTGTAAGTACGAAAACAAAATGGTTTATTCAGGAAAAAAGAGTCTCCTTACTCATAGCCACAATTCCTACTATACACATTCAAACCATCAACAGCCATTGTACAACTCCTACTGTACATCAATTACGGCTACTGACCATCAGACTTCACCAGTTCATCCACTTCGTTCACCAATTCACATCTTCCAATCTCTGTTAAAACTGTCACATAACCATTGTCTACATGACTCTGCACTTCCACCATCAGTCTTGCATCAGACCACATCCACATATTCACTTCATTAACTTCCCACATAACCACTGTCTACATATCAACAACTCTAAATCTATATTAAACAACTCTAAATCAACATCAGACCGTCGAGATTTGACCGTATATAAACAACTCTAAATCTATATTTTTGATGTTATAAGAAAACTTCAAGCTGATTTGCGTTTTCTAATTTAAAAAATTTAGAATCTGAATTATATATTTAGTAAGCAGTCATTCAAAGCTATTAAACTCATTAATTCTCTCAATTCAATGGCGCCAGTTATTAAATATAATATGACACTTTCTGTTTGTTTCATAGTACCTTGCTCGAAACAAGCTGAACCAGCCAGCTATTCTAACGTCAACCCTAGCTATATCTTAATCATCATCCTCACCACAAAACACCAAGAATTTACAGCCAAAGATTCCATAATCAACTGATTTTTTCTTCTTCTTCCAAATTCGCAATCATATAGACTAAAGACTGGGTAAGAGATGTCATTGTGAATTAAGTTCCAAAAATAAACAGTTTGATATTTACAAATTCACACTTTAAAAGTTGGAAAGGGAAATCGTTAATGGATCAAAGAGGCAGCAAACATTCTAATAATCCACGTTCATCTTTAGTTAATTTTTTTTCCTTCTCGATCTAATAACCGAAATCGTTTGAAACTTTAAACTTGATCAGATAAGCAAGATATGATACTTTGCAATGTTTCAAACTTAACTGAAAACTAGGGTTAAGAAAAAACGCTCACCAGTTCCACCAAGTTTAGGGCAATCAATTCCAAATCGATGCTGATAGAAGAGCCGGCGACAGAGACGCTCAATCAAAATTGACACGGAAGATGAACAATGCTGCAATCTGGTGGTAGGAGAATTGAAATCGAAATGGACAGTTGGAAAAATGAAAAACGATGGAGAGGGAAATGAATTATTAAGAGACGAGGGAAAATGAATTTTCTTTGGAAGTAAACACGTGAGTTGGCGGCAAACCAAAATAAACACAGCGACACTATTTTCAGCGTTTATCCTCACGAATAACTCTCTCAGAAACATTTACTACAGCATTCAATGTTTAAACGCTGATAATAAATGCTGTCAAAACAAACTTTTGTTGTAGTGAGGGAACTTTATCAACAAAGTGTTTTTAAAGCTAATACTTGTAATGTGAAGCCAAGTATGAGTTCTGTTTTTTTAAAAAAAATGTTTGATTCGTTTATGGAAATGAATTAATTTCCGCAAAGCATTTCACTTATATGGAAATGATTATTTGTATTATTAGCACTAAGCATCGAAGAAGTGACTTGTCGCTAGTTTGAAAGCTAAGAATAATCGTAAGACATGATTTGAGGTAACACTATCTTGACTTGTCCGATACTATTATTAACCAAGAAATAGTACAAGTTTGAATTCGTTGGGTGGTGGTAAGTATACAAGACTAAATTTCCATATACGATCATTTTATATCCTCGATAGTTGGTTTCTCAACTATCGGTTATTTCAGGTTCTTTCTTATCATCATTCTAAGATGATGTGTTTCTCCAGAGAGCTTTGTTATCCTTTGTCGGAAATGACTAAATCAAAGCGCGTGTTTTTGGGTGCCAAGTTATGTGGGGTTGCTCCCATTAGGGTATTTTCACATCTCATCTAGATTGGTTCAGTTTTGCGCATTTAGATGTGAAATGCTTTGATTCTCGATAAGGATTGGCAGGGTCCGGCTTGGATCTCCCGGGGTTTTTTCAAGTATATTTCTAGAGGTATATTTCTTTTAAAGGGGATGCACCCCCTAGTCATTTGTTGGAGAATTTTCTTTTCTTATTTAATTCAAACATTTAAATTTATTTCGCTATTTGCATCGGGAAGAGTCAACCACTCTTCGCGAAGTTTAATTATTTATCCATTCTTTATGTTTGGATGTTGATTTATGTGAGAGTAAACCCGTTCCATGTTCAGCGGCGTGGTCTTACATGTTTGTGTTTAATTGCACGCCGATTGTTTTAAAGTTTACTCATACCAGACATATCGTCTAACCTGAGTTGTTTGTTTTCCTCCTAAGTACTCATTTCATTTGAGTAGTCTGAGAGTAGCAGGTCTTCGTTGGGCTCTTTTGAAGACGACATCCGAGCAAGAGGCTTTCATCTTCGTAGTTATATATTCTGCTGTATTATCTTGTTTGTGTAAATGTATTTTGTTTTAGCATATGGAAGGGAAGGGTATTATAACTACCTAAGCTGATTTGTAGTACTTTTGTGTAACTCTAATAACTCCTCGTTAAGGAGTAACCTGATGTACTATTGACTGTTATGGTTTATTTTGTAGTTTTTTTGTGAGGTTTTCTATTCCGTTCTTTATTTTAGCCCATGACGATTCATCTTTTCGATGCTTGGGCAACGACACACGAACACCGAGGATGTGTTAAGTGTCATTCCTAGAGGTCAAGAAGGTGGGTCATCACAGTTGGTGTCAGAGCTTCAGTTGAGTGACACCTTAGCTTGATTGGGGTATAACTCATTAGAGATAGGTTGAGTAGAGCCCCAGAATTAGTTAATCTTGAGAGAGCGTTTTCTTTTTCTTACCTAAAAGTCTGGTTTTAGATCCTTTGTTGCAGTTTACCTTTACCATCTTTGACCTTATCTTTGTATTCTAATAATGCCCGTCACTTGTCCAAGTTATTGAAAATGAGTACAAAAGGAAGAAGTGGGAGGAAATCTGGAACCAGCATGGATACATATAGAAGAACTCCTAGAAATGTGCCAGTTGTAGAGCCGGTAGTAGAAGTAGAGGTGCAAGTTCAACCGCCTCAGAACTTTGCGACCTTGTGTAAGAATTATACTGCATTAGGTGGTAAGCCTTTCTATGGAACTGAAGATATTTTGGGAGTTCAAACATGGATCCGCTCTTGTGAAAGGATATTTGGGGATCTTTAATTGGGAGATGCTAGAAAGATATTGTTGGCATCGTATCAGCTTCAGAAAGCCGCAATGGATTGGTCATATTCAGTCACAATGAATACACTAGAAGAAGATTTCTCTTGGGCGCAGTTTAAGGAGGTTTTTAAAGCTCAGTTTATCCCAGAAGCGGGAAGGATTCAGTTGTTCAGAAGTTTTATAGATTTGAAACAAGGTTAGATGACAGTGTCATAGTATGAGAATAGGTTCAATGCATTGCCCCACTTTGGACCAAGATTGATTGATACACTAAAAAATAATGAAATGTTCGTGAAAGGAATCCAACCTGAGTTTCATCGGGAAATGACCAATCATCTCAACTGTACCTTTGACAATCTGATTAGTATGGCTTTGAGGTTTGAAGCTCTTAATATTGAGTAAGGAGTTCAGAAAGGAGTAGTGCCAGAAGTTAATGCCCAACCTTTATCAGTTACTCTAGTTGCAAGCAAACCGTTTTTCAAGCGCAAAGGGAAGAAGTGGTCAAGAAAGAGCCATATGTAGGATTGATTTCACCCTGGGGGGGGGGTGAATTGGATAATACTAATACTAATAAAAATTAATGCGTAAATATATAAAATAATTACAACACAGATAATGACAGAATAATAAAAGTAGAAATAGAACAACACAGATTTATCCAGCTTCGACAAAACCCTGCCTATGTGCTTCCCCCAACGTTTCTACTAGAAATTAAGTAGTCAGATGCTTACACACGTAAATTTGTGACACCCTCTATCGACTAACCTAACTCTACGCTCAAAACCCTGCCACAACTCAGCCACTGAGTTGCGAATTCTAGAACTACACCACCGTAGTTCGTAACCTAGTTAAAATAGAGTCTGATTTAAATAAGAAATAAAAAACAAATAAAAATAAATATACAACCCTAGTTAAACTTATTTGACCCAAATAGATAATAAAAAGGAAGTGAATCTTATTCGGCCCACTTAAAACAAAATGCTTCCCTTTATTTTGCTTCTGGTTCCATGCCATCTCAATCTGGAATTAGGGTTGGTGATTGAAGGCGCCGCTTCAATTGGAATAGAAATTCGAATTGTATGCTCGTGTGCTTATGTTCCACAATACGATTACAACTACTTCTTCAATCTATGTTCTTCGATTTACTTCGCGGCCACTTCGAGATCGAGTTCGAATTGAGTATAATTGGTATGTGATTTTATTTTATTTCTCTGTAGATTTGCTTGAACTTGAACTCGATGATCAATTGTCGATGATGATATGGGAATTTATATAGGGTCGAAACCCTAAATTATCGTTTGTATTTTCAATTTGAATTTTTCAAATAATTTTGTTTGGCCATTCGTTTTTGCTTGAATGCTTGTGATGTATTCTGACTATTTCAATTCATATGTTGCTTGAATTTCTTTGAGTCGGTTCCGTTCATTTCACCTATGACTTCGGCTATTTGAAATTGTGATAATATGGTTTTATGACTTTTGACTTAGTGAAGATTGACTTGTTCAATTCACTGACTTGTTGGATTCATGTACTTTCATCTTGCATCTGATAATTTTCCACGGCTTGATTTTCTTTATTTCTTGACCAATGTTCACACTGCTACTTGCACTGTTTTTATAAGACTGTAAACTGCTTCATGTTATAACATTTGTATATCACCATTCACTGTTTGCTTGGAATGAAGTCTGGTTTCCACTGCATATATATGTGTGCGTTCACGCATGTATATATGTATGTTGTGATGCCTTGTTCTGCTTGATGCTCTGTTGTCACCTCTGTTGCATTGTGTCTTCATGAGCATTGCATCTTGTTTTGATCTTGTTTTCATGTTCATCTCTTCATACCTGAACTGATATACGTGAACTCTAGTTCATGTTGATATGTTGTGTTTAATTGATAGGTGCAGTGTCATTTGGTCTTGTAGTCTAGGCCTGTTCTTGTTTCACTTATCTGTTTGGTGCATCCCTTATGTTCATGTCTGAAACCTGTCATTGTGACTTTGTTTTGCATTTCGAACTCCTTTGTAATGGAGTTGTTGAGTTTGTTGTCACATGTAGAACTGGTGTGTTGAGTTATAGTGCCTTGGATCGATTGACATGTTTTCTGGTCCTGTGCACTTACCTTCATTTGGGTCCATGGTACTGGAGTTTGTGAGTCTGGTCATTTGAGGTTTGGTTGTACATGAACTTGTATGCAGTCATGTTAATATTCTCTGGTTGCATACATACTCATATATATACATGTATGCTGGTCTTTACTGTTGAGGCTACACTTGTGCCATTTGATGTTTTGTTTGTTTTTGAAGTCACCACTGTTGACATGTGCATTTTGGAGTCTGGATTATTGTTTTGATTCTTTGATCTTGTTCGTGTTTTTATGTGGTTGTACATGCACTTGCTGTTGCATACATACCGTCTGGTTTTTGGTTGATTTGGTCGAGACTTTATGCACTTGAGTTGAATCCAGCCTCGGGCTTGGGTTTGACCTTGTGATTACCTGTACCTGCAATTTTATCAAGTGTACATCGGTGTGTACGGCCTTGTGACATGTACAGTGATACACTGTGCATGTTATAAGCTGTTCGTGAAAGATGAATTCAAACGAAAATGATGACGAACGACCCAAATAACCGAGGCAAATAAAATTTTCACACACTCACTTCTATTGTACACTACAAAAAATATTTCTTTTTCAATTTTACTGCATCAGTGTTTACTTTGCAGATAATTCAAATGCTGGAATAGAGTTGAAGAACAAATACGAGTGAATGAGTAATATGTAGTGAGGTGAACATTGTAAAGTGAAATTTGTGATGTAATTGAAATTGTATTGTAATTGAAAATGTATATATGTAGTGAGAGCTCAAATTTGTACTATTCAAAATTGTAATAAAATATTTGTTTGAATAAAATATTTGTTCGAATTTAAATTCTGTGTTATTTATTGTATTCAACAAATATTTATTTAATTATGTGAAAAATAAAATAGTACAATAATAAATACATTTAAATGAATATATATATATATATATTTATTTATTTATTATCATCAAACAAAAATCATATACTAGCATATTCTATACCCTAGGGGTGGAGCTCCAGCGCAGAAGAAGCAATTTGATTTCTCCTAGATTCTGTGTTTTAACTGGAACAAAATGGGCCACTTTACAAATCATTTCCCGAAACCTAATAGTGAACCAATCTGCTACGATTGTCACAAGCCTGGACATATAAAGAACAAGTGTCCTTTTCCAAAGAAGAGATCACAAGGACAAGCTTTCACTATCGAGGAGATACCATCTACTTCTACAGATCCAAAAGAAAAGAAGGTGTTGCAAGGTACATTATCCATTTATGATATTCCTATAAGATTGTTGTTCGATTCTGGTGCATCCCATAGTTTTATTTCAGTTGATCTTGTTGATAAGGTTAACCTTAAACCTATCCTTTTAAATAATTCTCCTTTTGTATCAAACTTAATTGGGGGATCGGCCGATCTTGACACAATGTGTCTACCTATGCTTGTCTTTTATCAAAACTACTCTTACCCTTTTGATTTGTTTGTTCTAGGGTTTATGGGTTTTGGGGGTATTGTTAGGGATGGATTGGTTATCTCAGTTTAGAGCGACCATAGATTGTGATCGAAGGATTGTTAGAGTTAGTGATGTTGGGGGTATTAGGGTAGATATTTACTGTAATGAACCTAATAAGTTGATGAATAGTTTTCTCTTTTCACTCGAAGTACGCAAAGAGGAGATAAGGAATATACCAATTGTTTAGGATTTCAAGGATATTTTTGAAGAAGTCTAAGGTTTACCTCCTTACTAGAAAGTAGAGTTCTGCATTGATTTGATTCTAGGAACCTTATCAATTATTCAACCTCCTCGAAGGTTCGCTCCAAAGAAAAGAAGAGAGTTGGAGAAGCAGATGTTTGATCTATTGTAAAAGTGTTTGATCAGACACAGCACATCGAGTTGGGGATTGCCAGTAGTTTTCGTTACCAAGGCGGATGGTTCTCTTAGATTATGTGTAGATCACCGAGAGTTAAATAAGTGGATTATCAAGAATAAAGTATACTTTACCTAGGATTGATGACATGTTTGACCAGCTCCGCGGAGCTCAGATGTAACATCCCCTATCTGGAGGCCTAAAGCTAAGCGCTACAAATGCTATTGTCAATCATAGTATTAACTTCCGGTGACCAAATATGGTAATGTTAATGGTATCCATAATATCATAAGCACATGAATATGAAGCAAAATCATAGATTTCAAAAACAACTTTTCTGATTACATTTCACAAAACATGTTTCATATTCCATTACATAGTCCCATAATCATTTCCCAGGTAAAGATTAAATATAATTATTAAAATTACGTCAAGAGCGACATATAATGATGTCCCCTTGGTTGACCAGAGTACTATATAGTCATAACTGGCTTATTACGCACAGCGGAATCATACAAAATAAAAAAATAACTCCTGAATAGCTATCCATCAGCCACCTGCTCGTCTTCGGAAGCTTTATTTGCTAACCTACTAATAACTTGTAAACCTCAACCCTCAATTTACTCAAATTAATTTTGAGCACCCGAGAGTTTAAGAGAAAAACATAAACTTCAAGTCAGACATAAAGCCTGGTATGAATAATACTATACATCTCGTTTACTTGATATTAAGTAAGACCACGCCGCTTAGTGGAACGGGTTTCCCCTCACTAATATCCTTTTAAAACATATCTTTGCACACCTTTTCCTGCAGCCCAAAACTGGTTAAAACTGTAAAGCATTATCATGTAAACATACATATCAGGTAATAAATGAACTATCTGTCGAAACATTATAGTTTTGTTTGGCTAACTACTAACCTTTGGCTGACTAGGGCCCACCAGACAATATAAACAAGATAATCTAACATCAGTTAGACACTCCTCTTTTGGATGGTTTGTCCTTAACTATCTGTTAAATACTCCTCTTTTGGACGGTCTGTCCTTAGCTTAACATCTCTTAGGGTCACCTGATCCTAATGGTTTTGCGGGCTCACCAATAACCTATCTGTGTACAATTATATTACATTTTGTGTGAAATCATAATTTTAGTCTTACCTGTGACAAATCCCTACACACTAGAATTTTGGACTAAATTAGCTGGGGCTAATAGCTAATGTATAGGGCACGACCCTATACCAGTCCCATTTGGTATTCTAATATCCGAGTCATTTTACTTAGGGTAATCTTCCCTTAAATTTTCCTTGACAACCTTTTCTTCTTAAACTGATTTAAAACCTTTAAATCAAACTTAAACAAAGAAAATACATATACTCAATGCGTTACTAAAAATCACCTTGCCATGTTATATATAATATATTTTATCCAAATCTTTGTTGATGAAAACATTTAAACCTTTGAAAGTGCCCCTTTCGACTCCATTGAAAGTACCCCTTTCAAAACCAAGTAAAACCCTTAATAACCTAAGCCGAAAAGCCAAAAAAATCCTTTCAAAAACATCCTTAATTTTCCTTTCGAAACCCTTGAAAAAACATTCCCTTCGAAAGCTTTAAAACCTTTGCCATCTTTCTTTTAAAACACTTTAAAACTGCCTTTCGAAAACATTGGGAAAACCTTTCCTCCTAGACCTTTCGAAACCATTGGAAACCTTCCTTCAAAGCCTTTCGAAATCATTGGGGAACCACCCTTTCGAAACCTTTATTTAGAACCCTTTCGAAAGCATTAAAACATTAAACCTTTGGAAAGCCTTTGGGTTAAATTAAAACATGTGGAAACCTTTCGAAGCCATTCAAAATTTACTCCTTTGAAACCTTTGAAAACTGTCTCATTCGAAACCATTTGGGTTATACCTTCATGTAGAGAAAAAGGGTCAAAACCCATTTAAGTTGAAAGCAATCCTATCAAAAGCTATTCCTAAGTTAAAGAAGTGATGGTGTCGAAACCAACCTTCCAAAAGCATTGTAGAAGTGGCCAAGTTTTAAAACAAAGTATACCTTTCGAAACCATTGGCTTCGAAAGGTAAGAAAAGCGGCAGCTAGGGGTTTCGACCCCTTCGAAGCATTTACTTAAAATAAAAAGCGAAACCCATTCAAAACCATTTCTTTAAAACAATTTGACCAGGTCGAATGCCATCCAAGTCGAAAGCAAAGCAGGTGCGTTTTCCTTTAAAAACAAAGACACGTTTCGACCCTATCAGAACCTATGGTTTCGATACAGCTACTCCCGCCTTTGTCCAGTTCATCATGTACCAAGTTATTAATACTATGTGCATTGGTTTCGATAGCATGGTGGCAGCATTACTTGGTCAGAACCCTTATGCCGAAGGAGGCGAAACCTGCCAAAAGCATGTAAAATTTGTTTTTTTAACTCAAAAGAGAATTACTTTTCAACTGACTTGCTATGTTTGCCAAATTATTATTGGTTGCTAGTTTTATTTTCTAAAAGTGCTGCTAAGATTTCAGAAATAAACAATTTATTTAATTTACAAAATACCTTTTCCCTTTTATAAATATATAAAACATTTAAGTCTCATACCTTAAACAATTTTATATATCTATTAAAACACTTAGGAAAATTCTAAAAAAATTCCAATAAATCAAATTTAATATGTTTTCTAACATATTTTAATTTCAGACCCAAAATATTAATTATTTATCCGTAAATAATTTATGAACCAAAGAATCATTTTCTCTACTAGAAAATTATTATAAAATCCACATTAATTCATAAAATTATAAAAATTTAAACCCATCACTAAAATATCACTTCTAATCTAAATCTAAAATTGCAAGGCATTTGGATGTTGTTTAATAGGGTTTTTACATCAAAACTTATCATAAAATCTACACGAACAAGCATAAATCAACAACAAGCATATATAAACATTTAATCGTTCAAAAACATGGCATAATCTTGCAAAACACTTTGGATTCATCTTAAAACCAAAAATAATTAGAAAAATGAGATCTAGTCATTATTTACCTTAGCTTTGTGATTACAGATGTGAGATTTGATCTTGATTAAGTGATCTGATTCTTTCTCTTGAATTCTTCTTCTTTGCTCTTCCTAATGGTGGCCGACCTTAGCTATATATTTTTGATTTGTGAAAAATGAAGTGAACGTGAGTGTTTAAGTTGTTAAGGGTTTAGGGTATAAGGATTTGCCTTGTTCCTATTTTCCCCTGCCTATTTCCTAACCCTTCTTATTCTCTTTTGTCTTTTTTATTTCATGTTATCTCATTTTGATATACTCATTAACTTGGCACGACTACCTCTTATTTGATCTCAAATCTCAATCCATCAATCATCTTACAATATTTTATTTTATTTAACCAATTAAATATCCTAAATAATGTTACTAAAAATATGGGGTGTTACATCAGATATTTTCTCAATTGGATCTTGCCACTGGTTTTCTACAATTAAGGGTAGCAGAGGAGAGTGTACCCTTAACAGTTTCCATACCCCTGATAGTTTTTACTAGTGGTTAGTCATGCCGTTTGGATTGAATAACGCGCCCGCTTATTTTGTGAATTTGATGAATAGAGTGTTTCAGGATTTTCTGAACAAGTTTTCCTAGTCTTCATTGATGACATCCTTGTTTATTCTAAAACAGAGGAAGAGTGTAATTACCATCTTCGAGTTGTTCTAAGTACTTTAAGAAGTCATGTTTGAAAAGCAAAGTTTTCTAAGTGCCATTTCTGGAAATCTAAAGTTAGATTTCTTGGGCATGTAGTTTCAGCAGAAGGTATATCAATGGACCTAACTAAAGTAGTTGTGGTTCAAGATTGGAAGAAACCCAAAAGTGCGACTAAGGTCAGAAGTTTCTTAGGATTGGTAGGTTTCTATAAAAGATTTATTAATGATTTCTCGAAGATTGCTTCTCATCTAACAAAGCTAACGAAAAAGGATGCAAGGTTTGTTTGGACACCCAAGTGTGGTCAACATTCAATGAGATAAAGGAGAAGTTGACAAGTGCTCCCATTTTAACTATTCCAAATGGAAGTTAAGGATTAACAGTGTACGGATGCTTTTAGGACCGAATTGGGAGTAGTTTTGATGCAAAATTATAAAGTAATAGCATATGTGAGTCAATAATTGACTTTGAATTGAAGGTATGGATGCACTATCATTTGGGTGCAAAGTTCCAGTTATATATAGATCACAAATCATTAAAGTATCTTGTTACCTAAAAGGACTTGAACTTGAGGCAACAATGATGCCTGGAATTTCTTGCGTCTTATGACCTAGAGGTTCTTTATACCCCAGGGAGAGCAAACGCCGTTGCAGATGCGTTAAGTAGGAATGTGGTGACGATTGAAAATTTAGAAGTTAAGCCGGCGCTAATGGAGAGAATTGATTATTTCCAAGAAGAAGACCCTATTCTAGCTTGGCTTAAGAGGAGCGTTGAAGAGGGAATTGTTTCTAGTTTTCAGATTGACTACCCATGCATTTTTAGAATGAATGGGAAGATTTGTGTGCCTGATGTTAATAGGTAGGATGTGCTGAGAGAGTGCCATTGGTCAAGGTTATCTATCCACCCAGGAGTAACTTAAATGTTTCATAATATGAAGAAGACCTTTTGGTGGAAAGGGATAAAGAAAGACATTTTGATTTTTGTAAGCCGGTGTGCGAATTGTCAACTGGTCAAGAGTGACCAGTTGAAGACTGCTGGGTTACGCCAACCATTGGAGATACCGAATTGGAAGTGGGAGCAAGTATTCATGGATTTTATCGATGGGTTGCCCAAAATAAGAAGAGTTAGTGAAGGCATTTGGGTAATCATAGATCGATTAACAAAGAGCGCCCACTTTATTCCCGTGAAGTCAACAAGAACTGCAGCTTCTTTGGCAAGGATTTATTTGATGGAGTCGTTCGACTGCATGGAATTCAAGTAAGTATAGTTAGTGATTGAGATCCCATCTTCACCATTTGATTTTGTAGAGCATTGCAAGCTGCTTCAGGGACAGAGTTGAATTTTTTAGCATGGCCTATCACCCAAAGACAAACGGACAAACTGAAAGGGTGAACTGAATTTTGAAGGTTCTCTTGACAGCATGAATTTTGGATTTTGTAGCTTCTTGGGAAGATCATCTGCATTTGGTATAGTTCTCTTATAATATAGTTACTAAGCTAGCATTGGCATGACACCGTACGAGGCTTGGTATGGACGACTGTGTAAATAACCTTCATGTTGGGTTGAGACCGGAGACCGACTAATTCTTGGACCAAAAATAATTCGAGAAGCATTAGAGAAAATGGTTATGATCAAGGAAAGGATGTAAGAAGCCTAGGATTGACAGAAAAGTTATGCCGACCAATGGAGAAGGGACTTTGAGTTTGCAGTCGAGGATTTGGTATTTGTGAAGGTATCATCGATTAAAGGAGTTGTAAGATTCAAAAGAGCAGGAAAGCTAGCGCCCATATTCATTGAACCATTTAGAATCCTTGAGAGAATTAGATCGTTCGCCTATGGAGTAGAACTGCCTGAAAGATTGTCAGAAGTTCTTAATGTGTTTCATGTATCTCATCTGAGAATGCATGTTCATGATCCATCGTTGATTGTAGAGACGTATATTCAAGAAGACTTGGAAATAGAACCAAATTTGAGAGTAATCCGACATCTAGTTCATATTGTAGATCGGGATGAAAGGATATTGAGGAACAAGGTGGTGAAGCTTGTGAAGGTTCAGTGAGTGATGATCCCCGCGATTGTACTTGGAGACTAAGGATCATATTAGGGAAACTTACCATGATGTAATGTCAGGTTAGTTGTTTGTTGTTTGAATGCATTATGTATGTTCTTATATGGCATAGTTGCTTTGTATTGTTATATGAATTTCTAAGTATAATACATACCTTTTGGATTGTCTTCTGTGTATTAGTTGCGGGGACGAAATTCTCCGAAGGAAGGAGAGTGTAACAACCCGTAAATTAATCGCTTTGTATTTGAATATTTAAATCATTTTTAAATATTTAAATAATGGATTTTTGTAACCAAATAAACATATTTTAAACTTTAATTAATGATATTAAAATCATTTTCGATTTTTTTTACCAAAATAATTAGTTCAAATAAAAATAGAAAATGTGATCGAAAAACATTTTTCGAAAATTTGAATTTTCGATATCGAAAAAGTCGTCGAAAATGTTGTGCACTTTTTGTATCACTCATATACATATGCACATATGTCATGTGATATGGTAATCAATGTGTTAAAGTTAATAATCAAGCTTAGTTTAAATATAAAACAAGATTTCACATTAAATGCACAAAAATACATTAAATAACATTAGGAAATTAATTAAATACCCTAACCATAACCTAAATAAGTACCTAAAGCATGGTTTTGGTCGACCTAGGGAGGTGGGGGTGGGGGGAGGGGGGTAACGTGTGCTCTAAGGTGAAGGGGGAGGCATGAAACCATGTTACATACATTTTGTTATTTTATATTAATAAGTTATTTTAATCACCACTACATCTCTTTTGCCAATAAATACTCCTCGTCTTCACACATTTTCCACTTTACATATTCATTTCTATCTTCATTTCTTATCTCTTCATATACATGAATACTTCCATGGCTTCCAAGACAAAATTCCCAAGCTAGAAAACTAGTGAATACACTTCTAAAAATCAAGTTAAAATCCATATATTCACCTAGAAAGACTCCTCTACCAAAACCAAAGCCATTTCCATCTCAAAACCCCAAGGCTAAGCCCCATATTACTCAGGCCAAACCAAAACCCAGCCCATTAAGGGCCCAAAAGTCCAAGTTAAGGTGTCGTGACGATAGTGATTGAGTTCGGCAATTTGTTGTGGTGATCCGGTTAAGTTAGAAGTGTTTTTGTGAGTAAAGCTTCAACCTCTAAACAAAAAGTTTTAAACTGTATTTATGTTCACATTACAACCTATGAATGCTTGTTGTATATATATAGTGATGGTTTGGAAGTTGGTTTGGTTCATGTTGCAAAAAGTTGTCGCATTTGGAAGTTAGTTTGCTTGTAGTAAGCAAATATGAAAAGTTTATGGCTAAAATAATTATTTTGCTAGTAAATACTTATAACATGTTGTATCATAGCGAATTACCTTGAATATGTGTTCATACCCTTGCTTTGTGATGGTTGGTTGTATTGATAATGTCATATACTCGAATTTCGAACTGTCTATATGGCGATAGTCGCTATATCGGCACTTTTGGAAAATCACCTTTTATCGAAACCGTTTGGTTTCATTATCGTGCTTGGAATTGTTTTACAAGTTAAGCAAGTGTTTGATTAATGATGTTTTCAAAAATAATTAATTATTTTAGTAATGATTATTTGATTTAATTTATTAATTATTTAATTAATAAGGATTAAGGTTAACTAATTAACTTATTAATGATGTGTTTTAAATTTAACTAATTACTTATTTAATGATGTTTTAAACTTAATTAATCATTTTATTTAATGATGCTTAACGCTAATTTATCCTTTGATAATGATGGATTAAAATTAATTAATAAATTAATTAATTGTGTTTTTTAATTAATCTTTTTAATTAATGACTTTTAAAGGAAATCGACTAGTTTTAACTTTAGTTAATCTTTCCTTTAATGATATTTTAAATTGATTAATCATTTTAAATAATGATATTTGATTATTTATTAATTAATTTAATTAATTAGTAAATAATATTATTAATTAATTGACTTAATGATGATTTAAAGGCGATTTACCCTTTTTAATTAAAGGCATTGAAGTGAATTTATCAACTTAATTAATGAAGTTTTAAAGTTGATTAATAAAGGTAATAAAAATATTTTAAGTTATTAAATCATTTTTAGTGTTGGTTTGGTGTTAGGGAACTTTATCAACAAAGTGTTTTCAAAGTTAATACTTGTAATATGAAGCCAAGTACGAGTTCGATTTTTTAAAAGAAAACGTTTGATTCGTTTATGGAAATGAATTAATTTCCATAAAGCAATTCACTTATATAGAAACAATTATTTGTAGAATTAGCACTAAACATCGAAGAAGTAGACTTGTCGCTAATTCGAAAGTTAAGAATAACCGTGAGACATGACTTTGAGGTAACACTACCTTGACTTGTCCAGTACTATTGTTAACTAAGAAATAGTACAAGTTTGAATTCAATGGGTGGCGGTAAGTATACAAGACTTAATTTCCATATACGATCGTTTATATCCTCGATAGTTGGTTTCTCGCTATCGGTTATTTCAGCTTCTTTGTTATCATCATTCTAAGACTATGTATTGCTCCGCAGAGCTTTGTTATCCTTTGTCGGAAATGACTATATCAAAGCGCGTGTTTTTAAGGGCCAAGTTATGTGGGGTTGCTCCCATTAGGGTATTTCACATCTCATCTAGATTGGATTCGGTTTTGCGCATTTAAATGTGAAATGCTCAAATTCTCGGTAAGGATTGGCAGGGTCCGGCTTGGAGTTCCCGAGGTTTTCAAGTATATTTCTAGAGATATACTTCTTTTAAGTGGGATACACCCTCCTAGTTATTTGTTGGAGAATTTCCTTTTCTTATTTGATTCGAACCTTTAAATTTATTTCCCTATTTGTATTGGGAAGATCAATCACTCTTCGTGGAATTAATTATTTATCCATTCCTTACGTTTAGACGTTGATTTATGTGAGTGTAAACCCGTTCCGTGTTCAGCGGCATGGTCTCACATGTTTGTGTTTAATTTCACACCTATTGTTTTAAAGTTTTACTCATACCAGACATACCGTCTGACTCGAGTTGTTTGTTTTTCCCCTAAACTCTTTGGTACTCATTTTATTTGAGTAGCTTGAGAGTAGCAGGTCTTTGTTCGGCTCTTTTGAAGACGGCATCCAAGCAGGGAGCATTCATGTTTGTAGTTATCTATTCTGCTGTATTATCTTGTTTGTGTAAGTGTATTTTGTTTTAGCATATGTAAAGGCACGGTGTTATAACTGCCTAAGCTGATTTGTATTCTTTTGTGTAACTCTAATAACTCCCTATTAAGGAGTAACCCGATGTACTATTAACTGTTGTGGTTTATTTTGCAGTTTCGTTATGAGGTTTTCTGTTATGTTCTTTAATTTACCCCACGACGATTCATCTTTTCGATGCTTGGGTGATAGCACACGAACACCAAGGATGTGTTAAGTGTTGTTCCTAGTGGTCAGAAAGGTGGGTCGTTACATGTGTACATGTATATGTGCATATATATATGTGTGCATATATATATGTCACATTTAGTCTACAATGTTGCACAACTTCTACACGTTGAATCGTTGCGAATTACGATTTTGATTTCCGGACATATTTCTTCTTCTTAGTTAATATACATATATTTGTAAACAAAACTTGATAATAATATTTCTATCATTATATAATAATTAAAAGAGCTTATTTAGTAATTAAAATAATTATTAAATCATTTAAACTCCATTTAATTTCAAAAATCAGTTATTCCAAAATAGCAAATTGTTAATGATGTCATATGTACTTTTAATTTTCCAAAATAAAATAAATTATTTTATCACATATTCTCACTCATATGGATAAATCAGTGTATGTATCTAGCTCTGTGCACGATGTCGGATGGCTGAAGAGTTATTTATCGATAATACGATTTTCGGTCAGTTTATCGATATTTATTCCAAGGTAAATATTTTTGTAAATATTTATTCAACATGAGATTTCCAATATTATTTATTGCTCAAATCATCATTATTTATGTTAAAAAAAATCTTATATTTGAATATTTTGAAATTTTTCTGAAGTGATGAATTTTCGAGTCGCTACATACTTCATCCCTTAAAAGAATTTTGTCCTCAAAATTGAGGATAAGATATTTGTTTAACAAAATGAAATATATATAAGATATGATAAGTGACTACACTACAGGTGGTGAGTACACTATCTTGATACAGCATCAATCCTAAACCCAGGATATGCCTTTCTCATTCTGTCTTTTGATTCCCAGGTGTAGTCTTCTGCATCACCACTCCATTGGACTTGCACCAATCTCACAACTTTCCTTCTTAATCGTTTCTCATCGTGATCCACAATTCGAATTGGTCGTCTAATAACTGCCAAATTTGGTTCAACTTCTAAATCTTCTTGGGCAATCGTTTCTATAATCTACTCTTGATCATGTACATATTTTTGTAGATGGGATATGTGAAAGACACTGTGCACAACAGACAACCTTTCGGGCAATTCCACATGGTAGGCTAATGGGCCAATCCCCTCAAGGATGGAAAAAGGTCCAATAAATCGAGGTGCTAACTTTCCTGCCCGTCCAAATCTTACGACTCCTCTCATCGAAGAAACCTTCAAGAATACAAAATATCCAACTAAGAATTTCAAAATTCTACGCCGTCTATCTGCGTAACTTTTCTCCTACTCTGGGCTTCTTTCATCTTCTTTCTGATCATGTCAATCTTTTTCGAAGCTTCTCGAATCATAGCACAACCTAGTACCAACCGATCTCCGGTCTTGATCCAACATGTCGGGGATCTACATGGATGACCATATAAAGCTTCGTACGCTGCCATGAAAATACTAGCATGATATCTATTGTTATAGGAGAACCCAACAAGATGAAGATAATTTTCCTTAGAACCTCCAAAATATAAGATGCATGCTCTCAGAAGATCTTCCAACACTCGATTTACCCTTTCAGTATGCCTGTTGGTCTTGGGATGATATGCGATGCTGATACTCAGTTTCATTCCCAAAGCTGTTTGCAATGCCTCCTAGAACTTACTGGTAAATATTAGGTTTCAATCACTGACAATGCCACTTGGGACACCATGTAATCAAATGATTTTCCTTATGTATATCTCTGCCAGACTTGTAGCAGTTCTCGTTGGTTTTACTGGGATAAAGGTGTGCTCTTTGTTAATCGATCTATGATAACCCAAATGCCTTCATTTCCCTTTCCTGATCGTGATAAGCCATCGATCAAATCCATCAATATTTGGTCCCATTTCCAAGTTGGAATATCAAGAGGCTAGAGTAGTCTTGCAACCTTTTGTTGATCACTCTTGATTTGTTGAAAATTTGCACATCTACTCACGTGGTTGTAACTGTCTCTCTTGATACCTCCCCACCAGAAAGTCTTTTTCATGTCTTTATACATCTTCATAACTCCAAGATGTATTACAAGTAAAGAATTATGACATTCTGTTAAACCTTTCGGTCGAACCCCATCAACATAGGGAACACATATCCTTCCATTTATTCTTAAGATTCCCTGATCGTCCACTTTGAATCCTATCCATCTTCCCGTTATTTAATTCTCCTCCACATCCCTAGCTATTCTTGCAATGTTTGGATCCTATAGCAGACTCTCCTTTATATGAAAAGTCAATGCTGGGCGCACCATTAAATGAGCTATAATGGCAAGCTTTCTACTCGGAGCATCTCCATAATATTAGCTTTTCCTGGTGTATATAGAATATCCAAATCATATGATGCAAAGAATTCCAACCAACCTTGTTGCCTCATATTCAAGTCCTTCTGAGTGAAAAGATATTTCAAAGATTTGTGGTATGTGAAGAGCTCAAACTTTTCACCTAGTAGATAATGTCTCCGCATTTTAATGTGAACACAACAACTAATAGCTCCAAGTCGTGTTGCCCAATTCCTTTCATAGATGTTCAATTGTCTGCTTGCATAAGTGATGACCTTTCCATGTCGCATCAGAACAACACCTACTCCTTCCCACAAGCATCAATATATACAGTTAATCCGTCACTTTCATCAGCAATTGCCAACACGGGAGCAATTGTTAACCTTTTCTTGAGTTATTGAAATGCTTCTTCACATTTCTATGTCCACTAAAATTTCATATCTTTCATAGTCAACTTTGTTAAGTGAGAGGAAATTTTGGAGAAATCCTATATAAACCTCCAGTAATATCCGGCTAATCCTAAGAAACTATGGATGTCCTTTGGAGTGTGGTTGCCTCCAATCTTGGATAGCTGAATCTTGGCTGGATCTACCAAAACTTCATCCCTTGACATAATATACCTAAGGAATCTTACATCTTTTTCCCAAAAGTGACATTTAAATTTTTTTGCCTTTAGCACGTTCCTCCTCAATATCTCCAATACACTGTAACGACCCACAAATTTATCACTTTGATAAATTGTAAATTTATTCAAATAAAAGCTTGATAATACAAATAATATTTTTTTGAGTGATAATAAGTAATATTAATTTTATTTTGAATAAGTATTTACAAAAATATTTTCCTCGAAAATGTAAATCGATAAAATGACTGAAAACTGTTTTATCAGTTAACAACTCTATAATCGTAAAATGTCATGCGCAGAGCTGGATACATACACTTATTTTTATAATTAAACAAGAATATAAAATGAAATCAATTAATTTGTTTTTGAAAACAAAATGTGTTTTTGAAAACAAAATGTGTTTTTGACATTGTTAGTAATGTCCTTAAATATGATAATTGATTTATTTAATTTAAATTGAGATTTAATGATTTAATAATCATTTTAATTATTCAAATAATTATTTTAAATGATGATAATTCATTTTGAATATTTATAAAGTGATAATAAATCATATATAATACTTTTATAAAGATATATATTTGATTTGAAAATATAAGGAAAAATCGATATCGCTTTATCGGTATAATAGAAATTTTTGTAAATAATTGTTAATATTAATTTATATGGTTTTATAATTTAAACATCATCAATTTAATTAGTTTAAAATGATACAAAAAATTATTTTTGAATTTTGTTTATAAGTATAGGTACGTTAAAGTATAAGAGAAAATGTTACCGATAATCGGTTCTCCAGATTTCAACGATTTAACAAACAAAAGTTGTTCGAAGACGTTCGAAGTGTTATACACCTACATATACATACATATATATGTTGATAACATGCATATAAACATACATATATGAATATAATTAAGTATAAGAAATATAATATAAAATATATAATATATTTCAAAGGTTTCTTACTCCTTAAGCTTAAATAAGTCAACATATGCATACATGAGATGATGGAAGTGATGTGCATATAGGGAGGAGGCTCTACCCGTGCATTTTGAAGGGGGAGGTGTGTTAGAGAAGCTTTGAAATGGCAATAAAGTGATGATGTATGTATGTATACTTTTACACTCTTCCTTTCTTATAAATACCCTGCCATCTTCTCTTCATTTTCATTCATCTTCTTCTTCTTCTTCATATTTTCAAGCTTTTTCTTCCACTTTAATGACTTTCATCCTAAGATAAATAATATCAAAATTTATTTCAAAAAGAAATTAAATCATAATATATAGTTATATATAGTTAAAAACCTCAAAATAAGCTCAAATTTTCATCTCTCCGCCTCCCAAACCCAAGGCACCACTTTCCACCACCCTTGGCCATGATCTCCACTCCCTTCCCAACCTAGGCTATGAGAACCAAGGCTAGGCTGAGCCTCTTCAAGGTCCAAAGCTTGATTTCGTTGAGTTTAATTTCGAGATAGCGGAGCTATAGCCGTTTAAAAACTAGTTCGAGTGAAAACGAAGGTGAGAACTCCTAAACTATTATACTATATGTTGGATGATGATACGATGTTTGCAAATGGATGTTTAATATGCTTTGATCATCAAGTTTGGTTGTTTAAATAGGAATGTTGAAAATATATGCAAGTCACGAATATACACGTCGATAAACACAAAGGAAATCACTTTCCTTGAATTAATAAAATGGTGTATATGAAATTGTTAAATCCCTTTAAAATGGTTTAAAATGTATTTGAAATGTTTTATAAACATTTAGAAGTGTTTTGGTGAAGTTTAAAAAGAAATGAAAATTTTAGTTAAAAATAAGTGCGTCGCGTAACGGTAGTTCGCGATTTCGCGCTATAAAAGTCAAATAAGTGTAAAAGTTGGAATATGGCTCGGAATTCTTCGAGATAAGAATTTTCCTAGCTACTATATCCATAGTTTTCCAACGAAGAAGGAAAATCGAGATTTCGATAGGTAGATTTTGAAATATGAGTAAAACAAGTTTTGGAAAAATCCCAATTTTGCAATTCGGAATGCATTTCTTTGAAAATGATGTTTTAAATTGTTTAAAAATATGGAATAAATATTTTAAAATGTTTTAGAAGTAATTTGAGTAATAAAAATGAATTTTCAAATAATAAAAAGTCGTTTTGATCAATATAGCTTAAAATGTACTTTCCGCAGTACTTTTCCATAACTTTTGAAATATAGTTTTAAACTTAATCACTCTTTTCCAATTATTTTATAAATGTTTTTAAATTATTTATAAAGTGCTTTAAAGGTAATTTGAAAGATTTATGAAATGATCAAATGTTTTAATGATTTATAGTCAATCAAATAACTTGACCGCCTTATAGGTGTCAAAGAGATAGTGTTTAGGCTTGGGTTAGGAAAACTAGTTTCCTGCTCTCCCTGGCTATCCAGACTGGCCCGAAGGAGGGGATAGTAAATATGATTTACTTGGATCGAAATTTCCTAAAGAATAAAGAAAAAATATTTTCAAGATTTAAACAACTTGGATTTTATAGAGATTATTTTCTTGTACTCGATGTTAAAGCCTGGAGAGGGAACTCGTACTATTCGAGGAATTTAAAAGGTGATTTCGTCGTTATTCCGCCCATAGTATTTATTGAATACAGGAATTGATATTGAGTAGAATTAGATGATTTCTATAGATTCTGCTCACTTAATATTTACTGATTTTGGGATTAACATCCTAGATAACATGGCTTTAACTCAATCAAATTTTGATTTTTGAACTGAGGAATCTTTGCTAAAGATCTAAATGAAATGATTTTGGAATATTTTCCTAAGTGTAAAATTATATGATTTTGACTTATTCAAATTTAAAAGAGTTTCAAGTAATCATAGGTTTTGATAAGGGAGGTAATATTTCCATATATACCGGAAAGAGTGTTTTAGAAATATATATCTCTAAAAGATATTTTGATAAAAAGAACAAAATTAATTAAAGAATGATTCTCTATTCACAAAACCTCTTTTTATCGATGATTGGTTCGAAGGAGCCCGGGTTGGATCTGGGGGAATCTCTATCCAAGAACTACTTCAAACTGATGTATGCATTCGAAAGATGATGACCTAATAGAGAGAATGAAGAATAAAGACCAGGGATTTTCAGGATGAAAGGACTGCTTGTTGATAATTTTGGTTAGCTCCTAAATACTAAAGTAGCAGTGGTCCCTTCATTTTTGAAACTATTTGGGTTACAAAGACTACTTGCTACTAATGGTAGTAGGAGGAGTGTCTTCGGTTTCGTTCAGTCCAAGAATGAACTTGTATGGATGGATGTCTGACATTGCATTCTTTAGATTTCATCGTTGGCTTTTATAAATATACATCTGTTTGGTGGCGGAGAAGGCAACTTCTCTTAGCTTAACACCCTTCTCTGAGACGTATGTGCTCGGAGGTTGTACGCTTTTTGGAAGTCAATAGTGATCGATGGAATGACAATGTGGCATTCAAAGTGGAATGTGCAAAGTGAAAGGTAATCGCTACCTCAAGCCTCACACCCAGCAATGGCCGATATAGGGTAGATGTGGCAAGGCTATGTGGTTTGCAACCATTAGGATATGATCATCACCTTTTAGATATATTTCTACTCGCTTTGACGTTCGAGTTTAAATTAATGTGGATGTATGCTACGAGGATTCTTGGATAGGTCGGTAATGATTGGGGCGATGACATATTCGGTACTATCTAGGGAGAAAGGTAGACCAGTCTTGTGTTGGTAGAGGTGGAGATGTTCTATTAACCTCGGTACATTCCTCGTGAGATGTACTGCCGGAAGGTAATCCCTTCACCTGGTCATTTGTATGGAATCCATTCTCAAATAAGTGTCTGCCATTTTGGTTGTAGAGCCTAGTATGCTAGAATTTAATAATGGTAACAATTTCGGCTAAGATTAATTAGTTTACTAGCAAATGTTTTCAAAGATATGTTATTAAAAATAATATCAAGTATTTTGATGTAGAATGATTAGGTTACCATAAGGTAAAAACCCGTTCCATGTTTTTGTGCGGCGTGGTTGTAACGACCCAGAATTTTTGATAATTAAAATTCGAATATTTAATTGATTTTAAATATTAATAAATGGAATTTAGAAGTCGAATGATTTATTTTTCGAATATTGGATTTAAGTATATTTAAATAGTGAAATTCCAGAGATAATTTAAAAATCAAGTTAATATGATTGAAAATGATTTGTAAAATTTTATTTAATCATACTGGAGTTATAGAAATATTTTAGAACTTTCAGAACTGAATTTAAAGTTAATTGTGAAAATCGAATATTTTAATATTTAATTATCGACTGTAAAAATAGCCAATTTTCGAACAGTCTCAAAATTGAACGAAACTAGTTCCATTGGATCCGTAATAGTTAGTTATTATCGGATTTCAATTTTCGTATCAGTCGGAGTTGTCGATTGACCGTGGCAGCTCGAAACGCATCGATATCGTTTTAATTTTAAATCGTCGAGTTAAAATAGTCATTTTTCAAACAGTCTCGGATTTCGACGAAACTAGTTTCATCGGATCCGTAATGTGATATTATTGTAAGATTTCAAATTTCGTAATTTTTGGATTTACCGTTTGTCCGGGGCAAGCCAAAACGCCTCGAAATCGATTTAAATCGGTTTAATTTAAATTGATCGTTTATTGTCATATCTCACACATACGATCGAATTAGCTTCCGAAACCTGTTCCATTGCGTCCGGAACGCGGGGTAAACCCTAGAAACGATAGTGACCGTGCGTAAATCGGAGTTTGGAAATCCCGGATGAATAGTGTCGTTCAAACTTCTATAAATAGGCCCATTTTATCACAAATAAAAAAAAAGAGAAAAGTTACCCTAACCCTAAAACGTTCAGCCGCCACCATTTAAAACCAAGGGCCGAAAATTGTTCATCTTCTCCCCTTAATCCCTCATGATCCATCAACAATTAAGGGAAACTCCCAACTACAAAGATGAAGATCACAACGAGAGCTTCGATCTCGTACGGGTATGATCGAATATAGGCGAGCGAATTAATGGGAATAGGCGTTCAAAGGCAACGACTTTGGTCACATTTCTCGAGATGCAGGGGGGGTCGAGCTGCGTGCTGTTCTGGCCGTGGGGGGAGTTAACGTAGGGGGTTGGAATGGCGGCATCTGATCGAGGTGGAGGGGCTCGTAGTGGTCGCGTGCATTAGGGTTTCTAGGCGGCTATTGGGTTCCTTCGTTCGAACGGAGGCTGGAGGGAAGAAGCATCATCGCGTGCGGCCCCAGATCTGTTGAGATGCGATCGAACGGCAAGGATTGGATTTAGGTTATAAAATATAAAAAGAAATTGATTTATTATCTTATTTTAAATTGTACGATGTTTAAAATGTTGTATCTTGTTCATACATTATCAGAAAATGACGAAACAAAATGCGTTGGAATCGTCTCGACGTGTATTTCGCGATGCAACCGAATTGGAAGCGACCGGGGTTAGTGAAAATTTTGAGTGAAATTAAACGTCCGTTTAATTTCATTCGAAATAAACGCTGGAACGGAATTTAAAATCAAGGTGAGATCTTCTCACTCAAATGAAAGTGGAATTTTCAGTTATTTATTGATTGATTTGATTGCTATTGGATGTGATATTAGATATAGTAGGATATATATCTATATATAGCAATATATACATATTGGCATATGTATATACTGGATTGATGATTTTCCCGCCTCGTATAGTGGATGAGACCCTATTGCGCCGTTAGTAAGCGGATTTTTATAAAACCCATATACCGCGATAATTCCGTACTGGAGCGGAATTGGTATTGTGCTAACATCTTTGGATGCAGGGAAACAGGTTGGAGGGATCCAACTGGATTCCTCACCAGTAGTTATTTATTTACAGGATTGATGTATATTCTGTTATCATATGTTGATATATGATGTTGATGTTGTGATTGACTAATTGATGCGTTGCATCATTGGATTCAATTTTTGAAGTTTTAAAGTAACGATTTTAACTTTAAAAGAGATTTTTTTAAAGTGATTATTTGTAAATATACGTTATTAAATTTTTGAATTAAGTTACAAACGTTAAAATTATTAAAGTTGTAAAGGTTAAGATTTTGGTGAAATATAACCGAGAGGTGATTTTTGAAATAAACAGTTAAGTAATTTATAAAACAGTTTAAAATTTGAATTTTTGAATTATTAAAAACGAGGTATATAAAAGATGTATAAAATTGATATTTATCAATTAAAATTATTGGAATTTTAAAACGAGTTTTTTTATAAGTGTTAAATTGTAAAGATATGAAACTTATAGAATTATAACTTGGGAAGATAGAAAATTTACAGGATTATAAATTGTGAAGTTTGAAGTTTATAGGTTTATAAAGTATGAAGTTATAAAATGAATGAAATTGTAGAATAAAGGCTGATAAGAAATTTACTTGTAAATTGGATTTTTGCCTTTAAGTGGGATATTTATCGAAATTGTTAATAAAGAAGATTTATAAACCGAAGTTGTTATAAAACAGAAATGGAATTTATAAGCGTTGTTTTATAAATTCAAAATCAATTGAATTTGATGAATTAAATACTGAAATGTGATAAGTGAATTATATTCACGATTTTGGACAGTAAATATATTGTTAAGAAAAATGGATTTATTTTTGAAGAAGAGACATTGAAAATGAAGTTAAACATTTAAAAGATGTTTTAAAATATATTGACTATCGAAATCATAGATTTCAACATTTTTATTGTTGAAATAGACGTTTTCGAGAAATAAGGAAATGGTGGACTATAACACTGTTGTTATAGTAAATGATTTCCGAAAGGAAATGTTTTTATCTAGTATTGGGATTTACATATCTATCTTAATTTCGAATCCCTATACTAGTGATTTTTGAGTCGTCGTAACGATGTTTTACGTAACATTCGTTTTGACTCAAATTGATGTTGTTATAGAAAATAGATTTCCTTAAAGAATGAAATATATACTTAATTTGATTTAAGTATATCGAATATTTTCCAAGTGTTGAAAATAAATGATTTGTGAAATACTTATTATTAAATAAGTAGGGAAATGCATTTCAAAGATGAAATGAAACGTTTTGAGATTTTATCTTCTTAAAGATAAATTGAAATTGAATATTGAAACGATTTGAAAATCGTATATCAGTAGATATTTTGAAATATAAATTCACAATGGAATTTATAAAGGAAAGGGAAACTGTTTAGAAAAATAAATATTGATTTATTTTGAAGTGTGGAAATTTTATATCTAGTAAAGATATTTTTGAAGATGAAGTAATTTGGAAAATTATTTGGAATCTGATGATGTTGCGCATCTTTATTGATAGTTAAATAACCGACTATCAATAATTACCTTGAATGGTATTTGTTGTGAATTGGATGAATTTGAATGCCACACTTGTTTTTAAATAAACGCTCACTATTCGGGTTAGCCGGGAAAGGACCATAGGGTCGTATAATCCATTCTGAATATGTGATACATCGTTATGAATTGCATTTGAAGACCGGTGTTGAAGACC
This sequence comes from Allium fistulosum, assembly GCA_030737815.1. NCBI lineage: Eukaryota > Viridiplantae > Streptophyta > Magnoliopsida > Asparagales > Amaryllidaceae > Allium > Allium fistulosum. The sequence goes on along the minus strand of CM060905.1, from coordinate 1,269,136,368 downwards.
GGATATTTTTGAAAACGGAAGGATTACCGTCGAGTTACTCTACATCGGCTGATCTCCGGTTTAGAGGTTTTATCACCCTTAGTGACGGGAAGTCCTGACGTGATTAGAAATTTATCCGGATATGCAAGGGCTTCGTGAGAAGTGCCTTCGGTTCTGTTCGATCCCGGAACAGACTTGTATGGATTGTGTGTCTGACGTTACAATTTGAGATATAAAGCTGATTTCTTTCAAATACATTTCTGTTGGTGGCGGAGAATTTATTCTCTTAGCTTAACACCCTTCTCTGAGACGTACGAGCTCAGAGGTTATGTAGTTGAAATTTATCAACGATATATCCCAATTTGGTAACGTGGCATACTGAGTGTTGCTGTGAAATGATCAGTGTTTGATCATTTGCGATATGATCATTTGTTTGATCTTATATCTTTGTGATCATAGGTTGATCATTTTGTTTGACCCGAAGCAGGGCTTTTTGAGAAAGCGTAGCTTTGTGGACGAGACTTCGTCGAGCCTCACACCCCGGAAATGGTCGAAACAGGAAGGATGCGGCAAGGTTCTAGGGAGTAGCGCCCCTTAGTGTATGTCATTCCTTCGGGATAAAGGTGGTATCATGGTATGGAGCCCAGATACTTAACCTCTGTGGTTGCTGCAAAATTTATTTCTTTGTGGTTGTTGCGAATCGGGGATCCTCGGGAAGATCGGTGACGATCGGGGGATGACATACGCGTGTCAGTAGTTACCTACTTTTGCAGAGGTAACCCGGCCTTGTGTTGGCAGAGATCTAACCGTAATGTTAGGTTATTTCTCGGGTCGTCTATTCCAGGGACGTACCCATCGTGGATAGGAAGTTCCTTAGCCTGACCATTTGTTGGAAATCCAAAGAAACAATACGAGCCTTGTACGGTTTTAGTTGTAGAACCTGCCATTTAATATGGTAGCTATAGCAAGCATACTATAATGGTACCTATGCTGGCTAAGATTTATATTGTACTTTCGAAATGTTTTCTACACTATGCACTAATAATAATATCAAAAAGGAATTTGATTTTTTGCGTAGTAAGCATCTTTGACTATCATAAGAAGAAATCTCCTCCAAGTCTGCGTTTGCATTGTGTGTGTGGTGGGAGGTCTTATGGTAGTTTCATTTTCCAAAAGCATTGCGAATTGACTTTAAAATTCTCTACTGTTTATTTTTAAAGAATAACTGTTTTACGATCTCACACCAGTCACCATGACTGACTCGGAGTTTATTGTTCCCTTCTAAACTCTGGGTGCCCACCAATTTCCACATGGGCAGCCTAGAGTTATGTTATCAGGATATTCTGGATATTCTGGAGCTTTGGAGATAAGCTGGATGGCGAGACGTAGTATTTGTATCTGATATTATTTATTCCGCTATGTATCTGTATGAGGACGAGTTATATAACTGTCCATTGTTGTATATTGACTCTGATGATTGATGTATGTATAAAATGATATAGTTCTTTGTTTTAAAGATTATTCAATTATCTATTATATATTGTTCCGCTGCGATGTGTAAGATTCTGATATTGTTCTGTTTCTGCTCTTGTTCTGATGTTGTTCTTTTTCTTTCTGTTTCTTCTTTTCTTCTTCTTCTACCTATTTCTTCTTTCTAAAACCCTCACTATTGGATTTTCCGGCACTCGATTTCTCGGCAGTCGATAAAGTGAGTATCGATGTCGAATTTTCGAAAGTCGAAAATTTCGGTATGTGACAGCGTGGTATCAGAGCCTATGGTTAAGCGACAACCCTGCTCTGTTGGGTGTTACTCATTAGAGATAGAGTCAGCAGTACTCTAGAATGAGTTGAGTGTAATAATAAATATGAGCGCGTATTTGTTAGTGAATATAAAATTGTTTTATATTGTGATGATTGGTTTGTTGAGTGGTATATGGATTCTGGTCGGTATTGTCCGTACAACTCTATCGATAGGGATCTCTAAACACTTATATAGAACAATTCGGCACAGTATTGTTTTAAATAGGGTAAATGAGATAATTTTGCCCAAAACTATTTTTGTATAGAAAAGAAATGTTTTTCTATAAAATACTATAGTATATGGTTGCATGGATGTTAGGAAGTAATAATAGTGAATTATCATCACTGAAATTGAATAAGAAATTGAAATCGTAACTCCAAAGTTAAGAAATAAATCCATTTACAAATGAAATTTGAGAATGTAAATTATAAATGTGATTTGTAATTTAAAACGGAATTCCAGAGTAGTTTTTGGAAATGTTTTGAAAAGAATTTGAAAATTTTGGAGATTTGGAAAGTTTAAATCATTTTTGATTTGAAAATGAATTTCAAAGGTTTTGAAAAGTGTTTTGAAGAGATGAAAAGCTCTAAACTCTTTTCGGTCGCTGGAAAATAATTCCGATGATGATCGCGACATCAGCGGTGTTCATTTTCGGGTTTCCAAAAGAGGAATTGCTGCCAAATTGTTTAAATGGAAGTTGTTTTGAAAATTTTGGATTTTTGTTTTGGAAATTCAAAGGATAATTTGAATTGTTTTCAAAATGGTTTTGAAAGGTTGAAAAGACTCTGGAATACTTAATAAGAATATTTATGGAATATTATTGAATTGATAACTTATACAAATAGAAATTGTTAATGTAAAATATGTAAATGTGATTGGAATTAAAGTTCATTAACAAATGAAATCTATAAATGTGAATTGAAAGTATAAGGAAATAAATTCATATATGAATAAAATGGTGAATATAAATTGTAAATGAATTTATAAATGAAAATAAAATTCCTTAATAAAATGGAATTGTGAATGTGAATGTATAAATGATTGTATAAATCAAGATGTAAATAAGTTGATAACTTATAGAATATTTGAAATCTGATTGGAATGAAATTCAAATTGAAGACGAATGAATTAGTAATTGGAACTAATTTAAGATAGTGCAGTTGTAAATGACAGATAATTGATAAAATTCAATATTTTAGAATTGAAAGTGAATTGAATCCAAATTAGATTGGAATTGTGAATTGAACTCAAATGAGAAATTGAAATGTGAAATTGAATTCAAATAAAATTTGAAATGTAAAATTGAAGATAATGGATATAACTTCAATAGCGAATCTAAAGATGATATAAGTAGTTTATATTGAAATTTTTGTAATAAAATTTGCAAAATGGTTTGAATGTGTAACTAGATATTATGGCTAGTAGGACATGCAAGTGTTATAAAAGGAATTGGAAAATTTATTTCAAAGATGAGTTTGAATTGCTCGAAAAAGGTAAGTATTTGAATTTCAATATGAGTTTTTGATGACTTATTTCCCTAGCCGCTTGGCTTTTTCTTTTTCTTTTTGAAATCTGAGAGTCCGTAGGGACGTTTTGTAGTCGTACCGTATTAGCCGCGCAAAGGAGACGCTGGCGAAATTTTTCGAAAATTTCGAGTGTTAGAAAATTTTTTGAGAAAATTTGGAAGTTTAAATTTGAATTTAAACTTAAATTTGAATTGTTAAGAAAACAATGTTGTTTGAAATCTGTAATTGAAGTTAGAAATTTAGTTGAGTAATAACGAATCTTTAGTAGGAAGATTTGTTTTGATAAATTTGATAAAACTATTGAATGTGAAAGATAGTAGACGAGTTAAGGACCATTTTTCCTAACTTGGTAATTTCGAGGACGAAATTCTTTTAAGGGGGGAAGTCTGTAACGACCCAGAATTTTTGATAATTAAAATTCGAATATTTAATTGATTTTAAATATTAATAAATGGAATTTAGAAGTTGAATGATTTATTTTTCGAATATTGGATTTAAGTATATTTAAATAGTGAAATTCCAGAGATAATTTAAAAATCGAGTTAATATGATTGAAAATGATTTGTAAAATTTTATTTAATCATACTGGAGTTATAGAAATATTTTAGAACTTTCAGAACTGAATTTAAAGTTAATTGTGAAAATCGAATATTTTAATATTTAATTATCGACTGTAAAAATAGCCAATTTTCGAACAGTCTCAGAATTGAACGAAACTAGTTCCATTGGATCCGTAATAGTTAGTTATTATCGGATTTCAATTTTCGTATCAGTCGGAGTTGTCGATTGACCGTGGCAGCTCGAAACGCATCGATATCGTTTTAATTTTAAATCGTCGAGTTAAAATAGTCATTTTTTCAAACAGTCTCGGATTTCGACGAAACTAGTTTCATCGGATCCGTAATGTGATATTATTGTAAGATTTCAAATTTCGTAATTTTTGAATTTACCGTTTGTCCGGGGCAAGCCAAAACGCCTCGAAATCGATTTAAATCGGTTTAATTTAAATTGATCGTTTATTGTCATATCTCACACATACGATCGAATTAGCTTCCGAAACCCGTTCCATTGCGTCCGGAACGCGGGGTAAACCCTAGAAACGATAGTGACCGTGCGTAAATCGGAGTTTGGAAATCCCGGATGAATAGTGTCGTTCAAACTTCTATAAATAGGCCCATTTTATCACGAATAAAAAAAAAGAGAAAAGTTACCCTAACCCTAAAACGTTCAGCCGCCACCATTTAAAACCAAGGGCCGAAAATTGTTCATCTTCTCCCCTTAATCCCTCATGATCCATCAACAATTAAGGGAAACTCCCAACTACAAAGATGAAGATCACAACGAGAGCTTCGATCTCGTACGGGTATGATCGAATATAGGCGAGCGAATTAATGGGAATAGGCGTTCAAAGGCAACGACTTTGGTCACGTTTCTCGAGATGCAGGGGGGGTCGAGTTGCGTGCTGTTCTGGCCGTGGGGGGAGTTAACGTAGGGGGTTGGAATGGCGGCATCTGATCGAGGTGGAGGGGCTCGTAGTGGTCGCGTGCATTAGGGTTTCTAGGCGGCTATTGGGTTCCTTCGTTCGAACGGAGGCTGGAGGGAAGAAGCATCATCGCGTGCGGCCCCAGATCTGTTGAGATGCGATCGAACGGCAGGGATTAGATTTAGGTTATAAAATATAAAAAGAAATTGATTTATTATCTTATTTTAAATTGTACGATGTTTAAAATGTTGTATCTTGTTCATACATTATCAGAAAATGACGAAACAAAATGCGTTGGAATCGTCTCGACGTGTACTTCGCGATGCAACCGAATTGGAAGCGACCGGGGTTAGTGAAACTTTTGAGTGAAATTAAACGTCCGTTTAATTTCATTCGAAATAAACGCTGGAACGGAATTTAAAATCAAGGTGAGATCTTCTCACTCAAATGAAAGTGGAATTTTCAGTTATTTATTGATTGATTGATTTGATTGCTATTGGATGTGATATTAGATATAGTAGGATATATATCTATATATAGCAATATATACATATTGGCATATGTATATATTGGATTGATGATTTTCCCGCCTCGTATAGCGGATGAGACCCTATTGCGCCGTTAGTAAGCGGATTTTTATAAAACCCATATACCGCGATAATTCCGTACTGGAGCGGAATTGGTATTGTGCTAACATCTTTGGATGCAGGGAAACAGGTTGGAGGGATCCAACTGGATTCCTCACCAGTAGTTATTTATTTACAGGATTGATGTATATTCTGTTATCATATGTTGATATATGATGTTGATGTTGTGATTGACTAATTGATGCGTTGCATCATTGGATTCAATTTTTGAAGTTTTAAAGTAACGATTTTAACTTTAAAAGAGATTTTTTTTAAAGTGATTATTTGTAAATATACGTTATTAAAATTTTGAATTAAGTTACAAACGTTAAAATTATTAAAGTTGTAAAGGTTAAGATTTTGGTGAAATATAACCGAGAGGTGATTTTTGAAATAAACAGTTAAGTAATTTATAAAATAGTTTAAAATTTGAATTTTTGAATTATTAAAAATGAGGTATATAAAAGATGTATAAAATTAATATTTATCAATTAAAATTATTGGAATTTTAAAACGAGTTTTTTTATAAGTGTTAAATTGTAAAGATATGAAACTTATAGAATTATAACTTGGGAAGATAGAAAATTTACAGGATTATAAATTGTGAAGTTTGAAGTTTATAGATTTATAAAGTATGAAGTTATAAAATGAATGAAATTGTAGAATAAAGGCTGATAAGAAATTTACTTGTAAATTGGATTTTTGCCTTTAATTGGGATATTTATCGAAATTGTTAATAAAGAAGATTTATAAACCGAAGTTGTTATAAAACAGAAATGGAATTTATAAGCGTTGTTTTATAAATTCAAAATCAATTGAATTTGATGAATTAAATACTGAAATGTGATAAGTGAATTATATTCACGATTTTGGACAGTAAATATATTGTTAAGAAAAATGGATTTATTTTTGAAGAAGAGACATTGAAAATGAAGTTAAACATTTAAAAGATGTTTTAAAATATATTGACTATCGAAATCATAGATTTCAACATTTTTATTGTTGAAATAGACGTTTTCGAGAAATAAGGAAATGGTGGACTATAACACTATTGTTATAGTAAATGATTTCCGAAAGGAAATGTTTTTATCTAGTATTGGGATTTACATATCTATCTTAATTTTGAATCCCTATACTAGTGATTTTTGAGTCGTCGTAACGATGTTTTACGTAACATTAGTTTTGACTCAAATTGATGTTGTTATAGAAAATAGATTTCCTTAAAGAATGAAATATATACTTAATTTGATTTAAGTATATCGAATATTTTCCAAGTGTTGAAAATAAATGATTTGTGAAATACTTATTATTAAATAAGTAGGGAAATGCATTTCAAAGATGAAATGAAACGTTTTGAGATTTTATCTTCTTAAAGATAAATTGAAATTGAATATTGAAACGATTTGAAAATCGTATATCAGTAGATTTTGAAATATAAATTCACTATGGAATTTATAAAGGAAAGGGAAACTGTTTAGAAAAATAAATATTGATTTATTTTGAAGTGTGGAAATTTTATATCTAGTAAAGATATTTTTGAAGATGAAATAATTTGGAAAATTATTTGGAATCTGATGATGTTGCGCATCTTTATTGATAGTTAAATAACCGACTATCAATAATTACCTTGAATGGTATTTGTTGTGAATTGGATGAATTTGAATGCCACACATGTTTTTAAATAAACGCTCACTATTCGGGTTAGCCGGGAAAGGACCATGGGGTCGTATAACCCATTCCGAATATGTGATACATCGTTATGAATTGCATTTGAAGACCGGTGTTGAAGACCGGATATTTTTGAAAACGGAAGGATTACCGTCGAGTTACTCTACATCGGCTGATCTCCGGTTTAGAGGTTTTATCACCCTTAGTGACGGGAAGTCCTGACGTGATTAGAAATTTATCCGGATATGCAAGGGCTTCGTGAGAAGTGCCTTCGGTTCTGTTCGATCCCGGAACAGACTTGTATGGATTGTGTGTCTGACGTTACAATTTGAGATATAAAGCTGATTTCTTTCAAATACATTTCTGTTGGTGGCGGAGAATTTATTCTCTTAGCTTAACACCCTTCTCTGAGACGTACGAGCTCAGAGGTTATGTAGTTGAAATTTATCAGCGATATATCCCAATTTGGTAACGTGGCATACTGAGTGTTGCTGTGAAATGATCAGTGTTTGATCATTTGCGATATGATCATTTGTTTGATCTTATATCTTTGTGATCATAGGTTGATCATTTTGTTTGACCCGAAGCAGGGCTTTTTGAGAAAGCGTAGCTTTGTGGACGAGACTTCGTCGAGCCTCACACCCCGGAAATGGTCGAAACAGGAAGGATGCGGCAAGGTTCTAGGGAGTAGCGCCCCTTAGTGTATGTCATTCCTTCTGGATAAAGGTGGTATCATGGTATGGAGCCCAGATACTTAACCTCTGTGGTTGCTGCAAAATTTATTTCTTTGTGGTTGTTGCGAATCGGGGATCCTCGGGAAGATCGGTGACGATCGGGGGATGACATACGCGTGTCAGTAGTTACCTACTTTTGCAGAGGTAACCCGGCCTTGTGTTGGCAGAGATCTAACCGTAATGTTAGGTTATTTCTCGGGTCGTCTATTCCAGGGACGTACCCATCGTGGATAGGAAGTTCCTTAGCCTGACCATTTGTTGGAAATCCAAAGAAACAATACGAGCCTTGTACGGTTTTAGTTGTAGAACCTGCCATTTAATATGGTAGCTATAACAAGCATACTATAATGGTACCTATGCTGGCTAAGATTTATATTGTACTTTCGAAATGTTTTCTACACTATGCACTAATAATAATATCAAAAAGGAATTTGATTTTTTGCGTAGTAAGCATCTTTGACTATCATAAGAAGAAATCTCCTCCAAGTCTGCGTTTGCATTGCGCGTGTGGTGGGAGGTCTTATGGTAGTTTCATTTTCCAAAAGCATTGCGAATTGACTTTAAAATTCTCTACTGTTTATTTTTAAAGAATAACTGTTTTACGATCTCACACCAGTCACCATGACTGACTCGGAGTTTATTGTTCCCTTCTAAACTCTGGGTGCCCACCAATTTCCACACGGGCAGCCTAGAGTTATGTTATCAGGATATTCTGGAGCTTTGGAGATAAGCTGGATGGCGAGACGTAGTATTTGTATCTGATATTATTTATTCCGCTGTGTATCTGTATGAGGACGAGTTATATAACTGTCCATTGTTGTATATTGACTCTGATGATTGATGTATGTATAAAATGATATAGTTCTTTGTTTTAAAGATTATTCAATTATCTATTATATATTGTTCCGCTGCGATGTGTAAGATTCTGATATTGTTCTGTTTCTGCTCTTGTTCTGATGTTGTTCTTTTTCTTTCTGTTTCTTCTTTTCTTCTTCTTCTACCTATTTCTTCTTTCTAAAACCCTCACTATTGGAGTTTCCGGCACTCGATTTCTCGGCAGTCGATAAAGTGAGTATCGATGTCGAATTTTCGAAAGTCGAAAATTTCGGTATGTGACAGCGGTCTTATGAGATACCTTTTGTTTTCAAAACACGTATTTTGAGTTCTCACACCAGTCCCATGACTGACCCGGAGTTAATTTTCCTTTCCTTAAACTCTGGGTGCCCTAATTTTCCTTCGGCTGTCTAATATTCAGGTTTTGTTTAGAAGAATGTTGGATGAGCTCGAAGCATGGAATCGAAGATTTTTCTGAAGATTTTGGTCTATTTCCACCACACTCTTGTACTATAGTTTTCCGCATTTGTAAGGACAAATATTTATAACTATCCATGTTTAACTTTGATAAATGTATTTTAATTTCCGCTATAAAGTTTTTATGTTGAAATAACATATGTGAGATTCCGTTCTGTCTTATTTTTGTTTCTTACCCTTGAGAACCCGCTTCTTCGGCGCTTGGATTTACGACACATGAATATCGAGGATGTATTAGTGTCGATTTCTAGGAGTCGAAGAAACGGATCCTCACATACACTCTCTAGATGCTTTCATGTTCTTCCTTAGTCTTTGTACGAATTTGTTGAGTACATCTCTAAATACTCTATTCATAATATCCACAAAGTAGGCGGGTGCATTGGTTATCCCAAATGGCATAACCAACCATTCATAGAAAGCTGATCAAACAAGTCGTCTATACGTGGTAGATGATACTTGTTTTTCATCGTTTGTTTATTTAGGTCTCGATAATCTACACATAGCCTAAGGGAGCCATCCGACTTTGCGATGAAAACCACTACTGCACGACAACTTTGCGATTTGGTCTTATCAACCCTTTCTTTAACAACTCATTCATTTGATTTCTCTATTCATCCTTCTCCTTTGGAGCCATCCTTCGAATAGGGTGAATAACAGACCTTGCACTAGGAACTTAGTCGATACAGAACTCAATTTCTTGGTGTGGGGGCAAACTCTTAACTTCTTTAAATACGTCTTGAAATTCCTTGACAATTGGCATTGTTCCAAATCTTTTTGGGATGAATTAAGTGTATACTGGAAAATTTCCCTTACTGGTCCAAGCTCTTTACAACATATTTCAATCATACTTCCCAACTTTGTTTATATGATGCTATTCTCTTAACACAACCAAGAATAGCTTCATACATAGATAGCCAATCCATACCAAGAAAAACTTCAAATCCAATAAATCAAGGACAAATATGTCACATGAAAGATAATGGGAAATGTAGGTAACTTGGACATTTTCACAAATTGTACAAAGCTTTTCTGCACCACCTATGGGATTTAACACACAAATAAAGATATCCACTATTTTTGTGGTAAGCTTCAAATTTTCAACGAATTCTTTGGAAATAAAACTGCAGGAAGCCTCGGTATCAAATAATACTTTAACCACACTTCCCTCAACACAATAGCACCTTCCAAAACTCCTCTTTCCTTGGTCACTTCCCAAGTTAATGGTTCTTCTTCCATGGTATAAGCCTCAGCTATTTGGACTATCTCCATAAACGGACAACCCACCATCATATGGCCTTGTTGGTGGCAATTAGAACGGAGTGTCATAGAAGAAACAGTACTTGCTTGCTGCTTCTTTCTACAATTCTCGGCTATATGTCCTATATCCTCACAATATCCACAAATGGTAGCTTTTGAATTCTTTCTCTTCTTCCTTCCGATTGCTTCTTTGCCTCTGGATTTAGCTCCATTTTGCTAGGGTTGTTGCTATTGCTACTAATATTTAGTGCTGATGTTGGCTTCTCCCCATCAAGAATTTCATATTGCAAACCCATATCTACTAGGTTCACGAATGATCCCTTTAAGTGAGCAGTCATTCTATCATGAAACTCTTTTCTCATCCCAGCCACAAACATTTCATTCTTCTTAAGTGGAGTATCTATCAGTCTAGGCCCAAAGGGAGATAATTCGTTAAACTTTCTTGAATATTCTTCCACCGTCATTTCTCCATGTTTTAAATCCATGAAGCTTTTATAGAGACATGATTTTCCTACAATGGGTATATACTACTCTTCAAAAACTTCTTTAGATCTTTCCCATGAAAAATTATTTTCTGACTCATTGATGGTAATTGACTCCCACCAAGCTAGGGCCCCTTCCTGTAATTGCCAAGATGCGAAGAAGTGCTTGTTCTACTCATGGATGCCTAATCCCTTAAAAATTCTCTTGTGAGAGCGGAACTGAGCTTGAACCTCAATAACAAATTCTGTGGCCCTAAATGGTTTTCCTCCCAAGTTGGTATAATTCTTGCAGAAGGTAGCAAGATCAACTTAAGGCCCTCCCTTTAACGACCCGGTATTTCGACCCATTCGCATCCGCACATGTCGGACTTGAATTGCTCAAAACAATAGATTGTTAATTTTATATTTGGCAAAACTCAGCATACACAATAAATAAATCAATCACAGACACAGAGTATTACAACAATAAACAGTGGAAATAGATAAACAGTAGTTCGTGAAGCTACTATATAAAACATCAGAGTTTAAAGTAAAATACAACAGAATATCTCAAATACAATGTAGTCTCGAATACAAATAGATGACAAGTCTGAATAAACAACTGGATAGCTCAAAGCTGAATAGATGTAGATGGATCTTCAAGAAAAACCCCAAAGCTTCAAAGGTGAGTCCCAAATGCTGTAACAATCAGTCTGACCCGAGCGTAAAGCAAAACACAAAACACTCGAGTCAGGATTAACATTCTTATATTAATAAATTCAACTCAAGTGAAATGTCAACTGAAATACAAGTAACTTAAAGGATGTTTGGGATTTCCATCCTCTAAGGATCCATGGAACTATCTACTATGTAGTAATATACGCTATTATAATATGTCTATAGTAAAGTAAAAGTATTAAAATAGCGTTAAGACGTTACCCATATCCCCCTTAACACATTTTATATATTCCCATAGTCTATACAATGCCGTACGCTCCATCAAACCGGTGGTTTACACAGAGGACACCACATAGGTATGGTACAAAACAAACTCGTAGAAGGTCCGATAGGGCATGCGACAAGGCACTTAAGGCAATGCCAGGGTAGATATACCGTTTGCGGATCCGGACTGGTGGTAACGCATAGCAGCTACTACCGCCCACCTCGTGACACACTCCCAAATCAAAGGGTGCGCCCAATCAAATCACAAAAGCAATAGAATGGTATCGAAGAAATGTGCCCGATCGGAGGAATGACCTCACTTGGCCCGGCGTGGCTCTTGTTTTAGCCGCATCAAGCTGACTCACGGGAGTCAAGGCTACGTAAATACCATATAGAATCATCACCAAACCATCCTACTTCATTCTGGAATCTCCACCACGTACACAGTTGTTAAAGTGGTTTTCGGTATTGGCAGAGAGTAAGACGATATCCGATCCCGGTCTCTTTAACAACTAAACGCTTATTTCACACCGTGTGGTCATTCAATTTCAAATAGTTCATACTTCATATCAAAATAAAATATCATATTCATTCAAAACCATATAAATTCGATATTATCACTCACTTGAAATAATATTCATTTTCAGAATGTAACATTTTCAAAATTTATAACACTTTCGAAATCATAACACTTTGAAATCATAACACTTTGAAGCCATAACACTTTGAAACCATAACACTTAAAATCATAACACTTTGAAACCATAACACTTTGAAATCATAACACTTTCCACCTAAACAGTTTAGATGTTGAAAATAGTATATATATTAAAATATTTTATAAGTTAAGATAGTTTATATATATAATAAAATACTTTATATAATAAAATTAGTTTCCTCCAATTTCATAAATCGATTTAAATCATCTTAAATTCCAAAATTCAATTTAAATCAATTCCAGTTTAACCATTTCAATTTAAAGTTCAAAGATTCAAGTTTAAATATTCAAACATTTACAATATAAGTTTCATTTATATTTCAACATTTAACTTTAAATTTATTCAAATTGGAAACTATTCCTTTAACCATTTTTATAACAATTTCATTTAAATCCCAATTTATATATTTAAATCAATATTAAATATTCAATCTCAATTTTGTTCAAAATTGAGAATATTCATTTAATCACTTTTTATCAAATCAAATTATAAATCAAGTTATAATCATATCCTTTCAAAATCTCAAAACTAATAAGTTTAAACCAATTCTTTCTTAAATTCAATTATTAACCAATTAAATTATAAGTCAATATTAATTTATCTTCCCAACCTTTATTATTAAAGTTATAAATCTATTTTAAATTTTTAAATAAATATTTTAAAACATATTATATACTAATTAAATTAAATTTTATTAAATTAAATCTTATTATTAATTGTATTTTGTATTAAATCTTATTATATATATATTTTTAAAATAATAAAATTATGAGAAAAATCTCAAAAATTATATTTTTTTAAAACTAACTTATAAATTTAAAATTTCCAAAATATATAAATTTTTTTAAATCTGAAATTTAGACATATGTAAAAATAACCTTTTTATATTATATTTTAAAAATCAATATTCATTTAAAACCCATATATTCCCTTTCAATGGTTGGAAATCATTTTTCAAAATATAGACCAACGATGTCCGTATATAATTTTCTATCCTATGGTCAAGTGATATGGATAATTATCATTTCAGTCCGCAATTTAAATATTTACGTGTATAAATCATTTCAACCCGCAATCCCAAATTTAAAATAAATGAAAATCGCTTGGGTTTATCATTTCAACCCATAACGATTTTTCTCTATTCTACAAGATCGTTCGGGTATGTATCATTTCAACCCATAGGGAATTCTAAATTAACAGGGAACTTGCAGAGTGAGAACAATTATGATAATAATATAACATATCAACAACATGCATATATCATCAATAACAAGTTAAATCATAATATAAATAACAGATTATGGTGTCATATGTCATAGGTGAACAATTGCAGATAATGGCATATCATATCTAACAATTAAATAACTAGCAATTCAAATTTAGCAGCATATTCCAATTATCGTTTCAAATGAAATCAAATTTACTAAATATAAGAATGTTAATCATGAGTGATTGCTCACCTTTCAAGGCTAGATAAAATAGGAAGATGACATGGACACAAATATGCACACGGAACAGCGACAAGCTAGAAATTGCTGCGACAAATTCGTTATTGATATGTAAGTCAAGATGGCACGAGATCGATGAAACAAGATATATTACATATATATAAATTTATGAAAATCAAATTAGAACATATAGTTAGAATAATATATATATATATATATATATATATATATATTCAAATCAATATTAAATCCCAACACATACAATATCTATATATAATTGAAAACCAAATTCACATATATATAACTATGTATATACACATATATACAAACTTACATACATGTTATAATTTAAAATCAATATTTATTATAAAATCAATATAAACAATTTATTATAATATATATAAAACTTAAACAGAAATGAAAGGTTTTAAAATCTATGTATAACATATTTTATAACCTACTTAACAACATATATAAGTTGACATAATACATATACAATCCATATATTATCATATACATATATGTATTACCTCTGAATGAAAACATGTAGGCTGACAACTTTATATATTAGCAGATAGCTAGGACAGAAAACAACACATATATCAAAATATAATATATATAAAGCACATATATAATACTTCATGTATATAAACTTACATAAATCCATATATATATATATATATATTTTTAAAAACAAACACATGTATTATTACTAGGAGAAAATAGCCTTTCTCCAATGGCTCACACAAAAGCAAGGCAAACAAAAATATGCCTCCCAGAATACCGATAATAGTTACAGTACAAAAAGATCACAAGAAAAGGAAAAAGCTATGCTAACAGCAGAACCGAAAAACTCAGCGGAAGCAGAAGGAACAACAGCCCGCTCAACCTTCTTCCCCGCTACACCAGGCTAGGTGTAGTCTAGACCACCAGATACAAAACCAACCACCGCCGTAAAGAGAGGAGACTGAGAGAGGACCACAAGCAAAAGCACACTAAGCAAGGATACCCACAGCATACGGCCTCAAGAACACCGTGCCTGCTAAGCGACAATACCCGATGAGTTCCGACGGCAGCCACCCGAAAGGAAGGACGAAAATCAGAAGACCAAACCAAAGAAAAACCCCAGCTAAAGACAACGAGGAAATCTCCCGTCATATCCTAAACCTGAAAAACTAGCAAACGCATCAAAACAACAAAATAGGGAGGGAGTTGAGAGAAACAAGAGCGCCGGATGATGGCCAACGCCCCATCTGGATCACTCAATCCATATATATATATATATAAAAAGCAGAATATATAAAACTTTTATATAAACCTTTATATAAAATATACCATTTATAAGCTTATAATATAAATTATATATGTATATCAGAATCTATATATACGTATACAGTAAAAATCTAATTTATTAAACACATATATAAAGTCAACTATCTATATATCATTATTTTAAAATCATTGTTATTATAGACATATAATATAAAACAAGGCAGCCACAATACAAAAGATTTGCGAAAACACACACACACACACACACACATATATATATATAAACTTACACCATTGTAAATGTATATACTACTGTAATATATAGCTAATATATATAAACATATAAACTAAATTTTAAGCCAATATAAACTTACACTGTATAAACAAAACGTAACTTAGTTTACATAACATAACCTAGCTTGCATATAACTTATATAAAACGTATAATATCTATAAACTATACAACTTATATACTTATATAAACTAATATATAACTCAATAAATCATATATATAACACTTATATATACCTTATGTGAAATACGCACTCGGCTAAGGTGGAAGTGGATTGAGAGGTGAGGCATGGAGAAGATGGTAAGGGAAGCAAGGCCGAGCGAGGGGGAGAGTTTCGGGCTGAGGTGGTTCGCGTCAGTGAGGTTCGGAGGGGAGAATATTTGCTGGGAGGCTTGTTTGCATGGCAAGCTAGGTGACAGGCAGCTGAAGCTTCGGTGGGGCTGTGTTCAGCCATGGCTGGGGTTGAGGTGGATGGGGAAGGCTGCTGAACAGAGGAAAGGAGTGATGGGTTTGGTGGCATCGGTGAGGAGATGTTCGTTTGGCTGGGTCGGTGCTCACGTGGTTTGCTGGTGGAGGTTGCGGCAGAGGGAGAAGAGGCAAAGGTGGATGGATGGGAAGCTTGGGGTTGGGTGGCTGTACTCTACACGTGGAGGCATAGGCCGGTGGGAGGATGGAGTTGGGAGGCTAGGAGCAGTGAAGAAAGGAGCACGAAAGATCTGAAGTAGCATGCTCAATTTTAGAAGGGAGAGGAAGGAAGTAAACAACCACGAATAATTTTTTATCTTTTGAAGCGCACAAAACCAAATGAACGAAGAGGAAGAAACGAATATATTGGAACTACTATGAATAGCAGAAGACAAAACTCAGAAAGTAATTAATTTCTAGTGGCTGACAGCTTTGCACGATGGGAAATGAGTAGACAAATGAAACGAAAGGACTCAAAAACGGGTACCGATACGATTTACCGTTACGTGGTTTCCGCCATGTACCGGACACCTATACACTCAAATGTATATAATGTGGAGATCAACATGACGAGGCGAGCAAAATATGATTTACATGATCAGCATGACCGAAATACGACGTCTCACTCAAAAGATGATTTACAAATTTATTATATAAAAATATTCAGGTTTGAGAAATATTTTGTTATCATCTAATATTAACTTATTTAAATTAAAATAAATTACACAATAGAATTAACTTCCATATTATCAGATGAAAATTTACCATTTCCTATGTTTAAATAGACGCATACCAAATATCAAATTTTTATTTCCAAATTCAATTATTTAAATCTTCACAAAAATTCAGTTAATTACGTTATTAAAATCGTTAAAATATCCGGGTTGTTACACTTCCCTTCCTCGTCCATGATGGTTACTCATTTCCCACTACCTGAATATAGTAAGCGAACAACTTTAGGATATATAGACGAGATTATCTTGGGGAATGGGTATTAAGCATAGAATAATTTGGATGGATAAAGATTATGGTTACGCACTCTCATTGACTAAACTCATTTTAGGGTATTACTAACCCTATCTCTAGTGAGTCAACCCCATCAAGGCTTAGGTATTCGCTAACCTTCGCTCCAATACCAACTATAATGTCTGGGATTTTCGACCCTCGAAAATCGACATTAGTACATCCTTGGTATTCACGTGCCACAAATTTAAGTGCTGGAACCCGATCGTTAGGGGTAAAAAGAAAATAAAGATAGAAGATAGAACAACAACAAAATCTTAGATCATATTCAACACTAAATTATACATGAAGATAGTATATACAACCACTCTCAAAATGATGTATCAGAGTTATGGTAATTACTAATCCAGCCAGGATAGTTAGAATGGCCTATCCATCCAGGTGCTGGTAGACACTTAATACAGTGAAAATTTGAAAATAGATAATTATATATAGAGGACACTCCAGCTCCATGCTCCATGCTCCTCCAAAATGCTCCAAGATATCTAACTACTTGGTTGCCCAAAAAAAGGGCACCTAGAGTTTAAGGAAAAAGAAAAATAAACTCTGGGTCAGTCATGGGACTGGTGTGAGAAACTCAAAATACAGATATTTTGGAAACAAAGGGTATCTCATAAGACCACGCGGCATATAAACACGGGACGAGTTTTTACCTTATGATAACCAAAACATTTCTACATGATATCCATCGATATTATTTCTAATGATTTTCTTTAAAAAACATTTTTCAAATAAACATCTTAAATAGCCGAAATTGTTACATTGGTTAAATTTGATGGTATAATAGGTTTACAACTAAGTTTAAAGGTACTTATTGAAGAATGGATTCCATACAATGGCAAGGTAAGAGACTATCTTCTGTATAGTACACCTCTAGAAGGATGTACCTAGGGTCCATATATTGGGTGCCTAAACCAACACAGGACCGACCTACCATTTTCTTGATTGTTCCGAATATGTCATCACCCTAGTCGTTCCCGACCTTTACCGGGATCCCCAAGCATACATAACAACTCGAATTAGAGGGTATTTAGAAAGGTGACGACATCTCCTAATGGGTGAGACCCACATAGCTTTGCCGCTTCTACCATGTTTTTGTCATTTTCGGGGCGCGTGGCTTAAGGCAACGTTTACCTTTCATAGCACACATTTCACTTTGAATGCCATATGGCCATTACATAATCACAACTGGTTTCTATAAACGTATAACTCCTGAGCTCATATGTCTCTGGAAAGGATGTTAAGCTAAGAGAAGTTGCATTCTCCGCCACCAAACAGATGATACGTTTATAGAGATCAATCAATGTGAACTCGAAATGCAACTTCAGACATTCGTCCACACAAGTTGTACAAGAAAAGGACAAACTGAATGAACTCTCCTACCACATCCTATCGAGAATCACCGCTAGGATTAGTTGCAAGAAGCCCTTGCATCGAAGATATAAAATAAAGAAACTACTTCTACATATATATGATATGGGAAATTTTCCCCAAGGGTTAGTGACAAGCAACCCTTCATTCCATTTATTATCATTCCAAGTCTTCACTTCGAATACATAAATTGGTTCGAAGTGGTTTTTGAATAAGAATCACTCAAATTCGACCCTGGTTCCTTCGAACCATCATCGATAAAAAGATATTAAGTAAATGGGCGCTTATCATTTGATTAGTTACTTTATTTCTATCAAAAATATCTTCTAGATATATATATATATATATATGTATGTATGTGTGTGTGTGTGTTTGTGTGTCTTTAAATCATTTCTTTTCGATATATACAGAATCATTAAACCTCCTTTTACCTTTGCAATTATCAAATCATTTTCATAAATCATTTTAGAAAACATTATTGAGTAAATAGGATCATATAAATTATTCTAATTCTACTCAATATCAATTTCCGTATTCAACCTTTACTATCCGTCGAATAACCATGAAATCACCTTTTAAATTCGCACAAATAGTATAGATTCCCTTCTTGGAATTTAATACCAATTATAAGAAGATTATTTCTATGCAATCTAAGTTGTTTTAAATTGGAAAATGAAATCGTTTATACTTAACTCATTTCCAACAATTCAACCTTATCTATCCCTCACTTGGGAGAGGCCAGGTGAGCCAAGGCACTGGTTGCTCTGAACATCTTCTTAGTGTAAGCACCTTACCCGGATCTCACAAATAGAAGAATCCAATCTACTCGTTGGCTTATTAGAGCCAAGATTAAAACACTTACTTATAATAACTTTTCTTTATATCATTTATTTAAACTCTTTTAAATAAATCATAAAACTTCAAATCATCTTTAAAACACCTAATTATCCCTTTAAAAATATTTGTAAAAGATTTGGAAAAGAATTGTTAAGTTTAAAACCATATTTCAATTGTTATTGAAAATTGCTGCAAAAAGTGTTGCGGATAGTGTTTTAAAAGCTTCTATAAATCAAAATGACTTTTCTATTATTTGGAAATTCATTTATATAACACAAATCTCTTTCAAAACAATTTAATATATCTGTAAATACTTTTCCATATTTTTAAAGAATTTAAAAATATAGTTTTTAAAGAACCCCGTTTTGGATTTCGAACTACAAAACTACGATTTTATTTAAAATTTCATTTGGACCTATTTGAAAATCTACAAGGTGAAATCTTAATTTTTTCTTTGTTTGAAAACTATGGATATAATAGTTTGTAAAATTCTTATCATGGAGAATTCCGAGCTAAATCCACTTTATATGCTCGTTTAACTTTTACGGCGCAAAATCGAGAACTACCATTGCATGACGCTCTTAGTTATGACTTGTTTACCATTTTCTATTCAAATCTTGTCGTGAAAAGTTTATATATTTATAAAACATTATCGAATCATTTCACAACCATTTTCAAGAGTTTTAATGATTCCATATCACCTTTTAACTTGATTCGAAAAGTGATTTTCTTGTGTAATATTTACGTGTATTCATCGTGACTTGTTTATATATCCAAACAACAATATTTTCACAACATCCAAACATTAAAAAATCATTATAAACAACTATAACCAAAAATATATATTATCCAATATATAGTATAATAAATAGAGTTCTCACGTTGGTTTTATATTAGAAGAAAGACTATAGCTTTGCTAACTTGAACTTTAAGCTCACGAACCCTTGCACTAATGCCTCTAGATGGCTCGACCTATGTTTGGGATGGTAGTAGGTTCTCACAGCCTAGGATAGGAGAGGAGGAAGGCTCGACTATGGGGAAATAAGGTGGTGGCCGTGGGTAATGAGAGTGGAAAGGAGGAGTTTTGTGATAGTTTTGAAGTGGTTTGATATATATATTTATATACTATATAATTTAATTTTCCTTTGCAAATATTTTTTCCATTATTTTTTTAAGTATGGAAGCCATGAAAATAGAGAGGAAAGCTTAGGAAAATGAAGAAGGAGAAGTGAGGAAATGAAGTGGAGTTGGTGTAATGACCCAAGATTTTAGGAATTTATTTTGAAAAATATAAATAAGTTTAAAATCATTTTTAAAATCAATTTTAAAGGGGAATTGATATAGCTTGATATGGTGTATCTATATGTGTGTACATATGTGCACAGGAAATACACATGAACTAAAGCTTAATTCTAGAATGCTAAGAATGAACACATGTTGATGTGTATGGAAATATTATATATATATATATATATATATAGATTAAATCCTTAAAAGCTATATGCATAAATAAATAAATAAATAAATATATATATGGATGCTACTGAGTATTGTTGAGTGTACATGTGCATGTGTGTCAGTACAAAATAATGTATAAATATATATATGAGTGTACTAATTAATTCAGTAAGACTTATATACATATATATAGATATGTTAATAAGATACTAGAGTTCAAATCAGCAAAAATAAAATATACAAACATATTTTAAATTATAGGCAGAAAGAAAAAGGAATGAGGAAATAAAAAGGAGAAATCCTCTTATAAATAAATAAAGGAAGTACATACTATTTAAATGAAAGCTAAAAATAGAAAAATAAGATAAAACAGAGAAATGTTTTGTATAGGCAGAATTAGGAAGAATATTTGACAAATGATAAAATCAAGTCACACTTTTAGCATGATAGTAGACAAAAGGAAAAGTATTTTCTGGAAAAGAAAATCTCTGAAAATAACCAAAAGAATATAACCACTTTTCTTTCCACAAACTCAAGCCGGGGAGGGTGAGATTTTGGGTTTAAAAACTAAATGCAAATGGCATGATTTTTGATGGGCAAAAATGACTTTAGCCAACATCTTAAACCCTAAGAAAAACCCTGCATAAATAGACAGTGAGGTGAAAAACCTTCTTCTTCCCGGATAGCTCTTGAGAAATATATATATATATATATATTATATAAATATAATACAAGTAAAGAAAAGGGTTGAAGGCAGAAGCTTACCAATCAACTAGGTAGTGAAAGAGAGCTAGGTGAGAAAACTCACTCAAAATCTAAGGCAATAAGTCCTCATGTAGGCAACCAGTTATAAGTTAATTTTCTTGAAAATGTATTTTCATATGTGATTGCCTATTTGTGATTTTAGAGCTGAAAATGTTTTGATTCTCTTTGGTTGTTCTGTTTGTTTTATTATATGAAAGTCTTAAGTATTATTAGTATATATATATGTGTGTTCTATAAACCCAGATCCCTCTGATATGTTAATGTTTAGAAACATAAGTAAATACCAAGAAAATAAAATGTTGAATATAGGCAAGTAGAATTGGTTTTGGCTCAACCCAGAAAAATGAAAACATATTGAGCTGCAATATACTCATGTATAAGTGCTGAGGCTTGAGACAAAAAGGAATTGGGGGTGCAATAGGGTTGCCTATGTGCTGATGCTCCTGATTCAATGAAAATATATAAATATTCATATACACAGCAAACAAATATTGTGATTCAGTGAAACTTGGTCATTCTGAGTTTAACTCAAGCACAGATGGTTGCAAAAGGAAAAACTCTCTCAAAAGCCATAAGCCAATGTTAGTTGCCTATACCCCTTTTTAAAATACCAGAATATATATATATATATATATATATATGTAGAATCTTATTTAATTAGACACCAATGGTTGCTTGCCTGTTTGTCTCTGTTTGGTTATGAACAATATGAGATGCCATGACATGGATGTTTATGATAGTGAAATGAGTCACTGAATGGTTTAGTCATGAAAAATCAAAAGAGTTATTATTAACTTAAACCTGATTAGGAAATGGGGGTCAAGAGCACTACAGGAATAACTTGTCTTCTTGAGTAATACAAGTTGACACATGGCTTGTTTAAGTCCTGAGATCTTTGTGTAATGGAGTGAATTAGTCCATTACAGTGTGTCCATTGATTCAATTTAATTGCAGATGAGCCAAGATAGATAAATATATCAATATAAGAGAATTTGATATAAAGAGGAACTAGAGTTTTCCTTGAATGAAATCTGGATAGTGAATAAATGATTTAATTCATTTTGGGTGATTTCCTTGTTTGTATGGATGTTTATTTGATTCATGATTGAATTATATGAAGGTATGAATGTACCATGTCTTCTTGAGGTTTCTGGAAAGGCAGACTTAAGTGTGCACCTGCAGACTGACACAGAACATGCACACATGAGTTACTTGTTTTCTAAAGGCAGAGTTATATACAAATATTCATGTTTTAACTTTAACTTCATTTTGCAAACTGTTTTAGTGGATTTTCTCATACCAGACATGTGTCTGACCCTAGTGTGCTAATGGCATATGGGGTGTCTCATTTAATATGGGGCAGCTTCAAATGCATTTTCAGGGACTGCAGCAACTAAGTAGGAGTAGGAGCAAGGCTTTTAGAAGAAGATTATAGCATGCTAAACTTAGTTAGATAAGAGCCTAAATGATGAAATCTGCATGTAATGATAATTTAAATTGCTACTTGTATTGAGTATTGAATATTGGATGGATATTTTGCTAAGTATTATGCTAAGAAATTGACTTGTATCTAGAATCTATAAATCTAGTTAATATCTGATATGTTAAAGAAGTTAATCAAAATCTTGTAAGTGGATTTAGCAAGAACACTATGATAAATAGGGTGGTTACATTTTATAAATGTATTAGTCAATCTTGAGTCTTTGAAAAGGGTTAAGTTTTGGGAAATCTGGATAGTTGAATCTCAGAAAATTAAATGGATTTATTTTTCTAACATGACATATGAATACGAGAAATGATAAGCATAGGGAGAATGTATTATGAGTCTGTAATGTTTCCATAATTCAACTTGTTTTACAAAATGTTTTATACCTTGTTTTTAAATAAAGGAAGAATCTGTAATATACGAGTTGAAAGCAAGGTCTTAATAGTTGCATATATATGCGCATTTAAACATGTTCTGTACAGATATTAACACACCTGTTACCTTTGTATTTTTAACATGAATCTGAATTCCTTTTCACTCAGGCTTTGATCAAAATGCATTTTAAGACCATATGGGTTACACCAGAACAAAGAGCCTGGTTGAACCATGCTATGGATACCCATGGTTACAGGAAACCCATTTAAGTTTGCATTTCATTTAGTTTAGCATACTGGCATCAAAGAATTAAGCCTTTGAAATATGATATCTCACTTAAAAATATTCCAGAAAAGAGTTAGTGCTCTAAATAGATTTTATAAGAAAATCATACATAGATAATGATAGGAAGTTATATCATTTTCCCAGAGCACAAGCATCAAACCATTAATTTATAGACAATCATATTACAATTATCTGGTTTCTAGGATTTATACTCCATAGAGAAGTTAGCAAGGAATCAGGAGTTTAAAATATATATATAGATACATACATGGATGGAAATTTTATTGTATATATTTGAACTGAACTATGTGTGGATTGATTAAACTTAATCAATCAAATATCCTCTTGTTTTCCAGAACTCTGATTCAAACAAGAGAGGCATATACATCTTCACATGTATGTGCATGTCTTTGTGAATGTACTGATATATTTATATTGGTAAAGATTATGATCCTGGATAAGTTGTTTAGATAAAAAGAAAAAAAATGACTCTAGGCTTCAGAACTATATATATATATATATGAAAATATAATAAATATATATATATATATATCTCTATGTAAAAAAAAAATCCTTACAAATTCAGGTATGAAAAGAGAGGGTCATTTCAGTTGGTGTGGTATATATAGGGAAAAAAGAGGGAAAAATATCTGGATATTATTGGCACTTACATCACCTCCTCCATCACCATCATCACCTCCACCTACATCATCATATATGGCAAACTTGACCCCTTCTCCATGTGCTTGTACTTTGATGGTAAGGGTTGACTTGGAGAAGGATTAAGAGGTAAGGATGTAGAAAAATATGTTAGATATTTTTAGTTATTTTATATTAAAATGTATATGTATATATATATCCATGTGTGAATGCCTTCATGCATGTGTACATGTATATGTGCATATATATGTCACATTTAATCCACAACGTTGCACAACTTCTATACGTTGAATGGTTACAAATTTTGATTTTGATTTCCGATCATATTTTCTTCCTTAGTTAATATACATATATTTATAAACAAAATTTGATAATAATATTTCTATCATTATATAATAATTAAAAGAGTTTATTTAACAATTAAAATAATTATTAAATCATTTAAGCTCCATTTAAATTCAAAAATCAATTATTCCAAAATAGTAACATTATTAATGATGTAATATATATACTTTTAATTTTCCAAAATAAAATAAATAATTTTATTACATATTCTCACTCATTTTATCAGTGAGTGTATGTATTCAGCTCCGTGCACAATGTCGGATGGCCAAAGTGCTGTTTATCGATAAAACAATTTTTGGTCTTTTAATCGATATTTATTCCAAGGTATATTTTTGTAAATATTTATTCAAAATTAGATTTCCAATATTATTTATTGCTTAAAACATCATCATTTATTTAAAAAAAAAATCCTATATTTGAATATTTTGAAATTTTTCTGAAGTGATGAATTTCTAGGTTGTTACATGGGGTCTACTTGATGAGGGAAAAAACGTTGCTTGATGAGTCAATATACATGGACGCTAAAGAATTTTTAGTATAAGTCAGATACCCTTAGGTGATGCAGCTCTACATTCATACCGCATTCATTTTTCATACGTAGGCCTTGAATAGTTATTATTTACTTTTCATATGAAGTGTGTACATGACTTGTCCTCAATACCCACTTTTTGCTAACCAAACTTTACCATGGTCTGGTTTATGTTAATCTTACACACACTTACGTAGAATAGGAAAATCATGGATCGATAGAATGCGATAGATAAGGAGATGTTGTAGGATATGTAATATACGAAATATAATGGTAGTAACTCATGCTTAATTTAGCTTGTAACTTGTAATGTTAATATTCTATTCAAGAGCATAACAGTCCATCTCCAATCAACTATGTAACCATTACTCAAGGATTTGATAAGCACAAAAAGTTCAAATCAGGCATAACCACATTTTCCAAAAGAAATTTTTTTCGAGGCAAACTAAGAGTAAATTTTTCTCTCATCTTTGGTACTTTTGAAAGGAGGAAAAAATAAAAAGAAATATTAAACAATAGGAAAGAACTAAAATAAATTACCAAAGAAGGAAAACCTAAATTTTTTGTTTTTGTTTAGTTAAATCAATGGAAAAAAAGAAACTAAAAACAAAACCTCAAAAAATAACATAAATTAATAAATAAAAAAGTAAACCAAAATCAACGCTTAACCAAATAGAAATAATACTAGTCTATATCCTAATCCTTAAATCTAGACGTAATCATGGTAATCTATCTTCTGAAAGAGGTTTTGTAAAGATGTCAGCATATTGAGAATTGGTAGAGATGAATTCAATGCAGATGTCCTCTTTTGAAACATGATCTTGAATGAACTGATGTCTTGCATTTATATGTTTAGTTGTGAGTTGTGAACATGATTGTGTGACAGGTCAATGGTGCTTATACTATCACATTTAAGGGGACATGTTGAAATATTAAGCCGAAAGCTAATAAATTGTCTCAGCCACAAAATTTGAGCACAACAACTCCCTAAGGCAATATATTCTGCTTTAGTTGAAGATAATGCAACATAATTTTATTTTCGACTTGACCATGAAACTAATAAGTGACCTAAAATGAAGCATGTTCCACTAGTTCTTTTTCAGTCCATAGGACAATCGACATAATCAGCATCAAAGTAACAAACTAAGTCAAAATTATTACATGTGGGATACCATAATCCAATTTTTTGTGTGTGCAAAAGATATATTGGAATTCTTTTTATGGTTTTTAAATGAGATTATTTTGGATTAGCTTGAAAGCATGCACAAAGACAGACAAAAATGTGATATCAGGTTTGTGCAGTTAAAACGCTTAGCGATTCTACATCGGTGAAGGTGCAAAAAGTTATAGTGAGGATATGGCAGAGCTATAAAATGCTTCATTAAATATAAAACCTGATTTATTCTCATTATCGCATCATCTATTTAGGAAAAAGAAATATGTTTAACCTCATATAATAAAAATGAAGAATAACATAATTTATAAAGACTATATTTGGTGACTACAATAGATTTCTAACTTATATTAAGCACTCATGCCTTAAAATTAGGCATTTACTTTACTTTGTTGATTCGTTTTAAAAGGGAACTGGTCAAATCAACCTTTATATATTAATGTTGCTAAAGCAGATGAAAAAAGGCTTGATCTAGCGAATGTTGCGCAAAATAGAAGGGCTTAAAGTGAATCTACTGTTCAATAGCGCTAAATTGAAATAACTTAGTGGTCGAAGCGCCCTATGCACTATAGCGGTGATTTTGCAGAGCTTTAGCGGGGCTTTAACTACACAGTATCGGGTCTAGGAGTCATAAGATAGAAAAGAAAACTATTTATATCTTGATATTTCTTTTGGTTAACTGCAATTCCTTTTGGTTAACTGCAATTCCTTTTTCGTCTTTGTCAAAGTTAATTGAAGGGCTCATGGGCGTTCTAGGTGGCTTTGCCTTCTCGACTCTAAATCTTTTCAACGGCTCCTTCACATATTTGGTTTGCAAGATAAATGTTCCCCTATCGCTTTGATTGACTTTGTGAGTCAGCGGAATATGGATCTTAAGCCTAAATTAACACCAAAGTGGGGATGAATAGTGTTTAATAGATTATATGAATATTATTCAAATTCTTTAAGATTTTATTTGGGATGATGGATATAATAATCACAGAATCAAAGTATAGATAAAAGTAATGCAGTAAAAGTAATAAGGAAAGAACACACCAGATTTTATACTAGTTCGGAGTTACCGTACATCCAGTCCTGCACAATTCCTTGTATGTATTTCTTTTCAACTAGTAAATGCAAATGCAATCTTGATCTCAGGGCTACGAGACACATCCTCCAGAATCCCGGCCTTTGGGTAGAGCCACTTGATTTCCGGGCCGCAAGCACACCTACTAGATTTGCGGGCTACTAAGCACACCCAACTGATTTAATCAGGCTACAACCACACCTACTTGGATTTCAGGGATACCAAGCACACCACAGAGTTTATGATTATGATTTGATAGAGTTTACTGACCCACGTCTTCGAGTTTGATTACAATTGGTTCTATAAGTCTTTAATAGCACTTGATCTCGAGAGAAATTAGAGAAATCAGAGAGTATATGAAAGAAAATCAAACTAGTAATGATTGAATCTTATTCTGGTTGAATTTCAGCAAAGTTTCGATAGAAATTGCTTTAGAATCAAGAGAGTGAAAAGAGGATAGAAAAGTAAGAAAGTAGCTAATGAAAATTCGTGTAACGACCCACCTTTTCGACCAACGAAGGTCGACACCGAATACATCTGTGGTATTCAAGTGTCGAACATTGTAACGACCCGTAAATTTCAACTGTTTTAATAACGTAATTAGTTGAAATTTTGTAAAATTTTAAACGATAAAATTTTGAAATAAAAATTTAATATTTGGAATACGTCTAGTTTAACATAGCAGCTGGTAAATTTTCGTCCAAAAATACGAAAGTTTATTTCGCGCGTAAATTCACTTCAATTTAAATAGTTAAAAAGCGTTGTAAATAAAACGTTTTCAAAACCAAAATATTTTTACATAGAAAAATTCTAAACCATCTTCTGAGTAAGATTTCAGTTTGTCGTTTTTCCAAATTCGGACATCTTTGGCTCCGTCGTTCTTATATTCTGCAAAATAGCAGTATTCTGGTACCGATATCGATTTTTATCGGATGATCGTACCACTGATATTTGTATACCGTTGTGATCGTCTCGTCGTGCTGATCTCTACGGTATATTCGATTTTCAAATTTTGAAGTCCGAGAAACAACGAAATCTACGTAGCGATTTCCGTAGCGGTTCCGCGGTTTGACTTTTGGATTTCCTATACTCTTTCGTTTCCCTATACTGTTTCAAATAAAGAATAATAAAAAAAGTAAATAAAAACTTTGTTGCTTTTTCACCGTGTAAATTTCCAATGGCCATTTGCAATTAATTTTCTTGAATTCAACTTACGTGACCCTTGCTCTTTCATTTTACCTGTTCACTTCTTTTGATTTTTTTCTGTTCCTTTCTATTTCCTTCTTCTCACAAATATAATGAATATATCTTTGTTGTTGTTATAATGGTGAAGCCTTGCCACTGTTTTCCTTCTTCGTGCCATGACCCATCTTCTCTTTCCCTTCCTCTGCCACCTGTTTTCTCTCCCTCCAGCCTCCTCCTATCCTCCATGCACACAACGCCCGAGAGCCTCTCCTTCCCTTGCTCGTTCCATGAACCCATACTCCCAAATTCTTCACGTCACCTTAGCCTCATTTCCTCCCTAAACCCCGCCACAGCCGTACCTCCAACTACCCACCACCGATCCACTCGCCCACTCTCCCTCTTCCATCCACGTCGGCAAAACCTATGACAACCCTTCTAGCTGCTGCAACCTTCCCAAGCCGATCTTCACCGTTCCGCCTGATCACCTATCCTCCCTCGTCCATCACCAAGATCCGCCGCAGGCTCATATTCTTCTTGCCTTCGTTCGCCGCGCCTTTGTCCGAACATCTCCGTACTCCGTTTGCACATGCTACACCACTGTTCAACCCATCCTCCAATCTATTTCTTCTGCCGAGTCTAACCCTATAGCATGTATCTAAGGTATTTTTCATATATATCTTATATATTTATGTAAGTATTGCTTATGTATTGATATATACCTATTAGTATTTTATGTATAGACTGTTTATATTGTTATATATATATGGGTATGATATGAGACGTGATTTTGTTTTCTGGCTTATACATATTATTACATATGCAATTGTCTGCATAAGTTGTACATGTGAATAGTAGTGTAAATAGGATTGTCTGTATATGTAGAGAACCTTATATATCTATGTTCGTTTCATAATGTCAATTATAAACATATGTAGTCTGTGTTCATTTTTTTTTCCGTTCAACTTGGTCATATATATATATATATATATATATATATAGTTTATATATACTTTAAGTTGAAACCATATTTTCAACCTATTTTATCTTATATAAAAGTTATCAGATCTATAATGAGGTATATATTTGTTTAAATCCGTGAGTATATATATAGTATATAATAAGTTGTCAATCTGTTATTGTTAGCCAGCCTATTTTTTTAGCGTATTAATTGTTTGCTTTTGCTGCTGAAATTAGTATATAATGTTCATACTGTTTTGCATATTCGATACTTTACATTTTCGTGTTATAGTTTTTACTACAAAGTTGTTAATAGTACTGAATACATTACAACGGTATACATACTTGTTATAGATATTATATATGTATTTATTTTAAAGTGTTTATGAAGATTAGTTGTTATATTTTAAATGTATGATTATTTATCCCAAATATATTATTTAAAACGATGATTTCAATTATATTATGATATTTGTTTTAAATGTTTATATTGATTTCATGGAAATAGTAATAGTGATATATATTTGTTGTCTCCATCAAAGTTGTCTAATTGTCTCATCGACTCCCATTTTATCAGCTTTGACCGTCGAAATACATGTCAATCCCGCCTTGCTTTGGAAATTGGCACTTGAATTTGGTCGGATTCACAATTCAAATCGTAACCTATTGTGCCAGCTATCTTCTTGTGTTCTCTAGCCTCGAGAGGTGAGCACTCACTCACGATTAACGTTCTTTTATTTATTAGATTTGATTTCAATTGAAACGACAATTGAAATATGCTGCTGTTAGTTAATTACACTATTATATATGCTATTGCCTGTATCAGTTCACCTGTGACATCTGACACCATTATCTGTTAATTATTTATGCGATGATAATACAGTTTGGCTGATAATTGATCGATTGTTGATATTTACATTGGACGTTAAATTGTTAATGTTAAAATGATAAATAGTATGAAATTGAACTTGATATAGGATAAATAAATGTTAAATTTGATGAACTGGCATTTGTATAATATGACCCCTTTAACTGTTAAATTTATTGACACGTTGGATTTGTTTAATTACATCTTGAACCACTGAATGTATGTTGTTAAATTGATGATGGACGAAATTGTAATAGATGACAAGTGAAAACCGTAATGTAATAATCTTTAATCTACATGAAATGATAGTGTAGATTCTAGAAATAATTATATTAATTCGTACAAATAACAATGCGAATTAATACGGTTATTTCGGGATTATTTGAATTGATTATTGGATTGATATTGATTGTTGTTATTGCTTGTTTATTTACTTTGACACCATCCCAGTTATCACCCTGCAAGTTCCCTTTGATATGTTTTGATTTTGAATTGAATTGGAATCGGGTTGAAATGATAAATACCCAAATTGAACTTTGACTTAGGATAGAAAATTAAATAAAACCCGATTGGTCAATAATTTGATTTGAAATTAAACGAAGATTTTATTTGAATAAAGAATATGGTTTTGAAATGAAGTTGAAATTTAAATTTTTATGAAGGGAAATGTTAATATTTAATAATCTGAAACAAAATATTAACAGTGTAATTGATGAAAGAATATTGTTTAATTTGAGAAATGATTGAATTAAACTTTGAAATGATTTAAGAATTAAGTTGAAATTATAATTAAGTTTGAAATTATTAAACTTTGAAATTATTTAATAATTAAGTTTTGAATTATTTAATAATTAAATAAGATTGAATTATTTAATGATTAAATTGAATCGAAATGCTTTAATAAGAAAAAATTGAACTTTTGAATAAGTGAATTTTACTTCGTAAATAACTGAAATTGAGTTTTCTTTATTAATTAAGTTTTGGAAATTATTTAAGTAAGTAAATAAGTGAAATTGAATTTCTTTAACAAGAAATAAAATGTGATATTTTTGGAATTAATGTAAGACTTGAAATTGGAGAATTGATTTGATGAATTTAGTTTAATTCAAAATTGTAAGTTTTGTTTTAATGAAGTTGAACTTAAGAATTGTTTAATTGAATTGGAAATTTAATAGAAATTGTTTTGAATGATAAAGTAACTTAACGAATATTGAATGAAATCGATAAATGAGTTTAAATTGATTTGAAGGTTAAATAGAATTTATTTAAATGATTTCGGAATGAAACTTATATACGAACTTGAATCAATATTTGAATTGTTTTAAATAGAGATTGAAATTGAATTATGAGATTTTGAAATGGTAACTTGGAAGTTTTGAAACGAAAATTTGGAAATTGTTTTAGAAAGATAAATGAAATGTTGATTTACGAATTCTATTTGAAATTGAAATTGATTTGGTTTTTTGAAATATATAAACGACCAATCGGTGTAATAATTACGAAAGTTATTAAAGAGACCGGGATCGGTAATGGATATACTCTCTATCTGAACCGAAACCACTTTAATAACTATACGCGGAGTGTTGATCCAGAACGAAGTGGATGGTTTTGGTGAACGCGTTGACTGAAGAAAGAGAACGATTTTGGATGACCCCTGACATGACTAAAACAGGAGCCGCGCCGGGCCATTGAGGTTCGCCATCTCTAGCGGACACACTTCTTCGATACCATATCTATTACTTTTGTGATTCGATTTGGGTGCACCCCTCGATTATGGGAGTGTTGTTTCGCGGTGTTGGGATAGTAGCTGCTATGCCCAACATCAGTCCGGATCACGCAACTACTAGTATCCTAGTTGGTATCGCCTCATGTACCTTGTCATACTGATTATCCTATTCGCGACCACTACGATTTTGATTTGTACCTTTAGTATATGGATTGCCCTCTGGTGACTTCCGGTTTTGGGGAAACTACGGTCTTGTATATGCTTTTGGGAATAAACAGGTTAAGAGGTGTATGGGCCCTGCTTAACCCTATTTTGATATCTTATATTACTGATAGACATTATCTACTTAGCGTACATTACTACATAGTAGATAGTTTAACGGATCCTTAAAGGATGGTTATTCCAAACATCCTTTGAGTTACTTGTATTTCAATTGCTATTTCACTTGAGTTGGATTTATTAATATAAGAATGTTAATCCTGACTCGAGTGTCTTGTGTTTTGCTTTACGCTCGGGTCAGACTGAGTAGTTCAGCTTTTGAGACTCACCTTTGGAGTTGGAGCTTCGCTTGGAGATCCAGCTATCTATCCAGCTTTCAGATATTCGATGATTCCAGTGATGTATTCTGATTTGTATCTGTTACTCTTCCGTTGTATCTGGTTTAACTCTGATGTATTTTATATATTCATATAGTAGCTTCATGAACTACTATCTCTTTTATTTCCGCTGCATTTATTACTCTGTGTCTGTGATATGTGATTATATCTATTTACTGTATATGTTCAGTTTCGCCAAATTTAAATTAACAACGCGGTAATTTGAGCAATTCAACTCCGGCACGAGTGTCTACCTATACACTTATAATGGACGCGAATGGTCCAAAATTCCGGGTCGTTACAGTTGGTATCAGAGCTTTGGTAGCTCTAGGCAAAACTTAACATATAGGGTAAATGTATTTACAGAATCACTCTCATTCGAGTTTCAATCTCTTTCTTTTGACTCAATTCCTTTGAATTTTGGAACGTTCCCCTCGGTTTCGAAATTCATTCGTGTCCCTCACTATTCGTCTTCTTTCAATTCTGGAGCACCCCATAACTCCATTTTGAATGTTATCTATAATAGATCGGCGGTCTCGCCAATCTTCGAATAATTCGTAAGGGAGTAAACTCCTTTATAATAGGCATCGATTTACCGGAGATTTCTGTATCCTCGGTTTACGATGTTATCCATTACCTGATATACCTGAATTCTATCTCTTGAGATCGAGTGTTGATTTACCTCGGAATTCAGCATCGATCTTATTCTTGAAGTTACGGACGACCCAGTTAAGGTTGCCCGTGAATTAAATAAACTCATCCATCTCCCGATTTTGGTAATCGAATTATCTTATCTTCTGTTTCAAACTTATTTTTCGAATCAAAATTCTCTTTGATTTGAGTCCATCAAATTTGAATCTCTATCTTTGCTTTGAAATCTATTCTTATATAGTCGAGCGAGGAAGTGTATTTGTAAATTAATATCTAAAATATTTAAAATATATTGTGTTGTTTGGGTTGTTGATGTTGATTTGGGTTTCCGATCGATTCGTCTGATCAACGCTATCGATAGGATTTCCAAAACACTTGAGCAGAGCAAACTGACACAATATTGTTTCAAATTTGGAAAATGAAATAAATTTGTTTGATTATATTGTGAAAATATAAGTAAAATTTTCTGGAATTTAATAGGTTAATTAAATTGTTTGTTTGAAATGATAATATTTGATTATCATTTATTGTTCTAAATAAATTTATAAATACGGTTTATAAATTGATTTGGAATTTGAAATGAATTTAATTCAGAAACTTGAGAATTTAGTTTCCGGTGATTTCGAACTTTGGTTTTAAAATTTTAAAGGATATATTATTGGAAGTATTTTCAAATAGAAATCATTTCCAAAGAATTTTAAAATGTTGAAATCAGTGCTCTTCTCTTTGTCGCTGGAAAATAATTTCGGTGATGGCGGCCGCATCATCGACGTTCATTTTCGAGTTTCGAAGTGGAGATACTATTTTGTAGCTTTGCTACGGGTTTGTTTTGAAAATATTTTGATTTGAATTTCTTCAGTATAATTTGATTTATATATATATATATATATATAGGTATCTTATTTTAAATTTGATTTGATTTGATATAAATATATTATATATATCTCTAAATTGTTTAAAGTTAATCGGAAATCTAATTCTTAAATTTTGTTAAATGATGATTTTAATTATAAATAAAACCAAAATTTGGAATAAATATTTAAACTTGAATAATTGAATTAGGAAATTTTATTTGTATATTGTTCAACTGCATTCTAATACAACTTACCTAAATCATTCAGAAGTTGAATATGTGATTGGATAATATATAAGATAAATTGAATTTATAAATAAAATTTGAGTGTTTATAATAAATGTTATACACTAAATCTTGATTATGAAGATGTTAATTGAGTTAGATAGGATAATAAATAAAACTCAGTTAATAATGAAATAAATTTGTTTTGAAAGAATTAATAAATTGAAATTTGATCAACTTATGAAAATACCTTGAATTTAAAAGAAATTAATAGATGTAAATTAATTTAAATCGAAACTTTTATGGTTTAAATTAATTTATATGGTTAAATATATGTGATAGGATATTAAGTAGAATAAATTTAACAGTAATTTGGAATAAAGAAGAATTTAAAATTGTTGGAAAAATATGATTATAATGAAAGACTATTCAAATTTATGATTTTGAAACTGTTAATTAAAGATGATTGGATAATAAGAAAATCAATCTAGAAATAGTTAAAGCTTGATTCAACTTAAGAAAAATCAAATGGATTAAATCAAATTATTGGATATAAATTTATTTAAAATTTTAAACTGTATGGTTTAAATTAATTATTTTATTTGTTTTCCAATCTATTTTCTTTCTGGTTGTTTCTATTCTCCTACCTCGTTCCTTTTCGGGGACGAGAAGTTTTGAGTGGGGGAGAGTGTAACGACCCGTAAATTTCAACTGTTTTAATAACGTAATTAGTTGAAATTTTGTAAAATTTTAAACGATAAAATTTTGAAATAAAAATTTAATATTTGGAATACGTCTAGTTTAACATAGCAGCTGGTAAATTTTCGTCCGAAAATACGAAAGTTTATTTCGCGCGTAAATTCACTTCAATTTAATCAGTTAAAAAGCGTTGTAAATAAAACGTTTTCAAAACCAAAATATTTTTACATAGAAAAATTCTAAACCATCTTCTGAGTAAGATTTCAGTTTGTCGTTTTTCCAAATTCGGACATCTTTGGCTCCGTCGTTCTTATTTTCTGCAAAATAGCAGTATTCTAGTACCGATATCGATTTTTATCGGATGATCGTACCACTGATATCTGTATACCGTTGTGATCGTCTCGTCGTGCTGATCTCTACGGTATATTCGATTTTCAAATTTTGAAGTCCGAGAAACAACGAAATCTACGTAGCGATTTCCGTAGCGGTTCCGCGGTTTGACTTTTGGATTTCCTATACTCTTTCGTTTCCCTATACTGTTTCAAATAAAGAATAATAAAAAAAGTAAATAAAAACTTTGTTGCTTTTTCACCGTGTAAATTTCCAATGGCCATTTGCAATTAATTTTCTTGAATTCAACTTACGTGACCCTTGCTCTTTCATTTTACCTGTTCACTTCTTTTGATTTTTTTCTGTTCCTTTCTATTTCCTTCTTCTCACAAATATAATGAATATATCTTTGTTGTTGTTATAATGGTGAAGCCTTGCCACTGTTTTCCTTCTTCGTGCCATGACCCATCTTCTCTTTCCCTTCCTCTGCCACCCGTTTTCTCTCCCTCCAGCCTCCTCCTATCCTCCATGCACACAACGCCCGAGAGCCTCTCCTTCCCTTGCTCGTTCCATGAACCCATACTCCCAAATTCTTCACGTCACCTTAGCCTCATTTCCTCCCTAAACCCCGCCACAGCCGTACCTCCAACTACCCACCACCGATCCACTCGCCCACTCTCCCTCTTCCATCCACGTCGGCAAAACCTATGACAACCCTTCTAGCTGCTGCAACCTTCCCAAGCCGATCTTCACCGTTCCGCCTGATCACCTATCCTCCCTCGTCCATCACCAAGATCCGCCGCACGCTCATATTCTTCCTGCCTTCGTTCGCCACGCCTTTGTCCGAACATCTCCGTACTCCGTTTGCACATGCTACACCACTGTTCAACCCATCCTCCAATCTATTTCTTCTGCCGAGTCTAACCCTATAGCATGTATCTAAGGTATTTTTCATATATATCTTATATATTTATGTAAGTATTGCTTATGTATTGATATATACCTATTAGTATTTTATGTATAGACTGTTTATATTGTTATATATATATGGGTATGATATGAGACGTGATTTTGTTTTCTGGCTTATACATATTATTACATATGCAATTGTCTGCATAAGTTGTACATGTGAATAGTAGTGTAAATAGGATTGTCTGTATATGTAGAGAACCTTATATATCTATGTTCGTTTCATAATGTCAGTTATAAACATATGTAGTCTGTGTTCATTTTTTTTTCCGTTCAACCTGGTCATATATATATATATATAGTTTATATATACTTTAAGTTGAAACCATATTTTCAACCTATTTTATCTTATATAAAAGTTATCAGATCTATAATGAGGTATATATTTGTTTAAATCCGTGAGTATATATATAGTATATAATAAGTTGTCAATCTGTTATTGTTAGCCAGCCTATTTTTTTTAGCGTATTAATTGTTTGCTTTTGCTGCTGAAATTAGTATATAATGTTCATACTGTTTTGCATATTCGATACTTTACATTTTCGTGTTATAGTTTTTACTACAAAGTTGTTAATAGTACTGAATACATTACAACGGTATACATACTTGTTATAGATATTATATATGTATTTATTTTAAAGTGTTTATGAAGATTAGTTGTTATATTTTAAATGTATGATTATTTATCCCAAATATATTATTTAAAACGATGATTTCAATTATATTATGATATTTGTTTTAAATGTTTATATTGATTTCATGGAAATAGTAATAGTGATATATATTTGTTGTCTCCATCAAAGTTGTCTAATTGTCTCATCGACTCCCATTTTATCAGCTTTGACCGTCGAAATACATGTCAATCCCGCCTTGCTTTGGAAATTGGCACTTGAATTTGGTCGGATTCACAATTCAAATCGTAACCTATTGTGCCAGCTATCTTCTTGTGTTCTCTAGCCTCGAGAGGTGAGCACACACTCACGATTAACGTTCTTTTATTTATTAGATTTGATTTCAATTGAAACGACAATTGAAATATGCTGCTGTTAGTTAATTACACTATTATATATGCTATTGCCTGTATCAGTTCACCTGTGACATCTGACACCATTATCTGTTAATTATTTATGCGATGATAATACAGTTTGGCTGATAATTGATCGATTGTTGATATTTACATTGGACGTTAAATTGTTAATGTTAAAATGATAAATAGTATGAAATTGAACTTGATATAGGATAAATAAATGTTAAATTTGATGAACTGGCATTTGTATAATATGACCCCTTTAACTGTTAAATTTATTGACACGTTGGATTTGTTTAATTACATCTTGAACCACTGAATGTATGTTGTTAAATTGATGATGGACGAAATTGTAATAGATGACAAGTGAAAACCGTAATGTAATAATCTTTAATCTACATGAAATGATAGTGTAGATTCTAGAAATAATTATATTAATTCGTACAAATAACAATGCGAATTAATACGGTTATTTCGGGATTATTTGAATTGATTATTGGATTGATATTGATTGTTGTTATTGCTTGTTTATTTACTTTGACACCATCCCAGTTATCACCCTGCAAGTTCCCTTTGATATGTTTTGATTTTGAATTGAATTGGAATCGGGTTGAAATGATAAATACCCAAATTGAACTTTGACTTAGGATAGAAAATTAAATAAAACCCGATTGGTCAATAATTTGATTTGAAATTAAACGAAGATTTTATTTGAATAAAGAATATGGTTTTGAAATGAAGTTGAAATTTAAATTTTTATGAAGGGAAATGTTAATATTTAATAATCTGAAACAAAATATTAACAGTGTAATTGATGAAAGAATATTGTTTAATTTGAGAAATGATTGAATTAAACTTTGAAATGATTTAAGAATTAAGTTGAAATTATAATTAAGTTTGAAATTATTAAACTTTGAAATTATTTAATAATTAAGTTTTGAATTATTTAATAATTAAATAAGATTGAATTATTTAATGATTAAATTGAATCGAAATGCTTTAATAAGAAAAAATTGAACTTTTGAATAAGTGAATTTTACTTCGTAAATAACTGAAATTGAGTTTTCTTTATTAATTAAGTTTTGGAAATTATTTAAGTAAGTAAATAAGTGAAATTGAATTTCTTTAACAAGAAATAAAATGTGATATTTTTGGAATTAATGTAAGACTTGAAATTGGAGAATTGATTTGATGAATTTAGTTTAATTCAAAATTGTAAGTTTTGTTTTAATGAAGTTGAACTTAAGAATTGTTTAATTGAATTGGAAATTTAATAGAAATTGTTTTGAATGATAAAGTAACTTAACGAATATTGAATGAAATCGATAAATGAGTTTAAATTGATTTGAAGGTTAAATAGAATTTATTTAAATGATTTCGGAATGAAACTTATATACGAACTTGAATCAATATTTGAATTGTTTTAAATAGAGATTGAAATTGAATTATGAGATTTTGAAATGGTAACTTGGAAGTTTTGAAACGAAAATTTGGAAATTGTTTTAGAAAGATAAATGAAATGTTGATTTACGAATTCTATTTGAAATTGAAATTGATTTGGTTTTTTGAAATATATAAACGACCAATCAGTGTAATAATTACGAAAGTTATTAAAGAGACCGGGATCGGTAATGGATATACTCTCTATCTGAACCGAAACCACTTTAATAACTATACGCGGAGTGTTGATCCAGAACGAAGTGGATGGTTTTGGTGAACGCGTTGACTGAAGAAAGAGAACGATTTTGGATGACCCTTGACATGACTAAAACAGGAGCCGCGCCGGGCCATTGAGGTTCGCCATCTCTAGCGGACACACTTCTTCGATACCATATCTATTACTTTTGTGATTCGATTTGGGTGCACCCCTCGATTATGGGAGTGTTGTTTCGCGGTGTTGGGATAGTAGCTGCTATGCCCAACATCAGTCCGGATCACGCAACTACTAGTATCCTAGTTGGTATCGCCTCATGTACCTTGTCATACTGATTATCCTATTCGCGACCACTACGATTTTGATTTGTACCTTTAGTATATGGATTGCCCTTTGGTGACTTCCGGTTTTGGGGAAACTACGGTCTTGTATATGCTTTTGGGAATAAACAGGTTAAGAGGTGTATGGGCCCTGCTTAACCCTATTTTGATATCTTATATTACTGATAGACATTATCTACTTAGCGTACATTACTACATAGTAGATAGTTTAACGGATCCTTAAAGGATGGTTATTCCAAACATCCTTTGAGTTACTTGTATTTCAATTGCTATTTCACTTGAGTTGGATTTATTAATATAAGAATGTTAATCCTGACTCGAGTGTCTTGTGTTTTGCTTTACGCTCGGGTCAGACTGAGTAGTTCAGCTTTTGAGACTCACCTTTGGAGTTGGAGCTTCGCTTGGAGATCCAGCTATCTATCCAGCTTTCAGATATTCGATGATTCCAGTGATGTATTCTGATTTGTATCTGTTACTCTTCCGTTGTATCTGGTTTAACTCTGATGTATTTTATATATTCATATAGTAGCTTCATGAACTACTATCTCTTTTATTTCCGCTGCATTTATTACTCTGTGTCTGTGATATGTGATTATATCTATTTACTGTATATGTTCAGTTTCGCCAAATTTAAATTAACAACGCGGTAATTTGAGCAATTCAACTCCGGCATGAGTGTCTACCTATACACTTATAATGGACGCGAATGGTCCAAAATTCCGGGTCGTTACAAACATCCAATCGTCGGAAAGGCATATTATTAGGGTAAAGTAAAAAGAAATAAACAAAGAATAGGGAAATCAGAATCTCACAGCAGAAACGATAACATATAATATAACAAAGACAGTAAAAACTGTCACTCCAAAATACAGAGTACAACAGAGTTAAAAACAAACCTTATCAACTAGGCAGTTATAAAATTCTTACCTTACAATTGCTGATAGGTATACAATATAATATGGCGGAAATAAAACACTATGATAAGTAAACATCTAGCTCTTCTATAATAACTTCATATCACCAAAGCCAACCTAGGAAAAACTCGGTCTGACCTGAGCATTATAATAAAATAACACCCAGGTCAATCTGCAAAACCAGCCTGAGAAAACTCAAGTATTATAATGAACATTTAAAAATTCTATGAGACCACACCACTAATGCAGAATGGGTTTTTTCCTCACAAGAGTAACATCCATAAATGAAGAAATGGGAAACAAATCAAAACAATAATCCAATCAAGCAAGAATGGAAATAACAATAGAAACAATCCAAATAAAGGATGAGTACTAGTAAGAACAAATCCCATGCTGAACGATTGGACATAAATAATACTAAATTCCAGACTTAAAAGAACGGGCACAAATAATTGAATATAGAGAAGAGCATAAGGCAGTTCTCAATGCAATTAAAGAAACAATTCAAAGATTTGAATTAACAACAATAGAATAGAGAAGTATTTCCAATAAATGACTAGGAGAGTCTGCCTCCTTACAGAAAGTATACCTCTTGAAATATACTTGAGAACTCTGATGGCTCTCGGAAACCTCTAAGCCATACCCCGCCAATTGTTACCGAGTATCCGAGTATTTCACATCTCAATGTGCAACATTGAATCCAATCTAGAGTGGATGTGAAAATACCTTAGTAGGAGCAACCCCACATAGCTTGGCTCTCACTCGCTCTTTGGGTTTAGTCATTTTCGATAAAGGATAACAAAGCTCAGATGAGCAACACATCATCATAGAGTAACGAAATAAAAAGAAAGAAGCAGAGTCAAAGTCAATAGTCGATAAATTAACTATCCGAAATGATAAGATGGTTGTTTTCACTTGTTCTTGAACTCCATATCACAATACTTTTAAAGACTCTTTAAAAACATTGTTCTTTGAAATATTCCTTTTAAAAGGGTAAATTATTTTTTCTAAGTGTATTAAAACCAGGGTCAAAACGAATGTCGAAACATAGTTTATTATTAACCTAAGTTTGCACTTAGCTTTATTTGAAATAATTCTTTTTAAAAGATCTTGTTTATAAACTGTTATTTATAAGTTTTAAATCAATAGTTATTATCCTAGAATATGATAAACAAATTTATAATATATTTAATAAATCAATTCATTATCTTTCTTTAAATAGTTAAGTATCTAAAAAATAACTTGATTTAATCAATATAACTTTTAAAACTTATTAAATCAGTTCATTTACTTTAGTATACTAAATCAGTTAATTAACTTTAAAACACTTTTATTAAATCAATTAATTTACCTTAAACTCTTTTATTTAGTCAATCGATTAATCTTTAAAACCCCATTAATTAAAAATATTATCTAAATTCAAATACCATTAATTAAAATGATAAATTAGATTCAAACATCATTAATTAAAATGATTAAATAAATTTAAAACATTTTTAGTTAAAATAATTAATTAAACTCAAACATCTTTATCTAAAATGATTGATTCCTTTTAAACATCATTAATTAGAATTATTTATTAAACTAAAATATCATTAATTGAAATGATTAGTTTATTTAAATATCATTAATCAAAACGATTAATTAAACTTAAATATCTTTGATTAAAATAATTTTTTAAATTCAAATAATCATTAATTAGAATGATTAATTAAATCCAAATATCAT
This sequence comes from Allium fistulosum, assembly GCA_030737815.1. Classification (NCBI taxonomy): domain Eukaryota; kingdom Viridiplantae; phylum Streptophyta; class Magnoliopsida; order Asparagales; family Amaryllidaceae; genus Allium; species Allium fistulosum. Next base: position 1,269,094,287 of record CM060905.1, on the reverse strand, counting down.
TAACTAGATGTATTAATTAAATTCATACATCATTAGTTAAAATGATTTGTCAAATTTTAAACATCATTAATTAAAATGATTAATTAATTTAAATATCATTAATATAATGATTAATGAATTTAAATATCTTTTTGTGAAAATCCAAGCTCAAAACAACACACACGAAGGGTTTAGGAGATGATATTCAATTATTGATGATATAGCAAAAATTGCTATAATGACATTTAAACAATTTAAATAGAATATCATAATTGGTTACAACTAAACATCAATATAAGCAGCATACGGAATAATATACATATTATTGGCGAGAAATCCCTTAGGGTCTCTCTACACATATTCCCTGCAAAACAATGGTTACAGATTATATATATATATATATATATATATATAATCATATGGGTTCACAACGATCAAATTAATATGTCATCCATTTTCCAAATGGAAATTAAACCAAATCAGCAATTAAACAATTTAACAAACATCCAAGCAATCAATAATCATTTATAACATCATAGATATGATTAATGAAATTTAATGTTACTTAAACTCACATTGATTGTTGTTTCTACCAAAACGTTCCGATTTTGGACTTAAACCGAACGACTGTTCGATTTTAGCATAAATTTAAACAAGCTCGTAATCCAACCAATCCAATTTTAAAATGTAGATAATGCTTCCACGAGTACAATGCAACTCCCCGAGTTCGATTTGGACCTCATATGAGAAAGTTACGCATTTTTATAAGTTTCTAACTAATTAAATATAATTAAACATTAATTATAATCATTAATAAAATAAACCTTCTTCTTCCCCAAAATTAATTCATGCCTGTACATGGACATATGCACGCTCAAAATGTGGTGAATCTCCACCACCGTTCTCCTTTGTTTCTCCATGATTTTGATATCTAACTTCATTAAATAACTCTCCTCCACGAGCTCTTCCACCACATCGCCATTGAATGAAGTTTGATCAACTTTAGCCGAAAGCGGCTGCTGCCCCCACAGCATGACAAGCATGAATTACATTTCACCATCGGTCCACGTGCCTCCCCAAACTCTAGCCTAAGCTGCTCGTCCATATTAGGAACTCGAAACCAATCTCCAATTCAACCATCTCTTCCCACATTGCAAGCTAAGTGGCACCTAGTTTCAGCATGACAGTGGCGAACGCCCCATACTACGATCGCAAACTACAAGACTAGTATAGAATTGAAGCCAAAGATCAAACGAGATCAAAGATTCAAGTTTTGGGATTTTTAGATGAGTACTTAATTTGATTTTTAAACGTATGACCATTATTTTGTTTATTATAGGGAGACGCAAAATTTTTAAAACAGAGAGGAAAGAGTGGAAGTGTTCTTATGTTATTTCTTGTGGTTGTTTTACTGAAACAAGGACAAAGGCAGAGGGGACAACGCGAGAAACAGGGGAAAATGTTTGTAGCTGCGCGCGTACTTATATTTTTTTGTTTTAATTTGAAATTTAGAGCGCGATGCTACACAGAGTTCTGTGCTCATATGAACTACGAACGCTAAAAAAAATATGGTCAAGCTCAAAAATGCGACGCGATATCAAATCGATAATAAAATATATGGGTTATTACATTCTGTGAAATCTCAAAAATATCATCGTTTGCCGAAATATCATCAAACAACAATTTAATTATTTCCAAATTAAAAATTATGTAAAAATCCTATAAACTAAATTAAAAATACGTTATAAAAATCAAGTTTTTACAATTTGCTTGTTATTTATTCAAACCATCTGTTATTGTAATAAATTTACAAATGAGCTTACCATTATTATTTAATAATTAAAAGGAGTTAAAATAAACTATTTAATCTATTTAATTCATATTTATTTCACCATTCAAATATTTAATTTTCAATTCAAATATTTAAACGATCATTATATTTGAATTCAAGGTATTAAATTCCAAAATCCAATTATTTAAATATTTAAAATTAACTAAACATTTAAAATCAAATGACCAAAATTTTGGGTTGTTACATACTCCCCCTCTTAAATGAATTTCATCCCTGAAATTATTAGGGAAGAAAATGTTTCCAAACCCTTAATTTTAAAACTATCAATTAAAATGAGTTATTAAACTTACTAACTTTTCAAAACAAATTAGCTGGAGTAGATTCCAAAATTTCTAAGTCTTTTAAATTCACCCATCTATACCAACTAATTCCCTTCCATTCATTTATTTCAAGTTATTACTCAAATATCAAATTTTAGTTATCAAAATTTTTTCAAAACTCTTAAAAGTTTTCTAACTCTTAAATTTTTGGAAAATTTCGTCAATGTCTCCTTTGCGCGGCTCCATCGAGACAACTAAAAATCGCCTCAACGGGCTCAAAACCAACCAAAGAAAATAATATCCAAGCGGCCTCCCATATCTGGGGCATAAAATCATCAACCAATTTAATTTTTCTAAATTTATTACGTACCTTTTTTGCGTTTGATTTATATTCTTAGCAAGTAATTTATTATCTCGATACAAATGTAGGTGCACAAGAAGTCAAGTAGAGATCTCCTGCTTTCCTGTACTTACATAATCTAAAAGAAAATCAGGTTGACAAAAACAATGTGATGCAACTCTATATGCAAAAACTAGCATAAAATAAAGATATAAGCAATCAAAAACAATATATCAGCCATATGCAACAAAAGATAGAAAATATTATGTAACAAAAGCCATGCCTCCAATATTTTCAAAAGATAAATTTAGAACTAAATGCCCGGGTTTTATATTCAAAAATATATTTTAAAACTTCCATAAGAAAAAACATTTCAAAACTAGATCCAACATGACTAGAAGGGTGTGTCTCCCTTCCGAGTATGGTATACTCTAAACAAAAACAATGGAGCCTCCAGTCGTATCTGGTATCTCCTAAAACAATAGAGTAAATTCTTCTGGCGAGTCTCAAAATGAGGAAACCCCCAATCGCGCTTTGATTTTATTCATTCCTCGCAATAAATAAAAATATTTGTAAAACACTTTGTAAATATTTATTGGAACAAATTCCAAATTTTTTTCCCCGAAATAATAATATTTCTCAAATACTTCAAATCATACTTTTATTATTTCTTTTCACAATCATTCCATAAGTTCTTTTAAAACGATTTCAAAACCATCGGGATTTAAGTCCTAATAAACAACAATTTAGAAACTTTTGTTTGTAAATTCAAACTTTATAAACTATGGTACATAAATCACACGGCTAACCAATCAAATCTAATTAAATTCTGTAAAGCAATAAGCTAACATTACCAACCAATCAAATTCGATGGTGAAAAATCTAACAGTTAATAATATTTTAAAATGTCAAATGTCTAACAACCAGATTTAGAATTTTCTTAAATTCACAACTTTTCTTAAATCACGTACTAAGTATACAATTATACTTAAGCCCATATGATATACATAAATCATCCATACACTATATTTGATCTGGTCACTTGCTTGGATTCATAGACTTCTACTTTCGAACTAGTATTGCACACTCGACCTTCCTTAGAGCGGACCTCGGTGAGCTTCCTCGATTAGAAACTTCTGTTCTCCTTACATAGTCATAAACTATAATAGACAACTTCAGTATCATATCAAGAATCCGAATCAAGTGTTCGCTGGCAAGAATCAAGTGAGAAACCCTTTTTCGGACTAGTGAGAATCACCCAAAGTTATGTATTTGAATCCTAGATCAGAACCCATGCTAATAAAATGATCTACGTATAATTTACATACGTAGTTCGATTGGTTTCTTAATTATACCCATCTCTTTCTAAATCACTCATAGTCTCCTTTTAGTATTTCATTCAACACTAAAATTATTTATGAATTACTTCATAAATTTTTCCCCTAAGTTTATAAATATTTTACAAAGATGATTCTTTATAAAACAACAAATAAAAGCTTACTCAGTTTTATTTACTTGTATAATACCCTTTAGATCCTAAGAGTATATACAAAACACCAATTTTATTTTATTTATTTTATTTTTCTCAAAATTTAATTGGAACTCCAAACACAATATGGGTTTTCAAAACTGAGTAAACCCTTTGATTACTTTACCTTAGAGTGTGCAAAGGAAAGATACTTATGGATTGACCCAATATCACCAAATAGTAAACATAACTTAGATCATAAACAAAACTATGGTTTTTAATTAAAACAATGCTAATTAAAACCTTCCTATCCAATTTAACTCATTTAAAACTTGAGTTAAATTATTTCTTTTCTACCTAAGAGTTTTAAAATTTTCATTCATCAAATTATTTATCAAAGAACCTTTTTATTTTAAATAATTTCCTATAAGGGAACTTAAAAATTAAATACCCGGTTTTAATTTCAGAAACTCATTTTTGAAAGCATACCACGTATATTTTTATATGAATAATTTCAAACTATTTATTTATTAAAACTCACTTTGGGTTCATTCGGATTTGAACTCATTTTTCTCACACAATGATAAAATGAATAATTTACTATGTACTCCACAACGTTGGCCTAAGCAAACATCCGATCATTACTTAAAGGATTATTCAGATCACCACAAAACTAAACGAGATGTTTTCCTCCAAGTTATCCCAAACAAAACGCGTTCCATTTAAAATTTCATTTCCCAAAATATTTTTACATTCAAATACTTCCAAAAATACTACTATTTCATTTCTTAAAATCCATTTGAAATTATTTTCAAAAATTCCAGGTTTTAAATTCAAAAATCCTTTTTAAAGTCCATTTTATAAACTAAATTTATATAAAATTTCCTTTATGTAAATCAATTTATATTATAATAATTCACCTATATTATAATAAAATTTTCTGAAATATTTATTTTCTAAATGTCTTATCTTACCATTTAGATTATTTTTGAACAACTATTTATCAAAAGTTAACTTTTAACTTTAACTATAACCGAACATCTTATAGTCAAATTGTGCAAATTAATTCACAAAAGGTTCTTTTATTAATTCAAACAACAAATGCTTATAAATAAGCTAATCACAATTAACCAGCAATCAATAAATGAAATCAATGCCTCTAAATTAATCAAGCATGATTGATTAAACAATAGTGATAATAAATAAATATTATCACTTCCAAATAAAAAAACACACTCTATAACAATATATAAATTTTTGAAAACTTCCTTTATATATATAAAATAGAGGTACAATATTTTAGTTGCCAATTTTCAAAAATCAATATTATGTCCGTTTGTCTTGTTCAAGTGTTTAGAAATCCCTTCGACAACATGGCGTACCACATTCTCGACCTAAATTCACAAACAACTCAATAAACCAATTAACACAATATGTTTTTATAACAATAACAAATACACTCTCGTATATATATAATACTCTCAAACTCATTCTAGGGTATCACTTACCCTATCTCTAATGAGTCACTCACTCTAGGATATTACTAATCCTATCTGTAGTGAGCCATACCCTACCAAAGCCAAGATTTTCGCTTAACCTACAACTCTGATACCACTTTGTAATGATCCGCCTTTTCAACCATCGAAAGTCGACACCATATACATCCGCGATGTTCAAATATCGAACACCCAATCGTTGGAAAGGCAGATTGTTAGGGTAAAATAAAAAGAAAAGAATAAAGAACAGGGAAATCAGAATCTCACAGCGGAATTGACAACATATAATATAACAAAGACAATAAAAACTATCACCCTAAAATACAGAGTACATCAGAGTTAAAAACAAACCTTATCAACTGGGAAGTTATAAAATTCTAACCTTCCAATTGCTGATAGGTATACAATATAATATAGTGGAAATAAAACACTATGATAGGTAAACATCCAACTCTTCTGTAATAACTCCATATCACCAAAGCCAACCTGGGAAAAACTCGGTTTGACCCGAGCATTATAATAAAATAACATCTGGGTCAGTTTGGAAAACCAGCATGAGAAAACAAAAGTAATATGATGAACATTAAAAGTTCTATGAGATCATGTCACTGATGCGGAACAGGTTTTTACCTCACAGGAATAACATCCATAAATGAAGAAATGGGAAACAAATCAAAACAACAATCCAATCAAGCTAGAATGGAAATAAACAACAGAAACAATACAAATAAAGGATGAGTACTAGTAAGAACAAATCCCTTGCTCAACGATTGGACATAAATAATACTAAATTCTAGACTTGAAAGAATGGACCCAAATAATTAAACATAGAGAAGAGCATAAGGCAGTTCTAATGCAATTAATGAAACAATTCAAAGATTTGAATTAACAACAATGAAAAAGAGAAGTTTTTCCAACAAATGACTATAAGGGTGCCAACAATTCAAGGACCCTACCAACTGTTACCGAGTATTCGAGTATTTCACATCTCAATGCGCAACACCAAATCCAATCTAGAGTGGATGTGAAAATACCTTACTGGCAGCAACACCGCATAACTTGGCCCCTACTCGCTCTTTGGGTTTAGTTATTTCTGACAAAGGATAACAAAGCATTGATGAGCAACACATCGTTATAGAGTGATGAAATAAAAAGAAGGAAGTAGAGCCAACGTCGATAGTCGATAAATCAACTATCGTGAATGATAAGATTGTTGTTTTCACTTATGCTTGAATTCCACGTCACAATACTTTTAAAGACACTTTAAAAACATTCTTCTTTAAAATATTCCTTTTAAAAGGGTAAATTATATTTTGTAAGTGTATGTCAAAACATTATTTATTATAAACCCAAACCCTTTACACTTAGCTTTATTTGAAATACTTCTTTTTAAAAGATCTTGTTTATAAACTATTATTTATAAATTTTAAATCAATATTTATTATCCCAAAAGATGATAATCAATTAAATTACTTTAATAAATTTTTAAATCAATGGTTAACCATTCTGAAGGATAATTTAAATAACCTTTTTATAACTTTCTAAACCACATAAAATTTTCAAAACAAAATAAATCAATCAAAATCCCTTAAATTTAAACCAGCATCAATTATCCTGAAAGATAATTAATCACCTTATACTTTTATAATTTTAAAAGAAATATTACTTAGCTCAAAAGATAATTAATCAAATCTATAATCTTTTTAATAAATCAATTCATTACCTTTATTTAAACAGTTAACTATCTCAAAAATACCTTGATTTAATCAATAATTTAACATTTAAAACTTATTAAATCAGTTCATTAACTTTAGTATACTAAATCAGTTAATTAACTTTAAAACACTTTTATTACATCAATTAATTTACCTTAGACTCTTTTATTAAGTCAATTAATTAATTTTAAAACCCCATTAATTAAAACTACTAACTAAATTCAAATATCCTTAATTAAAATGATAAATTAGATTCAAACATCGTTAATTAAAACGCTGAACTAAATTTAAAACATCTTTAGTTAAAATTATTAATTAAACTTAAACATCATTATTTAAAATGATTGATTACTTTTAAACATCGTTAGTTAAAATGATTTATTAAACTAAAATATTATTAATTAAAATGATTAATTCATTTAAATATCATTAATCAAAACAATTAATTAAACTTAAATATATTTAATTAAAACAATTTATCAAACTCAAATAATCATTAATTAGAATGATTAATTAAATTCAAATATCATTAACTAGATGGATTAATTAAATTCAAACATCATTAGTTAAAATGGTTTGTCAAATTTTAAACATCATTAATTAAAATGATTAATTAATTTAAATATCATTAATAAAATGATTAATGAATTTAAATATCAATTTTGTGAAAATCCAAGCTCAAGATAACACACACGAAGGGTTTAGGAGATGCTATTCAATAATTGACGATATAGTGAAAATTGCTACAATGAAATTTAAACAATTTAAACAGAATATCACGATTAATTACAACTAAACATCAATATAGGTAGAATACAGAATAATTAAAAAATTATTGGCGAGAAATCCCTTAAGGTTTCTCTACAAATATTATCTACAAAACAATGGTTACAGATAATATATATAACCATATAGGTTCACAACGATCAATAAATACGTCATCCATTTTCAAAACAAAAATTCAACCAAAATCAGCAATCAAACAATTTAACTAACATCCAAGCAATCAATAATCATCTATAACATCATAAATATGATAATGTGAGTTAAACTCATATTGATTTTCATTTCTGCCGAAACGTTCCGATTTTGGACTAAAACTTAACGACTGTTCGATTTTAGCATAAATTCCAACAAGCTCGAAATCCAACCAATCCAATTCCAAAACGTAGATAATGCTTCCACATGTACAATGCAACTCCACGCGTTCGATTTGGACGTCGTACGAGAAAGTTACACATTTTTATAAGTTTCAAACTAATTAAATATAATTAAACACTAATTAAAACTTTAATTACCATCATTAATAAAATAAACCTTCTTCTTCCCTAAAATATATACGTGCTTGTACATGGAATGAATCTCCTTCGTGAGCTCTTCCCCCACGTCGCCATCGAACGAAGTTCGATCAACTTTAGCCAAAAGCGGCTATTGCCCCCACAACACGATTGGCATGAATTACGTTCCACCATCATTCCTTGTGCCTCCTCAAACTCTGGCCTCAGCTGCTCCTCCACGTTAGAAAATCGAAAACAATCTCCAAATCAATTATCTACTCCCCCATTGCAAGCTAAGTCGAACCCTAGTTTGGAACGACAATGGCGAACGCCCCATGCTGCGACCGCAAACTACAAGACTAGTATAGGATCGAAGCCAAAGATCATACGAGTTCAAAGATTCAAGTTTTGGGATTTTTAGATGAGAATTTAATTTTATTTGGATTTTTAAACGTATGACCAGTATTTTTTTAGTACGAGGAGATGCAAAATTTGGAAACCGAGAGGAAAGAATGGAAATGTTCTTATTTTATTTCTTGCAGTTGTTTTACTGAAATAAGGACAAAGGAAGATGGGACAACTCGAGAAACAGAGGAAAACATTTATGGGCACACATGTGCTTATACGTTTTTGTTTTAATTTGAAATTTACAGTGCGATGCTACACAAAGTTCTATTCTCATACGAACTGCAAACGCTAAAAATATGGTCACGGTTAGAAATGCGACACGATCTCAAATTGATAATAAAATACATGGGTTCTTACATTTTGTGAAATCTAAAAGTATCATTGTTTGCCGAAATATCATCAAACAACAATTTAGTTATTTTCCAAATTAAAAATTATGGAAAAAATCCTATAAATTAAGTTAAAATAATGTTATTAAAAATCAAGTCGTTTTATTACAATTTAATTTCTTGTTATTTATTCAAACCATTTGTTATTGTAATAAATTTACAAACGAGCTTATCATTATTATTTATTAATTAAAAGGAGTTAAAATAAACTATTAAATCTATTTAATTCATATTTAGTTCACCATTCTAATATTTAATTCTCAATTCGAATATTTAAACGATCACTGTATATGAATTCAAGGTATTATATACCAAAATCCAATTATTTAAATATTTAAAACTAACTAAACATTTAAAATCAAATGACCAAAATTTTGGGTTGTTACAATTCGTTTGGAAGACTGGTATATATAGGGAAACAACGATTATGTTCACTCACGAAGAGATATGACGAAAAGACGCTTCCATTCAAATTTGAATTTTGAAAAATACGGCTAGTTTGTCGACTTATCACTTTATATTTTGAAAAATTACTTAACAAAAATTGTTTTGAAAATATTAATTTTTATAAAATATTTTGAAAGTTTGTACAAACATTTAAACGTAGTCTATACATATTTTATCATATTAAAACCTAACAAAACTCTATAAAATAAGTTTGAAATATTTAATAAGAATTTTTTATGTAATGTAAATAATATATATAAAATCAATATAGTTATAAATTATTAAAATATAAACAATAATTCAATATATATATATATATAAACTTAAAAACACTAAAATAATATCTTTATAAGTATAAGTGATTTGAAAATCATTTTGGAGATATTTTGAAAAGATTATTTTAAAAATATAATATTTGAAAAACAATTTAAAACAAAATTAGAGAAGGTAAGAGTGATCAAGAAACTGCTATCAAGGTTTTAACATAAATTCTATGACTCTATAACTTATTTGGAATATCTTGAAATCTTGAACTCTTCAATACTCATGAGTCTTTATTCTTGAACTCTGGAAACTTTATATCAGCATCTCGAACTGCTCTTGTTATCAGCATCTTGATACCATCAGTCTTCTTAATCAATACCCGTCTAATGTCCTATAGTTGTCATCATCAAAACCAGTACCTAATAAACTAGAAATCTTAGAAAATACTTCAATTTTCCTACTAAACTCAATTCAAACTTATCCTACATGACTTTCTCAAATTTCTGAAACATTTTTTCATGAGTAGCACCGTAAAAGATATCATCAACATAAATTTGTACAACCCAAAAGTCATCATGCTCATGTAATAGAAATATGCACTTCCTTTTTTAAATCCATTTTCCAAAGGATATGCACTAAGAAGTTCATATTAAGCCTAGGGATCTTATTTAAGATCGTATAATGTTTTTTCAAGTTTGTTCACATGATTTGGAAATTCATGGATTTTAAAACCAGAGCTTTATTCTAAATAATCACTTTATTTCAAGTAATCATTTATAAAAACACTTTTTACATCCATTTTCTTAAGTTTTAAAACCTTTAAAACATGCAAAAGCTAGCAAAATTCTAATGGCCTTTAACCTAACAACTGGGGAAAATGTTTCCTCAAAATTAATGCCTTCTATTTTATTACATCTATTCGTAGCCAATCTAACTTTGTTTCTAATTACATTTTCAGATTCATCAAGTCTATTTTCGAACACTTATTTAGTCCCTACAATAGGATAGTCACTTGGTCTAAGAACTAATTTCCAAATATTATTTCTTAAAACTTGGTTATGTTCATCTTGCATGGCAATTATATAACATTAATCACTAAGGGCCAAATCAATATTTTCTAGTTCAATTTAGAAATAAAGCACCATTAATACATAGAGCATAAACATTTCTATTAAAATAAGAGCGTTACCTACCGTTGGATTATCTACAACCAATTCTAGTGGATGATTTGCTTTAAACTTCAAAATTTCAATTTGTAGACTTGGTCTTGAAGGTTTGGTAATGCATGTATCAACAACCTTGTTGTCTTCAAAAAATATTTCGTTTGCATTATGTTAACTGGCTTATTGACCAAGTGGATTTTTAAATGGAATTAGAACGTCCAGAAGAAGATGGAACGATTCACTGACTTGGGAAAATGTTTGGAAAAGCAAGAAGATCAAACTCAACAAGTTTTAAAGAAAAAAGAGCAAAGTGGTCTACTCTATACCGAGAGGAACCACAAGGTATTGAGAGGTTATTTTCAGTTTGGACCTCCTAAACCACTTATACTTGAAGCACTACCTCAAGCGTAAGCGTTTTAAATGAAGTGCTTTTCTCAAGAGATAGACAAGCAATTCTAAGGTTTTTCTAGAAGAAAGCCGAGAAAACAGTATCAAGAAAATTATCAGGAATAACTCTATCTTCAAGGAAAAGTGTTCGGAATGTAACAGATCGGAGATAGGAAGAAAAATGGAAGAGAAAGGGAAATTTTCCACCAACACATACCTTTTGGTGCCGAGAGAAACCTCTAATTACCAAGTGGTTTCAATTGACGATGGGGCCGACTACTTTCTTCTACACCTCTAGGCTTGGATTTCGACCTTGTGTTTCATAGGCCTTCAATTCTGCTGGCGAATTCCTCTATAAATACTGACCCTATAGCAACCAAGAGAGGGTTTTTTTGGCTTCTTCCTCTTCTTCTACCTTTTAGCACTTGATTTCCCTTCTATCTTCTTCTTCTCCAAATACTTCAAACACTCCCAAATCCGAGATCTACTAGATTGTGCTCGGATTTAAGTTATAATTATTGTATTCCAAGAGAATTAATCGATAATAAATATCAAAGTGGATGTAGACAACTGTATTTGTCGAACCACTATAAGTTTTGTATCTTTTCTACCGCTTTTACATTTATTTTGTTAGATCTATACATTTTGGCGCTTTCAATTGCTTTTGGGGTGTGTGCCATTTTTGGTGCAAACATTTTGGCACTTTCACTAAGAAAGAGCTTGATTTCATAACCTAAAGCTTGGATCTAAAGTTTGGAGAAGTTGAAGAGGCCTAACACTAGATCTATGATTAGAGGAAGACAACTAGAGCTTAGGGGCAGTCATGAGGTATCCTTAAGTTCTAATCAATCAATTTATGTGACCAAAGAGGAGATAGAGAGAAAGATGAAAGAAACACAAGATTGAATAATAGCTCAACAATAAGAGATGCTAGATGGATTCTTTAGAAGGATGGGATAACAAGCAACAACCGGAGTAGCTAGAAATCAAAGACCAGGAACTAATGCAAGAGCATCTGGAGTTGGAGCGAAGCAAACTAGAATAATGTCCTTATGACTAAAACCAGTCGGTACTATCCTCACTCTTCTCGGTACCGAGGGGAATTTGCTCGGGGGCATTGTTTGTTCAGGCTTAGGGTGAGCTGGGATGCCGAGGATGGACGATGCTGGAGTCATAAACGTAATTAAAAAAAATGCACAATGTCCGGAGAAGTATGTGCTAGAGCTTCCCCATAGGAACGGTGGGTAGAACGAAGTTGGAAGTGTGGATCAGAATGTGAATGTGTGACCAAAGGAATATGTAATGGAGTTTCCTCATAGGAGCAGGGGCAAAACATAAGTATGGAGCGAAAAGACTACCATTAGACGACAACAACCAAATAGCTGAGATGATCAAAAGGGTGGTGAGAGGTGGACCTCCATACCAGAGTTTGGAGGATGTAACAAGAATCCATTTGCTCCTAACATCTGGTATGGGAGGAATCCTTCTGATTTCAAGCTTCCGATGTTGAAATGTATGATGGAAAGATAGATCCTATAGTTTATCTAATAAAACACATCCGACAAATGGAGGTGTTGGGTGCTTCTGAGGAGGTGATGGGATGGTGCTTCCCATTATATTTAATAAATTTAGTAGAAATGTGGTTCAGACAGTTGGAAAATAGGTCCAAAAGCATGTAACTGAGCTAGTGAATAAGTTTATGAGATAGTTTAGGGTTCACATTTCATGACCAAAGAATGTGATGATGCTATTAAGCATGAAGAGGGCCAAAGAGACCCTAAGGAGTTACTTGACTAGCTTTAACACAGCAGTCGTTGCAGTTCACTAGCCGAATCCATCGGTTATTATGATGGAGGCGGCTTCTGGATTTGCTAATAAGACATACATTAAATTGCCTTGGAATGGATCTAGCGATGGATCTTATGGAATTCTATCATGAGGCAGAGAGGTACTTGCATCAAGAGGACGTTGAAGCAGAGAACGCTAAAATAAATGTTGTGGGTGATGGAGGACTATAACAATCCAGATTTTTAGGTTGATTAAATAAAATAATCAATGATTGAAATTAGAGAATTTAAATTGTTAATTTGGAATATGTACTTTGTTTATGAAAGATGGTTTATTTTAGAAAGATTAATTCTAAATATTGTGAAATTAGAAAATGATGGAATTTTCAAAGTGTTAGAAATCACTTTAAAATCATTATTATTAATTTATTTAATTATGGAAATACAAAAAAATATAAAAGTGATCATTGTTAGATTTTAGTTAAGGAAGTCTCTATATGTAACAACCCAAAATTTGAGATATAATAATTAATTGACAAATTAATAAACAATAAAATAAGTTTGTGAAGTTATCAGAATTGAGCCATGGAAGTTGCACCATTGGGTCCGCGGTAATTTTCTGAGCAATTTCCATATATAACTTGTCGAAATCCAAGTCAGTATAGAGAAGTTATGAGAGAAACAAGAAATCAGAATTAAATAAATAAGAAATAAAAAAATAAAAATAAAATAAAACCCCATAGGGGTCGACCCTTGTATTGGTCAGGTCGACCTATAGGTCCACCCCCAATAAACTTAGGTCGACTCGCCTTATTTCTTGGAGGCTATTTCGTCCGGGTACGAGCCGAAGACCCTATAATCCAATTTTCGTGAAATCCTGTGCTTTCGTGCTTGCATCCGACGGTTCATAGTGAGCCTATGACGTGGTTGCACCAGATTTAATCTTCAAATCCAATGGCTTGAGATCTCTAAACCACACTATAAATAGAACCCTAGGCCTAGCTATTTTTCTCATTTAAATTTTCTCCCAGTTGGGTTTATTGCCTGAGGCTGAACCCTAAATAGAAATATTTTATGGGGAGGAAATCTTTTTAATAAAAATATTCTACGACCTAGAAGTGGATCCAGGAAGGCCGAGGAATAGAACTAAGGACCATAGGTGAGTGTTTTGTAATTATTTTAGATTTGTAAGCAATTTAAAATAATAGGGTTCTCAATAGTTGCAGTTTTTTTACAATTTTGAGACAGTTTTTATGTAAGTTTGTTTACAGTCAGTTTTTAAGTAAATTTCAGAAGTTCTTTTTAGTCTATTTTTATTCAGTTATTTACAGTTAATTGCAGTTATTTACATCTGTTTTAAGTTGGAATTTAGCCTGTAAATGTTAGTTTCTATTTTTAGATATTTAATCCTTTTTAACGCAAATAAAATATTAAAAAGAGAAGAATTCACAAATATGGATTAAAATAGAATAAAACTAAATTTACAGAAATCAGATGTAAAATGAGAAAAACTGAAATAAAAACAGAGATGGACTGAAATAGGAAAATTTAAGATATTTGCAAGCATAATTATAACTAGTGGTTATAACTAAAAAGAGAAACTAGAAGAGTAACAGCTCCAAGAACAATTATAACACGTAGGTTATAATTAGAAAGAAGAGATAACAGAAGAGGCTTATTTTAAAATTTCGATCTTGGAATATAGAAGTAGAGTCCGTACCAGCAGCATTCCCTTTAAGGTCTAGGACTGATGGTTTCACACGTTGGTGGGGCTGGGACACACATATGCTGATTAGGGTAAATAAGTGGGCAATAGATAGAGGCTCAAATCTGAGGATTTGGGCAAAAGGCGTAAAACTAGAATATTTGTTTGTTAGGACCAGTACTGGCAGAATTCCCTTTCAGGTCGAGGACTGATGGTCTCACACGTAGGTGAGGCTGGGCACGCTTATGCTGATTAGGGTAAATAAAGGTTCAAATAGAGGGCGATAGTTAGTGTGTATCGACGATCACCGAGCGTGCGACATCGATTAGGATAAATAATTCGCTACTGCGTCCTAAGCACTAAAGAGGTGACTTTTGCTATGACCAATAGGATTGGTTCACAATGGCACAACAGAGATAGGAAAGGCCGATCAATGGGTAGGATTAGGATTTCAGCCTAATCATAGTAATTTAAGACAAGTGCAAACAATCAAACTATTAAAGCAAACAGTCAAACAGAATCAGAAACAGTATTTTATCCGAGTTTTATCTTTTCTGTATTTTCCTTTCAAGCTAGAACTATTGCTTAGTCTATTATCTTTATCTTCTTAGAAATGCTAGTAATTACTTTCACTCACCAGACTTATTGTCTGACCCACTCCTCTATTTTCCTTTTCCCCCCATAGGCCAGTAGAGTTGAGTATAGTTGATTCAGGTTGCCTGGAGAATCAATTCCGGAGTTTTCTCATTTCAGATGTATTCTTCCGCTTTTTATCTTTTTCATTTGGATTATGGCACTTGTGAGAGGGGTTATTATTGTTATCTTTATACTCTGATTTTATGAGACTGAATTGTATTTTCATGAGACATGAGACATTTTGAGTTTTTGAGATATGTTTTGTTTTTATGACTTATTTTGAGATGAAGTTTAATTTTGAATGATAAGTTATTATTTAAATGTTTCCGCTGTTCTTACTTATTTGTCTTGTGAATCTTAGTCTCTGTGATGATTTAGCTATACCTATAACGCACCACATCCTTTGGTGTGCCCTTTTTGGGAATACTAAGGGGTGTGGGGTGTTTCATTTGGTATCAGAGCCTAAGGTTACAGGATTCCTAACAACTTGTTTTAAAAGTAAAGTATTTTTAAAAGGTAACATATCTTCAAACTAAAAATATTTTTCAAAAAGAAACTCTTATTATAGAAATAGTTTTCAAGTATAAAAGTGTGACGCCCCACCTCTATACCCACGCTAGCCAAGAACACTACGGTGTAGTGCTGTCAACTAGCACGGAGAATAAGGCTGTTGAGGAGCGACCATCTATGTAATTGCCTTGTGCGAGCACCGATATGTCAGATAATAAAAACATTGCATTTCATTACTGGAGGAAATCCGACATACCGTTGCAAACTCAAAGCTACTACACAGTGGCTATAATAGTTTAGGACAATAAATATAAAAATATCACAGATAACATAAATGCGTAATACAGATGGAACGAA
The DNA here is from genome assembly GCA_030737815.1 of Allium fistulosum. Taxonomy (NCBI): domain Eukaryota; kingdom Viridiplantae; phylum Streptophyta; class Magnoliopsida; order Asparagales; family Amaryllidaceae; genus Allium; species Allium fistulosum. Next base: position 1,269,077,847 of record CM060905.1, on the reverse strand, counting down.
AAGTCTCATATATACAATAACTGATATCAGTTACAATACATTTGACACAATACAAATGATACAACTACAACTGTCGACTCAAGAAGTTATATATATACAAGTACATTATCGACTAATATACATGAATACATTATCATCTTAAAACAGACACACTGACTACTACAACAGTACGAAGACCACTTCAACTGATATAAAAAGTCTTCATAGCTCTAGCAGCAACCCAAAGCTAAAAATCTACAACCTGTAAATACTCGGTCTGACCCGAGTATTACATTCAAAAGAAAATAATACTCGGATCAGTCTAATTCAAAATCAGTTATTAGAGCATAGAAGCAATAATAATCAATCTCAATATAGATGACAGTCACAGAAATCTCGTATATCCAACTCTCGATACGAGAATTGGATAATGGCAGAAATAACACTAAACAGTGTTAATCCACAAAACAGAAATCCAAAACAGTTTAAATAATTGAAATGTCAATTTAAAAATATCAATGCTAATTTGGCTGCAGTACAAGCTAACATGTACTGCCTCGCCAATACAGCTTACGAATTACGCAACAGGTCGATGAATCGAGAAGAAGAGAAATATCGATTAAAATCTGTAAATTCGGTGTGGCTGCAGTGCACGCACGCGTGCACTGCCGCGCCACAACAGAATGTAAAGTCACCACAATTCCGAGTATTAATAGTAATTAATACGTCGAAGAAATCAAAATATCTAACCCATATTGGTCAGAAAGTAAACAGACTCAAAAGATATCACAAGAGATACGAGTGAAGCCACAACATAAGCTTCAACAAGCTTAGGAACATGAACAGCTAAAGACAAGGACACATGAACAAAGTGAAGATACAGCAATGCCGATACATCACTGAATCAAGTGACACCAACATCACAGCAAAATGTTAATCCAGGACAAGGTGGTAACACATATGTTCTACATGAATGCATATGCAGGCGATCAGGTACAGCAGCTCCAGTAAGTATATCAATATCATCACCGAAATAGATGATCAAAGTCATAGATCCAAGTCAAGTGAAGTCAAGACAGTGAACGCAAATTCAAGGAGGCACTAAACAATCCAACAAAGTATGCAAGAATATGAAGCATGAAGCAACATGAAGCATGCAAGCTCAAGCACAAGATATGGCAACACAGATGTAGACTACACTGACAAGTGCACAACAACTACATGCAACTGTGAATGGATAGACAAGCAACAAGTGAATGACCGGAGCACATGTCTACAGCAGCTCAAGGTCAATGGTGCAACTCAATGCATAAAACAGTGAACTGGGGACAGTATGCCGAATGAATGTAATTCCGGTTCAAGTGAGGAGGCAACTGCACTATCGAATCAAAACAGGGTCAGACAAACCATAATGCAACGGTAACTCGAAAAACAGTTCAGATGACATATCAAAAGGTTCAAGCACAGTGCTACTAGAGGCAGGGGATAACAAGGCAAAATACACACTAGTGTTCAAAGTGCAAGCTGTAACTACCAGCAAATACCAACATGCCTCGAAATGTATCAGAGAACATATGCAAGGGGTCAGGTAAGTATTTTATGTAAACTGGACAGGGCAACTTTGAAAAGTAATTGATTCCAGTACATCAACATGAAACCAGAGAGAGAAAAGACAGAAACCAAGAAATGCAGTACCAATCAAGGCTGAAGCCATCAAAAGATATCACATAATCAAAGTAATTGAAGTCGACTAAACAGTTTCAAATCAAGGCCGAGACCAATTCAAGCAGAGGTTCAAGTTATAAAAATATACAAAACTATTTGCAAACTGAATCTGGCCAGAAGTTCTAGACAGTGAACTGAAGAGTAGGCAAGAGTGAGCTCGTGACAACTAGACTCAAGTATGCTCAACTCCAAATGCATCATGTTCAAACAAATCCAAGATCAATACAGTAATCGAACAAGTATCAAAATTTCAATGAAACTGCAGTTACAAACAAGAACAACTGCAACTGATACATGACAGAGATGAACAACTTGCAACTGCAGACTACAACAATGACCAAAACAAGAAGCTCAACAACAACATGCTCAAAACTCAACTACCAGTGCAATAATGAACGAGTATATGGGTGCAGACATGCTAGAATTCTCATGAAACCGTAATAAACAAAGTACCAGAGTAGGCATGTTCCAAAGATAATTCGAAACAACTCAATATCATAAAGCAGCAGTAAAACGAGCAAGAGCAGAAATACCACTAGAGGCAGTAAGAACATAATGGCCTCAACAGCAAGTGTTAAACGAACTAGATCAACACCCAAAAATCAAATTGCAGAAGCATCAAACTGAAATGAATTAGATGTGAGATATTACTCACCTCGTTCGAAGCGGGGACGAACTCGAGAGAAGGAGTCGCAAGCACCAAAATCATATCGAACGGCCAAAGCACAAATCAGACGAACGAAAATTATGGAGTTCGACTCCAGTATCACATACGAACTCGAGAGGAGGAACCGCAAGCATCAACATCACATTCGACAGAGCAACGAAGCTTCAAGTCGAAGCCCGCAAGACAAGAACGACCAGCAATCGATCGAAGAGCCGAAGTGAGCAACAGGAGGAACGATCGATCAAGGCTACACGCGAATAATCACCGAATCGATCAACATAAAGTTGGCTCTTCGAAAGCCCTAATTTCGCAAAGAGGAACGAACGAGAGAACAAAGCCGCCATTTGATTTCTTCAGAGCAAAAGAGGATCGGGTCTAAAGAAATTTAAAGCCCAAAACAATTTCTCACCAATTTTTATAAAAGAATCTCAACTCGATAGAATTCCGATAAGAATTGGCGAACGATTTAATCACCTAGTGTCGATAATTAATGGCTACGAATTTGCGGGTTGTTACAGACTCCCCTCCTTAAAGAAATTGCGTCCTCGCAATCATAAGGAATAATTAGACAAAAGGTAACAACCATAAGAGCATGGCAATGTCGAATGCATAAGCAAAGCAAATGCCACAGGGAAGCATTAGAATTATGGAAGTATCAAATAAAAATCAAAAGGTTCGATTGCTTAAAATCAAAAGAATCAACATCGAGGGGATCAAGGAATCAAAATCAGACGACTATCAAAAGCAAGAATCAATCGAGTTCTAGCAATTGAAAGAAAAGGAATCAGAGCAGAAATCACGTACTGCACGAATTGAATGTGAGTAAATCAAATTACTCACCTGAATCGTCAGAGAAAAAGACGAAGCTCAAATCTCAAAATCGCAAATATTCAATCATCTAAAACGATAATCGAATTTTCACAAATATCTGATTATCAAAAACGATAATCAGAAACACAAAGATTCGATTATCAAATCGAAAAATATTTAATTATCTCAAACGATAATCAAATTTCACAAATATCTGATTATCAAAAACGATAATCAGAAATCACAAAGATTCGATTATCAAATCGAAAAATATTTAATTATCTCAAACGATAATCAAATTTCACAAATATCTGATTATCAAAAACGATAATCAGAAATCACAAAGATTCAATTATCAAATCGAAAAATATTTAATTATCTCAAACGATAATCAAATTTCACAAATATCTGATTATCAAAAACGATAATCAGAAATCACAAAGATTCGATTATCAAATCGAAAAAATATTTAATTATCTCAAACGATAATCAAATTTCACAAATATCTGATTATCAAAAACGATAATCAGAAGCACAAAGATTCGATTATCAAATCGAAAAATATTTAATTATCTCAAACGATAATCAAATTTCACAAATATCTGATTATCAAATACGATAATCAGAAGCACAAAGATTCGATTATCAAATCGAAAAATATTTAATTATCTCAAACGATAATCAAATTTCACAAATATCTGATTATCAAATACAATAATCAGAAACACAAACATCTAATTATCAAAAACGATAATCAGAAGTCATAAATATTCAATTAACGAGTCCGGAATTAACCGAAGTAGTAAAAGTATGGTTCCATACTCCTTACTTTTGCTAAATCGTTTAAATCTCTTTATCGTTTTCTTGAAAGTGCAGAATTGTGTGTTTTTAAAAATAACATTTCACATTCTCAAACGGACAAGTCCGGAATTAAGCGAATCAGTAAAAGAAAGGGGTCATAGTCCTCGATTTTTCTGAAAGGTTTAAATCGCTTCCTCGTTCTTTTGAAAATGTAAGCTGTAAAAATTTTGAAAACAATTTTAATTTATATTTTTGAAACAACTTTTAAAAATAAAGAATTTTGAAAACACGTGATTAAATTAGCAATATCCGTATTGCGGGAGAACCGCTTGTAAATCCATTTCAAAATTGACGAGTACTGAAGTTAACACGTCAAAATCTCATCAAAGTAACTGGCATCAAAATATAATGCCAAATGAATTTTCATTCATCAAAAATGTCACAAGAATCTTCTCAAAGATAGAAAGGGATATCATACCCTAAACTTGTATTCATAACAAGTTAATAACACATGAATTCACCAATACACAAAAATTGACAAAACTTGTCAATAGAGATCACGAAAATTGGTGAAGCACAAATTCTAGAAATCATCACAAGAAATCCAGAAATCACAAAGAGGGGGAAAAAGCCTATCAGAAAACGGGAGTATGAAAACTCCAAAACACCGGTTTCACAAGACGAGACGCTATCTCATGGTGGCTAACCATTAAAGTTTCACGGAGGAATGGTCCGAAGACCGTGGGTCGCTATCCCACGCGTGTGAGTCGGAATCACACAGATTGAGGTCTAGGCTAACCTCGCAGAGAAAGAGACATCGCACATTTGCTAGTCTAAACCATAAAAAGGAAAATGGAAATGCCTATCACAAAATGGGAGCATGAAAACTCCAAAATACCGGTATCACAAGATGAGACGCTATCTCATGGAAGCCATCCATTAAAGTTTCACACAGGAATGGTCCGAAGACCGTGGGTCGCTATCCCACGCGTGTGAGTCGGAATCACACAGATTGAGGTCTAGGCTAACCTCGCAGAGAAAAAGACATGAGTGAGTGGAATCACACAAATTAAGGTCCATAAACCCCAAGCTCTGATACCAAGCTGTGACGCCCCACCTCTATACCCACGCTAGCCAAGAACACTACGGTGTAGTGCTGTCAACTAGCACGGAGAATAAGGCTGTTGAGGAGCGACCATCTATGTAATTGCCTTGTGCGAGCACCGATATGTCAGATAATAAAAACATTGCATTTCATTACTGGAGGAAATCCGACATACCGTTGCAAACTCAAAGCTACTACACAGTGGCTATAATAGTTTAGGACAATAAATATAAAAATATCACAGATAACATAAATGCGTAATACAGATGGAACGAAAAGTCTCATATATACAATAACTGATATCAGTTACAATACATTTGACACAATACAAATGATACAACTACAACTGTCGACTCAAGAAGTTATATATATACAAGTACATTATCGACTAATATACATGAATACATTATCATCTTAAAACAGACACACTGACTACTACAACAGTACGAAGACCACTTCAACTGATATAAAAAGTCTTCATAGCTCTAGCAGCAACCCAAAGCTAAAAATCTACAACCTGTAAATACTCGGTCTGACCCGAGTATTACATTCAAAAGAAAATAATACTCGGATCAGTCTAATTCAAAATCAGTTATTAGAGCATAGAAGCAATAATAATCAATCTCAATATAGATGACAGTCACAGAAATCTCGTATATCCAACTCTCGATACGAGAATTGGATAATGGCAGAAATAACACTAAACAGTGTTAATCCACAAAACAGAAATCCAAAACAGTTTAAATAATTGAAATGTCAATTTAAAAATATCAATGCTAATTTGGCTGCAGTACAAGCTAACATGTACTGCCTCGCCAATACAGCTTACGAATTACGCAACAGGTCGATGAATCGAGAAGAAGAGAAATATCGATTAAAATCTGTAAATTCGGTGTGGCTGCAGTGCACGCACGCGTGCACTGCCGCGCCACAACAGAATGTAAAGTCACCACAATTCCGAGTATTAATAGTAATTAATACGTCGAAGAAATCAAAATATCTAACCCATATTGGTCAGAAAGTAAACAGACTCAAAAGATATCACAAGAGATACGAGTGAAGCCACAACATAAGCTTCAACAAGCTTAGGAACATGAACAGCTAAAGACAAGGACACATGAACAAAGTGAAGATACAGCAATGCCGATACATCACTGAATCAAGTGACACCAACATCACAGCAAAATGTTAATCCAGGACAAGGTGGTAACACATATGTTCTACATGAATGCATATGCAGGCGATCAGGTACAGCAGCTCCAGTAAGTATATCAATATCATCACCGAAATAGATGATCAAAGTCATAGATCCAAGTCAAGTGAAGTCAAGACAGTGAACGCAAATTCAAGGAGGCACTAAACAATCCAACAAAGTATGCAAGAATATGAAGCATGAAGCAACATGAAGCATGCAAGCTCAAGCACAAGATATGGCAACACAGATGTAGACTACACTGACAAGTGCACAACAACTACATGCAACTGTGAATGGATAGACAAGCAACAAGTGAATGACCGGAGCACATGTCTACAGCAGCTCAAGGTCAATGGTGCAACTCAATGCATAAAACAGTGAACTGGGGACAGTATGCCGAATGAATGTAATTCCGGTTCAAGTGAGGAGGCAACTGCACTATCGAATCAAAACAGGGTCAGACAAACCATAATGCAACGGTAACTCGAAAAACAGTTCAGATGACATATCAAAAGGTTCAAGCACAGTGCTACTAGAGGCAGGGGATAACAAGGCAAAATACACACTAGTGTTCAAAGTGCAAGCTGTAACTACCAGCAAATACCAACATGCCTCGAAATGTATCAGAGAACATATGCAAGGGGTCAGGTAAGTATTTTATGTAAACTGGACAGGGCAACTTTGAAAAGTAATTGATTCCAGTACATCAACATGAAACCAGAGAGAGAAAAGACAGAAACCAAGAAATGCAGTACCAATCAAGGCTGAAGCCATCAAAAGATATCACATAATCAAAGTAATTGAAGTCGACTAAACAGTTTCAAATCAAGGCCGAGACCAATTCAAGCAGAGGTTCAAGTTATAAAAATATACAAAACTATTTGCAAACTGAATCTGGCCAGAAGTTCTAGACAGTGAACTGAAGAGTAGGCAAGAGTGAGCTCGTGACAACTAGACTCAAGTATGCTCAACTCCAAATGCATCATGTTCAAACAAATCCAAGATCAATACAGTAATCGAACAAGTATCAAAATTTCAATGAAACTGCAGTTACAAACAAGAACAACTGCAACTGATACATGACAGAGATGAACAACTTGCAACTGCAGACTACAACAATGACCAAAACAAGAAGCTCAACAACAACATGCTCAAAACTCAACTACCAGTGCAATAATGAACGAGTATATGGGTGCAGACATGCTAGAATTCTCATGAAACCGTAATAAACAAAGTACCAGAGTAGGCATGTTCCAAAGATAATTCGAAACAACTCAATATCATAAAGCAGCAGTAAAACGAGCAAGGGCAGAAATACCACTAGAGGCAGTAAGAACATAATGGCCTCAACAGCAAGTGTTAAACGAACTAGATCAACACCCAAAAATCAAATTGCAGAAGCATCAAACTGAAATGAATTAGATGTGAGATATTACTCACCTCGTTCGAAGCGGGGACGAACTCGAGAGAAGGAGTCGCAAGCACCAAAATCATATCGAACGGCCAAAGCACAAATCAGACGAACGAAAATTATGGAGTTCGACTCCAGTATCACATACGAACTCGAGAGGAGGAACCGCAAGCATCAACATCACATTCGACAGAGCAACGAAGCTTCAAGTCGAAGCCCGCAAGACAAGAACGACCAGCAATCGATCGAAGAGCCGAAGTGAGCAACAGGAGGAACGATCGATCAAGGCTACACGCGAATAATCACCGAATCGATCAACATAAAGTTGGCTCTTCGAAAGCCCTAATTTCGCAAAGAGGAACGAACGAGAGAACAAAGCCGCCATTTGATTTCTTCAGAGCAAAAGAGGATCGGGTCTAAAGAAATTTAAAGCCCAAAACAATTTCTCACCAATTTTTATAAAAGAATCTCAACTCGATAGAATTCCGATAAGAATTGGCGAACGATTTAATCACCTAGTGCCGATAATTAATGGCTACGAATTTGCGGGTTGTTACAAAAAGAGTTTTTATAAAAATCCCCTCAAAGTCCAGTTCAATCTTCTTTTGATTCTATCGAGCCTAAATTTTCTTTTCTTTGCATAGAATGGCGGACTCCCCAAATCTTCTAGAGGGTGTCCAAGTCCCTGGCTATTTTGGAAATTCCACCAAGCTACGACATCATAGGTGCAAGGGCAAGCGCCTAACGTAGCACCGACGGGTGGAGGACCCGTTAATCCACCTGCAGCAGCCAATGTTTCTAAGCTATGCAAGGACTTCGCAAGTCTAGGAGGCAAGACATTTTCTGGCATGGAGAATTTCATAGAGGCACGAGCTTGGTAGAGGAATACAGAGCAGATATTTGGGCTGTTAGGATTGGAGGACCAGCAGAGAGTTAAGCTTGCATCTTGGCAACTGAAGGGAGAGGCTTCTTACTAGTGGGAGATTGTAGAAATGGAGGGTGGAGACATTTGTTGGGTTGGATTTTGGAAAAGGTTCGAGGGAAAGTTCTTGTCACAAGCCGAGGAAGGCATGCAAATGGAGAAGTTCATTAGTTTGAAGCAGGGGAGTCTTTCGGTGAAAGAGTATATAAATTAGTTTAATGTGTTATCGCGATTCGGGATGGATATTGTTAATACACCGCATAAGAAGGCCACCAAGTTTGCTAAAGGTTTTAACCAGCCCCTCCAAGGGTTTGCATTGACACATGTACCAATGGGAGCGACGTATGAATCACTTGTGGAAATGGCTCTCATATCAGATGTTGCTAAGAAAGAAGAGGTTAATGAGGTTCCTAAATCAAAAAATTCTAAGAAGTAATGGTGGATGAATAAGAAGGATAAGGATAAGAAGAAAGAAGGAGGACCGCAGAAGGGACAGATCAAGAAGGGTGAGAAATGTCATAATTGTGGATTGGTTGGGCATTACACAAAGGACTATAAGAAGGACATGATGAAGGGGAGATGTTACAACTGTGAGCATCCTGGACACCTTAGTAGAGCTTGTTCTCAGAAGACGGGGCAGAGAGTAGGCGCACCTACGGCGCAAGTATAAGCTTTAGGTGCAGCACCTTCTAGTAGTGGACCGGATCAAGGTAGGAAAGTCTCTATAGAATGTTTGATCTCTATATCAGATTTTCCTATTCGAACTCTTTTTGACTACGGAGCATTGAATTCTTTCATTTCTAGTTCCTTGGTTGATTGTTTGCACTTAGATATTTCTCTAGTTGTAGACCCTATAGTTGTTTCAAACCCCATAGGAGAATCAGCACATTTATCCATGATTTGTAGGGGTTTGAAAATTTTTATACTAGGCATAGAGTTTGATTGTGATGCCTATGTACTGGGATTTTCGGGTTATGGGATGGTTTTGGGGATGGACTGGTTATCCACTTATGGTGCGATATTGGACTGCGAGAGGAGAGTCGTTAGACTAGAGACATGTAGCGGATGGACTCTCGAGGTTTCTTGCGACCCATAGGGGTCAGTCATGTTGAGCTTCCTTTATTCCCTTGATTCATCACTTGGAGAGTTAGATTCAGTTCCAGTTGTTAGAGATTTCCCAGACATTTTTGAGGAGGTTAGGGGGTTACCCCCTAAGAGAGAGATCGACTTTAGGATCTATTTTAATGACAATGCTAAGCCAGTGGCATTCCCCGTGAGACATATGGCTCCTAGGGAGAGGAATGTGTTAAGTAAGCAGATCAGTGAGCTACTAGAGAAAGGCTTCATCAAACGGAGCATATTTGAGTGGGGGGCGCCAGTCGTCTTCGCTGCAAAGGCGAATGGTTCCCTTCGACTTTTTGTAGACTATAGAGAGTTGAATAGGCTCACGAAGAAGAACCATTACCCACTTCCTAGGATAGACGATCTTTTCGATCAGTTGTTGGCTCTTCAGTATTTTCTCAGCTCGACTTAGCCACTGGATTTCATCAGCTTAGGCTCACTGACGATAGCATTGATAAGACAACATTTAGGACACCCGATGAATTCTTTGAGTGGTTGGTTATGCCGTTTGGGTTGACCAATGCCCTTGCTATTTTGTAGATTTGATGAGTCGTGTTTTTCGAGATGTCCTAAATAAGTTCGTTGTAGTGTTTGTAGACGACATTCTGGTGTTTTCCAAGGGTATGGAAGAGCATGCTATTCATCCTAAGGAGGTTCTTCGCACACTTCGTGTTCATCAGTTGAAAGCAAAATTCTCGAAGTGTCACTTTTGGCATGAGGAGGTGCGTTTCTTGGGGCATGTAGTCTCAAGAGAGGGTCAAGCGGTGGATCTCGCTAAGATAGTAGCAGTACAGGATTGAAAGGCCCCGAAGAACGCTACCGAAGTTAGAAGCTTCCTAGGTTTAGCTGGTAATTATAGGAAGTTTATCGGAGATTTTGCTAAGATTTCAGCACCGCTTACTCGCCTCACTAAGAAGAATGCAACATTCGTGTTGGACGTGGATTGTGAGGATTCCTTCACGATGCTAAAGAGAGTCCTTACTAGTGCACCCGTGTTAGTTTTACCCGATGGAGCTTAGCCTTTTATAGTATACACTGGTGCATGTGGGATTGGCCTTGGGGCAGTATTGATGCAGGATGGGAGGGTAGTATGCTATGGGAGTAGACGGTTGAGAAATCATGAGAAAAACTACCCCACCCATGATTTGGAGTTGGCTGCTATTGTGTTCGCGCTCAAGTCTTGGAGACATTACCTGCTAGGAGAGAGGTTCAAGCTTTTCATTGACCATGAATCATTGAAGTACCTGTTCTCACAAAAGGATTTAAACTTGAGGCAGCAGCGTTGGATGGAGTTTGTGGCATCATATGACTTTGAGATAGCTTACACCTCTAGCAAGGGGAACGTGGTTGCGGATGCGTTAAGTAGGAAGAGAGCAACCCTTAGTCCAATATTCGTGGAGTGGAAAAGCCAAGAGTTTATTTCCACCTTTTATTTTAAACCCTCTGCGGACATTACTCCTGGATTATTGGCAGCACTTGAGCTTAAGCCTACCCTCATAGATCAGATTGGCTCAAGGCAGCGAGAGGATTCAGAGCTTGTGGATATCCCGGATAGGATTAGCCGAGGAGAGGTCTCTAGACATCTCCAATGCTATTCCATCGATGGTAAAGGGTGGCTAAGGAAACATGGAAGACTTTGTGTCCCCCGCACTGGTGATTTGACGAGAGCATTTCTAGTAGAGGCACACCATTCTCGGATGACTATTCATTTGGGGTGATAAGATGTATAGGGACATGAAGAAGGATGTAGCAGAGTTTGTGGCTAAATGTCTTGTGTAACAAAGGGTTAAGACGAAGCAGCAGAGGCCTGGCGGATTGCTTCAACCGTTTGATGTACCCGAATGGAAGTGGGATAGTGTTTCGATGGATTTCATAGATGGTTTACCCCAATCTTGGAAGGGGAATACTAGTATTTGGTGATAGTAGATCGTTTGACTAAGAGTGCCCACTTCATTCCCGTCAAGAGTAAGAGGACATCACCTTATTTGGCATCCATATACGTTCGTGAGATAGTCTGACTTCATGGAGTTCCCTCTAGCATAGTGAGCGACATAGACCCTATTTTTACTAGTGAGTTTTGGAGAAACTTGTAAGAGGCTTTAGGGACACAGCTTACATTGAGTACGGCCTATCACCCTCAAATGGATGGTCAAAAAGAGAGAGTTAATAAAGTTCTTAAGGATTTATTGAGGATCTGCATTCTTGATTTTGGACGAACTTGGGAGGAGCACCTTCCTTTAGTGGAATTCGCTTATAAAATAGTTTTTAGGCTAGCATTGGGATGGCTCCTTTTGAAGCCTTTTATGGAAGACCTTGCAAATCGCCTTCGTGTTGGTTGGATTCTATAGAAAGATTGATTTGATTAGAAGAAGAATGAAGATGGCCCAAGATAGACAGAAATCCTATGTAGATAAGCGGAGAAAGGATATTGACTTTAAGGTAGGAGATTTGGTTTCCATTAAGGTATCTCCGCTAAGAAAGCTAGTGAGGTTTTGATCAAGTGGGAAACTTGTTCCCAGATTCGTAGGACCGTTCCCCATTGTTGAAAGGGTAGGGAAGATGGCGTATCGGATAAAGCTACCGAAGAGGCTCGCGGGAGTTCATGATGTGTTTCATGTTTCGCACTTGAGAAAGTGCTTACATGATTCAGCAGAGGTAGTGGAACCTAACCTACTTGAGGAAGTTGAAGTGGAGGGAGAATAATCGTTTCGTCGCATTCCTACCAAAATCGTTGGACATGATATCAAGAAGCTTAGGAATAAGGAAGTTCCTTTGGTTAAGGTGTAGTGGGAGTTAGTATTGAGGACGCTACGTGAGAGGCTGTGGAGAAAATACGTATCCCTTATCCTCATCCCTTCGATGGTACGTCTTAAATTTTCTATTTCAATCTATAAATTTGAATAAGTTCTTTCCTTTAGTATCATATGGGAGGGTAGATCTTAGCATTTAACCTATGGATGGTAGGATTGAATGTAAACATGTTGCTAGAACATGTTATGTATGTTGGACACAAGTGGTTGCAAGTGTTTGCTAGTGGATGCTAATGGATGCATATACACACACTAGGCACTATTATCTCTTAGAGATCGGCCTAACTAGGTCACTAAAGCATATGCATATGGATGTGTTTGCACTTCCATTTTTATTTCATGGTTGCTATGAATGAGTATTTAGCATATGATTGTTGCATTTGGATGATGATTGTAGCACGCATGTAGAACTATCAGTTATCATTAGGAAATTTGCATTCATTTGGATACATGGCACATACATGATTGCATAAATAGGAGTCAACTGAATCAGTAGACCGCCTAATCTTTTGCATTAGTTAGGGGCATTGACACTGCACTATTGCATATATCATAAATTGCATTAGAAAGCTTAAGGACAATGGATGTAATGGATGATGGTTGAATTGGTTGTGGAATTTGGATGAAAATATATATTTCATTCTTCTGTCCTTGGAGATTTCGGGGATGAAATCCTTTAAGGAGGGAAGAATGTAACCACCCAAAATTTGAGCTATAATAATTAATTAAAAAATTAATTAAACAATAAAATAAGTTTGTGAAATTGTCAGAATCGAGCCACAGAAGTTGCACCATTAGGTCCGTGGTAATTTTCTGAGCAATTTCCATATATAACTTGTCGAAATCCAAGTCAGTATGGACAAGTTATGAGAGAAACAAGAAATCAGAATTAAATAAACAAGAATGAAAAATAAAATAAAAACCCATAGGGGTCGACCCTTGTATTGGTCAGGTCGACCCCCAATAAACTTCGGCCGACCCGCCTTATTTCGTCCAGGTACGAGCCGAAGACCCTATAATCCGATTTTCGTGAAATCCTGTGCGTTCGTGCTTGCATCCGACGGTTCCTAGTGAGCCTATGACTTGGTTGCACCGGATTTAATCTTCAAATCCAACTGCTTGAGATCCCTAAGCCACACTATAAATAGAAACCTAGGCCTAGCTATTTTTCTCATTTAGATTTTCTCCCAATTGGGTTCATTGCCTGAGGCTGAACCCTAAATAGAAATTTTTTCTAGGGAGGAAATCTTTTTAATAAAAATATTCTACGCCCTAGAAGTGGATCCAGGAAGGCTCAGGAATAGAGCAAAGGACCACAGGTGAGTGTTTTGTAATTATTTTAGATTTGTAAGCAATTTAAAATAATAGGGTTCTCAATAGTTGTAGTTTTTCTACAATTTTGAGACAGTTTTATGTAAGTTTATTTACAGTCTGTTTTTAAGTAAATTTTAGAAGTTCTTTTCAGTCTATTTTTATTCAGTTATTTACAGTAAATTACAGTTATTTACATCTTAAGTTGGAATTTAGCTTGTAAATGTTAGTTTCTTTATTTAGAGATTTAATCCTTTTTAACGCAAATAAAATATTAAAAAGAGAAGAATTCGCAAATATGGATTAAAGTAGAATAACACTAAATTTACAGAAATCAGATGTAAAATGAGAAAAACTGAAATAAAAATAGAGATGGGCTGAAATAGGCAAATTTAAGATATTTGCAAGCATACTTATAACAAGTGGTTATAGCTAAAAGGAGAAAATAGAAGAGTAACAGCTCCAAGAACGATTATAACACGTAGGTTATAATTAGAATGAAGAGATAACAGAAGAGGCTTATTATAAAACTTAAATCTTAGATTAAGTTAATAAGAAAATATAGAAGTAGGGCCTGTACCGGCAGCATTCCCTTTCAGGTCCATGACTGATGGTTTCACACATAGGTGAGGCTGAGACACGCTTATGCAGATTAGGGTAAATAAGTGGCCAATAGAAAGAGGCTCAAATCTGGGGAATTGGGCAAGAGGCGCAAAACTAGAAGATTTGTTTGTTAGGACCAGTAGCGGCAACATTCCCTTTCAGTTCGAGGACTGATGGTCTCACACGTAGGTGAGGCTAGGCATGCTTATGCTGATTAGGGTAAATAAAGGACCAAATAGGGGGCAACAGTTAGTGGGTACCGGCGATGGCCGAGCGTGCGACATCGATTAGGGTAAATAATTAGCTAATGCGTCCTAAGCGCTAAAGAGGTGTCTTGTGTTGTGACCAACAGGATTGGTTCATAGTGGCACAACTGAGATAGGAAAGGCCGATCAATGGGTAGGATTAGGATTTTAGCCCAATCACAGTAGTTTAAGACAAGTGCAAACAATCAAATAATCAAAGCAAACAGTCAAACAAAATCAGAAACGGTATTTTATTCGAGTTTTATTTTTTTGTATTTTCCTTTCAAGCTAGAACTATTGCTTAGTCTATTATTTTTATCTTACTTAGAAATGCTAGTAATTACTTTCACTCACCAGACTTATTGTTTGACCCACTCCTCTATTTCCCCCTTTCCCCCATAGGCCGGTAGAGTTGAGGATAGTTGATTTAAGTTGCTGGGAGAATCATTACCGGAGTTTTCTCATTTTAGATGTATTCTTATGCTTTTCATCTTTTTCATTTGGCTTATGGCACTTGTGAGAGGGATTATTATTATTATCTTTATACTCTTATTTTATGAGACTGAGATGTATTTTCCTAAGACATGAGACATTTTGAGTTTTTGAGATATGTTATGTTTTTATGACTTATTTTGAGATGAAGTTTAATTTTGAATGATAAGTTATTTTTAAAATTTTTCCGTTGTTCCTACTTATTTGCCTTGTGAATCTTAGTATCAGTGATGCTTTAGCAATACCTATAACGCACCACATCCTTTGGTGTGCCCTTTTTGGGAATACTAAGGGGTGTAGGGTGTTTCACTATATGAATGTTTGGTATTGTGTTTTGCTCTTGAGCGTTTTGTTTTTGGAGCCTATTATTAGTAAATTAAAATGAATAGTTAATTAGTATGTAAATTATGAAGAATGAGAAGATTTAAAAAAAAGTAAGGATGAAAGGCCATTGTTAATTAAATAAATTATTTTATTTCTAAATGGGTTAGTTTCTAATCCAAGCCCACTAATTAAGAGAAACCTAACATAGTTTCTTCTTTTCATTCTTTTGCCATGTACGTTCATTCCATCCTCACTTAACAGAAAACCAGAAATTAGCAAAACCAAATATCCCTCTTCAACCCTAAGTGAAAATTAACAAATAAGAACAAAAGTAAATTTCTAGAAATTCTAGAAATCAAGGTAATGTTCTCTAGTCCTATTCTAACTTTTAGAAAACTCAATTTTAGTTTTTACAATGTTTGATTTGGTTGTTATTTGTTTGGGTTTGAGTATCTTCCAGTGTTTTGCTAAAATGAAGTGTTTAGCAAATCAAATTGGGGACTCAAGGTGGGTTTATTACTCACAGATCTGTCATTGAATAAATGGTTATAGATTTGTTGTTTTGATTGAATTAGTGAGATGATGACTTTGGGTTTCTATGATTGCTAAAAATGTATTAGGAAAATGCGCTGAAGTAAAACAGTGATAACTTGCACGTTTCAAACCCATTTGAGATCAATTATTTTAGGTTAAAAACTAGATTCAATAAGGAACAATTTTTTTGTTGGTTACTTTCTGAGATTTTGACGTTTACTTGACCTAAAATAGAATTGAAAGTATAATTACAATTTTATCTTTAACATAATTTTTTGAGTTTAAACCTGAATTGATTTAGCCATATCTTTTTCGTTTCTAGTCGGAATTCGTTAATTTTTGATGTTCTAAAAAGCTTACACTCTATACTATAAATTTTTATGCTTTGAGTTTTGTAGAATTCTAATGTTAAAATGGTCTAAATTGGATTTCTTTATCATTGTCTTAAGAATGAATGACAGGGATATTGAATTTTAAACCTGAGAATTGTTTTGTTCATAAATTTTGAATCATAAGTCCAAATGTGATTATATTTTTCCTACATAAAAGCTTAGACATTTATCTAAAACTTTCATGTTTTTAGTTCTGATAAATTTTAAGGTTTATATAGTCGAAATCATATTTCTTTGTCGTTGCCCTGAGAATAAACAACGGCAACAATGAATTTAAAACTTAAGAATTGTTCAAGCCATAACTTTAGAAATGTAAGCCAAACTTTGGTGATCTTTTTCTTGTTTGAAATCATTGACTATTATTTAAAACTTTCATGTTTTGAGTTTTGTAAAATTTTAAGGTTTAAATGGTCAAAATAGCAATTCTGTATCGCTGCCCTGAGAATAAACGAAAGAGTTAATAAATTTTTTGTCCATACGCGTGTCTCATTCTACCTGATTGCCTTGTGCTTTTCTTTGTGAATTTGTTTTTCGATTTCATTATTTTTTTCTAGTTGAATTCTTCAATTTTCCAAGACTTTGATTTCTCCAATTCTTAGCTTGAGATAATATAGAGTTTGAACTCTATAGATTAATATATCGCTAGGGTCTTGTGAGGAATTTGGATTTTTGGAGTTGTAAACTTTCTCGTCTTTTAATTGACTTTGAACTGATTTGATTCAAAGGTTTGGGGCTGTTATAAATATATGTACATATATTTAATACATATATGTTTAAAATAAAAGCAATTTGCAAAATAGAGTTTATTTTTGAAAGGAAAGGGCATATCATACGACCATGCCGCCCATAAACATGGACTTGTTTTTACCTTACGATGACTAAAATACTTTATATCGAAACATTTTGATATTATCTTTAATGACATTAGTTTGAAAACACTTTTCAAATAAATGTACATACAAAGAAAGTAGCAATACCTGGACAAGTTGACAGAGTGTATGGTTTCAATGGGTAGCTGAAATGTTTGCAGGGCAGTATGGCTATTTTGGGAATATAATCAAAATTGTATAGCTCATACTGGAATTGGATTTCCAATGGGATAGAGAACTAGTGGCCATTTCCTTCTTTTGCGGGCTCCACTTATAGCAATCATAGTACCCAGTGGCATCTCGTACATGGACTCATACACCACTATACCAGTTCATTTAAACTCTAAGAAACCTGTTCATTTGAACTCTAAGACTACATCACCTTTTTATCCACGATTATCCGATAGTCTGCAATATTGTAATATTTCCTCAGACCACATAGTTTCCCATATTATATCTGGGATGTGAGGCTCGTGAGGCCACGCTTTACTTTCTAAAAAGCAAATTCCACTAAGAATGTCGTATAGCCATTTCTTACAACACGCTATTGATTTCCAGAAAAAATACAACCATCGAGTTCGTACATCTTAGAGAAGGGTGTTAAGTATAAGAGGGGTTACCTCCTACACCACCAAAAAGATGTACGTTTTAAAAATCAATGTACCTGGTGTTAGAAATGCAATGTCAGACATTCGTCTATACAAGATATCTGGGTGAAGGGCAAACCGAAGGCGCTCCTCCTACTACATCCTATTTGGGAATCACCCCTAGGATTAGTAGCGAGATGTTCTGTCTAATTGAAGATTTTAGAATGAAGGCACTATTGCCACAATATATATAATATGGGAATCACCCCAGATGTTAGTGGTAAGATGCCCTACATTATGAAGATCCCCGTCTTCAAAATCAGTGTCTTTAACAAGATTTCACTTTCGAACACGTATATTGGATTGAAGTGGTTTTTGGATAAGAATCACCCAAATCCGATCCCAGTCTCTCTGAATCAATCATCGCTAAAAAGATGTTAGGTATGTAGGAGATTATTAAACACCATCTAATTTATAAATCTTTTCATCCAAATAAATATCTCTTCAGAGATATAAGGTTTAAACCAATATTATTTCATTCAGTATATATGGGATTATTAAGCCTCTTTTTAACTTTGGAAATACCAAATCATTTCTTTTAAATTACTTAGAAAAATATTTCCATTTCCAAATATTAGTATAATTCCAATCTCAATGAAGATTTCATATTCCCAAAACATATCTTTAATGGGTTAAAAACAATGTTATTTAAAATATCATTTACTGTAAACCTAAACTAGTTAGTATTGAATAAAAAGGATCCATAAATTTTAGACTAATTATACTCAATACTAACTTCCATATACAATCTGTACTATTCATCGAATAATAGTGAAATTGTCTTTTAAATTCATATGGATAGTACGACTTCTCTCCTCGGAATTTAATACGGAGTTTAACTAGAATATTTTCATTAACAACCAAAATCCTATTTTAAATCTTGTTTAACCTTTGGAAATCTCAAAATCTCCTTTTCTTTTATCCTAAGAAAATGCGGTCTGAGATCAAATTAACTATCCCCTCCGTCGCGCCAATTCGGATAGCTAAGGGGAGTAGGCAATTTGTTTCCCAAACTCTAGCCCGGAGACTGCGTCTTTGTCACCCATAATATGGTCAAGTCATTTGATCGACTCTAGACCTTTAAAATAATTGTATGATTATTTGGAAAATATTTCCAAAATATTCAGGAAGAGAAATCCAAGTTTAAATTATTTATTTAAAAATTGCCAAATTTAGTTGTTAAATTACCGGTTAATAGTGATTTTAAAGCTTTATAGATCAAAACACCAATTTCATTTTGTATATGTCCATTTTTATAACTCAAATCCCTTTTGAAAATTTTTAACATATTTATGGAATTTAGTTCATATTTTTAAAGATAAAAAATATTCAGTTTTAAAGAGTCGAAAACAATATTTACGAACTGCCAAAACGCGATGATTTTGAAAATTTGATTCGGACATATCTCAAGTTTTACTAAATGAAATTTTGATTTTTCTTTTTCATTAGAAGACTATGATTATAAGGGTCTAGAAAATTCTTATTTCAAAGAATTCCGACTTATATTTCATTCTGGACATTTATTTAAACTTTTTATGCCGCGAAATCGCGAACTACCGCTATGCGACGAGCTTAATTTTACTCAATTTTTCAAACTTCACCAAACTTTTCCGAAACAATATTAAAACTTTTATATAACATTTTAAACCATTTCAAAGCCATATTTTACTATTTTACTTGATTCCAAAATTCATTTTTACTTTGTTTCTTAATATTATATCATTATAATATTAGTTTTCTATTTTTCCATTTACAATTCTTTTATATAATCCATGTGATATTGTCATATCATTTTCATCTTTTAATTTATTTATAAAAATTAAACCATAAATATTATTTTACAAATAATTTCAAAACTCCTCCTTTCCAATTTCTTTTATTTCGAAACCAAATTCCAAAAATGATGCTTCGAGGAGGCATTACTCCACATACACATATTATTTCAGAGTATATATGGATTATTTTTCATGAATTGACCATGGATATTTAAAGTAATCATTTTTCATTGGATATGATTTTCACATCATTAGTCATAATAATTCTTTTTATCGCAACCAAGTTATCAACCAATCAAATCAACCAATATTTATCCAAATATTTGTCGAAATATTTTAATTAACAAATAAATCATGCATATCATCATTTAAAATCAATTTAAGATTTAAAAAAACTAAAGTTAGGAGATTTCTCACTATTATAACTTTCCCATTCGAACTCCTTGAAATTATTCCAACGGTACTCCAGCAGCACTTCTCTCTAATTTCTCCACTTCGAAGTTTTTTGAACTTGCTCCATCTTCCTTTGGATGCTCGACCAGGGTGGAAGTAGCGATGTGGCTATGCACTATAGAAGAGGATGGGAGTGATTTGGCACTATTTTGTAAGTGGAATGATAATGGAAGTGTATGTATATTTTATTTCTTCCTTGCTTATATTTTACCATTATTTTTCTAGAGAAGAAGAAGCCATTAGAGCTTAGGAAGGAGAAGAAGAAGATGAAGAAGGAACGAATGAATTTGTGAAGGTATTGATGTGTATTTATAGGGTTAGAAGCCTTAGCCCTTAAGCTAGCAAATATACCAAAATACCCCCTTCATCACCTCCCCTAGGTACGGTCGAACCGACCCCCTAGCCCACTCCCCTCCCATGTGCTTGCCTTCTCATGAGTGAGTGATGGTGAGTTTGCTTTTTCAAGATGCATTTGTTTATACATAAGGAGTTTATATGTATACATGCTTAGATATTTTTTTGCTTCGATTTGACTAATTGTAATACCTATATATATATATATATATATATATGTGTGTGTGTGTGTGTGTGTGTGTGTGCACGCGCGCATGTATATGTATGTGTGTGTATGTTCAAACAAGGTTGCCATAACTTAAAACCATTACCATTTGTCAAATGTTTTAAATCCGGAATCCGAATTACGGTCGTATTTTGATGTATATGTTAATATATATATTTGTAAACAAAACTTGAAAATAAATTTCTTCCGGTTTATGAATAATTAAAACAAGTTTATTTTAATTACAAAACCATATTAAATGATATTAAAATCCATTTGTAAAAGTACGACGTCGATTTGCAAAGTGCGACGAAGTTTGTATATTTTTATAAAACAAGTGTGTGTGTGTATATATATATAAAACCATTACAAATCACTTATTGTTATTATATAACAATTATATGAAGTTTATTAAGGCTATTATATTTATAACATTTAATAAATTTTTAGAAACTTATATTTTTCGAACTACAAAAATGCGAGGAAGCTGATTTCTTTCTAAAATGAGTTCATATATTTATAAAACCATTCAAAATGATTTATTATCAGTATAATTAATAAAAATGTATTATTTAATATTTAAAACCAATTATTTGAATATTTAAAATTAATTAAATATTCCTGATTTAAGTGATAAAATTACGGGTCGTTACATTCTTCCCCTTTAAAAGAATTTCATCCCCGAAATTTAACCACAACCCAAAAGAATTTGCTCAAAACATTATTTTATAAACTTAAATCCTTGTGATGTATACAGATTATCTGTATGCAATATCTGATTCGATCTCCTATTTGATTACACAACTTTACTTCTGAACCGGTATTGACCCTTCTATCCAC
This sequence comes from Allium fistulosum, assembly GCA_030737815.1. Classification (NCBI taxonomy): domain Eukaryota; kingdom Viridiplantae; phylum Streptophyta; class Magnoliopsida; order Asparagales; family Amaryllidaceae; genus Allium; species Allium fistulosum. The sequence continues at coordinate 1,269,056,256 of CM060905.1, read as the reverse complement.
TACTGCGGACTCTGATCTGGCTTCTTGATCAGAAACATTCGTTTTCCTTGCATTGCTCTCAACCATGATAGAAAACTCAAGTAAACAACCACAAATCCTTATCAATATTCACCATCAAGAGTCGAGTGATAAATCATTTTTTGGATTGTTGTAAACACCTCAAAGTCCTATACTCGAATCTTAGATCAAATCGCGGAACGAAATGATCTATGTAACATTCCCAAAAAATTTATGAAAAAATTTCATAAAACTTTTATTTAGACATTTTTATAAAGATGCTTCTTTATATATAATGACTTTTAAAAAAAATTCACCCATAATTTCTATCTTCTTTCCAAAGAAACCATTTCAATTTCAATAGTTAGAAAATTCCTCTATTTACTTAAAATCTTTGAGGAAAGCTTCATATTTTCCAAAACACACTTTATCGGGCCAAAATGAATGTTGTGTAAAACATCGTTACGCAACACAAAAACTCTGGTAAGGGATCTGATTAATTATACTTAACATTAATTTTCGATGTCAAATTTAAACTATTTATTAGTTAACACATTCTTAACTTAAACATAGATACAAGTTACCCACCTTGAATCTTAACATCAAATATATATATATATATCCTTTCGGAAATCACTTACCATAACAATAGTTTTATAGTCGATGCCTTCCTTACTTTCCTGAAAACATTTATTTACGACAATGATGTCAAAATCCATGTCCTCTTCCACTTAAGCTTTTTTTTAAAAGCGCTTTTAAAAATATAATTTAAATCTCATTTTAAATATCACTTTAAATCATTTTTCTTAAAAAAATATTTTAACTTTATAAACACTCTTTTATAAATATAAACTTTTCATTTTATAAACTCTACTCCTAAAATTATAACTTCTACCAAACCATTTTAAAATTTTCAAAGCTTTTCCAAAATATCCGGATTTGAATTCTCAAAATCTCTTTTTATAAAATATATCTTCTATGTCCATCTTTTACAGAATCATTTTATTTTTGTAAAACACACTTTTATATAATATGGTCATTTATTATCTTATAAATTCATTATCCTTAACCTAACATTATTATCAAACACCTTATAGTCAAATTGTGAAACTTAATTCACAAGTTCTTCATTCAATCAACAAATGATAATAACTGAATGTTATTACTTCCTTAACCACAAACTAACACACATAAATATTTATATCTTTTTGAAAGATATTCTTTTATATATAAAGTATAGTCCTTTCAAAAATAGTATGTTGGTTTGCCTTATTAGGTATTTATGAATTCCTACCAAATACATATGGCTACTATAACAACCCAAAATTTGTGCTATAATAATTAATTAATGAATTAATAAAATAATAAAATAAGTTTGTGAAATTGTCAGAATCGAGCTAAGGGAGTTGCACCATTGTGTCCGTGGCGATTTTTATCAATTTGCGTATATAACTTGTCAAAATCCGAGTCAGTATGGAGAAGATATGAGAGAAATAAAAAATCGAAAAAAATAGGAAAAAAAATAGGCATGGGTTGACCCATGCCATAAGCCAAGTCGACCTATAGGTCGACCCAGGCTTGTGTAAGGTCGACCCCCATAGTAGCTAGGTCGACCCGCCATGTTTTTGGATGAGGAAGCGTTCAGATTCAAGCCGTATGACGTGTTTTACAATTTTGTTCAAATCCTGTGCATTCGTGCTTCCATCCGACGGTTCCTAGCGAGCCTATGACGTGGTTGCACCAGATTTAATCTTCAAATCCAACGGCTTGAGATCCCTAAGCTACACTATAAAAAAGACCATAGACCTAGCTGTTTTTCTCATTCAGATTTCCTCCCAATTGGGTTCATTGCCTGTTGGTGGACCCTAAAAAGAAATTTTTTCTTAGAAGGAGATCTTTATAATAAAAATATTCTACGCCCTAGAAGTGGATCCGGGAAGGCCAAGGAATAGAGCTAAGGACCACAGGTGAGTGTTTTGTAATTATTTTAGATTTTTAAGTAATTTAAAATAATAGGGTTCTCAATAGTTGTGTTCTCTACAATTTTGAGACAGTTTTATATAAGTTTATTTACACAGTTGTTAAGTAAATTTTAGAAGTTCTTTTTTAGTCTATTTTATTCAGCTATTTTATTCAGTTATTACAGTTATTTACAGTTATTTACAATTATTTACATCTATTTTAAATTGGAATTTAGCCTGTAAATGTTAGTTTCTTTTTATAGAGATTTAATCCCTTTTTACGTGAATAAATTAAAAAGAGAAGAATTTGCTAACATCGATTAAAACAGAATAACAATAAGTTTATAGAAATCAGATGTAAAATAAGAAAAACCAAAATAAAAATAGAGATGGACTGAAATAGGAAAATTTAATATATTTGCCAGCATAATTATAACAAATGGTTATAACTAAAAAGAGAAAATAAAAGAATAACAGCTGTAAGAACAATTATAACACAGGTTATAGTTAGAAAGAAAGAAATAACAGAAGAAGCTTATTTTATAACTTAGATCTTGTTAATAAGCAAATACAACAGAAATAACAGAAGAGGCTTATTTTGAAACTTAGATCTTGTTAATAAGCAAATACAGCAGAAATAACAGAAGAGGCTTATTTTAAAACTTAGATCTTGAATTAAGTTAATAAGCAAACATAGAAGAAGGGCATGTACCAATAGCATTCCCTTTCAGTCACAAACTGATGGTCTCACAATAGTTAGGTGAGGCTGGGACATGCTTATGCTAATTAGGGTACATAAGTGGCCAATAGATAGAAGCTCAAATCTGGGGATTTGGGCAACGGGAAAAAACTAGAATTTGTTTGTTAGGACCAGTACCGGCAGCATTCCCTTTCAGACTAGGACTGATGGTCTCACAACACTTAGGTGAGGCTGGGCAGCATTCCACTCCAGACTAGGACTGATGGCCTCACAACAGTTAGGTGAGGTTGGGCATGCTTATGCTGATTAGGGTAAATAAGAGGTCAAAATAGGGGGCGACAGTTAGTGTGTACCGGCGAGGACCGAGCATGCGGCATCGATTAGGGTAAATAATTAGCTACTGCGTTCCAAGCGCTAAACAGGTGTCTTTTGCTATGACCAACAAGATTGATTCACAGTGGCACTACAGAGATAGAAGGCCAATCAACGAGTATAATTAGGATTTCAGCCTAATTAAAATAGGATTAGGGTTTCAACCTAATCACAACAATCTAAGACAAGTGCAAACAATCACAATCAAAGAAAATAGAATCAGAAACTGTATTTTATCCCAGTTTTATCTTTTCTGTATTTTACTTTCATACTGGAACTGTTGTTAAGTCTATTAACTTTATCTTGCTTAAAATACTAGTAGTTACTTTCACTCACCATACTTATAGCCTAACCCACTTCTCTATTTCCCCTTTCCCCCCATAGACCAGCAGAATCGAGGACAGTAGATTCAGACCGCTTGGAGATATATTCTTGGAGTACTTCGTGTATTCTTCTTCTTCTTTTCAGTTTTCTTTTCATTTGACTTTGGATGTATTGGTACTTATGAGAGGGATGATTATTATTTATGTACTATGATTCTGAGACTGAGATGTATTTTTCATAAGACATGAGTATTTGGTTTTTGAGACATATTTTGTTTTTATGACTTAATTTGAAATGAAGTTAAATATTAAGTTATTATTTAAATGTTTCCGCTATTTCTATTTATTTGTCTTGTGAATTTTAGTCTTTGTGATGCTTTTGCTATACCTATAATGCTTCACATCTTTTAGTGTGCCCATTTTGGGTAAACTAAGGGGTGTGGGGTGTTTCCGCCACCATTCATCGACAGGAGTTCATATACCACTCAACATACCAATCAACACAAAACATTTTATAGTCACTACAAACACGCGCTCATATGTATAATACACTCAAACTTGTTGTAGGGTGTCTCTTATCCTATCTTTAATGAGTTACTCATCCTAGGGCAATACTAACCCTATCTTTGATGAGTCTTACCCCTACCAGGCTTAGGTGTTCGCTCAACCTAAGCTCTGATACTAAATGTAACGAGTAGGATTTTCGACCCTTAAAAATCAACACTAATATGCCTACTGTATTACGTGTCGAGCATTCAAGTGTTGGAAAAGCCGATTGTTATTGGTAAAAGAAAATAAAGTCAGAATAGAATCTCATACGAATGGAATAATTTATAATATCAATAATCTTTACAATGAAAAATTGGAAATACATATATCAGAGTTTAACCTAAGCTGAAGCTAGATAGTTATAAACACCCAGCCTTACAAATTCTGATAAACAACAAACAAAGCGGAAAAGTAAACTACGTTCATATGTTTACGAAGATCTCCAACTCTCCTTCGAAAATTCCAATCGTCTTCAGCTAATCATGAAACTACTCGGACCTGACCCGAGTATTAAGAATAGCCGGATCAAGCTTAGAAAACCAGCCTGAGAAACACTAATTATAAATATATATAACAGCATCATATATCAAAATGATGCCAAAACAAAACCTTTTTGAAAAGAAAGGGTATCTCATAAGACCATGTTGCACATAAACACAAATGGTTTTACCTTACGATAACCAAAATACTCTATATCGAAACATTCCGATATTATCTTTAATGACATTGGTTCAAAAACACTTTTCAAATAAACGTATATAAAAAGAAAGTACCAATACCTGGACAAGTCGATAGAGTATATGGTTTCAAGGGGTAGTTGAAATGTTTGCAATGCATTATAGCTATTTTTGGAATACAATCAAAATAGCAAAGCTCGTATTGGAATTGGATTTCCAACATGATGAGGAACTAGTGGCCTTTTCCTTCCTTTACGGACTCCACGTCTAGCAATCATAGTACTGGTAGCTTTTCGTACAGGGACTCATACACCACTATACCATATTGTTACACTACTATGAATTGGCGTATCCGTTGACTACTCGTACAAGGACTTATACACCACTATACCTAACCATTTAAACTCTAAGGCTGTAGCACCTTTTTATCTACGATTATCTGATAGTCTGTAATACTGTAATGTTTCCTTCAGACCATATAGTTTCCTGTATTATCTTCAGGATGTGAGGCTCATGAAGCCATGCTTTACTTTCCACAAAAAAAATTCCACTTAGAATGCCACATTGCCATTTCTAACAACACATTATTGATTTCCACAAAAATACAACCCTCGAGTTCATACGCCTCAAGGAAGGCCGTAAAGTATAAGAAGGGTTACCTCCTACATGACCAAACGGATGTACGTTTGTAAAAATCAACGTACGTAGACTTAGAAATGCAATGTTAGACAATCGTCCATTACAAGTTGTCTAGGTGAAGGTAAAACCGAAGGCACTCCTCATACTATATCCTATTTTGGAATCACCCCTAGGATTAGTAGCGAGCGGCCCTTGCCAATCGAAGATTTTCATAATGAAGGCACTACTGCCACCACATATATAATATAGAAATAAACCCAGATGTTAGTGGTAAGCAGCCCTATATTATGAAGATGCCCGTCTTCAAAATCATTGCTTTCAAAATGTCATCACTTTCGAACACGTATATTGGTTTGACGTGGTTTTCAGATAGGAATCACCCGAATTCGATCTCGGTCTGTCTGAACCAATCATCAATATAAAGATGTCAAGTATGTAGATGATTATTAAACATCGTCTAATTTATAATATTTCCATCCAAATAAATATCTCTTCAAAGGTATAATGTTTAAACCACTTTTATTTCTTTTAGAATATATGGGATTATTAAGCCTCTTTTTAAGTTGGGAAATACCAAATAATTTCTTTTAAATTACTTAGGAAAATATTTCCATCTTCAAATACTAGTATAATTCCAATCTTAACGGAGATCTCATATTCTCGAAACATATCTTTAATGGGTTAACAACAATATTATTTAGGACATTATTTACTAGTTGTTATCCCGCCTTTTGGCAAGGCGGTGACACCAAAAGATTAACTGGAAACCAAAGACAGTTCTCCTCGATTGCCAATTATGTACAGGTTAGCTATGGATGTCGGTGAATTTTGACCGAGTCCGGATCAAGCTACAATTGATATGGCATGACATGCAAAGCTATGGAAGACAACGGTTCAAATTTCAAGTCAATAGGAGTTCGTATGCTTAAGATATGATCGATGCAAAACCAAAGAAATTAACTCTTCGCATCCATAAATTCGCACCGATCGGCTCACATCCATCAATTCGTATCGATCGGCTCGCATCCATTATTTCACATCGATTGGTTCGTATCCATCAGCCACTGCATCTCTTCATATCCATCAAAGCCAAACTACTTCGTATCCATGGAGAGTTGTCATTTCGTATCGATCATATTTGCTACATTTTGTATCCATCAGCAAACAACACTTCGCATCGATCTTGTTCAACTCAGTTCGTATCGATCGACTATGGATCGATACGAAACACACCACTAAAAACGATCAATACGAAGTGGAGTGCACAAAACTGATATGAAGTGAAATACAATCAATCGACAGTGCAACGATGATCGATACGAACAGTGCAACGATGATCGATACGAACAGAGAAATGATGATCGATGCGAACAAGGTAGAGTTGATCGATGCAAACAAGATACACTCCAATGAAAGACTCGATCGTTCGGCATGAAATGTGGATCGATCCTAAAAGCAAGCGCCACGTTACCCTTAAGGCACATGCCCGGATCGATAAGAACAGATCGACAAGAAGAGGATCGATACGAAGAGAACAGCAGTCGAAAAACCCGAACTTGCATCGATCATAACTCACAATCTACACGTCCAAATGCCACCAAATTTTCACAGGAGCTTGCGTACAACCCAAAGAATGTCCATGATCGATCTCGACTCGATTGGACAAGATCTTGATCGATATGAAATTCATTTGTATCGATCACGGATCGAGTCGAAATCACCTGGGATCGATCGCGTGGGCCCACGTACGTGCAAGAAGAAGTCTCTCGAGATCTGAGCGAGATATTTATAGCCTACGCCTATAAATAGCAGTCCAAGAGTTCAGAAAAGGGATCTTCTTCTGGTTCTTCTACGTTGCTACTTTGCCGAACTCCATTGTAACTCGATTATTATCAACTATATTCTTGTAACCAGCGAGTGAATATCAATAAAATATCAACTCTTCAAAGTGGACGTAGGCCGGAGATAGCCGAACCACTATAAACCTTATGTCTTTATTGCCTTCCTTTTAAATTTTGAGTGTTCTTCACATTTATTTTCTCTACATATTTACTATCTGTGATCTGTGATTGTAAACGGGTGCTTTCATCGGTAATTGGGTGTTTGTGACCAATTTTGGCGCTAACACTTTGGTGCTTTCACTGAGAACTGAACTCAGAAATTCCAAAGCTTGGATTTCAGATTTGAAAGCTTGAGGACTTGGATTTGGAAAGCTATGGCAAGACAATCGGTAAGAAAACAAAGGTCTGAAAGGAGTCAGCTTGAAGGGAGTTAGGAGGCTTCCTCGGGAGCGAATCAAGCGTCGATCTTCATCACCAGAGGTGAGATGGAGACGATGCTCAAGAGACAAGAGGAAGTGATGCAGAACCTACTTCGACAAGTTGGACAAGTTGGAGTGCAGAATCAAGTTAACGCAACTACAGGAGATGCTCGAGATAGGGATCGGGAGCACAGAGCAACCAAAGTTCAGAATGGAGCAGGACCATCCAGCGCAGCACCAGAACTAGGGGGCACTCACCCAGAGCATGATCCAATCCGGGCAGAGTACCAGGTGGAGCCGAGCAACATGGCACTGATAGAGGAATGAATGCTCGTCCAAGAGAGCAGATTACAGGATTCCCTCGTGAACTCGGGGGGTAGACCGGAGGCAACGGACGAGGACTGCAGCTTGGTGATAGCGATAGATTGGCAGAGATGGTTAGGCGAGCCATGAGAGGCGGATTGGTGAATAGAGACTTGGAGGATGTGAATATGAGTCCTTTTGCTCCCTTGATCAGGCATGCTAGGAACCCGCCAGATTTCAAATTGCCGACATTGGAGATGTATGACGGGAGAACGGATCCCACTGTTCACTTGACAAGGTACATGAGGCATATGGAAGTGCTGAGGGCATCGGAGGAGGTCATGCACGATGCTTCCCTTTGTATTCAACAGATATTGCAGCATTCTGGTTTAGACAGCTGGAAAGTGGCTCTATTGGCACATGGATGCAGCTGATTGAAAGGTTTATGAGGCAATTTAGGGTCCACATAGTCCGACCCAAGAACGTGATGACTTTGACATCGATGAAACAATGGAAGGGAGATTCGCTCAGGGACTTCCTAACCATATTCAATGCGGTAGTGGCTTCGGTGGATCGACCTGATCCTTCGATGGTTTTGATGGCGGCCGTTTCGGGAATTGCAGACAATTCAAATTTCAAGATTTCATTGGAACGGGACCCACCGAGGGATCTCGGGGAGTTCTACCATGAGGCAGAAAGGTTTTTGAGGCAAGAAGATGCACAGGCTGAGAGAGAAGGGAGAGAGGCTGAAGCTTATGCAGTAAGGGGTGGAGGTCCACCTAGGGAGGATCCGGTCAAAGATGATAAAGGAAAAAGGAAAATGAATGACGATGGTTGCACTCCGAAAAGGCCACGGAGGGAGTCAAAGTTTTCTTCTTACGCGGATCTAACTGAAACTCTGGAAAGGATTACTTGGATACTCGAGGGCGCCTCCAGTATCGAAAGCCGGCAAGAAGGGAGCCTTTTGAATATGAGCGGGCATCGGGAAAGCATTGCATATTCCATGAGCTGAATGGGCACAACACGAACGATTGCAGACATTTGAAGGATATTGTTGAGGAGCATGTAAGGAATGGTCATCTACAACAATATGTAAGGAATCGAGCTGTGGCAATGGAACAGGAGCGGCCACCACCCACCTCGAATGAGGACGGAATTGTATCTAGGAATCACCGGCTTGTCATCAACTAAATGGATTTATGACTTTGAATAAGTAGTAGAACTCAAAGTAATACGTCTAAGTCACTTACACATGTATGGGATGGAGGATGGTCCCTAGGCATGCTCTGAGACGATGATAAACCGTGTTGATCCAATTCTATGAAATCTTGTTCTTCCTTTCATTTTTCTGAAAATTTTGGTTTTTTCCTTGGATGTACAGACATTTATTTGGTTTTCCCTGCCTGTAAAAACTCTTATTTTGAATGATTGGATTTGAATCAATGTAATAAATGATATAGGTCTCGCGATCACGGTCTCGATCGGAGAGACGGGGCAGTGATCACAAGTTACAAGTCCCTTCGCCGGAGCGCGATGGAATAGACTCGAACATAATATAAAAAGTCCTTGGCCGGAGAGCCGAGGCCGAAGAATATAAAAAGTCCGTGGCCGGAGAATATAAAAAGTCCCTGGCCGAAGAGCCGAGGTCGGAGAGCATAAAAGCCCTTGACCGGAGAGTCGAGGTCGGAACAGGATATCGGTCCGGAGTGGTCATGGATTTGGTTATCGGTTATTGGATGGATTAAAGCTCGGTTGACGTATTTGGATAGCTGCAAAGTTGGCTAAGGTTGTGGTTATAGGACTTCAAATTGGTCATCGACTCAGAGCAGTCGCGGACTTGGCTATGGCTATGACACTTGGATAAGATGGCCTGGTAATGGATTGGATTATGAATCAGATGGTATAGCTATGGATGGAATATGGATTTTGGATATCGGATTCAGAGCTATTCAAAACACGCCTTCTTACCACAAGGCATGTTTTGGGGGGCAAGTGTTATCCCGCCTTTTGGCAAGGCCGTGACACCAAAAGATTAACTGGAAACCAAAGACAGTTCTCCTCGATTGCCAGTTATGTACAGGTTAGCTATGGATTTCGGTGAATTTCGACCGAGTTTGGATCAAGCTACAATTGATATGCATGACATGCAAAGCTATGGAAGACAACGATTCAAATTTCAAGTCTATAGGAGTTCGTATGCTTAAGGTATGATCGATGCAAAACCAAAGAAATTAACTCTTCGCATCCATAAATTCGCACCGATCGGCTCGCATCCATAAATTCGCATCGATTGGCTCGCATCCATTATTTTGCATCGATTGGTTCGTATCCATCAGCCACTGCATCTCTTCGTATCCATCAAAGCCAAACTACTTCGTATCCATGGAGAGTTGTCATTTCGTATCGATCATATTTGCTACATATCGTATCCATCAGGAAACAATACTTCGCATCGATCTCGTTCAACTCAGTTCGTATCGATCGACTATGGATTGATACGAAACACACCACTAAAAATGATCGATATGAAGTGGAGTGCAAAAAATTGATATGAAGTGAAATACAATCAATCGATACGAACAGTGCAACGATGTTCGATACAAACAGTGCAACGATGATCGATACGAACAGTGCAACAATGATCGATGCGAACAAGGCAGAGGTGATCGATGCAAACAAGATACACTCCAATGAAAAACTCGATCGTTTGGCATGAAATGTGGATCGATCCTAAAAGCAAGCGCCACGTCAACCTTCAGGCACATGCCCGGATCGATAAGAACAGATCAACACGAAGAGAACAGCAGTCGAAAAACCTGAACTTGCATCGATCATAAGTCACAATCTACAAGTCCAAATGCCACCAAATTTTCACAGGAGCTTGCGTACAACCCAAAGATTGTCCATGATCGATCTCGACTTGATTGGACGAGATCTTGACTGATACGAAATTCGTTCGTATCGATCACGGATCGAGTCGAAATCACCTAGGATCGATCGCGTGGGCCCACGCACGTGCAAGAAGAAGTCTCCCGAGATCCGAGCGAGATATTTGCAGCCTACGCCTATAAATAGCAGTCCAATAGCTTCAGAAAAGGGATCTTCTTCTGGTTCTTCTACGTTGCTACTCTGCCTAACTCCATTGTAACTCGATTATTATCAACTATATTCTTGTAACCAACGAGTGATTATCAATAAAATATCAACTCTTCAAAGTGGACGTAGGCCGGAGATAGCCAAACCACTATAAACCTTGTATCTTTATTGCATTCCTTTTAAATTTTGAGTGCTCTTCACATTTATTTTCTCTACATATTTACTATCCGTGATCTGTGATTGTAAACGGGTGCTTTCATCGGCAATTGGGTGTTTGTGACCAATTTTGGCGCTAACACTAGTAAACCCAAACCAAAAAAATTTGAATAAAAGGGATCCATAAATTTTAGACTAATTATACTCAGTACTAATTTCCGTATTCAACCTATAGTATTCATCGAATAATAGTGAAATCGCGTTTTAAATTCATACGGATAGTACGAGTTCCCTCCTTGGAATTCAATACGGAGTTTAACTAGAATGTTTGCTTTAACAACAAAAATCCTGTTTTAAATCTTGTTTAACTTTTGGAAACTCCAAATCTCTTTTCTATTATCTTAAGAAAAGCGGTCCGAGTAGATCAAATTAACTATCCCCTCCGTCGGGCCAATCCGGATAGCTAAGGGGAGAAGGCAACTTGTTTCCCAAACTCTAGCCTAGAGACTACCTCCTTGTCACCCATAATGTGGTCAAGTTATTTGATCGACTCTAAACTTTTAAAATACTTATAAGCTTATTTGGAAAACATTTCCAAAATAATCGGGAAAAGAAATCAATGTTTAAATCATTTATTCAAAAATTGCCAAATTCAGTTATTAAATTGCTGGTGAATAGTGATTTTAAAGCTTTATAGATCAAAACACTAATTTAGTTATATATATATATATATATATATATGTATGTACATTTTTATAGATCAAATCACTTTTAAAACTTTTTAACATATTTATGGAACTAATTTCATGTTTTTAAAGATTAAAAATATCCATTTTAAAAGAGTCGAAAATAATATTTTACGAACTGCCAAAACACGACGATTTTGAAAATTTGATTTGGACATATCTCAAACTTTATTAAATGAAATCTTGATTTTCCTCTTTCGTTTGAAAACTATGATTATAAGGGTTTGGAAAAAATTTATTTCGATGATTTCCAACTTATATTTCATTCCACACATTGATTTAAATTTCTTATGTACGAAATCGCGAACTGCGGCTACGCGACGAGCTCATTTTTACTCAATTTTTCAAACTTAATCAAACTTCAAAAAACACATTTAAAAATTTTATATAACATTTCAAACCATTTCAAACCCATATTTACTATTTTACTTGATTCCAAAACAATTTTAACTTTGTTTCTAAGTATTATAATATTATATCATTTTAATATTCAATTTTCTATTTTTTCGTTTACAATCCTTTTATATAATCCATATGATATTTTCATATTATTTTCTTCTTTAAAGAACATTACTTTTCAAAATCAAATCATAAAAATTATTTTACAAATAATTTCAAAACTCCTCCTTCTCAATTTCTTTTATTTCAAAACCAAATTCCAAAAATGATGCTTTGAAGAGGCATAATACTCCACATACGCATATTATTTCAGAGTATAATATGGACTACTTTCATGAATTAACCATGGCTATTTAAAGTAATCATTTCTATTTCATTGGATATGATTTTAACATCATTAGTTATAATAATTCATTTTATCACAACCAAGTTATCAACCAAACACAACCAAGTTATCGACCTATCAAATCAACTAATATTTATCCAAATATTTTAGTTAACAAATTAATCATGCATATCATCATTTAAAATCAATTTAAGTTTTAGAGAAACTAAAGTTAGGATATGTTCTCACTATTATAGCTTTCCCTTTTGAACTCCTTGAAATTATTCTTGCGGTACTCTAGCAACACTTCTCTCCATTTCTCCACTCCAGAGCTTTTTGAACTTACTCCCCCTTCCGTGGGATGCTCGGCCTTGGCTCTTAGAGAGGTGAATGCTTGACAAAGGTGGAAGTGGCGGAGTGGCCATGCACCATAGAAGTGGAAGGGAGTGGTTTGGCACTATTTTGGAAGTGGAATGGTAATGGAAGTGTATGTATATATTATATCTTCCTTGATTATATGTTTACGATTATTTTTCTAGAGAAGAAGAAGCCATTAAAGCTTAGGAAGGAGAAGTAGAAGATGAAGAGGGATGAATGAAATTTTGAAGGTATGTATGTCTATTCATGGTTAGAAGCCTTAGCCATTAAGCTTGCAAATGGACCAAAATGCCATATCCGTCACCTCCTCTAGGTACGGCCGAACCCACCCTCTAGCCCACTCCCCTCCCATGTGCTTTTCTTCTTATGAGTGAGTGACTATGAGTTTGCTTTTTAAGGATGCATTTGTTTATACATAAGGAGCGTATATGCTTACATGCTTAGATATTTCTTTTTGCCTCGATTTGACTAATTTGAATTCAAATATATATATATATATATATATATATATCTGTGTGTGCGCGCGCATGTATATGTATGTTCAAACAAGGTTGCTACAACTTAAAACCATTACCATTTGTCAAACCGTTGTAAATCTGGAATCCGAATAACGATAATATTTTGATGTTTTTGTTAAACTAAACATATTTGTAAACAAAACTTGAAAATAAATTTCAGATCATTTCTAAATAATTAAAACAAGTTTGTTTGAATTACAAAACCATATTAAAATTCATTTGTGAAAATAGAACGTCGATTTGTCAAAGTGCGACGAAGTTGGTATATTTTTATAAAACATGTATATATATATTTATAAACCATTATAAATCACTTATTATCACTATATAACAATTATATGAAGTTTATTAAAGCTATTATATTTATATCATTTAATAAACTTTTAGAAACTTATATTTTCTAATTGCAAAAATGCGACGAAGCTAATTTCTTTCTAAAATGAGTTCATATATTTATAAAATCATTTAAAATGAATTATTATTATCAATATATAATTAATCAAAATGTACTATTTAATATTTAAAATCAATTATTTGAATATCTAATATTCCTGATTTAAGTCATAAAATTACGGGTCGTTAAAGCGGAGCTTTCTTATTAAAGATCAATGGTATTTTCAAATCGAGAGAACTATGTAAATTAGTCACATTGACATTTTCTTTTTGACCTTAGTCATATTAACCAACATAAAACTTTCAAGTGATTCATTCCGTAGTTATCTTATAACTACTTGTACATAACCCTTAGGTGCCCCCAAGTTGTCATGAGTAATACAATACCCAACATTTGGAGAGCGTTACTTACTCTAGTCTCAATGATACATCGAAATCCAGTCTCAATGCATCTTGAATAGAAACATTTAAATTGACGTGTTTTTTATATTGCCATATAATACTCATGACTACAACTATTTTTAATTACTATAAAAAACACGCCATTTATGGATTATGTTAAATATATTTCAAATTAAATATTTAATCATTTATAACACATTAACAAATGTATAACAGAAAGAAAAACACTTTTATTATGAACGAGAATTGATTATTGAGTTAATTAATTAATAATATATTATAGAATTGCCCCTAGGGTATACCTAACTTTATCACTCGACACTTAGGTTTAGCTAAGACTGCATGTCACTTCTTATTATAGTGTGTCATCGGGGAGAACCTACAAACCCCTCAGTGCTAAGGTTCGAGCCATGGCCGCCTATCAGCTTTTTATTGCAGCATGTCACCCAAGAGAACCTTCAAGCCCCTCAACGCTTAGGATCGAGCCAGGACTGCATGTTAGTCATTATTGTAGCGTGTCACCCTGGATAACCTTTAAGCCTCTCATATATTTAGGTTTAAGCCAATACCTCCTGTCAACTCCTTATTGTAGTGTGTCACCCTGGAGAACCTTCAAACCCCTCGACACTTTGGTTCAACCTAGAGTTGCATGTCAGCTCCTTAGTACACTTTGTCACCCTGGAGAACCTTCAAGCCTCTCAGCGCTTAGGTTCAAGCCGTGACCACCTGTTACTCCTTATTGCAATGTGTCACCATAGAGAACCTTCAAGCCCCTCAGTGCTTTGGATCAAGCTAGGACCACCTGTCAATTCTCATTGCAGCATGTCACCATAGAGAAACTTCAAGCCCCTCAGTAGGTTACGATCAGGACCACCTGTCAGCTCCTTATTGCAGCGTACCACCCTGGAGTACCTTTAAGCCCCTCAGTGCTTATGTTTGAGCATGGACCGCTTGTCAACTCCTTATTGCAACATGTCAACCTGGAGAACCTTCAAGCACCAAGGTCCTTTGTTTCGAGCCGGAACTTCCTATCACTCCTTATTGCAATATGGCAATGTGTCACCTTGGAGACCTTCAAACCACTCATCAATTCGTTTCATTCCAAGATCGTCCAACAACAAAGTGATGCACATATAAGTTCACTTTTTACAAGTTCTAACTACTAAATTCTTATGGATGATGGCGCATGTCGCTCTTCTTTCCATTATACCATACACCCACACATGAGTTGTTGAGCCAACCATGCACCATAGTTTGATCCGAGACTTGCATTCATCTAACGATAGGCGACATGTCACTCTAGAGAACCCTCGAACTTCCATGCGCTTCGGTTCGAGCCAGACCTGTCTGCCACTCTATAAATGACTTCTTATCACATAAGAAAACCCATGGGCCAACATGCGCTCCCACTCTACACCATTACCACCTGCCAATTAGTACTTGGTCGACTCTTGGCTCTTATTAATGCCTAATTTTGGCTCGTCGCATGACAATATTAGCACTTAACATGTCTTAAATAGGAAACTTTTTTTTGAAATAATGCGGGAACTTCTGTTGACTGCATGTCTCCCAAGAGAACCTCGAGTAACTCAACGCTCAAGTTCATGCTTGGACCCTCACCAATAAAGAAATATAGTGAAGCTCTACTATCATTTGCCAACCTTGACAATTGGTGAACGACTGAGTTTCTCATTTGACACTCACTTCTGAATCCATTGATCGTAATGGCCTATTAGTTATAATGGATTAGTCAATCCAATGCAGGGGACATTCCTAGATATCCAAGATACGCTACCTAACTAGCTGCAAGCAAATAAACAAAGACAACAACTAGTTTCATAAACTACAAGCTTACAACAAAAAAGATGTGTTCTTATTTAGTTCAAAAGAAAGTGGGGGCACAATACCTGCCCCACTAGACTTATAAAGATTTTCAATCACTAATCAGTTGAAAAGAAGAAAATGAGAATGATAAGGAACAGCAAGCCAATAGTGTACTTTCGATGCATGCCAGCTCGTGTTCTTATCGACTCTTGGACCATGCATAGCTACACCATTGGTACTCCCCTATCATTTCGAATGAACAAGAACTTGCTGAAGAAAACTGATTATGCCGCCATCTTTGAAGTCTTCTACACTGGATCATGCAAGAGATCCTAAAACTATTCCAGACTACCATGCAAGGTGCAGACCAAGACATTGCTCATGGTAGAAGACGTAAGGGCGACAACCACTACTCTTTACACTAAGGCATTGAAGCATCCAAACCTACCTAAGGTCGAGAATATAAGAGCAACAAAGCAAGGAAGCCCCCTAGCATCACATGGAATTATTAGTATAAAAACAACGTTCGATCGCTGCTAGACTTTGGCCTAAGGTTACTGGTCCAAGCTAGAGGAAAGATCTACCTCAAGAAGCAAAAATCCAAGCAGCGGTCCGAACTACAATCGACAAAAACGGTCTAGCACCCGAAGAGCTACCTCCTTCCTTTTAATCTAAATAAAATTTGATAATAATCTAAGTGCTTAAGCAAGATGGGAGAGGAAAAGGAAAAGGAGGATAAAGTTAACTAAATTTATTAATATATAACTGTTCAAAGATTGGATTTGCTAAAGAAATTTCATTTCAATAGCCCCGGAGTTCAAAGGGGAAGAAGATGTGGGTATTTATATACATCTCCCTTTGATTGCAGCCGTCATGATCAAAAAGACAATAAGGAGGTCAATAGTTCAAGAGTGATAAATGATGTGTCACACCATGTGCGTGGATGAAATGACATATCTCTATATGTCTTGCGAAGCACAGCTACCCTAGCCAATGACATAATGCCATGTGGGAAGTGCATTAATTGCATGCCAAAACCATCAATCAATGGAGTATTCAGGATTTTATAAGCCTAGGCTCGTTCACGGGCATGAACTTGGGAGGCAAAATGTTACTAAATTTTTTCGTATGTAAGAAGGTAGACTAATCATGGTATTTTAGCCTGGCCTAGTACGGTCTAGGCCAATTGGGTCCTAGTCAGCTCATAAGCCATCCACGACTAGGGGTAGGTCGACTGGGTTTCCTATATATAACCCAAATCCAACATATGCCTACATCGGATCCCATGCTCAATTGTACGTCAAGCCTCCTCATGTAGCAACCCAAGTGACTAACTTGCCCGTCAAGACAAGGCGCAAGCAAAGCTCAGCCCATCTCTTATTGGCTGACTGACTCTCTCTGGCCCGATTACAACCTAGCTCTACAACATGCTTGCTCAAGCATCTCTCCTTCAGCTATCTCCCTACCGACATAGCTTGAGACAATCTCAACGATGGCGTATCATTGATCCAGCTTTAATGTTGTCGTCGACAACCTAAAACCCATCTCGTCTCACTTGGCTCCACGTGCCCTTGGCTTTCGCTAGTTCCCCATCCTCCTTATGGCTTCAGCATACTAGCATGGCATGTCCGGCCACCTAGGCATATAGGAGAAAAATGACAAGAGGTACAATAATACGTGCCTATTTCTGACAGAAGCACGTTTCATTTTCTATAAGCATACTACATGTACAAGCATGTTTAATATAAAGTATGGCGGAACATACTCCTGGTACAGCTGTTCTATGGACTTTCATTTTAGCCACGCATTCCTTCCTTTTGCTAGTTGTCTTTCGTCAAGTCCATTCAGCTAGTTCAATCACCGGGGTGTGCTTCATGGCTGTTTTGTAGCATGATCTTAGTAGTCCAAGCATCAGTTCAACTACTATAAGAACCCCATGCATGGCCACTCCAAAAAGGTTGAGACCTAGAAGGCTGGGAACCAGAATCCTCCACTGAAATCTCCTGATATAGCAGCTCCCGAAGCCTGCGGCTTCATTTGTCTTAGGAAATTCATCTTTTCTTATTATTCTCTTATAATTCCTTTTAATTGTAAGTGAGCTATATAATAAGAGAACTTTACAGTAGACATAGGCATCTTCATTGAAGACCTTCACCTCTTGGGTCATTTGCCTTTCAATGTTGTTTTCCCTTTATTTTGTCGTCATTAAGCCTAGTGATTAGTAAGCAAACTTTTTTCTCCATAACACATTAGCATAACTCTAAGATTGATGAAAAACATTATCAATAGTTAGTAAACTCGATGTTGTTAAGAAATCTAATGTGAAATAAGGAACTTGTGTTGATTATATGGATTAAAATAAAGCATGCCTAAACTACCATTTTCCCTTTCCAAGGAATGACTAATTAGTAGATGGAATGAGTAGGCATATGTTGTTATCATTCATGAATGCATATTCAAGGAGTAGTCAAATCCCAATGTTTAAACCTAATAAGGAACGTATAAGTAGCGTAACTAATTAGGAACATACTGCTATAATAAGATGCCCTTTAGGCTAAAAAACGCAGGAGCCACATATTAGCAACTGGCAAATAGGATGTTCAAAAACCTGATTAGGAGAAATATGGAAGTATATGTAGACGATATGTTGGTGAAATCCAAAGAAAGGACGGACCATATAAAGAACTTAATGGGATTTTTGAACTATTGTGAAAGTATAAAGTGAAATTGAATTCATAAAAATATTATTTTGGATTCCAAAGTGGAAAGTTTATGGGATACATAGTATGTGCAAGAGGACAGAAGCAAACCCCGACAGATAAAAGCAATCTAAGATATGGTGGATCCTAGAACAAGTAATGATGCGATGAGCTTAAATGGTCGACTAGAAGCACTCAACCAATTTATATCAAAAGCCATCGATTAATGTATTCCATTTTTCGATGTGATAAAAAAGTGAACTTTTGAATGGACTAAAGAATGCTAAAAAGCATTTCATGAGCTAAAAGATCATTTGGTCATGCCCCCATACTCTCTGGCCCAATTGAAGGTGAAGATATGCTCTTATATATGGTAGTATTCAAGCATGTAGTCAGTTCAACCTTTGTAAGAGAGGAATGGAATTTAGTTACCAATGTATTATACGAGTAAAAGGCTAAAGGTTGTAGAAGTAAGAAATATGGCTATAGAAAAGTTAAATAATTTTTAAGCGCTATAAGTCAGAAGTTAAGGTCCTATTGCTAAGCATATGTAGTTAAAGTCTAAACTAACTATCCACTCAAGCAAATTTTTAGTAAACCTAAAATATCTAAAAAGTTAATAAAATAGGTTATCGAATAAAGTCAGCATGATATCAAATATAAACCTCGGGTAGCAATAAAACAACAAACACTAGCTGAATTAATAACATAATGTATGTAATTTTTTAAAGAACAACTTAAAATGGAATGAAAGCTAGAGCTAAGATGGCAACTATTTGTTGATGGTGCATCAAACGATCAAGGAGATGGAGCTTAATAGATGGATATGTAATAATTACCTCAAATGGACATATGAATCAATGAAAGCCAGATTTACTTTAGCCTAACAATTGAAAATTCCTAGAATTGAGGTGTTAACCCAATTTGAGAAACTTTTTAATCCATCCGGTGCTAAGAGAGAGTAATTCTCATGTTAATTCATGTAATGACCCAGAATTTTGGACACTTCGTATTTATATGTCTGAATTATTTAAATATTTGAATCTTGGATTAAATGTTATTAAAATGATTTAATAAGCTCTTTAACACCCTTTTAAATCATAACTAATGACGAGAACTTTTTTTGGAAAAATGTTTATAAAAATACATTCTTCGAAAAGAAATCAATAATGCCACCGAAAATCAGTTTATCGATAAATAACTTTTTGAGCGATATAAGTTGTTTGAACTCTTTTGCATGTAACTAATGATCAAATGTACACATTAGCAACTAATTTCATAAAGCTTGGAATGTTCTATAAAGTTCTAATAGGATAAGAGATATTATCTACTAAGGGTAAAGTGGTAAAATGAATAAAGGAGAAGTGACATAAAATTGTCATGATAAGAAATAATTAATGTCATTAGGGTTTTGAGGAGTTTTTGGTATTTTACCATCATCATTCCTAAGAGTATATAAAAAGGGGTACATCCTTAGGAAATAATCACAAAAATTACAAAGCTTGAGTTGTAAAAATCAATGGCTTCTCTTCTTCTTCCTTTCTTATGTTCCAAAAAGAAGTAGTTGCAAATCAACTCCAAATCACTTCAAACTTTGCGAAAAGGATTAGTAAATTAGAAACCCATCCACCATGCAAAAACATGAAGAAATGAAGCATGCCTCTTCAGCCAAGCATAGGCCATGAGCATATTAGGCAGGTAGGAGGCAAATGAGCAAGGTGAAAGCAAGGAAATAAGGAAGGAAGGAGGTGGTTGCAAGTGGGGTTAGGCTTGGGTTCTTAGATCTTGGTTATGGTTGGGTTAAAGGTGAGTTAACAACTCACTTTAAATGAAAATATAACACATATATGTTGTGTTTGATTGTGTTAAATTTGGTGTGGTTAACTTATGTTACAACATTCGTTTAAAATTCTTACTTTGAAAGTAAGTGACATATGTGATCCATGTACATGGACTTGAACAAACTTGAATGGATTTTAATGAACTTATATTACATGTGACTAGACTTTGAACAAAGCACATAGGTTGTAGATGGACTTTTGTTTAGATCGGACTCAGATTTGAAAGTACACTTATAGCGATAGTCCCTATAGATGTATTTGTGAATTGCCTTATTTTAGGCGATTTCTATGGAACTTGTGGAGAGATCCTTAGGTGTTCCTTGCTATATTTATATTGTTATATATATATACGTTTGTTGCTATCAAAAGCTTGAATAGTAAAAATTTAAGTAACAACTCGAAAACGGCCAAAACATCTCTAGTGCAATACTGCCCCGTTTAACCTTGATTTTTTGACTTCAATTGCTTCAAAAGGACTTTAAGTTTAAGTGCTTTGTTCATTCTTTTTAAAAGTATTTCTTAACTCTTATTAGATTATTTTAAAAGTAGTTTAGATTTATATGAATTTTTAAGAATTAGTTACGAATTTATATAAAAAAGTTGTTTGTGGAAAACACGGTTTTCTCTATTTTCGAGTAAATTACAAAATGATTATTTTTAAGTGATATTTTGTATGAATATTTTAAAACCTATTATATGTATTTTTAGTAGAAAATATCTTATATAAATATCTTGGAAAATATCTTATATAAATATCTTGTTTTAGATTATAAAACAAAAGGTTTAGAAAGGAGTTAGTCGTTACTTAATGGCCAAATGTTTAAATTGTTTAATTACTTATTAGGAAAGCAATTAACTATGCTTAACAACAATAAGCCGACGAAGTAATCCTTTCTATTTGTGAGAGTTAAGATTAATGTCGAGTAAGGACAGAGAAATAGAGCTCTAACCTATTGGTTTCCTCTTAACTGAGGAATAGGTAGGTGGAAAATGTCAAAAAAATATTAATCGAGTTGATTTCTTATTGTTTATGGAAATCATTAATACTATACTTAAAACTAAAAGTCGATGAGGTAGACATTGTTAGTTCCTGAGATGATGGTTTTGATGAAAACAACCTTAGGACTTGTTATAAAATATAAATACTAATATATTTGTCTAGGTATATGTATATGCATGATATATATATATATATATATATATATATGCAGGTACTGAGAATGAAGACTGTACAGTATAAAGATTCAAGACTGATGAATTCAAGATTGTAGAAATCAAGACTGAAGACTCATGAGTATCAGGATTATTAAGAGTTCAAGAGTTCAAGATATCAAGATAAGTAATAGAGTCTCGATTTATGTTAAAACTTCATAATAGCACTAAAATCTTTATTTGGATTTTAGTTGTGGAATGGAATCCACCTTCTCACTTTAATAGTGGGATGGAACCCACGACCTCTTTAGTGGTATGGAACCCACGACCTTCTCTAGTGGAATGGAATCCACGAAATTTTCAAAATGACTTATTTTTAGATTTTTTTCAAAACTATCGTTTTAAAAAGACATTTCTCTCTCAGTTTAAATATTTTAGCCATTATTTAAAAACTATTTTTAATCATATTAATTTCCAAATCATTTCTTGTTTTAAAACTATCTCTTGGTTTTATTGTTTTAGCTTTAAATATCAAAATTTTTATTTATTTAGTTTTTATTACTTTTATATTTCGTAAGATCACTTTCCAAAGGTTTTTATAATCATAAATTATATTTAAAATGTCCGCGGGTGAGGCGTAGTGGAAAGGAGACTTGGGTTCTAGTAAAAGACCCAGGTTCGATTCCTACCATGCGCTTCCCTATCCTATATAAATTTACCAAGGGGTATGGGGGCTTAGATCAGCGGACGACTTTACTATGCCCTCCTCAGGAGTTTACCAGTCCGCTAGGTTCTCCTGGGTTTTCAGAAAAAAAGTATACTCAAAATAGCTTACAAAAGTTCTAAGATTGTTTCGACAAACTTTAGAAAGAAAATCTCTTTAAAACAGAAATCAATTTTCAAAAAATACTAGGGGATGTCGACATGCCTATACCCTCCATGTCGACATGGTAGCCGTAGATTTTAAAATTCAAAATTTCAAAAGAAGGCCTATTTGTCAAAACCTTTCATGAATGGACATGACCGTTATTCTCCTATATATACTAGTAGTTTTCAACAAATTTTTACTTAATATTTCTTTATTTTCTCTTCTCTTTCTCTTCCATTCTTATTTTCAAACATTCTTAACAAAACTCTACTGAAATCCTAAGTGAATCAAACTCTATCATCTCTAGTTTGATTCTCTGCCACTCTTTCTCAAAGATCTCAATGGTATTCAGAGTTATAGGATAATTTGTAATCAAAGATCGAAAGATCGAAGTGTATTGAGTCTCTCTCTATCAAAGTGTGATTGTGACCCATAAATCAATTGGGTGTGATTGTAGCCCGCAAATCAATTAGGTGATCATGTAGCACTACGCCATAAATGGCCTACTGCAACACAAAAAAAATGTTGGCTCAGGCCCGAAAAATGTTGCCATAGGTCTATGGCAACACTTTTAGGGTGATGCAATTTTTGCCGTTGCCTTAGACCTCAAAGGCAACATTTTGACTATCTAAGGCAACATAAGTAATATTGTTGCAATAGAACCCTATTTGGGTCTATGGCAACACCCATAGGTATTTGTAGCAACATTCCAAAATGTTGCTATAGATATGAACTTTTTGAATTTGTGGGGCCCACAATATAGAGCATATTTGATTTTTTAATAAAAATAAATATTTATTTAATAAAATGCTATTGCACAGAATTTGATATTTAAACAGTAATTTATTTAAATAAATATTTTATTTCAACATTTGAAATAGTACAAATTCCTGACTCCACTATTTTACAATTCAATGATATATAACACTGATATTCACATATACAGATATTCCTCACTACATCACTCAGTTCACTCATTACATATGCAGTTTCAATTTATACAAACACCGACACTGACAAATATATGCCGAGCCGAAGGTGAGCCGAGTGCCGAGCCGAAGGCGAGCCGAGAAGCGGGTCCGGGCGCAGCGCCGGCGGGGGTCCGGGGCACCGCAGTCCCGGCGGGGATCGAACAAGTGGGCACCGCCCGATTCATCCGATTTCGAAAGATCGAGCCTTCTTTGAAACCTGTCTTCAAGCTCATGCACATTTGATTTGACTCTGTCTTCAAGCTTATATCCAGCTGTCCAGTCTTTAATACCTGTCACATATAATTCAAAAGCAGTAATCTGGAAAATAATATTTAACTCGAACAGAAAATGAAAATATTTTTGTTATATTATTTGCCTCAGGTATTTGGGTTGTTTCTTTTCATAAGTGCATAAGCCAAACATGAATGCAACACATGGATACAAGGCAGTATGGAAGACAGCAAGCAACAGTTCAAGCAAAAATGCACAAAGGAGAAGCCAAGTGCACAAAGTAGTACTCAACACAGCAAGCAACATAACATGACCAAGAAATGCATGTACATGGATGAACATACATGCATCATAAGGCTTGGTACAAGAAACTACTCAAGTGCAACTACTCAAGTGCAAGTTCATACTCAAGTGCAGCCAGATATGTAGACAAGCCAAAAAAACGGACACGGCACAAGGTCAAACCCGAGTCATCGACTGGATTCAACTCAGGGCCAAGCAACCAACAAAACAAACAAGAACCAGGTTCAGCAAAATATAGACAAGCCAGTGCAAGAAACACAGCAGTACACATAGGCAGCCCATCAAGCAAAAACAGTGAATGCATCAGGCATGTACAAGAGAAACCTAGGCAGTAACATGATATACAGAGGACTTGGAGCATCAGTTCATGTTAAAGAACAAGGTTAGCATGGTACCAGTTCAGTCCAGACCAAGCAAAACCAACAAAGCTCAACACACATATGTTTGTATTCATCATTGCAATCCAACATACCAGATTTCTCAAAGTCCAACAGAAAGATTAAACACGAGATTATAGGAAATAAAGCATATAAATAAATCCCAATTCATCATCGGCAAAAGCGTGCGAGTGTAACCAAAATCAAGAATATTCAAGTAAACCAGAAGGCAGAAAACATACCAAATAATATCACATCGCACCCGACGACGAAGTCAAAGCAATTCGAGCAATCAATCAAGGAGAACGAAGGAGCAAGCTACCAGGAACGTTTCTCACACTAGATTTGATCAATCAGAGCATCAAAGCAACTGGAATCGCGTGCCCTAGTTTTCACCGAAACCAATTCGACTACCCCCTGCCACTCTGACATCAGGCCCCAACCACGAAATTGCAACCAAATCAGCAACTCCTTGAACCATCGCAATCCCACAGCCTTACCTCGAATCACCAGAATCGCCAAAAACCTGAACAAAATCGCAAATCCGGAAGTAGTGAGGAAAACTGACGCGAGGCGAAAGAAAATAACGGAAATTGATATGGCCGACAAGGGATAAAATCAAAGCCAGTTATTCTCCAGATCGAAGAAATAAGGAGGAGCGGCGTCATTTTTTTTAAAGTCGGAGGAATAAAAATTAGGGATTGGAAAATTGGGGGTGAGAAACGAAAGCGGATGAGTGAAAAGTAAAGCGGGAAATGGAAATTGGTAAGGTGTGGATCGATGGTGTGAATCAACGGTTGAGATTTTGTTTTAAATGGTGGTGTGGATCGCTGAGGTGTAATTTTTTTTTTAATTTTTTAATCTGATAACATCTATGGCAACACTATATAAAAATGTTGCATCGTGTTACACTTGTTTAGCTAGAGCAACACATTTCTATGGCTAAGGTAACACCAAAAATACAACGTTGCAGTAGGACCAAAATTCTATAGCTATCGCAACATTTTAGCTGGCAACACCTTGCAAAAATGTTGCAGAAGGTCATTTATGGCGTAGTGTAGCCTGGTTAAATGAAGAAGTTTGCCCTGGACTTGGAGACAAGAGGGTGTATCTCATGGCCTTGAAATCGAGGTTGTAATATCGACATTATATTTGAAAAGAAATCTGCATAAGAAATTATGTGGGACTGGATGTAGAGTAACTCCAAACCAGTATAAAATTATGGTGTTATCTTTCCTTTACTGCTTTTATTTAATATTTGCATCTGTGTCTAGTTCTGTGATTGTCTTTGTGTTTGCGAATTGCATCTATTTGGGTTTAATTTGAATAGATTTCAAAACGATTCATAAAATTAATTAAACACTATTCACCCCCCTCTAGTGTTAATTCTGCCTTAACATTCATAATCCGCATTTCCTACATTTGGTATCAGAGCATTGATTTTCAAAGTTATCATAATCTGAACTTTGAAAAAGTTTAAAATGGCAATTTTTGGAGATTCTGTTAACACTAGTTCAAAACTCTCCAAATCATCATTGTCTCATAAGTCTGCATATTGTTATTATGGAAAATCAAGTTATCTACTGTATTGGTGTGTTGTGCAGGAACATATGTGTTATATGGATTTTGAAGAATCAACACTCAATGCAAAAATAGTGCAAATCAAGAAAAACAAATGGATACTTGATAGTGGATGTTCAAGACACATGACTGGTAATCCAGAGATACTGAATGACATAATTTATGAAGATGGAGTACTGGTCAACTTTGGAGACAATTCAAAAGGATATGTGATTGGCATCGACAATGTCAGTAACTCTAAAACTCCTACTATTTCTGATGTTCTGTTAGTTAGGAATCTAAAACACAACTTACTTAGCATAAGTCAACTATGTGACAAGGGCTAGAAAATTAAATTTGAAAAGGATAAGTGTTACATCGAAGATAATAAATCAAATATTATCTTTGAAGGAATTAAGAAGAAAAATATTTATATTCTCAGTATGAAAATCTCAAATGATAACCTATGTCTTTTGGCTAATACAAGTGACCCTTGGATTTGGCATAAAAGATTTGGGCATTTGAATTTCAAACTCTTATCTAGACTTTCAAAACTTGATCTAGTAAGAGGACTTCCTAAAATGGATTTTAAAGTAGATAGTATATGTGATGCATGCCAATTAGGAAAACTTAGGAAGAGTTTATTCAAATTGAAAGATATGATTTCAAGTTCAAAACCTCTTGAGTTACTTCATTTAGATCTGTTTGGTCCATCTAAAATTCAGCCAATAAATCACAGTAAATATGTTTTTGTAATTGTAGTTGATTATTCTAGATTTACATGGACAATTTTTCTGAAACATAAAAGTGATGCTTTTGATTTATTTAAAACTTTTGCAAAAAGAATTCAAAATCAACTTTCTTTAAAAATCAAAACTATTCGTAGTGATCACGGTGGAGAATTTGAAAATGAAAATTTTGAGAATTTCTGTAATAAAAAAGGAATAACTCATAATTTTTCTTCTCCAAGAACTCCACAACAAAACGAAGTGGTAGAGCGTAAAAACAGAACGATTCAAGAGTGTGCAAGAACTATGCTTTCAGATAGCAAATTACCAAGAAATTTTTGGGCTAAAGCAGTTGCTACAGCTTGTTACATTTTGAATAGGGTTTTAATTAGACTTCTAACCAATAAAACACCATATGAACTTCTTTTCAATAAGAAACCAAAGGCATCTTATTTTAAAGTTTTTTGAAGTAAATGCTTTATTCTAAATACAAAGGACAATTTGGATAAATTTGATCCTAAATCCGACAAAGGAATCTTTATCGGATATTCTAATAGAAGTAAAGCATATAGAGTTTTCAATTTAAAAACTAACACCATTGAAGAAACAATGCATGTATCTTTTGATGAAAATTTCAAAGATTTTGTTCAAATAAATGATGAAGATGATTTTGTTACTTTAAATAATGAATCAAATGAAACAAATTGTGAAACTGTTCATCCTAATAAATGGTCAGGATTTTAAAAGATCATCCTATAGAAAATGTTATCCTGCCTTTTGGCAAGGCCGTGATACCAAGGAATTGATCGGAAATCAAAGACAGTTCATCCCGAAAAGCGGTTATACACAAGTTCGCTATGGATGCCGGTAAATTTTGCCCGAGTCCGGATCGAGCTACAATTAACATGACATGACAATCAAAGCCACAGAAGCCAACGTTCCAAATTTCAAGTCAATCGGAGTTTGTATACTCAAGTAATGGATCGATCAAATTCTGTGAGAAGCACGTTCTGTTCGTATCCATCATTTCGCATCGACCCATTTCGTATCCATCATACCTATTCCACCTCGTATCCATCACGTCCGCTCTATTTCGTATCCACCAACTGAGGAGATTTCATATCACTTCTTGTACACAGTTCGTATCGATCATCCTGTACACAGTTCGTATCGATCATCTTATACACAGTACGTATCGATCACCAACAAATGATACGAAACAACACTTAAAAGTCGTCGATACGAAATCGATCTTGAATCGATACGAACAGTTTAAGTTTATATCGATACGACTTGGAGTGGAGGCTATCGATACGAAGCGGTCAATATGCCATCGATACAAAGTGGCTTCAGGGATCGATACGAAGGGAAGTGTAGTAAAGCGATATGAAGAGAATACGTAAAGATGGATGACTCGGTCACTCGGCATAAAAAGTGAATCGATCCTAAAAGTTAGCTTGCGTGCAACCTCATAGGGGCTTGCTGCCAAATTTTCATAGGGGCTTGCGTGCAACCTCAGGAGTGTTCATGATCGATCCCGACTCGATTGGCCTAAATCTTGATCGATACGAATTTCATTCGTATCGATCACGGATCAAGTCCAAACGACTGAGGATCGATCGCGTGGGCCCACCCACGTGAGAGAAGAGGTCTTCTGAGATCTGGGTGAGATATTTGCTGCCTATGCCTATAAATAGCAGCCCACGACCTACTGAAAAAGGACTTTTGGCTTTTCTACGTCCAGACTGCTGAAATTACTATTGTACTTGAATTCTACTATTGTAACTCTTTGTAACCAGCAAGCAAAAATCAATAAAAGTCAGCCATTTCATAGTGGACGTAGGCCATACGACGAACCACTCTAAATCTGTGTGTTTCTTTGCGTTTCTTTCTGTTTATCGATTGGTGTGTTTGTTAGATCTTCCTCATTTTCCATTTACATTCTTCATTTTATCTCTTCAAACACATCCGAAGAGGGTTGTGCTCAATTTTGGTACAAACACTTTGGTGCTTTCACTGAGAAAACCAGTTTTCTCCTGCTCATTGGATCTACCCCAATATCGGATTGCAAAAATCTAAGGAGAAGATCCAGATTTCATGTCCAGAAGTTCTTCTATCCTATTCAGATTTGTATCAAGTCTAGGAGAGAGCTTCGCTATCCACCATGGTCAACACTAGGACTACGTCAACAGCTGCAGATCCAGAAGGACGAGATAGACAGAACCCCGCGTAGCTTCCTCCTACCGACCAGAATGCTGCTTGACCTTCAGATCCGCAAGGCCCTATCACCAGGGAAGAGTTCCAACTGTTAATGAAAGAGCTGACTCAAAACTGCTAGCAGCTTACTCAGCAACTCCGTGCCAACGCGGAATTGACCAATCAACTGAATCGTCAAAGACGAAGGAGATCCAAAAGGGATCAGGCTTCCTATCATCCATTGAAAGTTCAGCCTCTTCAGACTTTAATCACAGATCCACACGACCACGGCTGGATGGAAGCTATACACAGGCTATTGGACATCTGCGCACCTTGAATCTTGGGCAACCGAGAGTTGGCCCGTCAACCAGCCACCAAACCGGACCCTCCTCTCGAGGAGGTAATGTTCCTTATTATACTACTGCGACCGCGCTACCACCACTGCTACTAAGTTGGAAGTTGATGCTCGGAACCGAACGGATCCGGCCCACCGTCAACACAACTATACTCCTAAGCCTTATGTCCCAGAAGACCTAGAACCAAGGAGGCGAGACATGGACCATCGACTGGCCCATCCTCGCATTGTGGAACCCGATCACACCTTGGCTCTGCATGCCCAGAACATCCAAATGCCGGATGTCCCGACAATGATCCGCCAGATGATCCACGAAAGTCGGGGCCTCACCAATGACGACTGGGGAATATCTCGGAGTCATACCCCTTTCACTGATGATATACTCTACGTTGAACCGCCCCGGCGATTCAGAATGCCAACTCTACCTATTTATGAAGGGAGTTCTAATCCTAACCAGCACATTCTAAAGTACGAACGGTTAATGAATGTGGCACGAGCTGATGATGCGGTCAAATGCCGAAGTTTCTCGATCTCCCTAGGGGGCATAGCAACTATGTGGTTTACTCGTTTGCCACATCGATCTATCTCGTGTTTTGACCAGTTGGCAACGAAGTTTGTTGAACAGTTCCACATGCATGTCACAAGGCCGAAAGATGTTAATAACTTGTCTAGTGTCACTCAAGCTCCCGGAGAGACACTCAGACGTTATCTGGAGAGGTTTTACGCTGCATGCACTGAGATTAGTAATCCCAATGATAACTCAATTCTGATGGCACTGACTAAGGGGATCTATCCCGATTCTGAATTTGGCAAATGGTTGGCCAGAAAACCTCCCGCGTCATTGCACAATTTCTATTCCAAGGCAGCCCAGTTTTTGAGAAGGGAGGATGCGAAACAGTCTAGGAAAAAGGATGACGTAGGACCCAGTGTGGAAGGAATCCAAAGCAATGTCGCTGTTAAACAAACCGGGGAGAGTTCCGGAAAGGTGCAATTAAACAGACAGAATAAACAAAATCAACAGAAAGGCAATGGAAATCAAAACAGAAAACGATGACGGACAACATCGTATTCTAGAGCAGGGATGCCGACAAAGTCGAAGCCTCAACCATTGATCCACTTGTCATTTCAACTCAAATAGGTCCTGCTTGGATGAGGAGGATCTTGGTAGACAGTGGAAGCTCAGTGAACATATTGTTTAAGCGAGCTTATGATCAGATGAAAATGGAAGCAAAGGATTTGAAGCCTTGTCAATCTCGCATTCATGGCTTCAATGGAAGTGCAACTATACCCACTGGGATGGTGGAGCTACCAGTGGAATTGGGAATTGGAGAACGCCGGAGAGTCCGGATATTACAGTTTGTTGTACTGGACATAGACTCGCCATACAATGCTTTTTTGGGCCGACCGGCCCTAGCCGAGTTCAGGGCAGCCATTGCCCCTTGGTGTCTGACTTTAAAATTCCCTACTGACAACGGAGTTGGAGTCGTTCAGGGAGACCAGGCCGCTGGACGAGCCTGTTATGTTGCCGAGCTACGGGAAGCGCATTGAAAAGAAAAAGGAGAGGGCGTAGAGGAATCTCTCTCCGTCCGCTTTGCGGAAAATTGAAAGCTAACGCCTGGGCCTAGGCCCGGGCACCCCAACCAATTCCCAAGAGATCTTGACCCGAGAGATACCAAAAGTAAAGAAAAAAGTAACGACAGTCAAGCTTCCCCGACCGAGCTGATGATCGATGTTCCGATCGACGATAATGACGATTCTAAAATGGTAAAGATTGGATCTCAGCTAAGCCAACAAATGCAGGAGGAATTGGTTGAATTTCTCCGGGCATTGTTTGTATGGACGCATTCCGACATGTGTGGAATCTCTCCGGACATCGCGAGCTACACATTGAATATTGACCAGCGGCATGTCCCGGTCAAGCAGAAAAGGCATGGTATGGATCCAGAGAAATTTGCCGCCCTTAAGGAAGAGGTAGATAAGCTCAAATCGAACGGGTTTATCCGAGATGCACTATATCCAGAATGGGTGTCCAATCCTGTAGAAATGGAGAACATGCGTTGATTACTTAGACTTGAATAAAGCTTGCCCTAAAGACAGTTTTCCACTTCCCCGAATCGATCAGCTCGTAGACTCCACGGCTGGACATGAACTCTTACCCTTCATGGATGCGTATTCTGGCTACAACCAGATACCCATGCACTTGCCTGATCAGGAGCATACCGGTTTCATCACCGATCTGGGACTTTACTGCTACAAAGTCATGTCATTTGGACTCAAGAACGCCGGGGCAACCTACCAACGGCTAGTTAATCGAATGTTCGCTAACCGGATCTGAAAAACCATGAAGGTATATGTGGACGACATGCTTGTGAAGTCGCGATTCTCCACTGATCATATCAAAGACCTGGAATCAATGTTCAACATCCTCTGAGAGTACAGAATGAAACTCAACCCGTTGAAATGTCACTTTGGGGTCGCGTCTGGAAAATTCCTTAGATTTATCGTCAATGCTCGAGGAATTTAAGCCAATCCCGAGAAGATCTGGGCAATAAGAAATCTTAAGACTCTAAGGACTATAAAGCAGGTTCAGAGCCTCAACGGAAAAGTAGCAGCACTGAGCAGGTTCATTTCAAAATCCACCAACAAATGCATTCCCTTCTTCGACCTAATCAGGAAAGGGAAACGAAATTTTGAATGGACTACAGAATGCGAGGGCACAATCCGAGCACTGGTGCAACACCTGTTCACACCACCCATTCTGCCAAAGCCTATTGATCACAAGAGATTGTACATCTACTTGGCGGTGTCCGAAAATGCAATCAGTGCCGCCCTAATTCGAGAGGAAGACAGGATACAACGGCCAGTCTATTACATTATCAAACGACTAACTGGAGCAGTGAGAAATTATCCGAAGCTGGAAAAGCTGGTTTATTGTGTTGTCATTGCCTCAAGGAAGCTTCGCCCATATTTCCAGGCTCATCCTATCACCATCTACACCGACCAGCCGTTACGACAGGTCCTTACGCGGCCTGAGACGTCTGGTAGGTTACTCAAGTGGAATATTGAACTGAGTCAGTTCGACATCACTTACACACCAAGGCGAGACATTCAAGGACAATACCTAGCAGATTTCATCACTGAATTCACTATCCCGAAGGACTCGCCCGAAACCAATGAATCTCCTAAATATGTCTGGAAGCTACATACTGATGGTGCATCAAATGACCGCTGCTCAGGCGCCGGAGTTGTACTTGAAACTCCTGAAGTCCGATTTATATGCTATGACTTAATGTTCATTTTCGTGCAACTAATAACGAGGCCGAATATGAAGCCATGCTCACGGATTGAGACTTGCCAGAGATTTTAGAATTATTGCTGTAGAGATTTACTATGATTCACAATTAGTCGTGTGTCAAGTTCGGGGAGAGTACTAGGCCAAAGACCGAAGACTGGCTGCTTATCTTGCTCTAGTTCAGGAATATTGGATCAGTTCGATTATTATGCCATCTATTGCATACCCCAAGAACGCAATCAGAAAGCCGATTCCTTAGCCAGTACCTGTGAGGCCCAGCAAATCGGACTCGTTCCTGTGGAAACATTATCTTCCTCGAGCATCGATCAAATGCAAACAGACTAGGCGTATGAAATCGTTCCCGATAATGAGTCATGGATGACTCCGTTCAGAAACTACCTTGAGCATGGGACCCTGTCGGAGTGCAGGAATGAGAAAAGACAAGTTCTTCGAAAGGCTTCGTGGTTCACTATTCAAAATGGAGTCATGTATAGAAGAGGGTACTCTGTTCCTTTACTCCGTTGTATCACCCACGATGAAATCAAACGAGTATTGCATGATGTACACGAAGGAGAATGTGGCGATCACACCGGGGGGCAAGCTCTTGCCAAGAAAGTGCTCCGATATGGATATTATTGGTCGACTGTAAATCGCGATGCATCGGATTATGCCAGAAAATGTGACAGATGTCAAAAACATGCTCGGATTCCAAGAGCTCCGCCTACCGAAATAACTCAGATGGTCAGTCCATGGCCGTTCGTAGTATGGAGCATTGACATTATTGGTTCTCTACCTCTGGCCAAAGGTGGTGCGAAGTACGCCATTGTTGCAGTCGATTACTTTACCAAATGGGCGGAAGATTAACCCCTTGCTACTATCACAACAAAGAAAGTGATCAACTTTGTGGTGTGCAACATTATCTGTCGATCTGGTCTCCCAGATGCCATCATCACCGACAACAGGGCGCAATTCGACAGTGTTGAATTTAAGGATTTCTGTCAACGATTCCACATTCAGAAGAAGTTCTCCACAGTTGCACACCCTCAAGCGAATGGACAAGTTAAAGCTATTAATAAAGTTATAAAGTCCATTCTGAAGAAACGACTGGAAAAGGCCGGAGGCAAATGGGTCGATGAACTTACTATGGCTTTATGGGCTTATCGGACAACTCACAAATCCGCAATCGACCACACTCCATTCTCTCTTTCCTACGGCTCAGAAGCTGTTTTCAAGTCGAGATGGAAGTACCTTCTCATCATGTGACATATTATGATCCGAAGATGAATGCTATATTACTTGCTGAATCCCTTGACTTATTGGATGAGAAGTGTGAAGAGGCTGATTTGAGGGCAGCCGCATACCGAAGTCGAGTCGCCCGATTATACAATGCCAAGGTCCGACCCCGAACCTTCGAACTCGGAGGTCTCCTCCTTATGAGAATTTACCCGGTTCCTTCACATATGAAACCAACATGGGAAGGTCCGTATGTCATCGAATGAAAGCTCAGAGACGGCACATTTAAATTATCGACCATTGACGGTCTTACTCTGCCGAGAGCCTGGAACAGCGATAGCCTTCGTCGCTACTACACATAATAGGCTTTGTTTATTTATTCAGTCTACTTTTCATTTGCAATTTGTTTATGCATTTCGAAATATGAATTTGTTATAAGGCAATTGACTCTGCCGTATTTTCTTATTTCAGTAATAAAATGCAATCTCTTTGAGCCAGAGCAGTGATTTTTAAATGCGTCATACGACCATCACAATGCACGGAGAGTTAAGTTCCATCCTACGGTGGGACTTATTCAAATAGGGAGTGACTGTGATACGACCAGTCACTCGCTAAGCGAAACCCAAGCTCGGGGGCAAGTCATCACACTAAAGCCAAAAAAGGATTGATACACGACAATCTTTTAACTAACTCCAGATTCCTAGAGTGCGAACTAGAGTATAAACATGCAAATGCGGGCTCGAAGTGGGTGGATCCGTCGACCTAACGACTTCGCTCGCGTTTAAACCAAGTTCGAGGAGGATGGAACCGTCCATCTAACGACCTCACTTGTTAACTCAGGGTGGATGTGATCTGACCATCCGCGATCCTAATACACCTGTCGTTCCCGGAGTGCGAACGAAGTTCTGAAACCCATAATAGATGTGATTGACCGTCTGTTAACTAACTCCAGATTCTCAGAGTGTGGACTAGAGTATAAACATCGACTAACTCTAAATCCTCAGAGTGCGGATTTGAGTTTAAACACAAACCAGGTGTGAATCGACCACCCGTAGGACAACTCCGAGCCCCCGGAGTGCGGGCCGGAGTATAAATGCAAAGTGGGTGTGACTGACCACCCACGAGTCAATCTAAGTCCCCAGAGTGCGGATGAAGTCCTAAATATCAAACGAGCGTGACCGACCGCTAGTGTGCGAGTACAATCCCCAGAGCGTGGATGCAATCACCAATAGATGAGCGGGTGTGATTCGACCATACGAACTCGTCTTGTTTCAGCCTCGATTTAACAGAATTGGGCTTGTTATATTAAAGGCAAAAAATGATGGCATACCGATCTTTTAAATTTGTCCTCGAGGCTGGGGGCAGAACTTGAGTACCAACTACGGATTGAGACAGTGCAGCATCGGAACTCAACTTAACGCTCGATCGTGATCCGAAGCCTTGCTTCAGAACTTAGCGACTAAACCCGGGTCCAATTCGAAGACTAACATTCCACAAGTACATTGAATGGAAGTTTGAACGCTGAAATACTTAAGTGAAACAAACACAAACTGTACTAAAGACAAAATGGAATTCTATTTCAACTATTCTTTGGAAGAGAAGGATAAGTACAAAATTATTCCAAAAATCCTACTAGCAGAGGCCGAACGCGCATCTATACACGGCCTACAAAAAGCAAAAAGGAATGCCTATTATTTCACTTTCTTCTTCTTCCCCCTCGGCGTTGACCCGCTGGAGCTACCACTTGGATGCCTCTTTGAGCCCTTGCTATTTGGCGGTTAATCTCCAGTCGGGGGCATTATGATAACTTCCTCCTTCGAACTCACATGGATTGGAATGCTTCCTGAAGGCGGAGTCGGAGGGACAGGATCGATGTTAGAAGACGGAGGGGGCACACTGGTGTCAACGACCGTGCCTCTAGGAGAAATCATTCGCAAAGGGGCTGGACCAGGTCCCGCCCTTCCACCTCCAAAGCCACTGCCCCGCGCAGTTGCTTCCATCTCGGCGTTAATTTCAGCCATTATCTCCTCTTCGTGGACTGTTTGGGCATCACTGGGGATGCTAGCAGTTGGGCCTGAGGAGCTGATCACAGGTGCGCCTCCACCCTTGACGAATGGCAGATCGGCAAAAGGGTCACTTTGATGACCGAGAAGTTCCTCCATCATCTGCTCATCAAAGGTAAGAGTGTTCCCTTGTGCTCCATCGGTCGGTGCAGTGGCCATTGTCGTGGTCGCTTTCGTTATGATGGCCTCCTGCTCATGATGCGGCTCTTGAGTTGTAGGAGGCGCGATAGATGTAGCTCCTATCATTGAATAGAGACAAAGAAAAAGAGTTAGCGATTACTTCAATTAATGTTTCCAGCTTTGAATGAACGCAAGAAATGTTCAGAATACCTTCCTCAGATTGGCTCGTGGGTGGCGGAGCACCTTCAAAAACCTGCTCGCGAGCTGGAGACAACTGTGGTTGATCGGGATTATATGCAGGAATAGACTGAGGATTAACTACAGGAGTAGACTCAGACAGGGTTGGCACAAAAGTTTCAGAACCTGCATCATGGCGCTCAACACCAGAATCCTCTCCAGTCTTCAAGTGCTGGGTATCGAGTTTCTCCTTTTCATATGTAATAGTGATGTCGTGGAGAACTCCTCTCTCATCTTCACTCAGCACCTTGTTCTCTAGTTCAAATTCATCAACAGATTCGGCTTGATGCTCAGCTTTCTCGTCTTCCACCAAGCGGCCCCAAGCATTATACAAGTACCGATGGATAGTTATCGAGCCAGGTTAGGTTTTGGTACTTCTGAAATTTGGCATTGTATGTGATAAGAAGATCTTCGATATCAGCCTCCAACCTGGTCTCTGCCATCTTCACTTCATTCTCAACCCTGGCCTCGACTTCCTGAATTTTAAGCGCGGACGCATCCCTCTCATGCCTAAGCACCACAGCTTGTTAACACGCTTCTTGGGCAGCTTTATTTGCATCGTCTTTCTCTTTGATTATTTCAGCAAATTTGGCTTAAGATCTTCAAGCTCTTTAAGCGCCCCATCACGTTCGGCCATGACTGTGGTGGTCCGATGCCCCATCTCCTCGACCAGGGCTAAGTGCGCCCGCCTCATTTCTTCCATTCGCCTAGTGGCCTCATCAGCCCTTGTGTTGGCCTCTGTCTCTGAGTTTCTAGTGAACTATCTCTCCACATGTAGCACCTGAATTATGCGGTCGTTTTGAGCGAGATCGGTTTCTAATTTCTAAATCGTTTTCGCCCGCTCGAAGGCCACCGCCGATGCTTTGTCTGTGGTCTTCATCCACTCCCGATATTGGCTGTAAACATCATGGATGTAATCGTGCATAGTTTGTTCCACCTCAACTGGAATTCTCTTTAAATGCAGAGGGAAGATGAAGCCATCAAAATAGATGTTTGGAAAATCTTTTTTCAACTGGGCGATTCTGATCGCTCCCTCCCCTGTGGGATCGGTGACAGCTTGCTCAGTGATAATGGGAGCTTTGGTTTAAGTTCTTCGGTGCTGTGAATCAAACCCTTATACTTGAGTAGGTGGTCTTTGGCATGAAGGTTCCAAGGGTTGTTTACCATGACCAGAAGGTTGTGTTGGGACTCGAGGTGGCGGAGAGCGTGATCAGGAGCGAAGCCTGTATTCTTTGTCTCTCTCTATGTCCCTCTCCCTTTCATAATGCTCTTGGCTAGAATAATCGCGATCGCGGTCTCTATCTCCTCCCTTCTGCGGGACTCATAGTATGACCTGGATGACTGGCGTGCCGAGTGAAGGCTACTGAGCATGGATTCTCGCCTTGACATCGTATCTATAAACTAGAAAGAGAAGCATAGTTAGTAATCTCCGAAAATGAATAGCTTATGATTGGAAATTGTGCAGTGCCGTGAAATTGTATGTATGCATGTGCAAAAACCCCCCGACCAACCGGTTGTGTCGGCCAAACTCGTAGGAAGTGACTCGCCTAAATCTAAAGCGATTTGAAGCCCTTCCAACCCGGTGTCGTGTTGCAGCGACACATAGTTAGGAATTGGAATGTCGGCGAGTCCTTCAAAAGGATTCTCCATTTGTGCGAAAGGAGTTTCCAAAATTCTAACACCGACGCCTGGCAGGGACAACACCATGGATTTCCATCTTGTGGACTTATAAAGCTTATGAGCAACTGCCTTGCCTTTCCTCCTTCCCTCTAAATGCAGTGAACTTTCTAGGGACCCATCTACGGGTTCGTCTTCGATGGGCGTATCTTCTTCATCGCCCTCCTTAGAAATTACAATCTCAGGCGCCTTACTCTTCACCCGTCTCACCGGGGCTGCCCTAAGCACTCCCTCAAGTCTTATGCTCTGGTCTTGATCAATCAGCCCAACGACCCTCAAATTTTCATCTGTCAGTACCGAGTCAATCTCTCTCATCTCATCAGGCACCTCTTGAAGGATCCGCACTATTTCTCTGAATTGGGCACCTTCGGGTCGTGGAATTGCGGCTGTAGTGAAAAGGAAATATTAGATTCAATGTTGATTACAACTACCTCGTAAGCCACTAGAGGAATTGCGACACTTACGTATAACTAACCACCTTCTAGCAAACCCTGGCAGGCATCGAACGTAGAACCACTCCGTCTTGAAGTAGCTAAGCCTGGTCCAAGATCCAATCACCACTTGGCAATTCCTGACTGCCTCTAGGAATGTGAATGATGGGTTATCCCCCCGACTCTTGACATTGAACAAGAAGCTGACTTCCTCCGGTGTCGGGGGCCGTAAGAGATGCTCCATGAAGACAATGAGTAAACTATTCAACAATGCATATCCGTTTGGATGCAACTATGACAGAGCGATTCCAAAGTAAGATAACACCTCCTGGATGTATTGGTTAAATGGAGGAAGTGTTCTAGCTGTGCACAAATGTCTGTTAAAGGCGGTGAACCCTTCTGGGGGATATGTGGCCAATCATTCGGTCCTAAGAGCAGAACGTCATCTGACGATAGACCGTGTCTTAAGCAGATTCTCCCCAACATATCTTTGGAGACGTTAGATGGTACAAAATCTTGTGGATTCCCAACAAAGATTGCTCTTAGCAGCTCATCTGGAGCTGGAAATATGACTTCGGCCGCGATGGCCGACATCTCTATTATCGGAGGAGATGAACTTTGAGCCTCCTACTGTTGTGAACTCCCGGGTTCCATAACTAATCAACTCAGTAAAACCCATCATTAGATGATAATAAGCCCGTGTGTTCCCCGGTGTGAAGTGCATGAATGCGTTGTGCAGTGCTATATAATGCTTAAGAAATTCTACAGAATTTGAGAA
Source organism: Allium fistulosum (assembly GCA_030737815.1). NCBI lineage: Eukaryota > Viridiplantae > Streptophyta > Magnoliopsida > Asparagales > Amaryllidaceae > Allium > Allium fistulosum. Next base: position 1,269,017,126 of record CM060905.1, on the reverse strand, counting down.
AATGTTCGAACGATAAGATTTCAAGATTCAACCGGAGCGACCGTCATCGCTGACCGTCACAACCATGCCATTCAGACTTCGAAGATCGATCCTAGTTAATGTTCGTCAAATTTCATCAAGTTACAGTTCCATCGACAAGCTTCGATATGCAGTCAAGTATGTAGTGAAAAGGTAGAGTCCAATTATGCAAGACGGAAGCTCGTCAGAGTCGTATGTTCAAGTATACAAGGTGCTTCGAATTCATCGAGATTCTACTCGAATCGATCACCAAGATTCCAATTCATATCGGTCAAGGAGGCAACTCGTATCCATAAAAATATGCGAGGTCAAATCGATCATCGACCAAGGATTTCATATCGATCTCCAACATTGGATTTCGTATCGATCTCCAACATGGGATTTCGTATCGGTCGCATACAGTGGGCGTTCGTATCGATCCTTGGCTCCTCGACTTCGTATCGATTGCTTCAGATCGATACGAAGTTCCACCACACCAGATCGATGCGTGACTCCTCCCTCATTGATACGACATCGTGACTGAGGGTCCTTCCAATGATTCTTTTGTATCCATCATCACTTCTTCTTCCTCAAACAACCTGAACGCCGTTCTCTCCTTTCTCGACCTTGCCCCGACCCAACTTCGGCATCAACCACGCCGAAATTGGCCGCAAATTTGGACTAATTGGCGTTAAAACTCAAATCTCATTGTTTTAAGGTTGATTTAATTAGTCGATTACCTATTTTAAAAGTTTGGGTTGAGGGATTAGTGATTTAAGCGGTTTCAAGATGAAGGCAGTTTCTTTTTCTCGGTCTCTCTATCGACACGAAGGCTGGGAGTAAAATGAGAAGCAAATAAAAATTGGTTAAGTATAAAACGTATTTATATGGATACAAAACGAAGAAGGAAAAATGATTCGTCTCCCAGTTATGACAACCGGTTGAAAGCGGTCTCCTATGTCATTGATACGAAGCATTGTTCGAATCAATCCTTCTGCATTGGCCGAGAATACAACAGTTGTTCATAACCATGGACCCGAATCAATCTGGAGCATGGTCGTTCAAATCCATTGATGATTCACCGATACGAGGAGAAAATTTCGTATCCATCATTTCAAGGACCACAGGATTTCGTCTCCATCGATACGAATAATACTCGGAGGACCGGTTGGACTGTTCATATCCATCATAAGTCCATCGATACGAAATCACAACCTCGTGTCCATCATTTTAGAGATCACCAAGAGTCACAACCATCAATACAAAATGTTTTGTTCGTGTCCATCAACCTAAAGCCCGCAAGAATTCGTATTCATCGACACGAACAAGACAACAGAAACGTGTTTGGACCATTCCAACCCATCAGCACTCCATCGATACGAAGTGCCAGTTTTGTATCCCTTTATTCAAAGACTCTGAGATTCATGCCCATCGATACGAATTGCATTGAGAATCCAACCAAATTCGTGTTGATCACCATCGATACGAAGAAGATTTTTCAGCTTCTCAAAGTCGATCCAGGAGAGGATCGATACAAGGGGATAATCTAAAAATGACCATCAAGTGTCGTTACAACTCGAATTTCACATCGATCCAGGAGAGGATAGATACAAGATTCGATAAAAAAATTGAACTGACAACGACTCGTGAATGTGCGAACGTTGACGTGGGTCAGGTTAACATACGTTCATGTATGACGGACTAACATCCAATTTTCAAAGCCTCGCAAGGAGTTAAATGCTCACCTGATGGCGACTACAACAAATAACAGATTGCTATCATTCAATACTTAGTTACAATAGTGCACAGTACAACAATTGGCATTCAACAATTCATTATTTATGTTACTGAAGATCAATCAAACGTTACATCTTTCAACGAAAAGACAACAACTAATCAACTAATCGGATGGAACTTTTCATAATGAAGATGATAGCTTTTCAAAGCACATCATGTTCACATAGGACGTACTTTGGGGGGGCAAATGTTATCTCTTCTTTTGGCAAGGCCGTGATACCAAGTAATTGACCGAAAATCAAAGACAGTTCATCCCGAAAAGCGGTTATACACTAGTTCGCTATGGATCCTAGTAAATTTTACCCGAGTCCGGATCGAGCTACAACTAACCTGACATGACTATCAAATCCATAGAAGCCAACGTTCCAAATTTCAAGTCGATCGGAGTTCGTATACTCAAGTTATGGATCGATCAAATTCTGTGAGAAGCGCGTTCTGTTCGTATCCATCATTTCGCATCGACCCATTTCGTATCCATCATACCTATTCCACTTCATATCCATCACGTCTGCTCTGTTTCGTATCCATCAACTGAGGAGATTTCGTATCACTTCCACTTATACACAGTTCGTATCGATCATCTTGTACACAGTTCGTATCGATCTTCCTGTACACAGTTCGTATCAATCTTCTTGTACACAGTTCGTATCGATGATCCTGTACACGGTTCGTATCGATCATCTTGTACACAGTCTGTATCGATCACCAACAAATGATATTAAACAACACTTAAAAGGCGTCGATACGAAATCGATCTTCAATCGATACGAAGAGTTTAAGTTTATATCGATACGAATTGGAGTGGAGGCTATCGATACGAAGCGGTCAATATGCCATCGATACGAAGTGGCTTCAGGGATCGATACGAAGGGAAGTGCAGTAAAGCGATATGAAGAGAACACGTAAAGATGGATGACTCGGTCACTCGGCATAAAAAGTGGATCGATCCTAAAAGTTAGCACCACGTCATCGGCCATCACGTGCACATAAGCAATGCGAACAGAAGCGATGTGAACTCAGTAGCCTTTAACAAATTCAAACTTGCATCGATCATAACTCAAAATCTACAAGTCCAAATGCTACCAAATTTTCACAGGAGCTTGCGTGCAACCTAAGGAGTGTTCATGATCGATCCTGACTCGATTGGGTTAAATCTTGATCCATACGAATTTCATTCGTATCGATCACGGATCGAGTCCAAACAACCGAGGATCGATCGCGTAGGCCCACCCACGTGAGAGAAGAGGTCTTCCAAGATCTGGGCGAGATATTTGCTGCCTACGCCTATAAATAGCAGCCAAGGACCTACTAAAAGGACTTTTGGCTCTTCTACGTCCAGACTATGCTGAAATTACTATTGTACTTGAATTCTACTGTTGTAACTCTTTGTAACCAGCAAGTAAAAATCAATAAAAGTCAGCCATTTCAGAGTGGACGTAGGCCATACGCCGAATCACTCTAAATATGTGTGTTTCTGTGTGTTTCTTTCTGTTTATCGATTGGTGTGTTTGTTAGATCTTCCTCATTTTCCATTTACATTCTTCATTTTATCTCTTCAAACACATCCGAAGAGTGTTGTGCCCAATTTTGGTACAAACATAAAATATGCTAGGAAATATTGAATCTGTTCTTTGAATTAGAAATAAACTAAACAGGATGAGTATTGTAGCTTTTATATCAACTATTGAACCCAAAAATCCAAAGGAAGCATCATCTGATGATTCATGGATTCTTGCTATGCAAGAAGAACTGAATCAATTCACCAGAAATGATGTATGGGAACTTGTTCCTAGACCTGAGAACAAAACGATAATAGGAACTAAATGGGTTTATAAATAAAATGAATGAACAAGGTGAGGTCGTTAGAAATAAAGCTCGGTTAGTCACGCATGGTTATTGTCAAGAAGAAGGAATAGACTTTGATGAAACCTTTGCACCCGTAGCAAGATTAGAAGCCATTAAAATTCTACTTACTTTCGCAAACCACAACAATTTCAAATTATTTCAAATGGATGTCAAAAGTGCCTTTTTAGATTGTTTTGTTAAAGAGGATGTTTATGTTGAACAACCTCCACTTTTTGAAGAAGAAAAGTTTCCAAATCATGTTTACAAATGAAAGAAAGATTTGTATGGTCTAAAACAAGCTTCTAGAGCCTGGTATGACAGACTAAGATCTTACCTATTACAATCAAATTTTGAAATTGGTAGAGTAGATAGTACTCTTTTTATTAAAAGAAACAAAAATGATATCCAATTAGTACAGATTTATGTAGATGATATCATTTTTGGATCAACAAACAATGAAATGAACAAAGAGTTTTCTGAAATAATGAAAAAAGAGTTTGAGATGAGTCATACGGGTGAACTTACTTTCTTTTTAGGATTGCAAATAAAACAATTAGATAGTGGTATTTTCATTAGTCAAGAAAAGTATGCTAGGGGATCTAGTTAGTAAGTTTGGTATGACCACTGCGAGTGGAAAACCCACTCTTATGGCAACCAATGAAGCCTTGAATAAAGAAGACAGGCCAAAAGATGTTGATCAAAAACTATACTGGGGAATGATTGGATCGCTACTCTATATAACTACAAGTAGGCCTGATATTATGCATAATGTCAGTCTCTGTGCAAGATACCAATCTCAAGCTAAAGAAGCCCATTTAAAAACTGTTAAACGTATCCTAAGATATGTTAAACACACTTTAGACTATAGCCTATTTTACCCTAAAAACGATTCATTTGATTTAATCTCATATTGTGATGCTGACTATGCTGGTTGTAAATCAGACCAAAAAAGTACAAGTGGAACTTGTCACTTTTTAAGACATTCTCTGGTTTCCTAGTTTAGTAAAAAGCAAAATACTGTCTCACTATCAACAATTGAAGCATAATATATCTCTGCTGCTTTGGCTTGTTCTCAAGTTATCTACATGCAACAAACTATAAAGGATTTTGCATTAAATATTTCAAAATCATCATTTATTCTGACAATACAAGTGCAATAAATTTATCCAAAAATCCTACTCATCATGCCAGAACCAAACATATTGATATCAGACATCATTTTCTCAGAGATAATATAAGTAAAGAGATTATTTCTCTTGAATTTATCAACAGTGAGAATCAAATAGCTGATATTCTAAACAAACCCTTGAATCAATCAATCTTTACTAAATTAAGAAGAGAACTAGGTATTTGTTCTATAACCGAGATATAGAATATAGATATAGTAACATATATATTTAAATAAATATAGAAAAAACAAAATTGTCCAAATTTTCAAAGGGATGTCGACATGCCCCCTACTCCCCCCCCCCATGTCGACATACAAAGGTCAGACTTGGAATTTTGATTTTCCCTCTAAAATCAGTTTGGTGGTTATATAACCACAATATTTTGAATTCATCTGTCTTCTCACTTCATTTTCTCTATAATAAACTTCTAAAAATACAAAGTAATGGCCTCCTCTTCTAAATCAAACCAAAATGCAACCATTTCCTTCCCTTCTCCTAATTCTGGTCCATTCCAACGTACTACATTGGCTTGAGTAATGAAGATCGAGGAAATTATGAATGATTCTCTGCAAATGCTGACTGAATTACAAGTCATGCAAATAAGGATGGCAAAGAAACAAGAGAAACAAGATTCTTAGAAATTTGCAAAAATTTCTAATTGATAATCATGCAGACCCTATTGTGATTGAAGATGATTCCTCTATCATACGTATTCATAATCCATTAGAGGACAATGAAGAAGAAGAAGAAGTGCAAATGGACGAGGATGATAATGTTGTTTGCGTTGGAGAAGTCTGTTTTGACAAAAATGGTAATTTGGTCGAAGCGCATGGAAACTTTTGTCTCCATTACCCTAATTGTTAGATTCACAAGTCACCAATTGTCAAGGACTCTCGTTAGATTGTTATTATATTAATGTTTTTATATTTTTTGTACTTGTATATATTTGTGTCTATGTTTCATATATATGTGTAATGTAACATCGTATATACTAAAATTAGATTTGTGTTTCGCTTATTATACTTCGTTATTAGCATTTAGTTCCATAGTATTAGTTTAAGGGGGAGTTTTGCATCTGTGTCTGGTTCTGTGATTGTCTCTGTGTTTGTGAATTGCATCTATTTGGGTTTAATTTGAAAAGGTTTCAAAAAGATTCATAAAATTAATTAAACACTATTCACCCCTCCTCTAGTTTTAATTCTACCTTAAGATTCGTAATCCGCATTTCCTACAGACTTTTCCATTTGTGAGATTTAAGAATGAAGTGTCCAGGTATGGCTTGGAGTAACTAGTGCCCCAATTTACCTAGCTTCACTCTTGAACAAGGAATGGTCCAATTGATAACGTTGGAAATGAGTTAAGCATATGAATTGTGATTTGTATGAGCAATGGTTTTCGGCTAGATAATCGATTATCGATCTTAACCGAATATGAACTTAGCTCTTTAAAACAAAGGTTTGTAAAGATAGTAACAACTAAGAAAATGATTTTGGTTTGTTGTGACAATGTGTTAATCACATTCGTCTTTAATCCTTTTCGATTATACTTAGGTAGTAAATAGATCTTTAAAAGAATGATTTAAAAATAAGCAAAAGCATAAAGGTTTATGGTTTGTAGTGGCAATGTTTTAAGTGACATTAGTCTTCAACCTTTTGAATGGATTTGTAAAAGTACTTAAGTCCTTAAAATGTATATTTTTAAAGGACATTGTAAGTACGGAATCTTTTAGAAAAGAGATAGAAAAAGTAGAAGTTTATTAGGTAAAAGAATTTTACTAAAAAAGGAGTTCTTAATTAATAAAAGGATTAATTAAATAAAAGGGATCATGAGTCGTTTAAGTAGCTCAACATAACTTTATGCGGCTTGATCATACTTTGTGTGGCTCGATAGCGTTTTGTATGTTCATTTGTTTATGGAAACTAACCTAGACTTGGTTTCCATTTACAAGAAATTATCTTATACCAGATAGTCGATTAGTCGACTATCGAATTAACAATAATATGACTTAAGAAGTTATCAAAAGGCTTCGTGATTTCACACCAATAAGAACCCCGTAGGAGGAGTAGTGGCATGAAACATCTCTAGTTTTTGCTTACTTCTGAGAGAACCAGAATTGAGTCACTGAAAAATTCATTGATCGGTTTTAAAGACAGCGAGATCGGTATGTGTTTTACTTATCGAATACCACTCGTATACGAGTTCTATGTTTTGGAAGCAGTTGTAAAGTGGAATATTATAGAGTTGAACTATCCTAAGGCGAAGTCCAAGAAGGTCGGCATTACCATTTCAAACGATGCTATCGTTAGGACTGTTTATCTTGAGGAGTACTCCAGGTGAGATGATAGTGTTAGCATTTGTCCATAGACTTATGCGGGGGAACCTATGTGGAGGTTTAAGATCTGTTGAAGATGCTTGAATCTATGCAGTGATTTGTGATCTTTTTGAGATATGGGAATTCATTTGGGAATCCATGATCTGTTCAAGATGAAGGAATCCATTTAGGGATTTGTGTTTTGTTCGAGTCATCAAGACTCGTGTAAAAAATGACGAACGTAACCTTGACATCGGATATAGCTAAAGACAATGTAGGATGCACAGTCTAGGGGTTTGTAGTCCCGTGATAAGGTATTGTCAACTCCATACCTAGAGTATTCTTATTGATATTGCTCATCTGGGTTTAGTTCCACGCGATTCATGTTAATGTTCGGTCATAGGCATTTGTATTTACCTTATGGTATATTTTATCTAGGGATATACAACGCTCATAAGGTAGTTTCTGATCCTTGTGCATGGTGTTTGGATTCGGCTTCCCCAAAGAGATCTCCGTGGAAAATCCATTATACAAACATTCCTTATAGATTATGGTAATACCCCTATTATGCTGGAATGTAATCAATGTAACCATTTCGGCTATGATTAATATTTATTTTGAACCTTAGACATTATTATAATATTATTGGACTCTGTAAACGGTTTGGTTATCTTAAGATAAAAAACCATCCGAGTTTTTGTGTGGAAGGTCTTAAGAGATACCTTTATTTTGAAAGGATTTTTATAAACGTTAAAAATCTATTTGATCTGTGTTTCTCACGTTGGTTTACCATACTGATCTGGGTGTTATTTTCTTTTAATAATCGGGTCAGCCTCGTGTATGTTTCCTAATTTAGCCGTGGATGCTTTTAGAGCTTCTAGAGATGAGCTGGTTGATTTCTAACCGTAGTATTTATTTCCGCTGCATTACTTTTTGTGTATCATCAGCATTTTCCAAGATAGATTGTTATAACTATCGCGACTGATTATTGTAACTCTGAAAATTTTGTATCTTAGGATGATAGTTATACCATCTTCTGATATTATATATGATAGTTCCGTTGTGAGATTTTGATATTTTGTTCCTCTTTCCTTGTTCTATTTCTTTTTGAATTTTTTAACCCTAACAATTCATCTTTCTGGCACTTGGGTGCTTGACACATGAATACCGTGAATGCATTAGTGTCGACATTTTAGGGTCGAAAAGGTGAGTCATTACAATTCACTTGCAAAGTTAGCATGTTCAGATGGGGCACCTGAAGTAAAGATTATCCCCATTGGATTCCAAAAAATTCCAAGTATTGAGTTAAAGGAATAGGAATCAATGTGTGAAGCACTAGTTTTAAATCATTCACCAATTCAAGAACAACAAAATAACAAGAAAATTCGAAGGGACTATCATAGGTTGAATCATGAAGAAATATAGGAGGATTATTATGAAAATATAAGCATAACTGGATGATGCCAATAGTAGAATATTTACATAAATGAACGCTACAAAAAGATAAGAATGAGTCGAAAAAGTGAAGACATCAAGTGTCTTCTAATACCATCATCAAGTTCCTTATTTAAGATGCATAAGCCTAGAAAAAAGAATGAAATTATTAAAAGAAGCTCATGAAGGGTTTTGCGGTGACCATTCCAATGGCATGAAATTATCCAAGAAAATAATGAGATAAGTTTACTATCGGCTCTGGATGGGTGACGATGCTTTGACCTATATTAAAAAATGTGACAAATGCCAGTGATTCTCGAGAATACCACGCTATCTCCTAACGAATTAACCCATATTATAAGCCCATGGCTATTTAACAATTGAGGAATCGATTTAATATGACCTTTTCCAATCTCGAAAGTAGGTGCAAAATTTGAAATAGCAGAAATAGACTACTTTATCAAATTAGTGGAGGTCGAACCATTATCTAACATAATTACAAGAAAAGTCTTGAAATTCATGGTCAAAAACATAGTTAGTCATTTTGTGTTGTAACTGGGCCAGCTCACAGTGGAGTTAGGAGGTAAATTTCAAAAAAAAACCTTTATTCGATCTTTAATGGCCTATGAAGTTTAATCCATTTAGAACTTTCCTAAATTTTATTTAAATAAAAACAATATTTTATTTAATATGATAAGTAAAAGGAGTTTTAAACTTATTTTGACTTTAAATATATAATAACGAATGTATCAAATACATTCAAGTGTGTATAATGCAAGTGCAACGTATAACTAGTGTATATAGGTAACGTGTACGTATTTGGGTATTGGGATTTACACCATAATGAACACATTTACCCTTTATATATGCCTTTCTTTTCCATAGTTTATTTTGAAATTATATAAAATGACAATATATGTATATAATTTACTTATGTAACAACCCAAATTCTAGTGGGTCCGGATATTTCGCAAAAATGCTAAAATCCAAGCCCACTGAAGCCCGAGTTGGGTATCTGGTATCCTGCAAATAGGCGAAGATAAATATATCAGAGCACAAATAAATATCTCACAGCAGAACTGACTAAAATATAATAGTAAGTAAATACTCGCCATGGTAATAACACTTTCTAAACAAGTGTCACAAAGCTGGAAAATCTCTGCCTTCTATCTAACCTGTGGGATGATATGAGGAGGGGGTCAGAACTATAGTTCTGGTGAATGGACAAATTATAAACTTCTAAGCATAACTTTACATATACCGTTCTATTTCCATTTTCTGTTATATTAGGTTTATTGGGTTTATAATACTCTCGCCTCTGTGCATGAATCATACCCATGTACTCCCTAGTAGATTAAGACCTAATAACCAATATATATGTAGCTACATGCCCAAAGACTGCATCGGTCCTAGGTACTACCCATAGTACCATCTGTATCCTCCTCGAAAAGGATGCCATCGTCTCGCTACTAGAGCATACTAACTACATCTGTAAAGGAAAGCTTCGTGAGGCCTAAAATACAAATGTTCCGTCGTCTACTATGAAAACATGAAACTGCATCCGCACTAGCTTATACTAGTGCTCGGACATCCATAATGTACTACCCAGTGCGTACCTTGAGGACTACACGTAATCGTTTTGTCTACTCCCTGAATTCCTCCAACAAGGTCTTCCTTGTACGGAACTCGGTCGGGGATTTTCTATATCTGTATAGGTCCACTATGTTAAGCCTACAATATAGATACTCTACTTGGTCTGTCCCTTTTCTCATCGTGGCTATGGCCCCACGCAGCCCCTCCTCAACTAATCGAAAGACCTTTCAAGAGCTAACTGGATGTGCCCTACTACAAACAATCTAAACATCCATTTGGCTGTGCCCCTCATACAATACCTCAATAGTGAAAGAATCATTGGCCTGTTGGTTTAACTCTAGTCTTTCCCGAACTCGCTCTGACTGATGATGGCTTATACCCACATGCGACTATCCTTATGGGTCCTACCCACTATAACCTACTCGCAAACTAGAATACGGTGTCATACGAATATCTTACTCCAACATCACTCTTTGGACTGCCTACAAAGGTCCACTTCATTAGGCCTGCAATGCAAAAGCAGTCAAGGCATACTCTCTTGATGGAACACCTACAGACCAACCTCCGGGGGTGCAGCTTCGTTAGGCCTACCCTAGAGGGCCATCCTAGAGTATCCTCACGTCCCGTTGAAGTCTCGTACTTCCTTCCAGCCCAAAATAACTAAGTTGGACGTGCTCTTTCTGTACTAAAAATCTGCGATGAACTGCTTCGTTAGGCTCTTTATCTAGATTCTCTTTGGGCTACTCCAAACGCACCTTACCATTTTATTAGACCCTACGTATAATCATTTATTTTGCGTTTAGTTTACTTTTCTTATTCTGTTAGCTGCTTATTTACTCTAATCAGCATGCCCAGTCCTACCTATGTGTGAGACCATCAGTCCTAGACCTAAAAGGGAATGCTGTCGGTACATGCCACTACTATTATTTTTTTGCTTATTAACTTAATCCAAGATCTAAGTTTGATAAAATAAGCCTCTTCTATTTATTTCTTTTGATTATAACCTAAGTGTTATAATTATACTTGCAATTGTCACTTTTATATTCTTTTCTTTCTTTTATAACCTACATGTTATAAATGTAATTGCAAGTATCTCTTTTCTATTCTAGTGTGTCTTCTTTTATTATAATACTAAATTTTCTTTAGTTCTCTTATATTATATAACAGTCTTATCTTGGGACTACGTCCAACTATCATAAGTTACTTATCATAATAACTGCTTTACTTTTTACTCCACTATCTGCGCAATAAATGCAGATCTAGTCACATTTTCTGTTTATTTTTTCTAGTCTTGTCAAATAATTAACTTGATTATTTCTTCTTCTTTAATTTCTTTAACGCTTTTCGTTATTATCTTTTATTCTGGGAAGTAGTTCTATTCTATTTGGTTGGTTACAAAAACTATGCTAAAAATCCATTTCCATATTTTAATACTAAATAATGCTATAAACAATAACTCGTAATTGCAAGATATTTCTTTTATTGTTTCTTCAATTGTTGGTTAATGCAAAATATAGTAATGTCTCTATTTTCACTAACTCCATTTTTCTTTCTTTTATTCTTGCAATTACGTTTACCGTTTTTCTTACAATATTAAACTATGGAAATATTTTCCCTTTTCTAAACCAGCCAACTAATCTATCACTAACTTCCAAATCAAGTTATTAGATTTCCCCTTTTTATTTCATTCCGCGAGTTTTAATATAATTTACTGTAAATTTCTCACTTTTAGGCTTATGCCTCTTTCTATAATTTTTAAGCCTAATATTACTTATATTTAATTGGATTCCTTTATTTTTTTCCATATAAATAACATTTAAATATAAGTACACTTCTCTTATAAAATTTACAGTTTCAACCTAACTAACTAGTAGAACTAATTACAGAAATTAGTTAAAATGCTGAATTAAAATATTTAACGGAAATCTAACGATATTATATATTATCAACAAAAAAGATATATAATTTAAATCCACTCACCTATCGTTCTTAGCTTTAATCCATGGCCTTCCTGGATCTACTTTTAAGGCATCTAATAATTTTATTAAAAAGATATTCTCCCTAGAAATATTTTCTATTTAGGGTTCAGCCTCAGGCAATGAACCCAATTGGGAGAAAATTTGATTGTTAGAAAATAGCTAGGCCTAGGGTTCTATTTATAGTGGAGTTTTTGAATCTCAGACCGTTAGATTTTTGGATTGAATCTGGTGCAACCACGTCACAGGCTCGCTGTGAATTGTTGGATCCAGAAAACAACGCTTCAAATCGCACGAAAATCGAATTATATAACTTTGGCACGTCCCTGGACGATTTCTCATCCAGGGAAAAAACGCAGGCTGAACCCCGGGTTTTGCGGATCGACCCGTAGGGTCTTACTCTTTTTTTTGTTTAATTTATATAATTTTGATTTCTTGTTTCTCTTGTAACTTCTTCATATTAACTCGGATTTTGACAAGTTATATATGGAAATTGATCAGAAAATCGCCATGAACACAATGGTATAAGTTTCGAAGACATATTCCGACAACTCCAAAAATGCTTATTTTCATTGTTCATCGTTATTTGATTATTTAATTATCTAAAAATGTGGGGTGTTACATTCTCCCACCCTTTAGTAAATTTCATCCACGAAATTCGATAAGGGAAAAACTATGTAATTCCTCGCATCAATCACATCCATTTTGTATACATCCAATTTTGCGACCATCCGTGTCCTTGTGCAAAGTGTCATTCAATATAAAATATATGCATGTACATGAATTTCTAAGCAGTACCTCCTATATGAATGCTTTTCTTCTTTAAAAACTCATTTTTAAAATATGATGCACACATCCTAAATATACTTACAATTTTTATATGACTGCAATCTTTTGAAAACTCAAAACGTTTTTCATCTAATTTTTCCCACACTCCTACTGAATAGGGGCGTAATTCAACTTTTTTTTCATCCAAACCCTACCACACAACTTTTAATATTCGAATTTCAAAAAAATCAAATTTTCCGAACTCGATTTCTTATTTCAGAAAGAAGGTAGAAAATGGAAAACCTCACATTTCCCCGTTTTACTTTTGCGCACTTCTTTCTCCGTACTTGGAACTTGTGCCACTATTCTATAAAAATCTCTATCGGCTTTCCCAAGCACAGTTTACATAAGAAAATTTTTCTTTTCAAATTTTTCTGTTGACGTTTCTGTCGCTTTCTTTAAATTTTACTATTTTTCCTTTAGTTATTTTTATCTGCTTTTACTTTTACTTTTCTTTTATTATTTACGTCCTATGTTCTTATTCTCTTCTTGTGAACATCACAAAAACACAGAGAAAAAGCATCATACTAATCATCACTGATTTACTACAATAGGAACTAAATGCTTACATAGGAGTACAGTCTCATAACTAAAAGAGAAAACAAGTCCTACTACAAAGCGATACTAGATAGATAAATATAGCAGCTAAACACAACTATCATCTAGGGCTAGGAGGCCTAGGACCATGTCCACCCTGACACAGAAAGGTCTTACTCTAGGAATACAAGCAACTCATATGCTTCCTCTGCCGCCTATTACTCATTACTAACTTACGCTGTATTACTCATGATGAATAAGATTTATTCATCTATTCCATTCCATACTCATAATGGAATAACCGAGTTTCATTTACAACAACGAATAAGGATTTCAATCTATGCAGTCTCTATCTAAAAAAACAACTAAGCTTGGGGAAATTTTGTCTTTACCTTTTCCTTTCATTCTTCCCACCAACTAAGGTCTACCTATCCCAACCACGTGTGTCTTACTATCTTACTAGTATCACTTCACTATTCTTCTATAGTCTACACACATGAAGCAACATTCCTAAGTTCTCACTAGTGTCCAATACACTTTACGGGAACTTTTATTATTACTACTAATAGTAATCACTGTTATCTCCTACATAGCCTTACATTTTTCCCGTCACACCTAGGAAATGGTTCATATCTACTCCATATTTAAAAGTTTGGTTTGGTATTTATCATTTCATTTCAAAAATTAAAGCTTCTAAATTTTTGAAACATCAAATCCCAAAATTATTGCCTTTAAAGTGTTACTTTGAAGTTTCTATTAAATTCAAAGGTACTTGGTTACTTAATATTTTATCTTTCTAGACTTGCCTCTTTATAGCTCTTTGAATTTAAATTATTCCCCAAACCTAGAGGGGAAAACCAACAAATTCTAAGTTCAAAACTTATTCCTCTTTTCCTTTTAAAGACCTTTACAGCTTTCCATAAAAAATTGTATTTTTAAACTTAACTATTTACTAAGTTTTTCTCTTCCAAAAACTTATTTACTTTTTCACCAAACCATTTTTCTTTAAAACATGCCTTGCTTGTCCTTAAAACATTTTTTGACTTTCAAAAATGTCCTCACATGTTTTCAAAACATCTTCTTTTCATTGATTTCCAAATTTAGAAAAACTGGAGTAGATAAGAACAATTATTTTATCAAAAATCCCTTAACTTTCTTACTCTTCCAATTACCTAACCTTGGAGGAGTTTCTAACTTTCTTACTCTTTCAATCGCTTAACTTTCTTACTCTTCCAAAGCTGATCTAGTCACATTTTATGTTTATTGCTTCTAGTCTTGTCAAATAATTAACTTGATTATTTTTTCTTCTTTAATTTCTTTAACGTTTCACGTTATTCTCTTTTATTCTGGGAAGTAGTTCTATTCTATTTGGTTGGTTACAAAAACTGTGCTAAAAATCCATTTCCATATTTTAAAACTAAATAATGCTATAAACAATAACTTGTAATTGCAAGATATTTCTTTTATTGTTTCTTTAATTGTTGGGTAATGCAAAATAAAGTAATGTCTCTATTTTGCACTAACTCCATTTTTCTTGCTTTTATTCTTGCAATTACGTTTACCATTTTTCTTACAATATTAAACCATGGAAATGTATTCCCTTTTCTAAACCAGCCAATTAATCTATCACTAACTTCCAAATCAAGTTATTAGATTTTCCCTTTTTATTTCATTCCCCGAGTTTTAACATAATTTATTGTAAATTTCTTACTTTTAGGCTTATACCTCTTTCTATTATTTTTAAGCCTAATATTACTTATATTTAATTGGATTCCTTTCTTTTTTCCATATAAATAACATTTAAATATAGGTACACTTCTCTTATAAAATTTACAGTTCAACATAACTAACTATTAGAAATAATTACTGAAATTAGTTCAAATGCTGAATTAAAATATTTAACGGGAATCTAACGATATTATATATTATCAACATAAAAGATATATAATTTAAATCCACTCATCTGTCGTCCTTAGCTTTAATCCATGGCCTTTCTGGATCCACTTCTATGGCGTATAATATTTTTATTAAAAAGATATTCTCCCTAGAAATATTTTCTATTTAGGGTTCAGCCTAAGGCACTGAACCCAATTGGGAGAAAATCTGTTTGTGAGAAAATAGCTAGGCCTAGGGTTTTATTTGTAGTGGAGTTTGGAAATCTCAGACCGTTGGATTTTTGGATTGAATCTGGTGCAACCACGTCAAAGGCTCGCTGTGAATCATTGGATCCAGAAACAATGCTTCAGATCGTATGAAAATCGAATTATATAACTTCGGCACGTCCCTGGACGATTTCTCATCCAGGCAAAAATGCGATCGACCCCCTTGTTTTGCGGGTCGACCCGTAGGGTCTTACTCTTTTTTTTTGTTTAGTTTATATAATTCTGATTTCTTGTTTCTCTTGTAACTTCTTCATATTAACTCGGATTTTGACAAGTTATATATGGAAATTGATCAGAAAATCGCCACGAACACAATGGTATAAGTTTCAAAGCCATATTCAGATAACTCCAAAAATGCTTATTTTCACTATTCATCGTTGTTTGATTATTTAATTATCTAAAAATGCGGGGTGTTACAACTTATATTTACTTAAATATAACATGTTATAAAATAATTTTAAACAAAAGTTTACATATATTCAAAATAATAATCAATTATTGTTGAGTCAGAAAATGGCAAAATGCCTAAAAACGAATTACAAATAAAAGACCTAGCAAAAACAGTAAGTAAAATAGTGATTTTTAAATTGGTTCCGCAAATTTCAGGCCTACGTCCACTATATTGTTATTGATTATGGAATTTCAATCACAAGTACAAAGTTTGGCCAGACTATCAGCCTAGTGTAGCCAAAGGTAATTTCGTTAGTGACTATAAATGAGTATAGACAGAAGGAGAAAAAGTAAGTGCCAAGTGGTCCTTTTCTAATTCCTATAGGTTCTTTATTTATACCAAAATCGTCCAGCAGAATCACCGTATATTAATATACCAAATCTAACTTCAGAACCAAGAATGTAGGAAAGAAAGGTGGAGTCCCAAGAGCCTTAAAATCAACTCAATACCAACCTGAAGTGGCCGGAATTGATCTGATATTTCAAAGGGAGGTTGCACCATTTTCCTTCCCGTGGTCATATTTCTTCAATCCATTGTGTTCCAAGCACATTTCCTTAGTCATGTTGGTACCGAGAGATTTTGATATCTCTAGCACTTGTCTTCTTTCCTTCAGAATCTTCTTAGAGTTATTCACTTACTCCCTGAGAAATGTAACACAAAACGAACACTTAAGCCAACCATCCATATGCCTGGCTCCATAGCCCCATAAGAGGCATAAAAAGTGTCGATCAAAAACTAGTCAGCACCAACCTTTTTGCCTTGCTCCATGTTTTCTATGACTTCTCCAAGTTTCTCCTTTTATCCTTTCAAGCATATTTCCAAGTTCGTGAATCGCTTGGTCTTCATCCTGGGTCCGAATTAGTTTGAAAGCCATTTGGTTAAGAAGTCGGATAATTTTTGCCCTCGGAGTATGCTTCTAGTGGAAACAAAGCATTCTTTGGAACTAAACAAGCATATATCTTCATCCATATATGTCGATTAGTAATCCAAGAGTTCTTTGAAACAAAGCGTTATTTAGAATACCTTCATCCATTCGACTGCTTTATATCGTAGAAATTTCATTTTCCATGCTAAGGATAATATCAAAGATTTAGATCGTTCCACGCCTTAGTCCGGTACGTGCTACCTTCACATTGATTTTTCTCTTTTTCCCTTTTGGATTTGGGTTCAAAATTAATCTCGGCACCAATCTGTTCCAATCGGTACCAAGATGTTTCTTCTTTAATTCAGTAGTAGTATAAATAGCTTGGAACTTAGACAAAATTTTCTATTCTTCCACTTTCTTGCCTTGGAATATTTTCATATTCGAGTACTCCTTCTCAACCCGATGCCGAATTCAAGTTCTTCTAACCCCCTCTTCTAAACCAATCGTCGTCGCCATTTGTTTGAAAGCGTTGTTGAAATCATGGATTTTGATTCATGACAACGTAAAATAATTAACAAGAAAAAGCAAAGAAGATGCAACTACTAACCGAAGGAGATATGCTAGCACTTTGGAGATCACAAGGTCACATTGTATGAATGTGTTAGTACATGTATATTATGTTTGTAGAGTAGTTATTTTTGTTAAAATCTATCCTCAAAATCTCTCACAAACATCAAGGAATTATCCACTTTCATCGTAATTTTAAATAAGTTGGAAAATATGCATATATATGCTCAAACAGCCAGAGCAGTCGACTGGTACAATTAAACCAGTCGACTGGTTCAGCAGTCTGCTCATATATATACAAACATGCACATAAATGTGCACACACCTTCTTCGACCAGTTGGCTGGTATATTTTGACCAGTCGACTCCTGTATTCCAACTGTCAATTTTTATGAAAAGACACCTCCTTTGATGAAGAGTTTCAATCCATATTTCTTCTAAATAGATGCTTCTTTTGATGAGAACTATTCGTGAATGGTTATATCTCTTAGGCAACTATATAAACACGTTAGTTCTACATCAAAATCATCTATTCAATTATTGTTTCTGATCTTACTCTCTAATATTCTTTTTGCTCTATAAGGCTATCATATTCTTCCTTCAATCCTTATTCACATTCACAAATTTAAGGATTAGATTATAGGAAGTTATGTACATCATTGACTCATTAGTGTTATTAAGAACACAAGAAGTCAGAAACTAATTTGTATTTACTATTGATCCATTCTGCTGCTCGAGTTAAGAAAAGACCTCTTCTGTTGCTGAGGCAAAATCCTGTTCTGTTGCTCAGGTCCTTGTTCGGCTGCTCAAGGGTTGTTTAAACCTATTCCTCTGGGTCAAGTGAGGGTATTGTTAGTTGGTTAATTCCAAAAGAAGTCTAGGACTGGACGTAGGACGGTGCTCCGAACCAGTATAAAATATCTGGTGTCATTTTACTATATTGCTTTTATATTCCGCACTACTTACAGTATTACTGTCTTCACTACTCTGTATTATCATATATCCATATTACACGATCCGTACACACTTTCAAGCGTTGCCGCAACCCAACACCTACTTTGACCACCATCACTTCAAGGATCTCATTACCGACCTGCTCGAGCCTATTCAACCCTGATTTCATTGAAATCTTTGTTCAAATCTTGAAACTCTAAAGGTGGGTGTTGTTGTTTCGTGGTGGTGGAGCATTTTGCCAGTGATAGTGGGAGGTTTCCACGATCGAAGCTCGGATGAAACTTCGAATAGATGACATATCCCCTTTTGATTGTTGCATGGCCTGAGTTGCATTCGGGTCGAACAGATATTTGGCTTGAAGTAGTCTCATATATAACTCTGGGAAATTGGCCTACTGTGAGTCAAATTGATGTCGAATTCCATTCCACTTTGGGCCAAACAAAAGTACCCTAAGAACTTACTACAATCAGAGTTTTTTATCCTTCAAAGTGAGTGATTTGCTCCAGGCTAAAATTGATCGATTACTAGTCGTCATTCCAAACATCAATGGTTAGTTCTTTTCTAAAGAATGGTCACCTTGGATGTATTCCATCATCCAAACTATTCCATTATACCATTTCTTCAGTCACTACACTTCTCGTATTCCTAAAAGAGAATGCTTTTGCATCGCTCTAGAATGCGGTTCTATTATCGATTATCCGACGATAATAGATAAGATTCGATGCACGGTTTCATTGTGCAATGTGGCTTTTTTCCAACAAGAGAAAGCTATCTACAAAGAATGGTCCATTGATTGTGTAAGGAATGCTGGACTCACACTGAATGGATTCCCATTTCCACTTGCATTAGTCAACATTCAGAATCCGATTGGCTAATACACATCGACATCCGATGGATTATGGGCGTCGGTCACAAGGGTTAACATTTAAAATAAAATTCCAAAATAAAACATACCTGATCGTGTTGAACACCAAGTTTTCCTATTCAAAATGACACATCACTCTCCCGAATTCAACGTTGGCGCTGGGCCGTCAATTCTTCCAGAAGTTGGGCCTACCGTAGCTCCTACTACAACTTTCATGCCTTCTGGATCTAGGTGTTCAATTACTGCTAAGTTTTAAAGGATTATTGTACTAGTAAGAGAGATTTAACAACATGCTCCCACTTTAACTGAACACATTGGCTTAAGAGTCCTGAAAGATTTGCTCGAATAAATGCCAACTGTTCTAACTTCCAAAACACTTCGTACCATCGACCGACAACACAAGTATCCTAAAGGTGATGTCTTGCTTCCTATATACAGACAACTAGCACACAGTCCTCTAATAGGCTATATGGCTTGCAATAAATACATGTGATTGGGGGACGCCATACTGCTTTTCAGTCCATTTCTACGTGTGTTTCTTCAGAAGCTCGGACTTGCTCTAACCCAAGTATCTCAACGGATACGCTCTCCTGAGCTCCTTATACGTATGAACCAAAACCAGCAAGCACCTAACTTCAAAGAGACAACATACATTTTGAGCTTCAAACAATGGCGCGAATCTCTATCTCATATGACCTTTGAAGCTGGGTGCCAATGTAAGATCATTAAAGTGCTCCATAATAAATGTTCATATTTCAAGAATGAATATTTCTTCATTCGATGCATATATGGCTTCTACGGGCCATGGCTTTCCAATAGTAAGATCCTTTCCTTTCCATTCTTCTTCATGCTTCGAGTTTCATCTACCCGGTATTTAACCTGTTATCTCCTTCCTTCACAGATATTCCTTCTTGGGATAAGAGTTAGGAGTACCTGAAAACTTCAAAATTCTTTAAAGAACTAGCGTTCGACATCGCATCACTGCTTATCTTCTAACAAACGAGAACCTTTGTCGATATAACAACTTACATCAAATGCTTTTCCATTCTCATTGCTGCACGTCCAAGTGATTCCTAGATAACAACCAAGTCTTCCTCCCTTATTCCTAGCTCTAATGATAAAATCCAAGAGGAAGTAGAAAACCCATCCGACATGGCAAATGTTGATGCATTGGTTGATAAAGCAGTAGAAGAGCACATTTCCGACGAAGTTCAAGCAGAAGGAGACGTAGGAGTTAAAATAAAAATGATTCATAAAGAAGAGGATAGTGGAGAAGAAGTGGAAAAGGAAAAAGAAGACGAAAGTGATGAAGGAAACAATGATAACGATGACTCTATCCAGGAAGGAGACGAGTCGTATGGAGATCCAGCTCCTGAAGGCACTGAACTTCCAGGCACACTATGCCCGAAGTGCATAGTCATCGAGACCTAAAAGCAAATTATAGAACCAAGTACAATGCCATTAGAAAAGTCGAATCCCCCGGCTAGTTATTTAGATGACATAATTGGCTTATTGAGCGAATTTGACATTCCAATTATTGATCTTTTGAATGAGTGCTCTCTAAGTTTCAACTTCACTTCTGAGGGTATCTTTGCCGAAGGAAGCGAGACACCATCCTTACTTCCTTATAAACATAGTAATCGAGCCTTTGTTTTATTTCAGATATAATGGGTAGAGATTGATTCAGTAATCTTCAGTACGACATTTTCGAAGAAAGGAAGCACACTCCATATCAACCTAATTTCAGTTCCTATAGAGGGCATAAGACCAAAGAAGAAAGTGCATGTAGAAAGTAATGTGAGGAAGAAAGTGATAGAAAAAAGAGATAGGCCGAAGGGAGACACTCCTATGATCATGAGAAAGGCATAAAGATTCCTGAGATCGCCACGATTCATATACTGGCATTCCTCCGCCTCGATCTCAACCTCAGCTTCCTCTTCAACAACAAAATTTGGTTCACTTTCACTTGCTACTACCATTCTTCCTCGATCTACAGGAATCACTACTCCTCTAACTCCTTCTCTAGCCATATCCAGCGGCATGCTAGCTGCCTTCCCTGATCTCTGCTTAACTGGTGTCATGTCTGATCATCACATCAAAAATATTCTAAAGAAGAAGTAGACGGTAAAGTTGGATGGGTTCAGGAGCTTGTCAACCAATGATAACAATGGAAGATGCTTTGTATGCCCTCTCCAATGTCAACCGAATCAACCAAACAAATATCCAATCCTATGAATCTAAAAAGAAAACAATTGACAGCCTTATAGAAGGGTACAGGAGGGATTTGGAAAAGATTGAAAAAGAAAGAGACGTAGCTCTAGAATCCGAGAGAAAGGCCAAAAAGTTGGTCGCAGAGATGACGAAGGCTCAAAAACAGGCCGAGATCATGATGAAAGATCTATTAAAGACCACTCATGAAGATATGCTGATCTCAAGATGCAACTTGCTATTATGGACTTGGCTCCCCTAGAGAAGGATATGGTCATTTCAAAAAAAGATGAGGCTCTTCAAACAAAAGAATCTGAGATGCAGAAACAACGCATTAACAATTAAAAACTCCATTCCGCCTTAATCCTATCAAAAACTGAGACGTTGGAGGCTCAACTCGACTACACTACAGCCGTGCATGATCTAAATGAGCTAAAAAAATACCAAAGAGATAGAAGAATTGAACATCGCCCTTCAAAATTTATTTGCTAATGCCATCCAATACAAGAACTTGAAGTGGTTGGGAAGTACATATGTCGTTACCCTCGCTGTTGCTTGGGAGGTGGTATTACGCCATTTAGAGGCGGCTGGTGAAGGCCTCACCAAGGTTGAGCTTAAAGTTAAGTACCTCAATGCTGAAGACATTCTGAAACTCAAAGAGGGAAAAGCTATTCTCATTGAGGAAGATGCTGCTACTAAGGCTACTACTGAAGCTCCTATCAATCCACGTGCATTGGGTTAAGCAAAACCATCAACTCTTAAGTCCAAATTGTAGCGACTGTTCCGACATCAGAGGGGGGGCAACTTTGTGCTAGCTAAGTCATTCCATCTTCCATAACATATGCTCCTACCGATCCCTATATTCCCTACTTTGTTGACCAACCGTTGCAATCAATACTTTAAGATAGGGAAATCGCTAAGTCTCCGATTGAGCAATCCTATCCTGGCGAAGGTATATCCATCGTATCTTCAATATTTGATGTTCTTCATTTCTCTCTTGAGATGATAACCAATCTTTGCCTCTCTATTTGTGAAGTCATAGGTCATCCTTCTCTTCCACCTCCCCCGCCTCTAATTACTTAAGGCATAGGCATAGCTGCTATCACAAACAAGTCAACTTCCGTGATTGCGGGACTAGTCATTTTGAACCATCCCACAAGCTCTACTCCGGGTCTTTATTCTGAGAGGATCGCAGTTTTAGAGGGATTTGACGACTAGGATTGGATGACACTTCCCAGTCCTAGGGCAAAGACTTCACTATTACTAGTGTCTCAGGCATGGCTGGGCCCATTTCCATAGCGAAGAAGTTAAGGATTGATGCTTCCAAAGTCAAAATCATGACCGAGCCCGGTCTTGATAGGACTGTCAGTGCCAAGGAATCAAAGCCTTCTCTGTGAATTCTTCCTCTTTACTATCAAGGCTCCAAATGGTAGTAGCGCCACTATAAGAAATATTATGTTTGACAACTTCTAAACACAGCGTTTTTACACAACTTGCTGTTGTAAATCTCAACGTAAATATAAAAAACTGAGCACAACACAACATGATGCTGTATTAAGTCACTTTCCAGTACACTTTGATAGCCCGCCTAAGTTTCCCTCTATTATTTTTACTTCCCGCTTAAAGCTTATTTTCCCCTTACTATACAGTAAGCAAAAATCTCTATTCACTCATGCCTTCTTTTCCTCATCCTTTACTCCACTCAAAAATTTGAAACATAAACAATAAGAAACCTCTCTCGTTCATGCTTTAAGTTTTCCTATAAGGACTCGTCCAGTTCCTAAACTAGCCCAGCTAAAGAGGTCAGCTTAATTCATATTTATATAGTAGTTTATTGTCGACTTTAACTAAATAATATTCATATTTTCCTTTGTGATTTCCTTTTAAATGAAAATGGAGTTCTCGTAGATTTAGCTTTATTTCTTACATGAGCTATTTTTTTTTTATGATTTGTTTAGGCTATTGAGATAGTTTAGGGCACTCTTCCAGTTTTTGTAAACTATTAGAAATATGGAGATCGTTTTCTCACTCTAATGTTTTATTCTTTTCATATGGTTATATAAAACTAAGCTTACAGGGGTTATTTTGGGATTGAATTTAGTTAGATGATTTATTAAATGTATGATTCATGTTTAGGATAGTTTTTAGTTAATTTATGCACTGATAGTTGGAGCTATATAAGTACTGCCTATAAACTGTTTGTTATAAGTTCTGAATATTACCGAACATGTGTTGTCAATTATTATTTTAATTCCAATTAGTATGTATGAGCTATAATATATAGTAAGTAGTTGAGTGTGTATGCAATGTGCGGTGTTATCAATTGGTTTTAATTCCAAGTAGTTCTGTGTGTGTGTGTGTGTAATTTATGCACTGATAAACGTGACTGCAGTGGTGTGTTATCAATTTCTTCTAAACTGCCTTTTTTTTCTTCATTCATTACTGCATAGATAGATCAATTTGTTGCTAATGTGTTAATAGTCTTTATTACCATGTGTTAACTTTTTAGCTTAGCTATGATTTGGTGAATGATGTTGGTCACTTGATTTGATAATTTGCACGTGTAATTGGTTGCTTGGCATCAGATGGGCCAAAAATTGTTTCATGAGTATTCATTGAAGTTAATTTGGATATGGCCTGGTAAATCATTAGCATGTAATATAGAAAGCTTAGCTGGTTAAATGCTCAAAAAATGAAATATATAATACAGTTAAACAATGTTCGATTTCAACCTCCACAGTTTAGTAGCTATAAATAAGTTCTCCTAACGTAAATTATGAATATTGTTTTATTTTTGTATTTTCCACCTACCATGTGGTTATTTCTTGACTTATAGTCTCTTATAGCCAGTCTGATTTCTCAATTTCAAATATTTTTCTGTTTGGAATCTACATACATGTACTTACATTTGATTGCACATATTACTACTCTGTTGTCCAAACATAGTTTATCTTATGACATTTTCTAATTTTTTAAATTTGCTATATAGTGTGATTTAAGCCCAATACATTTAGGATCAGACTATACTGGCCTTACCAATTTACTAGTGGTCCTCAATTGTATCTTATATGACCTTTATGCTAGTTTACCTCATCAGTTGCTTTTTCCTCCTTTTTTCCCTCTCGTTGCTCTACCCTTATGCAGGAACTTAAGTTTCCAATGGAGAAAAACAGTATAAATGCCCTACATGTCAAGTCACAAGAGGCACCCTTATTCTTCAGGTACCATTAAAGGTTTTCAAATTTTACAAATTCAATTTATGAATAGACAATGAGCTTTAATAGATTCATGAGCTAAAAGATAGATTTATGAGCTATAATATTCTATCATATCCTCAAACTTAAAAAATACGTGTACATTCTAATTTTGCGATTGTCAAATATGATTTTGCTGTTGGTTTGCTTTTTGCTCTGCTTCTAGTTTTGTGTGCTACTTCTGGTCTACTCCATGGAGTTAAATCAATGGAAAAAATCGTAAGTAGTAAAATAAATAATTTGAGATTACTTCTATATGACTAACACGAGAAGTTTGTTGATACAAACGTGAAATGCCTCAAAATATGATTTGATTTAATATTGCCTTGGTTATTCTTTTATTTTCTGCATGTTGGTATTTCTGTTATATCTTTCTACCAAGTTCAGTTCTTTGTTGTCTAGTATGTCCACTAGGATCATAAGTTGCTCTGTTATAGCCTATATTGACTAATGAATCAAATCCACCTGACAGATCTTAATTTTCAAAATTTTGGCATATATAAGGGTTGGTTATGGAGTGTGTACAAGAGGAGCTCTACACCATAGTGGGAAGCATGTAGTTAAGCCTACTGATCTTAAGATAATGTGAACATCAATATAACATGGAGCAGAGTCAGAACAGTTGGGTAATTGTGGCATATGAAGAGCTACAGAAAAATAATGAAGACAAGGTACCGAAAAGTGAATGAGATTGCAAGGCAGAGAGTCAGATTTGGAGAAGCATGGTGGGGTGTCCGAATCGGCTAAAGTGAACACCGGAGACTCTTCTATGTAGGAAGGTACACTACGATCAATCCATTCTAGATTTCTTGAGATGGAACAGTTGCAATGTGTGAACTTGAATACCTATCTTTAAAGAATGCAGAAGGAAAATGCAAGCTGTGTCCAACTGAAAAACATGGGCAGGGGGTGCAGGTGCGTGCAAATGAAAGTGAATCAATAGTGTGAGCAACTGAAGGCATGTGAGATCTAGGCAGAAGGTGCAGATGTGTGCACCTTTCATTGCAGGCAAGATCTTAAAACAGCATGGGCAATTGCGTGAGTACGAAGGCCAAAGAGCTGATCACCGTCAAGGAGCCAGAAATTGGGTCTTTGCACCAAGTTGAACAGGCTAAAGGGCTAACACAGTGTAGGAGCTAAAACAGGAAATGAGTCAAGGTTGATGAAGTAACGGCGGGATGTCTGAATCAACTACTGTAACGGTGGGATGCATTAAGGTGTTGTTTTGATTTTAACATATAGATTGATTGATTAAGAGAATATTTTCTACAAGAGAATATTATCCTTAACAATCTTTGTTACATTAATGTCCTTGATGTTCAATAATTTGGATTAGTAAATTGCCGTAATCAATAATTATTTAACTTTTATTTTTATTTTTATTAGACATTTTTTTCACTCCGTTTTTTCTTCTTGTTGCACTTGCTTTGTAACACACTTTTTTGACATTACTTAGATAAATTTATTAGAAGGTAACATAGGATGAACTCGGATAAATTGAGAGCACACTAGAAACTAGGTGCATTTTTCGAAAATAAACACTGAAGTGGTTTTTTAGTGCATGATTTTTTGTAGGGATCAGATTTTAGTGCATGTTTTTTAGATATGTTGCTAGAGTTAATGAGCTATCTTTTAGTTAACTTATAGGATGAGCTTGATGGTCTTTCTAGCTAAAATCAAACTTATTTTAAATTTTTAATCTAATTGAATTAACAACCTGTGTAATTGTAAAAGTTGAAGGAATATGTTTAGGCGATTATATCTATGCATTGCAATATTTATATCATCAGTCACTATCACTTTCTTTGGCATATATTTCTTTACCATAATTTCTTGAGCAAAGTACATATATTAAGATCAATGTTTGGGATGTTCCCAGCTGTTATTACCTTCTTTGGTTAATTTATCTAGATTTCAATTTTTGTATTGCTGTTCTAGGTTCCATTTAGTGAGCATATTTCATCTCATATTACACTGCTCCATCAGGAAAGAAACCTAGGTCAATGGTTGAGGTCCGAAGGTTTGTTTTGACAATTTCCATTGTGTGTTTTTAGTAATTACAATTATTTTCAGGCCATAATCATTATTACCATCATAGCTTTAAGCCTATGAATTCAAGTCACTAGATATTTGGAGGTAAATCACATGATGAATATGCTAAAACATGTTCGTTTTCTGAACGTTGACAACTCTCAGTCTTTCCACTGCCTTGTGCACTTGCAGGTATCTTGTAGAAAATCCCATGCATGCTTCACAAGGGGTACAATTATCTCAGTTTTCTTTCCAGACCCCAAAACCACTTCAGGAGAATTATGTGAGGAAACGTCCTGCAAAAGTACCAAATTCTACTGATGGTAGTCTTGATCCAAGGCCCCTGGAACTAGAAGGTGGGTAATGCACATGTGTTTTCTTATCTTAATTTATATTGCTGATATTTGCTAAGAAATGTATCTCATTCTTTAAATCAAATTGTATGCATTCTTTAAATCAAATTTCCATGAATAAATTGATTTTATCCTCTGAAATTTCAAAATATATGAATTCTTTAAAGAATATCAGTTGTGAAAAGGTAATTTTAAATGGGATTTCAAATGATATAAATAAGTTGAAGACGGAAGAGCTTGTCTTGAAGGATAATTCAACTGATTTAGTTAGTGGTGATAAGGGTTTTAATACTAATATTTATCATAAAACTAAGGGAACCAAGTTTACTGTTTTCGATATTGAATGTAATAATCAGTTCAAAGTTCTTGCATTGGATACTAATAATAAGTCTTGCGTTAGAGAAATGGATAATGTAGGTATTTGTTCACAAATGGACAATGTAGGTATTTTTTCACAAAGGAGAGTGCAATCTGTAGTTCAGAATAAGGGATGTACTAATGATATTATGTACTATAATGGATCAAATGCTCATGATACTCTAAAAGTTTTAAACCCCTTAATTAAACAAATATTTGTTGTTATTTGTTTTAATTGAAAAGGATGTGGATAGAATTTGATAGGCTGTAGAACTTTGGCTAGAGCTCCACGATCAGGTAAGAAAAGCATAGGCCTGACATCCTAAGCTTGCTCCATGGTTTTTCATCATATCAACATTAATAAGTTAGTGAATATTAAGTATAAAAGTAAAATTATCCAAGTAATATTTATTCCACCTCATCGTGTTCATCACTTGCATATCTTGTTGTCATGATTTGAATTATTTAATTGTTTGAGAAAATTCTCATCTGACGTAGACTGATTTGATGTAGGTTGGATTTGCTGATGATATGTAATGGGATAGTTCAGAAGAATGATATTATAAAGGATATTAAAAGACTCCTTTTGTGAAATCACTCTTGACTGTAATTGTTGATTTGCAACCATTGCCTTGCGTTATCCAATTCACTCTCTGTAAATTGCTCTTCATTATAAGGATGGAGTGAACAAGTCTGAGAAATAAGTGTGAATAATAAGCATTTTTTATTTTGATAATTCCACATCATTATCACGAACTACATACAATCACTCTGGGGTAACACTATTATTTTTTGTCTTGACAAATTATCTTACATTTGAACAAAATTTCTTCAGGGAGGTATACATTATAATTTAAGGGTTTGAGAGAAAAACTTGGCCTGGATCCCAGTGACCCAGTTGTTACTTTCTTGCTTACCTTGGGAAATTCAACCATTTTGGGGTAACTTTTTCCAACATTTACGGAGGAGCAGTTCGATTTTTCTCTTAGGTCCATGATCATGCAGAATAAAAGTGAGTAATGCATTAAATTTGTGAACTATTATGTGTACCATCATATAACAACTGCTATTGTTTGATGCAGTTGACTACTTCCTATGGGGTTTCTAGCATTCTGATTCCATTTGCATCTGTAAGCATCAGTACTCTCTATACATAAAATGCAGATATGATGAAAAACCACAGAGGAAGCCAATGTAAGAGATCCATTGAGACATGATGAATTGGAGTATTGCTGATATGGTGAATACTGGCGGTCGATAAGGTGATTCTTTCATATCTACACTTTCATTAATACATGTTCTATTTGTTATGTGACAGCAGCAATAATTACAATAAAACTACAAAAAAATAAGAAACAAATCAACATTAAAAGTATATCTCACCACGGTCTTAATTCTTGAGTTTTGCTCTTGAGTGAGAAAATTGTATGATCTTATAGTTTCCCTTTGTACTGTCTTTGGTATCATCCACTGGATTAATTTTAGTTAAAAACTTTTACTGGGTTATCATAGTCAATGCTGCAATATGTAGT
Source organism: Allium fistulosum (assembly GCA_030737815.1). Classification (NCBI taxonomy): domain Eukaryota; kingdom Viridiplantae; phylum Streptophyta; class Magnoliopsida; order Asparagales; family Amaryllidaceae; genus Allium; species Allium fistulosum. Next base: position 1,268,988,041 of record CM060905.1, on the reverse strand, counting down.
ACCTTGGCTATATTACATGATAATTGTAATATAATATATGAATTTTTGAATTAGAAGGGAAAACGTGTTTACAGTTTATGCCATTTTCTTCAAAAGTGAAACCTGCACCTTGCTGTTCCTTTTTTCTAAGAATATCTAGATTGAAATTCTCTTAGCATTTCATTAAAAAAATTCTGTGAGGGAATCAACTTCACAAGGAAAATATAATTGTATGATGTATCTGTCAGATGTGATCATTCTGTAAAATCTGGTTGCATAATACATAATTGCTGCATGAGATTGCATGAAGATGAGGGCATATGCGTTGGCCATGAACATTGCAGCAAGCACAAGATGCTGAGGGTGTAAGGGATGCATGATGTAGTTATGTGCTACAATCAAGTGTAAGCTGTGGCCAGAACATGCTTGGAGTGAGACAGAGGGGGAATGCATGTATACAGTAGTGGACATGCATGGGGAAACCAAAGGCATGCACAGTGCTGTTGCATGGGGGGCGCAAGTCTGATCAGCTACGGAAGGTAAACAAGTCGGTAATTTTATTAAATTTTTAATAATTTAATATGATCTTTTGTTTTGGTAAGTGTAGCTCCATCGTTTCCCTATTTGTGCTAGAAGTTTTACTAGCTTGTATAGCTGATGGATGAAAACGTTTGGATTTTTGTAGGGTAATCAAGTTGACTGTATCGATGGTCTTAGTAGGTTGGGATTGAGGTGAAGTATGGAAACCATAAAATCGTTAAGAAAAAAGGATAAATTTGTTTATGTAGCTGATGCTATTTAAATTTTATGTTAAGCTTAGCTTCTAATGGATTAAACTATTGTTAGCATCGTCAAATTTGCAGCCATTGGTTTAACAGTTAAGCTAGAAGCAAGTGGTGCATCTTTGTTTCTTTGCCTTAAATCTATGATTTTGTTAACTGAATTAAGGAGTTCAATGTTTTTATGATAACTTGCTATTATAAAAACACAAAAATCTGATACTTTGGATTATTATTTCATTAGGTGCAACTTATCCACATTCAGTTAAAGCTGCCAGAGTTTGGATGGACAACTCAGAAGCTATGAAGTAAGTTAACGATTAAATTATTGCTTACTTTAGATCTGCAATTTCTAACCTTTTATTGTCACGTAACATGGTAAGCTAGATAGTTAAGTTTGTTGCATGCAAAGACAAAAAAATTCCAATAGTTAAGTTTGTTGGTTCGGATTTTGTGTCTCAGTAGCTGCAGTGTGTGTGAGATATTTGAAAAAAGTTTGATTTTATCAGAATTATCGAAATATGATCTGAATTGAGGAAATATCCTTAAAAAGACAGGTGTTTTAAGTTTTAACTTGTACAATTAGTCTACTTAATCTTCTTTTCATTCATAGAAACTGAAAGTGGAGTATTTTTATGAGCAACTATCTAGATTTGCATTCAGAATGAATGAGTGGTGCAATCATGTGGGTCAAGGTGAGTTGAGCCCCCAACTATTTGTGATGATGTCAGCTGCCCAAAGGCAATGACTGTTTTCTGGTCATCAGAAAAGCATGAGATGGCATTCATCCTTACCCAAAGGCAATGACTGTTTTCTGCCCAAAGGCAATGACTGTTTTCTGGTCATCAGAAAGGCAATGACTATTAGTCAATCGCTTACTGAATTAGTGTAATGAATGTTTAGTGTTTGCATTATTAATCCGATTTAACTTTGTGTACACTTTTTTGATGAATTGATTCTCAATCATTACTTTTGCTTTACAGGTAGATAGATGATTGTGATGCAAAAAAGGTTGCAATGAGTTATGGATCGAAGTTATTTTTGCTGCTAGAACTACTTTTTGGTTTTAACGTATGTACTACTTGCTTTTGTTTTGCTATTTCTACTTGTTCTATATTTTGTTTTTGAACTATTGATGACAAACTATTTATGTTTGGTGTAAGAATATTGTGCATTTTTATTATGGAATTTCATACGTTGGTTATCAAATATGTGTCCAAAATGTGGTATTGATACAATATGTTGATTTTGAAATGTGATATTGATATAATATGCTAATTTTGAAATGTGGTATATACACATTGTGGTGGATGTTTACTGAAATGCAATTAAAACATTCCACAGCGTTTTTAAAACGCTGATAAAACATTCCACAGCGTTTTTAAAACGCCGTTGAAAGTTTTAACAGCGTTTTAAAAAATGCTGTTAAATTGTATCTAAAAACATAAAGCACGATTTATTGCAAAAAGGAAACGCTGTAAATAAATATCACAGCATTGAAAAAACGCTATAAAATCTTATCTTAGCGTGAAACAAACGCTAAGAAAGATCTCTAACTACACCCAACCAAACGCTGTTAAATGATTTCATGACACTAGGGAAACGCTGTTAAAAAGGACATTTAATAGCGTTTATTTCTTGCCATTGTATATCTCTAACAGATAACTGCATGTCGATATATAGCGTATGTAAAAACGCTGTTAATAGCTTTTATAGCGTTTTTAAAATGCTGTTAAAGGTCCTGTTTGTTGTAGCACTGGTGCCACCATCGAGACCTCTGAGCCTACCGTCAATCATCTAGAAGATTTTGCTACCATTACCATTGAAGGCAACACTATTACTTCTCAAAACAGTACACCACAGGATAAGAAGAGCCAGAGGAGGGCTCACGATGGTTCAGCCATCAAGGTTGGAAAGAAGAAGAAGAAGGCTCACAAGAAATAGGCGCTTTGGCCATCCTCCAGTAATGATAAGATAGTTTTTATTCGTCTCTATCTGGGTTATAGTTTTTTGTTTTCCAATTTGTTGTTCATAGGCCATGTTTGTGCGGTACTGACCCCTACATTCATTATGTATAAAGTTTGAATGATATGAAATACCATTTTTTCTATTTGAATCTTTGTTCCATTTACATTTTCGCACCTTATACTCTATTTCTACCTATGTACAATTGCCTGCATATATAACATAATTGCTTTTATTGTAATATATCCATATTATACATGCATGCGTTTCTGCTATGATTTTATTTACAAAAACTCTATGCATATGAATAAAATTCCTGTAATTTATTTAGTCACATTCTATTATTTAGTTCTATTTTACCATTGCCAAAGTGTTTCTACTTGGCTAAATAGAACTATTATTTAGCAAACTCCGTGGTTGTTCCTGTTTATTTTAGGTTGAGTTTTCTTCAACCTTAACGAGTCATAAATAATCCAAGTTTCATTCTATTTCCTATTTTCGGGTAATAGAAGTTTGAACATCTATTTCCAGATGTCTGCGACCTCACGACAACCTAGCGTGATCGATGTTATCTATAGATTTCCAATACCTAATCTCTGCAAAGCAAGTCCCGTTAGACCGTGAGTGAAACCATGCTTTTAATGTGACTCCATGACATGTGGAGTCTGATCTCTAGGATTTTTCCAAATGCCAAAATCCGAGCATCGTTCTCTAACCTTGCCTATTTCAAGGCATTGGTTAGAGATTAACCATGCGAGGTAAATTATCTGATTATCCCCAGTCTGATTATACTCTCTCAGTCCTGATCCTAGATCGGAGGAGTATTGTAATACCCGTTTTCACACTTCAATGACTATCCTTGCTTACCCTTGATCGAGCATGTCCTGTTAAGCCACAAGCACAGTCCTGCAAGTCCTTTTCATCTGCCTATTCCTATATTTGGGGACCAACGGCTCGGATACCTATCTCTGAGCATCTGCTCTTGGCTACACCTATTGCATGGCATTGGCGAGAGTGCCCATTGGCTGTCCTTGCTTACCCACTGCTCGGTTTATCCTGTTAGGCCACATGCATGGTCGTCAAATTTCTGTCTGTGCGCTAGTTTCTATCTTTGAAAACTGGCACTTTTTGCTACTTACCCTTGGATATTTCTTATTGACCTTGCCTATTTCTGGGCAAATGTCAATAAGAGAGGGATGGGGTTGATTTGTCTGATCGACCCTTATGATTATACTCCTTTATCATGATCCTGGACTAAAGGAGTCAGTACCTATATCCGGGTTCTTGATTGCACTGCTAATCATGTAGATTTGGATTTTACTTACAAATGGTTCCATTTGTTCAAGAAGCTACTTTAACTGTAAATGAAAATCATGGCAGGACATGCCTTACTACATTGCCCCCAAAATCAGTGGATGGATTTTCCAAAAAATAAACTAAATAAAACTAAATGAAATAGTGCCGAAGCAAGTCACTATTCCATGCTCGTGGAATCTGTATTCTATTAAAAGTGGCCAACTTGAAAATTCCATCTTCAAGCTTTTGTTCAGTTGCATAAGGACCTTCCCAATTAGGACCAAGTTTCACTGTACCCAGTAGAACCCATTTTAAAAAAGATCTCATACCTTGAAGGTACGACTCCACCCCATTGGAGTAAAATATTGTGCTACTCCCTTCTAGTGAGCATCTACCCTTAATTTTGCTTCCTCCCTCTTTTCATCAACCAAAAGAGACTCAAACTAGAGATCCTCATTTACCTTTCTATCGTAATGCCATTTACGTTGAAAAGGGACTTCCACTTCTATCAGGATCATGGCCTCTAATCTGTAGGGCAAGGCGAATGGCGTATGTCCAGTCGCAGACTTGTGGGTTGTCCTATAAGCCCATAATGCCAGCGAAAGCTCATTAACCCAATTGTTATTGGCTTTAGTTAATCATTTCTTCAAGATGGACTTTATAATTTTATTCACCATCTTCACTGTTCATTCAGCTTAGGTATGCCCTTGCCGATAAGCTTTTCTCAATCTTATATCGACTGCATTAATTAATGAACTCAGTACTCTCGAACTGAGTTCCATTATCCGTTACAATCCTCTAAGGTACTCCGAACCTATAGTTCATGTCCTTCATCAAAAAGCTAATCACCTTTTTCATTGTGATCATAGCAAGAGGTTCTACTTTAGCTCACTTCATGAAGTAATCTACTGCAAATATAGCGTACTTATATCCTCCTTCAAACGTCGGTAGCACACCGATTATATCAATTCCCAAACAGCAAATGGCCATAGGCTAAACATTTGCGTAAGCTCCATGGATGGGGCTCTTAGTACCTTTGCAAACTTATGGAAACCGTCACATCGTTTGGTGTAATCAGCTGCATCTCGATTTATTGTTGGCCAAAAATATCTGTAACAAAGTACCTTTTTTGTTAATATCTGCCCCCCGCTGTGATCACCACAGCCACCCTCATTAATATCCATAAGGATTTTCTTATCTAACAACTCCGAATTTTGAGTTAATTAAAAAAATGATATTTAACCTGTAGAATTTTAAATTAATAGTTTGGAATTAGTAGTCTTTTATAAAAGATAATTTTTTTAGAATGATTAATTTTAAATAATTGTTAAATATGGAAATATTAATATCTCAAAAGAAGTTAAAAACCACTTGAAAAAATTAATTGAGATTTTTTTACTTTTGGTGCATTCTAATGTATAGAATATTGGAGATATGAGAATTTTTGAGTTATATTTAAAGATAAATTGAAACTAGAGTTGGGAAAAGGATAATTATTTTGTTGAATTCTTTTATTTTTAAGAATAAAAGGAAAATTGGAATTTGTAGATTTCTTTTAAATCGTTTTCATTTTATTCAATACTTAACTAATAAACGGTTTAAGTAAGAATGAGATAATAAAAAGATATAAATAAATTCATTTCTTTTTTAGGTCTTATTTCGATTCAGAACCCAAAATAAAAAATAAACTTAAGAGAACAAATTATTCTCCTCTCATTATTATCGTATACGTGCGAAATCAGAAGCAAGAAACATGTCACTCCACTTTGAAACCCTAGAAATATATCCTTCAAATTCAATGCAAATAAAACCCTAAAAGAATTAGGTAAAAACAAGGTTTTGTTGAATTTAAACACCAAGCTAAGAATGAGTATTTAGCAAATCTATTTTGGAATGAAAGATTAGTTAGCACTCACATTATCTATCACTAAATCTGTTTGCACGTTTATTAAGCTGAATCTAATTGGAATTGTATTTGAATGGATTTCATGTTTGTTTAAAACCCTAGTTGCGGTCTAATTTAAATCCATGCCTCAGTCGTGTATAATAGAAAACTGATGTCAGAAATCATTTATTTAATCCACTATTGTATTATACCCTGTGCTTGCATGCTTGTATCATTACTTGCTAACCGATCAAGGTGAGGTATCATTGCTTGAAGCTATCAAAATATCGACCACTGATCTCCTGGAGCCTCATCGGCTCCGGGAATTATCGCTACCGGTCGACCCATGGTGCTTCGCCAGTCCATCAATGATAAACCTAGAACAAAATTCGGTTCCAAGATTTGCTTCTTGCTTAGGGACCCTTGCTTCTTTTGCTGCTGGTTGTTTTACTTGCTATATGACGTTGTTGTAGTTCTTGGAAGAATGAATGTGTATACTTACATGGATCTCCAATTTAGGTTTCACTAAATATGATTTGCAAATTTATATATAATAGAAACCTAGTTATAAAACTTTAATGATTCATGTTTTTAATAGCCATATATACATACTTATAAATATAGTACCCTTGGTTTTCTAATTGGAATTATTGTATAGGAACTTAATGAACTTTGTGAATTCTCTTGTTCAGGAATTTTTATAAATATATATTTTATCTATTATATCGACAGTTTGAATACAGGTTGTATTACAAAAGAAAGGGATTCAAATTAATTTTCATATCAAATCAAATTATTTTATAAGTGATTCTAACAAATGGTTATGTATATATATTAAGTGTTTCTTGTATAATTGGTTCTGGATTTAGAAATGTGGTTTTGGAAATATAACTCTAAATTATTTCTAAGTAAAATAGTTATATATATCAAAATGGGTTTGGAAGAGTACTGAATACAGTTTTATAAATAGCTACTTAATTTTATACATATATATATATACATACATACATATATATGTAAGTATGTATATGGACTTTGGAATATGGTTTGTGAATAATATATTTTGATGAAATTTTAGACAAATTCTCATAAATATATATATATATATATATTGAGATCAAATGGAATTATGGCTTTTTATCTAATGATAAATAAAGAATTTAGAAATCATCTCCTTTATGAAAGAGTATACTGGTGGATTTCCAACTTATAAACTCTTATAAGAAAAATGTTTTAAGAGCCTTAGTTCTATAATGTGGGGCGTACTAATAATCGATTAGTATTACCGAATGGTTTATATGCTCTGTAGTAATGCTTCATCGAATATGGTACAACTCATTGAATAGAATGTTTGAGTGGAACTTACTAGCCCATTAGCGAATACTTGAATTCACGGTTAGTATGGCATGCCTTGGTTAAATTCTTGTGATTGCTATTAGGAAGTATTTAACACTTTAGAGTTGTATTCTCATTTGATGTTATATGGGAACGATAGATCCTTAAGAGAATATTGTTTAGGTTTTTCAGTGGTATCTATAAGAGTGAGATTTACTAGCTTCTAGTAAATACTTGAATTTCACCAGGTGGTATAGGAAGTTCTGGTTAAGTTCTTGTGATTACTAAAAGCAATAGTATTTAACACTTTAGAGTTTACTATCTTTTGGTGTTCGGTGGGACTGGTAGATCCTTAAGAGGTATACTCATGGATTTATTTGCAATCATATATAAATATAACAATATTTAATAATCTAGATTTTTCGAGTCATGATTCTCACGATCATCTTAGTCGATCGAAATTTGGTTTTCCCCGATCCTTGTGATCATGTCGAGATTCTGCGTTCCCTGATCCTTATGACCGTGTCAAGATGCTGTGTTCCCAATCTTTGGTATTAGATCGATATGAGTGGTACCACATTTGTTTGTTTTCCATGGTATGGAATTAGTTTCTTTATGTGAGGATTATTGTGATTTATTTTGTGATTTCGTGTTTAGTGACTAATGTGTGTTATGACCAAATATATGTACTTGTTCCTTGAAGTAAATTCTAAGTCAAATTAAATCTATGACTCGTTATACCATGGACATCTGGATTTACCTATATGTCATATATTATTGTGTTGTATCTAATTCTCACTTTCTTTTGATATTTAGAGATAGTCTGACCTGGGTGCTATTTTAATGCTTGGGTCGGGTCAAGACACTTCAGGTTACAGGACAGGTTGACTTTTGGATGGTTGTGCTAGCAAGGAGATAAACATTGTTGTCTTTTAGTTTATCCCTTTTAGGATTTTGGGTTTTGTATGTGAGAGTAAAATTGAGATAGAGATTTATATCAGATGTATATAATGTGAGTCTAGTATTTTATTCTATAGACTCATAGTTTGTATTACATATGATATATATTACTCTACTGTAATCTTTGACTATTTTTTTATATGATACATTGTTCTGATTCTGAGAAACCGGTGTGATTATTACTTTGTACTAAGAATCTACACATCAAATTTTATTCCAAAGATTAAGAAAAAAACTGTATGCATGATGTGCCAGTGTTAGTTTAGAGATTTATTCACAATCAGTCGCCCTTAACTAGCCGTATTCTCAGTATTATTAGACAACATTATTTATAATGTTCTTTAATATTATGGTTATCGCGGTGGGGTCATAACTGTTTGGTATCAAAGCTGAATCGAAACATTATATAATATAATATCACATATTTAGACCTAGTGGGACATAGAGTCCTATCCCCTGGGGTGTGTGAATAGTGATATTAATTTCTACATAGGGACAAGAATATAAAATGATTATGCGAATAATCATTGGGTCTTATTTGTGAAAATTTTGAACAATTTTGATAATTATTGTATAAAATGATTTCAAAAGTTTGGTGATAGGTAGTAGTGTCTTGATCCATTTGTGATCAAAGTTTCGTAGAGGAAGCTGATGGACTGTTTCCTCTGAGCACCGTAATTAGTTTTTTATACATATGTTGATTGGATGTTGTAGGCATTGATGAATGGATGTGTAACGACCCACTTTTCTGAACAGCTTAAGAGGTCAATCAACCACATATGTTCTGAAACACCCCACACCCCTTAGTTTACCTAAGAAGTGCACACCAAAGGATGTGGTGCGTTATAGGTATAGCTAAAGCATCACAGAGACTAAGATTCACAAGACACATAAGTAAGAACAGCGGAAAACATTTAAATAATAACTTATCATTCAAAATTAAACTTTATCTTGTAATAAGTCATAAAGACATAACATGTCAAAAACTCAAAATCTCTCATGTCTCATGAAAATACATCTCAGTCTCAAATAATTAGAGTACAAAAGTAATAATAATAATAATAATAATAATAATCCCTCTCACGAGTGCCAATCCATCATAAGCCAAATGTAAAAGATGAAAAAGCAGAAGAATACATCTAAAATGAGAAAACTCCGGGAACCAATCTCCAAGCAACCTTAATTAACTTTCCTCAACTCTACTGGCCTATTGGGGGAAAAGGAATGATAAGAGGAGTGGGACAGACAATAAGTCTGGTGAGTGAATGTAATTACTAGCATTTCTAAGCAAGATAAAGATAATAGACTAAGCAATAGTTCTAGCTTGAAAGGAAAATACAGAAAAGATAAAACTCGGATAAAATACTATTTCTGATTCTGTTTGACTGTTTGCTTTGATTGTTTGATTTGATTGTTTGCACTTGTATTAAACTGATAAAATTCGGATAAAATACTATTTCTGATTCTGTTTGACTATTTGCTTTGATTGTTTGCACTTGTCTTAAACTGCTGTGATTAGGCTGAAAACCCTAATCCTATCTTAACTACTAACTTGATTAGGCTGAAATCCTAATTCTACCCGTTGATCGGCCTATTCTATCTCTGTTGTGCCATCGTGAACCAATCCTATTGGTCATAGCAAAAGACACCTCTTTAGCGCTTAGGACGCAGTAGTGAATTATTTACCCTAATCGATGCCGCACGCTCGGTCATCGCCGGTACACACTAATTGTCGACCCATATTTGACCATTTATTTACCCTAATCAGCATAAGCGTGCCCAACCTCACCTAACTGTTGTGAGACCATTAGTCCTAGACCTGAAAGGGAATGCGGCCCAGCCTCACCTAACTGTTGTGAGACCATAAGTCCTAGACCTGAAAGGGAATGCTGCCGGTACTGGTCCTAACAAACAATCTTCTAGTTTTGCCCCCCTTGCCCAAATTCCCTGACTTGAGCCTCTATATATTGGCCAGTTATTTACCCTAATCAGCATAAGCATGTCCCAGCCTCACCTACTATTGTGAAACCATCGGTCCTAGATCTGAAAGGGAATGCTTCCGGTATGGGCCCTACTTCTATATTTGCTTATTAACTTAATCTAAGTTTTAAAATAAGCATCTTATGTTATTTCTGCTATATTCTCTTATTAACATAATCCAAAATCTAAGTTTTAAAATATGCCTCTTCTATTTTCTCTTTTAGTTATAACCACTTGTTATAATCATGCTTGCAAATATCTAAAATTTGCCTATTTTAGTCTATCTCTATTTTATTTTAGTTTTTCTTATTTTACATCTGATTTCTATAAATTTAGTGTTTTTCTATTTTAATCCATATTAGCGAATTCTTCTCTTTTTAATATTCTATTCGCGTAAAAAGAGGTTAAATCTTTATAAAAAGAAACTAACATTTACAGGCTAAATTCCAACTTAAAACAGATGTAAATAACTGTAATTAACCGAAAATAACTGAATAAAATAGCTGAATAAAAATAGACTGAAAAGAAATTCTAAAATTTACTTAAAAACTGACTGTAAATAAACTTACATAAAAACTGTCTCAAAATTTGAAGAAAAACTACAACTATTGAGAACCCTATTATTTTAAATTGCTTAAAAATCTAAAATAATTACAAAACACTCACCTGTGGTCCTTAGCTCTAGTCCTGGGCCTTCCTGGATCCACTTCTAGTGCATAGAATATTTTTATTAAAAAGATCTTCTCCCCATTAAATTTTTCTTTTTAGGGTTCAGCCTCAGGCAATGAACCAAATTGGGAGAAAATCTAAATGAGAAAAATAGCAAGGCCTATGGCTCTATTTATAGTGTGACTTAGGGATCTCAGGCCGTCGGATTTAAAGATTAAATCTGGTGCAACCATGTCATAGGCTCGCTAGGAACCGTCGGATGCAGCTACGGATGCACAGGATTGCTCAAAAATTGAATTATATGATTATCGGCTCGTACCTGGACGAAATAGCGTCTAGGAAATAAGGCGGGTCGACCTAAGATGTATGCGGGTCGACCTAAGAATCTTGGGAGTCGATCTACAGGTCGACCCCTAAGGGTCTATTTATATTTTTTTTTTGTTTATTAAATTCTGAATTCTTGTTTCTCTCATAACTTCTCCATACTGACTCGGATTTCGACAAGTTATATATGGAAATTGATCAAAAAATCGCCACGGACCTAATGGTGCAACTTTCATAGCTCGATTCTGACAATTTCACAAACTTATTTTATTATTAAATTAACTAATTAATTAATTAATTATTATAGCTTAAATTTTGGGTTGTTACATGTTCCACTCAAATTGAACGGAAAGGGGGATAGCTAGGGAAAGAAAGATGAAATAAGGAAGAAGAAAAGAGAAAAAGAAAACTGAACAACACAGAATCTCATAATCGCAGTAGAACAAAATATAATACAATATCAGTGATTATTACAAAGAGAAACTGTAATATACATACATCCATTAGAGTATAACAACTAATCACAATCATCAACCAGGGCAGTTATAACAACCAATCTTCACAATTGCTAATAATTAAAATAAAAAATGTAGCAGAAAATAAACATGTATGTGAATACGACTTGAAGACCTCCAACTCATTTCTTGAGTTCCAATGCATCTAAAGCAATTTGTAAATATGTTTGGTCTGACCTGAGCGTTATAGTTAAATAACACCCGAGTCAGTTTGGCAAACCAACGTAAGAAAAACACACCTCAATTGAATTTTAATGTTTCAAAAAAATATTTTGAAAATAAAGGTATCTTGTAAGACCATGTGGCACATAAACACGGGTGGGTTTTTACCTTATGATAACCAAAACATTTTCTATAGAAAATCCATTGATATTATAATAATGTCTAAGGGTCAAAATAAAATATGAATATAGCTGAAATGCTTGCATCTCATATTTCAACATTGTTGGGCACAACTAAGTCTGTACGGCACTTATTGGAGAATAGATTCCATACAATGAGTAAGGTACTAGGGTACCGCCTGTCACGGTGCATCTCTAGATAAAATAACACCGAGGACCTTGTCGGGATCCCCTGTCAACACAGAACCGGCCTACCACTTGAGTAGTAGTACCGAATATGATCACCCCTCCGTTAATGGGCCACGAAGCATAAAAATGAGAGATAATATCGACTCTAGATAGGGATGATCATACTCTACTAGGGAGCGACTCATTTAGCCCCGCTGCATCTCCCATGTTTTAGCCATTCCGGGTTATGAGGCTTGAGGCTATGTTTTACCTTTTATATAGCACTCCCCACTTGGAATGCTAACTATGACCTCTAGGCAACAATATAATGCCAATGTTCATCCATACAACTTCGTTCTAGGACTGAACGAAACGCTTGAGAGTTCTATCGTCAAGTCTATTATCTTCAAGATGTCTTCACTTGGATATGCTTATGTTGGATTGAAGTTGTTTTCGAATAACATATCTGATTCTGATTTCTTCGAAACAACTTTCGACAATTTTTGGTAACTCAACCCTGATTCTTTAGTAAATATATAATCAAAGATAAGAGAAGAGATCACCTTCTAACCATTAGTGGATGGATTGCCTTATCGTTTGTCCTAGAAAAATGAAACGAGATTTATATGCACAATACAACATCATCGGAGATGACTGTGCCATATAACTTACGTATTTCTCCTAGATATTTCCAAAGTTACGTTGTGGGTCCAAATTCGATAGTCGGTTATTTAACTATTGAATAAACAAACATTTAAACCATGGATTTGATCCCAAAGGTAAAACAACATTGGTTAAGCACATAAGAAACCACTAGCCTCCTTTAATAAATCTTTTCATTTACTCAAATCAGTTTGCAAATATTTGTACCAAAATACTTTTACAGAGATTCATTCACAAACCCTTAAAATTTCAATACTTGGAAAATATCTATATACTTATCTCAATGGTATAAGTATATTCACAAATAGAGGAAGATTTTCTTTTTACACCATTCTAGAATAGGTTTGTAAATTTTTTTATAAATCTCTAAGACCCCTTTATAACCCCATTCATTAATCTTTGAAATCATTTATAAACTCCGTTTTAACATTTTATAAACCCATTATGAACCCATTAGACCATTTATAAAGCTCCTTTTATAAATCTATAAACCCATTTAAAAAATTCTTTTATAAATATCTAAGACCGTTAGAAAACTCTTTTTTTACCTTTTTCAAATCTTCCTTTAAGTTTTCCAAAACATGTTATAAGATTACTCTTATAAAACCCACATCTGTTTATAAGACCCTATTCATAAATCTCGAAAACATCTATAAATAGATTCTAATCATTTACTTTTAAACACTATTATATAATAAACAGTATAAATAAATACTATTTAACTTCAAAACATCCTTAAATATAATAATTAATAATTTGAAACATTCTTAAATAAACAATAATAATTTATCTTCAACATAATTGTAAATAATAATAATTAATTTTCCAAAACCTTATTGATAATAATTATAATTAGTTTCAAACCATATCAATAATTTGAATAATTAACTTTTCAAAATATTAAAATATTAGTAAACAACTTTAAAATAATATTAATATAAGTAAACAACCTTTAAAACATAAATATACTTCCTTTATAAAAATACATACTTAAACTTCAACATAATCATTTCCATATTTATAAAACAATATTTATAAATCTCCTTCTATTTTATAACATATCGTTTGACATCTCCAAACCTATCCTCACTTCAATTCCCAAAATAAAATCAACTATTTTTCTAAAACACTTCCCAGATATTATCATAAATCCATAATTTGATTTATTCTCCCCAATCTATCCAATGATAATAATTTTCTTTTATTTGTAAAATGTCGTTTATTAATCTATCCTTTTATCAATAAAATATGATTTAAAAATATTCACTTGTTTGTAAAATGCCACTTTTATACATTACCACATCTATAATTTTCCACATCTAAAAATAAATCTTAATATATGGATCTATATGTATATATCACTTTATATAAAATGGTTAATAAATATTTATACCAAAATATTCCTTCCTTCTTTTTAAAACCATATCCCTTTATTATAAAAGATGGGCTAAATTTAAGATTTTAAAAAACCTTTACTTTATAGTTCAAAAATCTATATTTAAAATATTTCATAAAACTATTAATTTATAATATCTAAAAATCATACTATTAATTTTAAAATAAATTCCTTCTTTTAATTAATTCAATAAAATTATTTAAACATATATAATTTCCAAAATCACTGTGAAATCTCTTTTTAAATCAAATAATTATTTTATAGTATTTTAAAATGCAAAAAATAAGGCCCAGTGCTACTAAAGTACTGAATAAGAAAAATCATACCCATGTCATCAAATATGGCATCCAACAAGTCATATATCAGTATATATATATGAAAAGTAAAATCAACAATGTGTGGAATCCAGTTGGATCCCTCTAACCTATCCCCTTGCATCACATACAGTATATAATCATGAAAAAGAAATCAACCGTTTCGAGGAGAGATCGTAAACAAAGGGTCATCCGCTCTTACACGTGAACATAATAGGGTCTCATCTGCTCCAAGGGTGGGAATATATCCAAACCAATAATATAAAATAGTAAACCTTCTGAACAGTCAATAACAATCAGCAATAAAATATCCACATGTTCGATAAATAAGTTTCATTGACTATATTATATTTTTTTGGTTAACCAAAAGGTGAGTTTAACTCACTTTGATTCCAGTTGTCGCCAAAGCGTTCTGGTTTGAACTAAAATTGAACAGACGTTTAATTTTAACCAAAATTTCTATGATCTTCGACCTATCCAATCCAACTCCATAGCGTAGTATTCGTCACAATGAGCACAACGCAACTTCTCGCGTTCAATTTGGGCATCTTGTGGAAAAGTTATGAATTTATAAACGATTGAATTAATTAAATTATAATTAACTTATAATTAATAAACTTTTGAACTTAATTACCCTCTCTTCTCAAATCTCTATTTCGAACGAACGAAACCCAAGCACGAACATCGATCGCAACTTCAACTCGTCACTGTGCCACCCTTTGTCGCACGACCCACGTCGCAGCACCGCCGCCGACCACATGACTACCCCATTTGCCGCCGTTTAACCAAAATTGAACCTAAACGCTGCCACGAACACGAAAATTCGATCACCACGGCAAAAATTTCGATGATACCACTGTTGATTAGCTATGTTTTGACAAGCTTTACACTTTCCTAGTTATGGTCGAAGGATGATTTGGCTTGTGGTGGTGTTGATGGAGGAGGGCGTTGGATGTGAGAGGGTTTAAATTTTAATCAAAAAAGGAAAATGAGCCAACTTCTATGGTGAACGCGTTTTAAAAGGAGACGGAGTTATGGGTAGGATGTAGGGTGGGTATGGCCATGGGTATGGTGACTAAAGTAGGGTATATTAATTTTATATTAAAATATTCAGCACTAAACACATGGAAAAATCTCGAACTGCAATCGAAGTGTTCCACCTGGCGTTCTGTATGTTATACCCCTATTCTGAACATAATGGAATATATATCGGGACCCAATTCCATCGTATACAGAAGTTAACTTTTCAAAATCAAATTATATTAATCTGAATTCTTTTAATTTATTTCTATGCGTTTCGAACACACACGACCAAACGATACGTCTGATCAACATGAAATTTGTTGGCATATTATAACTTATATTATGGATCCAATGAAACTGGTTTCGTCCAATTCCGAGACAATGCCCCAAAAGGCTATTTTTACACGTTAATTAAAACAAATTATTATAAAAACCAAACTAAGCACTTTTATTTCTAAATTAAAAGTTTACTATCTCAATTCTTATTTAAATAGAATTTAAATCAACTTTCGAAATCATTTTTATGCACATTAACTTCAGGATTTAATTATTTAAACAATTCCAATTATTCAAATTACCCTTACATTTTAAATTCAAGTTATTTAACTTATAAAATTAACTTTTCAATATTAAAATCAATTGAATATTCCATATTCAAATGGCTAAAGTTCTGGGTCGTTACAGGTTGCATTATTGAATTGATATTAATAGATTTTCATTTGCAGAGAATATATATATAGATTTATAAATTTTAGGAAACTAATTATGTTAAATTTCTAGTTGAGCATTTTATGAATTTTGGTCAAGATGTGGGACTCCATGGTGTCGATAGGGATTTCTGAATGCTTTGACAAGACAGTCAAACACGGTGTCTTGAGATATAATATATTAATATCATTATCAAGTGTGAACATTATTTTAAGATATATGCTAAGATGAATAGTCTATGATATTTTTGATTTACTGTGTATATCATTTTATGATTTAGATGGATTTTAAATTTTGGAAGCTCAAAATAAAAATTGATTCGAAAAGAAATTGGAATTTTATGATTTGATGATTTAGACTATATTCATTAGGAAAAATGTAAATTTTGGAAAAAGTTATTTGGAAGCAATAATTAAAATTTTGAAATTTGAAGTTAAAAATGTTTATGAGAACTTATTTTCCAAATTAGAAAATAAGGAAGGAGGATATATTAATATTATGAATCAAATCAAGGGAGGAAGTCTATGAGAACTTGAATTTTTGATTTAATTAAATAAAAAAAATAGTTATTTAATTTGTAGAATTTTAGATCAATTGTTTGGAAATAGTAGTCTTTTATCAAATATAATTTTTTTTTTAGAATGTTTAGTTTTAAATAATTGTGAAATCCTGATATATTAGTATTTTAAAAAGTGTTAAAAATCACTAGAAAATATTATTGAGATTTTATTCAGTTTTGGTGCATTCTAATATATAGAATATTCAATATATGATAGTTTAGAGTTATATTTAAAGATAAATTGAAACTAGAGTTGGGACAAGGACAATTATTTTGTAGAAATATTTTATTTTTAAGAATAAATGGAAAATTGAAATTGGTAGATTTCTTTTAAATGATGTTCATTTTATTCAATACTTAACTAATAAATGGTTTTAGTAAGAATGAGATAATAAGAAGATATAAATAAATTCATTTCTTTTTGGGGCTTACTTGGATTCAAGGCCCAAATAAAAAAACAAACTTAAGAGAACAAATTATTCTCCTCTCATTATTATCCTATATGTGCAAAATATGTAGCAAGAAACATGTCACTCCTCTTTGAAACCCTAGAAATAAATCCTTCAAATTCAATGCAAATAAAACCCTAAAAGAATTACGTAAAAACAAGGATTTTTTGAATTTAAACACCAAGCTAAGATGGCGTATTTAGCAAATCTTTTTAGGAATGAAAGATGAGTAAGCACTAACACAGTCTATCTCTTAATCAATGTGCATGTTTATTTTGTTGAATCTAATTGCAATTGTATTTGAATATATTTGGTGTGTGTTTAAAACCCTAGTTGCTGTCTAATTTAAATCCATGCCTTAATCATGTATAATTGAAATCTGATGCTAGAAATCATTTAGTTAATCCACTACGGTATTAAACCATGTGCTTGCATGCTTGTATCATTACTTACTAACCGATCAAGGTGTGGTACCAATGCTTGAAGCCATTAGAATGCCGACCACTGATTACCTAGAGCCTCATCGGCTCCAGGAATTGTCGCTACTAATTGATTGGCGGTGCTTCATCGGTTCACCCGTGGGTAAATTTAGAACCAAATTTGGTTCTAGGATTTGCTTCTAGCTTAGGGACCCTTGCATCTTTTATTGCTAGGTTGTTTTACTTCCTATCTGAAGTTGTGGCTATTCTTTGAAGAATGAATGTGTATACTTATATGGATCTCCAATTAGGTTTCACTAAATAAGATTTGTAAATTTATGTATAATAAAAACCTAGTCATAAACTTTTAATGATTAATGTTTTGACTAGCTATATATACATACTTATAAATATAGTGCTCTTGGTTTTCTAATTGGAATTCTTGGATAGGAACTTTATGAACTTCGTGAATTCTCTTGTTTAAGAATTTTATATAATTATGTATTCTATTATATCAAGAATTTGTATACAAGTTGTTTTACAAAAGAAATATATTATAATTTACCCATTCAAACTAATTTTCATATTTAATCAAATTCTTTTACAAAATATTTTAACAAATTGTTATGTATATATATGAAGTGTTTCTAGTATAAATGGTTATTGATTTAGAAATGTGGTTTTGAAAATTCAAAACTAATTTACATCTAAGTAAAATAGTTATATATATCAAAGTGGTTAGGAAGAGTAATGAATATAGTTTTGTAAATGGCTACTTAATTGTATGTATATATATGTACTTTAGAATATGGTTTGTGAATAATATAATTTTAAGGAATTTGAGACAAATTCACACATACACACACACACACACATATATATATGTGTGTGTGTCTGTGTGTGTGTGTGTATTGAGATCAAATGGAATTTATGGTTTATTTTATCTAATGATAAATAAAGAATTTTGAAATCATTTCCAATATAAAAGAATACATTATTGGATTTCTAACTTATAAACTCTTATAACAAAAATATTTTGAGAGCCATAGTTCTATAATGTGGGGAGAACTAATAATCGACTTAGTATTGCCGATTGGTCTAAATGCTCTCGAGTAATGCTTCATCGAATATTGAATTGCATAAGAAAGAAAAGAAAAGTTACAAGAAATAAAAATGGCTAAGTAGCCATGAAAAGAGAAAGAGAGCTTTCTTTTATTTTAAGCTAAAAACTAACTAAGAAAAACTAAGGAAGAAGGGGTTACATGAAACATAAGGGGTCTTTATACATGTATGAAACCCTAATTCATATTTTTGGGGAATGCCCAAATTGCCTTTGAGGTAGTGTGGTGGCCAAGTAATCATTAGCATCCCCGAATCATCCATTAAGTGTGCATGAAGATTTGATGGTCTTTTAGCATATGCATTAGCTCCTAAGTGTACATTAAGGTAGGTGGGTAAGTAGGGTCCTCCATTATCATGCCTTTGAATTATTTCCATCTCCATTCCTTTGTATCTTCTTTGTGCATGCATACATCTTCATGAAACCACTTGTATATGAAGCCAAATTCCTATAAAATAATATAGAAATTTCTAATTAACTTTTCTCAAATTAATATATGCTCAAAAATGACCATTTTTCCCTTGGATGAAGATGAATATGTGACGATTTGAAAATAATATGAATTTTTGTTTAAACAAGTTAAAATACCCGATATGATCATTTATTTAATTTAAATAGATTAAATATGGTGGTAAAAATATGCACATTTACGTGCACATCAAATACCCCCACACTTATCTTTTTATTCGTCCTCGAATAAAGATAAACTAAGATAAATCCGTTTTCGTAGGGAGCACGATTGCATTGAGCGTATGCAACAAGTCGTTAAACCTCTGGGCGTCCCCAGTAGGACGAGTGTTGTTTCGTGAGGGTTTTCAGCGGATACTACCCACAAAATCCAAATGTAGGATGAAAATATTTACAAAATGCACGATTTATTTACAAAGATGTGAATGCAAGTTTTTGAAAATATAAATTAACACGAATAAGTTAAATATAGGTTTTGGTCATTATCTTAAAAATTTAAGTCATTTACTCGTCAAAATTTCCAACAAAAACGAAGTTATCATAACAAATAGACGATTGTTTAACTCGTTGTTTCAGTTGATAACAAAGTGTAACCATGAAATAGATCTTTAGTCGATTATCAAAGTTTATCAAAGTGGTATTTTTATTTCTTTTCAAAAACAAGTCAAATCAAATAAGTTAAAATAGTGCTGGGATTTCATTTGCTTACTCTCTATATTTTTTTTTGAAAATTTTGTTGATATTAACAATATTTACATATGCCTAACTCAGATAAACTGAGGCCAGATATATTACCCATGCACTGCCTTGCGGACTGATGTGAGGGGAAAACAGAGCATGGCGAGTGAACACACAAGTGTGAACACTTATTGACTGTAGGCATTATTAGTAAAATAATTTTTTTATATACACACACCTAACTCAAATATACAGAGGCCAGATATACCGATCGTGCACTGCCTTTTGGGCTTACGTGAGAAGGGTACAGAGCATGGCGAGTGAACACACGAGTGACACGACTCTATGTGTTTATTAAAAAATATATACATATATACAAGAAATATTTATTTTGTATTTTGTATTTTTTTATTTTTAGAGAGAGATTTTCGCAAAATCATCTTAGCATCATTTCACTTAGAAGACAAAAAAAATGTTATATCCTTTACTTTAAATCAACCACTTTTTAAAACAAAGATTTTCAATTAGGATATATTTCATAATTATCATGTATGAATCTTCCTATATACTAGTTAAACCATTTTTATTTGTAATCAAACTTCATTTTTATTTTTGTTAAGACAAATTAAATTTCAGAAATTTCAATTTAATGAGCCAAAACCATATATTTATCCTATAGTGTTTCTTTAAAAATAAATCAAAATGCTTTTAAATATTATTTTTTTAAGATTTTTTTTAAAATTTTGGAAAGAAAATAAAAATAAATAGACTATGAAAAAATAAAAATGATGATGAGTCTCCCCCACACTTGATTTTGACTGTGTCCCCACAGTCAACCCAAGTGGAAGAAGAAAAATAAAAATAAAAACATGACCTTTATTTAAATGAAAATTAACGGTATTTACACGAGATCAGAAAGTATATCGTCAAAAAGTAAATGAAATGGTCTTCCAAAGACCGATTCATTTGTCTCGTCAAATATGCGAGACACGGCTTAAGCTTGGAAAACCAAACCGTAAAAGATATCAAAATTGAATGTTGATTTGGAAAAACGAATGTCGTTTTATCAAAAATCGTACGAGTTGTTTTATTTTGGATAATTTTCGGGGTTGATAAAACAATTAGTTGAAATTCAAGTTTATTATCACCAAATTGAAATTCAAGCTCTTCATTGAATTTTTTTTCAGAATTATTGATTTCAAAATCAAAGTGATGATTTAAATCTTCCCTGTCGGAATTAACAACTCGTCATCGAAAAGTCCAAAAAATTCGTGTTCATTAAATTCGTCTTCCTTTGTTGGATTATGAACAACTTCATTGCGTATCTCAAGTTCAAAATCCAAAGTTGTTGTATTCAAATTTTCGAAATCGAGAAAAGTAAGATCGAATTTTAAATTTGGTTCCACACCCTAAAAAGAATTGAAATCCAACTCAATTATTGTGTTTTCAACAACTTCATTAAGATTGTTATTTTCAATTTCAAAAGTTGTTGTTTGAAAATCGTCGATTTGGGTAAAAGATGGATTATTACTTAACTTGTCACACGTTGGGATTTGGTTTTGTTGTTAACGTTGTTTCATATAAGTTTCAAACAACGAATCCGTGTGATCATCGTAAATTTCGTTCATTTGTTCAACAAAATCCAATTTATAATTATTAGCTTGAGGATTTTCGATTTGGATTTGTTGAGAACAAAATTTTCACTTGCATCATAGTCGAGATTATTCCCATTGCCAAAATTATTTGAAAAGTGGATCACATTTTCGTTTTGATTTTAAAATTCATTTTGGAGTTCAAAATTGAATTGGCATGGGTTATACTCGAAATCGTTTGAATTTTGAAGTGAATTCAAATTTTGATTATTTTGAAAACTTTGATTTGAATCATTGCCCAAATATGAATTACACAAATCATTTATCATTTGATTTTGTTGTGTAGAGATTTCAAGTAAAGACGAAATGCTCTTTTCAAGACTTGAGGGTTCGTCATCATTTTGAAAATTTTGTGGTTCAAAATTTGAATCATTTAAGCAATAGTTGTTTTTAAAATATCCATACGAATTTGGAGTGAAATCATATGGATAATATTGATTTTCACAACTATTGTAAAATTCACGTAAGTGGGGAACTCGGACATTTTCAAGAATGTTTTTGGTTTTTCTTTAAAGGAAAAATATTTACAAATGAAATTTATTTTTCAAAAGGGAAATAGATTTTTGTTTTGTTTTTTGGTTTTTCAATTTTTTTTATTTTGAAAAGGTTTATAATTTTTTTTTGAATTTTTGGTTTTTCTAATTTTTTTTATTTTTGAAATTTCAAAGAAAAAGGAATATATACAAAAAAAAAATTAGTTCTGGATTTTGAATTTTTTTTTAAATATGCATGAACTAATGCAACTAAATGAATGTAAGGGTTAATTACAAATGATTTATCCTAAGTTAACCCAAAATTGTATAATCACAAATTGTCTTAGATAAACAAGATAGTTCTTAGCCAGGTAATAGACAGGATTTATCGGTGCACCACGAATCACCGTAGCAATGCAGCCGAAGGTTTAAGTACCTTCAGAGAAATAATTCAATATAATATATATGAATCACCGTAATATTTATAACTGATTATTGCTCTGCTGTAGCCTAGACACCGAGAAATTAAATTGTTCAAAGAAGACAATTTGTCAATATACAATTAAGCGTTATAGATGTCTAACCGTTATTAATCAAAATCTAGGATGAAATGCAAAGCAGAAATTAAACGTGTATTAACAATGCAACTACGAATGAAATTTTGTTTTTGTTTTTGAATTTTTCTTTTATAAAATGCAAGCAAACAACAATGCAAGGCAAATAAAAACAATATATATAGCAACCAAGCAGTTTATTTTTTTTTGGCAAGCACAGCGAAGCAATTATTTTTAGCAAGGAAAAACAAAAACAAATTTAAAAAACGAAACAACTTGTTTTTTTTATTAAGAAATAAAACAAACGAAATTAAAAAAACTTTTTTTTAGGGAGAGACTCTATGTTTTTTTTTGTTTTTTTGAAAGGGAAACTTAAAAGTGAAGTTTTACTTAAAAAAAATTAAATAGAGAACTTAAAAATCAAACAAATTTAAAAACAAGAAAGAAAAATAAAAAAAATTAAAACACAGCCTAACCCACTACCCAAAGCGTTCAAACATACTCAGGAAAACATTCCCATTAAAAAAAACATAGTCACCAATCTCTTTTATTTTTAAACGAGTTCGACTTCGTTCCCCAATTCTCAGAATGTCAAAATTCAAAAATCAATTTCAACTACTCGCTGTTGATATTTGAAGATTGGGCTTGGTGAGAAGATGGAGTTGCGATTTTGGGTTGCTGAATTGGGGAGATGGTGGAATCGCAGTGATGGAAGTTCGCTACTCTTGTATGTGTGTGGTCTACAGTCGATAGGTGTAGTTGAAGGTGATTTATGTGTATGAAGAGGATGGAAATGCAACTGTATGTTCGATTGGGTTTGTTTGATGAGGTTCACTGTTGACAGATGTATGAAGAAGATGTATGAAATCGCTTTGGTTCTAGAGTGGCGATGGGAGTTTGATGATGATAGTGCACAGTTGCGGGTTGTAAAGATGGAAGCTGTAGAAGTGGTGATATTTTTTTTTGGTGGTGGTTGGTTTCAGATGTTTAGTGCAGGCAGATGGTCTTTTAACAGTAATTGGTTGTGATTTGCAGGCCAGTGATGATTGGGTCAAGCAGCAAGTGGTTCAAGCAGTGTGAAACAAGTATGGTAGCTGGTTGATTTGGTGTTGAATGATTTGTCGAATGAAAATTGTCTGATGGCTTCCTGGTGGAAGGGAAGTAATGGTCGTTTCTGCCTGGGTTGTGATATGCACGCAATAGTGAAGCAGTTTGAAAATGGAAGTAGAAGTGGTGAATGCATTTGTGTGATGAATTAACTGAAATGATTTGTACGATGAAGTGTATGAACTGTTGACTGTATATGCTGTTATGAGGGAGGTGTTTGTTTTCAGGTGAGCTGGTTTCAGTGAGCAGAGGCTGTATTTCAGGTTGTCAGGGGAAGTTTGAAGCTTGTATGAAATGTATAGTTGATGGCTTCGGGTCTGTCCAAGTATTTGGTGTGTCAGTAGGATGATGGAAGTTTATGTTTGGAGGCAATGGCTGGTATTTAGCTAGATAGTATGTTTGAAGTGTATGAACTCATTGAATAGAATGTTTGAGTGGAACTTACTAGCCCATTAGCGAATACTCGAATTTAACTAGATAGTATGGGATGGCTTGGTTAAATTCTTGTGATTACTATTAGGAAGTATTTAACACTTTAGAGCTGTATTCTCTTTTGGTGTTCGACGGGGCTGATCCTTAAGAGAATATAGTTCAGGTTTTTCCGATGGTATAGATAGCGAGTGAGATTTACTAGCTTCTAGTAAATACTTGAATTTCACCGGGTGGTATGGGACATTTTGGTTAAGTTCTTGTGATTACTAAAAGCGATAATATTTGACACTTTAGAATTTACTATCAGCTGGTGTTTAATGGGACCGATAGGTTCTTAAAAGGTATACTCATGGATTTCTTTTCAATTATATATACGATAATATTGAATAATTTAGAGTTTTCGAGTCATGGTGGTCACGATTCTATATTCTTCAATCTTTATGATCGTGTCGAGATTCTGTGTTCCCCGATCCTTGTGATCGTGTCAAGATTTTGTGTTCTTGATCTTTGGTATCAGATCGATATAAGTGATACCACATTTGTTGTTTGATATGGTATGGAATTGGTTTCTTTATGTTAGGAATATTGTGATTTATTTTATGATTCTGTGTTTAGTGACTAATATTTTTTATAACCATATATATATATATGTGTGTGTGTGTGTGTGTGTGTATATAAACACACACACACATACACACACACTTATGCCTTAAAATAAATCCTGAGTTAAATTAAATCTGTAACTTGTTATACCTTAGACATCTGGATTTACTTATATGTCATAAATTCTTGTATTATATCTATTTTTCTTTTTTTTGATATTTAGAGATAGTCTGATCCGAGTGTTATTTTAATGCTTGGGTTAGGGGGAGACTTTTCATAATACAGAATAGGTTGACCTTTGGATGGTTGTGCTAGCAAAGAGATAAACATTGTTGACTTTTAGTTTATCCTTTAAAGATTTTGAGTTTTGTATATGAGATGTAAAATTGAGATAGAGATATATACCAAATGTATATTATCTAAGTCTAATATTTTATTTTGTAGACTCACAGTTTGTATTGTATACGATGTATATTATTCCGCTGTGATCTGTGACTATTGTTTATATGATATATTGTTTTGATTCTAAGAAACAGATGTGATTATTTCTTTGGACTGGCACTGTACACGTCATTTTTTTCTAGAGATTAAGAACAAAAACCGTAATTATGACGTGTCAGTGTTAGTTTAAACATATATTCACAATTGGTCGCCCTTAATAAGCCGTATTCTCTGTATTATTAGACAACATTATTTATAATATTCTTTAATGATATGGGTATCACAGTGGGGTCGTTACGGGAATCCTCTTCCGTATATTTGTCCTCTTACATCATATGGTGCAGTTCGAAGGAGTTTCTTCCGTTCATCCATTTCTCCTAGTAGAATTCCCTTGGAGTAAATAATCCTTGGTCAAAGTCATCCTTGACTCTTATTCCTCCACAATCTCCAAAATCCATTCGACATCCATCTGGCCATTATTTAGAGCTATCAAAACCTCCACTGGAACCAAACCCATCATATGTGCCTACCACAGGTTAGCCAGCTTGGCCAACGAATCAGCCTTTGCATTCCCCTCCTAGGAATGTGTGTAATCGTGTCTTGGTCATTCAACAATTCAAATGCCTTTGTTAGATAAGAAGCAAGTCTCACACTATTAGCCTGAAATTCCTTCTTCACTTGACAAATTACCAATAGGGAATCACTAAATATATGGGATGTCCTTATCCCTAGCTCCTTTGCTATCCTTAGCCTTGCTATCAAAGCCTCGTACTCAGCCTCGTTGTTAGTCGTGGAAAATTCCAATTTCAACTCATAACAAATTGATTGTCCTTCTGATGTTACAAGCACCACTCCTACACCTGAACTGTATTCTTTTAAAGCTCCACCCAAAACTAGTTTCCAATGAGAAAGTGTAACCATACCTTCTTCCTCTTCACCATCTCATGCAGCAAATATACGATAAAGTTTGCCAACATCTGCCCGTTTATCACTCTCCTCGGATGGTAGGTAATGTCATACTGACTTAGTTCAATGTTCCACTTTAGCAACCTCCACAAAGTCTTGGATCAGTATAGTACCTGTTCCAAAGGCTGATCCATTAGAACTTAATCAAATAAGGCTGAAAATACGATCGTAGCTTCCACGATGCAATCAGGAAGCAATGGGCAAGATTTTCCAACTTTGGGTAATTCTATCGGGCACCAGTAAACCGCTTGCTGGTATAAAAAATCGGCCATTGAATCCATGCCTCCTCACTTACCAATGTTGTACTTAGTACGTGAGCAGACATAGCAAAATAGACAAACAAGTCTTCTTTGTCCAATGGTTTCAATAGAATTAGTGGTGTTTCCATATGCCTCAAAAATTCTATAAAAGCTTTCCCACATTCCTCATTCCATTAAAAATTCTTCATTTCCTTTTTGAAGGCATCAAAGTATAGTAAACATCTATTACCTTTGAGATAAACAAAGTTAAAGCGGCAATCTTCCCATTCAAGCTTTGTAACTCATGTTCTGTGGTCGGGGTGTAACCCCACGTTGAAACTAATAAGAAATAAATAAAATAGATAAATGAATTAAATAAGATAAGGCTAAAAATGGAAATTTTGCAAAAGTTATAATTTGACCATGGAAGTTATGTCGTTGCATTCGTGGTAAAATTCCGATCAATTTCCATATATAATGTTCTGAAAACGCAGCTCAAACGAAAAAGTTATGCACGTTCGAAGTTTTTAGATTTAAAATAATCTAAATAGAATTCAAATTCAAATAAATAAATGATTCTCAAATTTGAAAATTTATAATTAATCGTAATTAGACTTAGGGGATAAGTAATCGTTAATGTTAAAGGATTACTTAAGGTATAAAATAAATAAATCAATAACAATAAAAAAACGTTCCCGAAATAGGACCACGGATCGACCGGTAGGGTAGGGGTGGTCGACCAGTCCTTGTGTGTGGCGGCTAGGGTTTGCAAACGAACATACATGACATAATTATTTTTAACGTTAATCTGACGGTTCTAGTGCATTCCAACCACTATAAATAAGAGCCTAGTCACATAACTTTTATTTACCAATTATTTTAACCAAGCAGCTCTGTCAGTCTCTCTCTTCAAAGATTCAGAAAAATTCTTTAGGGTTTTAGGTAACAGATTATAGATGTTTATTATTTTATTTCTAATTCTGTTCTTCTCCAATCCCTAAATTTCAGAATCTAATCAATATACAAATCTCTTATTGTATATACTAAAAAGGGGAGATCTGAAAGAGATTATTGAAAGCGTGACAAATCCAAAAAGAGGAAGAGGTAAAGACCTGCTGTAAGTGGAAATCTTGGCCTTTCTTATTTTAGTAATTGAATTTTGGTTTATGAAAACATTACATTAAGACCCCCAAAATTCCCCAAAGTGAAATGTAAATTCTTAGGTTGGAATCTCAATTGTTTTTATATATTAAAATAATATAATTTGTGTAGATTTTATAATTTCAATGTTTTACTTTCAATACCACTTCTTATCTCTTTCTTTGGATTTAATTAAGGGTTTTGGTTAGCAAATGGTATGTAAGGTACGAATTCTTATTCATAGTTTTTACCGCCTATTCCCACAATTTGAATAGAAATTCCCTTTATCTAATTTCATGTAAAAAGAAGTTGAATAGAGCGTAAAAGTATTTAAATTATAAGCTTCTAATATTGATTTATTCCACTGTTTTAGTATAAAATAAATTGGGTTTTGATTCTTTTTTATACAAGTCTGTTGATTGAATTACGGATATTGGATTTATGCTATATTTGTTAATATGGAAATGAGACTTGTATAATTTTTGATGATTTGACATTTAAACGCTAGTTTAGGGCGTAATCTCTGCACGCTTAGAAATTTACTAGCTGTGTATTCATATATATAAATTAGCATAAATAACGTATAATTATAATATATTGGTTATGTAGTTAATATGTTATTAATTATTATTGAATCCCCTTTAGGGAAGTAATTAATTGTAGAGGCGAAATAAGAAGTTTTCTTATAAGGCATTAACAATGGATACAGTGAGATCTGTGATAATATGTACTAAGTATAGTGCTGCAAGGTCAATCAAAAGCACATAGAAGTCTGCCCAGCTAGTCTGACTACCAGCAATGTGACTTTGGGGCTGATGTGAGACATTGCCTATAATAAGTAACTACGGATGACGTGAGGTTAGTCCCAAATTCTATATGGTAAATCTACCTAGCCAATGTAGCTACCAGTATTTACGAATAGTCTGACTAATATAAGACATCACTGTGGGATACAGATTATAACACGTAGGACCTATTGTAGGGAATGAAGGTATTAAGTGGCTATGTAAGGGCCCGCCTTTTCCTATGTAGGAAGCAGTAAATTGTTGGGGTTAATGGTTAGGCACGGTAGTGAATATCTTGAAAAGGGTCTGCTTTGATATGAATTATTAAGTGGCCGAAGGATTCTGTGCAATGTTAGCTAGATAATTACTAGTAAGGAGTCTGCCTTGGGATAAGTATTAAATGACAGGGACCTGCCTTAAATAAGGTACTAAATGATCGGAGTCTGCCTAGTTACGATTAAAAATATTTTAAGTTGCTTGGGTATTATCTCTTACATTGATAGGATCATATTGAAGATGGATACGGGTTATTGGGTTGTAAGAGTAACAATTATGGAATTGGAATTTAGAAAGCCTTGGGGTTTAAAGTTGGAAAGACTTAGAATAAAGTCAACATACATAGGACATGTTCCGATTTAAATTATATTGCCCAAGAACTATTATAGTAAGACACAAAATTTTTGTTCACCGGACATATGTTGTTCTAACTCCCTCCTTATTACAACACATGTTTAAGGAAAACGATGTTGAAGGCGAAGACGAGGAGGGAACTTGTAGCAATTTTCCTATTTATCTACCTATGTTATTTTTCGATGTACCCATTAAAGAATAATGATGTATTTTGAAAATGTTATACTACAGATATGTGACAGTTGTTATTGGTATTTCGTTATGGATTATGACAATTGAATTTTAAATGAAATGGATATTATTTCTGCTATTATATTTTATCATTCTGCTGGATGTTTTGAATATGTAGATAAATAGCTCCGTGTTGTTCTAGGTTGGAATTTAGGTCCGTTTTGTGGCGGTTTGTTACATGGGACAGTTATGTTTCTCATGGCGTTAATTTGCTTCGGGTTGGCCTCAATGCCCCACTCATTCATAATAAATCCTAAAAACTTCTCTTATGCAACTCCAAAAGAATATTTCAACAAATTTAGCTTCATTCCATATTTCTATAGTACTTCAAACATCTCTGAAAGATCACCCAAGTGGTTCCTTTATAGTCATAACTTCATGAGCATATCATCTACGTATACTTCCCTCGTCCATCCAATTTGATCTTAAACAAAGAATTCAACAATCTCTGCTGTGTAGCTCCTGCATTCTTCCACCACTTTTTGTTTGATTACTTGACCAACACGGGGTTTGATACCCATTCAGGGTAGAAAGCATCACGGATAAAATCATTTGCCATTCGCTTATTCACTTCCTCCTTTAACGCAGTGGATAGCTCTACGTTAGACCGCGTCTTTTCTGCTTCACCGGTGGAAATCTTGGATCCACATTCAATGCCTAACACGCTACTTTTGTTTATATCCCACACATATCCAAATGCATCCAAATTCCCTCGAAGGAAATTAACCACTTCCTTCCTTAATCCAGCACTGAGCTAAAATCCGATCTTGAGAGCCCTAGTAGGATAATCCATATTGATCAAAACATTGACTGTTAGCTAAGCTAGGGGCGACTTCTTCCAAGAATCCATAGACTTATCGAACCTACTATAGTTCTCAAGCCAAGGTATGGACTTTAATTGCAATGCTTCCGAGTTTAAATTTAGAGAGACTTCTCTACATTCTTGCCTTTCTCTTATCGTTTTACCTCTCTTAGCTGAGTGAAATAACATTCCCGTCTAGAGCTATGGTCTCCTTTAATTGATCTAACCCCATTTTTCATGGGGAACTTCAACATTAAGCACCAAGGAGCCAGTGCTATCTTAAAATCAACGAGGGCCAATCGGCCCAAAAACGCATTATACGTCGAATATTCATCCACTATAACAAACTTTTGAATTCTCACTACCTTTGCAGTCTCCATTACCTAATTCTATAAATAAATCAACTGTCCTAACCAGTTGTTTCTTCTTGTTGGTAAATCCTTGAATCATAGATTTACAAGGCTTAACATCCTTCATACCGATTCTCATTTGATTGAACATCCTTTTAAACAAAATATTCACTTAGTTCCACTATCCACTAAACTTGGTGAACCCTAACAGGGCAAACAACAGCTGTAATCACCATGGGGTCGAAGATTGGTGCTTCTACTCCATCAGAATCCCTTTCTTGAATATAGTATCATTTGTTACCATCCTTTACTGCTTAGTTGGAGCCCAACCCTACTATTGTACATGTTTTGACGAGCTAATGTACCGGTCCATTTCCCTCTAGCTTTTCTCTACTGGTTCTGATCCTCCAATTATGGTATTGAAAACTATCCTTCCATCAGTACGCCTGACCCCTCACCTCTAAGTCTAGTTTTATTGCCTTAGGCAGTCGGCCCATGGGATCTTGCATTTTTTCCACCATCCTATGGCTCTCTCATATATTATTGCAACTTTTTCTTTCTTATTTGCTCCTTAATAAAATCTGTAAGATGTCGACACTCGTTCGTGTTGTGTCCATGAGTTTCATGAAAACGACATTACTTGCCTAAGCGCCACTCTTCCTCGATCTCCTCCCTTTTACGTAGCTTTTTATACCTTTCCATGCCTTATGTAGCAAAGTATATATTTTCTAATGTATAATTTATAGGTGTATATTCATCTGGCCTCATATCCCTCGGTCATTTCTTGGCTTCATTCTGCCTGCCCCCACAACCCAGATTTCTCTTTTTCTAAGTATCGAAAATGTAAGGTTTTGGGAATATACCTATACCATTGATATAAGTATACGAAAAAATTTCTATGTATTGAGAGTGAAATTTTTGTGAGTATACTTATATAGTTGAGATAAGTATATTAATATTTCCAAGTATTGAGAGTTAAATGTTTTGTGAGTATACTTATACAGTTGAGATAAATAAATCAATATTTTGAAGTATTAAAGTGAAAGGGTTTGTGAATATATCTTTGTAAAAGTATTTTGATGCAAGTATTTATAAAGTGGTATTAATTAATGAAAGGATTAATTAAAGAGGCTTAGTGGTTGCTTATGTACTTAACCATGCTAGGTTTCCATATGATATTAAATCTTTGATTTGGTTGCTCGTTTATTCGATAGTTAAATAACCAAATATCAAATCTTAGCCAGTTATGAAACTATCGGTAGTTGGTTTGGAATAGACTAGGATCAGATATGTTATACCAAGACCACTTCGAACCGGCATAAACATTCGAATTAGGAACATCTTGAAGATGATAAGATCAAAGACAGAGTTCTTTGAAGTGCATGGCTTACTTGCTACTAATCCTGAGGGTGATTCCAAAATGGATGTAGTAGAATTAATGCCTTTGGTTCGTTCAGTCCCAAAACAACTTGTATGGATGAATGCCGGCATTACATTGTTGCTT
Source organism: Allium fistulosum (assembly GCA_030737815.1). Taxonomy (NCBI): domain Eukaryota; kingdom Viridiplantae; phylum Streptophyta; class Magnoliopsida; order Asparagales; family Amaryllidaceae; genus Allium; species Allium fistulosum. Next base: position 1,268,956,139 of record CM060905.1, on the reverse strand, counting down.
GAAAGGCAGTGTCATCATTCTAAGTGGGATTTTCCAAAAGATAAAATGAAAACTCAAGCCTTACACCCGAAAATGTCTAAATAGGATAGATGCAGCATGGATACGTTGTTTGCTACTATTAGGGTATAGTCATCACTTATATATAGATCAATATTAGCGGATTATGTATACTTGTGGCCGCGGAATCGAATTGTCAAGTTGGCAACCAGAGCGATGATTATATTCGGTACCGTCAAGGAAGGGGTAGACCGGTTCTGTGTTGGTAGAGGTGTAATGTTTGCAACCTCGATACATTTTATCTAGAGGTGTACTGTATGGAAGGTAGTCCCTTACCTTGTCATTGTTGGATTCCATTTTCTAATATGTGCTTTATGGACTTAGTTTTATACAAAATATGTTGTTGAATGCAATTAATGTAACCATTCCAGCGATGATTCAATATTTATTTTAACCATAGACATTGTTATAATATCACAAGATTTCCTATAAGATGGTATGATTATCAAAAGGTAAAAACCCGTCTGTGTTTATGTGTGGCGTGGTCTTACTAGATACCTTTATTTTTGGAAGGTTTTATAATAATAAAAATCCATATGATTTGTGTTTATCATGCCGGTTTGCCAGACTGATCCATGCTTTATTTTCTTATAATGATTGGGTCAGCCTAAGCATAATTCCGGATTTAGTCATGGATGTTTGGGAGCTTTAGGAGACGAGGTGGATGCCTCCATGACGTATTCGCGTATCTTTTATGTCCGCTGCATTTCTTATTCTGTATTTAGTAGCATTTGTGAGGATAGTCTGTTTTACCTATCTAGATTCATCATAGATAAAGTAACGACCCACATTTTTTAATGTTTCGGATGAGAATATTTAATTTATTTAACAATCAAATTTAAATGTGATAAATAATATGAAAATCAATTGTTAATAAAAATGACTTGATTTTTAATATCGTATTTTTAAATTTATAGGATTTTTCTATAATTTTTAATTTGAAAAATATATAAATTTTTTGGCATATTTTACGACAAATAGTAATATTTTTTAAATTTTACAGAATAAGATAATGAGTGCATATTATTGTTGTTTTATGATCGTGTCACATTTTTGTGCACGATCGTATTTTTGTTTTATCGTTTGCGGTTCGTAAGCGAACGAAATTCTATGTGGCAACGTACTAGAACTCCAATTTTGAACTAAACACCTAACTTGATTTTTCTAATACTCATCTTTTATTTTTCCCTCTCTCTTTCACTTTCATCTTACAGTAATAAAAATGGTCATTCCCTTTAAAAAATCAAATCAAATCATCCACTCAACTAAAAATCATGAAAACGGATCCATTGGGTTCGTTTGGCAAGATCTTTGAATCTGCATAACCATTGATGGGTGTGATTGAGTGGGGAAGAAGTCGATACTTGGTCAACGAAGCTAGGGTTTGGGTTTTAAGCTGATTTGGTCGACGATTGGTGAATCAGAGGATGGATTCGTGTTTCTCATTGCAAGACGAGCTTAGGGTGGTCTATTGAGGTGGTTCGAGAACTTGGGGAGGAATGCAACCCCCATTTATCATGTGGTAGACCATTAGGTCATGGGGAGGAGGGAGGTGTCTGCGTTTAATGGTGGGATGCACGGTGGAAGGGTGCATTGGCAAAGGCGATGAAATGGATTGTTGAGCGAGGAGGGAGACTAGGTAGAGCGATGCACGGCCTGGAAACATGCACGTCCGCATGTGCACTATGTTATTTTGAGATGAGGAAGAAGGATTAGAGGAGTTAAGATGGCAATTAGTGTGTAATTAAAATAATTAATTATTTTGATTAATTCGAAACTTATAAATCAATATCTCTCACATACAAGGTCCAATAGAGATGTTGTCTTTTGTCTTGCATTTGTAGGAACACTACTTATGCACTAGACTTGATGTCATCAAGTTTGGAGCAAGTGGAATTTTCAACTAAAATCAATTATCGTTCGATTTTAGATCAAACGGAATGCTTAAGCGTCAACTAGAATTTTGATGGGGTAACTCACATTTGGATGAACAGTATATGATTTGTAGTAGATATAAATTATTGTTTTTGCGCTTGATTAATGTATTGGTTTGGTTTACTTAAATTTACTCTTCGAAAAGCGAATGACATTTAAAATAAAAAGAAAGGAATTTTGCAGAGGAATCCGGATTCCTTGCCACCGTTAATTTTCTTCCATTTATATGCTTAGGTTATAAATTGTTGAATGTCAAAGTTTGGTAGTTTGGCCATATTTGGTATGACATTGATATGTGTTAAAAGTTGAATCTTTTTAGTAATAAAGTTAATAGTAGCATTGCTTAAGTGTTATGGTAGCTATTGTCCTCCTATAGTATTTGGAAAAACTATTATTACTGTTTAGATTTGAAAATTGGTTTTGATTCAGAGAAAGATTTTTAAATGTGACCTTTGCGAATTTCTTTAGAATTTTATTCAAAAATGGTTTTTGAATTTCTCTATTTTACTCCAACCTTATGAAAATGTTTTAAAAGTATTTTGGGAAGTATTTATTTTTATAGAATTTTTTTTATAATAATGAACGATGATTTTAAAGGAAAATAAAAGGTAATTTATCTTTTAAAATAAAGTAATTTTGTTTTTAAAAGAGGATAGAAATATTTTGGAATAAATATTTGTGAAACGTTTTATATAAATTGTTGTATAAAAGGTTAGATTTTTTAATGGTAATTTATAAAAAGGGAAAGGACATCATATTTATAATTAGGTATAATAAATCATATTTGTGGATTTATAGTAATATATGGAATGATCATTTTATGGTGGTTCTACCTTGAAACAAAAGGTTTCTCATAAGTAAATGAGTTTTATAAAAATGAGTTTTATAAATAAATTATGAGATTTATAAAAGAAGTTTTATAATTATATTTGGAGATTTATAAAAGAAGTTTTATAAAAAGAAATGAGTTTTATAAAAGGAGTTTCATGTATGAATTTTGAGTTCTATAAAAAGAGAGATAAATAAATTTGGAGATTTATAAAAGAAGTTTTATAAATCAAAATGAGTTTTATAAATGGAGTTTCATAAATGAATCTAGAGTTTTATAAAAAGAGTCATAAATAAATATAGGGATTTATAAAACAAGTTTTATAAATGGTATTTTATAAAATGAGTTTGCAAATATAAAAGTGTTTTATAAATAGAAAGTACCTTTATAAAGGAATTTTATAAAAGGGATTTATAAAAGGAATTTTTACAAAAAGAATGAGACATGATTTCCATAAATGAACATTTTAAATTATGGTGGTATGGAAAGTATTCTTTTTATAATTAACACCAAGAAGAGAAAAGCGGTTTGGGTTTATTGTTACCTATATTTTAAATGACATTTGTAACTAGCCCAATTAAGTATGGTTTGGAAAATTAAATGTTTCTTAAGATTTGTGAATATACTTATACCATTGAGATAAGTATATGGGTACATGTTCTAAGTATTGGAAGTGTAGTGTTTTGTGAATATACTTATACCATTGAGATAAGTATATGGAGAAGTTTTCTAAGTATTGAAAGTGAAATGTTTTTTGTGTATACTTATACAGTTGAGATAGGTGTATCAAGATTTTTCAACTATTCAAAAAAACTAGAAAAGGTTTGTGAATATATCCTTTGAAAATGGCATTTTAATACGAATATTCAAAAAGAGATTTTAATTAATGAAAAGATTAATTAAGGAGGCATAGTGGTAGCCTATGTCTTTAATTAGGGTTGGGTTTTCATATGGAATTAATTTTCTGGTTGGATTAGTTGTTTATTTGATTTTTAAATAATCGATTATCAATTCTTGGCCATGTTTGAAATTATCGTTATTGGTTCGGAGAGATCGGGATCAGCTATTATCCAAAAACATTCGAACCGAAATAATGGTTCGAATTGGAGACATCTTGAAGATGATCGAAGATGGAGTTCTTTGAAGTGCAAGGGCTATTTGCTACTAATCATGAGGATGTAGTAGAAGTAGTGTTTCCAGTTTGTTCATATCCTGAACAACTAGTACGGATGAATGCCGACATTGCATTGTTGCCGGAAGGGAAGTGTTAGTATTCTAAACGAAATTTGTTAAAAAGGTGAAACATAGCCTCAAGCCTCACACCCGGTAACGACTAAAATAGGGGATACGCTTCAAGGCTACGTTGTTCGCTACCATTAGGGTATGGTCATCATCTTTATCTAGATCTATATCTACCTCAAATTTTGTATGCTTATAGCTGCAGAAATGGTTCGTCAGGGACAACCGGGGTGATGACATATTCAGTACTATCTAGTAAGGGTTAGACTGGTCCTAATTCGTAGAGGTGCAATAAGTTTGCTCTCGCACTATGCCACAAAGTGAATCAGATAACAGTGATCACACAACATAAGGTTGATTTTCTTTTATCAAGCTTTTTCACACAACACATGACAAAACAATTTATTGTCTGAAGAGCCACATAATCTTTCATCTGTTGTCTGAATAGCTCGTGAAATCCCTATGTACAAGCTTGTTGTCCAAACAACATTTTATATGTCTATTGATTAAATTATCAAAATTTTTATTTTTGGCTCCATCTTTTCCCTCTCAATTATTTCGTGACCGCTCTTTTTTTTGTTTCACCCATGTATATTTTTGTTCCCTCCTTTCTTTCTATTTTTTACTTGTTTCTTTCTTTCACTCCATATCAAAAATTCGATCGTTTCTCGATTTAGGGTTTCAGCCGCTTTGAAATTTGTTTGAATTACCTTGCTCCTTCAATCGTCTTTCTTCTTCAATTGCCTTTCTTTGTGGGCTTGTTATTAAGTTGATTGCGTGCTTTGATTTAGGGTTTCTGATTTGAAATTGCCGCTTTGAAATTGTTGAAATGAATCGTCTTTCTTCTTCAATCGATGCTTGCATTCATCGATTAGTAGGCAATTTATGGTTGCAGCTGCTTCTTGTCGAGAGTTCTTCAATTTATATTGGTACGGTTTCTGCCCCTTTCGATTTATATTGTTTTCGACTTCGATGTTTAAAGCCAATGATGATTTGGGTATATTTATAGGGTTTTGTTCCCTATATTTTCGGTTGAAAATTCCATGCTTTGATTTTTGTTGTTCCATGTCCATACTCGTGTGCGTTGCTTGTAATTGTTGTACGATGTTGTATTTCATGCTTAGTTGATGATGAAGGGAGCTTGCTATTTGGTTTGCTTATACTTGTATTTGTATATGTACCTGCTTTGTTTTGATTGACTCCCTGATGCCTACTATTGATTGAATCTATGAAAATGTGTTACATATATACATGTATATACATATGTGTATATGTGTGAAGCTACAGCACTTGTTGTTTTTCTTGAGCTTGTTTATGTGCACTGTGATTTCTTGTTACACTTTCAATTGCAAATTTCTTTATGTTTAGTTCTCACATATACTTGTCTGAACACATATACATGCACTTGACCTTGAACCTGATTACTGATAATTGATACTAATATTGATTACTGATGTGCTAGAACCATTTTGAGTATGTACATATATACATGTATATACATATGTGTATATATGTATATTACTTGAGCTTTGAAGCTTGTTGTTTGGTTTTGCTTGTGCTTGTACCAGTGCATTGTTGGCAAAAACTTATATTGTTTTTCATGTGAATGTGCCTTGAGTCTGTATATTCACATGTACTTGTTCTGGTGCACTTCACCCTTGTTGCGTTATACTGTGTATCCATTCTTGACCTTGTGTGTTATTAGTGTTGAGATCTACATATATACATGTAGCTTTGTGCATGTCTTGCATTTTTTGAAATGGTTTAGACTTTTGTTGTTCTTCTTCTTGTCTTTGTTTTGCTGCCTGAATCATATTGAACTCAGTTTTTCGATTCCTTATGCAAGTTCATTGCTGCCTGTACACTGCGGTTGTGCTACTTTCCATGTATATACATACATATGTATGTATACATGTGTGATATGTTGGCCTTTGTCAGTGAATGGTTGTGTGCATTATTGGAGGACCTGAGTGACATTGGTTACATTATGTGCATTGGTAACTCAGGCTTGAGTGTGCATTTTCCTGGCTGCACTTGTATATTACTTGTTGGAGCACCTGGGTGTGCACCTGAGTTTGATATTCTAGTTTGATTTCTGGTTTGTATATTTCTGGTTTGAGTTGCATTTCCTTGTGCACCTGAGTTGAGCTCGATGAGGCATGGGCTTGACCTTATGCACAATTGCACTGTGTTGCTTCGGGCTCGACCTTTGCAATAGTCCGTGAGATTTAATCGATGTTCGGCCTTGTGATATTCATAGTGATACATTGTGCATATCATAAGTTGTCAGTGCACATATATATTTGTCTGGCCATGTCTAAAACATGAAGAGAAAACAAACCCATAAACTAAGGCAATATTAATATTCAAATTTAATTTTATATTTGCAATTTAGGTTTGTTTCCTTTTCCAGTTTACTACGTTGTTTATTTGACAGGTATAAGAGATGGCTAGACACAAGCTGGAGCAAGCAAATGAAGATCAATATCAAAAATAAACACGAGTGAGTGTAAGTGAGTGCTAGTAAAAAAATGTTATATATGAGAGTGTAGAGAAAAGTTGTGTATATGAAAGTTGTATTGTATTTTAAAAGGGGCATTTCACCAGAAGGACAAACTTTGTAGTCCAATTAGTTTCTAGGACACGCATTCAAAGAAATTACTTTCAAGGCCAAAGTCAGTAGAATAATTACTTTCAAGGACAAAGTCAGCAGTCCAATTACTTTCAAGGACATAATTTCATAAGTTTTTAGGCCCTAGAAACTAATTATTTTACGTTTTGTCCTTGAAAGTAATTATTTCAATTTTGTGCCCTAGAAACTAATTCCACTTGCTAAAGAGGCCCCTATGGCTGATTTCCACATTTGAAAATGTAAGAATAGTGAGAGTTGTATTGTATTTGAAAATGTAAGTATAGTGCAAGTTGTATTGTATTTGAATTTGATTTGAAATAAAATATTTTTTAAATAAAATTGTGATTCAATATTTCATTTTGCAAATGTAACATAAGTGTAATTGATATGCATATCAGTCAATATTTATATGTTGGCTAATAGAAAAATTTAGAAATGATACTATAACATCAGACAACGTATGGTTTTTTTTCTTTTGATGTGTCAGTGCATATCAGACGACGGGCACATCTGTGTTCTAATATGTAATGAGACGACATGAAAATAGACGATAGGTAGGTATTCATTCAGACAACGGAGCATATATGTCGTCTGGTTCGTTTTTTCTCATAATGTCGGTACAATTTTCCAAAGTTATACTATGATAGGCGGTACGCCATTAGCCTTGTCTTTGTATGAAATCCATTCTCCAATAAGTGCTTTACAGACTTAGTTGTGCCTAAATATGTTGGAACATGAGATGCAAGCATTCTAGCTAAATTATATATTTATTTTAAACCCTAGACATTGTTATAATATCATTGGATTTTCTAATAAAATGATTAGGTAATTGTGAGGTAAAAACCCATCGTGTTTATGTGTGGTGTGGTCTTATGAAATATCTTTATTTCTAATGGTTTTATAACATGAATAATCCATATGATTTGTGTAACATCCCCCTACTTAAAGGCCCAAAACCAACGGCAATGGATGTTACAATCATCCATAGTTATTAATCCTCGGCTACCAAATACGGCAATATTAGATACATTGATACATAGAAACATAAGAATATGGAAAAAAATTAAGGGGCATTTCACTAGAAGGACAAACATTGTAGTCTAATTAGTTTCTAGGACACACATCCATAGAAATTAATTTCAAGGCCAAAGTCAGCAGAATAGTTACTTTTAAGGACAAAGTCAGCAGTCCAATTATTTTCAAGGACATAATTTCATAGGTTTTTAGGCCTTAGAAACTATTTATTTTGCATTTTGTACTTAAAAGTAATTATTTCAGTTGTGCGTCCTAGAAACTAATTATACTAGCTAAAGAGGCCCTTGTGGCTAATTTCCACAAAAATTAAACAGCAAACACATTACACTTCAAAATATTTCAAATTGATTACATAATCCAAGTACGTAGACCACGTTCAGATAAAATATAATTAATACAAAATACGCCAAGATCGACATATGAAGATTCCCCCTTGGTTGATCAGAGTATATGGTAAGGCACTAAACAATTTGCCTTCATAATCAAAACACATCGGAAATAAAAGAACTCTAATAACAAGCTTGCCTCCTACACATCTTAGGAAGCTTTATTCGTCTAAAAGAACACCTGGAAACCTTAACTCTCAACCAACTCAAAATCAATTGAGTACCCGAGAGTTTAAGGGGAAAAACAAAAACTTCGAGTCAAACATAAAGCCTGGTATGAATAATAATCTACCATCTTAAACCATTTGGATATCTAGTGAGACCACGCCGCTTAGCGGAATGAGTTTTTCCCTCACTAGCATCCTAAAACATTTAAAACCATATACTATGCTCCTGCATCCACAATAGTTAAAAACATAGTATTTCAATATATTGTGATGATATGCAAAACAAGTAAATCAAATCTGGATTACCAATCCCCATTCATTCTGACTATCTGTCTCAACTATAGTTTTAAGGGTTACTATTATCATGTTAGATGCTTATGGACTATCTGCCCGATTTCATAGTTTTCATGGGATTACTAAGAACCTATAGGTAACTCTAATATCTTTTCTCTTATGCTAGTTTTCATGGGCTAACTAGGGACCTATCGACTAGCTATCAATATCTTCATCCGAATATAGTTTTCATGGGCTGACTATAAACCTATTGGCCCAGCCAATATCGTTAGTTACATACAGTTTTCATGGGCTTACTATAAACCTATTTTCCCCTGCCAATATCTTTAGTTTAAAGGTTTTAACATTCCTTAATTTATATTCACTACTAGGTCAACCCGACTGGTTATTCTGCCCTTCCCCAAAAATACAGTTATGGGTTAATAACAATGTGAATAAATATATGAAGAAGTACACATAACAACAGTTAATACCAACACATGTGGTTTATTATCCTTGAAATCATCTTTATATATATATATTTAAATTTAAATTTATATATATATATATACCCTGGTTAAACCCTTTAACCTATTTAATCAAGGAAAATTTCTTCATTTCAAAACCCTTTATTTGTTTATGCCATGGTTATTCTTTTAAGTTGAGATTTGGTTTATGTTTTGAAATCTTAAAAACATCCCTTTTGAAACCTCTGGATGAATCTTTTCGAATGCAAAAACTTCTTTTCAAACATAATAAACATAGCTTTCGAAATAAATGAAAATATCCCTTTCGAAAGCATTGGGTTTACTCTTTAAAAACATCATTTGGGTCAAAAATGGTTATGTACATCTCTTTCGAAACCAACAATAAAATTGTTTTGGGCGAAAAATTGATGCTGTCGGAACCATCTAGTCGAATGTTTTCAAGAAAAGGCTTAGTTAAATTAAAACAAAGAGAACCCTTCGATAGCATAGATGGCTTCAATACAGTCGAAAGGAGAAAATTTGCGACTGGGTTTCAACTTGGTCGAAACCAATCATTTCGGATGCTCTTATTTAAGGAAAAATTCCCACTTTGAAAGCTAGCCCCTTTACATAGTATAGCAACTTTCTTCGAAAGCCATTTATAACAACCTTTTCGAAAGAATGTGTTTCGACTATGTCGAAAGCTTTAAGTAAAACAAGGCAATGACTTAACTTTTGAAAACAGAATAGGGTTTCGACCCCATCGGAAGCAGACCTTTCGACGTCAAGGCTTCTGCCTCCCTTTCAATCCACTGTGTATCGTCTAAGTGATACTTTATAGATTGGTTTTGACTATATTGGTTTCGACCGTGTAGGTTTCGACTGAGATGGGGGTGGAACCAATGAAGTCGAAGGGTATTGCTATTAGAGGCATAACCTACTTTTTTGAATTAAAAGCTGAAATTTAGCCACTTTTAGTAGTTGCTTTATAACCACTTGCCTATTTGTAAATCTTTGATTGGTTGCCACAAAACTTTTAAGTGCTTTTCATTCAAAACCGCCGCATTTAATCAGATCTAAATTAAAGGAATATAACATTTAAGCCTTTCCATATAACAAAACAAACAATTTTAGAAAAGTCCCCCCTTTAAAATAATTTATTTCCCTTAGTAAATCAATTGGAAAAATCCCAAAAATCACAGTAATTCAATTTCATCATGTAATCGAACAAATTAAAATTTCAGACCCAATTTCTTCCTGAAATTCTCGAAATATATTTTAAATCCAATTATATCATATTTTCCTTTAAAAATTCATTATAAATCTATAGCTTGGAAATTTTGAAAATTAAAACCCATCTTCAAAATCAGGTTTTACTTAACATAAAAATTCTCCATGGCATTCTAAAATCATAACTCTCGGTTTTACACTAAAACCGTGCAAATTCATATGTAAATGAATTAAAACAAATCAAACATAATACAGTTCAAACATATCATCATCCATATCAACATAAATACGAATTTAGTCATAAATCCGAAAACATATAGCCATTGAAAAAAAATGGTATAAAATTATTATTCACCTTAGATATGATAAGGAATTTGAGATTTGTTGTTGATCAATCCTTCCTAGCTTTGATCCTTAGCTTTAGATTGAATTTTCCTCTTTTCCTCCTTGTTAAAGGCCGGCTCTAATTTAGGTTTATGTTTTTCGTTTGTGAAAGTGAGAAATGAAACATGAATGGACAATTACAAAGGATTATAGCCATGTAAAATGAAATGGCTATTTACTAATATGCCCTTGTGTAAATTAATTAACCTCTAAATCAATTTAAAGCCTATTTATTTTATTATTAAGCATGGCCCCTTATATGATTTATTCAAATCTCTATCCCCTTATCATCATTATTCTATTTAATTTATCTAATTAAATTTTCTGAATAATGTTATCAAAAATTTAGGGATGTTACAGGTTCCCCCCTTAAATAATTTCATCCACGAAATTCAGTAAGGACTAAATACTAAACCTAGCATATCATCTGTAACAACTCCTAACAACCATAACAATCATACTAGCCTATCCGACTAGCAACTTTCTGTATTAGTCTAATATAGACATACCCTCAAAGTAGATTAGGATAAGTATCTCTAATCATGTCCTCTATCTCCCAAGTACAGCCTTACTTGTTGTCGCTCCACTGAACTTTCACCAATTGACTGTCTTATTCCTTAATATTTTCTCGTCTCTAGCTGCAACCCAAACTGGTTGTCTAACAATAGTCAAATTATGCTTTATCACTAAGTCATCCAACCTTGTCGGAGGAATAGTAGTCTCTGGATCATGCACATACTTACGAAGATGAGACACATGAAATACATTATGGACACCTACCATACTGCTCGGCAACTCTACTCTGTATGCGAGTTTTCCAATCATCTCTAAAATCTGGAATGCACCAACATATCTTGGCGCTAACTTCCCTGACTTTCCAAAGCGCACCACACCCTTCATAAGTGATACCTTAATGAAAACCTTATCTCCAACTGAGATTTTTAGGTCTTTATGCCTCTTATCTGCGTAACTCTTCTGTCTAGACCGAGCCTCCTTCATCCTTCCTCGGATTAACTCAATCTTCTCTGACGCCTCTCTAACCAAATCTGGAACTAAGACTAATCTGTCTCTAGTCTCTAACCAACATGCTGGTGATTTGTATGGCCTTCAATACAAAGCTTCAAACGACGCCATTCCTATACTAGTTTGATAACTATTATTGTAGGAAAACTCAACCAAATGTTGGTGATCTTACTAAGATCCACCAAAGTCCAATACACAAGCCCTCAATAAATCCTCGAGTACCTTATTGACTTTCTCCGTCTGCCCATCCATCTGAGGGTGATATGCAGTACTCATATTAAGCTTGGTACTCATCACTTCTTATAGACTCTTCCAAAATTCACTAGTAAACAAAGCATCTCTGTCACTGACTATACTATTAGGAACTCTATGCAGCCTAACTATGTTCTTCATGAACAATTTAGCTAAAACATGTGTCATACCGGTTGACTTAACTGGAAAGAAATGGGCACTCTTGGTCAATATGTCCACTATAACCCATAAACTTTCACTACCCCTATTTGTCCTGGGTAACCCGTCTATAAAATCCATAGATATCAGATCCTATTTCCAAATAGGAATCTGTAAAGGCTGAAGCAACCCACTCAGTTTCTGATGTTCAGCTTTCACATGTTGACAGTTTGCATACTTCCTAACCCACAAGCCAACATTCCTCTTCATGCCTTCCCAATAGAAGCTCCTCTTCATATCCTGCTACATCTTGGTTCCTCCAGGATGAATCGTAAACTTGGACCGATGACATTCTCCAATAACTTCCTTCCTCGAGTCCTCGACATTTGGAACACACAACCGTCCCTTCTTTCTCAACCATCCTTTTTGATCAAGGCTAAAATCCTTTACATCATCAATCTCAGTTCGAACCTCAAGTCTTCTGATCCTCTCAGTCAACATTAGATCCTCCTCTGCTTAGAAGCAATTCTCTCGATTAATACTGGTCGTACTTTTTAACAAGACAACCTGGCGGAACTCTGACTGAAACCAGCAGTCGACCTTAACTGCACCCTATAACTAGCTAAAGCTTCTAAATCATTCCACTCTGCTAACATAGCTAATACCACTTTTTGATGTTTTCTACTAAGAGCATCTGCTACCTTATTACCTTTTCTTGGTGTATACTCTATACAAAAATCTTAAGCGGCCAAAAATTCCAACCACCTCTTCTGTCTCATATTCAACTCCTTCTAAAAGAATAAATACCTTAAAGACTTATGATCGGTAAAAGGTTCAAACCTCTCCCCACTACAAGAAATTTGATTTTTAGTTGCATTTGTTGGTAGCGTTTCAAGGCTTATGCAACTGTTTGTGAAGTTAAGTCATAAAAATGAACAAATAAACGTGGTCAATTGGTTTCCGCCAAATTTTCATGAAATTTATCCTAAAATTTTACGTGGCCGCTCCTTTTCTCTTTTAAACACTTAATTTTTTTTTCACATCGCTGAAATTCCATGGCCGCTCCTTATAACCTATCTTTCTCAGTTTCTAAATCACCCGTCTTCGTCATCACAAAATCCCTCGACTTCATCTTCCAAATCTTCCCTCTTTATCATCGATCTGCTGATGAATACGAAAACCTAAATTGATTTTCGACTATCTATTTGGCTACGAACTACTGGAAATTACACTTGGAAAGCTAAATCATCATCTCACCAGCATTGGCGAGCTTTTCGATTGACCGACTCAACCTAGGTATTGATTTTAACTTTTGTTCTTAATGATGGATTATTATTGTTAATAAGGAAACTAATAACTTATAGTTGAAAAAATTATTTAGAGTTTCATTACTAGATTTAGATTTTGTTAATAGAAGCTCTTATGTATCAGTTGCTTAGAAGCCTAGGTATTTATTTTCTTACGTATAATAATTGGTTTCCTCAGAATTTGTTATTACAGTTGCTTTCAGTTTTGATTTACTGAGAATTGGTTTACTGAGTTCACATCTAATATATATCCTTTGTTTTTGGATGGATAACTAATTACAGGAAAACTTAATTTTTTTAAGGTTTGATAAACTTATTGGTAAAGTTTGATGAGTATAAGAAGATGTGCCCAGGAGTGGACGCGTTTCTGTATCATGATGTTGTTGGGCTGGGTGGTTTGGTGCTTACTTTGAAAGAGATAGAGAAGATGAAGTTTGTGAAAGAGGAAGAGATGAATCTGATAGCAGGGGAAATGGTTCTAGCCTTTGAATCTGAGTGGTTAGTGAAATTTGATGAGTACAATGAGTTGGTTCTATTGAATGGTATGAAGCTTACTGAGCTTGAGGAGAGTGTAAAGTGTTTCAAAGAAAGGATGGCTGAATGCAAAGGTAAGAGCAGTTAACTGTTTATTATATATTCCAGTGTCTTAAGCCAAAGCTTTTTTCAAACTTTTGGTCTTTTTAATTTTTATGTTGATGTGTTTACAATGTTTCAGTTGACTTGATTTATGAATTTCATTTATTAGCATTATAATGTTTTATTTGGTTCTGGCAATCTGTTGCGGTATCGTTTACCTGTATTAAGTAATGCTATAATAATTTTATTAGGTGTACTGAAAATGAAGCCTCTTAATAGGTAATTTACCTATACTTAAATAAATATTATAAGGTCGCATATGTATATTAAACTAGATTTCACAATACCCTAACGGTAGTGATGTAAGTTTTTAGTGCTACACTTCACATTTTAGTTTTACTTTAGCTTTTTTCCCGTATGCAAATAAAACATAATAGACAAATTCTGGCATTGACAGTATGAACGTGCATACCTACAGCCTTTTGGTTTGTTTTGTTTTGTTTTTTTTAAGATGTACTAGCGACCCGTTTGCCATAGTTAATACAAAGATGTATTTATGGAACATTGTATCAACACTAACCGCAAAAGCTTTCACCATGTAATAAGGATATGAAAGAGTCGGCTTGGACTTTTGCAGTGAGCATGCTATTGATAAATATTTTTGAAGTCGAATTAAACACAAAGATAGGAATGAGAATGGAAAGAAATAATACATGTTGGACTTTATATTATTGTGTAGTACACATTGATATAAAGCAAACAAAATATAGAACTAGCCAGACGAATGACAGTTAAAAGGACAGACAGTGCATGTCAAAATTACTTACCATATATGATGTCCATGATACTAGAAGTCAACCACAAAGATAGATGGTTGATCAAACTAGATTTCTTATGAATGCATCCTATGGATAGATCATCCAGTCCAAACATTTTTCTTATTCAAGATATTTGGAAAACAATATTCAAACCTTATAAGAATGTAAGGGGATACTAATCAGCTATTATCCAAATTGAAATATATCTATTTAGCTCGAACATCTTTTGAAAACATACATACTATTAATTCTCAAACAACAAACAGTTCATTTGCTTTTTAGAGTTGATTGATTTTTTTTTCTTGCTGCTGCTCTATAGCAGCCTGGCATATTTTTTAATACTTCAGGTCTAAATTAACATAGTTCTCAATGAAAATGGAATTCCGTCTTGAAGCATCAAAATTTATGCTATGACTAGCGTAAATAAAAAAAAAGGTACATATGAATGAATAACTTACACCTGACTACGTCCTTTTTTCATTTATTTAAAAATTTATGACAACTTTCGAATTTGTTCCTATTCTTAGACTCTTGGTTTTCATTTTCATTTAAATAATCAAACGAGTCATGTTGTCTTTATGTTTTATTTTTCTTTTTGAGATTAGGTACTTAAATATTTCAACCCCAGCTAAACTGGTATTAAAGTTTCTAGCAAAATTTCCCTACAATGTTGTACAGATCTGAATACGGCAGATAAAAGTGATGGGGCGATATGGCAGTGATGTGAAAGGTTTAAGGCAGTGCATAGTTTCTGTTGGAGGAGAAGTAGTTTGTAATGGCAATGTAAGGTGGGGATGATGATGTTTGTTGGTGGTTGTTTTATGCTCACGTTGGAATTCGACATGGTTGAAGTGCCGACAAATGTGGATGATCGTAGTTGAAGTTATGTTGTTTAATTGCTGTAGAGGGTTGCGGTGAAGAGTGGATTTAGGGAGTGTGCAGGTTGGTCGTTCGCCGAGTTTCGGGTTGGATTTGTATGACAGTTATTGTGGGCAGAAAGCAGGATGGCGATGTGGTTGTACGTTGATTATGTTGCAAGTGGTCTGTGGTTGGAAAGAGACTGTTGTATGTTATGTGAGAGTGGAAGTGGCTTTGCTAGTTTTTGTGAACTTTGGTGATGCAAGGAAGTAGAGACAGGTGATGTTTTAGAGGGGATGTGATTTGTGTTTGACGAAGTATGCGACAGTTTGTGTAGGAGTCTGGTTTGAAGGGGATAAGTTGTGAAAGTGGCCGGAGAAGTAGAGGTGAAGTGTGGGAGAACTGCAGTTTGGCGTGATATTTTGCACAGTGGGGGTGATTGATGTATGATGGAGTCGACAGGGATGGACAATAAGTTTGTAAGAGGTTGTAAGCAAGTTTGTAAGAGGTTGTATGAGTGGTTAACAAGATGAAGATGTATGATGCAAGGCAGGGTGCAGTGGAGTTTCAGTTGTATATGGAGTTGTATATGTGAAGCAGATATGTAAGGTGATAGTTTGAGGTAGAAAATGAAGTGAATGAAGGCAAGCAGCTCACTGTTGTCGCAATGTTGTTTGTTATGGTGGATGATATGAAGATGGTGAGTTATTGAATGAAGAATTTGCTCTTGACTGTGGTGGCTTTGTGAATGTAGTTTGAAGTTTTGTTTTGGAGCAGTGTTGATGATGCAGAGAGAAGTTGTAGTGGGAAATTGAAGTTGTCGTAGTGGGTGTTTGCAAGATATAGTGGGAAATTACTCAGGCAGTGGTATGGATATGTTGAAATGGAAGTGAAGTGAATGATTGCAAGTGGTAAGTGGGGATGAAGACGGATGCCAAGTGCACGGTTGCACAGAAATTGTAATGAAGTCAAAATGACAGTGTTTGAAATGTAAGGGGGTGTATGGCACAGAGTTTTGCAGCAGCAATGTATGGATTGTGGTAGAAGGGTGATATGTATTGTAGCAAGGCAGTGATGCATTCTTATGGCAAAGTCAATGGAGAACATATGCTGATCCTGTTTTACTTCTTGGGACGATCAAAGGAGAATGGAAACTTAATAGGTAATTTACTTCTTTAATGAGTGATTTATATTATTAACTTTATAAACTACTGACCATCCTTTTATTTTCCTCCTGGAAGAAACTTATAACCAGTGATATACATATATAATTCAAGTGCCTTTTCCACCCTCAAAAACTGTATATCAATTAATATTTACCATATACTAATTTGGTTGGTCTGAAATGTTGAATAATTTGGACAGTTTTAACTGCAGTATATATAAGTTGTCAACCATTATCCATCATCGCATTACTCAATTGATCACGTCCTAGTAATTTTCGCAGTTGTCATAAGAAAATGAGCTTACCTTTTTCAGATAGTGTAGGAAGAAGTGGCAAGGTAGTTGAGTGTTGTGGCAGTGTAGAGAAGTGGTTGATTGTCGTCCATATGTTTTGTTTCAGTACATTGCTTATTTAAGCAGTTTTAAGTTCAGGTTTTGTTTTCTCACTCTTTTGTTCTGTTCTTTGTTGACAGGTAGTTTAGGTTTTGAAGACATCAGCAATGACAGGTAGTTCAGGTTTTTATGGTGGTTCAGGTTTTGCTCGGTACTTTGGTTATTGCAGACGTTTATGTACGGTTATGACACTTATGGTAGTTTGGTTATAACACTTATGGTAGTTTGGTTGTGTATGTGTACGGGTAGCTTTTTGTCGACACCTATGTATGTGGATGTATGAATGTCTATGTATCTTGTGGATCTTCAATGCGTATATGTATTTTGTAGTTGTTTAATATATTGTGTTCAAAAGTGTATGTGCTTGCGTATTCTGTTATTATATAATTGGATGATAGATCAGGGGTAAATCTGGAGTAGCAGGTGGAGGGAAACAAACGCTACTGGATATTATTTATTTTGGTAGCGTTAAAATGTCGCTACAAAAGAGTGATTAGAAACTCAAGTACACTTATGCTGGCGTTTATTAAGCACTACAAAAAATGTATATAACGCCATGAAATGGTAACGTGGAGGAGAAAACCCTTTCGGTGGCGTTAAACAGGCGCTACAAAAAATTTAGATAACGCCATAAAAAAGTATCATGGAGGAGAAAACCTTTTCGGTGGCGGTAAATAGGCGCTACAAAAAAGGAATTCTATGGCGTTACAAAAACGCTATCAAAAAAACAAATTTGGTGGCGTTTAAAAAAGTGCAACTAATACTCGAGGATTTTTAGTGGCATGTTTTTTCGTAAGGATTATCAGAACGCCACTAAAAATACGTAGTGGCGTTTTTTCGGCGCTACAAAAAATCAGTTTTCTTGTAGTGCCCTTAAGAGATAATGTCTCCATATCATCAATGCAAAGATCACCACCGCCAACTCCAAATAATGAGTAGGATATCTAACTTCATGCGGTCTAAGCTGCCTGGATGCATAGGCAATAACTTTACCATTCTGCATCAACACTGCTCCTGATCCAGTTCCACATGCATCAGTATACACCACCATTCCTAGGTTTTCGTCTGGAACTACTAATACGGGTGCATTGGTCAACAAATGCTTTAACTTAAGGAATGCTTCCTCACATTTGTCGGACCAAACAAACTTTATCTCCTTTTTGGTTAGCTTAGTCAAAGGTGTTGCTATCCGCGAGAAATCCTTAACGAATCTCCGGTAGTGGCTAGCAAGTCCAATAAAACTTCAGATTTCAGTCACCGTCTCTAGCCTCTTCAAATTATTTACGGCTTTGATCTTATTTGGATCGACTGACAATCCTTTCTTTGAAACCACGTGACCAAGAAATTTAACCTCTTTCTTCCAAAAATGACACTAAGTAAATTTTGCCTTTAGCTGATTCTGCCTCAACGTCTCAAGCATCACTCTAAGATGAACTTTATGCTCTTTCTCATTCTTAGAGTATAATAGAATGTAATCTATAAACACCGGTACAAACCTATCCAAGTACTCTCGGAAAACTCGGTTCATCAAATCTATGAAGAAAGTAGGTGCATTCGTAAATCCAAATGGCATCACTAACCACTCATATGAACCATATCTAGTCCGAAATGCTATCAAAAGGGATACTTTCCTCCGCCACTCTTAACTGATGGAAACCTGTCACCAAATCCAACTGGGAGAACACTCTGGCTCGATTCAATTGATCGAACAGATCATCTATTCTCGACAAAGGATACTTATTCTTAATCGTCCTTTCGTTCAACTTACGATAGTTGATACACATCCTCAACGACCCATTTGGTTTCTTTACATATACCACGGCCACTCCCCTAGGTGAACTGCTTGGTCTAATGAAATTCCTTCCTTCAAGATCCACTAGCCGCACCTTCAATTCCTTCATCATAGTGGGTGTCATCCTGCTAGGTGGTATACTCATAGGTTCAGCTCCGAGTACAAGATCTATTCTAAACTCAACAGCTCTTTTAGGTGGTAATCCAGTGATTGGCTCAAAGACATCTGCAAACTCTCTTGCTACCTGAACCTGACTTAACTCATCTCACATTTCCATAGCACTAAGCAAAGCACCAACACACCGGTCAGTTTTCTCTAATGAGAGTATCACTCGGTTATGACTATCAGGGTGCCTCAACGATATCTCTCTATCTTGGCAAAATATTCTAGCCTCATACCCACCCAACCAATCCATACCCAAGATGATCCCGAAATCTACTAAACCAATAACATACAAACTGCATGCAAACTTATGACCTAACAAATTAAGTTCTAACTGGTCACACCTTATCCCTAGAGTTGTATACCCTCCTATTGGATTCCCAACCCTTAAGGAAGTAACAAGGTAGGTGGTTTCTGAACATAACCTATCAACCAAACATTGAGATATAAATGAATGTGATGCACCGGAATCAAAAGGTACTCTGACTGGAATACCCTGAATCAAAAGCGTACCTTCCATCACAGTCTTTCCCCTTTCTGCTGTAGTAGGCCTAGCTGGTCCAATAGCAAAGACCTTTCCTTTGTCCTCCCTGACTAGCTTTGGACACTGATTCTTGTAATGCCCAACTTGATCACAGTTGAAGCACTTTACATCTTCTTGGTTTCAGCTTTCTTCCCATTTCCTGACTGGCACTCATTCGTAAAGTGACCCTTCTTGTCACAATTAGAGAAAACTACATTGGCCTTTAACTTCTTAACACTATCTCCCTTCGAGGCTCCCTTCTTTTTAAAGAACTTCCTCTTCTTTCCTTGAGAACCTTGAGCTTCCACTGACTTCTCCTTAGCCTGATCAGCAAGTAACTCCTCATGGCGAATGGCCATCTCCACCACCACATTACATGGATCACGAACATGTGTCATGATCATAAGCAAGCTCGGGCCTCAATCCCCGAATGAACCTCTCATTTTTTCTGATGTCAGTATCTATAATAGCATATCCATATCGAGACAGCTCTTCAAAATTAGTAGCATAATCGATTACTGACATCTCTCCTTGAACTAAATCCATAAACTTCCACATCGGCTCTGACTTAGCACTTAGATAAAAACTTTTGCTCAAATCTCATTTTAAAATCAGCCCAAGTTAACTGCTCTTTCGGAACTCTGGTAGTGACACTATTCCACCAATGTAGTGCTGACCCTTGAAACTATCTTGAGACCAACCTTCTCTTTTTCCCATCATCTAGATCCAAATTCGTAAATATACGCTCATAATGCAACAGCTAATTCTGAACTTCTATGGCACTTTCTGTTCCCAAGAATGGCTTTCCACCCAAACTGGTGTAATCTCTACTCAGCAAAGCTTAACTATTCCCAACTGGAGCCACCGGATTAGCTCCTCCTACATTTCCAGCAACACCAGCAGCAGCTCCAGCTTGCATCAAACCAAAAAAGAACTGATATATCACCCCCATATATACTGGTGGATTTCCAACACCCAAAGTGGCATCAGCATTTTGATTACTAGCATTAGCTGGTCGACCCGGGTTTCTCCTGAGTTGAACATTTCCATTAGTTGTGGTACTTCCTCCATCAAGATTTCCTCTTCGGTTTCCTGTTTCCATATCTTCTTTCTCATAAATCTACATACGAGCCTTAGTAAGATACAGAAGAACAGTCTAAGAGAACAAAGAATACATTCTTATATATATATAACTATATATCAAATACACGTAAGTTACTATAGCGTTAACCCAAACCCCAATCTTATTATCTGATTTAATGGATTATGTTTGAAAACTCTTTTAGGTTTAAGTTTCTTTTAAAGTTTCATAAACCTATGATCTGATACCAACTTATAACATCCCCCTACTTGGAGGCCCAAAACTAAAGGCTACGGATGTTGCAGTCATCCATAGTTATTAATCCTCAGCGACCAAATACGGCAATATTAGATACATAGAAACACAAGAATAAGGAAAATTTTTAAATAGCAAACACATTCCACTTCAAAATATTTCAAATTGATTACATAATCCCAATACGTAGACCACGTTTAGATAAAAATATAATTAATACAAAATACGCCAAGAGCGACATATGAAGATACCCTCTTAGTTGATCAGAGCATATAATAAGACACTAAACAATTTGCCTTTATAACACTACAAGAAAAGTTAGTTTTTATAACGGCAATAGATAACGCTTTATTTCGCCGTGTTATTATTTGCTTTAATTTGTTCATCTTCGGTAGGCACTACATATGTAACGCTCTTACAAAGCGGGAATTATTTTGGTGGCCGCGGCTTCCTCTAATTATTTCACTTTCCCTCTTCCTCATTTATTTCCCTCTTCCCCAATTATTTACTCAAATTTTATTCTCTCTTTCCTTCTTCAGCTACCTGCCGCTTCAGATAATTTCCTCTTCCTTTCAAGTCTATGTCTAGGGTTCCTAACCAAGCATAGGGTAAGTCGATTTTATCTACCATCTTCTGAATTCTGATAATACTTACTGCGAATACTTGATAATAATTTGCAATTTGAAGGTGAAAAACCTAAATGCTACCTCACTATTGATTGTTTTTAGATTAATTTCTATTTTAATTTTTTTCTGGTAAACGTGAATAATCTTAGTTAATTCACGTCATAACAAATTAGTATTTAAAGTTTTTTATTTTGTGGAGTTGGAATGTGATGAATTTTCTAAAGCAAATGGTAAGTTTTTTCACTGAAACAGGAAAGATTTTGTACCAGTTATTTGCTATTATGATGGAACGTCAAGTCCCCAATCGAAGAAAATTATACAAAACTGTAAACAAAGGTTCCAAGGATTTTCTTTTATATCAAAACTAAAAGAAACCGTATTTAGAACAACAAAAATAAATCCTTAAGAATTCGATATCACAATAATAATTGAGTGCGAGTATCGATTTTCGACCATCGAAGTATATGAGGATGAGTTGCTGTATGTTCTATTGATATAAAACTCTGAAGTAAATGATGGATTATTTGTAACAAAAGTTGAGTTGACACATGCCTTGAGCCTGCAACAACTAATGCAATTTTGAATCGTGATTTGTCCAAACATGCAAGTATCCTACTTATTTAAGTTATTCAAATATCCTTATTCTCATTCAAGCTATTTTAGTTATCCTCATACGAGTCATCCAATCAAGTATTTCTACTTATATCATTGCTATGTACTATCTTTTGCTTTTGCAACCATATGAGCGCCTAAGTAACAAAGGATCTACACATTTTGTATTGTTATACAAGAATGACTTGCGCTGAACTATGTTTCTGTCCCACACTTAAATACATTCAAATTTTCTTAATATACAAATTTTTAATAAGTGTTTGTTAGCACATTTAGGCCACCACATATGAATTTCCAATTTCCATCGGTTTATTACTTTTTAAATAAAGTATCTTCACGAGATTTTTCAATTTTGATAAGAGCTAAAAGAAATTTAATGTTGCATTTATCTAGTTTTGTTAAAAAAAGAAAAACACCAAACAAAGAAGGCAATCAACTTATTATGACTTTATTTAATATTTCATTTCTGATTGCTTATCTATGAACGAACAAACTAGCTAAAAAACTACATCACTTGCAGCTAGTATCATGGGTTGAGCACTAATTATTCATATAAATAATCTAGTTTGTATGCATCATTATAATTTTCATTATAACTTATGACACTGAACATACTTGATCTTTATATCTCATATGTAACCGTGAGCAAGGCACATTGGTACCGGTAAATGAATATCTAATATATTCTTGGGGTCTCATTGGTAGGATTGGTAACACCCTAAAGAAATTAGATGCATCAATATTGCAGAGATAATAGTGCTTGCTTTAATTCTGGAGTGATTTAAATATGGTAACACATATAGTTGTTCCTTCTCCTGATCTGATTTATTTTCTTACAAAACCAATGCCAGAAAGCGTATAGCTGGATTCAACATGGGAACGGAAAAGAATGCATACGGGTAAAGCTCAAATTTCAATCTTTGGGAATATAGAATAACTTATTGTTTCCAGAACTTGACCTGAACGAGCCCATGAGAGATCATGCTCTATTACCAAAAAATGTAGCAACTTCATTATGAAAGACGTGCGTGAAAGTTATTCTCACGTCAATGACCACATTCATGTCACTCTGATTGACGTAAACCATGAATCTCTATATTGATGTTTCATGAATATCCAGGTAAACTGGAAACTGATTTATAGGTGTAATTTTCAAACAGGCAAATGAAATACTATCTTCGTTCGATCTGGGGTTAAGGCAGTATGCAACTAAGCTAATGGCCCTGCCTTAGAATATCATTATTGATTCTATATGTATGTATAAATTGTAATAGACTTAACATTTTTGCACTTATACATATATCTTTTGTTAAAATGAGATAACAACTAATTCTGGTAAAATATGGATTAATATTTTCCTCCTTCTCTAGGGTGTAGATTGTTTCTTCCTTACTCAAATATATCTGAAGGCAGCGCTCGACAAAACATTGGACCAAAAAGAGCAGAAATTATGAGAAGTGCACAACGGTAAGTGTATTAAGTTATCAAACCAAAATTAAATATTCTTGTCTTTGTCATATAAGTATATGTGTATATTTCCGGGTGATTAGCAATGGCTAATTTGATTGGTTCCTAGGATGAGCCATTCCTTTTGACAACAAAATTATCCGAAAATAGTGGATAATTGGAAGATTTTCCATGTGTATATATGTCGATGTAACGTTGCTATATACAAACAAAGTCACTATAAAAAAGTGAATATGAAGGGATGCGACATTTCAACCAATAGAAAATGAGATTTTCAATTGAAAATTCTGAGATGTTCGAACATTACGAGATTTGTGTACACGTATTCAAACCATTTTCGAAGCATCATATGGTGCAAAGAAAACAAAGATCAGGTGAAAGACAAGCTTACTAGTTGAAGAAGTTGGACGTTGAAAGAAAACGTAAAGTTTGATTGTCAAGGCTTCACAATTTGTGCATTTAGGTCTCTGTTCTTGATCAGGCTAGTGGAATCTATTTCAGATCAAAAACCCATCAAATCTACATCATGTCAGATTTTTCAGCTAAATTAAATCTTAACAAAGCCAAAATACTTTCAAATCTGATCTTGCATGACAACATATCAGATGACAGTACTGGATTTTTTTTTCACCATTAAACCCTTAACAAAAAAATAGCACAAACCGTTTGATATAAACAGTAAAGTGACTAAAAAAATAGCATTAACATTGCATCAGTGACATCGAACAAGTATTGTACCAGTAACAACAATTCAAGATATTGATACAAGGACCAATTCAACTTGCTCAACTTTACATATGGTTCAAAACCACAAAAATAATCTGCTACCACATTACAGTGGTCGAACCTCATTTATGAAACAAAATACTTTATATCTTAGGCCACTGAAATTTAATACCTTGTTATTCCTCCTAGTGTTAACCTTACAAAGTTGTTGCACTTTAGAAAATGTGTGAAGAACATAATTATCAACTTTTATATATATATATATATATCATTATAGTAAATTTAAGAATGTGCTACACTTTGTATAAGTTAACAAGAGTATCATCGGTATATTTGTTATGTTCGCCATATTAATGAATGTGTATACAACTAAGGGTTTAATCGCCCTAATGAGGAGACTTTCATGAGTTTGTCTGGGCTGGCAATGAATGGCAAAAACCTTGAGATGGCCTTTAGTTTCATAAATAAGATGGTGAAGTTGGGGATGTAGATTAGATTAAAAGCTACAGACTAGCCCTGTTTGGTTTCTGCAAAGATAGAATTATGACAAAGCCCAGGAAATTGAAATCCATACCTAGAACACAGAATTGTGCCAGAGGAAGATGAAATCAGAGCTCTATTAGGAGTTACTACAAAGTGCAAGAAGTATGATGAAGTGTACAGTTTATTTCACAGAATGAGGATTTAGGTAAAGAGAGTAGGGGAGGATCAATAAAATATGTAATGTTTTTCATGTGTTGTTCTTTACATGCTCTAATTCAGTTCGTGCCCTCATCCTAGCTTGGCACTCCACGTCAACAGATCAATCAGCTCGTTGTATTCCAACTCAGTTCAGTCACCATCATGTAGTCTTCAGCTCATGCAACTCAACTCAGCTCTACGGAGAATGCTCTGTGCATTACATTACTTCAACAATAAGCTTGTTTTGCATTCATCCCATATTTTTCACATTTTGCATAGCTTATAATGATGTCATAATTTCTCTTGCTTTGGCTGTTTATCTTTTTTATTTTTTGATGATCAATTTATAACATAAGTAATTTGATTTTTAGATTCCTCTTGCATCAATATAAGAAAAAGAAAACATTGAGACCTAAATACTTTTTTACAGGATTATGGTGGATTATTTTGCTGAGAGTATATGGGAAGATCATAGGAGACTATGCATTTCAAGAAAGAGGAGATATACAGACATGCATCAGATTGATATTAAATTTATGTTTATCTAATGGTTTTGATATGTTCCCTACTTTGTTAGTCACTGATGGCTCGTGCATGATTGATCGCAGAATGGGCATCCATGGACATCCTCTTGAGATTCAAGTAAGCTGATCGGTTACCAGTTGGTCAGTTTTCTCTAATTTTTACTCTTAAAGCTTAGATCTAGCTCATCTTTGCTACATAGAATTAGAACAAAGTTTTGATATAGAGGGCTGTATCAAAGTTTTGCCCGGTTAAATAATTTGCATGTGTATTGCATGACAAAGTATTACATATATCAAAATTTTGTAAATGTACAAATTTTTCTCATATATTGTACACTTGACACAAGCTAAAGCAAGTTACATCAATATTTTGATACAACAAGATTTATCAACGTTTCTTTTCCATAGAATTATCAGTAGATGATTAGCACTCATCAATCTGGATATCTTAGTAACCACAAATGTGTCTAAATTAAAAAAAAGTTCCAACACAGAAGATAACATATAAAAAAACTTTCATACAGTCGTTAAAACAACTCCAAGTACTTCCAAATCTTATCATTAGAATAATGGACATACTTACATAAGAAGAAAATAACTTCATCAGTCGTATGATATGGTTATCCGCTAGCTTTAGTTTAATTTTGGTAATGTATTACTAATGTAATTCTTTTAGAGCTTTTATAGAATTTTATGGTTATCAACACAGTAAGACAGTATCATGTCTAGTATTTGATTTGTTTTGTTCTGTAGGCTTTATTCTACTCAGCCTTACGCTGCGCTCGAGACGTGATTACGATCAACGATGGATCTAAATATCTAGTGTGTGCTATTAACAACAGACTAAGTGCACTGTCTTTCCACATAAGGGAATACTACCGGGTGGACTTGAAGAAAATAAATGAGATTTATCGCTATAAAACCGAAGAATACTCTCACGATGCTACTAACAAGTTCAATATTTATCCTGATCAAATTCCTGATTGGCTGATTGATTGGATGCCTGAAAAAGGAGGGTATTTAATCGGTAATCTCCAGCCTGCTCACATGGATTTTAGGTTCTTTTCGTTGGGAAATATATGGGCTATTGTTTCATCGTTGACTACTCCAAAACAAGCAGAGGGAATTTTAAGTCTAATGGAAGAGAAATGGGATGATTTCGTGGGTGATATGCCTCTTAAGATTTGTTACCCTGCTCTATAGTACGAAGAATGGCGCATAATAACTAGCTGTGATCCCAAAAACACGTAATCTTCTTGACAAATTTCTGAATTCAAGCTTAATGTTTGTTGGATGGACATGTAAAATTTTCCATATTGTCCTACTTGATTTAAAATTTAACTCAGTTTAAGAAATTTTCATCTGACATGAAGTCTGAATTTTGCAGTCCTTGGTCTTACCACAATGGCGGGTCTTGGCCTACTTTACTGTGGCAGGTAAATAAAATTTTCCCATGCTTCTGAAACTACAGAAATTTTAGCAGCGTTTGGTTTAAATTTGACTCATAACCATTACAACAAAGGGGAGAAGAGTATGGGAAAAAATGATTTTCCATGTTTTAAAACTTTCTCAAAAACGGGTATCAATTTTATATGTTAAAACTATTTTCTAAATTAATCGTTTTAGAAATCTGATGCATTTTGATTGTTACAAAGATTTTGAAATTTTTAAACCAAAACGGACCCTTAATGTTTATAACTGCTTCCTCTCTTTGTATTTTTTTTTTATAATTATTTTTGGTTACACATTCTTCTCAAGACACGCTATCATTGCAAGTTAGCTTTTTGAATCTTGTAAATGAAATAAAGGTAGTAAAAAATAAACAAATGGGCACAATATCAGGAGAAGAATGAACTCTAGTTTTTAAGTTTGACTGTTTGAAAGGGAACACATTATAAACAAACTAGGCAAATAGGTTCTTTTGTGACCTAGTACTTCTTCAAGTATCCCTTATTACACAAGTTACACTAAGAGCATGAACAAGTGCAATGGTTTAGATGCTTGCTGTCTATACAAGTCTGTTACATTGACATGCAGAAGTAGGTACATGTTCAACATATGTCTATATTTAGAGAGTCCGTTAAGTGGATGTCTATATTCTGGGAGTCTGTTAAACTGACATCCAGAAATAGATCATACATTCTATTTTCCATATTGGGAAAATAGATCGGTAGAAATAATCAATTGTAGTTTCTAGTTCATGTAGTTCATGCACTTGCTTTAATGTTTGTACATTGTAATGGAAAATATATATCACATTTCTATCTGAGCATGCACTTGTTTTAACATTTTATGTTTCTTTGTGTTAACTTCGCAGGCTTATTTGGAAGGAAGCAAGGTCCTTAGTACGCAACTAGATCAGATCTTGCATGTTGGAACTCTGTAATGTCTGTATTCTGTAATGTTTGTACACTTATTAAATTGACATTATTTTTTGTTTCTTTGTGTTAACTTGGCTGCAGGCTTATGTTTTATTCAATGGTTATGCACTTGCTTTAATGTTTGTACACTGTAATGAAAAATATATCACATTTCTTTCTGAGCATGCTCTTGTGTTATATTTGTTGATTATAATCTTTATTCGTTTATGAAGATTTAGTTTGATTGCTATTATTAAAATGTAATATATAGGCATAGCTCTTGAAAAGTGTATCTACGATTTTTATAGCGGCATATATGAGCTGTAAAATTTTTTATCAATACTATAACATGTTGATTTAATAGCGTGAAATGACCGCTATTGAATAAATATTTTATAGCGGCAAAATGGTGTTATAAAGATTTCCAATTCCGTTGAGATTTAGCTGTATTATAGCGGCTATAATGAGCTATTGAATCAACGTACCATAGCGGCGAATTTGCGTTATAAAACTAAGCTCAACCATAGCGACATATTTGTGTTATAAATATTCAACAGTTTTTTATAACATGTCGATATACAGCGCTTATCAAACCGCTATGGCTGTGATTAATAGCGGCTATATGCGGCTATAAAAGACACTTTTTGTTGTAGTGTAATCAAAACATAGTGGAAATAAAAGAACTCTAATAACATGCTTGCCTCCTGCATGTCTTTGGAAGCTTTATTCGTCTAAAAGAAAACCTATAAACCTTAACTCTCAGCCTACTCAAAATAGATTGAGTACCGGAGAGTTTAAGGGGTAAAATACAAACTTTGAGTCAGACATAAAGCCTAGTATGAATAATAATCTAACATCTCAAACCATTTGGATATCTAGTGAGACCACGTCGCTTAGCGGAATGGGTTTTTCCCTCACTAGCATCCTAAAACATTTATAAAACCATATACTGTGCTCCTTCATCCACAATAGTTAAAAACATAGTATTTCAATATATTGTGATTTTATGCAAAACAAGTAAATCAGATCTGGATTACTAATCCCCATTCATTCTGACTATCTGCCTCAACTATAGTTTTAAGGGTTACTATTATCATGTTAGATGCTTATGGACTATTTGTCTGATTTCATAGTTTTCATGGGATTACTAAGAACCAATAGGTAACTCCAATATCTTTTATCATATCCTAGTTTTCATGGGCTAACTAGGAACCTATTAACTAACTATCAATATCTTAATCTAAATATCGTTTTCATGGGCTAACTACAAACTTATTGGCCCCTGCCAATATCAATCATAGTTTTCATGGGCTGACTATGAACCTATTGGCCCTGCCAATATCATTAGTTATATACAGTTTTCATGGGCTTAATGTAAACCTATTAGCCCCTGCCGATATCTTTAGTTTTAAGGTTTTAACATTCCTTAATTTATATTCACTATTGGGTCAACTTGACTGGTTATTCTGCCCTTTCCCAAAAATACAGTTATGGGTTAATAGAAATGTAAATAAATATATGAAGAAGTATACATAACAACAGTTAATACCAACACCGGTGGTTTATTATCCTTGAAATCATCTTTATATATATACACACACACACAAACTCTAGTTATACCCTTTAACCTATTTAATCAAGGAAAACTACTTCATTTCAAAACCCTTTATTTGTTTATGCCATGGTTATTCTTTTAAGTTGAGATTTGGTTTATGTTTCGAAATCTTAAAAACATCCCTTTTGAATCCTTTGGATGACCCTTGTCGAATGCAAAAACTTCTTTTCAAAACATAATAAAGATAGCTTTCGAAATAAATGAAAACGCCCCTTTCGAAAGCAATGGGTTTACTCTTTAAAAACATCATTTGGGTCAAAAATGATTATGTACAGAAGTATCTCTTTCGAAACCAACTATTAAATTGTTTTGGGGTTAAAAGTTGATGGTGTCGGAACCATCTAGTCGAAAGCAACAATTCTTTAAATTGAAACTTCAAAGGATAGAGTCGAAACCCCCTTTCGACTCCATTGCCCTCGAAACCCACAACCCCTTCCGAAAGCATTCAGGAAAAGGCTTGGTTTAAATTAAAACAAAGAGAACCCTTTGACAGCATAGATGGCTTCAATACAGTCAAAAGGAGAAAATTTGCGGTTGGGTTTCAACTAGGTCAAAACCAATCCTTTCGGAAGCTCTTATTTAAGGAAAAATACCCCCTTCGAAAGCTAACCCCTTTACATAGTATAGCAATCTTCTTCGAAAGCCATTTATAACAACCTTTTCGAAAGCATGTGTTTCGACTATGTCGAAAGCTTTAAGTAAAAAAAGGCAATGACTTAACTTTTGAAAATAGAACAGGGTTTCGTCCCCATCGGAAGGATATCTTTCGACGCCAAGGCTTCCACCTCCCTTCCAATCCACTGTGTACCGTCTAAGTGATACTTTGTGTATTGGTTTCGACTATATGAGTTTTGACCGTATAGATTTCGACTGAGATGGGGTGGAACCAATGAAGTAGAAGGGTATTGCTATCAAAGGCGAAACCTACTTTTCTGAATTAAAGGCTGAAATTGAGCCACTTTTAGCAATTGCTTTATAACCACTTCCCTATTCGAAATCTTTGATTGGTTGCCACAAAACTTTTCAAGTATTTTCATTCAAAACCACTCCATTTAATCGGATCTATATTAAAGGAATATAATGTTTAAGCCCTTCCATATAACAAAGCCATCGATTTTAGAAAAGTCCCTCCTTTAAAATAATTTATTTCCCTTGGTAAATCAATTGGGAAAAACCCCCAAAAATCACAGAAATTCTATTTCATTATGCAATCAAACAAATTAAAATTTCAGACCCAATTTCTTTCAGAAATTCGCAAAATAAATTTTAAACCCAATTATATCATATTTTCCTTTAGAAATTCATAATAAATTTTCTATAGCTTGGGAAATTCTGAAAATTAAAACTCATCTTCAAAGTCAGGTTTTACTTAGCATAAAATTTTTCCATAGCATTCTAAAATCATAACTCTTGGTTTTACCCTAAAATTGGACAAATTCATATGTAAATGAATTAAAACAAATCAAACATAATATAGTTCAACCATATCATCAACCATATCAACATAAATACGAATTTAGTCATAAATCCGAAAACATATAATCATAGAATAAAATAGAGATGGTATAAAATTATTATTCACCTTAGACATGATAAGGAATTTGAGATTTGTTGTTGATCAATCCTTCCTAGCTTTGATCCTTAGCTTTAGATTGAATTTTCCTCTTTTTCCTCCTTGTTAATGGCCGGTTCTAATTTAGGTTTATGGTTTTCATTTGTGAAAGTGAGAAATGAAATGTGAATGGACAATTACAAAGGAGTGTAGCCATGTAAAATGACATGACTATTTACTAATATGCCCATGTGTAAATTAATTAACCTTTAAATCAATTTAAAGCCCATTTATTTTATTATTAAGAATGACACCTTAAATGATTTATTCAAATATCAATCCCCTTATCATCATTATTCTATTTAATTTATCTAATTAAATTTTCTAAATAATGTTATCGAAAATTTAGGGATGTTACAATTTGAGTTTCTTATGCTTTTTTACCAGACTAATCTAGGTGTTATTTTCCTATAATGCACGGGTGAGACCGAGCATAATTCTAGATTTAGATATGGATACTTTGGAGCTTCAAAAGACGAGCAAATTGTCTCTAAGATGTATTCAAGTATCTTTTATTTCCGTTGCATTTGTTGTTTGTATTTATCAACGTTTGTTTGGACAGGTTGTTAAAACAGTCCACGCCGATGGTAGGTTAGTATACTCCAATTGATATATATATATACATACATACATATATATATATACATGCATACATATATATATATATATCACAGTTTTCTTTTGTAAAAACCTATTGTATATTATACATTACTTGTCAAGATGTGAGATTCTGTAACGACCTCCTTTCTTGCACCGAAAGACGAGCCATTAAGTGTAGAAGAAAAGGAAAGATAAGAAGAAACTAAACAATCACCGAATCTCACCATGAATCAGAACAACATATAATATATAACCTAGGATATTACATAGTCATTCCATAATAATAATACATCAAAGTCATCACAATACAATTTCAACTAGATAGTTATACTGCCTGCCCATCACAAAATACATAGATCATACATAAATACAGAGGAAATAAATATAATAAGCTACGATGTAGCTACCAGCTCCAGCTCCAGCTCCTTCAAAATGGTTCCATAAGAAACCAGCATCACTTGGCTACCCATACAAATTGGAGTACCCATGAGTTTTAGGAAAAGAAAATAAAACTTCGGGTCAGAGATGGGTCTGGTGTGAGTAAACTCAAACAACTTATGTCTTACTTTATAAAACACTTTGAAATCAAAGGTATCTCATAAGACCATGCCACACATAAACACGGACGGGTTTTTACCTTACGATAATTAAAACACTATATATAGAAATCTAGTGATATTATGATAATGCCTAGGGTTTTTATGAAAAATAGAACATAGCCGATATGCTTGCATCTCACACTTATTGGAGAATGGATTCCATACAATGACCGGGCTACTGGGGTACCGCCCATCATGGTGCATCTCTAGATAAAATAACATCGAGGACCTCGCTTGGATCCCATGCCAACATAAGACCGGTTTACCCCTTGCTGGATAATACCAAATAAGATCACTCCTTGGTTGGGATCTGCAACCGTATTGAAGCATACATAAGTTGATAGTAGGGACTCTAGATAGGGATAACCTAACCCTAATGGAAGAGAACCACTTAGCCTTTCTACCTCTCCTTGTTTTAGTCATTTCCGGTTGATGGGGCCCAAGGATATGTTTACTTTTATTATAGCATTGCCACTTGGAATGCTAACACTACCTTCCATATGTTGACACAATGTCAGTACTCATCCATACAAGTCATTCAGGAGATGAACAAATCAAAGACACCTCATAGTCTTCATCTTGAACCTTGCCTTTACTATTTCCAATTCAAACGTTTACGTTGGTTCAAAGTGGTTTTTTGATAACAACTAATATCTGGTCTCGGTCTCTTCAAATCAACATTCGATAATTTTAATAGGTCAAGTTGTTTATAGTGGACTATTCCACTATTAGCATGTAAAGATTTACATATGAACATACATTCCATATGCTTAGATTATCATGACCCACTTATCAAAATTAACCCCCCTTGTATCCATCACATTTCTGAAGCACGGTATTTGTGATAAGTACAAGAAAACTTACTTTCAATAAAATGTATCAACGTTTTATTACAACCAATTTAATTCATTTGGCTACTTACTAGCATAGATAAGACATCCTTTGGTTTTAAAATAATTTACAGAAACAAGAAAATTGGTTTAAAATAGACAACCGATAGAGTTAAAAGAACTTTGAAATAATTAAACCTTAATTAAATCATAAGTTTAAAACTTAACTAAAACTTTAATCAATCTTAACTAAATCAAATTAAGTCATAAATAACCCTAATTTTATTTATAATCAAACAACATTTATTTTAAATTAAACCCAAATTAATGGATAATTAACGATGATTAAATAAAAATTAATTAAATAACAAACCAAAATTAATTAATTAAATTAAATTAACTTTATTAAATAAAAATAAATTTCCTTTTTATCTTAATTAATCATTATTTAAAACTTAATTAATTAAAAACAATTAACTTAGTTAATAATTTCTTAAACTTTGATTATTTAACCTAATTAGTTAATTAATTAATTAATAATCACCCTAATTAATAAATTAATTTAAATAAATTATTAAAAAATTAAAAATTAAACTTTTGACTTACTTAATTATTTTGAAATGAGTTTTCAAAAGCAATCCAAAAGAAAACACTTCAAAACTTAAAATCGCGAAATTTCCCAAACTTCATCCATAACGACTATCGCTATGAATGCAATTCGCTAGAATTGATTTCTAGGTGAAATCTTCGCTTTAACTCTAGCTACTACATCCTTGAAACATAAATGGAAAAGTTTTGAAATCTTTAAACAAAGGTGGAAACTTGGAAAAAAAATTCTAAAAATCCAAAGCTAGGAAAAGAGCTTTCGTTTTCATAACGGATCTCAAGTCCTTCGCGACTTTTCAAGACACAAACTTCACAACATTTACATCATAAACACATGGTTTTGTTTCATAATCATACTAAAATAATATCATACCCAATATCAAATATCCATATCCATATACATATCCAAACATATCCATATATCAACCAATCACCAAATCCAAGTTCAAACATAAACACATCATCATAAGCCATCAATACGACATGATAATTCAGCATGATAATCACCATATTTTCAAAACATATAGTCCATAAAAATCAAGTTAATTTTTTTTCCAAAAACCAAAGTTTTACTCATCGAAATTTTTTCTAAAACAAAGCGAACTTTTGCCGGAAAACGCTTTAGAAAATTTGCAAGTATGAAACTTTTGGGTGCTTGAACTTCCAAGATGGCTCGGCCTAGGCTAATTTGTGCTCAGCCTTGACTAGTTTGGGCTCGGCCCTTATGTCCTTGGCTAAGACTAGTGATGTTTGGTGGATGGAGTGTAGTTGTTTGGTGGATGGAGTGTAGTATTTTGGAAGAGAAAATGTTGTAGGAGATGTAGAAGCGATTTTGGGAATAAAAGAGGAGATTTTAGCCAAAAGAAGTGGTTTTTCTTGTTTTAGAATTTATAAAGAGGCCATGGCTAAGTTTCTTAAGCTCTTAGGAAATTGAAATGAAGAAAGCAATTGTAAAATGAAAAACATGAAGATAAAGGGGCATATATAGGCTTAGGATTTGACTAAAATAATAATAAGTGTTTTATATTTAAAAATACATATGCATGCACACCATACTTCCTCCCTTCACTCAAAACCATACACTCTTTCCCCCCATACATACTTTCTACTATTCAAGCCATGTCATGAGTCCTTGAGTTAAAAACGGTGTGTTTTTATATGTATATATATACACGTTTTCCTTTATAAAATATTTTCTTTTATCCTTATATATATACACACACTTAAAAGAGAGCATATACATGCACATGTACACATGTATTTATCATGTTAAAATGGTCTATATTGTGTGCATTATCTTTAACATAGTGTTATGACCTTTAAAATAATGAAAAATCGATATTTCGGAAAATAACTTCCGGTCACATTTTCTATTTTTCTATGAACTATATTTTTTGGTAAACAAGTTTTTAAAACGATTTTATCATCACTAATTATTATTTAAAATAGTTTTATTTATTAATAAAAATATATTTATTAATTATTTAAAAGTATAATTAACTATTCATTTCAATAGCGATCAATTTCTAGGTCGTTACAGATTATGTTATATCTTTTCTTTCTTTCCCATCAACAATCTGCCTTTTCAGGGCTTGGATGTTCCGCACATGGATACCGTGGATGTATTAGTCTCGACTTTTGAGGGTCAAAAAGGCAGGTCATTACACATGGTATCAGAGCTTATGTTGAGCGAACACCTAGGCTTTGTGGTGAGGTAAACTCATTAGAGATAAGGTTAGAAATGAGTTTAAGTGTGTATATGTAGAAGAGTGCGTATTTGTTAGTGCTATAAAAAATTGTTTTATATTATGTTGATGGTTTGTTGAGTGGTTTATGAATGCAAGTCGGTACGTGGGATGCCATGGTATTGATATGGGTTTCTAAACACTTGGACAAGGCAAATCGATATAGTTTTGTTTTGAAAATTGGTAAATGAAATAATTTACCTAGAATCATATTTTATATATATACGAATGATTTTCAGAAATTGATATAGTATTTATGATATGTTTATTTGTTAAGAGATGATAATATTTTATTATTTACATTTATTGTTAGATTAGTGGTGCTCAGCTAGTTTATGAGCATTGTATATTGTTTGTTGATTTTTCAATTATGCTCAACAAGTTTATGAGCAGTTTTACCTTTTCACTGCATGGGTTGGGTACATAGCAATAGCAATTTATGGGAACATTGAAAAATAAACACCTTGTGAGTTAAATTTCACAATTTGACTATAAGGCATTCGGTAATAATGTTGGATTAAAATTTAATTTTAATAAAAGCTGTTTATTATAATCTGAACAAAGATAAATATTTGTGAAGATATTTTATGTAAGAATGTATATGTGTATAAGTATGATTTATGTAAATATGATTTATAAATGAAAAGGATTTAAGCTGAGAATTTAAGAACTTAAATCCCGATGTTTTTTAAAATTGTTTTCAAAGTTTTTGAGGATATAATAATAGTAGTATTTAAAGGTATTTATGAGTAGAAATATTTTAAAATGGATTTTAGAGGAGATAGAAAGCACTGAACTCGCTTTTGTCATTGGAAAATAATTCTGGTGATGACTACAGTGTCATTGGCATTCATTTTTGAGTTTCTAAGTGGGGAATGCTACCATTTTAATTTTCTATATAGTTGTTTTGGTAAAATGGATCATAATTTAAAAATCTTGACTGTATGATTGGATATACAAAGGAGATATGTATATTATTATTTCAAAATGATTTGAAATAAAACCCGATGTTTAGTTCTTAAGTTTTCTGTTAAGTTATTTTATGGATGCATGTATCATATGCAATAGGGTAGTTTGGTTTGAGCATCTCATTATGACATGTTGTTTGGAAGTTTTCATTTGTTGAAATGAAGTGGAATTTTCGACAATTTTGGACAGTCAAAAACTTCCGAATTAATTGAATATTTGAAGCTAAGTGTTTTTGTGAAAATATAAAAGATGAGATGTTGTAATTCTTAAATTAAGAAGATAGTAAGTGAAAACAAATTTTACATTTGCTGAACTTCCTGGTTAAGTTAAAAAATCTGATATTATGTATATACTCTTAGGATATAGAAGAGTATTATACGAATATGAACTTAAATATGGAATGGTTTTAAAATAACGAATTTAAGTATTAAAGAAAAATACTATTGGTGTAAATAAATGTGAATTAAAATGAAAGTAATTGGTATAATTAAGAAACCAATGAAATAAGTACGTAGGTTCTACGTAGATCTTTTTATTTGCATAACTGTTTTGATACAGATTAGAGTACATGATTTCGAGATGATTTATACCAGTACGAACAAGGATTTTTCACTCGATTCTTGATGGTGAACACTTGATATGGATTTTTGATAAGATTTTGAAGTTTTCTATAATAGTATATAGATATGTAAAGAGAACAAAGATTTCTAATCAAGGAACCTGATCGAAGTCCGCACTAGGGAAGTGAGTGAGTGAACGGATTTGATATTGCAAACGGATGACACACGTACACCGTACAGGCTTTAATGTAATTGTATTCTTTTGACATTATAAATGCAAGTTATATGGTTTGATGGCATTTGTAAGATACAGGATTATGGAAGCAGTGGCTTGCTAGTTGCTTTTGGTTTCATGAGTAGAGTTTGATTACTTGACAAATAGGTGCATGTTTTATGCTTAACGGATGTGTTTGCTATGTGACATACACACTCTATAAGGTATCAAAAGTATATACCGAAGTTGATGATTTTACATCCCAGATATGGGAGGCCACTTTTGGGCTTTTGTTTTCTTTATTGATTTAGGTCAGTTGTGGCATGTTGTAGTTTTTCCGATCGAGCCACACAAAAGAGATATTGCCGAAATTTTCTAAAACATAAGGGTTTTTTTTTAAAAAAGCTAAAGGGTTTGGAGACATTTTTCTTCCTTTGAGAATTTTGAGGACGAAATTCTTTTAAGGGTTAAGAATATAACGACCTGCAATTTTAAACGTTTCGAATGGAAATATTTAATTTATTTAACTATTCAAATTTGATTCAAATGTGATAAATAATAAGAAAATCAATTGTTAATAAAACGACTTGATTTTTGATGACGTGTTTTTAAATGAATTTATAGGACTTTTCTATAATTTTAATTCGAAAATATTTAAATTTTCATTCGAAGTATTTTACCGCAAACAGTGATATTTTTTAATTTTTAAAGAATAAGATAACTAGTGTATATTATTGTTGTTTTGTGATCATGTCGTATTTTTGTACATGACCGTATTTTTTTCGTTCACGGTTCGTACGCGAATTAAATTTAATGTTGCGACTTATCAGAAATCCAATTTTAAACTAAACACCTCACTTGACTTTTCTCACTCTCATTTTTAATTTTCTTTTTCCCTCTCTCTTTCATTTTCATCTTATAGTAAAAAGAAAAATGGTTGTTCCTTTAAAAAATAAAATCAGATTATCCACTCAACTAAAAATCATGAACCAGATCCGTTGGGTTTGTTTTGGCAAGATCCTCAAATCCATATAACCATTGTCGGGTGCGACGAGTGGGCCAGAGATCAACATTTGATCAGTGAAGCTAGGGTTTTGGCTTTAAGGTGATTTAGTCAATGACTGGTGAATCGGAGGGTGGATTCGTATTTCTCATTGCAAGATGAGCTTGGGGTAATCGATTGAGGTGGTTTGGTTGCTTACGACTCAGAATTATAGTTATTTGAATTTGAAATATTTAGTTGATTTTAAATGTTAAAAATTTAATTTTATAGGTCAAATAACTTGAATTTCAAATGTAGCGATTTATTTAATAATTAAATTGTCGAATTTAATAACTACAATTGTTCAAATAATTGAATCTTGAATTTGAAATGAATGAAAGTGATTTTTAAAATTTATATAAGTTATATTTAAATAAGAATGAAGATAGTAAACTTTTAATTTGGATTTAAAAGTGATTTAACTGATTTGGAAAATAACTCGTTTTAATTAACAAGTAAAAATAGCCTTTCAGGGCACTACCTTGGATTTCGATGAAACCAATGTCACTGGATCCGTAATAATGAGTTATTGTATGCTTATGAGTTTTGTGGCGATTGGACATATCATTTGGTCGTGTGGGATCAAAACGCGTTGTAACGACTCGGAATTTCACTGCTTTGTTTTTACGAATATTTAATTAATTTCAAATATTCAAATAATAGATTTTATAATTAAAATAAAACTACTTTTAATAATAGACGATGATAGTAAAAAAAATTTAATTTTTTTTACAAAAATATATAGTTCGAAGAAAAATCGAAAATGTGACCAGGATTCGTTTTCCGAATTTTCAACTTTTTGTCGGCTAAAAGTTGTTGGTAACATTTTGAACTCTATGATATAGATATTCATTTATAAAATAAGTTAGGATATGTTTAGATATATATACATTTACTTAAGTTTATATAAAGTAAGATGTGACATTTTATGAAATATAAAATAAAATTTAAAAAGTAAGTGTCACATCTTATTAAACATAAGTACATATGGTATTAAATACATGTTGGAACATGTTGGTAAGGAGGTGTACAAGCATGGTGAGCTGGCATGAAGTTTTGAAGGTTAAAGTACATAAGGGTAGTTTAGTAATTTAATTTTTGCACTTAGTATATAAACCAATTTCCTAACATTTTTCCATTTTTCATTTCATTCTCACATTGCAAATTTTTCTCCAAGTCTTCATGTATGCATTTCCATGGCCTCCTCC
This sequence comes from Allium fistulosum, assembly GCA_030737815.1. Taxonomy (NCBI): domain Eukaryota; kingdom Viridiplantae; phylum Streptophyta; class Magnoliopsida; order Asparagales; family Amaryllidaceae; genus Allium; species Allium fistulosum. Next base: position 1,268,916,567 of record CM060905.1, on the reverse strand, counting down.
AAAGTCTAAATTTAAAATCTAACCCTATTTCATTTTAAAAATCCATAAAACTTTGTTTAGAAACCTCTTCCTTCCTTTCCTACATCTTCTCTTTTCAAAACAAGCTCAAAAGCACATCTCGCAACCATGGTCGAGCCATGTACCCCTCATGGCCGAACAAAAAGTCCCTCTCTTGGTTCAAAAACTTGCATTTTGCAAAGTAGGAGTTAAGATCTAGGTTGAATTTAAGTGCTAGTGGAAGATCGGGTCGAGTTAGTAAGCCTTTGGTAGCTTTTGGTGAGTTAAAGCTCACATCTTTAATAAATTTTTTAAATATTAGCATAATATTATGTTTTTTGTTATTTGGTTGGATGTTGGTTGAAATCAATAATGTGTATATGGTTTATGTATGTGTATACGTAATGTTGATTCTTAGCTTAGAAAGTAAAGTAAGAGTTAGTAAGGTATAGAAGTTAAGATCTTTACTAACTGAATGTTGTGATGGGTTGTGTGTGTGTGTGTGTTTGTGTTGTATGCATGCATGTGTTGATGTATGTTAAAGAAAAAGTTAGTATATTGAAGTGGTTAGTTTGCGACATCAAGATCCTTTGGAATGTTAAAAAACTTGTCTTCTAACTTCACTTTCTTGAAATGCTTTATAAATTTTCAAACCTTACTTTTTTTTCCAAAATTTTTCACTAGGTTTATAAAGTGGTTAAAGTATAAAAGTTAAGAATTTTGAAACTATTTAATATAAAAGTCAAGTTTTTAAATTTCAGGTCATATAGCGATAGTCGCTATAAGTGCAGTTCGTAAAACGAACTAGTTTTGGAAAATCTAAAAAAAATTACTTAAGTATTCTTTCTACAAAGTGTTTTCAAAACTTTAGTTAAGTATTTAAAAAGTAATTATTTAATTAATTATGTATTAGTTTATTTTAATGATCATTTAATTAATTAATTAAGATAATTAGTACTTAATCATTAGTTTATAAAGGTAAATAACACTTAAGTGTTTATCAGTTAAGTTAGTTATAATTAGTTAATTAATTTAAGTTAATTAGTATTTAATTAATAGTTAGGAATTAATTATTATTGAATTACTTATTTAAGAATAATTATTAACTAATTTTTTATTTATAAAAGGGATTAATATGAATTAATTACTAATCACGTTTAATTTAAGTTAAGGTTTAATTAAAACTTAATTATGATTTAATTATTTTAAATGAAGGTTTATTTATGTTTTAATTAATGAATATTTAATTAATTAACTGAGATTAATTAATATTTAATTATTAATTAAGGGTTTAAATTATTATTTAAAAAATAATTAAAGATTAACTATGGTTTAATTATTTATTTTTAAAGGATAATTATTATTTAATTATTTATTTAAAACTTAATTATTATCTAATTATTAATTAAAGGTTTAATTATTATTAAATAAATTTTTTAAATGTTATTTAATTATTAAATAAAAGTTTTAAAGTTTTAAACCACTTTAATTCTAATGATCGGTTTTGTTTCAAAAAGCAACTTTCTTTTGAAGAATGTTTTAAATCTAAGGGATTTCTTTGTCGACTATCCTTAAGTAACCCTAGTTGAACAAGAAACCCAATAACATATGTATAGCAGAAATAAAACACCGTTCTGCTAATTAAGTTATATTGGATATTTGTTTGGTAGAATAAATCACCGTTCTACCATAGTTCACCAAGTAGATTATGTTGACGTCTATTTAAGTAGAAAAAAAACCCATTCTGCTATTATATTAACTTGGACATGTGTTTAGCAAAACAAAGCCCATCTGCTATTATAGTAACATGGACATCATAACTATATATTGATTTGTTTGTTGTTAGCCGATTCCCTTATACATATCTGCTTATTATGTAAATTCCCATTCTATAACTTGAAAAGTAAACTTAATTAAAAGAGAACCATTACAGTCACTAAGCTTCTTTCTAATTATTAAGGTCAATCATACTTTTAATAATGGTTCAAGTTAAGTAATGATTTTAGTAAAGATGTTTTAAATAATCGTTTTGTTTATCAAAAGGACTTTATTAAATGAGTTTGTTAAAGGAGTTTTTTTTTAAAATAAGGAATATTTATAAGAAAGATTTATAAATGATTTTGGAGATTTATAAAGAGATATATAAATGGTTTTGATATTTATAAAAGAGTTTTGTAAATTTAACTTGGTGACTTATAATGAGTTTTGTAAATGGGTTTGGAATTTAAGTAAAGAGGAGTCATAAATAAAAGAGATTTATTAAGAGGATTTATAGAATAAAATTTATAAAAGGATTTGAGATTGGATTTCCTTTAACCGACCTTCTTAATTCTGATGGTATGGACATTCGTTCCACACTTAACACCGATTGGATATTGTTTTAGGTTTCTTTATCTATACTTTAAATAACATTTTTTGATCCTTTTATATCATTTGGAAATGAGAAATCATTCATAGATGTTTTGTTAATATACTTATGTCAGTGAGATAAGTATATGAATTTTTCTGATAAACACTTTTGAAAAGAGTTTTAGTAAATAAAAGATTTAGTTTGAGGCTTAGTGGTTGTTATGGGTAATTAAATCTTCGAATTTGTTGTTGTTTGTTTATTTGATAGTTAAATAACGGACTATCAAATATGTACCAAAATATAACTCCGGAAATATCTAGGAGAAACACGTGAGTTATATGGAACAGTCATCTTCTATCATATTGTACTATGCGTATAAATCTCATTTCAATCTCCTAGGACAAATTATAGGAAGATCCATCCATTTAAATGGTTAGGGGGTGATCCCTACTCCTATGTATTGTCTGATTATTACTATAAGAACCGGAGTTAAGTTTACCGGAACTATCGAATGTTGTTTCAAAGAGACCGGGATCGGATAAGTATAAATTATCTGAAAACCACTTCGATCCAACTCAAGCATTTCGAAATGAAGACATCGTGAAGATGATTGAGGATGGAGCTTTTGAAGTGCAATGGCTACTTGCTACTAATCCTAAGGGTGATTCCAAAATGGATGTGGTAGAGGTAGTGTCTTCAGTTTCGTTCAGACCTAGAACGAACTTGTATGGATGAATGTTGGCACTGCTTTGCTGCTTGGAGGGTAGTGCTATCATTCCAAGATGGTTTCTATATAAAAAGGTAATCGTAGCCTCAAGCTTCATCAACCGGGAAAATGACTAAAGCAGCGACATGCAGCAGGGCTATGCGGGTCGCTCCCATTATGGTATAATCATCCCAAGATCTAGTGTCGATATCTCTATGTATGCTTTGGGGCCTATTATGGTTCTTTGATTGCAACCAAGGGGTGATCATATTCGGCGCTATCTAGTAAGGAATAGGGCGGTCCTGACTAGCAGAAGTGCAATGCATTGTGACCTCTTGTACATTTCATCTAGAGGTGTACGGATTCGGTGGGTAGACCCTTACCATTTCATAGTTGGAATTCATTCTCTAATAAATGCCTTCTGAATTGATTGTATACCTATTATGCAGGAATTTAATAGTGTAACAATTTCGACTATGATTAATATGTATTTATATTCTAGATGTTATCATAATACCACTGGATTTTCTATAAAATTGTTTTGGTTATCGTAAGGTAAAAATCCGATCGTGTTTATGTGTGGCGTGGTCTTATGAGATACAAACTTAATTTTATAAGGTTTTACAAGTTATAATAATTAATTCCTTGTTATTTGAGTTTATCACGCTGGATTTACCAGACTAATCCGGGCGTTATTTTTCTTATAATGCTTAGGTCAGTCCGAGCATATTTTCCAGATATAGCTAGATCCTTTGGAGCTTTCAGATGACGAGCTAGATTCTCCAAGACGTACTCGCGTACCTTATATTCTTCCGCTATTTTCTTTTGTTTTGTTTTTGTCTATATCTATCAACGATTGTAAGGACATGCAGTTATAACTGCCTAGGCTGATAATAGGTTAATGTACTCTGATGTTGTTTATAATAAAGATGATTTCTTCTTGTAAAAGACTTATTCATATTATATATTACTCGTCACGTTTTGTGATATTCTATTATTTCTTTTTCTTTCTTTCACCCCTAATGACCTTCCTTTCAGACACTTAAATAATCGGCACACGAATAGCGAGGATGTATTAAGTGTCGTCTTTAGGTGTAAGAAAGGCAGATCGTTACACATGTAGAAATTAATTTCAGAAATCTATATATAATAATTGGGTTTAAAAGCTATTTTCTGCATACGATCGAATTAGGCCATGAAAGTTGAATTGTTATTTATGAACGATCCTTATTTATTTACAAATGTGTTCAAGACTCATAAGTTGAATTTTATAAATAGACTTAGATTGTATGAGGGAAGTTTATAAAATGGTTTGGAGACGTAAAAGAAGATTATTTACAAGGTGAAAGAGTTTTTATAAATGGTTAGATATTTATAAACGGACTTAAGAAATAGGTTTATAGATTTATAAAGAAGTTTTATAAATGGTTTTAGAGATTTATAAAGGAATTATAAGTGAGTTTTAGAAATGTACAAAGAGGATTTATAAGTGATTGAAATTTATAAAAGGGATTATAAATGATTCTCAGAGATTATAAAATGTTTTATAAATGGTTCTATAGAATTATAAGGAGTTTTATAAATGATTTTTGAATCAAAAAGAAAATAAAATCTTTCTCAATATCGTGGATATACTTATACCGTTGAGATAACTATATGATTATTTTCTAAGTACTGAAATATAGGGATTTGCGGATATAAATTTGTAAAAGTATTTTTATATAAGTAGTTTACAAAGTGATTTTAATGAATGAAAGGTTTATTAAGGGAGGTTAGTAGTTTCTTATATGCTTAACCAATGTTGGTTTTTCCTGTTTGTACCAAAATTGGGCACAACACTCTTTGGATGTGTTTAAAGAGATAAAATGAAGAATATAAATGGAAAAGGAGGAAAATCTAACAAACACACCAATAATAAGCAAGAAAAGCACACAGAAACACACGGATTTAGAGTGGTTCGGCGTATGGCCTATGTCCATTATGAATTGATTGACTTTATAAATTTTTGCTTGCTGGTTACAACGTGTTACAACAGTAGAATTCGAGTACAACGGTGATTTCGGCAGAGTCTGGACGTAGAAGAGCCAAAAATCCCTTTTCAGTAGGTTTTAGGCTGCTATTTATAGGTGTAGGCTGCAAATATCCCATTCAGATCTCGGAAGACCACTTCTTTCACGTGGGTGGGCCCACGCGATTGATCCTTGATCGTCTGGAGTCGATCCATGATCGATACGAACGCAATTCGTATCGATCAGGATTTAGTCCAACCGAGTCGGGATTGATCATGAGCATTCCTCGAGATGTACGCAAGCTCCTGTGAAAATTTAATGGCATTTTGACTTCTTGATTTTGAGTTATGATCGATGCAAGTTTGGATTTATTGATGGCTGCTGAGTTCGTATCACTCCACTTCGCATCGATTTGTTTGTATCGCTTCTAGGCACGTGCTTGCTAGTTGACGTGGCGCTTGCTTTTAGGATCGATCCACATTTTATGCCGAGCGACCGAGTCCCTCACTTGAATGCGCCCTATTCGTATCCATCCATTGTTTTCCCATTCGTATCGCTCATGTACTTTACTTCGCATCGCTTTACATATACTTTGCTTCGTATCCATGGGCGTTGCTTCATTCGAATCGATGATCTGAAGGTGCTTCATATCAATCTCTTCCTGCATTCTTTGTATCGCTACCTTTAAAGGTATGCCTCGCATCGATAAGTCAATTGATCGATACGAGTTGAGTCGGGGTGATCGATACGAAACGTGACTTGCTGATGGATATGAAATAAAGCAACACGATGGATACGAATAGAAATGTACGCGATGGATACGCAGCGTCATGCACTTGATGGATTCGAACAAGATCGATACGAAGGGAGCTGATTCCCTGGATGGATGCGAATTGAGGCTTGCGGAGCTTGTCTACCGATCGATACGAATTGGACCGACGCGAACAGAGGCTTAACGATGGATACGAATGAGCGAGTTTCCTGATTTGCATCGATCGTAACTTGAGCATACAAACACCGATTGACTTGAAACTTGAAACGTTGGCTTTCATGAATTTGATCGCCGTGTCATGTTAATTGTAGCTCGATCCAGACTAAGGCAAAATTTACCCGTTTCCATAGCGAACCTGTGTATAACTGTTTTCCGGGATGAACTGTCTTTGATTTCCAGTCAATCTCTTGGTGTCATGGCCTTGCCAAAAGGCGGGATAACATTTCCCCCCCCCCCTCCCCAAGTACGACTTGTGAGAACATGACGTGCTTTGAAAAGATGCAATCTTTATTCTGAACAGTTTTATCTGACTTGTCGAACGGTCGTTGTCTTTTCATCAAAAGATGTAACATTTGATGGATCTTTAGTAATATAAATAATGAATTGTTAGCCGTCAATTGTTGTACTGTGCACTATTGTAACTGAGTGTTGAATGATAGCAAACTATTGTTTGTTGTTGTAATTGTCATCAAGTGAGCATCTGATTCCTGTGAATTTTGAAAATTGAGCATTAGTCCATCATATGTGTATGTATGTTAACCTAACTCTCGTTAACGTTCGTACGTTCACGAGTCGTTGTTAGTTTTTTCTATTGAATTTCGTATCGATCCTCTCCTGAATCGGTGTGAAATTCGAGTTGTAACAACACTTGATGGTTGTTTTAGAGTGTCTCTTCATATCGATCCTCTCCAGGATCGATGTGAAAAGTTGAAAAATTGTTTTTTGTATCGATAGCGATCAACACGGATTGGTTGGATTTTTTTTACATGCTTCGTATCGATGGATACGAGTACTAGTTGCCCTCGGAGTAATGGATATGAAGTCATCATTTCGCATCGATGCATTGCTGATGAATGCGAATAGTCGTTGTCTTAGATCGATGACGAATGGATACGAAGAAGGCTTCTTCGCATCGATCAGAGGGGAGAACGTTCCCACCGGTTAACATGTCTGGGAGGTGAATCGTCTCGTTCTTTGGTTTCGTACCCATATAAATAGAATTTTGTACTTAGAAAACTTTTACTTGCTCTCATTTTCTAGCGTGCCTTCGTATCGATTGAAAAACCAAGAAATAGAATCTTGCTTTCGAATCGAACCAAACACCAATCCCTCGAACTAATTGCTGAAATTAGGTAAATAATCGACTAGACTCAATCGTAATATGATGAGACATGAATTCTCGTGTCATCCCATTTACATTCATGGCCGATTCTGGTGAAGAGGCGGTCGAAGATGGTCGGAGCAAGGTCGAGGAAGGTCATAGTAGTCTCTATGTTGATTGGGGAAGATGAAGCATGGAGGGATACGAAGTACTCATGGAAGAGACGCTCTACCTTGACCTCGCATCGATTGGAGAAGGAAGGAAGAATACCCTCGTATCGATCTGGGACGAGGAATTCATATCGATCTAGGACAGATGGATGGCAGGAGGAAGTTCGTATCGATCTTGGATACAATGTAATCTCGTATCGATGGGAAAATCTTGTTTCGTATAGATGGCTGGTGGACCATCGGATCGATTAACTGATACGAAATCTGGGGTATGATGATCGATACGAAAGCGCCGCTGACGATCGATACGAAGTAAGGGATTTTGCATCGATAGGAAATGGCCTTGGACGATCGATATGAAATGATGCTCTATGACCCATACGAAGTGATGGTTCCTGGACCGATACAAAGCGAATTATGGTGATCAATTCAAATTTAAATTTTTGACCGATACGAAATCTCTTGCATACTTGTACACTTGACTCCAACGAGCTTCTTCCTTGCATAACTGAACTTATCTGTTTCACTGCACATTCGACCACCTTTCGAAGCTCGTCGATGGAACTGTAACTTGACTGAATTTAACAAACTTTAACTCGGGTCAGTCTCTAAAGTCTGGATGGCACGGTTATGACGGTCAGCGATGATGGTTACTCCAGTTGGATTTCGAAGTCTTATCGTTTGAACATTTCTCAAAATTTGTAGAATCGTTTTAGTATTATGTAGCACTGCACTGCACAAAACATTCATGCACTTCACACTGGGGAACACACGGGCTTATTATCATCTAATGATGCTTTTGGATGAGTTGATTAGTTATGGAATCTACAAGTTCACAGCAGCAGGAGCCTCAAAGTTCATCTTCTCCGATAATAGAGATCCCGGCCATTGGGGCTGAAGTTATAAGTCCAACTCCGGATGAGCTGCCAGGAGCAACTTTTATCGCGAATCCACAAGATTATGTGCCATCCAATGTCTCCGAAGATATGTTGGGGCAAATATGCTTAAGACACGGTCTATCATTAGACGACGTTCTACTTCCCGAGCCAAATGACAGGCCACACGCTCCCCCGGAAGGATTCACAGCCTTTACGACATTCGTGCACAGCGAGAACACTTCCTCCATTCAACCAGTATATTCGAGAAGTGTTATCTTTCTTTAGAATCGCTCCATCGCAATTACATCCAAATGGCTATGCACTGCTGAACAGCCTATTCATTGTTTTCATGGAACATCTCTTTCGGCCCCCGACTCCAGAAGAAGTCAGATACTTGTTTAATGTCAAGAGTCGGGGAGACAATCCTTCATTCACGTTTCTAGAGGCAGTCAGGAATTTCCAAGTGGTTCTACGACCGATGTCCTCCAGGATTTGCTAGTCGATGGTTAGCCAGACGTAAGTGCTGCAATTTTTCCAGTTGCTAACAAGATAGTCATAATTAACGCTGAAACTAATATCTTCTTTCCTTTACAGCCGCAATTCCACGACCCGAAGGTGCTCACTTTAAAGAAATAGTATGGATTCTTCAGGAAGTGTCGGACGAAATGAGAGATATTGACTCATTGCTCACAGATAGAAACTTGAAGATTATTGGGCTAATCGAGCAAAACCGGAGCATAAGACTTGAGGGACCGCCTAGGGAAGTCCCGACGAGACGAGTGAAGCGTAAAGCGTCCAGGGTTGTAATAGCTGAGGAGGGCGATGAAGAAAATACGCCCACCGACGACGAACCCGCAACCGGGTCTCCTGACAGTTTCCAGGGTTTAGAGGGAAAGAGAAAAGGCAAGGCAGTAGCACATAAGCGTCATAAGTCTTCGAGATGGAAATCCGTAGTCGTGTCCCTGCCAGCCTCCGGTTTTAGAATTTCGGAGGCTCCTCCCTGGCAAATAGAGAATCCTTTCAAAGTGCTCGCGGACATTCCAATTCCGGACTATGTGTCGCTTCAACACGACATCGGATTGGAAGGGCTTCAAAGTGTCTTAGATTTAAGCGAGTCACTTCCTACGAGTGTGGCCGACATATCCGGTTGGTCGGGGGGTTTAACACATGTATACACACACTTCACGGCACTACACGATTTCCAATCATAAGTTATTCGTTTCTGGAGATTACTGATTCTGCTCTTCTTTCTATTTTACATATACGATGACTAGGTGAGAATCTATGTTAGGAAGCCTTCGCTCTGCACGCCAGTCATCCAGTTCATACTATGAGTCCCGTAGGAGGGAGGGTGATAGAGACCACGATCGCGGTTATTCTAGTCAAGAACGTTACGAGAGGGAGAGGGATGGAGATAGAGAATACAGATATCACTCCCGATCACGCTCTCCACCTCCTTGAGCTCCAACACCACCCTCCGGTCACGGGAAACAATCCTTAGAGCCTCCACGCCAAAAACCGTCTTCTCAAGCTCCCAAGTCTGATTCACAGCGCCGTAGAACCGAGGCTGAAACTCCCGTTATCATTGAACAAGCTATTACCGAGCCCACTAGGGAAGGAGCAATCAAAATCGCCCAGTTGAAAAAAGACTTCCCAAACATCTGTTTTGATGACTTCATCTTCCCTCCGCATCTAAAGAGAATCCCAGTTGAGGCAGAACAAACTATGCATGATTATATCCATGATGATTACAACCAATATAGGGAGTGGATGAAGACGGTGGATAAAGCATTAGCGGTGGCCTTTGAGCGGGCAAAAGTAATCGAGAAGTTAGAGACCGATATCGCTCAAAAGGACCGTATAATACAAGTGCTTAACAATGAGGCTGAATCTTCTAGGAAGTCGGAAATAGAGGTCACTAAGAAAGCCGATGAGGCAAATCAGTCCATGGAAAGGATGCGACAGACGCATTTTGCTTTGGTCGAGGAGATGGGCCACCGAAACACCACTGTTACAACTGAAAGGGATGCTGCGCTAAAGGAACTTAACGAGCTTAAAGAAAAATTCTCTGAAATCGTTAAAGAAAAAGATGATGCAAACAAAGCAGCCTAGGAGGCATGTGAACAAGCTATGGTGCTTCGGGGTGAAAGGGACGCGGCAACACTTAAAATTCGGGAGGCTGAGGCCAGGTTTGAGGATGAAATTAAGATGGCAGAGGCCAGGTTAGACACTGATATTGAAGATCTTCTGATCACATAGAATGCTAAAGTATTGAAGTATAGGGATCTAACATGGCACAATAATTATGCAACACACCTGTATAACGGAGCCGGTTGGTGCAGGATGAGAAAGCTGAACGACAAGCGGAATCTGTTGATGAGTTCGAACTTGAAAACCGGGTGCTAAGCGAAGATGAAAGAAAAATTCTCCACGACATCATGATTGTATATGAAAAGGAGAAACTTAGCACTCAGCACTCGGAGGCTAGAGAAGGTTCTGGTGTTGAGCACCATGATGAAGGTTCTGAAACTTTTGCGCCAACTCAGCCTGAATCTACATCCGTGGTTGATCCTCGGTCTGTTCCTGCTTATAATCCTGATCAACCGTGATTATCTCCAGTTCACGAGCACGTCACTGAAGCTGCTCTAGTTCCGCCTGCAAGTCATTATGAGGAAGGTACTCTAAACATCTCTTGTGCTCATTCAGTGTGGGAAGTGTTATTTGAAGCAATCACTAATAACTTTATCTTTGTCTCTATTCAGTGATAGGAGCTACATCTGCCATGCCTCCTGCAACCCAAGAGTTGCATCACAAGCAGGAGGCTATCATAACGGAAGCGACCACAACAACGACTACTGCACCTACGGATGGGGTACAAGGGAGCACATTTACTTTCGATGAACAGATGATGGAGGAACTTCTCGGTCATCACAGTGACCCCTTTGCTGATCTTCTGTTTGTCATGAGTGGGGGCGTACCCGTGACTAGCTCTTTGGGTCTAACTGCTAGCGTTCCCAGCGAGGCTCAAACAATTCATGAGGAGGAGAAAATAGTCGAAATCAACACCGAGATGGAAGCAGTTGCACGGGGCAGTAGCTTTGGAGGTGGAATGGCGGGTCCTGGCCCAGCCCTTTTACGGATGATCTCCCCGGGAGGAACGGTCATTGATACAAGTGTGCCTCCTTCGCCTGCTAACATTGATCCTATCCCTCCAACTCCACCTTCAGGAAGCATTCCTATTCACGTGAGTTTCGAGGAGGAAGTTGACATAATGCCCCCAACTGGAGATTAGCCGCCAAAAGGCAAGGGTTCGAAGAGGAAACCAAGTGGCGGATCCAGCGGGTCAACGTCGAAGAAGAAGCCGAGAAAAAAGAAAGAATAGATATGTATTTTCGGCTCATTTTTGGTAGATAGATAGGAATCTACTTTTGCTTTCTTTTTATAGGTCGTGTATAGATGTGGGTTCGGCTCCCACTAGTAGGATTTTTGGTATAATTTTGTACTTATCTTTTTCTCTCAAAGAATAGTTGAAATAAAATTTCATTTTGTCTCTAGCTCAGTTTGCGTTCATTCGCTTAAGTGCTTCAACGTTCGAACTTCTATTCAATACACTTGTGAAATTTTAGTCTTTGAATTGGACCCGGGTTTAGTTGCTAAATTCCGGAGCTACGGCTTCGGGTCGCGATCAAGCGTTAAGTCAAATCTCAATATTGTACTCTTTCAATCAGTGGTTGGTACTTAAGTTCTGCCTCCAGTTTCGAGGATAAGTTGAAAAGAATGGTTAACAATTGTTATTTGCCTTTAGTATGTCGAACTTAACTTCACTGTAGCAGGACTGAAACAAGACGGTTCAGGTGGTCAAATCACACTTGCTCATCTATTAGTGATCACATCCACGCTCTGAGGATTGTACTTGTGGATCGGTGGTCTGTCACACCCGCACAAGGTTTTGAGATACGTCCGTGCTCCGGGGACTTAAGTTATTATATGGGCGGTCAGTCACACCCATTGGATATTCAGGACTTCGTCCGCACTTTGGGGACTTAGATTGATTCGCGGGTGGTCAGTCGCACCCGGCTTGCGTTTATACTCCAATCCGCACTCCGAGGATTTAGAGTTAGTCGATGTTTATACTCTAGTTCACACTCTGGGAATCCTGAGTTATTTAACGTTTATACTCTGATTCGCACTCCGGGAATCCGGAGTTAGTTGATGGGTGGTTAATTACACCTATTTGGTATTTTTGTTTATACTCCAACTCGCACTCCGGGAATCTGGAGTTGGCCGACAGATGGTCAGTCACATCTGTTTAGGCTTTAAGATTTCGTTCGCACTCTGGGAACGATGGATCTATCAGGATCGTGGATGGTCGACTCACATCTACCCTGAGTTAACAAGTGAGGTCGTTAGATGGACGGGTCCATCCTCCTCGAACTTGGTTTGAATACAGGCGAAGTCATTAGGTGGACGGATCCACCCTCTTCGAAACCGCATTTATAAGTTTATACTCCAGTTCGCACTTTAGGAATCTGGAGTTAGTTAGAGGATTGTCGTGTATCAATCCTTTTTTGGCTTCAGTGTAATGTCTTGTCCCTGAGCTTGGGTTTCACTTAGTGAGTGACCGGTCGCATCACAGTCACTTTCTATTTGAATAAATCCCACTGTATGGTGGAACTTAGCTCTCCGTGCATAGTGATGGTCATATGACACATTTCAAATAAATCACAGCTCTGGCTAGAAGAGATCACAGCTCCGTGCATAGAGGTGAAGTCAAAAAAATTGCTTGCAGACTTGATAGAGTACTTATTAATGACAAAATCCTGTCCAATATCCCTAATTTGAAAATTTCTGTACTTCCTAGTTCAACCAGTTACCACTCTCCTTTACATATTCAATTTAATCAACATATTAATTTTACTAAAGGACGGCCTTTCAGATATGGTAATCACTGGCATTTAATTGAAGGTTATGCTGATGTTGTTGATTTCAATTTAATCCCTAAAACTGATGGAAATGGTTGGCTTTCCATGGTCATGATGTTAAAGGAGCTAAAACATAGATTGAAAAATTGGCACAGAGGAAGAACAAAGACTCAGGACACTATAAGTCAATTACAACAGGAGTGTGAACAGCTGCAGAATCTTCTTGATGCAGACCCACTTAATGATAGTCTACTTTCTAATTATTTCTCTACTCAGGAGCAACTTAAAGAGGCCTTTCATTTACAAGCAATACAAGCAAAACAAATGGCTAAAGAGAAATGGCTCACTCAAGGGGATGACTGTACCAAATTTTTCTATGCTAAGATGACTTTTAGGAGGAATTGTAATGCTCTTATTAATTCTATGAATGATCATGGGGATTTAGCTACTGATATTTCTCAGTTTGAACAGGGAGCCATTTCTTATTTCACTAATTTATATAATGGTGAGAATAAGATAACATTACCTCATATCACTTGCAGGGCACTTATAATTGATGTGGGCATGCAGATGCTGCAAGAGACTATCACTGAGGAGGAAGTAAGAGCTGCTGTATTCTCTACTCACACTGATTCTTCCCCAGGGCCTGATGGGGGGAATTCTAAGTTCTATCAACTCCATTGGCATCACCTGAAAAATCAACTGTTAGAAGCTATTCAGGAATCTTTTAACACTGGTAAAATTCTTCATGAATTAAACCACACATTTATCACTCTTATACCAAAGGTGGAAAGTCCTTCTAGGATTGAAGAATTTAGACCCATTGCATGTTGTAATGTGTTATATAAGATTCTCAGTAAGGTGATATGTAATAGACTTACAAAGGTTCTCCCTGATCTTATTTCTGAATGTCAATCTGCTTTCATTAAAGGAAGACACATATCTGAGAATTCATTACTAGCCCATGAACTAATTAGAAAATTCAATAAACCTGGAGCTGACAAGATGTGTTTAAAGATTGATTTACATAAGGCTTATGACAAAATTAACAGACAATTTATCATTCATGTATTACACTGTATGGACTTTCCTACTTAATTGATTAATCTTATTGAGGAATGCATCTCCACCCCCACATATTCCATTATCATTAATGGTACACCTAAAGGTTACATTACTAGTAATAGGCGCTTGAGACAAGGTGATCCCCTCTCCCCCTACTTATTTGCAGTTGCCATGGAATTTTTCTCACTTCAAATGGAATTAGCTTGATATAACTCTTTGTTTCAGCCTCTGTTTAAACATGACCCGATTGTCAATCATTTAATATATGCTAATGATTTGATTATTGCTGTTAGAGCTTCCTCAACTGCTGCTCAGGGTTTACTTCATATTTTTAATCAATTGCATCTATTTGTGGGTCTTCAGCTAAATACTGCTAAGTCCAAATGCTATTTTAGCAAATATTGCACTTCTAAAACAGCCATTTTGGATATATTGCAAATTAAGGAAGGTCTGCTTCCTGTCAAGTATCATGGGGTTCCTCTCTCAACTAATGTCATTACTGACTGTGAATGTGGTGAACTAGTTGGAAAGATTAGAGACAAACTTAATGGTTGGAGTTCTAAATTACTCTCCTTTGCTGGTAGAATTGAATTGGTGCATACAGTTATTACTGCTAAAGTTAGATTTTGGCTTCAAACATTTCACATTCCTGACAGCTCAATTAAGAACAATAATTCAGCATGTGCTAACTTCATTTGGAGGGGGGGTTACATAAAGTCAGTTATGATATTCTTTCCAGACCTAAATCTGAAGGTGGTGTTGGGCTTGTCAATCTCAAAGACCTTAGGAGGACTTATCAAGTTAAACATGGATGGAAAATTCTAACCTCTAACACTCTCTGGGCTAGGTGGATGAGGAGCAGATATTTAAAGGGGAGTTTCTGGACTATGCATGAGGATATTAACTCTTCTGGGGTTTGGAAATGCATTTTTAAGGAGCAGGGATATTTTGAAAACATGTATCTCAAGGAGAATTGCTAATGGTAGGGATACTTATCTTTGGAGGGACCCCTAGATTAATGGACTTTCACTTGCTACCAAATATGGCTGGGGTATGATTTCATGTATTGGAGATTATGATGACCTAGTAGCTTCCATTATCCAACATAGTGATTGGATTCCTGAGCAGAAAGGACTCCATGTTATTGCTGAGGATGTCAAGTTTGTTCCTATTTACTCCTCTGAACCTAATGATACTTGGACTTGGAACTACACTAAAGATGGTATCTTTACTACCAATAGTGCTTGGGAAGCTCTACGTACTAAGCATACTAACAGATTTTGGGCAGCTCCTATCTGGTCTCGATCAAACAACCCTAAGATGGCATTCATGACTTTCAAAGCAATCAATTTAAGACTTCCTACGGCTGAAAGACTTGCTAGATGGGGTATGGAGGTCAATCTCAATTGTAAGCTATGTAATTCCCACCCAGAATCACACAATCATCTATTCTTTGAATGTGAATTCTCTACTCGTGTGTTAAGTCATATTAAGAGTAAAAATCAAGACATGCATGCAATTTCTACCCTTGAAGATGAATTACTGTACCTGAGTTCCCGCAAGAAAGAAGATTTGTTGACCCAACTGCAGCTTATTTGCCTCACCACAACAGTTTTCCATCTCTGGAAAGAAAGGAATCGAAGAGTCTTCAAGAAAACTGTAAAGAATCATCACCAAATTCAGATCGCTATTGAACAAGATGTCAGGATACTAGTGAAAAGAATTAAAAGTAAGATCTTTACCTGTGCGTCTGAACTGGAGAGCAGTATCCTTCGAGATTAGAAAGTGGATCCGCCATGATTTTTCGCTTTAGTGTTTTCTAGTAGGAGACAATACTTTAGCTTTTGCTGAGGAATATTTTTATTATTCCAGTCTGGTTTCGTATATTTGTCTTATTCATTTTCCTGTGTACAAGACTTTGTGAGTTTTTGTATTGGCCACTGTGAGGCATCAATAAAATTTACCATTCTTCAAAAAAAAAATACGGCAAAGTTGGTTGCCTTATTACAAATTCAAATTTCGAAATTCATAAAAAAATTGCAAATGAAAAGTAAACTGAATAAGTAAACGGAGCCTGTTATGTGTAATAGTGACGTAGACTTTCGCTATTCTAGGCTCTCGGTAGAGTAAGACCGTCAACGGTCGATAATTTGAATGTACCATCTTCGAGCTTTCATTCAATGACATGCGGTCCTTCCCACGTTGGTTTCATATGTGAAGGAACCGGGTAAATTCTCTTGAGGACGAGATCGTCGAGTTCAAAGGTTCGGGGTCGGACTTTGGCATTGTACAATTGGGCGACTCGACTTCGGTATGCGGCTACCCTCAAATCAGCCTCTTCTCGCTTCTCATCCAATAAATCCAGAGTTTCGGCAAGTAATATAGCATTCGTTTTCAGATCATAATAAGTCACATGATGAGAAGGTACTTCCATCTCGACTGGAATAACGGCTTCTAAGCCGTAGGAAAGAGAGAATGGAGTGTGGCCGGTTGCGGATTTGTGGGTTGTCCGATAAGCCCATAGGGCCATAAGAAGTTCATCGACCCATTTGCCCCCGGCCTTTTCCAGTCGTTTCTTCATAATAGACTTTATAACTTTATTAATAGCTTCAACCTGTCCATTCGCTTGAGGGTGTGAAACTGCGGAGAACTTCTTCTGGATGTGTAACCATTGACAGAAATTCTTAAATTCAACACCGTCAAATTGGGCTTCGTTGTTTGTGATGATGGTACGTGGGAGACCAAATCGGCAGATAATGTTACGCACTACAAAGTTGATAACTTTCTTTGTCATGATTGTAGCAAGAGGTTTAGCTTCCACCCACTTGGTAAAGTAATCAACTACGATGATGCCGTACTTCGCACCACCTTTGGCTAGAAGTAGAGAGCCAATAATGTCAATGCCCCATACTACAAACGGCCATGGACTGACCATTTGAGTTATCTCGGTAGGAGGGGCTCTTGGAATTCGAGCATGCTTCTGACATCTATCACATTTTCTGGCATAATCCGATGCATCACGATTTACAATCGGCCAATAGTATCCATATCGGAGCACTTTCTTGGCAAGAGCTTGCCCCCGGGTGTGATCGCCACATTCTCCTTCATGTACATCATGCATTACTCGTTTGATCTCATCGTGAGCGATACACCGGAGTAAAGGAACAGAGTACCCTCTTTTATACATGACTCCATTCTAGATAGTGAACCGCGAAGCTTTTCGAAGAACTTGTCTCTTTTCCCTCTTGCGCTCCGGCAGGGTTCCATGCTCGAGATAGTTTCTGAATGGAGTCATCCATGACTCCTTATTGGGAATGACCTCAAATACCCAATCTGTCTCCCTTTGATCGATGCTTGGGGAAGATAACGTTTCCATGGGAACGATTCCCATTTGGCGTGCCTCACCTGTACTAGCCAACTTTGCTAATGAGTCGGCTTTTTGATTGCGCTCTCGGGGTATGCAATAAATGGCATAATAATCGAACTGATTCAATATATCTTGAACCCGAGCAAGGTAAGCAGCCAGTCTTTGGTCTTTGGCCTAGTATTCTCCTCGAACTTGACACACAACTAACTGCGAATCACAATAAATCTCCACAGCAATGATTCTTAAATCTCTGGCAAGTCTCAATCCGGCAAGCAGGGCTTCATATTCGGCTTCGTTGATGGTCGCATGGAAATTAAACCTTAAAGCGTAGCATATAGATCGGCCATCAGGGGTTTCAAGAACAACTCCTGCACCCAAGCAACAGTCATTTGATGCACCATCAGTATACAGTTTCTGGATATACTTTGGAGATTCAGTGGTTTTGGGCAAGTCCTCCGGAATAGTGAATTCAGCTATGAAATTTGCTAGGACTTGTCCTTGGATGGCTCGCCTTAGAGTGTAAGTAATGTCAAACTGACTTAGCTCGATATTCCACTTGAGTAACCTTACAGACGTCTCAGGCCGCGTAAGGACCCATCGTAACGGCTGGTCGGTGTAGACAATGATAGGGTGAGCTTGAAAATATGGATGGAGCTTCCTCGAGGAAATAACAAGACAATAAGACAACTTTTCTGGCTTCGGATAATTTCTCTCTGCCCCAGTCAGTCGCTTGCTAATTTAATATACTGGCCGTTGTATCCGATCTTACTTCCGAACTAGGGCAGTGCTGATTGCGTTTTCTGATACCGCCAAGTAGATGTACAACCTCTCATGATCAATGGGCTTTGACAGAATGTATGGTGTAGAGAGATGTTGAACCAGTGCTCTGAATGCGCCATCACATTCCATAGTCCATTCAAAGTTTTGTTTCCCTTTTCTGATAAGATCGAAGAAGGGAATAAATTTGTCAATGGATTTTGAAATGAACCTGCTCAATGCCGCTACTTTCCCGTTGAAGCTCTGGACTTTCTTTATAGTTCTTGGGGTCTCAAGATTTCTGATTGCCCAGATATTTTCGGGATTAGCTTCGATTCATCAAGCATTGATGATAAACCCAAGGAATTTTCCGAATGCGACCCCAAAGTGACATTTCAACGGGTTGAGCTTCATTCTATATTCTCGGAGGATATTAAGCATTGACTCCAGGTTTTTGATATGATCAGTGGAGAACCGCGACTTCACTAGCATGTCATCCACACATACCTCCATGGTTTTTCCGATCTGGTTAGCGAACATTTGATTAACTAACCGTAGATAAGTTGCTCCAGCATTCTTGAGTCCGAAAGGCATAACTTTGTAGTAGTAAAGTCCCAGATCGGTTACGAAGCTGGTATGCTCCTGGTCAGGTAAGTGCATGGGTATCTAGTTGTAGCCATAATATGCATCCATGATGGATAAGAGTTCAAGTCCAGCCGTTGAGTCTACAAGCTGATCAATTTGGGGAAGTGGAAAACTATCTTTAGGGCAAGCTTTATTCAAGTCTGAGTAGTCAACACATGTTCTCCATTTTCCATTTCGCTTTCGGACGAGTACAGGATTGGACACCCATTTCGAGTATAACGCATCTCAAATAAACCCGTTTGATTGGAGCTTATCTACCTCTTCCTTAAGGGCGACATATCTCTCTGGATCCATACCGCGCCTTTTTTGCTTGACCGGGACATACCGTGGGTCAATATTCAATGTATGGCTTGCGATGTTCGGGGAGATTCCACACATGTTAGAATGTGTCCCAGCAAACACGTCGAGGTTTGCCCGGGGAAATTCAACCAATTCATTTTGCATCTGTTGGCCTAGCTGAGATCCAATCTTTATCATTTTAGAATCGTCATCATCGTCGATCGGAACATCGATCGTCAGATCAGCCGGGGAAGCTTGACTATCTTTACTTTCGTCTTTACTTTTTGTATCTCTCGGATCAAGATCCCTTGGGAATTGGTTGGGGTGCCCGGGCCTAGGCCCAAGCGTTAGCTGTCAATTTTCAGCAAAGCAGACGCAGAGAGATTCCTCTACGCCCTTTCCTTTTTCTTTTCGTTGCGCCTCCTGCAGTTCAAAAACATAACAAGCTCGTCCAGCAGCCTGGTCTCCCTGAACGACTCCGACTCCATTGTCGGTAGGGAATTTTAAAGTCAAACACCAAGGGGCAACGGCAGCTCTGAACACGGCTAGGGTCGGTCGGCCCAAAAAAGCATGGTATGGCGAGTCTATGTCCAATACAACAAACTGTTATATCCAGACTCTCCGGCGTTCTACAATTCCCAATTCAACTGGTAGCTCCACCATCCCAGTGGGTATAGTCGCACTTCCACTGAAGCCATGAATGCGGTACTGACAAGGCCTCAGATCTTTTGCTTCCATTTTCATCTGATCATAAGCTTGCTTCAACAATAAATTTACCGAACTTCCACTGTCCACTAGGATCCTCTTCATCCAAGCAGGACCTATTTGAGTTGAAATGACAAGTGGATCAATGGTTGGGGCTTCGACTCTGTCGGCATCCCGGTCTCATAACACGATGTCGTCAGACATCGTTTTCTGTTGTTAGGCCGGGGCCCCATCTTCCAAATTACTACAACATTCGAAGCCCGCATGCCTGATAGAGCTGGCATATGACTCAATTTCCCTCCAGCTCTGATCTGCTGGATGTGGACCACCACTAACAGTATTTATCACCAACCTCCCGCTGGTACGAGTGGGCTCCTCCTGTCTCGCCTGATTTGGCATATGGTTCTGATTTGACAGGACCGCTCCTCCAGAATGCGGTGCCTGCACAAACTATTCCAACTTTCTTTCACGTATCAACTTCTCAATAATATCCTGCAATTGACGGCACTCATTCGTGTTATGGCCATAGCTATCATGAAATCTGCAAAACTGTCCTTTCTGAATCTGTTTCTCCGATGACTGCTTCGGAGCAGGCTTCTTATACTGGATAGTACTGCAGGCTGCAAGTACACATTCTCCAACGATGTATTCAAAGGGGTATAATTATCAAACATAGGAGCCCTACGTCGCGGCCCACAATTCTGATCATGTTTCCTGTTTTGGTTTCCATTGCCTTTCTGTTGATTCTGTTTGTTCTGTATATTCAATTGTACCTTTCTGCAACTCTCCCCGGTTTATTTAACAGCCACGTTGCTTTGAATTCCTTCAACACTAGGCCCTGCATCATCCTTTTTCCTAAACTGTTTTGCATCCTCCCTTCTCAAGAATTGGATGGCCTTGGAATATAAACGGTCCAATGACGGAGGAGGTTTTCCGGCCAACCAGTTGCCGAACTCAGAATCGGGATCGATACCCTTAGTTAGTGCCATCATAATTGAGTTATCATTGGGGTTACTAATCTCAGCGCATGCACCATGAAATCTCTCCAAATAACGTCTGATTGTCCCTCCAGGAGTTTGAGTGACACTGGACAAAGTATTAACATCCTTCGGCCTTGTAACATGCATGCGAAATTGCTCAACAAACTTTGTTGCCAACTGATCAAAACACGAGATAAATCAAGGTGGTAAACGAGTAAACCACATAGTTGCTATGCCCCAAGAAAAATTGGGAAACTTCGGCACTTAACTGCATCATCGGCTCGTGCAGCATTCATCAACCATTCGTGCTTTAAGATATGCTGATTGGGATCAGAGCTCCCTTCATAAACGGGTAGAGTTGGCATCCTGAATCGCCGAGGTGGTTCAACATAGAGTATATCATCAGTGAAAGGGGTATGACTCCAGGAGATTCCCTAGTCATCGTTAGTAAGGCCCTGACTTTCGTGGATCATTTGATGGATCATTGTTGGGATATCCGGCATTTGGACATTTTGGGCATGCTGAGCCAAGGTATGGTCGCGTTCCACAATGCGAGGAGGGACCGGTCGCGGTCGACGGTCCATGTCTCGCCTACTTGGTTCTAAGTCTTCAGGGACATAAGGCTCAGGAGTATGATTGCGTTGGCGGTGGGTCAGATCCGTTCGGTTCCGAGCGTAAACTCCCAATTCAGTAGTAGTGCCAGTACGGTTGTCGGTAAGGTGATATGGGGCAGTACCTCCTCGGGAGGAGGGTCCAGTCTGATGGCTGTTTGACGGGCCAACTCTTGGTTGCCCAAGATTCAATGTGCGCTGATGCCCAGTGGCTTGTGTGTAACTTCCATCCAGCCGTGGGCGCGTGGATCTATGATTAAAGTCAGAAGAAGCTGAACTTTCAGTGGATGAATATGAAGCCTGATCCCTTCTGTATCTCCTTCATTTTTGACGGTTTAGTTGATTGGTCAATTCCGCATTGGCACGGAGTTGCTGAGTAAGCTGCTAGCAGGTTTGCATCAGCTCTTACATTAGCAGTTGAAATTATTCCCTGGTGACAGGGCCTTGCGGATCTGATGGTCCGACAGCATTTTGATCGGCAGGAGGTAGTTGTACGGGGTTCTGTCTGTCCCGTCCTTTTGGACCTGCGGCAGTTGAAGTAGTCCTAGTGTTAACCATGATGAATAGCGAAGCTCTTTCCTAGACTTGATGCAAATATGAATAGGATGGAAGAACTTTAAACTTGAAATACGGATCATCTTCTAAGATTTACGCAATCCAATATTGATAGTATATCCAATGAGCAGGAGAAAAACTGGGTTTTCTCAGTGGAAGCACCAAAGTGTTTGTACCAAAATTGGGCATAACACTCTTCGGATGTGTTTGAAGAGATAAAATGAAGAATATAAATGGAAAAAGAGGAAAATCTAGCAAACACACCAATAACAAGCAAAAAAAGCACAGAGAAACACACGAATTTAGAGTGGTTCGGCGTATGGCCTACGTCCACTACGAAATGATTGACTTTATTGATTTTTGCTTGCTGGTTACAACGTGTTACAACAGTAGAATTCGAGTACAACAGTGATTTCGGAAGAGTCTAGAAGTAGAAGAGCCAATAGTCCCTTTTTAGTAGGTTCTAGGCTGTTATTTATAGGTGTAGGCTGCAAATATCCCGCTCGGATCTCGGAAGACCTCTTCTCTCACGTGGGTGGGCCCACGTGATCGATCCCTGATCGTTTAGAGTCGATCCGTGATCGATACGAACACAATTCGTATCGATCAGGATTTAGTCCAACCGAGTCGGGATTGATCGTGAGCATTCCTGAAGATGTATGCAAGCTCCTGTAAAAATTTGGTAGCATTTGGACTTCTAGATTTTGAGTTATGATCGATGCAAGTTTGGATTTATTGATGGCTGCTGAGTTCGTATCGCTCCACTTTGCATCGATCTATATGTATCGCTTCTGGGCACGTGCTTGCTAGTTGACATGGCACTTGCCTTTAGGATCGATCCACATTTTATGCCGAGCGACCAAGTCCCTCACTTGACTGCACCCTGTTCGTATCCATCCATTGTTTTCCCATTCGTATAGCTCATGTACTTTACTTCGCATTGCTTTACATATATTTTGCTTCGTATCCATGGGCATTGCTTTATTCGCATCGATGATTTGAAGGCGCTTCGTATCGATCAATGCCTGCATTCTTCGTATCGCTTCCTTTAAAGGTATGCCTCGCATCGATAAGTCAACTGATCGATACGAGTTTAGTCGGGGTGATCGATACGAAACATGACTTGTCGATGGATACGAAATAAAGCAACACGATGGATACGAATAGAAATGTACGCGATGGATACGCTGCGTCATGCACTTGATGGATTTGAACAAGATCGCTACGAAGGGAACTGATTACCTAGATGGATGCAAATTGAGGCTTGTGGAGCTTGTCTACCGATCGATATGAATTGGACCGATGCGAATAGAGGCTTAACGATGGATACGATTGAGCGAGTATCCCTGATTTGCATCGATCGTAACTTGAGCATACAAACTCCGATTGACTTGAAACTTGGGACGTTGGCTTTCATGGCTTTGATTGTCGTGTTATGTTAATTGTAGCTCGATCCGGACTCGGGCAAAATTTACTAGTTTCCATAGCGAACCTGTGTATAACTATTTTCCGAGATGAACTGTCTTTGATTTCCAGTCAATCTCTTGGTGTCATGGCCTTGCCAAAAGGCGGGATAACAATTCCTATGGTATAAATCCCTGATTGAATGATTTTTAATTGATTGCTAAATAACCGACTATCGAATTTGAATCCAAACGTAACTTCGGAAATATCTAGGAGAATCACGTGAGTCATATGACACGGTCATCTTTTATGATGTTGTACTGTGCATATAAATCTCGTTTCGTTCTCCTAGGACAATGATAACGAAACCCGTCCACTAACAGATAGGAGGTGATCTCTGATCTTATTCTTAACTGTTTATTTCCTAAAGAGTCGGGGTTGAGTTTACCAGGAATTATCGAAAGTTGTTTCGAAGAGACCGGGAGCCGATATGTTACCCGAAAACTACTTCGATCCAACAAATGTGGTTCGAAGTGAAAACAACTTGAAGATGATGGAATTGGAGATGGAGCTCTCGAGTGTTTCATTCGGTCCCAAAACAAACTTGTATGGATAAATACCGGTATTGTATTGTTGCCTGGAGGGTAGTGTTAGCATTCTAAGATGGTCTGCTAGGAGGAAGAAGGTAAAGACGTGACCTCGCGAGCCTCACAAACTGGGAAATGGCAAAACCAGTGTATGCAGTAGAGCTATGTGATCAGCTACCATTAGGAGCTGTCATCCCATTCTAGATTGTCCTTATTCAAATGGTTTCGCGCACAAACACTGTGGTAGTATAAGGCCTCGGTGTCAAAAAGGGATGGGGTAATCCGGCTTGTCATGTTAATGGGGCAGCCGGTGACTCCGGTGCATTTTCCAGAGGTGTACCATCGGAAGGTAGTCCCTTATCTTCCCATAGTATGGAATCCACTTTTTAATACGAGCCTTTAAGAATTTAGTTGTATACCTATTATACTAGAATTTAATTAATGTAACATTTTCGGCTATGATTAATAAGTATTTGTATCTTAGACACCATTATAGTATCAAAGAATTTCATATGAAATGGTTTTGTTTTCGTAAGGTAAAAACACATCCGTGTTTATGTCCGGTGTGTTTTCTCACACTGGTTTTCCAGAATGACTCAGGTGTTATTTTATTATAATGCTTGGGTCAAACCGAGCATATTTATAGATTTTAATTGGTTGTTTGGAGCTTCAGGAGGCGAGCTGGAGGCCTAGAAACGTATGCAAGTAGATGGTTATTTTTCCACTATATTCATTGTTGTATCTATCAGCAATTGTAAGGACAGACTGTTATAACTATCCGGACTGAAATAGGTTAGCATACTCTGATTGATGCTTGTATATAAATATATTACAGTTTGTTTTGTGTAAAGATTTGATGTATATTATAGATTATCCATTCCACTGTGAGATTCTGTATTGTTTAGTTTCCTTCTTGTCTTCTTCCTTTTTCTTTTCCCCTAACTTTTGGATTTTCCAGCATTCGATATCTCGGTATGCAATACTGTGGACGTATTAGTGTCCATTTTTATAACGACCCACCTTTTTGGTCGCTTTAAATCTATAATAGCCACACATGCCAGACTCAAAACATTCAAAAAGGAGGATTGTCATGGGGTAGATAAGAAAAGGACGGAGAAAGAAAGAAAAACAAAACACAGAATCTCACAGTGGAATGACAAAATTTAATAATCAAATAAACAGTTCATGAACAATGCAGCGAAATAACATGATGCAGTGGGATAAATATAATAAATAATAATGCAGCGAAATAACATGATGCAGCGAAATAACAATGCAGTGAAATAACATGATGCAGTGGGATAAATATAATAAATAATAATATACAAATCTTTGTCTTCGTCCTCTAAAGCAATCTTCGATACACTGAAAAGCTCAGACTGACCCGAGCGAATTGAAAAGACAAAACACTTAAGTCAGAACTAAAAGATCTTATGTAAGTTAGATCAACGGTAAATAAAAATGAGTGTAACGGCGTCAGAGATGTTTACGGGGTTTGACATCTCCTATCCAGTGTCAACTGAGTGTAATAACTTAAGAGATGTTCGGGATTTCCATCTCCTAAGGACCCGTTAAACTATCTACATACATAGTACAATACGCTATTATAATAGTGTCTACAGTAAAGTAAAGTATTAAAATAGCCTTAAGGCGTTACACATATCCCCCCTAACACATTTTATATAATGCCGTAGTCTATACAGATACTGTAAACTCCACCATAAACTGGTGGGCTATCAGGGAGCACTCCATAGGTACGACACAAACCAAACTCGTAAAAGGCGCGATAAGGCATGTGACAAGGCACGCGAGGCAATGCCCAGGGTAGGATACTATTGTTTTGCAGATCTGGACTGGTGGTAACGCATAGCAGCTACTACCGTCCACCTAGAACACACTCCCATAATCAAATCGAGGGGTGGCCACCAAATCAATCACAAAGTCATAATATGGTATCGAAGAAGCATGTCCGATCGGAGGTGCGACCTCACTTGGCCCGGCATAGCTCCTATTTTAGTCACATCAAACAGACTCGAGGGAGTCAGGGCTACGATAATACCTCATACAGAATCGTTCGCCAAGCCATCCTACTTCATTCTGGAGTCTCCACCACGTACATAGTTGTTAAAGTGGTTTTCGGTATTGGCAGAGAGTATGACAATATCTTATCTCGGTCTCTTTAACAACCAAATGCATATTTCATACGGGATGGTTCTTTTACATTTCCAAAATCAATTCATAATTGATATCAAAATATCATATTCAACTCAAACCATATCACTTTCGAAATCATATTCACTTTCGAAATCATATTCACAAAATAGGTTAAACCCTCATTTCAAAATCATAGTATTTACTCAAATATGTCATTTCCCTAGAAAATATCATTTCAAATTCCAACTTAGGTTATAACGTCATTTAAACATGTTCGCTTTTAAATCCAGGATTTAAATATAAACACTTCAACTTTACACAGTCTGAAACTTAGAAGATAGTTTAGAAGGTCATAAATAGTTTAAATAGTTTAAAATAGTTAAGATACTTTAAAATAGTTTAAAATACTTTAAAATAGTTTAAATGGTTTAAAATAGTTTAAAATGGATTAAAATAGTTTTTAATAGTTAAAATAGTTTTAAATATTTTAAAATAGTTTAAAAAAATTAAATTAGTTTAAATATAGATTAAAATATTTAAATAGTTTAAAATAGGTTAAAAAAGTCTAAAATATATTAAAATAGTTAATTAGTTTAAAAAGCAATAAAAATGGTTTAAAAATAGATTAAATACAGTTTTAATAGTTTAATATAAAATAGTTTGATTATTGGAAATGGTTTATATAGTAAATAGTTTGAGAACCAAAATAAATCTGAATTTAAAATAATATATCTTTAAACAATTTACATTAAAATAATTAATTTGAAATTAATATCAAATTAAACTATTTCTTCCATTTCAACAAATCTGGACCATATCCAGATTTCAACGAAACTAAATTTCCTTTCAATACAAATACCAAAAAAATCATTTCAATTTATATCGATTTCAAATTCATGTTTGAACTACAATTTTAAAACACTTCAAATTTAGTAGATTTCAAAGTTTAAATATTCAACATTTCAATAACTGAATTTCGACAAATTTCATTTATTTTTTCAAATTTCAACTTTGAAATTTCGATTTAAATTCCTTTAAATAATTCATTTGAACTAGTTTCAATTTCAACATTTAAAGCTTGGATTTTCGAAAATAATTCAGTTTATATAAACCAATTTTTATTCAAAATATCATTTAACTGAATTCAAAAATTAAGGATTTAAAATTCATTTAATTTAACCAATTCGATGTACATATATAATTTTCTACCTTATGGTTAAGTGATACGGATATATATCATTTCAACCCGCAATAATTTAAATTTACGGGTATATATCATTTCAACCCGTAATCCCGAGCTAAAATTAAAATCCATAAAATCGCTCGAGTCTATCATTTCAGTTCATAATGATTTTTCCTATCTATAAGATTGTTTGGGTATGTATCATTTCAACTCATAGTGATTTTTCATAACAATAAACTAAGGGAACTTGCACTGTGACAACAATATATAATTATAACATCCAGTCATCCAATATCAATAATTAAACATCCATCACAATCATCATTCAAATCAACCAATAAATAACAACAATTGACTGGTTATCATTAACAGGTATTTAACTGGCAATTTAAATTCAATATTAAATTAAATGGCAATTTAATTCAATAAAATTCAGATTTAACTGGCGTGACAAATTAAAAATACCAAACTGCGATCAATCAACTTCTAATCACATCATAAATTTAATTTAACTAACATAAGACAATTAGTAGTTGTGAGTGGGTTAAAACACTCACATTGGATTTCAAATCGATTTGAAATCCAAATAATGGCCCAAAGTTTAACAGTTTCAGAATGCAGCCAAACCTATTCCAAAATGTCCAGAATTTCGATACGATCGTAACGGGGAAAACCGCGTGTGAATCCGACCGCGTGTGACCCGAAGTCGCTGCAGGGTTTTTGCCTCTGGAACCCGAGGCGTGACCAGATCCGCCTTGTTTGGCATGGAACTCTCTCTGACCCAAAGTCGCTGCAGGGTTTTCAGCTCTGAAACACGAAGCGAACCTCTTCCTGAATCGAAAAAAACTTGGAGCAACATTTTATTTTTGGAAATTAGGTTTTGGAATTTGGGAATTAGGTTTGAAGTTCTATCGTTTGAGAAGAAGGAAGAAGATGTACATACAGAAATAATAAAATGAGAAACAACTAGGGTTTATAACAGCCAATATATAGGCAGGGTTGGATCGAAATGATAACAACGACCCAAAAAGCCCGTTTGTTCCCGAAACGAAAATAGGTCATCCAATATATTGAAATATAGGTTTTCGATATTTTTAAACTCAATGGAACAAGTTTCAAGTCCTAATTCCATTGTATACAGAAGTTAGCTTTTAAAATCAGCTTATTTAAATTGATTTCATTAAATTATTTTCTACGCGTTTCGAGCCCGCACGATCAAACGACAAGTCCTATCGCTACGAAACTTGAAATCCTACAATAATTCACTATTACGGATCCGATGAAACTGGTTTCGTCTAAATCCACGACAGTGGCCAAAATGGCTATTTTCACGTTAATTAAACAAATTATTTTTAAATTGATTAAACACTTTTTAATTTCAAATTTAATTACTAGAAATTTTTATCATTTTTGATTACAAAGTAATTTAAAATCTTTAAAAACAAACTTCCATGTCAAATTCAACTAATAATACTGCGCTAATTACAGCGTTCCAATTCCAATTGCAATAAATTCATTAATTATAATTTAAAACCCAAAATTGATTCATGTTGATTTCAATCTTTTTATTCAATCAATCATTACTTTATGGACATAGTTAACATTGGTTTACCATTTATTACATCAATATTCTACAGTTACCATCTTAATTCACATTAACTGCAGTATTTAAATAGATTAATTGCAATTGATTTCCATTTAAATTTCAACGGATTAAATAATGAAACGGTAATTAAACGATTGTTACAACTTATGATTACAAACACATTTCTATGTTTATTGTTAATAAAAAAACTAATAAATTCACATATAGATTAATTATTCTATTTTAATCAGTTCCAATTAATTACATACAATTTCACCGTTTAATACAACGTTTGGTTTATTTACCATTTACACTTTATGACCAATTATAACTTTCCAATCATTCCAATTAATTGAGATTGCATTAAAATAGTTATTAATTGCCTTAAATTAACATTATTAACATTACATTCTAGTTATTTCTTATTAATAAATCACAAATTTTTATTTCACCCAATATTAAATTACAAAATCTTATTAAATTCAATAATTTAATTATCGAAAAATTACGGGTCGTTACACTCTTCTCCACTCAAAACTTTTCATCCTCGAAAAGGGAAAAGAAGGAAACAGAAGTATTTAAGGAATTAATATATCTTTTTTAAAGTATTCAATTTATAAACAATTAATTTACATTGTTTAATAATTTAAATAAAATGTATCAATTTATAAACAATTAAATCCTTTCTTATTCAAGTTCAATAAAAGTTTGAAAAACATTTTCACAAAAAATTTCTAAGTCCAAAATTCATGGAAAATTTCGGCAGTCTCCTTTGTACGGAGAGGTCCGAGAGAAAAATAATATCAATAATAACCATATATATCATATTCAAACTAAAATATCCCAAACCACGGGAAAAAACAATATAATATCGCTAGAAAATCGTAATCCGAAAACGTACCTATTTGTCAGACAAACAATGCTTTATTTTTGAAACCAAAAGCAGTAGCAATTGCTTCCATAACCTGCATTTCACTTATACAATCCAAAGAAGTTAATAATTATATAAAAGATAAATTTAAGTTGTTTCAATTAATAATAAACAAAACAACACAACATAACAATAGTCACTTGCAAACAAAACCATACAATCATCACATGCAATCAAAGTAATCAGCCAACCATCCATAATAACCAAAACAAATGGTTTATTCGGGTTCAGAAACTTTTAACCGTATAAAATGATAAATAAACTACTTTTAACCGTAATTATAACAGTTTTAGATAAAACTTAATAGATTATTTATACACCTTTATATAGTTAGACGTATCCCTTCCCAACCATCACATAAGCTAAACAAATAATAATTTCAAATATCAGTTAAGTTTATTCTTATAAAACTCCTTTCACATTATTTACTGTTCAACTTTTGTTATTTTCTTTTTTCTTTTTTCATTCATACAATGATTATTTTCTTTAATTTACATTCATTACTTACAAAATTCATTTCCCAATCATTTATACAATGCCATTTCCATTAATTTATATTAATTTGCTTACATATGTTCTTTTCATTCAATTATTTAAAATAATGAATGAATTTATTATTGAAGGATTGCATACATTTTTTCTCAGTTTACTTCACACTTATCATTTACTTTGATTTTCTTTTAATATCAATATTTATTTGTGAAGCAACACATTCTTTTTTTTCCTTTTCACTTTTGTCTCTTTATATATAGTATTCCATTTTACTATTTACTTTAATTATAATTGGCTTAAACAGCACTTAATTTTATAGTCATTTACTTATAGTATTCACTTTTCTATTACATTTCATTAGTAGCATTTCAATTTATTAACTTAAGTTTATAACATTTTTGTAACATCTATTCTTATTTATAGGAATAATTATATTGAACATCTTCATTACTAAAGTTTTACTTGTATAATATTCTATCACACATTTCTATTTAACATTTCAACTTTTAACATTTTGGTAAATTATATATATATATGTCTTTTAAGAATGCAATTGAATGTCACACAAGTTTATCTTATTCATTTAGGTAACAAAAGTGTTCAATAGTTACATCTTCTAAATTTTTATATCTACAAGTTACAAATTTCTAATTTCTTATACATTTCCTTAATCACTTAACATCAAATTTCTTAATTTCCATTTTAGGAGTTTCCAATTATTAATATAGTCCATATTTCATTTAATTAAAATAATTGAAAGCAACTAATTATTAGAAAGTTTTAAGAACTAAACTCCGGGTAACATTACAAATCTTTTAAAGAATAATATATATATATATATATATCCGTTATAGATCAAATCAAATGTGTAGTAAAACTACTACAGCAGTCTTCCTACTTTGAAACTCGAAAATGAACGTCGATGATGCGTGCACTCATCACCGAAATTATTTTCCAGCGACAAAGAGAGGAGTACAGAACTTATTTCCTTTTTAAACTTCCTTTCAAAATTCCTTGAAAACATTTCTTTCAACTCATATTGAAATATTTATATCCGAAAATACTTCCAAATAATACTAATATTATATTCCAAAATCTTTCGAAATAAATTTTCAAAATCCCGGAACTTAAGTTCTCAAATTTTCAATCTATGTTCATTTTATTTATAATCCCATTTTGCAACCAATGTTTATACCATTTTCACCTCCTAACAAACAAACATAACACATACCATTATATACATTTATAAAGATGACTCTTTTATATACAAAATATAATACTAGGCAAAATTATTTCATTTACCCATATTTCAAAACAATATTGTGTCGGCCTGCCCTATTAAGTGCTTAGAAATCCCTATCAATGCCACAGCGTCCCATGTACCGATCAGAATTTATAAATACTAAACAGAACAAATTAACACAATACAAAACCTTTTATAACACTAACAAATATGCTCTCTCAAATATATACACACTCAACGACTCATTCTAGGGTATCACTACCCCATTTATAATGAGTCAGACCCCACAAAGCTAAGGTTATCGCTAAACCAAAGCTTTTATACTAAATGTAACGACCCACCTTTTTGGTCGGTTTAAATCTACAATAAGCCACACATGTCAGATTCAAACCATTTAAAAGGGAGGTTTGTTATGGGGTAAATAAGAAAAAGATAGAGAAAGAAAAACAAAAAACAGATCCTCATAGTGGAATGACAAAATATAATAATTAAATAAACAGTTCATGAAGTTGTTTTAGAAATAACATTTGATTACACTTTTACAATACATATCAGAGTTACATACAACCGAAATAAATAACAATGCAGCGAAACAACATGATGTAGTGAGATAAATATAATAAATAATAATAATATACAAATCTCCGTCTTCGTCCTCCAAAGCAGTCTTCGATACACTGGAAAGCTCAGACTGACCCGAGCGAATTAAAAAAACAAAACACTCGAGTCAGAACTAAAAGACCTTATGTAAGTTAGATCAACAGTTAATAAATATGAGTGTAACGGCGTCAGAGATGTTTACGGGGTTTGACATCTCCTATCCAGTGTCAACGTGAGTGCAATAACTTAAGAGATGTTCGGGATTTCCATCTGGTAAGGATCTATTAAACTATCTAAATACATAGTACAATACGCTATTATAATAGTGTCTACAGTAAAGTAAAGTATTAAAATAGCGTTAAGGCGTTACCCATATCCCTCTTAACACATTTTATATAATGTCGTAGTCTATATAGATACTGTAAACTCCACCGTAAATTGTTCGGCTATTAGGGAGCACTCCATAGGTACGACACAAACCAAACTAGTAGAAGGCGCGATAAGGCATGTGACAAGGCACGCGAGGCAATGCCCAGGGTAGGATACTACCGTTTTGTGGATCCGGACTGGTGGTAACGCATAGCAGCTACTGCCGCCCACCTCGAAACACACTCCCATAATCAAATCAAAAGGTGGCCACCAAATCAATCACAAAGTCATAATATGGTATCGAATAAGCATGTCCGATCGGAGGTGCGACCTCACTTGGCCCAGTATAGCTCCTGTTTTAGTCACATCAACCTGACTCGAGGGAGTCAAGGCTACGATAATACCACATACAGAATCATTCGCCAAGCCATCCTACTTCATTCTGGAATCTCCACCACGTACACGGTTGTTAAAGTAGTTTTCGGTATTGGCATAGAGTATGACAATATCCGATCCTGGTCTCTTTAACAACCAAATGCTTATTTCACACCGGATGGTTCTTTTACATTTCCAAAATCAATTCAAAATTGATATCAAAATATC
Organism: Allium fistulosum; assembly: GCA_030737815.1. Classification (NCBI taxonomy): domain Eukaryota; kingdom Viridiplantae; phylum Streptophyta; class Magnoliopsida; order Asparagales; family Amaryllidaceae; genus Allium; species Allium fistulosum. Next base: position 1,268,883,328 of record CM060905.1, on the reverse strand, counting down.
ATATTCAACTCAAACCATATGACTTTCGAAATCATATTCACTTTCGAAATCATATTCACTTTCGGAATCATATTCACAAAATAGGTTAAACCCTCATTTCAAAATCATCATATTTACTCAAATATGTCATTTCCCTAGAAAATATCATTTCAAATTCCAACTTAGGTTATAACATCATTTAACCATATTTGCGTTTAAATCCAGGATTTAAATATAAACACTTCAACTTTACATAGTCTGAAAATTAGAAGATAGTTTAGATAGTCATAAATAGTTTAAATAGTTTAAAATAGTTAAAATAGTTTAAAATACTTTAAATGGTTTAAAATGGATTAAAATAGTTTTAAATAGTTAAAATAGTTTTAAATATTTTAAAATAGTTTAAATAGTTTAAAATATATTAAATTAGTTTAAATATAGATTAAAATAATTAAATAGTTTAAAATAGGTTAAAATAGATTAAAATAGTTAATTTGTTTAAAATAGATTAAAAAAGTTTAAAAATAGATTAAATACAGTTTTAATATTTTAATATAAAATAGTTTGATTATTGGAAATGGTATATATAGTAAATAGTTTGAGAATCTAAACAAATATGAATTAAAAATAATATATCTTTAAACAGTTTACATTAAAATAATTAATTTGAATACCCTATTTCTTCCATTTCAACAAATCTGGACCATATCCAGATTTTAACAAAACTAAATTTCCTTTCAATACAAATACCAAAAAAATCATTTCAATTTATATCAATTTCAAATTCATGTTTGAACTACAATTTTAAAGCTCTTCCAATTTAGTAGATTTCAAAGTTTAAATATTCAATATTTCAATAACTCGATTTTGATAAATTAATTTTTTTTATTTTTTGAAATTTCAACTTTGAAATTTCGATTTAAATTCCTTTAAACAATTCATTCGAACCAGTTTCAATTTCAACATTTAAAGCTTGGATTTTCGAAAATAATTCAGTTTAGATAAACCAATTTTTATTCAAAATATCATTTAACTGAATTCAAAAATTAAGGATTTAAAAATCATTTAATTTAACCAATCCAGTGTCCATATATAATTTTCTACCCTATGGTCAAGTGATACGGATATATATCATTTCAACTAGTAATAATTTAAATTTACGGGTATATATCGTTTCAACCCGCAATCCCGAGTTAAAACTAAAATCCATAAAATCGCTCGAGTCTATCATTTCAACTCATAATGATATTTCCTATCTATAAGATCGTTCGGGTATGTATCATTTCAACTCATAGTGATTTTTCATAACAATAAACTAAGGGAACTTGCAGTGTGACAACAATATATAATTATAACATCCAGTCATCCAATATCAACAATTAAACATCCATCACAATCATCATTCAAATCAACCAATAAATAACAACAATTGATTGGTTATCATTAACAGATATTTAACTGACAATTTAAATTCAATATTAAATTAAATGGCAATTTAATTCAATAAAATTCAGATTTAACTGGCGTGACAAATTAAAAATACCAAACTGCGATCAATCAACTTCTAATCACATCATAAATTTAATTTAACTAACATAAGACAATTAGTAGTTGTGAGTGGGTTAAAACACTCACATTGGATTTCAAATCGATTTGAAATCCAAATAATGGCCCAAAATTTAACAGTTTCAGAATGCAGCCAAACCTATTCCAAAATGTCCAGAATTTTGATACGATCGCAACGGAGAAAACCGCACGTGAATCCAAGCTCGTATGCAAAAGTTATTAACGTTAGAAGATTGGAAAATTTAGGCCCTGAGTCGACTTCGGGTTCAACTTCGGTCCGCCGCCTCAAATCCCCGGTGCTTGCTCTGAGTTTTTGCCAAAATGACCCGAGACCCGAGTCATTTGCTTCCTGACCCAAAGTCACTGCAAGGTTTTTGCCTCTGGAACCCAAAGCGCGACCAGATCCGCCTTGTTTGGCATGTAACTCTCTCTGACCCGAAGTCGTAGCAGGGTTTTCGCCTTTGGAACTCGAAGCGAACCTCTTCGTGACTCGAAGTAAACCTGGAGCAACAAATTTTTTTTTTGAAATTAGGTTTTGGAATTTGGGAATTAGGTTTGATGTTCTATCGTTTGAGAAGGAAGAAGAAGATGTACGTATAGAAATAATAAAATGAGAAAAAAGTAGGGTTTATAACAACCTATATATAGGCAAGGATGGATCGAAACGATAACAACGACTTGAAAAGCCCGTTTTGTTCCCGAAACGAAAATGGATCATCCAATATATTGAAATATAGGTTTTCGATATTTTTAAACTCAATGGAACAAGTTTCAAGTCCTAATTCCATTGTATACAGACGTTAGCTTTTAAAATCAGCTTATTTAAATTGATTTCATTAAATTGATTTCTACGCGTTTCGAGCCCGCATGATCAAACGACAAGTCCTATCGCTACGAAACTTGAAATCCTACAATAATTCACTATTACGGATTCGATGAAACTGGTTTCGTCGAAATCCGTGACAGTGACCAAAACGGCTATTTTCACATTAATTAAATAAATTATTATTAAATTGATTAAATCACTTTTTAATTTCAAATTTAATAACCAGCAATTTTTATCATTTTTTATTACTAAGTAATTTAAAATCTTTTAAAACAAACTTCAATGTCGAATTCAACTATTAATATTGCACAAATTACAGCGTTCCAATTCCAATTGCAATAAATTCATTAATTATAATTGTTATCCCGCCTTTTGGCAAGGCCGTGACACCAAAAACTTAACTGGATACTGATGACAGTCTGTCCCAAAGATCGGTTATACGCAGGCTCACTATGGATGTCGATAAATTTTGTCCGATTCTGGATCAAGCTACAATTAACAAGGCACGACGTGCGAAGCTATGAAAGACAAAGTTCCAAATTTCAAGTCAATCGGAGTTCGTATGCTCAATATATGATCGATGCAAATCAAGGAAATCAACTTACACACATCCATCATTTCGCATCCATCTGTTTGTATCCATCATTTCGCATACATCTGTTTGTATCCATCACGTACACTCAACTTCGTGTCCACTTGGCCTGGTTCTACTTCGTATCCATCAAATTGGCTCGACTTCGTATCCATCAATTGGAGTCAATTCGTATCGATTCCAATTGCACAGCTCGTATCGATCGATCAACGATCGATACGAATGAAACATCGAACGAACGATACGAAATGGCCCCCAACCATCGATACAAAGTGAGATGCAATCGATCGATACGAACAGAGCAAAGACAATCGATATGAACAGAACAGTTGTGATCGATACGAACAAGGCTCAACTGGATCGATACGAACAAGATACAACCCTATGAGAGACTCAATCACTCCCACGAAAAGTGATCGATCCGAGGAGTTAGCGCCACGTCAACATGCAGGCACGTGCTCGGATCGATACGAACAGAACGATGCGAAGCCGATCGATGCGAATTCAGCTGCGTTCAATAAATTCAAACTTGCATCCATCATAACTCAAAATCTACAAGTCCAAATGCCACCAAATTTTCACAGAAGCTTGCGTACATCTTCAACAACGTTCATGATCGATCCCAACTCAATTGGATGAAATATTGATTGATACGAAGCGCGTTCGTATCGATCACAGATCGAGTGCAAACCATACGCGATCGATCGCATGGGCCCACCCACGTGCAAGAAGAGGTCTCCCGAGATCTGAGTGAGATATTTGCAACCTACGCCTATAAATAGCAGCCCAGGACCTACAAAAAAGGGACTTTTGGCTCTTCGACGCCCAGACTCTGCCAAAACCACTGTTGCACTCGAAAATCACTGTTGTACTCAAAATTTACTATTGTAATCCACTGTAACCAGCAAGCAAAAGTTAATAAAAGTCAATCATTTCATAGTGGACGTAGGCAACACGCCGAACCACTCTAAATCCATGTGTTCTATTGTTTTTTTTTCCGATTATTATTTGGAGTGTTTGTTAGATAATCCTCTTTTTACGTTTACTTTCTTCATTTTATCTCTTCAAACACTTCTGAAGAGTGTTGTGCCCAATTTTGGTACAAACACTTTGGTGCTTTCACTGAGAACAACCCAGTTTTTCTCCTGCTCGTTGGATCTACTATCGATATCGGATTGCATAAATCTAAGAAGAAGATCCAGATTTCAAAGACTAAAGTTCTTCCATCCTATTTAGATTTGCATCAAGTCTAGGAAAGAGCTTCGCTATCCATCATGGTTAACACAAGGACTACTTCAGCTGCCGTAGATCCAGAAGGACGGACAGGCATAATCCCCTACAGCTACCACCTGCCGATCAGAATGCTGCCGGACCATCAGATCCGCAAGGCCCTGACACCAAGGAAGAGTTTCAGTTATTAATTCAAGTGCTTACTCAGAGCCGCAACAGCTCACTCAGCAGCTCCGTGGTAATGTGGAATTGACCAACCAACTAAACCGTCAAAGATGAAGTAGATCCAGAAGGGATCAGGCTTCCTATTCATCCACCGAGAGCTTAGCCTCTTCTGACTACCATCATTGGTCCACGCGCCCGCGACTGGATGGAAGTTACACACGGGCCATTGGGCATCAGCATACGTTGAATCTTGAGCAACCGAGAGTTGGCCCATCAACCAGCCATCAGACTAGACCCTCCTCCCGAGGAGGTGCTGCCCCATACCATATTACTGACAACCGCACTACCGCTGCTACCGATTTGGGAGTTGACGCTCAGAAACAAACAGATCCGACCCACCACCAACACAACTATACTCCCAAGCCTTATGTCCTCGAAGACATAGAACCAAGGAGGCGAGACATGGACCGTCGACAGCGACCGGCCCTTCCTCGCATTGTGAAACTCGACCACACCTTGGCCCAACGTGTTCAAAATGTCCAGATGCATGACATTCCGACGATGATCCGTCAAATGATCCATGAAAGTCAGCATTTTACAAATGACGACTGAGAATCTCCCAGAGTCATACCCCTTTTACTGATGAGATACTCTATGTCGAACCACCTCGGTGATTCAGGATGCCGACTTTGCCTGTTTATGAAGGGAACTCTGATCCCAATCAACACATCTTAAACTATGAGTGGTTGATGAATGCTGCACGAGCTGATGATGCAGTTAAGTGCTGAAGCTTCCCGATCTCTTTGGGGGGCATAGCGACTATGTGGTTTACCCATTTACCACCTCGATTTATCTCTTGTTTTGACCAGTTGGCAATCAAGTTTATTGAGCAGTTTCGCATGCATGTCGCAAGACCGAAAGATGTCAATACTTTTTCTAGTGTCACTCAAGCTCCTGGAGAGACACTCAGACGTTATCAGGAGAGATTTCATGCTGCATGCGTTGAAATTAGTAACCCCAATGATAATTTCGATTCTGATGGCACTGACTAAGGGGATTGATCCCGGTTCAAAGTTCAGCAACTGGTTGGCCGAAAAACCTCCTACGTCATTGGACCCTTTCTATTCCAAGGCAGCCCATTCTTGAGAAGGGAGGATACGTAACAGTCTAGGAAAAAGGATGACGCAGGACCTGGTGTGGAAGTAATTTAGAGCAATGTTGCTGTTAAACAATCCGGGGAGAGTTCCGGAAAAGTGCAACTGAATATACAAAATCAACAGAATCAACAGAAAGGCAATGGGGACCAAAATAGGAAACGGGATCAGAATCGTGGTCCATGACGTAGGGCTCTTATGTTTGACAATTACACTCCTTTGAATACGTCGCTGGAAAATGTGTATTTACAGACCTACAATACCATTCAGTGCAAGAAACCTGCTCTGAAACAGTCATCGGAGAAACAGATTCAGACAGGAAAGTTTTGTAGATTCCATGAAAGCTACGACCATAACACGAATGAGTGCCGTCACTTGCAGGATCTCATTGAAAAGTTGATACATGAGAGAAAGCTAGAGTAGTTTGTGCAGGCGCCGCAGTTTGGAGGTGTGTGCCCATCAAATCAGAACCATATACTGAATCAGGCGAGACCGGAGGAACCCGATCGTACCGGCGGGAGGTTGGTGATAAATACTGTTAGTGGTGATCCACATCCAGCAGATCGAAGCTGGAGAGAAATGGAGTCGTATGCTAACTCTATCAGGCATGTGGACTTTGAATGTTGTAGTAGTTTGGAAGATGGGGCTCCGGCCAAGCAACAGAAGACGATTACTGATGACATTATGTTTCAAGACCGAGATGCCGATAAAGTCAAAGCCCCAACCATTGATCCACTGGTCATATTAGCTCAAGTAGGTCCTGCTTGGATGAAGAGGATATTGGTAGACAGTGGAAGTTCTGTGAACATATTATTCAAGCGAGCCTATGACCAGATGAAAATGGAGACTAAAGATTTGAAGCCTTGTCAGTACCATATCCATGGTTTCAACGCGAGTGCGACTATACCCGTTGGAGTGGTGGAATTTCTAGTGGAGTTGGGAATTGGAGAACGCCGGAGAGTCTGGATGTTACAATTTGTGGTGTTGGATATACACTCGTTGTATAATGCTTTCTTGGGCCGACCGACCCTAGCTGAGTTCAGGGCTGCAATTGCCCCATGGTGTCTGACTCTAAAGTTCCCCACCGATCATGGGGTTGGAGTCGTTCAAGGAGATTAGGCCGCTGGACGAGCCTATTTTGTTGCCGAGCTGCGAGATGCGCAGCGAAGAGAAAAAGGAAAGGGCGTAGAGGAATCTCTCTGCGTCTGCTTTGTTGAAAATTGACAATTGATGCCTGGGCCTAGGCCCGGGCACCCCAACCAATTCCAAAGAGATATTGACCTAAGAGATACTGAAAGTGAAGATGAAGGTAAAGACAGTCAAGCTTCTCCGGCCGAGCTGACGATCGATGTCCCAATCGATGATAGCGATGATTCTAAAATGATAAAGATTAGGTCTCAGTTAAGACAACAAATGCAAGAGGAATTTGTTGAATTTCTCCGGGCGAACCCCTACGTGTTTGCCTGGACACATTCTGACATGTGTGGGAACTCCCCGGACATCGCGAGCCACACATTGAACGTTGACCCGCGGCACGTCCCGGTCAAACAAATAAGGCGTGGTATGGATCCAGAGAGATCTGCCGCCCTTAAAAAAGAGGTAAACAAGCTTAAATCGAATGGATTTATTCGAGATGCATTATATTCGAAATGGGTATCCAACCCTGTACTTGTCTGAAAGCCAAATGGGAAATGGAGAACGTGTGTTGACTACTCAGGCTTGAATAAAGCTTACCCCAAAGACAGTTTTCCACTTCCTCGAATTGATCGGCTCGTAGATTCAATGGCCGGACATGAACTCCTATCCTTCATGGACACGTATTCAGGCTACAACCAGATACCCATGCACTTGCCCGACCAGGATTATACCAGCTTCGTGACCGATCTGGGACTTTATTGCTATAAGGTTATGCCTTTCGAACTCAAGAACGCCGGGGCAACTTACCAACGGTTAGTTAACCGAATGTTCGCTAACCAGATCGGAAAAACCATGGAAGTGTATGTAGACGATATGCTGGTAAAGTCATGATTCTCCACTGATCATATCAGAGACCTGGAGTCATTGTTTAATATTCTCCAAGAATACATAATGAAGCTTAATCCGTTGAAGTGTCACTTTGGGGTCGCATCAGGAAAATTCCTTAGGTTTATCGTCAATGCTCGAGGAATCGAAGCCAATCCCGAAAAGATCTGGGGCGATTAGAAACCTTGAGACTCCAAGAACTATAAAGCAAGTCCAGAGCCTCAATGGGAAAGTAGCAGCACTGAGCAGGTTCAATTCGAAATCCAATGACAAATGCATTCCCTTCTTCGATCTGATCCGAAAAGGGAAACGAAACTTTGAATGGACTACCGAATGTGAGGGCGTATTCCGAGCGCTAATCCAACACGTCTCCACACCGCCCATCCTATCAAAGCCTATTGATCATGAGAGATTGTACATTTACTTGGCACTGTCACAAAACGCATTCAGTGCTGCCCTAATTCAGAGGAAGACCGAGTACAAAAGCCAGTCTACTATATTAGCAAACGACTAACCGGAGCTAAGAGAAATTATCCGAAGCTAGGGAAGTTGGCTTATTGTCTTGTTATTGCCTCAAGGAAGCTTAGTCTGTATTTCCAGGCTCATCCTATCACCGTTTACACTGACCAGCCGTTACGACAGGTCCTTGCGCGGCCTAAGACGTCTGGTAGGTTACTCAAATGAAACATCGAACTAAGTCAGTTTGATATTACTTACACTCCAAGGTGAGCCATTCAAGGACAAGTCCTAGCAGATTTCATAGCTAAATTTACCATCCCAGAGGACTTGCCCGAAACTAGTGAATCTCCTAAGTATATTTGGAAGCTGCATACTGATGGTGCATCAAATGACCGTTGCTCGGGTGCAGGGGTTGTGCTTGAAACTTCTGAAGGTCGATATATATGCTATGCTTTAAATTTTGATTTTCGAGCGACCAACAACGAAGCCGAGTATGAAGCCCTGCTTGCCGGATTGAGACTTGCCAGAGATTTGAAAATCATTGCTGTGGAGATTTATTGTGATTCGCAATTGGTCGTGTGTCAAGTTCGGGGGGAATACTAGGCCAAAGACCGAAGGTTGACTGCTTATTTAGCTTGAGTCCAGGAGATACTAAATCAATTCGATTATTATGCCATCTACTGCATACCCCGAGAGCGCAATCAGAAAGCCGATTCATTAGCAAAGTTAGACAGTACAGGCGAGGCACAACAAATGGGACTCATTCCCATAGAGACGTTAGCTTCCCCGCGCATCGACCGAATGGAGATAGATTGGGTATTTGAGGTTATTCCCGATAAGGAGTCATGGATGACTCCGTTCAGAAATTATCTCGAGCATGGAACCCTGCCAGAGCGCAGGAGTGAAAAGAGACAGATTCTTCGAAAAGCTTCGCGGTTCACTATTCAGAATGGAGTCATGTATAGAAGAGGATACTCTGTTCCTTTACTCCGATGTATCACTCACGATGAAATCAAACATGTATTGCATGATGTGAACGAAGGAGAATGTGGCGATCACACCGGAGGGCAAGTCCTTGCCAAGAAAGTGCTCCGATATGGATACTGTTAGCCGACCGTAAATCGCGATGCATTGGATTACGCCAGAAAACGTGACAGATGTCAGAAGCATGCTCGAATTCCAAGAGCCCCACCTATAAAAATAACTCAGATGGTCAGTACATGGCCGTTTGCAGTATAGGGCATTGACATTATTTGCTCTCTACCTCTAGCCAAAGGTGGTGCGAAGTATGCCATCGTAACAGTTGATTACTTCACCAAGTGGGCGGAAGCTGAACCCCTTGCTACCATCACAACAAAGAAGATGATCAACTTTATAGTACGCAACATCATTTGCCGATTTGGTCTCCCACATACTATCATCACTGATAACGGGACCCAATTCGATAGTGTTGAATTTAAGGATTTCTGTCAACGATTCCACATTCAGAAGAAATTCTCCGCAGTTGCACATCCTTAAGCGAATGGACAAGTCAAAGTTGTTAATAAAGTTATAAAGTCTATACTGAAAAATGACTGGAAAACGCCAGGGGCAAATGGGTCGATGAACTTCCTATGGCCTTATGGGCCTACCGAACAACCCACAAGTCCGCAACCGGCCACACTCCGTTCTCTCTTTCTTATGGTTTAGAAGTTGTTATTTTAGTCAAATTAGAAGTGCCTTCTCATCGTGTGACATACTATGATCCGAAGACAAATGCTATATTATTTTCCGAATCTCTAGATTTATTGGATGAGAAGTGAGAAGAGGCTGATTTGAGGGCAGCAGCATATCGAAGTCGAGTCGCTCGATTATACAATGCCAAGGTCCGACCCTGAACCTTTGAACTGGCGATCTCGTCCTTAAGAGAATTTACCCGGTCCCTTCGAATTTGAAGCCAACTTGGGAAAGGCCGTATGTTATTGAACAAAAGCTCGGAGATGGCACATTCAAATTATCGACCGTTGACGGTCTCACTCTTCCGAGAGCCTGGAACAGTGAAAGTCTTCGTCGCTACTACACATGACAGGCTCTGTTTATTTATTCACTCTACTTTTCATTTGCAATTTGTTTCTGCATTTCGAAATTTGAATTTGTAATAAGGCAACTGATTTTGCTGTATTTTCTTATTTCAGCAATAAAATGCAATCTCTTCGAGCCAGAGCTGTGATTTATTGAATGCGTCATACAACTATCACTATGCACGGAGAGATAAATTCCACCCGACGGTGGAATTTATTCAAATAGGGAGTGACTGTGATACGACCGGTTACTCGCTAAGTGAAACCCGAGCTCGGGGGCAAGTCATCACACTGAAGTCAAAAAAAGATTGATACACGACAATCCTTTAACCAACTCCAGATTCCCAGAGTGTGAACTGGTGTATAAACTTACAAATACGGTCTCGAAGAGGGTGGATCCGTCCACCTAACGACTTCGCTCGTATCTTGAACAAGTTTGAGGAGGATGGATCCGTCCATCTAACGACCTCGCTTGTTAACTCAAGGTGGATGTGAACCGACCATCCACGATCCTAATAGATTCATCGTTCCTGGAGTGCGAACTAAATCCTAAAGCCTGAACAGATGTGACTGACCATCTATCGGCCAACTCCAAGTTCCCAGAGCACGAGCTGGAGTATAAACACCAACTCCGAATTTCAAGAGTGTGAATTGGAGCATAAACACCAACTTCAAATTCCCAGAGTGCGAATTGGAGTACAAACGTTAACTCTAAATCCCCGGAGAGCGAATTGGAACCGACTGTCCGTAAAACGACTCTGAGTCCCCGGAGCGTGGTCAGAGTGCAAATGCAAATCGGGTGTGACTGACCACCCACAAACTAATTTAAGTCCTCAGAGTACGGACGAAATGCTAAGTATCAAGCGGGTGTGACTGACGCCCATAAAATAACTTAAGTCCCTGGAGCGTGGACATATCCTTGAAACCTAAGCATGCATGACCGACCACCGACAAACAGATTCAAATCCCCAGAGTGTGGATGCAATCGTAAATAGATGAGTGAGTGTGACTCGACCAATCGAATTTCCTTGTTTCGGCATCAATTCAACGACGTTAAGCTCGATGTGTTAATGGTGAAATACAATTGCCACCCGATCTTTACAATTCATCCCTGAAACTGGGGGCAGAACTTAAGTGCCAATCACTGACTGAGGCAGTGCAGCATCAGAGTCTGGCTTAACGTTCGGTTATGACTCATAGTTTTGATTTCAAGACTTAACTAATAAACGCAGATCCAATCCAAAGGTCGAAACTTCACAAGCGTACCGGACTGGAGTTCAAATGCTGAAACGCTTAAGCAAATAAACGAAAATTGAGTTGAAGACAAAATTGAATTTCATTTCAACTATTTGTGGAAGAAAATTAAGTACAAGTTTATCCCAAAAAATCCTACTAGTAGGGGCCAAACCTGCATCTATACAGGGCCAACAAAAGCTAAAGAAATTCCTATCTACTCAAAAATGAGCCGAGGAGACATATCTACTCTTTTTTCTTTTTTGGTTTCCTCTTTGGTGTGGACCCGCTGGAGCTATCACTTGGTTTTCTCTTTGAGCCCTTGCCTTTCGGCAGCCTATCTCCAGTCGGGGGCATTATGTCAACTTCCTCCTCCGAACTCAAGTGTATTGGAATGCTTCCTGAAGGCGAAGTCGGAGGGACAGGATCAACAGTAGGAGGCGGGATAGGCACACTTGTCTCAATGATCGTTCCTCCCGGAGATATTATCTGGGGCTGGACCGGTCCTGCCATTCCAACTCCAAAGCCACTGCCCCGCGCGTCTACCTCCATTTCAGCGTTGATTTCAGCTATAATTTCCTCCTCGTGAAGTGTTTGCGCATCACCGGGGACTCCCGCAGTTGGGGCCGAAAAACTTGTCATTGGTACGCTTCCACCCATAACGAACGACAAATCTGCAAAGGGGTCACTATGATGACCGAGAAGTTTCTCCATCATCTTCTCATCAAAAATAAGTGTGCTTCCCTGTGCTCCATCAATTGGTGTCGTGGCCGTTGTGGTGGTCGCTTCTGTTATAATGGCCTCCTGCACATGGTGTGATTCTTGAGTTGCAGGAGGCATGACTGATGTCGCTCCGATCACTGGATAAAAGTAAAGGAAGGACTGTTAGTAATTATTTCAAGTGACGCTCTTGATTTTTGATAAGCATAGAAAATGTTCAGAGTACCTTCCTCAGTTTGGCTCGCGGGTGGCGGAACAGCTTCAGAGACTTGCTCGCAAGCTGGAGACAACTGCGGTTGATCCGAATTATAAGCAGGAATGGGCTAAGGATTAACTACAGGCGTGGATTCAGGCTAAGTCGGCATGAAAGTTTCAGAACTTATATCATGATGCTCGACACCAGAGCCTTCTCCAACTTCCGAATGCTGAGCGCCAAGCTTTTCCTTTTCATACAAGATCATTGCATCGTGGAGAACTTTCCGTTCATCTTCGCTCAACACCCGGTTCTCGAGCTCGAACTCATCGATTGGTTCAGCTTGATGAATAGCCTTTTCATCTCCTACCAATCGGCCCCAAGCATTGAACAGATGTGTTGGACAGTTATCAAGCCAGGCAAGGTTTCTGTGCTTCAAAACATTGGCATTGTAAGTAACGAGAAGATCTTCAATATCTACCTCTAGCCTGGCTTCAGCCATTTTAACTTCATCCTCAACCTTAGCTTCAACCTCTCGGATTTTAAGCGATGTCGCATCCCCTTCACCTCGAAGCACAACAGCTTGTTCACACGCCTCCTAGGCTACTTTATTTGCATCATCCTTTTCCTTGACGATTTCGGAAAATTTGGCCTTAAGCTCATTAAGTTCTTTCAGAGAAACGTCCCTTTCGGTTGTGACGGTGGTTTTTCGGTGGCCCATCTCCTCCACCAAAGTGAAATAAGTTTGTCGCATCCTTTCCATAGACTGAGTTTTCTCATCAGCTTTTTGGGTGGCCTCTATTTCAGATTTCCGAGAGGATTCAACTTCATCATTGAGCACTTGGATAATACTATCTTTTTGAGCGAGGTCAGTTTCTAACTTCTCAATTATTTTCGCTTGCTCAAAAGCCATCGCCGACGCTTTATCTGCGGCTTTCATCCACTCCTTGTATTGGGTATAAATATCATGGATGTAGTCGTGCATCGTTTGTTCAGCTTTAGATGGAATTTTCTTTAAGTGGGGAGGGAAGATAAAGCCGTCGAAGTAAATGTTCGGAAAATCTTTTCTCAATTGGGCAATTTTGATCACTCCTTCCCCCGTAGGCTCGGTAATAGCCTGCTCAGTAACAGTGGGAGCTGTAGCTTCGGTCCTGCGGTGTTGAGACTCAGACCTCGGAGTGTGAGAAGATGGTTTTTGGCGTGGAGGCTCCGGGGGATGTGTGCTGTGAGTAGAAGGTAGTGTAGGGAATCGAGGAGGTGGAGAATGCGATCGGGATCAATTTATATTTTCTCTGTCTCTATCTCTATCCCTCTCATAATGCTCTTGGATGGAATAACTGTGATCGCGATTTCTATCATCCTCCCTCTGGCGGGACTTATAATACAAACTCGATGATTGGCGCGCTGAACGGAGACTTCCAAGCATAGAATCTCGCCTATTCATCGTATCTGCAAAGTAAAAGAAAAATAGAGTTAGTAATCTCTCGAAGTAGACAACTTAAGGCTGGAAACCATGTAGTGCCGTGAAGTGTATATGTGTGTGCTACCCCCGGACCAACCGGTAATGTCGGCCGCACTTGTGGGAAGGGACTTGCTTAAATCTAGAGCACTTTGAAGCACCTCCAATCCGGTGTCGTATTGAAGTGACACATAATCCAGAATCGGAATATCAGCAAGTCCTTCAAAAAGATTCTCTACTTGCAAAGGAGGAGCCTCCGAAATTCTAACACCAGAGGTTGGCAGGGACACTATTACGGATTTCCATCTCGAGGATTTGTGACGCTTGTGTGTAACTGCCTTGCCTTTTCTCCTTCCCTCTGAACCCTGGAAACTGTCAGAAGGTCCGACCATGGGTTCATCGTTCGTAGGTGTGTTTTCTTCATCACCCTCGTCAGCTATTACGACCCTGGGTGCTTTACGCTTCACCCGCTTCGTCGGGACTGCCCTAAGCGCTCCTTCAAGTCTTATACTTTGTTTTCGTTCGATCAGCCCAACGATCCTCAAGTTTCTATCTATTAGCACGGAGTCCAAATCTCTCAGTTCGCCCGGCACTTCCTGAAGAATTCGCACTATTTCTTTGAAGTGAGCACCTTCGAGTCGTGGTATTGCAGCTGTAAAGGAAAAAAGATATTAGTTTCAACGTCAAATTATGACCATCCCATTAACCACTGGAAAAATTGCAGCACTTACGTCTGGCTAACCATCGACTAGCAAACCCTGGAGGGCATCGAACATAGAACCACTCAGTTTTGAAGTAGCTCAATCTGGTCCAGGTACTAGTCACAACTGGGTGTTTCCTAACCGCCTCTAAGAACGTGAAAGAAGGACTATATCCTCGACTCTTAACATTAAAAAGGTATCTGATTTCGATCGGAGTCGGGGGTCGGAAAAGATGCTCCATGAATACAATGAATAAACTGTTCAGCAGCGCGTATCCATTTGGATGTAATTGTGAGGGGGCAATTCCAAAAAAACCAACACTTCTCGAATGTACTGGTTAAATGGGGGAAGTGTTCCAACTGTGCATGAATGCCTATTGAAAGTAGTAAACCCTTCCGGGGGAGCGTGCGGTCTGTCATTCGGTCCTAGTAATAAGACATCGTCCAACGACAGACCGTGCCTTAGGCATATCCGCCCTAACTTATCTTCGAAGACGTTGGATAGCATTGAATCTTGTGGGCTCGCAATAAAGGTTGCTCCCAAAAGCTCATCCGGAGCTGGATCTATTACTTCGGCTGCGATGACCGGGATCTCTATGGTCAAGGAAGACGAGCTTTGAGGCTCCTGCTGTTGCGAACTTGTAGGTTCCATAACTAGTCAACTTAGTAAAAACCATCGTTAGATGATAATAAGCCCGTGTGTTCCCCAGTGTGAAATGCATGGGTGTGTTGTGCAGTGAAGTGCTATGTAATACTTAAGAAATTCTACAAAAATTCGAGGAATGTTAAAATGACAAGACTTCGAAATTCAACTGGAAGTGACTGTCATCGCTGACCGTCACAACCGTGTCATCCAGACTTTGAAGACTGATCTGAGTTAAAGTTTGTTAAAATTTTGTTAAGTTACAGTTCCATCGACGAGCTTCAAAGGATAGTCAAATATGCAGTTTAATGGTCGAGTCCAGTTATGCAAAGCTAAAGCTCGTTGGAATCAAGTGTTCGAATATGCATAAGGTAGCTGACTTCGTATCCATCAAGGGTTGAATGAGATCGTTCTCCCGAAGCCTAAGTTCGTATCGATCAAAAGCTTGGACCAATGACTTGTTCGCATCGATACGTTCGTATCGATACATCATTCGTATCGATCGATCGATGCATATCGGTTGGCTCGTATCAATCCCCGGTTTTCAATTTCGTATCCTTCGGTCTTCATCGATACACACCGCCTCACTTCCCAGATCGATATGAAGGAACTTCAACCATCTCCTATCGATACGAATTCGATGCAAGAGATTGAAAGTCGGTAACTTCCACATCTCACCGGTTGCCCTTCTTCTTCCCCAAGCTGCCAAGATGCCATTGGAGTACCTCCTTGACCTCACTCCGGCTCCATTCCGACATCGACAACGTCGGAACCGGCCGATACCCTGGACGAAATGGCATCAAGACTCGAGTCTCGTCATTTTCTAGGAGGTGTTAATCGATCGTTTACCTAGTTTAGAGAGATTGGTTTAAGGATTAAAAACGGGTTGTTTTGGGGACGAAGGCTTTTACAGTTCTATCTCTTTTTTCGAATCGATGCGAAGTGGAAAGTGTAAGCAAAGGAAAGTGAAAATTTTGTCTAAGTACAGAGGGTATTTATATGCATCCATTATCAAGAGAAAGGCGTTTCGTATCCTAGTGTCAAAAAACCGATAGAAGCGATAAGAATACTATCGATACGAAGAACGACCTTTGTGTCCGTCAACTCAAAGCAATCCAGAGCCTAGCACTTCGTGTCCGCCAGCCATCTATTTCGTATCCATCAATTTGAAATCCATCGATGCAAAAGTCACAACAAAACCAAGTTTGGACCACTCCACACCATCGACACAAAGGAGCTTATTCGTATCCATCGATCCAGAACGATCCGAAGTGCAGCTGTTCGTATACATCCACTCGAAGACCACGATAATTCACACCCATCGATGCGAAATGTTCTAAAAGGCTAATGAGCTCGTATCGCTCACCATCGATACGAAAGTAAATTTTCAACTCCTCAAATCGATCCAGGAGAGGATCGATGCAAAAAAAACTCCAAAACAACCGTCAAGCGTTGTTACGACTCGAATTTCATATCGATTCAGGAGAGGACCGATGCAGAATTCAATACAAGAAAACTAACAACGACTCGTGAATGTACGAACGTTAACGAGAGTCAGTTTGGCATACATTTTATACGCAACGAATTAATATTCAATTTTCAAAGTTCATAGGATTTGAATGCTCACCTGGTGATGATTACAACAACAAACAACAGATCACTATCATACAACACTCAGTTACAACAGTACATGGTACAACAATTGGCAGTCAACAGTTCATGATTTATGTTTACATGGATTAATCATAGGTCACAGCTTTCGACGAAAAGACGACAACCATTCAGACAAGTCAGATAAAAATATTCAGGATGAAGAGTGTAACTTTTCAAAGCACATCATGTTTTCACAAGACGTACTTTAGGGGGCAAATGTTCTCCCGCCTTTTGGCAAGGCCGTGACACCAAGAACTTAACTGGAAACCGAGGATAGTCCGTCCCGAAGATCGGTTATACGCAGGCTCACTATGGATGTCAATAAATTTTGTCCCATTTAGGATCAAGATACAATTGACAAGGCACGACGTGCGAAGCTATGAAAGATAACGTTCCAAATTTCAAGTCAATCGGAGTTCGTATGCTCAAGATATGATCGATGCAAACCAAGGAAATCAACTTACACACATCCATCATTTCGCATCCATCTGTTTGTATCCATCATTTCGCATCCATCTGTTCGTATCCATCATGTACACTCAACTTTGTGTCCACTTGGCTTGGTTCTACTTCGTATCCATCAAATTGGCTCGACTTCGTATCCATCAATTGGAGTCAATTCGTATCGATTCCAATTGCACAACTCATATCGATCGATCAATGATCGATACGATGAAACATCGAACGAATGATACGAAATGGCCCCCAGCCATCGATACGAAGTGAGATGCAATCGATCGATACGAACAGAGCAAAGACAATCGATACGAATAGAACAGTTGCGATTGATACCAACAAGGCTCAACTGGATCGATACGAACAAGATACATCAATATGAGAGACTCGATCACTCGGCACGAAAAGTGGATCGATCCGAGGAGTTAGCACCATGTCAACATGCAGGCACGTGCTCGGATCGATATGAACAGAACGATGCGAAGCCGATCGATGCGAATTCAGCAGCCTTTTATAAATTCAAACTTGCATCGATCATAACTCAAAATCTAAAAGTCCAAATGCCACCAAATTTTCATAGGAGCTTGCGTACATCTTCAACAACGTTCACGATCGATCCCAACTCAATTGGATGAAATATTGATTGATATGAAGCTCATTCGTATCTATCACAGATCGAGTGCAAACGACATGGGATCGATCGCATGGGCCCACCCATGTGCAAGAAGAGGTCTTCCAAGATCTGAGCGAGATATTTGCAACCAACGCCTATAAATAGCAGCCCAAGACCTACAATGTTAAAGAGAATAATTTACTAAGTGTATTACAACGTTCGCCTAGGCAAACATCTGATCGTCACTTAGAAGATTATTTCGATCATCACAAAACAATCAAGACTTGCTCCCTATAACAATCCAAAGATAACACTTCTTACTTACACTTTTATCCCCAAAAATTAATACTTAAACCAAATTGGTTTCAAAAATTATTATTATTTTCCCAAAACCTTAAAATCATTTTTCCAAAAGCACCGAGATTTAGGTTCTCAAGTTTTCAACCCAAATTCTTCCAACTTATATGACACATTTTATAAACCCGTTTTATAAATCACTTCTATTAAACCATTTTAAATATTTATTCTAAAATATTATAAATTTTAAATCAAATTCTACCCCAACATTAACATCTAACGCCCTATAGTCAAGCTGTGAAACTTAATTCACAAGGTGTTCGTTTCACTTTTTTTTCCCAATCCTTATCTACCCAACCCATACCATAAAAAGGGAACATACTAACAATAGTCAATGCTTGACTAAACGAGCATGACTAAACAAACCCTAAATGATAATAATAATAATAATCACATATTATTATCTCTTAACACCCAACCAACTATACTATACTATTTTTGAAAATCATTCTTTTTTGTATATAAAATACATTCTAGATAAATTTATTTCATTTATCCAATTTCAAAACAATACTATGTCAATTGAACTTGTTCCAGTATTTAGGAAATCTCTATCGATAACGTTGGCCAGACACATCGACCAGAATTCTTAAGCCACTCATAGCTCAAACAAAACAATATAAAACATTTTTTTATATCACTAACAAATATGCACTCTCATATATATACAAACACACACACACTCAAACTCATCCAAGGGTCTCACTTACCCTACCTTTGATGAGTCAAATCCCAACAAAGCTAAGGTTCTCACTTAACCATCAGCTCTGATACCAAATGCAACGAACCGGATTTTCGACCCTCGAAAATCAACACTAATATGTCCATTATATCATATGCTGAACATTCAAGTGCCAGAAATACTGATTTGTTAGGGTGAAAGAAGAAGGTAGATGATAGAAGAAAACTAAACAACATGGAATCTCATAGCACAGCGAATAATATATAATAAACAATGATCTTTAAAAAAAGGAAACATCTTTATTCATATATACAACATCAGAGTACACTGGACTTATCCTAAATTTGGACAGTTATAGAAACATGTCCTTATATTGACAAACATACAGACTCTATAATACAGTGGAAGAAAAATATATGTGAATACGTCTTGACCATCCAGCTCCTCTCCAACTCCAAAGTACCCAGCTAAACCTGGGAAAACATGCTCGGTCTGACCTGAGCATTACATGGAGTAACACCCAGGTTAGTCGGGTAACTAGCATGAGTAAAACTCGATAACTAGTAACAACCAAACTGATCTACATTTGAAAACTTTTCAAACAAAGGGTATCCCGTAAGATCACACTGCACATAAAAACAAATGGGTTTTTACCTTACGATAACCAAAACATTTTATATCAAAAATCCACTGATATTAACATAGTGTCTAGGTTTAAAGTAAATAGACAAAATAGCTAAAATACTTGCATCTCACATTCCAACATACTAGGTTCTACAATCGAAAACATAAGGCATGTATTGGAGATTAGATCCCAACAATGGCAAGATAAGGGACTACCTTCCGATGATACACCTCTAGAAAATGCACTAATGCTAAAATAGAGTCGGATGCCCCTTTAACATTGCAGACCAGATTACCTCACCCCCCTGACACTGAGGCCTTATACTACTATGTTGTTTGCGCGCAAACCAACTCTGAAAGGGACATCTTGAATGGGGTGACCGCTTCAAATGGTAGCTAACCACATAGCTTTGTTGCATGCCCTGTTTTTGTCATTCCTCCCGGTTGTAAGGCTTGAGGCTACGCTTTACCTTTCTGAATAGCAATCCATCTTGGAATGCTAACACTGCCCTCCAGGTGCCAATGCAATTCCCGCATTCATCTATACAAGTTCGTTTTGGTTCTGAACAAAACCGAAGGAACTAACTCTACTACATCCATTTTGGAATCACCCTCAGAATTGGTAGCAGTACCCTTGCACGTCAAAGAGCACCATCTTCAATCATCATCAAGATGTCTTCCACTCAAAGGTACATGTCGATTCGGAGTGGTTTTCAGATATATAAATCCAGCCCTGGTTTCTCCGTACCAACAACCGATAATTTCCGGTTGATTCATTCCTGGTTCTTTTGGAAGTAAGTATTCGAGTCTTCATTAGGGAACTCAAATTTACGTTCATGCTTCCTAAGTCAAATTGAGTCAAACTTGGTAGTCAGTTACTTAACTATTAAATAAACAACAAACATCCAATCATGGTTTAATCACCATATGGGATCCACTAAGCCTTTATTAATTCTCTTTGATTAAAAAACACTTTATAAAACTTGATCAAAAGATCTCTTCAAAACACTATTTCTAAACCCCTTACATTTCCTTTATACTTGGAAAAACATTTATACACTTATCTAACCGTATAAGTATATTACCAAAACATTTTCCTTTTCATGCCTTGAAAACAAAATTATATACTTATCTTATCAGTATAAGTATATTTACAAACTTTTCAAAGTTTTCTTCTTTCCAAATCCTATATTAAATAACCAAACATTTCCTCCAAATAAAACATCCTGCTTACGCTTTATCAAAAATTCCCTTTTTAAAAGCTTATCTCATATTTAAATTAACTTATAACTTTTAAAATAAAGTAATAACCCACTTTTATAAACTCTTAAGTTAATTTATAAACCTCTTCCCAAATCCCTGAAATGATTTATAAACCTTTTTCCTATTTTAAAACTCTTTTTCTATACTCCTTTATAAAATATCCTTTATAAATATCGTTTACAAACATCATTTGTGAAACTTAATAACCCTTTTCGTTAGTAAAAACCTCTTTCTATAAACAAGTTAACATTTATAAATACCTTTATAAGAATTATATAACTTGAAAAACCATTTATAAACCCTTAGCATCAAATTGATTAAAGAATTAAAGTAAATTCAAAACCATACTTTATAAATTCCAAATGAGGCTTGGTAGTCCCAATGGTATTGAATTAAGTTACCATTTTATTTCAGTTTAATTCCAAGGCACTTATCAATTATTTACATAGGCCAACATATATGTCAATCCAATCAATTATTAAATCAGGGAATAATATGTCAATACAACTGAACTAGCATATACATGTCTAAACAATTTAATAGCAGAATGGTGATTTGTCCTGCTAAATAGATGTCCAAAACAATCTAATCAACTAATTTAATAGCAAAACAGGGATTTATTCTGCTAAGCACATGTTCAAACAATCCAAACAATTACCCTATAGCAGAATGGTGTTTTATTCTACTAATGAACGTCCATGCAACACAAACAATCACATTCTAACTTATTCGCAGTTGCTTGTCTATTTGATATCATGGACAAGAGATCTTTTGATTAAAATCAAACCACTTAGAAAGAACCCAACTTAAAACACAACCGATAAAGTTTAAAATAACTTTTAATAATTAAATCATAATTTAACATAAATTAAAGCTTAATTAAATCTTAAATAATCAAAATAAAATCATAATTAAGTCTTCATTAATTAGAAGTAAATTAATAACTAAACTTTAAACAAATAAACATTTACTTAAAATTAATCCTTAATTAAGTAATAATTAAGTAAATAATTAATCTTTAATTAAATAATAATTAATTAAAAAATTCAACTTTAATTAAATAATAATTAAAATAATTAAACTTGATTACATAAAATAATTACCTTTATTGACTTAATTAATAATTAATTAAGCTTCTTAATAACTTACTTAATTATCACTAATTAGTCACTAATTACTTAACCTAATTATTGATTAATTAATAAATAATTATCCTTAATTAATAAATTAATTAACTATTAAATACTTAACAAAGTTATAATTAACTTATGTGTTGCTAATTACGTTTGAAAATAGGTTTTCAGATCATTTTAAAAAGAAACTTTAAAGTTAGAAATCAAACTATTTCGAACTGCATCCATAACGACTATCGCTATAGACGCAATAACTTAAAATTACTTCTCTAAGTTACCATCTAAAATTTTAACCTTACTTTGGATTACTTTTTAATACATAAAAGAAAAGGTTTTTTTTAAAACCTTAACTTGGGTAAGAATTTAAACAAAACATTTACTAACTCAAAACTAGTCAACGATTATATTTTCAAAATGGATCTCA
Organism: Allium fistulosum; assembly: GCA_030737815.1. Lineage (NCBI taxonomy): Eukaryota > Viridiplantae > Streptophyta > Magnoliopsida > Asparagales > Amaryllidaceae > Allium > Allium fistulosum. Next base: position 1,268,861,122 of record CM060905.1, on the reverse strand, counting down.
AGTCCCTTAACAACTCAAGTTCCAATCTTCCATACCATTCAACCATAATCTGAGCATAGATGAAAGATACCAAATCACATCATCATCATATTGTAGTAAAATCACCACATTCATATACAAACACATCACCTAACCATCAATCTCAAATCAAATGCTAAACTACAAGTTAACCCATACACAAATAATCCAAGCCATAACATGATCCAAACACAACATCATATTTATATATATAACCATCTAACCAACAAATATATAAAGGTAAGATCTTTCCCAAAAAGTTAAGAATTTACTCACCGAAAGTTATCCAAATTCTCGCTAAATTAGAGTATGACATAGCACTTCCATTACTAAGCAAAAAGATGGAGTCTTGAACCCTAAATGCACTAGGTAGGCTCGGCTTTGAAGGGAAGAGGAAGCAAGACTTGTTTTGATAAGGTGGAGCGAATTCGGATAAACATCGAAATCCCAATAATAAACCCGAAAATAGGTCATTTTGCAGCTGATTTTTGGGCTACCTACTCATGGAATTTCAGAAAGCACTCAAAGAGAAAGTTATTGAACTTTCTTTTCTCTATCATTTCAAAAAACGAATTACCAATTTTCGATTTGCTAAGATGGACCATTTTTGGAATTTAAATTCTGAGCTCAAAAATTGCTGTGTAAAGAATTTGTGTTTTGACATAGCTATGATAGAAATTTGAAAAGGTGGAACACAAGAATATTGTAGCTATTAAAATTTCACACGGTTTCAAAAAAATAAAAACTCCATTTGAGTTAGAAACAAGGAAGAAAAGGTTGGTGGAAAGAGGAGGAGAAATGGAGAAATATATGGGCTATTTATAAGCAAGATTTCACCTCATCATTTTGTCAAGTGACATCACCTCCTTTATATATAAATATATATATAATTATGTTTAGTCACATCACTCTTTTATATATATATATAATTATGTTTGGTCACATCACTTTCTTTATATATATAATTATTATGTTTAGTCGCATCACTTTCTTTATATATATAATTATGTTTAGTCACATTGCTTTCTTTATATATATATAATTATTATGTTTAGTCACATCACTTTCTTTATATATATATATATATATAAGTTAAATTAATAATTAACTAAGTGTTTGCACCAAAAATGGTCACAAACCCCAAGTATTGTAAAAGCACCAGTGTATGAATACAGATCAGCAATATTCAGACACAAATCACAGATCTAAGCTAGCAATAAACAGCAATCCAGAAATAATGAACAGTGACGCACAATTTATAGTGGTTCGGCTATCTCCGGCCTACGTCCACTTCAAGATTTTTATCTTTTATTGATGTTCTTTGCTGGTTACAAATAAGTGCAGCAGATACAATGAATAAATTCGAGTATAACAGCAATGGAAAGAAGTAGAATTGAATCCGGCAGAGTCTGGACGTTGAATGGCCAAAAAGATCCCCTTTCTGCAGGCTTCAGGGGGCTATTTATAGGCGTAGGAGGCTGAGATCGCGCTCAAACTTCGGGAGACTTCTTCTGGCACGTGAGGGAGCCCACGCGACCGACCCCACCAAGTTTCGACTCGATCTGTGATCGATACGAATCCATTTCGTATCCATCAAAAAATGATCCAATCGAGCTGAAACTTGGCAGGGACATTCTTTACCTCGCACGCAAGCTACTGTGAAAATTTCATTGCATTTGGATCAACAGTTCGTGAGATATGATCGATTCAATATTGTGTTTTCGTGTGCACTGTCGCGTTCGAATCCATGTTTTGCATTCGTCTCTTCGTATCGATCAGAAGCACGTGCGCAAGGGATAACGTGGCACGAGTTTCCCGTATCGATCCACTTCCAGTGGCGCATTGACCGATTTGTATCCATGAATTTCGCCTTGTTTGTATCGAGTACTGTTATCTATTTTGAATCAGTCCTTCGCGTATCTCGTTTCAGCTTTCAACGTCTAGTTCGAATTGTTCATCGATTCGAACTAAGCATCGATCAATCGATACGAAATTCAAGGATACGAAGGCTTGACCATTCTGATCGGTACGAAGTCAATGGATACGAACCAAGGTGCGGTGATGGATACGAGCAGATGAACTCAAGCTTCATGACCACGAACTGACTCGTGCCTGATCGATTCGAAGACGATCGATTCGAAGTTCCCAAGCCCCGATGGATTCAAAATTGATGATACTCCTCCGATGGATACGAATCTGATCGATTCGAATAGGTCGTCTCTGATGGATACGAACATCACATTTTATCTAACTTGTATCGATCATATCTCGTTCATACGAACTCCGATTTACCTGAAAATTGGAACGTTGGCTTTCATGGCTTTGCTTGTCATGTCTTGTCAATTACGGCCCGATCTGGACTTGGGCAAAATTCATCGATATCCATGGTTATCCTGCAATGCATAGCTAAATATTCATGACTAGTTATTATCGGTTTTTAGTCAGTTTTGGGTATCTCAGCTTTGCCAAAAAGTGGGATAACACTTTGCCCCCCAAAACATGCCTTTTGGTAAAAGGTGTGTTTTGATCAGTTTCAAGTCGAATGTAGTAAGCTCAGGTTTTATTCGAATCTTATGATATTTTCAATCGAGTTCATGGCTATTCGAAGCCGAATCGTTATCAATTTCTGCCAGTGGAAGTTAAGAATGAAATTCTACAGTCTCTCCGGACTGTTGATGATCGCTCCGGACCCTTGCAAAGCCCATTCCAGACTTAGCGGTCGAATAGAAAGATCCTATTGCACTCCGGCGTTGCTTTCTATCCCTTGCACTTTGGCCCCAGTTAGGGCGTGAAGCGATGTCTTGGCCGTTCTAGACCGATCGTAGCCTCTCCGGGCTCCTGCTGGATCCCATCCTGTCACTCTCCGATGAAGGGGAAACAACGTTAAGTGGGTCGGTCCTGTCGCTCTCCGGCAAAGCGACCCACTTCTTGCACTCCGGTTCAGTGTATCTGAACATTAAGCGATGTCATGGCCTAAATCGTGGGCCGATCATAGCCTATCCGGGCTCTTATCGAATCCCGATCCAATCACTCTCCGGTGAATAGGAAACGATGCTTAAGTGAGTCGATCATGTCGCTCTCTGGCGAAGCAACTCACTTCTTGCACTCCGGACCCCGCCTCTCCGGGTAGGATCATAAAGCGATCATCTTTATATTGATATTTAATGTTTATCCTTTAACTCTCCGGTCAAAGGTTTATTTCAAGAAATTCAAGTTTATTTATTAAATTCAGGTCCTAGATGTTCAATCTCAAACATCAGGAAAAACTAAACATTGCCTCTCCGGGCAGATCGGTCTATCTCCATCTCAGAGCGTGCCTAGGGATCTCTCCGGTTCCCGTACATGAGTAAATGGAGTAGCCGTTTATTCTAAAAGCAAATCTAACGGAATTATTTGACCGAAGTCCAAATCCTGAACTTGGCCCTTGCCATCTTAATCAGTTGATGACGAGTCATGATCCCGATCCAGGATCGTTTCTGTTAGGTGGAGGCGGTAGTTGCTCAGGCCTTACCGCCGCTGCCCGTTCTCTGACATACTGTGGCAATCTACCACCCCTGGCATGTTTTTCCACCTCATCCTTTAGGTGGCGGCATTCGTCGGTTGTGTGCCCATCCAGCTCATGGAATAGGCAATATTTTCCGGTTCTACGCTCCCGCTCTGTGGGATCTCTCCTGGGTGGTTTTCGATAGGGGAGTTGCCCCCGAGTTTCAGTGTAAATCCTTTCTAGGCTTGCCGTTAAATCTGTGTATTGCCTGAATCTAGGCTCTCGGAATTTCTTCCGTTTATCAGGACCATCATGTGCGTCATCCTGCTTTCTTTTTCCTTTGTCTACCCTGGGTTGTTCCCTGGCGGTTCCTTCGCCTTGTGCAGCATTTACTTGTTGCCTCTCGGCTCGTGATTCTTCTAGTCGAATGAATTTATCAGCTTCATGGTAAAACTATCCAAGATCTTGTGGTGGATCTCTTGTCAATGAATCTTTGAATTCGGTGCCTTCTCCAACCCCTGCCACCGCCGCCATCAAAATCATCGATGGATCTGGGCGATCTACTGAAGCCACCGTTGCATTGAATCGCAGCAGGAAACCTTTTATGGACTCTCCGGTCCTTTGCTTTATCGAAGCTAAAGTCATCACACTCTTGGGTCTTGTCACATGGACCCTAAATTGTTCCATGAAGCAGTCTACAAGCTTGCCCCATGTCCTGATCGATCCAGTTTTTAATTGCCTGAACCAAAGTGCAGCCAAGTCTGACAAAAATAAAGGGAAACATCGTGCCATCACTTCCTCGGATGCTCCCAATACTTCCATGTGTCTAATGTATCTGGTAATGTGCATGGTCGGATCCGACTTCCCGTCATACGGATTCAGCGTTGGTAGTTTGAACTTTGGAGGGTTCCTTGCATTCCTGATATTCGGAGTGAACGGACTCCGACTGACTTCTTCCAACCCTCCGCTAGACAATCCTCCTCTCATGAGTTGTCGCACTAATCCAGCCATCTTTTCATCTCCATCCTGGGGTTGCCCTCTTGGTCTTGAAGGGTATTCTGGTACGTACTCTTCGTGTGGCCCGTTAGCATCAGCATTGGCCCAGTTTGCTGAGCTCCATCTGTAGGCCTTCCAGCATCGGATCCTGAGGGTCTGCCCCCAAGTCCTTGTTGATTGTCTTCTGGATCTGCATTCTGACCTTCATTGGGTTCCGCAATCCTAGCTCCTTGTTCCACATTCATAGCCGCTGTAGCTGGTCCTAGGCTCTGCACCCCTGTAGCTCTCATCTGTTCAAAGAAATTCTGCAGCATCTCTTGTTGGCTCTTCATTATTCTTTCGTGCATCAGATTGGTCATGGTCTCCATTTCGTCTCTGGTGATGTAGATCGAAGCTGGTTCTTCTCCAGCACCAGAGGATGCCTCTTGACTTCCTCCTTGTTGGCTTCTCTCAGCTCTTTGTCTCGTTTGTCGAGTCATTGTCTCCCAAATCTTCAAGCTTTCAAATCTGAACTTCAAATCTTGCGTAGCGGATGCTAGTCCTTCTCAGTGAAAGCACCAAAGTGTTTGCACCAAAAATGGTCACAAACCCCAAGTATTGTGAAAGCACCAGTGTATGAATACAGATCAGCAATATTCAGACACAAATCACAGATCTAAGCTAGCAATAAACAGAAATCCAGAAATAATGAACAGTGACGCACAATTTATACTGGTTCGGCTATCTCCGGCCTACGTCCACTTTAAGATTTTTATCTTTTATTGATGTTCTTTGCTGGTTACAAATAAGTGCAGCAGATACAATGAATAAATTCGAGTATAACAATAATGGAAAGAAGTAGAATTGAATCCGGCAGAGTCTGGACGTTGAATGGCCAAAAAGATCCCCTTTCTGCAGGCTTCAGGGGGCTATTTATAGGCATAGGAGGCTGAGATCGCGCTCAAACTTTGGGAGACTTCTTCTGGCACGTGAGGGAACCCACGCGACCAACCCCACCAAGTTTCGACTCGATCTGTGATCGATAGGAATCCATTTCGTATCCATCAAAAAATGATCCAATCGAGCTGAAACTTGGCAGGGACATTCTTTACCTCGCACGCAAGCTACTGTGAAAATTTCATTGCATTTGGATCAACAGTTCGTGAGATATGATCGATTCAATATTGTGTTTTCGTGTGCACTGTCGCGTTCGAATCCATGTTTTGCATTCGTTTCTTCGTATCGATCAGAAGCACGTGCGCAAGGGATAACGTGGCACGAGTTTCCCGTATCGATCCACTTCCAGTGGCGCATTGACCGATTCGTATCCATGAATTTCGCCTTGTTTGTATCGAGTACTGTTATCTATTTTGAATCAGTCCTTCGCGTATCTCGTTTCAGCTTTCAACGTATAGTTCGAATTGTTCATCGATTCGAACTAAGCATCGATCAATCGATACGAAATTCAAGGATACGAAGGCTTGACCATTCTGATCGGTACGAAGTCAATGGATACGAACCAAGGTGCGATGATGGATACGAGCAGATGGACTCGAGCTTCATGACCGCGAACTGACTCGTGCCTGATCGATTCGAAGACGATCGATTCGAAGTTCCCAAGCCCCGATGGATTCAAACTTGACGATACTCCTCCGATGGATACGAATCTGATCGATTCGAACAGGTCGTCTCTGATGGATACGAACATCACATTTTATCTAACTTGTATCGATCATATCTCGTTCATACGAACTCCGATTTACCTGAAAATTGGAACGTTGGCTTTCATGGCTTTGCTTGTCATGTCTTGTCAATTACGGCCCGATCTGGACTCAGGCAAAATTCATCGATATCCATGGTTATCCTGCAATGCATAGCTGAATATTCATGACTAGTTATTATCGGTTTTTAGTCAGTTTTGGGTATCTCAGCTTTGCCAAAAAGTGGGATAACACTAAGATGTGACAAGAGATAATTATGGTTAATGATTACAAATCTAAGATGTGACAAGAGAGGAATATATATATATATATAAGATTATTATTTTTAAAACTATATCTTGTCACATCACTTACTAATCCAAATTAACATAAGATAATTTATTTCTAAGTGTATTATTATTTAGTTGTAACGACCCATAAATTTTAACGGTTTTTATAACGTAATTAACTGAAAATTTTGCTTGAAATTATATAACTAAATTTAACAATGAAAATTTGATACTTGGAATACGTCTATTTAAACATAGCAAATGGTAAATTTTTATTGGAAAATATGAAAGCAAATTATGTTGTGTAATTTTCAATTTCAATATTAAATCAGTTAATTTGATGAAAACAAAATATTTTTGAAATCTGAATATTTTTATACAATAAAAATGTAAACTATTTTCTGAGTGAGACGTCATATTCCGTTTCGCCAAATTTGGACTTCTCTGACCCCGTTTATCTTATTTTCGACGAATGTGCAACAGTTTGGCAGCGAAATATCGACTTTTGATAGGATGTTCGTATCGCTGATATCTGTGTACCATTCCGCTCGTCTCGTCGTGTTGATCTCCGTAGTATATTCATTCGTGCATTTCGGCGTCCGGTACACGGCAAAATCGACAAAATGATTTGCCGTATCGGTTCCATACTTGGCTTTTGGATTTCCCTGTCCTTTCATTTCTACTGTGTAAACGAATAGCCATCACCAATTAATATTTTGAGCTTTTGACTTTTGTTATTCCATAACCATTGCCATTCCCACTTATTCAATATTGTGGTTCGTACACGTTCTCTTTTCTCTACTCTATTATTGTTCGTTTTGAAAAAAAATGGGAGAAAGAAATATATATATATATATATAACAAGTTCGTATGTTGTAAATTTATGTAACCTGCTTCGTGTTCCTGCTTGGCTCTCTCCGAGCTACATCTCCTTTTGCTTTGTGAAAAAAAAACTTCATAAAAGTATATATATATTATTATTATTATTTTTTTTGGCTGCTTTCATTTCTCGAGTCATACCTGAGTTTCCACCTTCCTGCACCATGCTTCCACCTCGCCTCACAGCCACCGCATCAGGTCACTCCATCCAGCATCACGACCTCCGAGGCAACCACCCACTCTCCCCTCCAAGCCTCTCAAGAACTCGAACTCCTCTTCCACCTTATATTGCCGAGAGCCACCACCGACAAAACCTCCCATCCCCTCACGTCAAAATCAACAGCCCATCGTCTTGCCTCCGCCCCACCATCAGATCTGCACGCACAACCACTCGCCATCCACCCTTTTTCCACCTCTACCCGTGCTCTCTTACTCCCCTCTATTTGCCGCCTGTAGCCAAGCCTATCAACCCTGTAATAGCCAACCTAATCCCCTAGGCCTCGTCTCCACTCGCTCCGCGACCAGCCACCACCTAAGCACACTTGGTCAACCTCCTACCCACCAGCGACCCGCTCCACCACTCAACCTCTCCTCCACCCACGTCTTGCCCCAATGCTGCCACAAAAGAACAGCCATCTCCTTCCTCTACCTTGCGTACATCACTCACCGCATGCATATTCTGCTTACAGTCTCATTTAGAAATATATTTGTTTTGCATATTTTGCTTACAGTCTGATTTAGAAATATATTTGTTTTGCATATATTTTGTTACAGTTTGATTTAGAAATATATTTGTTTTGCATATATTTTGTTACAGTTTGATTTAGATATATATTTGTTTTGCATATATTTTGTTACAGTTTGATTTAGATATATATTTGTTTTGCATATATTTTGTTACAGTTTGATTTAGATATTTGTTTTGCATATATTTTATTACAGTTTGATTTCGATATATATTTGTTTTTTATATTATTTTTTATAGTCTGATCTATACATATTTGTTTATAAATATAATCTACATATAACTATTTATAGTACGATTTATATATATATTCGTTTATAAATCTAATCTGCATAAGTTCATAGTCTACATATATTTGTTTATAGGCTACACATATATTGATAAATGGAGATTTTATTTTTAAATGTGAAGTAAATTTTAGATTTTTAAAATTATATAGTTGATCTTCATCAAATCCAGTTCATCGTGCTTGGCGTTTGTCTCGCCAATGGCTAAAAATTGGTAGCAACAGCTTTCGCTTTCTTTCGTGTCCGTGTCTGTGTCTGTGTCCGTGTCCGTGTAGGCATCGCATTCATTTCCTGTTGTTTCTCTAGCCTCGAAAGGTGAGCGATCACTCACGGTTAACATTCTTATATTTAGTAAATTTAATTCACATTGAAATGACAATTGAAATATGCTGTTAAATTTGAATTGTTACATTATTTAATTATTAAATATTATATGACATTATTTGAAATTGTTCATCTATGACATATGGCACCATGACCTGTTAATTGTATATTTAAATTGTTAACTGTGATATATCCTCATCATTGATATGTTGTTTTATTTTATTATTCTCACTCTGCAAGTTCCCTGTTAATTTAGAATTCCCTATGGGTTGAAATGATACATACCCGAACGATATTATATATTAAGGAAAAATCGTTATGGGTTGAAATGATAAACCCAAGCGATTTTTATTGATTTTGAAATTTTGGGATTGCGGGTTGAAATTATATATACCCATAGATATTTAAATTGCGGATTGAAATGACACATATCTGTATCACTTGACCATAGGATAGAAAATTATATACGGACACCGTTAGTCTATATTTTGAAAATGAATTTAAAGTTTTGAAAGGAAATATATGGGTTTTATAAATATTGATTTTAAAATATAATATATAAATGTTATTTTATATATGTGTAAATTTAGATTTTTTTTAAATTATATGTTTTTAGAAATTTTAATTTATAAGTTAGTTTTGAAAAATATAAATTTTAATATTTTACTTATAATTTTTTATTTTAAAAATATATAAAAAAAGATTTAATACAAAATACATTTAATAATAAGATTTAGTTTAATAAAATTTAATTTAGTTGGTTTATAATATTTTTATTTATTTAAATTTATATTAATATTTTAAAAATAGATTTTTATAACTTTAATAATAAAGGTGGGGGAGATAAATTAATGTTGACATGGAATTTAAATTGGTTAATAATTGAATTTAAATAAGAATTGATTTGAACTTATTGATTTTGAGAGTTGAAGATATAATTTATAACTTGATTTGATAAAAAGTATTAAATTAATATTCTCAATTTTAAATAAAACTGAGACTGAATATTTAATATTGATATAAATTTATAAATTGAGATTTTATTTAATTATTATTAAAATGATTAAGTGAATATTTTCGAATTTGAATAAAATTAAAGTTAAATGTTGAATATAAATGAAACTTATATTGAAAATGTTTGAATACTTAACTTTGAATCTTATTGGACTTGAAATGATAGTTCAAACCTAGATTTGAAATTGATAAAAATTAAAATGGTTTATTGAGAATTTGAACTGAATCTTTAACCTTTTAAATTGAAAAGTTGAACTAGGATTGATAAAATTGAATTTTGGAATTTAAGTTGATTTGAATCGATTTGTGAAATTGGAGGAAACTAGTTTTATTATATAAAGTATTTTTAATATATATATTATTTTAATCTATGAACTATTTTAATATATAAATTATTTTAATATATAAACTATTTTAATTTATAACTATTTTAATATATATACTATTTTCAATATCTAAACTGTTTAAGTTGGGACAGTTATGATTACGGAAGTGTTATGATTTCAAAAGTGCTATGATTTCAAAAGTGCTATGATTTCAAAATTGTTATGATTTCGAAAGTGTTATAATTTTTAAAAGTGTTACGATTCTGGAAATGAATATTATTTAAAGTGAATAATGATATCGAATTGATATGGTTTTGAAATGAATATGATATTTTGATATGAAGTATGAACTATTTGAAATTAAATGACCACGGTGTAAAATAAGCGTTTGGTTGTTAAAGAGTCCGGGATCGGATATTGTCATACTCTCTGCCAATACCGAAAACCACTTTAACAACTGTGTACGTGGAGGAGATTCCAAAACGAAGTAGGATGGTTTGGCGACGATTCTGTATGAGGTATTTACATAGCCCTGACTCTCGTGAGTCAGCTTAGATGTGACTAAAACAGGAGCCATGCCGGGCCAAGTGAGGTCATTCCTCCGATCGGAAACATTTCTTCGATACCATTATATTACTTTGTGATTTGATTTGGGTGCACCTTTGATTTGGGAGTGTGTCTCGAGGTGGGCGGTAGTAGCTGCTATGCGTTACCACTAGTCCGGATCCGCAAACTGTATATCTACCCTGGCATTGCCTCGCGTGTCATGTTCACATGCCCTATCGCGCCTTCTATGAGTTTAGTTGGTACCGTACCTATGGAGTGCCCTCTGATAGCCCTCCAGTTTACGGAGGAATTACGGTACTGTATAGACTACGGGAATATATAAAAATGTGTTAAGGGGGATATGGATAACGCCTTAACGCTATTTTAATAGTTTACTTTACTATAGACATTATTATATATGTAGCGTATTGTACTATGTATGTAGATAGTTTAACGGATCCTTAAAGGATGGGAATCCCGAACATCCTTTAAGTTATTTTATATTTCAGTTGACATTTCACTTGAGTTGAATTTACTGATATAAGAATGTTCATCCTGACTCGAGTGTTTTGTGTTTTGCTTTATGCTCGGGTCAGACTGAGTGTCACAGCATTTGCGACTCACTTTGAAGATTGGTGCTTCGCTTGGAGATCCATCTATATCTATCTAGCATTCAGTCATTTCAGTTTATTCCAGTCATTTATGTTCAAACTTGTCAGTTGCTTATGTATTAGAGATTCATTTGTATTGAGATTCTATTGTATTCTGTTTCAGACTCTGATGTTTTATAGTAGCTTCATGAACTACTATTTATCTATTCCGCTGCTTATTGTTCTATTACTCTGTGTCTATGATTCTGTGATTGATTTATTTACTGTATATGCTGAATTTTGCCAAATATAAATTAACAATCTGTTATTTTGAGAAATTCAAGTCTGACATGTGCGGATGCGAATGATTCGAGATACCGGGTCGTTACATTAGTTATATATATCTTGTATATATGTACATATAGCGCACAAAGACGAACAATGTTCCGGACAACTTTCCGGTGTCGAAAGGTCGAAATTTCGGAAAACGTTCCTCGATCACATTTTTTGTTTTCATACGCACTATTTAATTTGGTAAAAAAATTTGAAAACGATTTTCCCATCATTATTAATTAATTAAAATAGGTTTATTTTCACTATAAAACCTATATATTGAATATTTAAAATTAATTAAATATTCCCTAATCAAAGCAGTGAACTTCCGGGCTGTTATAGAGTGTGTATATATGAGCACGTATTTGTTTGTGATATAAAAATGTTTTATATTATATTGGTTGATCTATTAAGTGGCTTATGGATTCTAGTCAATATGAGTAAGTAACGTTATTGATAGGGTTCTCTAGACACTTGAACAGAACAATTCGACATGGTATTGTTTTGAAATTGGATAAATGAGATTGTTTTACCTTGATTATATTTTATATATAAAGGAATTATTTTTTAGAAATTATAATAGTATATAAGGTGTGTTTGGTTGTTAGAGAATGATAATATTTGATTATTATCATTTGTTTTTTGTGTTTGCATTCGAACAAAGGTTGCTATTGTCATAATGTAAGCAAGATAAACAATTAAGAAATAATTTTATATAACCAAATAGAATTATATAGATATGATTTATAAATGTGATTTACAAATGAAAGGAAATGAAATTTCATAAGTATATTATAATATGAGATGTAAATAAAAGGCTTAAAGGCGGGGAATTTGAGAATTTAAATCCCGTTAATTTTGTAAATGGTTTTTCAAAATTTTGAAAAATAATAATAGTATTATTTGGAAAATATTATTGAATGGAAATATGTTTAAAAGGATTTAAAAGAGATAAAAAGCACTGAACTCACTTCGGTCTCTTGATAATAATTTCGATGATGATTGCAGCACCATCGACGTTCATTTTCGGGTTTCCAAGAGAGGAATTGCTACCATTGGAGATTTGTTTTGGTAAAAGTAGTTTTGATTTTAAAATCAAAATTATGATTTGAATTACAAAGAAATAAATTATAACATTTCAAAATGATTTTAAATAAATAAGAACAGGGTGTTTAAACTTGAAAATTTTCATCCAGGTGTTTTATGAAAATTTGAGAAAAATAACTTATAAATTTTGGGGAATAGTATGTTAAAACAATGTTTAAAATTGTTGTATATGAATGTTGAGAAAAGCAAATTTGGAATGAAATTTGACTTAAGTTAAATTAGATAAATGAATTGATGAAATGATTTTTGAAAAGAAATTAACCTAAGTTAGGTTAAATCGAATAGTTTTTGAAATTAAATCGATTGTGATTTAAAATGAGTTAATGAATGAGCTAGTTAAATAAAATAGTGAATCAAATATGATTTTGGAAGGTTGATTGATAGAATTGAATATTGAAATTGAACAAATGGATTGAGTTAAATGAAATTGAATTTGATATGGACTTAAGTTGTGAAGTGATAATAAACATAAGCTGAGTTGTATAGAATGTTTATAAACTTAAGTAAAATATTATGAAATGATTCATAAATGAATTTAGTATGGATTGAAAGGTTGTTAAACATAAAATTTGATGTAATAGTTCTTGAGTGATGTTGGTATTGAAAGGAATACACTAAGTAATAAATGGATGTGAATAAAGCAATGTGAATAATTAAATGTAGATCAATTAAATGTGAACAATTGAATATAAATAAAACGGATGAGGATAAAATTAATGAGATTGAAATGAATGTGAATAAAAGAATATGGGACAACCTAGAGATCAATTGAAAAAACAAAGTAAGTTGTATGTATATTATTTTATTAGCATAACGGTTTGATCCAGATTCGAGTACATAATTTCGAGATGATTTACATCGATCCGAGTTGGAATTTTTTCACTCGATTCTCGATGGCGAACACCGAATATGGATTTTTGATTGATTTTGGAATTCTCTATCATAAAATATGGCTATGCAAGGAGAACGACGGTTTCTAATCAAGGAACCAAATCTGAGTCCGCACTAGAGTGGTCGTGTGAACGTACTAGTTTGGAAATGAAATTGTGTGATCGAGCTAGCGATCAGATATGATATTGCGTACGGATGATATATGTACATCGTGTGGGCTTAAATAAATTTAGTGTTGAAAATTTAAATTGTAGAATAATATGATTATGGATTATATGATTAGATATCATTGGTAAATAAGATGCAGGTATATAAAAGTAAAAGCTAGTTGATACCTTTGATTTCATAAGTAGAATTTAGTTGCCCGACAAAAAGGTATATGTTTATATTATTGTTGGTTTGATGGTTTTATGATTAAGCCACTTGCTTTTGTTTTCTTTTGCTAGTTTGGGCTCGTAGTGGCGATTTGTAGTTGTTCTAATCTAGCCGAGCAAAGGAGACGCTACCAAAAGTTTCCGTAAATTAAAGAGTGAGAAAATTTTTGAAGAAAATTTTGACAACAAAATTTTGATTTAAGTTAAAACCGGAAATGATGAATGGGATGATATTAGTTAGAATCTATGAATGAATTTGGAAACTTAATAAAAGTAATAACAACGTTTTGATGAGTTGATTTTTGGAAAAAGTTAAAGGTTTAAAAGGATTTGGTAAGTTATTTCAACTAATTGGATTCAAAAAGTAATGTGTTTGGGCATTTTTCTTACTTTGACAATATCGATGACGAAATTCTTTTTAAGAGGGGAATGATGCAATGACCTAGAATTTCATTCTTTTGAATTTGAAATATTTAATTGATTTTAAATGTTGAAAAGTTAATTTTATAGGTTATATAACTTGAATTTAAAATCTAGCGATTTATTTGATAATTAAATTGTTGAATTTAATAATTGAAATTGTTTAAATAATTGAATCTTGAATTTGAAATGAATGAAAATGATTTTTTAAATTTATATAAATTCTATTCAAATAAGAATGAAGATAGTAAACTTTTAATTTAGATTTAAAACTGATTTAACTAATTTTGAAAATAACTCATTTTAATTAACAAGTAAAAATAGCCTTCCAAGGCACCGTCTCAGATTTCAATGAAACCAGTGTCATTTGATCCATAATAATGAGTTATTGTGTGCCTACGAGTTTCGTGGCGATTGGGTGTATCGTTTGGTCGTATAGTATAGGATCGAGCGTAGAAATTAATTTCAAAAATCTATATATAATAATTGGGGTTAAAATGCTATCTTTGGCATATAATCAAATTATGCTTTCGGAACACTCTTTCTTCATTCTTTCCCTATATAGGCCTCGAAACAAGTTCCATTGTATTTAAAATAGGGGCATAACATATAGAATACCAAGCGGCACGTCTTGTTTGGAGTTCGAGATTTTTGAGTATGTTTTGTTGAATATTTAAAATTAAAATATTATATATATATATATATATATATATATATATATATATATATATATATTTGAAGGGAAAGGTTCTTTATTAATAAACACTTGAACCCTAAAATAGCAGGATTCGCCATCTTAAAAAACCTTACCATTGTGGCAAGGAAAAAGAGCACGACATCCTCTATTAACACCTCTAGTACAGTTGACAAAAAATAAAACAAAAAACATAACAAAAAACAAGTTCAAAAATACAAATAGGAGAAAAAACTGTCCGCCCAAAACTGGGTAAAAGTGAAAACAAACACCTCCGCACGTGTAAATCAAACCAACCCAGCCCAATATACGATCATAAATCCAACTCCTTTTCCTTCAGCTGATAGAACAATCATCGAGAATCAACTAACTCTATTCCCCATTTTAAAAATCTTTCTCTCTCCACCGAAGCCAGTAGTCACCATGGAAAACGCCATAGAAGTTGCGAGCGAACATCGATCTCAGCTAATTTCGCCCTTTGTTCAACTGAGCAGTTCTTATTCTCAAATCGACGGCGCACCCTTTCTAGCCAAATGTGGTGAATCATTGTCGTCGCCGCCACAAATGCGAGGTGCTGGATCGGGGTCTTAAATGGGAAGATATGTTTCAAAGTCAATAGTTGTTCATGCAGGGAAGCCGCAGTATCAGGCTGAAGCTCCAATTTTAGCAATGTCGCTCGCCAAAGAGAAGTAGAAAATTCGCATTCAGTAAATAGATATGTATGCGATTCATTATAATTGTGACAAAGCACACACTGTAAATCGACATTCGTTCCCCAATTTGCTAAACGATCCGATATAGGTAGATGTTCTATGTATGCCCAGTATGAAGTGAACGAGAATTTTCATGCAGTCATGTTATGCCAAATTAGGGAATAATTATCATCTGTAGGAGTATGTTGACGAATTGCATTCCACACCTTAGCAAAATTGAAAGAATTATGGTCAGCATCAGTCCAGTAGTCGTTCAGTCTGTCGGATGATAATTTAACTTGCATTATCTCTGTTGCGACTTCTCTGGTCTCTGGTAACAACTGTGGCTGTAAATGTCTTCCCCTTATTATAAGACACACTTTACTGGTTACATTGTTACTTAAAGAAACCCTATTCCAACTAATCAAGTCAACGAATGATTTGTGGTTAATCCAGGGATCAAACCATAGCTCTGTATGTTCACCATTAACAATAACTCGATCCATAATTCTGACAGCTCTGTCACGTTGTTGAAGGATTGATTTGATTGTGCTAGAAAAATTATTACTAATCGACAGTACCCAGAAATAAGTCTTTGAAAAATATTTTGCTCGCATTCATCTCGACCAAAGGCAATTTGTAGTTAGTAAATTCCATAGTAATTTTAACCTGGCAATGGCACTAAGTTCAATAAATTTCCTAAGAGCATCTCCAACCCAAATGGCTTGTAGTGTGAACTAAATCCTATGTGTCAAGTATTGTTCACAATTGTGTGAGTAAAATAATTAGACATGACATTGAAAATAAAACATCCACTCCAATGTTAACTTCTTTGTAGAAACAACTTTGCCTACATGTCCCAATTATATTATAGATAAATAATATTTATTTGTAAAATAATATTTTTTATTTATATTTTATTGCTCACAATGTGAAGTGGAATGTCTAAAACTAGACATTTTACTTGACAATGTCTATTTAATTTTATGCCAAGTCAAAATGACATTCTAATTGACATTGGCATTGGAGAACACAATTTAAATAATTTGATGTTTTGATGATGTGTAATTGACATTACATTGTATTTAGACAAGGATTGGAGATGCTCTAAGACCAATACCCCCTTCTAATTTTGGCTTACATAAGGTATCCCATGATATCTTATGTAACTTTCCCTTCCAAAAGAAATCTGCGCATAACTTGTCGATTTTCTTCAGAATAGAAACGGGCAAATGGTATATTAAAATCCAATACATGACAATAGGCATTATTGTACTATGAGTCAATTCTGCATGCCCAGTTACTGTTAATAACTTAATATCCTAGCCTTCTAATTTAGAGCTAATCTTTTGCAACAGGGGGGGTAGTGTGCAGCATGAATATAATCCAATGTCAAAGGGATGTTGAGATATTTGACAGGTAAATTCTTCTCCGGTATATGTAGAATAGTAGAAATTTATGTTTTATACGTACTACCAATGCTGGAAAAAAAAGTCGAGATTTTGTTTGATTTATGCATAAACCAATCGTATCCTCCATTGTAGAAAATATGTTGTTCATGTATTTAGCATTCTCCTTGGTAGCAGCTAAAAAAATCATAACATCATCTGCATATAAAAGATGGGTTATAGATGGTTGGATATTAGAAATAGGCTGTAACTGTTTGTCCAAAACTCCATCTTCCATTAATAAAGTAAAAACTTCCATAGCGATACAAAAGAGATAAGGGGATAGTGGGTCACCCTGCTGTAAGCCTCTGTTTGAAGTAATAAAACCATGTGGTCTTCAACCAATCATTATAGAAAAAGTAGGTGTTGAAATGCATTCATGAATTAGTTCTATAATAAACGGGGGGAAGCCAAAAGACATGAGCATATGAGAAACAAAATTACGATTCACTATATCGTAAGATTTTTGAAAGTCAATATTAGTACACATTTTAGATTTACCCCGCTTTGTGAAATCCTGAACCTACTCATGAGCTAGTAAGACATTCTCCCTAATGTTTCGACCAGGTATAAACGATGATTGATTTTCTGCAATCAATAACGGCAAGAACCATTTAATATAATTACAGAGAATCTTTGAAATAATTTTATACAAGACATTAGCACAAGCAATAGGTCTATAATCTGAAATAAATTGTGGCTTATCTTTTTTGGAAACAAGAGTGATAAAATTGTGCTTGAGACCCTATAGCAATTTTTTTATGTTGAAGATCTCTGACACAGAATTAAATAAATCCTCTTGCAGGTCATCCCAGTGCAATTTATAGAACTTGGCTGAGAAGCCATCAGTCCCTGGGCTTTTGGAGTCGTCGATAGAAAATAAAGCTGATTTAATTTCCTCCAAAGTAACGGAAGAAGATAAGTACTATTTCCCTAAGCTGTTAATTTGCATTAGTTTGAATAATTGGGAAGGCATGAAGTGACCCACTTCTTATATACATTTTTAGTGAATTTTCTGTTGAGTTATATATATATATATATATATATATATCAATGGATCACTTCTCTTAATAAATTTTCCCAAGATCCCTTATTTTACCAATATAAAAATACTAGTATATAAAATTAAATTAGATCATTTATATATATGAAGATATATAAATGACTCTTTGCCTATCAGAGTAATTTAAAATGGCAAAGAAATTTAATCACACCTTATTTCTCATATTCCAGAGATTTGGTGTCACATAGCCATTTCTGTTCATTTTTTTCCCTAATTTTCTTCCTTAAAACTCAAGCTTGATTATAGGATCAAATAATACCATTTTTCTTATTTTCTTGCTTTACTTCTCAAATTAATTGATTCCTGGATTTACAAGCCATATATTTAAATTCTGGGATTTTGTAATTTACTACTTATTGTTCTATGCTAAATAAAGGGTGTTTAAAATAACTCATGCATTTTAGTTTAGCCCGGGGTTCATATTTCATATTCAAACAATTTTGTGTCAGGTAAGGATACTCATATTTTGGTTTATATATATTATGCAAGGATCATATGAATAATCAAGTGCTAAACTGGATTGAAGGCCAAGCAGAGAAAACAATACATTTAGGCAAAGTGCAAATGCAAACACACATACTAAATGAAGACTTAGCATATACATGGTCAAGGTAATGTCAAAAACCAGATCAATGCAATCTTCTAGATGAACATATGGTGCAGACAACTGGTAATCTTTAAGCAAATAATAGATGATAGTAGTCAGTGTGCTATGGAATAATGGACAGGCTTATTACTAATAAGATCGCATGACACTACAATCTACAGCAGGTTTGATTATAACCAAATGCAACCAGACTTGAATCAAGTATATAGATATTGGGGTTTAATTCAGTATAGTTGCAGTGTAGCCTTCCAATACCAAACAGGCATATGAACTTGTTACCCAAAACAATACAAGTTTTTACTGGAAAATCAGATGTCCAGATAGGATTACAGGCTATGTCTTCAAACTCTTGCATGTGCTTGTATCAGTTACAAGTCATGATTAAGTTCTACTGGTTAACCAAGACATGATTCTACCCATTTACTCAAAACTTGACACTTATTTATTCATGAACAATTTCAATATCATAACTGAAGCTAAACCAATATGTCCAGGAGAACATTTCCACATATCAGATTATATGGCATGTTCTCATCCATCTCAATCCATCAGATCACTTCAGAAGTTATTAGTTAAATCCATAACTCACAAGCACATCTGTTGCTTAAATCAACTATCCTCAAACACATATAATACCTCAGTTTTTACAAGTTCTTTTTAAAACTCCATAGACATCAAATACTGAGAAATACTTAAGACATCAAAGAGTTTGCCTAACTTATTTATTACAATCATACTGCTACTTTTCTTAAGTATTTTAAGTTCATCAAGATCTTCAATTATCCATGCAAGCAAGCTACTCATGCATCCTTCCCTGCAGCAATACTTTGAACTGCCTCCATAAAAATGAGACACCCCAAATATTGCAAAGGAAACAAATAGGGTCAGAAATAAATTCTGGTATGAGTGAAATCAAAATATAATAACTTGTCATTTTTAATTATTGTGCAGAGTATTCATATACTTGATGCATATTTGGATTTATAATGTAAACTGGGTATATATATAAGCCCCTACTAACACTCATGCACACAAGCATCCATTCATCCATTCAATTCGGTATACATATACACATACTCCTATGGAATTAACTCATTTTAATTCCATAGCTCAGCTCTCAATCTCAATTTATCAATTTAATTTGGTCTTAACTCTTTGCCATTGAACACCATATGTGCATTGCAAGGGACTCAATTCTGTTAACCCCTGCATAGAGGCCTACAGGACTTAAACAAGTCATGCACATACCCATCATCCCACTTATGATGAATAGATCAAGGCTTTACTCCTAGATTAGTTTTATAATCTAGTGGCCATTCTCATTTTCTTTCAGAAAAATTTATTAACTCTTGAAATGCTTTTATATTCTTTTCTTCTTTTTCATAAATCAGAGAGAGTTAAACTCACTCAGGGATTTCAGCCAACCAAATTAAACATTCAAGAAAAGAATACCATATCTCATTTTCTAGTTGTTTTATTCAAAATTTGTTTTTAACACTTGCATATCTCCCATATTCAGGAATATCATGATCACTTAAACAAATCCAGTAAAATCATATAAAAATCCTTATACTCAATTCTACTGTGAACATAGGGTAAGGTTTTTGAGAAAAACCCATAAAACATTTTAGCTTAAGATTTGAACAAATCAGCACATAAATAATTTATTGCATTGTTCATCTCAAATTTAAAACAATCTAGACATGAGCATGGACCTCCTTTATTCACACTGCCTAGTTTATTTTCCAGGAATATCCTACTTCACAATAAAATGTATTTATCTTACTAAACATATTTACAAACTAATGTTTTAAGGTACTGGATCCATATAAGAGATCATGGTATTTTTCTTATCAAACAAAACAAATCAAAGCATCAACCAAAGATTTATCAAAACACCTACCATTCTCAGCATTCATTTATTCAGAAAAATTGATCAAGCACAAACATGATATGGTTTTTTTTTAAATAATATGGCTGCCCTTAACTTGGGTCTTCATGCCTTAGCCTCATAAGATTGATTAATCACTCACCTTCCTTCCTCTTTTCCCTGAGAATACTTTAACTTGAACAATGGCTTTGGTTTGCTCTTCTTTCTTTTCTTAATATTTTCTGTTTTTCTGCAGTGAGACTGCTGCTTCCCCCTTTAATTTTTAAAACATTGTTTAGGGTTTTAGTAGAGTGAAAAACCCATCTTATCCCCACACAATTGAGAGAATTCTACATATGATGTTATGGCTAGGAATGCCATTTTCTTTTTGATTTCCAATTCGGGTATTTCAGTTGCTTTAGCTTTTCTTTTCTTTTCTGGTTTGCATGCTATTTGCATGTTTCATACACACACCTTATTTTCATGTGACTTTCTTGCATTATTTATTTTCTTTATGCTAAACTATAATGTATACATGTATATCCCTTTATCAATTAACCCCTTGTTAATATTTCAAGCTATTTGTTTTCTCTTGATATATAAATGTATTCATATATTTAATTACCATAGTGTTTTTCCTTATTACTTTATGTTTATTCTTTCTGGGTATAAAAATATAACATATGGTAATGTATAATCCATATATACACTCAGTCATATTTCCTCATTCCTTCCCTCTGAAATACCATTTCCTTCTTATTATTTATTTTTAATTACTATAAAAGTCTATTTTTATCATTTTATTCCTTTCTGACTATTTATATTCAAGATATATATATACATATGAATATAAGACTTACTCATACTTAGTTTTTTTTCTTCTCATTATTGTTTTACTGAAAACAACTATCCCCTTCATTATATTTTTAACTCATTCTCAATATTTATTTTCAGACTATTTTTCCTTGAAAATTCTCCTTTTTCTGATTTTATTAAAATTATTCTTATCTCAATAATTTGGGTCTTCACATACTCTCCTCCTAAAAGGAATTGTGTCCCACAATTATTCTCTCATACATTTCCATCCAAATGTATACAAAGCATAATTTCAATTGAATGAAATTTCAGAAACTCATTCATTCCAATTCAATCAAACACACATAAATAATTTTAAGGTTTCATCATAATTTTAAACATACCTTTAAGCAGAAAATAGATTAGGATATTTATCCCTCATCCTATCTTCAGCCTCCCATGTACAATCATTCTCATCCAGACTCCACTGAATTTTTACCAATTTAATTATTTTATTCCTCAATTTCTTTTCTTCTCTAGCCACAATACCCACTGGTTCCTTCCTATAAACCAGATTTTCTTGAATTTCGACTTGTGTAGGTGATTCCAGAATTGCTTCCTTATCATGTACCCATTTCCTCAATTGAGATACATGAAATACATCATGGATATTACCCAATTCCTCTGGCAACTTCAGCTTATAAGCCAAATTTCCTGCTCTTTGAATTATCTCATATGGCCCTATAAATCTTGGAGACAATTTTCCTCCCTTGCCAAACCTTAATATTTTTCTCATTGGTGAAACTTTGAGAAATACATAATCTCCCACTTCATACTCCACTGACCTCCTTCCTCTGTCTGCATATGCCTTTTGTCTTTCTTGTGCTGCCTTCATTCTCTGTCTCACCAGTTCAATTCTTGCAGAGGTTTCTTTGATGTGATCTGGTCCTAGCAACACTCTTTCACCTGCCTCCATCCAACATGCAGGAGACAAACAAGGCCTTCCATATAAAGCCTCATATGGAGCCATACTTATAGTGGATTGGTAGCTATTATTGTAAGCAAACTCAGCTAAATGAAGATGATCTTCCCAGTTGCCACCAAAATCAAGTATGCATGCTCTAAGCAAATCCTCTAGAATCTTGTTAACAATCTCTGTTTGACCATCTGTTTGGGGGTGGTATGTTGTGCTTAGACACAATTCTGTCCCCATTGCCTCTTGAAAGCTTCCCCAGAACCTTGAGGTAAACAAGGTATCTCTATCACTAATGATAGTCTTGGGGATTCCATGTAATTTTACTATCTCCTTCACAAATAATTGTGCTAATTTGTGAGCATTTCTGTTTGAGTTCACTGGAATAAAATGGGCTGACTTTGTGAGTCTATCAACTACTACCCAAATACTATCATTACCTCTTCTTGTTCTTGGCAAACCATCCACAAAATCCATTGAAATGCTTTCCCATTTCTAGGTAGGCACTTCCAAAGGTTGTAGTAGGCCTGAAGGTCTTTGATAGTCTTCCTTGACTTGTTGGCATGTTATACATTTTTCCACATATTTGGCTACTGCCCCTTTCATTCCTGGCCACCAATAATTTCTTTTAAGATCATGATACATTTTAGTACCACCTGGATGTATAGTGTATTTTGTCTTATGATGTTCATCCATAACTTCTTACTTAAGTTTTTCTACACTGGGTACATAGAGTCTCCCTCTCTTCCTTAGGTAGCCTCTATCATCTACTTCATTGTTTTCCACTAATATTCCTTGTGAAATCATGTCTTTCTTCTCCTTTAAATTTGAGTCTTGATCTTGCATATTTCCTATTTTATCAACCAGTGTTGACCCTAAGGAGATAAGACTCAATCTTCCATATTCAATCATATCATTAGGCACATTGTCTGGTGCACTAATTTCTTCCTTCATCTCCACTTCACTAAGGATTGTTAAATCCTTAAACTCAGTCATCATTAAGCTTGATAATCTTGCTTGATGTCTACTCAATGCATCTGCCACTCTATTAGCTTTTCCAGGAGTATACAATATATCTAAATCATAGGCAGCTAAAAATTCCACCCACCTATGTTGTTTCATATTCAAGTCTTTTTGGCTAAACAAATACTTGAGTGATTTGTGGTCTGTAAACAATTCAAATTTAGTACCCAATAAGTAGTGTCTCCATAGCTTCAATGCATAAACTATGGCAGCTAACTCTAAATCATGTGTGGCATATCTGGTTTCATTTGGCTTGAGTTTCCTTGATGCATAGGCTATGACCCTCCCATGTTGCATGAGTACTGCTCCTAAACCAGTCCCACTAGCATCAGTGTACACCACTAAGCCTTCATTTCCTTCTGGCACTTGCAAGACTGGAGCTTCCATCAATGCTTTCTTCAATGCTTCAAAAGCTTACTCACACTTTTCTGTCCACACATAAGGTTGCTCTTTTCTGGTTAACTTGGTTAGTGGAATAGCTATTCTTCCAAAGTCCTTTATGAACCTTCTATAGTAACCTGCCATCCCTAGAAATGATCTTACTTCAGTCATTGATTTTGGCCTACTCCAAGATTGCACTGCCATCACCTTAGTTGGGTCTACACTAACTCCTTGTTGTGATATAATGTGTCCCAAAAATTTTACTTCATTCTGCCAAATTGTGCATTTGGAGAATTTGGCCTTTAAATCATGTGCTCTTAGTCTAGACAAAACCAGATGTAAATGTTTTGCATGAACCTCTTCTGATTTTGAATACACCAATATGTCATCAATAAAGACAACCACAAATTTGTCTAGAAAATCTCTGAATGTCCTATTCATTAGATCTACAAAATAAGATGGTGCATTTGTCAACCCAAAAGGCATTACTAAATATTCAAATAGCACATACCTTGTGTTGAATGCTGTGTATTTAATACTCTCCTCTTCAACCTTCATTTAGTGAAATCCAGAGGCTAAGTCTAGCCTTGAGAAAATTCTTGCTCCATTTAGTTGATCAAACAAATCATCAATTCTGGGATGTGGATATTTATTTTTAATGGTGAATTTGTTTAATTTCCTATAATCAATGCACATCCTCAAAGTACCATCATGCTTCTTCACAAATACAACTGGTGAACCCCAGTTTGAACTACTAGGCCTTATGAAGCCTTTCTGCTCCAATTCTTCCAACTGATGTTTCAATTCCACTAATTCTTTAGGACCCATCCTAGTAGGCTTCTTGATGATTGGGCTTGCTCCTGGGATTAGCCTTATTTGAAATTCTATTTGCCTATTTTCTGGAACACCTATGACTTCACCAAAGACATATGGGTATTCATTTATAATTTTTATGTCTTCCAGTGTTAATTCTTTCTCAGTCATGCTACATATTTGGTTAAGGTAATTGATTTTAGAAATTTCACTCAGACTATAATATTTTTACCATTTTCTGTTTTCAGAGAAATAGTAAAATTTTCTAAGTTTAAAATTGCTTTGTATTTTCTTAGCCAATCTACTCCTAGAATAATTCCTATTCCAGGATATTTTAGCACAAACAAATCAGAATTAAACATATTTCCACCTATGTTTAACTCTACTCCCAAACATTTAATCCCTAACATGCAAGAACTACCTAGTGGGCATTGAATAAACAAGGATTATCAACTAAATAGCATGTGAGAGTCAATTTATTCACTATGTCTTGGGATATTAGTGAATGTGTTACTCCAGTGTCATATATAACTAAGATGGGGTGATCTTTAATTAGAAGTATACCTTCCAATTGTCCAGAACTTCCCACTGCAGTTGCTTTTGCTTTGCCCTCAAGTGCTCCTACCTATGCTCCCTTTTTGAATTTTGGGCAATTCTTCTTAATATGACCTTCTTTCCCACAGTTGTAGCAATTGAATGGGGTTTTCTTAGCTGCTTGACACCTATTACTCATGTGTCCTTCCTTGCCACAATTGTACCAAATGATCTTCTTCTTGACTTCTCCAATGGTTGCTCCTTCAACCTTTTGATTTGAATTCCTCTTGTCATAAGGGTGAGCTCTATTTTTCCCCTTCTTATTGTTGTTGTTAGCCCTCATGCTCCTGAATTTTTCTCTGGCATTATCATGTTGTTCAAAAGAGAGAGTGAGATCTATGACTTGATCAAATGTTTTGTCTTTGTAGGGTAGCATTGCTCTACTTAAATTAGCATTAAGTCCTTGAATAAATCTGGAATTCTTTAATTCTTCATTCCCTATGAGCATGGTTCCATACTTGGATAAACTCTCAAATTTTTGTGTGTATTCAGTTACACTCATTGATCCTTGCCTCAATCTTATGAACTCCTCAAGCAATGATGCCTTAGCTGTTGCTGGGACAAATCTAGCCTCAAGCATGTCCTTAAATTGATCCCATGTTATCTCATTTTCTGGCCTTCCTGTGATAATAACCTCCCACCAATCAAGTGCTGCTCCTTTGAGTCTCCTAGAAGCAATTTTCCTTTTCCTTTGATCATTTATTTGCATGTCTGCAAATATCCTATCCAAAGTTCTTAGCCATGTTTGCACTTCCATAACTCCTTCAGTACCTTCAAAATCCTTGCCCCCTAAGTTTGAGAATGTTTTCAGTAGCTTAGACAACTCCTCATGAGGATTCTCTTCCCTGTGCCCTGCTCCTTCCCTAAATGCCCTCACCAAATCTTGCAAATTGACTAATGGTGTTGCATTGGAGGGTCCTGCTCCATGATTTGGTGGTCTTCCTACATGATTTGCTATACAGTTTACATAACTAGTTAGTCTAATTTGTAATTTAATTATTTCAGTGGTTTTATTTATACTGAAAATATTGTTATGTATTTGGTCTCATAAGATATTATTCCTATAAGAGAATTTGATTTTTTTTTCAGCTATGTTTAATAACATAGCTCTGATACCAACTGAAGTGACCCACTTCTTATATTCATTTTTAGTGAATTTTCTGTTGAGTTTATATATATATATATATATATATATATATATCAATGGATCACTTCTCTTAATAAATTTTCCCAAGATCCCTTATTTTACCAATATAAAAATACTAGTATATAAAATTAAATTAGATCATTTATATATATGAAGATATATAAATGACTCTTTGCCTATCAGAGTAATTTAAAATGGCAAAGAAATTTAATCACACCTTATTTTTCATATTCCAGAGATTTGGTGTCACATAGCCATTTCTGTTCATTTTTTTTCTCTTAATTTTCTTCCTTAAAACTCAAGCTTGATTATAGGATCAAATAATACCATTTTTCTTATTTTCTTGCTTTACTTCTCAAATTAATTGATTCCTGGATTTACAAGCCATATATTTAAATTCTGGGATTTTGTAATTTACTACTTATTGTTCTATGCTAAATAAAGGGTGTTTAAAATAACTCATGCATTTTAGTTTAGCCCGGGGTTCAAATTTCATATTCAAAAAATTTTGTGTCAGGTAAGGATACTCATATTTTGGTTTATATATATTATGCAAGGATCATATGAATAATAAAGTGCTAAACTGGATTGAAGGCCAAGCAGAGAAAACAATACATTTAGGCAAAGTGCAAATGCAAACACACATACTAAATGAAGACTTAGCATATACATGGTCCAGGTAATGTCAAAAACCAGATCAATGCAATCTTCTAGATGAACATATGGTGCAGACAACTGGTAATCTTTAAGCAAATAACAGATGATAGTAGTCAGTGTGCTATGGAATAATGGACATGCTTATTACTAATAAGATCACATGACACTACAATCTACAACAGGTTTGATTATAACCAAATGCAACCAGACTTGAATCAAGTATCTAGATATTGGAGTTTAATTCAGTATAGTTGCAGTGTAGCCTTCCAATACCAAACAGGCATATGAACTTGTTACCCAAAACAATACAAGTTTTTACTGGAAAATCAGATGTCCAGATAGGATTACAGGCTATGTCTTCAAACTCTTGCATGTGCTTGTATCAGTTACAAGTCATGATTAAGTTCTACTGGTTAACCAAGACATTATTCTACCCATTTACTCAAAACTTGACACTTATTTATTCATGAACAATTTCAATATCATAACTGAAGCTAAACCAATATGTCCAGGAGAACATTTCCACATATCAGATTATATGGCATGTTCTCATCCATCTCAATCCATCAGATCACTTCAGAAGTTATTAGTTAAATCCATAACTCACAAGAACATCTGTTGCTTAAATCAACTATCCTCAAACACATATAATACCTCAGTTTTTACAAGTTCTTTTTAAAACTCCATAGACATCAAATACTGAGAAATACTTAAGACATCAAAGAGTTTGCCTAACTTATTTATTACAATCATACTGCTACTTTTCTTAAGTATTTTAAGTTCATCAAGATCTTCAATTATCCATGCAAGCAAGCTACTCATGAATCCTTCCCTGCAGCAATACTTTGAACTGCCTCCATAAAAATGAGACACCCCAAATATTGCAAAGGCAACAAATAGGGTCAGAAATAAATTCTGGTATGAGTGAAATCAAAATATAATAACTTGTCATTTTTAATTATTGTGCAGAGTATTCATATACTTGATGCTTATTTGGATTTATAATGTAAACTGGGTATATATATATAAGCCCCTACTAACACTCATGCACACAAGCATCCATTCATCCATTCAATTCGGTATACATATACACATACTCCTATGGAATTAAATCATTTTAATTCCATAGCTCAGCTCTCAATTTATCAATTTAATTTGGTCTTAACTCTTTGCCATTGAATACCATGTGTGCATTGCAAGGGACTCAATTCTGTTAACCCCTGCATAGAGGCCTACAGGACTTAAACAAGTCATGCACATACCCATCATCCCACTTATGATGAATAGATCAAGGCTTTACTCCTAGATTAGTTTTATAATCTAATGACCATTCTCATTTTCTTTCAGAAAAATTTATTAACTCTTGAAATGCTTTTATATTCTTTTCTTCTTTTTCATAAATCAGAGGGAGTTAAACTCACTCAGGGATTTCAGCCAACCATACTAAACATTCAAGAAAAGAATACCATATCTCATTTTCCAGTTGTTTTATTCAAAATTTGTTTTTAACACTTGCATATCTCCCATATTCAGGAATATCATGATCACTTAAACAAATACAGTAAAATCATATAAAAATCCTTATACTCAATTCTACTGTGAACATAGGGTAAGGTTTTTGAGAAAAACCCATAAAACATTTTAGCTTAAGATCTGAACAAATCAGCACATAAATAATTTATTGCATTGTTCATCTCAAATTTAAAACAATCTAGACATGAGCATGGACCTCCTTTATTCACACTGCCTAGTTTATTTTCCAGGAATACCCCACTTCACAATAAAATGTATTTATCTTACTAAACATATTTACAAACTGATGTTTTAAGCAACTGGATCCATATCAGAGATCATGGTATTTTTCTTATCAAACAATCAAACAAAACAAATCAAAGCATCAACCAAAGATTTATCAGAACACCTACCATTCTCAGCATTCATTTATTCAGAAAAATTGATCAAGCACAAACATGATATGGTTTTTTTTTAAAATAATATGGCTGCCCTTAACTTGGGTCTTAATGCCTTAGCCTCATAAGATTGATTAATCACTCACCTTCCTTCCTCTTTTCCCTGAGAATACTTTAACTTGAACAATGGCTTTGGTTTGCTCTTCTTTCTTTTCTTAATATTTTCTGTTTTTCTGCAGTGAGACTGCTGCTTCCCCTTTAATTTTTAAAACATTGTTTAGGGTTTTAGTAGAGTGAAAAACCCATCTTATCCCCACACAATTGAGAGAATTCTACATATGATGTTATGGCTAGGAATGCCATTTTCTTTTTGATTTCCAATTCGGGTATTTTCAGTTGCTTTAGCTTTTCTTTTCTTTTCTGATTTGCATGCTATTTGCATGTTTCATACACACACCTTATTTTCATGTGACTTTCTTGCATTATTTATTTTCTTTATGCTAAACTGTAATGTATACATGTATATCCCTTTATCAATTAACCCCTTGTTAATATTTCAAGCTATTTGTTTTCTCTTGATATATAAATGTATTCATATATTAATTACCATAGTGTTTTCCTTATTACTTTATGTTTATTCTTTCTGGGTATAAAAATATAACATATGGTAATGTATAATCCATATATACACTTAGTCATATTTCCTCATTCCTTCCCTTTGAAATACCATTTCCTTCTTATTATTTATTTTTAATTACTATAAAAGTCTATTTTTATCATTTTATTCCTTTCTGACTATTTATATTCAAGATATATATATATATACATACATATGAATATAAGACTTACTCATACTTAGTTTTTTTTTCTTCTCATTATTGTTTTACTGAAAACAACTATCCCCTTCATTATATTTTTAACTCATTCTCAATATTTATTTTCAGACTATTTTTCCTTGAAAATTCTCCTTTTTCTGATTTTATTAAAATTATTCTTATCTCAATAATTTGGGTTTTCACAAGGCAGTTGTTGTTTCCCCATTAAACAATTGTTGATAGTAGGCAATAGCTTCCTCACGAATGTTGTCGCTATCATAGATATAATTTCCTTGCGAGTCAAGTAAAGCATGAATTTTATTTCTATGCCGTCTCATCGACATTTTGGCATAGAAATACTTAGAATTTCGGTCCCCTTTCTGAAGCCATAGAACTTTACTTGTTGCTTTAAGAATTCATGATGTTTATTAATCTGATCATTTAGTCTCTAGCCCAAACAGTACATATTTTTATAAATCAAAACATTTTTTTGGATCTTGGTCCAGTTGGTAGAAAGTTGATTCAAATTCTGGTTGTAATGTCGTAATGGTGTTGTGTGTATGTGTGTACATACTCACCATTGCTGCCATACCATTAGCCCTGCTTTATCACTATCAAGCCATACCCCTACGTACAACAATGCCATACCATTTCTCCTATATAATACTGCCTGTAAACCAAAACAAAGCTTTTGCCCCTTGAATTGATTTTTAAAAATCAAACTCCAATTCAGTAAAAATCTAAAAAATTATGAAAACTATTTTAAAAATCCCATTTCGAGGAATCTTTGATTTGATGTGTGCATGGAGATACTCGTCCATGATAGTTGATGCTCGAACATGTACAACAAAGGCTAAGGAACTAGGGTTAAGGGTTGCGTTCGATCGAGGAGGAATTTAGCTATTTCATCGTTGTTTTCGAGTTTGGGTGAGTAAATATCACATCGGTGCATAATTTCGTGGGGTGCGATCGCTTTAGGAGAATGCGACCTCTTTGATGTTGTAGTTGAACCCATCAAGTCGCCATAAAGTTTAGAGTTGTGGACGTGGTGGCATGAGGATAGCCGAGTGGAGATCGCGAAGGGGAGTTGATCGGAGTTGGTTTGGCGTTATTTCGTGGGGTGTAGCTCAAGTGGAGGGGACGTGCAGGACCGTGCACTACTGTGCGTGTATAGGCATGGTTTTGGTTGAGGGAGAAGAAGAGGGTAAGGGCAAGATTGTAATTATTATGAAGTTGGGTAA
Organism: Allium fistulosum; assembly: GCA_030737815.1. Taxonomy (NCBI): domain Eukaryota; kingdom Viridiplantae; phylum Streptophyta; class Magnoliopsida; order Asparagales; family Amaryllidaceae; genus Allium; species Allium fistulosum. The sequence continues at coordinate 1,268,830,096 of CM060905.1, read as the reverse complement.
TTAGTTTATTTAATTATTAGTTTAAAAATTGACAACTTATAATTTTAATAACTTCTTCATACGAGGTCCAATCGAGGCGTGGTTTTTTGTGTTCCGCTCGTAATGGCAAAAGCTTCGCAATGGAACATGTTTGGTTAAATTTGGAGACTGTTGAAATTTGGGCTAAAATCGGACGTCGTTTGATTTTAGTTCCAAACCGGAATGCCTCGGCGACAATAGAAAATTTCGGTGAGTTAAACTCACCTTTTTGGTTAATTAGTTTGATATATAGTTGATAAAAATTGTTAAGTGATTGTTTAGAGGATTTACTATATTTATTAGTTGGTTTGGATGTATTCCCACCCCTGGAGCGGATGAGACCTTATTACGTTTCCGTGTAAGAGCGGATGAACCTTTGTATATGAATCCCACCTCGAAGCGGTTGATTTATATTATATAATTATATAACATTTGTGATTCAGGGGGACAAGTTGGAGGGATCCAATGGGATTCCTCGCTATTGTTAAATTGTTTCCATAATATTTCTTGTATATGGATTATTGAAAAATGAACCTGATTGTGGACATCATAGTTATAACATTGTTATATGTTTGAAACTAAAACCCAGTAGTGATAGAAAATCAATATCGATATTGGTTAAGCGTTGGGTAACTATTGGCCTTAAATTAGTATTTTGAAATACTTTAAATTGCCATTGCATTGAAATTGATTTTGAGATGGAAAATGATTTTAAATTCGAAATTGGGTGTCGGAAAAGTATTTGTTAGAACCTTGTATTTTGATGTTTTGATTATGACAACTATATAAGTATATATTATATGAACTAACCAAATTTGCAGGAGAAGATACTATTCTACTCGACGATAGATCGAAGACCAAGAATTCAAAGAGAAATTTCAAATTTTATCAATGGTGTGCCTATAGTCTAGTTTAGTAGTTAATCAATGTTAAAATCTCTCTTAGGTGGTATATGCATGCACACATGGTTTAAAATTATTTTCAAAGTCATATACACACTTTAGAAATTGTTTATATTAAGTTACTAAACAAAAAGATTTCAAAATAAACTAATATGGCAGGAAACACTAGTTTCAGTCAATTGAAACATGCACATGTGCACAAGTATGTTTGAAGGTTCAATCGACTGAACCACCCCATTCAGTCGACTGTACCAAGTGTCTTTTCAAAATAAAATTTTGAATTCAAAATTTTAGAATATTCAGAAGACTGAAATTCTTTCCTCAGTCGACTGAATATTCGTAACGCTATTTTTCTGAACGGTCACCTTCTTTTAACAAACACAAACAACTTTTAATCCATCAGTTGCTTCCATATCTTTTGGCCCAAACTTTTCAAGAACAATTACATCTTTTAAACTCTATATATAGCCTTGAATTCAGTTGTATCAATAACTTAATTCTTTGATTCTATTCTAATATTCTTGCTATCTAAAATTCTGCCATTTGCTTTCATGAACGTATTCTAACCACTCGCACATTCAAGCACAAATTTATCTGTGATTAAAATAACTTCCAATCTTCACTCTACATTCATCCAACACTCTACATTCATCAGTTTTGTGGCCATTTGCTTTGTGGCAAGCGCAATAGTCATCCCCTTTTCTCCATTCAAGGTAATTTTTGGCCTTAAACGAGGTCGAAAAAATTAACCTTCTCCTTTGTCATAGCATAGATATAAGACAAAGGCCTGTTTAAGGCGATTGAATTAGTATTAGGCTCTTCCTATCTTGTTCTCTTTTGTCCCTGATTTAATCCAAACCCTCCAATTTCATGTTTAGGATTAGCTTTCTTTTTAGAGTGATATAATTCATCCATTCGAATGAATTTATCAGCCTGAAAATGGAAGTCCTGTAGATCCTTATACCCATGAAGAAAGAATTTCTTCCAGAATGGTGTATTCTCTATTTATTCGGAGTGTACTACAATGAGCTTATTCTGGTCATTCATGTCTTTAGCTTTTAATGCTTTCGTGTTGAACCTTTTGAGGTAATCTCCCAAAGACTCTCCCTGTCTAGTGTAATCGATTGTTGGGTCCTTACATATAAAGAATTGGGTATAGAACTCATAAGAAAACCGCTTCCATGAATAAATTGTCTTTTCACGATATTGTCGGCACCATATAGCGGCAACTAGTTGAAGCGTTACCGAAAACAGTCTGTGTTGAACGGCTCCAGAAGCATTATACAGATCAATTTGGCTATCGAAAGCCATCAAGTGATCATCGGGGTGTGTAATGCCATGATACTTCAGAGTTGGGATCTTTACATAGGATGGGATGACCGTTGACATGATTTCGTCTGTGAAAGGTGACACTTGTTCATTATCATTTGTTCTTTCATCCAAGGTCCTCTTCCCCTTAGCATTTAGCATGTCCTTAATTGCCTTTTCCGCTATGTCTTTCAGATAAGTTTCGGTATCGTGATAACTTTTCTGATTTGGGTTTTATTCTTTGGATGTCGAGCTTCCAGATTGCTCGAGAGATTTGTCCAATACCCTTCCTTGATGATCGAGTTTAATCGGATGACGCTCTTTCTTCTTTGAAGATTTTAAGTTGATTTTGCTCTTGTCTTCATTGGTATAAGCCTTTAAGTTTCTTCTTGGATATCACCTCATCTCGAGTCGTTGGTTTTTGTGTCTTGGAAGACCTTTGAGACAGTGCTGCTTTGAGAAGCTCTTGCATCTCCAGCAATTGTTGTTCCAAGCGCTTTATTTTGGTTGCATTGTCATCTTGTTGAGCTGGGGTTGATGGCTGCCCTTGCACAACTCCCGCCATGTTGAAATTTGGTGTTATGTTTTCTTCTAAAGTTGTGGTGTGTACAACCTTTTCGTCCATTGGACTAAGTCTTTTGGAATTTATTTTCCCACACTAAGTTAGACAATCCACAGTTATTCCATAAGGTAACCACAAGGACGGAGGTTCATGCCCTCCTTCTAGCACCAAAAATGTTAACAAGAAAACTTGTTAACATCCCCAAAGCTAAGTGGTTTACAATAAATGTTATTAACACTTCAAAAAAAGATTTTTAGAAGTGACCACTCTCATCGAAACCCTTTCGAATTAGTTGGTTTGGACAAGTTTCTTGCGGAGGGTGGTCTCATGAAAACATTAATTATAGTTAATAGGTCCAATCAACCCTATTGAAATGAAGGTTAAGGAGAAAGCACCCTCATCGAGGCCTCTTTTTGAGTGAGTCTAAAGAGGTTATTCATGTCGAACATTTGTCTCTTTCGACTGTGTTGAAAGGACCATTCTTTCTTTAAGAAAGAGTATTTACTTTCGATGAAATTGTTTATGCTCTTTTGGAAAGAACTCCTTCGGAAGGGTTGCATGTATTTTAATGTGTGTACTCCTTTCGAAGGAATTCGTCCAGCTAGCATAGTTTAGTATTTACACATCAAATCCCTTCCGAAACATCCCTTTCGATCAGGTCGAAAGGGTATTTGTTCTTTCGAAGTGGACTCAATGTACAGTATATAAACTCTATGTTCTATATGCAATGGAATAATATCTTAGACGATATAAGCTCCATGAATTTATTAATATTGAAACACTATCATCATCTTTGTTTAATATTTGATATCATTAAACACGATGATAACGCGATTCGTATACATATTATCCAAATTTATCCCATTGCATCGCATAAGATAAATAGGAATTAAGAAGATAAGAAAGCGTCATATGCAATTGATCATTAGTCAAGCTAATAATCGAAATGATCTCTCTCATGATCAAAATCTTTATTAAGTCCATGCGCTTCCACTTTTAGCATTAATCCAAATTGAGTTACAAGTAAGAGAGTTTTTCCCAAATTGATTTAGGATTACAAAGATTTGATTTGCTAAGAAATAGAAGAAAGAATTTAGGATTTCCAAAATTCGGTTGCCAAACCCGGACCCCTAGGGTCGTATTTATAGATGCAGGTTGGCCATCCTTTCGCGCCGATCCTTTCGCTTCAGTCGAAAAGTCTTCCTCCAATCTTGTGCATGCATCCTTTCGACATGGTCAAAAGGTCTTCCTTTATCCTTCTGCGCGCCTCCACTCAATTCGGTCGAAAGGTTTTTCTTTTGACCCTTCTCATCCATTCTTACGCCTTCACCTTTTCATTTCAGACCTTTCGACCCAGTCGAAAGGATCACCTTGATAACCTTTCACTGCCCTTAAAGTTTGAGTGCCTCTTTTACTTTTCTTTTTACTGTGCTGCTTTCGTCTCCGTCGAAAGGTAGGTAGGAGCGCTCTTCGCTTTATGCTACTATACTATTGCAAGTTAGAGATGAGTTGAGCTTTCACATAGCTTCGTCGAAAGGGATGGTGAGTGCCGATTGGGTCTTAGTGAAAGGACTCTGGGTCTTCACATAGGATTTTCATCATGCCTTCAAAGGGTTCCAACTATTTCGAAGGTCTTGATCCTGCTTTTGAAAGGTGTGTATTGGAATCATTTCTTCAAGTAGTAAATTGACAATGATGAAACCCACTATTTTTAAGGAATTGGTTCTTGTGCCCGAGTCTATCATTCAACACCTTCGAAAGGAGCTTCGAACCCATACTAGCCTTTCTTATATATGTGAATCCATCTACATCGAAAGGTCTAGATGAAGTGGAAGGGTAACCTTGCCTTCTTTTCTACCCTTTCGAAAGCTTTCGTTCTGCATGTTGTTTGTAATGGAACCTGGCGCTTGCGACTCCTTCGAAAGCCATCTCAATTCTTTCGAAATGCTCTTCTCTGAACTTTGGCGAAACCTATGTCTTTAATTTTTGTAGCGCCTATCACTTTAATAAGCCTTCTTTCATACCTGTGTTCTTAAGTGAATTTTTATGGTTAACAACGAGGCCACCCAAAAATTTCCAAGCCCATTGGGGCCCACAATAGGGATCGATACCGATCTCTATTGGTGTGTCCAAATGAGCTGAGATCCTTATGAGGGGTGCCCCATGATGTTAGCTACCTGCTCCTAAAATTTCGTGCAGTTCTAGCGTACGGTTTGTAAGATATCGCATTTTCCGTGAAGTAGTGTTGCTTGAATTCTGATACCCCCCCCTCTAGAGGGATAGGAATGATCCCTTCAATCTCTTCCAAATTCCATATGATCCTTATGGGAGCTTCTCCATATTGTATTATGCTTAGCACCCAAGTTTCACGTCAATTGGATTAGTAGAACTCGAGTTATTGATTAATCTTTGTTGCAATATGTTGTGAAGGATGATTATAGCCGATCTCTATGCAGGAATAGGTACCGATCCCCCAACTTGCTCCAAATGATATGTGATTCCTGTAAGGTGTTCCACAAGTTTTAATTAGCTTGTACTCCAAGTTTCATGTCAACTAGATGTATAGATGTTGAGATATTGATCGATCTTTGCTATAGAGTTGGGTTTAGCCGATCCCTAAAAGGGAAGAGGGTCGATCCCTCTTTCTTCATCTTTTTGATGTGCGATCCCTAGGATAGGCTCCCTAGGGTCCCCACATCTTTCTCACAAAATTTCTTATGCATTTGACTTGTGAATTTTGAGAAATTGATTGTTTTACATTGAGTTGTACTTGATTGGCTGAAATATGACGATCCCTTTTACGCCGATCCCTTTCTTAAGTGAAGTAATTTGCCCATAACTTGCGCATACAAACTCTATACGATTTGAGATTTGAAATGTAACATCGCGGGACCTTCCTTGTCATTCCATATCGATCTCAACTAGTTCGAGACAAAAACCATAGATAGCTACTGATCCCCTAGGGGAATGTTAGTTCCATACTTAGCCATTTATTGAGTGTCATCCATCCGACTATCGTGCATAGCTTTAAATATAACAGACTTCCAAACCAAATAATCACCTCTTTGGGCCTCCTGTCTTGATGATTACAAAATCCATTGGGTAAAATCTGGCCTAACCAAAAGGCGGGTTGACAACATTAGTAAAGAATTGCTAGAGAGTGGCTTCCATCTCTTTATTAGTTTTTGTGGCCTTCTCTTTGAGCTCCGTTATATCTTCTTTGGCACTAAAGAAACCAATTTGAGCCTAGACATTTGATTCTAACTCGGCCTTCAAATCAACTTTCATCTTGCTTACTTTAGCATGAAGCGCTGAGAGTTGCTCATCCTAAGCTTTGAGTTGTCCTTCATATTTATCACTCAGAGTATGAGCTTTCTTCAGTTGATCATTCACAATGTTTGTTGTTTGCATTTGGACCTTTGATAGCTCGACCATTCGTGCTTTGGAGTCCTTGGTCTACTTCTCTGCTTCTTCCATTTTCTTTGTGACATCAGCCAATTCTATCTTATAGACTACGACTATCCTATCATGATTAGCTGTCTCCAGATAAAAAGAGCGAATAATCAACTGGTAGGCCTGGTTAACACCGAAAAGGCCCTTCGCAAGCTTTTATCATTCAAGTATCTCTTCCATGACCTGTTTGTGTTTTTAAAGGTCTTCATTAGCTTCTTTTTTAAGATGCTTTTAACATTATAATCGAACTCACCGCCTCTAGATAAAAATCAGGCAAAGTAGCATGCATCCTTGTACCGATAGCTAAAGATGGCCTTGGAGGGGTAAAGGCAAAGCAACATGACTTGTAGTTCCTTTGGATTGATGGGAGATAAAGACGATGGTGGTAGGAGGTCGAACCGATGGAGGTTGTTACTGAGAAAGTTGAGAGTGGGAACGAGGTTGATTGGGGTCATATTCATGCCTATAGCATTCGCGTGAACCCCATAGTTCATCTGAGCGATGCTCTTGCTCTTCATCTTGGCGCCTCATTCTACCCTCCTCGTCTCAACGCTCTTTATCCTTTCTTCTTTACCTTTTAGACTCGGACTCCTGATGTAAGCTTGGTCGTTGATAGTAGGCCTTTGGAGTTGAGGAACGATATTGGCCTGCGTTCAAATGGAGATTACCAAAACAATCCTTGCCCATTGAACTGGAAAAGAAGAAAGGATATGTCATAACTAAGATACTAGATTAAGAACGAGTAATCAGTGCTTGTGCTCGTGATCCTAGAAGTGTGTGTAGTGCTGGTGCTCCTTTAAGTAATCTAAGAACCGTGCTTAGAGGCACCAGTGATGGATTTTCATTACCCTTAGCAAGAATATCCCCAGTAGGGAAGTTGAATTCATAGGAGCTTGTGTTGAGGATATCTCCAAAGCTTACTCCCTCGGAGCTAAAAGTAGACAGGTTCCCAAGATCACCCAAGGAGCCAAAGATGTTCACAGAGGAGTCCATTAGAGGAGTGCCTTCTTCTAATTGTTCGAGGCTTGTACCAGGTGCGAGCTTCGAAGACTTGATAATCAAACACTTTGGTTGTGGAGGTATTGTGATAGTGGTGCCCTCGGGAGACGTCTCTCCATACGAATCATCCATGGCGAGATTGAAATCTTCATCGTCCTCTTCTTCCACTTTATCTCATTCTTCTTCCTCTCCTTCTTCACCCTTTTCCTCAATGACTTCTCATCCTCTCTTCTTTCCTCCTCGCTTATATTTGCATCACACACTTAACCCTCTACATCCTCTTGATCTTCTTCATTAAAATCACGGGTCAGGGTAGAGGGATCGAAAGTGGCTCGAGATTTCTTGGTAAGGAGTTTGTTTGGAGTGGCACTCCAACCATTATATAAAAGGTGATACTAGCAAAGGCAAGCGTTCGTCAGAAGATAGGAAGTCATGTGGCGAATATAGAAAGGAATTTAATTGCTTGGGTAAAGAAAACCCAAGAAAACAAGGGACACTAGAAAAGAAGAATTATAGCCAGAAAACCAAAAGTGGTTGAAGCCTTTGGGAAAACGAATGAAGAAATACTCGCTCTTCAAATAACTACGCTTGTTATAAAGCACCCCTATGACCTTGTAATGGTTAAAGACCTCAACTATCAACGAGGAAGGTGAATCTTGCCTCTTCTTGAAGCTCAGAAGGTAAGTCAACTCTTCAAAAGATGGAGAACGGTGTAGTTGCAACATAAAGAGAATATATAGATAATTGAGCAAGGCATAGCCAGATGTACTTGTATGGGAGCTAGTACAATTTCGTGAAGAAAGAATTTGATGAAGTTGTTAAATGAGGCATGGTTTTGGATAAGAATATATATTTGTTGCATGCTGTATAGACTGTGGGAGGGAGATGAGCCTATTGGTCGATTGTTAGAAGGAGAACTTCATCCTTGGGAATCCCATGCTTGAGGCAGATCGAATAAAATGACTTTGTGGTCAGCTTGGATGGTGTCTAGTCTTGGGGATTATCCAAGACCATCAGAACAGGTTTTTCATCTATTGGAGGAGCTTGGCCATGAGGCCGTGCAGTCGGAGGATCCTGCAATTAGAGTTCCTGATTTATAGAATGCCCAACTTCGAGTGGAGTCGATGTAGAAGCTTGTGTAATAAAAGAGCCTAGCTCTGGAGGGGCAGATGGGAAAGTGCTGACCATTAGATAGGGAGATCATTTGGTCAATCTAAACTAGAGAGCTTAATGTCAAACAAGCTTAGGTATGTTTTACTTAAATAAAATTAATGTAAACAAAACCTATGTAGTCGATGTAAAGGAACCAATGGATGTCGATGTATGTTGACTAATCGGATTCTACACATTGATCCGGGCATTGTGAAGTGTCAGTCTATGTAATGAATGTTCTATGTTCAGAGCATGGTGTACACAAATGCTCTGTATAGATAACTCGCTTGTGTTGGCAAACGAACTCCATTGCACGATGGAATTACGTGTTGGATTTTGCCCATTAACCCAATATATACGATAATGAACCATTGTTCGGAGCGACGCAGAGTTTTCTTTGTAGGAACATAGGATCATGGTGTGTAATTTGAAGAGTTACTTGTATATTCTATTTGGATGCTGGAGTGCACTTGATGTGGTAGTTCTTCAAAACCGTCTCATCGAAGTCAAGCTATCGATTCACATTTGTCCGAAATCCGATGAAATCGACCGCACCACTACTATTTAAGAAATGATATCACATATACAAAATCGAGATTCAGCTATGAAAGTACTCGACACAAAGGCCTTAAGTACTCGAAGCCAATATCGAGGAATAAAAATTAGAAAAAAATATAGGAGAATTCCCAACGTTGCTTGGTGTCAACCTCATGAAAATCAACTTATCCCCAAGATCTTTGCCCCAATTTAGCCAAGTAAGGTGGCACATTTATTTATAACCGGTTATCAAATAAAACGGCAACCTATCCTTTGGCCATGGCTTGATGGCGACGGCGATAAGAGACTAGTGGCAGAGGCCACAACATCACCCATGGCGGCACTAAAGCCATAGGCCAATAACCACCTTCGAGTTAGGATCTTGATATGGAGAAAAAAGGTTAAAGTGATTAACTCGGCATCGAATAGAAGTTGACGACCATGAATTCGACCGTGCCAACGCTGTTGGTGGCGATGGTGGTTGAATTAGCAAGGTTGGTGGTGAACATAGGCGAAGTAGGCGACTAGAATTGAAGTCATAGAGGAAGAAAAAATTTGTGCTTGGATATGAATGTAAAGTGAAAAAGTTTTAAGTGCTGGAATGCTTATACTATATTTCAGAAATCATGTCGACTATGATTTGTTCAGTACCGACATGTTTCCATGATTATATATATATATATAAAGGGACGATTCTTTCAGTTTGATCTCTATATTTTAAATGGGCAGAGGCAGAGATAATACTTTCAATTTTGGATCCCGATGATAATTTACGACAATAGAACGAAATATAAAGGAACCGCACTAGGAATATTGCAGAATTAAAACTACCATCTCGAACTAATTCTACAATTGCAGATCGAAGTCATGTGTACCCTTTTTATGGGTTTGAGAAGCAAGATCTAAGTTAGCAGTAGTAGAAAATTTTATAAAATTTCGATAGTTATTACTCAATAACCGTGAACTGAACCAGAGCACAAAGAGATGCAACTATAAGGCATTAGTCGTGAATCGGTCAAACTTCTATCAATAAGAAGATCAAAATTTCTCACAAAGCCATATTTACACGGGCAGAAGATGAGGCTTGAAATAAAACAAAATAGGAGAAAAGGGGAATCGAATCGGAAATGATCGGAGTTTGATGGTTACGGTTGAAAATTTTGAAACGAACTGATGATGATGCATCGTTTCCAATAGTTTGAGTTGGTTGTAGTGGTGGATTGGAAGCGCAAAGCAGTTGTTGATGAAGGTCGAATTTTCAAATAGGAGGCGGTTATCGAAGCTTGGCACAATGGAAGTAACCGCCTAGAGACGTGGGGTGGTTAGGCAACTGCAATTTTGCATGAACGAAGAGGACACCACGTAATACAGAATGCGTTGAAAAACGTGAAGTTTGAAGGGTGGTTACCATAACCACTTATGGAAAAGATGAAGCCCACGAATATAAATATCTACTGCGCTAATATGATATAGGCTTGATGTTAGATAATAATTGAGATTAAAAGACTTTGCAGGGATTGTAGAAGTACGAGAAAGGCAAAAGCGATAATGTAGTGTATAACTGACCCAAGAAGACAACGGGTTTAATTTTCCTCGAGTCGGGTTATTCCTCATGTTAATTAAAGGCTTGTGTATCTAGTTATAATTGTCTTAGGAAATGCTTATGTAAGTGGGGTTATTTTGTGATGCAGCGCGAAATAGGGAACATCGCAAGCCTACCTGAAATCGCGAGCAGCTCCAGCCATTCCATAGGTCGTGAACGACCTACGAGTAAACTCCATTACCCCGCGACCTAACTTCCTCCGCGGCAACTCCACCGCGACCTAAAATCCACATCGAATCAACTCCACCGCGACCTAAATTCCACCTCGTTTCCATCACGCGACCTACGACTTAGCCACACTTACGACCTAACTCCAAATTTCCGACCTAGCAGAAAGCTTCGCCACGACTTAATGTCAATCGTCCCCGACCTAACACCTTCCGACCTAGTTTCCATCCCACGACCTAACTCCAACATTCCTGCGACCTAACGCCAACCCCAACATCCGCGCGACTTAACTTCCCAATAACATCGATTCCACGACCTAAATCCACATCACGACCTAATATTCTCTGACCTAATCCTATGTCGCTCGTTGATTTTTTAGGTCGCGAACTATTTTGGTTCGTTCCTGTTGATAAGTTGCAAGAGTTTTAAGTCGCGAAACTATTTTAGGTCGTTAATTTGTATAGGTCGTAAGTCGCGTATAACATTGTATAATTTTTTGTTAAGTCGTGTACTTTGTATAGGTCATTAGTTGCTTATGACGTTGTTTTGTAAGTCATTGTATTGTGTTGTAAACCCTATAAATAGGGATGTGATGTCATTGTAAGTGGTTGTTGATTTTGGAAATAAAATTCTTTTGTTAGCTTTGTGCTTTCATCCAATTGGTAGTCGAGTGAATCTCCTATCTCCACTCTCGGTCAATCGAGTGCGCTCGATTCAACGATTGCTGAAGCCAATTCGCGGAATCAAGTGCGCTTGATCAACGCTCGAAGAATTGTAGATCTCTCTTCACGGTATCGTGCGCGATCAACGTGTCAGAGATAGCTAGAATTCGGTATCTTCGGATCAACGAATTCGGGCATTTCAGTATTTCTCAATCCACTGATTGTTATTCTCATCGTATCATCATTTTTGTATTCCGCCGCTGCTTCATTTGGTATCAGAGCTAGAACGCAAGGAGTTTGCGTAGATTTTTGGAGTTTGTACGAGATTTGTTCGTTTGGAGATTTTTGAAGATTGCAACAAGTGGGTAGTTTTGATTTGAAGATTTTTTAGATCGAAGTGAAGTTTTTGTTGGAATTTGTTGAAGAGTGATCATGCCTCCGAGATATGTTAACCGTCATCATAGTGTTGCAGATTTGTATGAGAGAGAAGATCTTGAACAGATGAAGCAACGTGGTGATGAAAGATTCAATAAGGATTTCGAGAAAGTAGAGAGAATGAAGTTTGACATGAATCGAAATCAACGGAGAGTGTCGCCACGTTATGATAGAGAAAGAAGAGAATCATCTTTGTCAATAAATCGAGATCGTGGAGCTCGAGACAATCGTGATTATCAGAAGGAAGAAAGAAGAGCGTATCGTGGTTACGAGCATGAGCCATCTTATGATTATGAGAAAAGAAGTAGAGAGGACGTGCATGGGCATAGAAGAGTCGATGTTCAGAATCGACGACGAAGTTTAACTAATTTTGAAGAGGAAAGTTATGGTGATCGTGTTCATTTTCGATATTCCGATCAAGGGCAAAATCGATACAAGAATATCGAAGAGGTTGGTTATACATGGAAATCAAGAAAGGATTCGGAGATTCCAGAATTCCAAGGTGGACTACAAGCAGAGGAATTCTTGGACTGGTTATCCACGATTGAAAATGTTTTTGAGCTCAACTACGTTCCTGAGGATCGTCAAGTGAAGTTAGTTGTTGCAAGTTTGAAAGGAAAAGCCATGGACTGGTGGCAACAAACTAAATCAACCAGAGAGAGGATGAAGAAATCTAAAGTTGTCAAGTGGGATAAGATGAAAAGGATGATGAAAGCAAATTTCTTACCCTACAATTATCAAGCTCGTATTGATCAACAATTGCAGAAGTTGAGTCAAGGGAATCGAGGAAAGGGTGTGGTTACAAACTCCAGCAATCAGAATCATGATGTTCATTACAGTAAAAATGTTTTTAAGAGAGTCAACGAACCAGTTGTATATGGAATCACGAGGGCAAGTGTTGATGAACGAGTTAAGCGATATCATTATCAGGAGTTTGACCATCAAAGTTTTGAATGTACAAAGTCCCAAAAGAAACCCTTTGTTGTAGAAGAATGTGAAAGCGAGGATGTGGATGATTCTACTGAAAACGAGACAGAAGAGGAAGAGGAACCAACTAATCCATTACCTTTCGGCGAAAGTGCTGAAGAATCGGAAGGTAGTGCTGAAACCTTGGTTAGGTATGAGGCAAGTGAAGAGCTTAAAACTCTCGAGGAGGTTAAGCCAATATTAGAAGAATTTAAAGAGGTCGATCCTACAGAATCATTCGCAGCCTTACCACTAAAGTTTGACAACAAAGATGAAGAGGTCGAGTTAGAGAACGAAGAATGTAATTTGTTGAGGAGGATTGATGAAGTTAACTTTTATCAACCACCACAATTTGACGACGATAAAAAAATTCTGCCAGGATTTGAGGAATCTTTGTCAAGGGAAGTAGAAGTTTTGTCAATAGAGAAAGGAGGTAACTTGTTGAGGAGGACTGTTGAAATTGACTTTTATCAACCATCGAAATTTAATGATGATGAAGAAATTGAGTCAAAGTATGTGGATGTAGAAGTTGATTATTCGTCACCACCAAAGACTGATGTTGATAGTGTGGAAGAAGAAATTGTGTTCGGAGTTGAAGGAAATAATTTGACGATGAAGGATTCTTGCTTGACACATGAGTTTATGGAGGAAAACCAGCCAAGTGAAACTTTTTTAGTTTTCGAGGAGTCCGAACAAAGTAAACATGAAACAGAAGAGAAGGCAGAATCAGATGATTTATTATCTTTGAAAGAGTTCGACAGTGAAATAAAAGATGGTGATGAACTATCAATGTTGATTGAACCAGGAGAAAGTTTTGATTTTGAGAATTCTGAAGAGATTGAAGTATTTGAAGATTGTAAAGATGAGATTTCTAGGAAACTGCCTGAAGAAATTAATTTTTTATTGTTGGAAGAGTATGTGGAAATGAGGAATGAATTGTTTGTGTTGACCGAGCAAGGAGCGAGGGAAGATCTTGAGGTTTTCGAGGAAGTTGGGTCAGAATTCAATGAGTCTGAAGTCGAATATCCTGAGGGACTACCCGAAGAGTTACCACCACTACAGGACATTCAACCTCACACTGAACTAGTACCCGATGCTATTTTACTGCAAGAATCGTATGATCTTGAGAATCAGACAGAACAGGAAGAGTTGAAAAGACAGGATGAAGAGAATGATTATCAGTTGGAATTGCCTGATCATGTACGAACGACTGACGTTATTAACGTCAATTGCTTGGAACCATTTCATGACAATAAACATGTTGAAGGAGAAGCGAGTGGGAGTTTATTTCAGTCAAGTGAAATTGATGTACCACATCAAGGGAAGATTCTAGATGATGACACATCTGAACGAGATAAGGAAAGACTAGAATCTGAGCATGAGTCATCACACTTTTTCGGTCGTGATTTCCTAAGTCGTTCCGTGATTTTAAACTTCCTTATATCGTCTCACATTTTCGACACGTTGTGGTTCTATATCACATCTTCCTATTGGCACAAGCAATATGGTATACGACACTATTCTCATGAAGTTCTGTGCTACATGAATTGGATATGGCACCTAGTGCTTAGTCCATTCCACACTTTTTCATATGTCATCTCCCTCAGATCACTTCCTTATGCCGTCTGCCTAATGCCACGTCTGATTTATGCCATGCGTTCCTTATGGCGAGCCGCATCTTCAAAGAGTCAAGACAAGATCATTCTCAAGAATGGTTATCACCAGAACCGCACCAGACCAGATAATGAATGTAAGACAGTGTCTCGAAGAAGAAGAAAGTGTGAATTCAGGACGAATTCTTTTCAACCAGGGGAGGATGATGCAGCGCGAAATAGGGAACATCGCAAGCCTACCTGAAATCGCGAGCAGCTCCAGCCATTCCATAGGTCGTGAACGACCTACGAGTTAAACTCCATTACCCTGCGACCTAACTTCCTCCACGGCAACTCCACCGCGACCTAAAATCCACATCGAATCAACTCCACCGCGACCTAAATTCCACCTCGTTTCCATCACACGACCTACGACTTAGCCACACTCACGACCTAACTCCAAATTTCCGACCTAGCAGAAAGCTTCGCCACGACTTAATGTCAATCGTCCCCGACCTAACACCTTCCGACCTAGTTTCCATCCCACGACCTAACTCCAACATTCCTGCGACCTAACGCCAACCCCAACATCCCCGCGACTTAACTTCCCAATAACATCGATTCCACGACCTAAATCCACATCACGACCTAATATTCTCTGACCTAATCCTATGTCGCTCGTTGATTTTTTAGGTCGCGAACTATTTTGGTTCGTTCATGTTAATAAGTTGCAAGAGTTTTAAGTCGCGAAACTATTTTAGGTCATTATTTTGTATAGGTCGTAAGTCGCGTATAACATTGTATAATTTTTTGTTAAGTCGTGTACTTTGTATAGGTCGTTAGTTGCTTATGACGTTGTTTTGTAAGTCATTGTATTGTGTTGTAAACCCTATAAATAGGGATGTGATGTCATTGTAAGTGGTTGTTGATTTTGGAAATAAAATTCTTTTGTTAGCTTTGTGCTTTCATCCAATTGGTAGTCGAGTAAACTTCTATCTCCACTCTCGGTCAATCGAGTGCGCTCGATTCAACGATTGCTGAAGCCAATTCGCGGAATCAAGTGCGCTTGATCAACGCTCGAAGAATTGTAGATCTCTCTTCACGGTATCGTGCGCGATCAACGTGTCAGAGATAGCTAGAATTCGGTATCTTCGGATCAACGAATTCAGGCATTTCAATATTTCTCAATCCACCGATTGTTATTCTCATCGTATCATCATTTTTGTATTCCGCCGCTGCTTCATTTTGTATACGTTGTATTACGTAACTTCTACTTTTTGAAATAATGTGTACCAAATTTCAAAATATATGTATATGTGTGTATATAGGAAGAAGAAAAAAGAGGAAAGAAAGAGAGGGAACTTATCTGTTCGAGATACTGCGTAGCTTCCAGAATTATAAGGACTTCAACTTGATTGTTGAAGAAGGAGTGGAACACCAACTATTTGAAGTGTTGAATAGATATTATAGAGTAGATATGTCACTTCATAAGGGATGGTTGGCTAACTAGTGACTCTTGTATTTCCATAGATATATCGTTTGTTTTGATCCAAAGCATGTTTTGTTTCATGAAAGCATACTTTTGGGGGACAAATGTTATCCAACATTAGAACGAAGCAGCTTCTATGTGAACCTGGATATCGAGACGAAGGCGAAATTGATCAAGAACCTTGGGGCATGCTTATGATGACAAGAAGAAGCAACATAGAAAATTTGAAGTAAAAAGGAGCATGACCAACATGGTTGGCACCAACCACAATTGTGGTCAGTACTAAGTTGATTTCCTGATGGGGCCTCACATGTGAACATGGAGTATTAAACTTATGAAGGTATAGGGTAGCTTGCATCTCTAAGATGAGCAAACATGCTCGGTGCCCACCATAATTGTGGTCGGTACCAGCATGATTTTTTGCGTAGTTATGACTTGTTCTTTCTTCCTAGCTACGTGGATTTGATATCTTATTTGGACTTTCGTGATCTAACGACTACGACAGATGATTTCGACTATAAGTATGGGAGTTAGAGCAACGTGGATAGGACTTTTACACTCTTGGATCTTTTTGGCATATACTTTTCATCTTCTTATCTTTACTCCACCATTGTCACGAAGTGCTATCAAATTCGAGCATACCTTATTTTCTAGTTTTGAAAATCTTTTAAAAGCGCTTATACTTGTGAAAAAACTATAATTAATAATATAAAGTGGACGTAGGCACTTGATTTGGCCGAACCACTAAAAAAACTCGTGTGTTTTGTTGTTTCTACTTGTTTTCGTTGGATCAGTTATGGGTTTTGATCGATTGGATGTGCTATGTCACTTTTTGACCCAACACTAACTATCGGTTTTAGCAATGGGAATACCATCAACATTATCTGTTAGTGTTAACTGCGTTGTTAATGATAGAAGCAAGTACATATTGATTTGCAACAGACGCTACTACCAATTTCGGTGATCAGTAACATTTTAGCAATTAAGTGTTAAATCGATTTATTACTTAACAAAGTAATCTCTACTGAATTAACATTAACACTTCCTATATTCTCATTATTCGTTCCAAGTTTGCAACCGTAAAGTTTGTCACCTTCAGTAGATTTCTCCAATATCACTCTCTTTTTAATTAATTAATTTCTTAAATATGGTAGTCTAATTACTTTATTGTTTAATTCATATTAATTGCAATCCATGGAAAAATTTACAAAAAAATTCGTCAAAAATTACAAACACGTTTTTCTACCTATGATAAAACATTCGAATCAAAATGTTTATTTTTCATATTTATTAAAATTATTTTACATGCGGAATTACATGTGTTCTCTTCAAAAAATTCATAAAAATAAATTTACTCATGGAAAATTGTCAAATTGAAAACTCATCTCAAATTTGATAATACAGACATCATACTAAAATTTTAAATTATTTTGAAAAACGGTCACTATATTACTGAAAATGTTCCATAATAAACTTTGTTTCTACGAGAAAAGTTGTTTCACTTAGACTTTCAATTTTTTCTTGTAGTTGTTCTTTTTTGTTAGCTGCACTCCAAGTCCACAAGCGTTTTCATTTTTTAAATGTTTGGTTTTCCTAACTAGTCATGAAGAATCACCATGGTCAAATCTCGCAAGCATTTTGCAACTAAATGGCAAAAGGGAATTATCATGCCCGCATGCATGCAACTCGTGTATTTCATCATATTAAAAAGCGCGTATTAAAATATTAGAGAACATAAATAAATAAATGAATGAAATAGAAAGGAGAGAAGCTTAAGGTCACGCACGAGGAAATACTTTGACCGAACAAATCCCCAAATATTCGGTACTACGTTTCGAGTGCTCCATTAAGGATTCCATAAAAGTGGAGCTTTTTTTTATATATATACATATAACAAAACGCAACAAAAAAAAAAAAAAAGGCCATACGAAAAAGGAAAAATGAAATAAAAAATAATAATTTGAATAAACTGAGTTTTGACATGACATGGAGAAATCTTGTTTAAATTTTTCCAAATAGTACGGTAGAAAAGAATAGAAAGTTTATTATAAATAACAAAATGCTCATTATATTTTATTTAGTTAGTATGAATTGATATCGAAACTTCTACACATGATACGTTAAGAACAACTAACAAAGAATCCTACATGGCTAAAAGAAAGGGAGTATTTGATATTTGTTATATCAAACATATTTGATGATTTAGGTTGGACGTAATGAAAATTAGAAGCTGAAAGGCGTGTAGATATATCATGTATGCATTGATTGTTCAGTTGCGTGGTGCATTCTACAATCTATGATAAAGAAAGATTCGATATATGGATGCTTCCATTCCTAACCTACAATTTCTGGATGCTACCTAGAAATAGGTGCTGGAAAATGTAAATTAAACACGTGACTATTTCCGTTTAAGTAGTTATAGGCTTTATAGTGTTTGGTGTTGATTTTTTGAAACTTGAGACTAATTATTTTGGTCAAATTAAGCAATGCTCTACTAAGGGATTGGTAAATGGTGCGTTTGCCAGGAACAATAGCGGAACATTTAAGCACGGTATTTAAGCGAATCATTTGAACGGAAAAGTTGAGTTAACGGAGTATGCGTTTGGGTTGCGAACAGGGTATTTGAAACGCGTATTTGAAGGGGATGATGTAGAGAGAAAAAAAATCAACGGCTCTTGATATTATCAGTTGGGGGCGCGTCCAACGCCAACGTACCTTCTCCCATCATTCATACAACCGAGTTGGAAACGGAGCTAATCCCGCTGTAGCGTCCAACGCGTCGGACACGTTCCTAACGGGAACATGCCAAAATTTGACTGCGAACAGCACCAAAGACTGTGGATGTAAATCATTCCCAATTTCCGAAAATAGAGTTTCTTTTAAGATATTCAAAAAATTAAAGTTTAAGTGAACAAGCACAACTTAATTCCTCTCGAGGGTTTACCGATCCATCGGGTTCCCCAGAGTATATTCAAAAAAAAAATAGAGTTTCATTTAACATATATGTTTTAGTTATAAAAGAATATTACTTTTATTAATCATACGATGTCGAAAAGCGTTTGTACGTGTGTTTATGTATATATATAGAGAGAGAGAGAAGGGTACCGCTATACCCTATCTACACTTCTATATTTCAACCAACACAGCTCAAAAATGAATGAAAAATTGTAATATGTTCTTAATTAACTTAAAATCGTCACTATAAAATTTTGCGTAATTTGAGTAATTCCAGAATGTTCAAAATCAACGATTAAAATAAGTATTTGAACGATTGATAATCAACTTAACATTTTGAACGAGTTAGATATTTTGAAATGACCTATTTTTTTATGGCAATGATGTTCATAATATAGATTAAACATTCTCAAAATTTCATTTGATTTGTAATAATATAGTACTAAAAACCATAGAGGCATAGCAAATCCACACACACGCGTGTGTGTGCACATATGTGTATGTGTGTGTATACACACATAAAAAGTTACATACGTACGTGCATATATGTATGTATACACATGAGTATATGTTTGTGCGCACATACATAGATATATACAACAACAATTGAGCCATTATTCCCAAACAAGTTAGGGTCGGCTGGTGATGAAATCCAAAACTAAATGACAAAGTTAATTTAAAAGTAACAATAACAATAATAACAATAATAAATCATGATAATAAAAATAAAATAAAGTAAAATATTTAAAAAAAATAGTAGTAGTAATAATAAAAAATAAGTAAACTAAAAATAAAGATAAAAATAAAGATAAAAGTAAATATATAAAGAAATTACAGAAAACCATGATGATGATAATAATAATAATAAATATAATAATATAATAGTACCAATAGCAATAGGGACCGAAGACCAAACACTACGCCTTAGACTCCTATTTACTAGTCCTATAATCTAAAACTTATAATACTATCCTTAAACCAGCTCTAACAAAAAAAAACTCAGCTCATGGTTCTGGTACGTGGATCGCTAACTTCCACACGCTTCTGTTCGACACGAGCTCTTTGGATATATTCCAATCCTTCAAGTCCATTTTTACTACTTCCTCCCATGTTAACCTTGATCGACATCTACCTCTCTTTGAGTATTCGATGCGGTCTATAATTCCAACGCGCACAGATGCCTCCAGAGGCCTCCATTGGAGATGTCCAAACCATCTTAAGCGTTGTTGTATTAACTTCTCTTCAATTGGTGCTACTTCAAGTTTGTCACGTATATCATCATTTTTAATTCAATCTCGTCTTATATGATCATAGCTCCAAAAGCATACGCATCTCTGCTACACTTATCTTTTGGGTGTGTTGTCTTTTAGTAGGCCAATACACACGCTCAAAAGGCCCAAAATCCAAATACAAAGTCACTCATATATAAAATTGGATAAGTTTTATCGATTTGCTCAAAGGGCTAAAGCCCATGTACAAACTCACACAGACTATAGACTTACAAAATTTAGAAATCAACAATTAAATTTAATACAACTCGATAATCTGACACATTCCAAAAATTTCCTACTGTCTTTTCATTTCGTCTCCCCCATTTCATTTCATATCTCTTCTTTCTAAATCTATGGCAGCTAGAACTAAACCACACCCCATGCTTCCAGAACTTGCTTATCCTTCCTGCCTACTCTAGTAAGTATATTTATCTTTATTCTCTTGCTAATTATCGTCACATCAACTTCGATTAGCTTGCTAATTAGTTCCTTTTGTCTTGCTTTGTTTTGGAACACACTTTGATTTCTCTCTTTCCTTAAATGTTGAACAATAGATGTCACTGCCATCCGCTTTATCTACTAACTCAGATCTAACTTCCCTTGCTGGCTTAGGTATAATAATTCTTCTTTCAGACTCATGAATGTTTGCATTGTTGGATCTAGGTCAATACGCATCGGATTAAAATGGTGAATTTCAAAAAAAATTACTATTTTGGATCTTATTGGTCCTATGATGTATACACATACACGCACATACATATATTACTATATATATAATTGATATAAATTAAAAGTTACCTCAGATGTGGCCTAGTTGTAACATCTTGAATGCTAAATCGTATGTACTCCTAAAATCTAATTCCATCTCTTACAGAAATTGCTACTAATCGAAGGGATCAACGCATCTTTTATTTTATTTTATTTAAATTTGTATTCAATATTAAAAGAGAGTGGGAATGAAGGCTTGTACTTATCGCCTAAGGGGAGGACAAGAGCTAGAAATAGTAACCCCAAAAGAGAGTGAGGGATTTAAATAAGAAGAGAGAAAGAGAGAAAAAAGGAGATATGGATTTGGTCTTTTACTCCTTTCCCATTTTCTTTTCAACATCATGCTCCATGCCATCGAGAAACTTTACACTTATGTCTCTCCACTCGGATTCACGCCCTTATTATAAGTTGTTCGCCATTCGAATAAGTATTATCTCATACTCATCGAACAATTTTGAGACGGTGAACACCACTCAACTAACATATAAATAAAATCACTCATTTTCCATTCCAACTCTCTCATACATTCAACAATGTCTTCCTCTAATGACATAATCCATTCTCTACTCATAAAATCATTCCTAAACCAAGCAACAAGCATTACAAACCAAACCAACAATCAAGATGCTAAATTTGGTTCATTCTTAAATGCAAAATAGTAAGATAGAACCAATGAAAGCTTTGTAAATGCTCGTAAATATTATAGAAATGTAGGTCTTTGACTTACAATTGTAGAAAAAATAATTGGAAATTGTAAATATCATAAAAATGATAACTTGCAGGATTTTGGAAGAAAAAACATTATGAGAGAAATAAAAGAAGGGAGAAAACTTTTAGAATTAACGCGAGGGTTGAAATTCTGCGATCTACTATTGCTTTTTCTATTTTATTTGCCTTGATAAATAAGGCTGGTGCTTTCACACTCAATCTAGGATGTTGATCCCTTTTTTGGGTTAATAATAAATAAAATAGTGAATAATTTTAAAAATAAAGAACTTTTAATGTAAAATATCCCGAGAGAACTAAGAAAAGAAGAGAAATTGCAAAAAGTAATGAAAAGCAAGAAATTGTTTTGCTTTACAATTATTTAATATATTTAATAGATAATTTATTGATTTCATGAAATATAAATTAACTAAAGTTAATATGGATAGTTTTTTAAGATAAATGAATTATAAATTAAGGATGTTATTAGTTTTTATGTTTATAATATATTTTTGTACTTTGAACCAAAGTTATATTTTACAATTTCTGTTAAAATGAAAGTGGCACATAGTGAAATTATCATTTTTCAAATTTATTAAACAAACTAATGAATATTAGTTAATTGAGTTTATTTATAAGAATTCTTTATTAGTTTAAATACATGCACTACTAGAACAACAATAAATAGCGACGGAGGCTTCCGACGGCCGTCGACGGCAATTTTCGACGGCTAGCGACGGCTGTCGAACTCCGTAGCGTTTTCGTAAATAAAATATATTGGTCGTCGCTAGCCGTCGAAAACTGAAACAATTAAGCTGTCGGCGGCTGGCACCAGCCGTCGAAAATTATCGTGTATACAGGCCTCTTGGTCGAGAGCTGCTTCATTATTCACCTTCCCCCAAATTAAACAAAAACCCTACCTCCACCACCTCCTACCCGTCGTTAACCAGCCGTCGTGCCTCCCCGAGCTTCTCCAACATCATCATTCTCCACTCTCAACAAGCCTAGCCCCTTCATCAATCTCCAATCAAGTTTTATTCCTAAATCCTAATTAATTTTGATTTGTTAAATTATGGTTAATTTGTTGTTATAGTTGTGTAATACCCCATTGATTGTTTGATTTATCATATTGAATGTTAATTAGGTTGTTATTATAATTGTTTGTCATTGAAATATTGAGAGAGAAAATTTGTTTAAAAAATAGAGTTTCATTTAACATATATGTTTTAGTTATAAAAGAATATTACTTCTATTAATCATACGATGTCGAAAAGCGTTTGTACGTGTGTTTATGTATATATATATAGAGAGAGAGAAGGGTACCGCTATACCCTATCTACACTTCTATATTTCAACCAACACAGCTCAAAAATGAATGAAAAATTGTAATATGTTCTTAATTAACTTAAAATCGTCACTATAAAATTTTGCGTAATTTGAGTAATTCCAGAATGTTCAAAATCAACGATTAAAATAAGTATTTGAACGATTGATAATCAACTTAACATTTTGAACGAGTTAGATATTTTGAAATGACCTATTTTTTTATGGCAATGATGTTCATAATATAGATTAAACATTCTCAAAATTTCATTTGATTTGTAGTAATATAGTACTAAAAACCATAGAGGCATAGCAAATCCACACACACGCGTGTGTGTGCACATATGTGTATGTGTGTGTATACACACATAAAAAGTTACATGCGTACGTGCATATATGTATGTATACACATGAGTATATGTTTGTGCGCACATACATAGATATATACAACAACAATTGAGCCATTATTCCCAAACAAGTTAGGGTCGGCTGGTGATGAAATCCAAAACTAAATGACAAAGTTAATTTAAAAGTAACAATAACAATAATAACAATAATAAATCATGATAATAAAAATAAAATAAAGTAAAATATTTAAAAAAAATAGTAGTAGTAATAATAAAAAATAAGTAAACTAAAAATAAAGATAAAAGTAAATATATAAAGAAATTACAGAAAACCATGATGATAATAATAATAATAATAAATATAATAATATAATAGTACCAATAGCAATAGGGACCGAAGACCAAACACTACGCCTTAGACTCCTATTTACTAGTCCTATAATCTAAAACTTATAATACTATCCTTAAACCAGCTCTAACAAAAAAAAACTCAGCTCATGGTTCTGGTACGTGGATCGCTAACTTCCACACGCTTCTGTTCGACACGAGCTCTTTGGATATATTCCAATCCTTCAAGTCCATTTTTACTACTTCCTCCCATGTTAACCTTGATCGACATCTACCTCTCTTTGAGTATTCGATGCGGTCTATAATTCCAACGCGCACAGATGCCTCCAGAGGCCTCCATTGGAGATGTCCAAACCATCTTAAGCGTTGTTGTATTAACTTCTCTTCAATTGGTGCTACTTCAAGTTTGTCACGTATATCATCATTTTTAATTCAATCTCGTCTTATATGATCATAGCTCCAAAAGCATACGCATCTCTGCTACACTTATCTTTTGGGTGTGTTGTCTTTTAGTAGGCCAATACACACGCTCAAAAGGCCCAAAATCCAAATACAAAGTCACTCATATATAAAATTGGATAAGTTTTATCGATTTGCTCAAAGGGCTAAAGCCCATGTACAAACTCACACAGACTATAGACTTACAAAATTTAGAAATCAACAATTAAATTTAATACAACTCGATAATCTGACACATTCCAAAAATTTCCTACTGTCTTTTCATTTCGTCTCCCCCATTTCATTTCATATCTCTTCTTTCTAAATCTATGGCAGCTAGAACTAAACCACACCCCATGCTTCCAGAACTTGCTTATCCTTCCTGCCTACTCTAGTAAGTATATTTATCTTTATTCTCTTGCTAATTATCGTCACATCAACTTCGATTAGCTTGCTAATTAGTTCCTTTTGTCTTGCTTTGTTTTGGAACACACTTTGATTTCTCTCTTTCCTTAAATGTTGAACAATAGATGTCACTGCCATCCGCTTTATCTACTAACTCAGATCTAACTTCCCTTGCTGGCTTAGGTATAATAATTCTTCTTTCAGACTCATGAATGTTTGCATTGTTGGATCTAGGTCAATACGCATCGGATTAAAATGGTGAATTTCAAAAAAAATTACTATTTTGGATCTTATTGGTCCTATGATGTATACACATACACGCACATACATATATTACTATATATATAATTGATATAAATTAAAAGTTACCTCAGATGTGGCCTAGTTGTAACATCTTGAATGCTAAATCGTATGTACTCCTAAAATCTAATTCCATCTCTTACAGAAATTGCTACTAATCGAAGGGATCAACGCATCTTTTATTTTATTTTATTTAAATTTGTATTCAATATTAAAAGAGAGTGGGAACGAAGGCTTGTACTTATCGCCTAAGGGGAGGACAAGAGCTAGAAATAGTAACCCCAAATGAAGAGAGTGAGGGATTTAAATAAGAAGAGAGAAAGAGAGAAAAAAGGAGATGTGGATTTGGTCTTTTACTCCTTTCCCATTTTCTTTTCAACATCATGCTCCATGCCATCGAGAAACTTTACACTTATGTCTCTCCACTCGGATTCACGCCCTTATTATAAGTTGTTCGCCATTCGAATAAGTATTATCTCATACTCATCGAACAATTTTGAGACGGTGAACACCACTCAACTAACATATAAATAAAATCACTCATTTTCCATTCCAACTCTCTCATACATTCAACAATGTCTTCCTCTAATGACATAATCCATTCTCTACTCATAAAATCATTCCTAAACCAAGCAACAAGCATTACAAACCAAACCAACAATCAAGATGCTAAATTTGGTTCATTCTTAAATGCAAAATAGTAAGATAGAACCAATGAAAGCTTTGTAAATGCTCGTAAATATTATAGAAATGTAGGTCTTTGACTTACAATTGTAGAAAAAATAATTGGAAATTGTAAATATCATAAAAATGATAACTTGCAGGATTTTGGAAGAAAAAACATTATGAGAGAAATAAAAGAAGGGAGAAAACTTTTAGAATTAACGTGAGGGTTGAAATTCTGCGATCTACTATTGCTTTTTCTATTTTATTTGCCTTGATAAATAAGGCTGGTGCTTTCACACTCAATCTAGGATGTTGATCCCTTTTTTGGGTTAATAATAAATAAAATAGTGAATAATTTTAAAAATAAAGAACTTTTAATGTAAAATATCCCGAGAGAACTAAGAAAAGAAGAGAAATTGCAAAAAGTAATGAAAAGCAAGAAATTGTTTTGCTTTACAATTATTTAATATATTTAATAGATAATTTATTGATTTCATGAAATATAAATTAACTAAAGTTAATATGGATAGTTTTTTAAGATAAATGAATTATAAATTAAGGATGTTATTAGTTTTTATGTTTATAATATATTTTTGTACTTTGAACCAAAGTTATATTTTACAATTTCTGTTAAAATGAAAGTGGCACATAGTGAAATTATCATTTTTCAAATTTATTAAACAAACTAATGAATATTAGTTAATTGAGTTTATTTATAAGAATTCTTTATTAGTTTAAATACATGCACTACTAGAACAACAATAAATAGCGACGGAGGCTTCCGACGGCCGCCGACGGCAATTTTCGACGGCTAGCGACGGCTGTCGAACTCCGTAGCGTTTTCGTAAATAAAATATATTGGTCGTCGCTAGCCGTCGAAAACTGAAACAATTAAGCTGTCGGCGGCTGGCACCAGCCGTCGAAAATTATCGTGTATACAGGCCTCTTGGTCGAGAGCTGCTTCATTATTCACCTTCCCCCAAATTAAACAAAAACACTACCTCCACCACCTCCTCCCCGTCGTTAACCAGCCGTCGTGCCTCCCCGAGCTTCTCCAACATCATCATTCTCCACTCTCAACAAGCCTAGCCCCTTCATCAATCTCCAATCAAGTTTTATTCCTAAATCCTAATTAATTTTGATTTGTTAAATTATGGTTAATTTGTTGTTATAGTTGTGTAATACCCCATTGATTGTTTGATTTATCATATTGAATGTTAATTAGGTTGTTATTATAATTGTTTGTCATTGAAATATTGAGAGAGAAAATTTGTTTAATGTATATGTGCGTTGATTGGTGTATATACGTTGATTAATTAGTGCATACGCGCATTAGGGCTACTTTGGATTAATTAGAGTCGATGCTCAGAATTTGGTGTATGCGTTTTCAAGATGACGAAAACGACGATTTAGTGTATGCGTTTCTTAGAATGTAAATAAATTATTATTAAAATTGTTGCATAATACGCTTTACTTTTTGTAAAACCCTTAGAGAGTTTTTGACCCCGTTTGACAAATATTGTATATGATCATTGTATAGATATTCGTTTTTATCACAGAACGGACATTTATATTCATCAGATACAATATTTTTCAGATTTGTCCCTGTATTGGACAAGTTACAAACACAGTAGTAATTATATTTTGCAAATCATTTTATTTTAAACGGTTCACAAAATTTCGACAACACTTTCTTTTTGTTACCTGTGTACACACATATGTGTACGATATAGAGAACAAATGGGAAGTGCTGTCGAAATTTTGTTGAATCGTTTAAATGAAATGATTTGCAAATTATAATTACTACTGTATTTATAATGGAAAGTAGGATGACCAACCATCAAAGTGTAAAACAATAACCTAAAAATTGTAGATTATATTCATATAATAATTTATGTAAATCTGTTTGAAAATAAAATTAAATAGAATAATATTATATATTTGCGAAAATTTAAACGTATGATTTATTTGAAAAATAAAATGTCAATACGTAAATGATTAATGTGTATTTATGTTTTAAAGTAGGAAAAATAGTCAATTATTTTATCGATCGGAGCTGGATGTACCAACAAAGAAGAGAAATTGAAGGCATAATAAGTGAATATTTTCAAAATGGTGTACACGTCTTTATTGAATTCGCTTTAAGTAATAATGGAAACGACGAATAAATTCGTTGTTCATGTAGTAGGTGTAAATTATTGACGCATTTGATACCGGATATGGTAATAGTTCATTTGTGCTAATATGGTTTCGTGCCGAATTATTTGGTGTGAGATCGTCATTGAGAACTTATAGCACCTAATCCCGTACATTTGGAGAAGAAGATGGATAATGAACTTGTTCCGACGAATCTCATAGAAGATATGGTTGAAGATGCAGCATGTTCAATGTTCTCTACTGTTGAAGTTGATGGTAACGATGTTAAAGTCGAAGAAGAACCAAGTATTGGGGAAATTTTTTTTATCATTTATTGGATGCTGCTAAGAAACCTCTTTGGGATGGTTGTACAAGTGGTACTCAACTATCAGTAACAACATAATACATTGCGATGAAATTAAAATACAACTTCACAGAAGCCGGGTTTACAGCTATAGTACAAGCTGCAAAACGGCATATGCCACCCGATAATTTAATGTACGAAAATCATTATGAAGTGAAAAAACTTATGTCTGCTTTTGGTTTTCTGTATCAAAAAATAAATACATGTTTAAATGGTTGCATGTTGTTTTGAAAAGAAGACATCAATCTTAGGAATTGTAAAATATGTAATCAGGAAAGATACAAACCAAGAAAAAAGAAGGGAAAGGAAGTTCTGTACAAGCGTATACATTACTTACCCATCACTTCTAGGCTTCAAAGGTTATATGCATCTTCTGTAACCGCGCATCATATGGAATGACACTGTATGAGAACACAAGAAGAAGGTACGTTAACACACCCAACCGATGGAGAAGCATGAAAGCATTTTGATAAGACATACCACGCTTTCGCAGTGGAGAGCCGTAATGTTAGACTTGGTTTAAGTACGGATAGGTTTTCACCATTCTCTCAATTTGGTTCAAAATATTCATCTTGGTCTATAATCGTTACACCTTACAATTTACCCCCGTGGATGCGTATGAAAACTCTATATATGTTTCTCACTATTGTCATCCCTGTTTCTGATGATCCGACACAAGCACTACTAGAAAAGGCTAAAATACCGACAGCACGCAGCGACGGGTTCTTACGGTGAATTTCCGACGGCTTCCGACGGGCCGTCGGCGGCCGTCGGAAGCCGTCGGAAATTCACGAATTACGGGCTCCAGCCAAGCCTCTTCTTCCTCATTCTCCAGCACGAAAAAAAAGAAATAAAACCCCCAAATCCCTATTTCAAGCTTCCAATCACCAATTTCAAGCTTTCGGATCCTCCACGATGTCATTTTTGAGTCAGTCATGGATCTACTGTCACGGAACAGGCGCTACGGATTTGGCAATAAAGTGGTAATAAATAATATATTAAGATATAACAATTTAGTAATCTTTTAGTTCTAAAGAACTTCACATCGCTTTAGTTTCAGTAATAGGTTTACAGATATAACAATTAACACATTATGTTGTAGCTTTGATAGTAAGATTATGGACTAAATTAAATAAGTATTGCAGGCTAGCAGACAGAGGAGAGCCATTCAAACGGGCAAAGCTGAGATCGATCTAGCAGAGATCAAAGAGTTGAGAGCTAGGGTGGCGCAGTTGGAAGAGCAGAACCGTCGCCAGGCCATTATGATGACACAGCTGCTGGATCAGCGTATTACTGAGTACATGTAGCGGTATGGTGGCCGCTTTCCATCATCAGCTGGTTCGGGAGGTTCTGGAGGTGATTGACCGAAGTGATAGTTATGTTTTTTTGTTTTGCGTCATTGTTTAGTAAGTTTTGATGATACATTGAGTTGGTGGAGTTAGATTTGAAATGTTGTGTATATGGTTTGATGATACATTTGGTGGTAGTAATTTTGACATTTAAGAGTTGATGGTGAGGAGTTAATGAAGGATTGATGTATATATTGTACAATGAGATGTATTTAAATTATGGTAGCAAAGTTTGGTTTTATTTTATATGAATTATGTTTGATTTAATTCTTTATGTGATTTGATTATGTTTGTATGCTTTGATTTCATATTGAATATCTGAATTGGATATATGCT
This sequence comes from Allium fistulosum, assembly GCA_030737815.1. Classification (NCBI taxonomy): domain Eukaryota; kingdom Viridiplantae; phylum Streptophyta; class Magnoliopsida; order Asparagales; family Amaryllidaceae; genus Allium; species Allium fistulosum. The sequence goes on along the minus strand of CM060905.1, from coordinate 1,268,800,539 downwards.
TGTGGGGTGGAATATATTGTGTTTATGGATTGTGGATAGAATGCCAAAATGCAGCAGAAAAAATGAATAACAGCTTCAGGTTTTCCAACAGCTCCAGACGGTCTGCAAACAAAAAAATTCCGATGGCGTGCGACGACAAAATTCTAACGACTCCCGACGGCTTCCGGCATCTACCATGATCGTCCACGTGTCTTCCAACGGTCGTCGGAAGGTGTCGGCTGACCATCTGTAGCCGTCGAAAATGCGGCAACGGATGTTGTCGGAAGCCGTCAGAAATTTTGTTTAGCAACGGATTTCTTTGCGGCGGCAATTTCCGATCGTCGCCGACGGTTTTGAGTCGTCGGAAATTACCCTGTTTCTTGTAGTAAAGGAATCGACGTATATTTACAATCCTTGATTGAAGAGTTGAAAACACTGTGGTATGAAGGTGTTGAAACATAAGACATTTCAAAAAAAATTCTATGTTCGCTTCTTTACGGCTGGTTGTCTAGCTTGCCCTTATTGCATGGAAGAAAAACGAGCATTTTTTTTACCGCATGGGAAGAAAATTTCGTGTTTGAGTGTCATCGGTGTTTTCTTCATATTAACCATCCTTTTAGAAAAGATAAAAAAAACTTTACAAGTAATAGAGTTGAGACCTTGCGACCACCAACGATTTGGTCAAGCGAAGATGTAACGACCCTTAGATTTTAATTTAATTTAAATTGATAGTTAAATGAATTTTTGAATAAAAAATGTAAAATTAATTATAAATGGAAGCGAGTTTCCCCGAACCCGAATATATTCTGATAAGCCATTTAAATTCAAAAATATTTTTTTATATGTATATATGTGAATATATATATATATGTGAATATATATATATGGGTATGTATGAGTCAATTTGAAATTTTAAATATATGTATACATATTTGATTTGAATTTAAATTGTAAATAAATGGTTTTAAAATGAAAATATATATAAGATATGAAAATATCAAGTAAATACATTTGCTAAACTTTAACAACTAATAAAAAATAGAAATTATCTATATTACAAAGTATAAAGCAATGAACTAAAAATAGAAATAAATATATATAAGTAAAATAAAAATACGAACAAATGTACTGACAATGATAATAACAAATATATATGCACTTGCAACAAGAAAAGAAGGTAACACAAATACATTCAAGTAGAAAAAGAAGATAAGCAGCTTATAAAACAAGACAAAAGAAAGCAATATGACCAAAGATAAGAAGACAACAAAATATATTTAAAAATGTAACCTAGAAACAAATACACAAGTATGCAAAGTATAAGTTAAACATAAAAGGTAAGTAGGAAGAAAAAGCAAAGGAAAACACAAAGACAACATTATATATTTGCAAGTTTGAACAAATATACAAGGACGAGTATGATAGAGCAAACAAGACAACAAACAAATAAATTAGAAGAAAAAAATATTGGCAAGAAGACATAAAGTACCTTGGCATTAAATGCTAGCAAAATTTAAGTCAATTCGAATTGTATAAAATCCTCTCAGCCACCAAAGCAAGATGTATATCAACTGCAAACACGAAATATCTTTGCCTATAGTACAAATATTTGTACTAGAAAGAAAAAAAATACATTACCATGTGCAAAGTAATATCATCAACCAGTACACTCAATTCCTTTATGTATCAAAGCCTTCTCATATCACAGTTCGTTCCATTTTAAACTGTGAAAAGAAAAAAAACTAAAGTATATCATCTCCTCTAAAACAAACAAAATCAACATCATAATCAATACAACCAGATATCAAAGGAAATGGTTTTAGCAAGCTTGTTCTCTGTTCATCATGACAGGCTTTGCTCTCTGCTTCTTCCCATCAAGGTGAGCAAACTCCTTTTTTTCGAAGCTTAGCCTGTTTGATATCTTGATGCTTGTGAGTAAACTTCATTTTAAAAAACAGTTTAAAACCTATAATTTTAACCGGATGTTTATGATAAGTGTCATGAAAATATGGATGCTTGTGTTATAGATGATGTGTTGTATGTATATGTCTGATCTGTTATCTAGAATATCATCTCACTGTTTAAGCTTTGGTGAGTAAACAGTTAAATTTAAAGCTTAAGTAGGTAAAAAAAATTGTTGCTTGAATATGTATATAGGAGTATAAATCTATGAATATGAATGCTTCTGAATATGCATGACTGATGTCTGTGCTTCTTTGTTCTTTTTAGATTACAGAGATTTTTAAATGAACTAAATCTCAAAACCTTCCATCTAATCTCTTTAAAGCTTTGAGTTTCAAACAAATCAATTTAGTTTGAACACCATCTAGATTTTGAAAACAGGTTAAGTATTTTTAAGTATGGGAATCTCCTGTAAACAAGAAATACAGTTGAAAACTTAAAAAATGGAACAAATCAAATGTTGTAATATATTGATTCAAGGATATATCTCGAATCATCATTGAAAGTTATGATTTTTAAAACAAAATCCAAGATTTTTAATTGGGTAATTCGAGAGATATTGATGGATGAACGAAATTTGGGTTTTCATCAATTGTTGACGAACGGCAAAGTGATGGTCGACGTGGTCAGGGTTGGAGGAAGGCTGAGTGATGGGGATTCGTGGAAAAATGGTCGGGGATTTTTTAGCTCATCAGAGCAGCTAGTCGAAGGTGATCTAGGGTTTAGCTGTTAGTTTTGGTCGAGATGGTTTGCGAAGCAAATCCATCGTCGTGGGTGAATCGGAATGGCTCGGAGGTGGTGGAATAGAAGGAGGGAAGCAAGGAAAAGGTTCAGGCAGATGGACGTGGTCTCCGGTGTCGGAGAGAGATGATGCGAGGGGTTTCAGATGATCAAGTTTCTTCCTGATGGTTTTTAAATTGGTTAAATTTTGATTTCCAGGTCAATTCGAAATTTTGGGTAGTCGAATGATTGGAGAAGGTCGGCGGCGACTCAAGGGTGTCGGCGATGGTGACCGGATTTGGTCAGAGGACTGGTGCACGTGCACGCGATGTCAGTTTGTATCGGTGATGGTTATAAGGTTGGGGAAGAAGAGTAGCCTCAGGGAAGAGCTCGAGAAAATTGTTTGATGGGTCGAGTTTTGTATCTGGTAGTTCGATGTTTAAACTATATAACAGGATTTTTTAATTTAAAACTAAGCTATGTTGAAAGAAAAGAAAAAGGGAAGATTTTCTCAGGTTGGACTTGGGATGAATACTGGGGAAGACTCGGGTATTTACTCGAGTAAGTCATGGGAAGCACTCGGGTTAGTTTTCAAAACTACAACATTATAAAAAGTAAAGTGATTACTTAAAGCTTAATTACTTAATGAATGATTAATCAATTAAAGATAATTAATAAAGGGGTTTATGTATAATTACTCGATGTAATTAAAATGTGATAAGTAATTAAAGATAATCACTTATTGTAATTAATGAAGAATAATTAATTTAATAGTAATTAATTTAGGGTGGATAAAATTGTAAATGAATTAATTTAGGGAAATTAATTAAAGGATGATTGAATAATTAAAGGTTAATTATTCATTAATTTAAAGTTGATTTTATTTAATCAAATGATTTGGAATCGATTAATGTTAATTAACTATGATTGATGACCCATCTGATTTAAATAAATCAGAAAATTAATTGAGCTTATTTATGGATGACTATATTCTATTGAATCCTGTGTATTGGATTGATAACCCTGTTTGTGATTGTGATGCTTTGTGATATAAATTACTTTGTGCTGAGCTGTGATTTCTGTTTTGTGATATATTACTATGTGAATATGAAAACCCTTGACCCGTAAACGACATTTGAATTTCGATGCGACAGGGAGTCGGATTCCAGTTGCATATCCGAAACCCACATCGAATTGTAATAGTGAATCTTTATGACTGATAAATTTATTTTATCTATGAATCTGTGAATGAAGATAAGCGTTATGGGTTATACCGCTTATCGATATATCGGTGATGATTGAATGATGTTGTGCACTATTGTGTGAAACCCCTGGACTACACTTATACACACACAAATATGGATTTCACATGGAAATCGGTTAAGTCACAGATGATGTAAATTTAATGTTTTTGAAATTGAAATTGAAATTTCAATTGATTTTGAAATTGGAAATTTGGGTTTAAAGTGAAAAGCTTTTGAAATGGAATTTCAAAGATAAAAGTTATTTTGAATAACTTAATCGAGTTTTGAAATTTAAATAATTTGATTTAAATTTGAATTCAAGTTTGAAACTGAATTCTATGATTTGAAACTAGGGATTAAAGATGCTGTACAAGTTATATATGGGTTAAACCATTTTAAAGGTATTGATTTGGGAATTTGAACTTAATTCAAGGGTTTTAACTCGTGTAAATATAACTGGATTTTTCCGAAACGAAAACTACTTGTTTTCAAATAATAATAGCTTTCATTTTAAGAAAGGATTTCCAAATTGTGTTGAACAGTTTCAAGTTTGAAATAGAATTGAAATGTTTTGAAAACTATGAAATGAGTCTTTAATTCAAAGACCGGACGAGTTAATCCAACTTGAAATAGAATTGTTTTGAAAGGCAATGAATGAATCTTTGGAAACGAGTTTTGAAAGCTATAAGTTAAATCTTGATTTAAAGATTTAACGAGTTAATCAGATTGAAATGGAAATCGATTTGAAAATCTATGAATGAATCTTTGTGAATGGGGTGAACTTTGTGAATTAAATCTTTTGTTTAAATGATTAAATTGTGGAAATTGTTTAAACCGTTGAAGGTTGTTGAAATAAATCTTTTTGTTTAAAAGATTGGAAATGGTAATTTGTTTTAACCATTCGAATGAAAAGTTTGGGCTTTAAGCTGTGATTTAACTGAGACCCTAGTATCCATATGATTTTTAATTGCGCTCGTTATTCGGTTTAGCAGGGAAAAGACCTTTGTGTCATATAACCCATTCCGAATAGTGATACGACAATATGGATAGCATTTGAAGACCGGTGGTGAAGACCGGGTATTTGCGAGAGTGATAGGATGACCTATCGATTTTCTCTGCATCATGGCTCCGGTATAGAGATTCCCTAAGTGATGGGAAGTCCGATCGAGATTGTGAATACCCGGATTTGCAAGGGTTTCTTTGGAAGTGCCTTCGGTTCTGTTCGAACCCGGAACAGACTTGTATGGATGTGTGTCTGACGTTACACTTTGAGATGTAAAGCTGGTTTCTATCAAATACATTTCTGTTGGTGGCGGAGAATTTATTCTCTTAGCTTAACACCCTTCTCTGAGACGTACGAGCTCAGAGGTTATGTAGTTGATGGTTACTAGTGATACATTCCCAATTTGGTAATGTGGCATACGAAGTGCTGTTGATCATTGTTGATCAAAGCGTGGCTTTGTGAAAAAGCGTGACTTTGTGAAAAAGCATAGCTTTATGGACGAGACTTCGTCGAGTCTCACAACCCGGTAATGGTCGAAACAGGAATGTTGCGACAAAGGTTTTTAGGGGCAGCGCCCCTAGGGTATGTCATTTCCTTCTGGATAAAAGGTGATATCATGGTATGGAGCCCAGACATTTTACTTATGTTGATGCTGCATAGTTATTATACTTTGTGGTTGTTGCTTTATGATCGAGGTACCTCGGATAAAGGTCGGTGACGACCGAGGGATGACATGATTTGTGTGTTAGTTACCTAGTTACAGCTGTACAGCGCGAGGTAGCGTCAGTGTGTTAGTTACCTAGTTACAGCTGTACAACGTGAGGTAGCGTCGGCCTTGTGTTTGCTGAGATCCGGTTAGGATCCGGGGCGTCTTTCCAGAGGCGTTTCTATTTCGGTGTAAGGAAGTTCCTTTGCCTGACCATTTGTTTGAAATCCAAAGAAACAATACGAACCCTGTACGGTTTTTAGTTGTATAACCTGCCATGGAATGTGGTGGTAACCTGTTATTGAACATGGTAGCTATAGTAGGCATACGATGAAATGTTATATGCTGGCTAAGATTGATATTATACTTTCGAAATATTTTCACACTATGCACTAGTAATAATATCAAAGGAGTTTTGTTTGCGTAGTGAGCATGTTTGACTAGCATAAGGTGAAATCTCCTCCAATTCTGCGATTGCATTGTGTGTGTGGCGGGAGGCCTTATGGTAGTTTCATTTTCCAAAAGCATTGCGGATTTCAATGTTTAAAAATCCTTTTGTTGTTGTTTTAAAGATAAACTGTTTTTGTTTGCTCATACCAGTCCCATGATTGATCCGGAGTTTATTGTTCCCTTCCTAAACTCTGGGTGCCCACCATTTTCCACACGGGCAGTCTAGAGTTGAGTTTCTCAAATATTCAGGTTTAGTAGATTTTCTGGAGCCGGTTAGTTCTTGGAGTTCAGGACTGCACTTGCTTCTCTTTGTGGTTCGAGCTTGATATTGGAGTGGTTGGAGTCAGTCTCTCTGATTGATTATTTGGAGTTATCATTTCTGCTTTCCACTGTATCATTATTTATCTCTGATATTGTTGTATCTTATTGATATTATTGTTGTATATCATTCTAGATATTATATTCATTGGAGTTGTATATGATATCATTGTTTTCTTTTTTCCGCTGTGTTGTTATACTTACTGTGTTATAAGCTCCGGTGAACCAGATTCGGCGTTTGAATCTGCGGCATTTTGAGTACAAGTGACGTACGGGTGCCTATTTTCGAAGGCTGATTTCAGGGTCTTTACATTTGGTATCAGAGCTGAAGGTTGAACTTTAGCTCAGGAGTATAACACATTAAGTAGCTCATTAGAGATAGGGTGAAGTATACCCTAGAATGAGTAATCTTTAAGATATCCGTCCGTACACCTCAGTAAATTCTCTTGCTATCCACTGATAGCGAGTATGAGTGTAAGAAGGGGACGAGATAGGGGACAGGGGAATACGACTATAAATGGTCGATACTCTATAACAACAAGGAAATAATCCTTTCTATATCAATCTATTTTGTTCGTCATCTCTTCTCAATTCTTCGATAGTTTCTGGTAGATCCAGAAAGGAGATTCGATATATTAATATGGGACATAAACTCCGGATGGACCAAAATTGTTTGTTTCTGTTTGCTTTGGTTGCTTTGATCGATAGGTATAATTTGGTTTCTAAATTTAAAAGTTTTGAAATTGTATCCATATATCTATCTATTCTTTGGGTCCTAATATATTCTACGAATGGTTAGTTGTTCCTTCGAACTAACCAATGCCACTACATATTTCGTAGATCTGGATAACCCGAGTATCTTGTGAAGTGTCAAACAGATTCGTTCTTGTATTTGTTATCGATATTCTGATTTGGTAAACCAAATGCAGAATAGATGTTCAGTTTGATTTGATGAAACATTCTTCATCTGTCTTTGAGTCTCCTTGGCAATTTCGAGGACGAAATTCTTTTAAGGGGGAAGTTTGTAACGACCCTAGATTTTAACTTAATTTAAATTGATAATTAAATGAATTTTTGAATAAAAAATTGTAAAATTAATTATAAATGGAAGCGAGTTTCCCCGAACCCGAATATATTCTGATAAGCCATTTAAATTCAAAAATATTTTTTTTATATGTATATATGTGAATATATATATATATATATGGGTATGTATGAGTCAATTTGAAATTTTAAATATATGTATACATATTTGATTTGAATTTAAATTGTAAATAAATGGTTTTAAAATGAAAATATATAAAAGATATTTTTTTTTGAGATCATGGGGAACCTTAAGATCATGGTATTCATTGATACTCACTTAAGTAAACCCCACGCCGTGTGTCTACCCCGCTTTTACTTATTCGTCGCACACGGATACGTAACGTTGAAACTCCCACTGATGGTTTGGCGCTGGGATTCGAACCTGTCCGGACACAGTCCTTTTGGTCCCCATCTCCCATCTCCCAAACCAACCGAGCTACGAACGGCGGGTTAAAATATATATAAGATATGAAAATATCAAGTAAATACATTTGCTAAACTTTAACAACTAATAAAAAATAGAAATTATCTATATTACAAAGTATAAAGCAAAGAAATAAAAATAGAAATAAATATATATATGTAAAATAAAAATACGAACAAATGTACTGACAATGATAATAACAAATATATATGCACTTGCAACAAGAAAAGAAGGTAACACAAATACATTCAAGTAGAAAAAGAAGATAAGCAGCTTATAAAACAAGACAAAAGAAAGCAATATGACCAAAGATAAGAAGACAACAAAATATATTTAAAAATGTAACCTGGAAACAAATACACAAGTATGCAAAGTATAAGTTAAACATAAAAGGTAGGTAGGAAGACAAAGCAAAGGAAAACACAAAGACAACATTATATATTTGCAAGTTTGAACAAATATACAAGGACGGGTATGATAGAGCAAACAAGACAACAAACAAATAAATTAGAAGAAAAAAATATAGGCAAGAAGACATAAAGTACCTTTGCATTAAATGCTAGCAAAATTTAAGTCAATTCGAATTGTATAAAATCCTATCAGCCACCAAAGCAAGATGTATATCAACTGCAAACACGAAATATCTTTGCCTATAGTACAAATATTTGTACTAGAAAGAAAAAAAATACATTACCCTGTGCAAAGTAATATCATCAACCAGTACACTCAATTCCTTTATGTATCAAAGCCTTCTCATATCACAGTTCGTTCCATTTTAAACTGTGAAAAGAAAAAACTAAAGTATATCATCTCCTCTAAAACAAACAAAATCAAGTTAAAGTACTGTTAAAGTGGGTGGAATGATTAAAATTTCCTCTAATCTTCGTAGATGTGTCGACTATAAGAACGGTAAACTGAGTGGGATGAAAATCATGATTGTCATGTAATGATGGAACATTTGTTACCCGTCGCTTTCAAAGAACTATTGCCCACATAAGTTAGGACGATTGTAACAGAACTTAGTTTGTTTTATAAGAAGCTTTGTTCAACTAGCTTAAAAGTTGATCGTCTACGTAAACTTGAGGAAGAAATTTCTATACTGCTCTGCAAATTGGAGAAAATATTTCCTCCTGGTTTCTTTAATGTAATAGAGCATTCACCTGTTCATCTTCCGTTTGAAGCACATCTTCGAGGTCTTGTGCAATATGGATGGATGTATCCATTTGAAAGGTATTAATATTGAGTATGTTAAATTTTAGTTTAACCGCATGTAATAAAATTTAATTATAATCATTCTTAACAGGTACTTAAATCATCTAAAGAAAAAAGTGAGACAAAAAACACGAGTTGAAGGTTCGATATGCAAATCATATATCGAAGAAGAAGCTTTGTTCTTTTTTTCTCATTATTTCAGTGACCATGTGAACTTATCTTTTGAAAGTACTACACGAAATGATGAGGGCATTGAATAAGATTCTTCTGAATCATTGCTATCTATTTTTAGACAACAGTGACGCCCTGCTGGAAAATGTGTGGAAGTATGGTTAGACGATAAAGATTACCATGTAGCCCACACATATGTTCTTCTTAACTGTGTAGAAGTTGCATCATTTGTTAAGTATTAATGAATAACACATCTAAAATTATTTACTTGAATAATACATGTGTGTATTAATTATAATGCGATATATTATCTATATATGTAGTATTTATGAATCACAACATCCAAGCGGTGATATCAGTAAAAAATTTGCTACTTGGTTTTCGAACCACGTATATGATCCGGTAAATTGTGTGGTCGACGAAGGGTTGAAACATCTTACAATAGGACCAAAAGAAAAGTCAAAACTTATCCAATATTCTTTGTCAATGGATACAAATTCAACACCAAAGAATATGGGGCCGAAAAATTAACAAACAATACCGATGTATATGTTAAAGGTAGTTTTGTTCCAAATGATCACATAAATGATTTTTACAGCGTGTTAACTCAGGTTTTGCAATTAACATATTTCACCAGACCTACGAAAGAAGTTTATTTGTTTAGATGCAACTGGTTCAGTAATATTCCAGGTTCTAGAATCAACGTGCACCAAAAATATAATATTATTGAAATAAAGCATACATCACGTTATCATAAGTACGATCTGTTTATACTAGCAAACAGGCCCTACAAGTTTATTATGCTCCTTATCCATCTAAAAAAAAATAAAGCAGATTGATCAGCGGTTTTTAAAACGAATGTAAGATTTACGTTTGATGGAAAGAATATTCCGGACGAACAAACGTACCAAGCGGATATCGAGGAAAATGGCGAATTTGCAATAACAGATGATTAAACCGATTTTGGACCTCTAAATGATGAATCAAATGTATTAATAGAAGCATTTGAGACAACAGAGGAAAACAATATATAGTACGAGACCAACTCTGAATCAGAAAATGACTAGGACTAATTTAATTGCATACATGTTGAGAAAAAGTAATTTATGGGAGTATTGATATTACACTTTTTTGTATGTTACATGCGATTATTGATGTTAAATCTTGATATGTTTACTCAAAATTGAATGATATATTTTGCCATAATAAAATAATACGTATATGACAGGTATTACAGGTGTTCTTCTTTAGGCGGCGGAGTTCTTCACGGTCTGGTTCCCCCTCTACGTCTGAGAGAGGGATAGGTCGCAGCGGTGGTGATGGCAGCGGCCCTTCGCAGGATGTGTCACGTACGGTAGTTAGATTGCTACCGAAAGTTGATGGCTCGTAAGTATTAAATTTACTTCAGCATTGTAAATATTTTATATGATATATTAGTCATGATTTGTCTGTATCATATTTAATGCAGGGTTTTGAGCTTGAGCCTTCTAACATTGTTCTCAGCATATTGAAGCAGGCATACATGAGTCGTATGACTGCAAGCTGGCCGAAGTGGAGCGGCATCCCAGACCATGTACCGAAGTGCATATGATAGGACTTCTTGGTAAGTGTAAAATTATAGACCTTTATATATAATCACTTTACAATTTGCCGACTAAGCATAAATGTATAACTTATATTTTTCAACATATATACAGGGTGCAGTAGACTTACAAGAGAAGAACGTGTCTCTTTGCCAACACCATTGGAACTCAAAAATGGCAAAGAATTATAGGGATACTATGTCTACCATAAGAAAAACTGAAAAGAAGCCATGATGGATGGGCGCCAGCGTCTGGGATGCTTGGGTCGCATGTTGGAGTAGCGACGAATTCAACGTACGTCTATCAGGTATCACCTTAATTTATTCAGTACAAAATACATAATTTATACTTGTGAAATACAATCTTAATTTTTAATTTGCAGGCGGAGTCGGACAGAAACTCTACGAACAGGCAGAAAAATCCAGTCACACACCGTGGTGGCTCGAAATCATTTCAGCATCATCGCGAGGATCTGGTAATTAAATTGATCAATTGCAATTACAAACAGTTATTACATATTTAGTATAAATTTGTATGAACAACAATAATATACACCAATTATTACTTTAATTAATTAGTTAAAGAATATTATAATAATGTCATGTAATATTTGTATTTAATTTTGCGTTGTAAGAAAAATTTATGCAAGCACGTGCGCAGATACTTGAGCATTCGGAACGGGAGCAGTTGACCACTGATGAGGAGGACGCAATCTTCGACTCAATTATGGACCCGACACGGAGAAATATGCGCTACGGCTACGACAACCAATCGGTAATTTATAAAATTAACTAAGTTGTAAAATTTGTTTAATTTTTAAAATTTACGTAATAACTTAAACATATTTCGACTTGTTTTGTAGGCTTGGGCAACGCAAAGAGCTTGCCAAAGGGCTCAGGACAACGCGGAGATTAATGAGATTCGACAGCAGATTGCACAGCTGCAGGAGAAGGACCGCCTCCGAGCAGCGCAAATGGAGCAACTAAACCAGCGTTTGGCCAAGTATGTGGAGCGTAATAGAGCATTCCCTTCGTCTGGTGGTTCCGAAGCCGATGATGAGTCATGTGGTACGATTCACAATTTTTTTTTTTGAAACCGGTGATATAAACATTGAGTGATGGTGAGGTTGATTTATGTACATGTGGTGTTTGATATTTATTTGTATGATTGATCTTGTGGTTGATTTGTGGAGTTGATAGATTTGTGGAGTTTGATGTTGGAGGTATATATTGTACATTGGTGTTGGAGGTAAATATTGCAGTTGGATGGGTGGGACCGATGATGGATGGCGTCTTCCAAATGAAAGCTCTCAACGTGGAGTGATCTTGTGACATAACAATATGTACGGCATTCAAATTAGCAATTTCAATCTAATGTGTCCAGAATTCAACCACCTTACAAACAATCGTAGGAGCTTAGATGTAGGGGCTTAGATAGATGCGTAAAGGTGTGGATTTTGATGAGAAACCAATCGGTGAAGGTTAGAGAGGTTGTATATTATCGTGGAGAAGTAAAGAGGTGATCAAAGTTAAGGTGAAGATGATAATGATTACAAACTTGAAAAATAAACGAATGATGTGAGGTAAGTCTTAATAGTTAATATATGAAAAGATTGACGTTGCCCAAATATCTACTGAAAAGAAGGTAAGGTTCTTTAAAGAGGGGTCCCATTTTTATTTTTATTTAAATATTTTTATTTTTTAAGAACAAACAATAAAGAATAAAAATAATCCAGGTAAACACTCCACGGTTGGCATTCAGCTCATTTACAAGCGTATGTCATTGGCAATCGACTTGCACCTTTCAATGACTTTTGTACCTTTTTCTTCTTTTCCGCTTATCCAAAAACCGTTGGCTTCTAAAACTAAACAATGATCCAAATCGTGGTCTTTTAAACATAAACAGTTCACGTTGTAACCCATCATTTGTTGTACAGATTTTGTACGGACGATTCAAACTAATATTAAATACAATCAAATAGCGATCAGAATTGAAAACTCATGTGAAGTTGGTACCACAAATGACATGCATACACACATATATAATATCATGTTATCTTAATCCAAATTAACCCAAATTTGGATCATAACTAGCCTTCACTTTATCAATAAAAACCAAGGGTACGTGCAAAAAAGAAAAAGAAAAGAGTAGTAATCATGAAATAAATAATAAACCACTTTATTAAAAATATGGTTAAGTGTACAAGATAACTATAAGGATAATAACGTGGGAACATGGAATGTGGGAAGTGATGGATGATGCAAGTGAGCATGACCCACGAAAACCTTGAAAATCTTTGACTGCTTTCAGTGTACCCATCATAATACAGCTAACTATTTCTTTTATTTGTTTAATATATACATTTTTATTAATTAATAAATCAAGTTACATTAGTGAATATATAACAAATATAATACGGGCCCATAGTTCACAAAGGAATGTTAGCATAATTCTCTATAGCTACTCTGAATTCTGCTATATAGACTCACAGAGAGTATGTACGCTACAAGTGTAATATATATTAAAATGACGTAGACATAATTGTTGCAATAGGAATTATTGGTTGTATTCAATGCATTTAGATGTGCACGACTGCATGTTGGTACCAATCGTAATTCAACATCTGTGTATGAAAATGTCATATTAGAAACACAAACACGTGTACCTTGAAGAAAGAACATGAAAATGAAACAGGCAAACATGTTAGATGCTGTAGAAACTATATAAGAACCATGCTATTAGGATTTATTTTAGCAAAACAAAAAGGTTAAGAGCTAATTAATAAATTAGAGGCTGAGCAGATACAAAATGCACAATTAAAAAACAGTGTTACTAATTACACCAAGATTTTTTTTTCTCTTCTTTTATTCTTTTTTTTTGGTTAATATAATTTTACCGTATTCAACCAAAATTTATTTCCAATGGTACAAGATTGCAAACAAGCAAACGGTTTTACACATCCTTTATTTAATTCAAAATGGACATTGGAAAAATAAATTCGAAAAACTATGTCAATTGCCCATGTGATTACAAATTCATATGGGTTGCTTTTACAATACTAATGACAGCCAATAAATTAACATACTGCTATGAAGTTATCAAAAGCAAGGATTTAAGCGAGTCAACCATAGTTCAAAGTCTCTTTGACTACCTGCTTGAAGCATGCAGCATTCACATCATCGACTTGCTACTACAGAAAATATGAGATTTACGTTAAAAGAAAATATATAATAAAAACATAAAAGATAAAAAATAAAAATAAAAACTTAAAATAATTTTCTTGATTCTACTTGTAGATGATATGTAAGGACGAATACAAGGATCAGAACCAGAAAGCGTATAATTAGATACAGGAGAAATTACATGCCAATTGTAAATTATCACCTATTTGCAACGTTTAGGCATTCTAAGCTAATGTGACAGACCTTCTACGTAAATATACAAATATTACTAGAACAAAATGCTGACAAATATTCTCCTCTCAAACTCATAAGCAGATACTCAAAGCAACCGACAAAGAAAACGACTCATACCTAATCGCATAACCAAGCGTAAGCTCGTAAATTTTATGCTCTTCTTTGGAATCTCCCATTAATTCTTCATTTCTTTTGACATAGTCATTGTCTAAGTTACTGGATGCATCTTACCTTATCTTTGTATACATTACGATATAATTAATATTTGCTTAGGGAGTTACTGGATCCATCTTACTTTATCATGATTCCTCGCAATCTCAAATCGAATCTTCATCTTTCTTTTTTATAAAAAAAAAAGAAGAGAAAAAAATGGAAGAGGAATTTAAGCATAAAAGAAAATTTAAATAAGAGAATGATACCTAGCAAACAAACGGTTAACAAGTGGTAAGAGATCATCAAATTGGGTTAATTAATAAAACACATGGATGTCCAAAATCTTCAATCATCTCAACATCAGGGAGTTTACACCTATTTTGATAGTTACTGGTACTGCGACTGATATTTAATTATAAGTTGTAGCAGTAAAAATATATTAAAAAAAATTTGTTAATAAATAAATCAGATTACATCAAAACACTTAACCTATTAGTATCCAATCAAGCGAATTAAATGTTAATATTCATAACTTCTTTTAAGAAAATTTCAAATAAATAGTTGCCAACGGGTTTGAAAGGAGGGGGTGGGTAAAACTAAATTGTAAATTATATAAAAAAGAATCAAGTCTGGATGATTAGGCTTTACGTGGATAGTACAAACATAGAAATTAGAATAGATTATAACAATATATGAGAACTCGGTATCAATCCAGATTTCATTCATTTGAATTTTTTATGCTTTTAATCAATTTAGGAAAAATTTCATATGTTTCGGTTTAGGTTTCGATTTCGGGACAAAATAACTTAATTTTCTAAATCAACTTAAATTTTACCAAACAAGCCAAACATTTCAAAATTTAACTTAAATAAGCATAAATTTTATCCAAATCAACCCAAACTAATTCAAATTAAAACTCGGTAAACTTAAAATTTACACTAATTTCTCAAACTAATCCTTATAAGAATAAAATGAGCAAATATAAATAAATCGGCCATATAGCCCACAAAACACACAAAACTCTAGGTTTCCTCCAACCCGACCCAATAATAAATTTCTTTTACTCCAGCATCCCCAAGTTCACGATTTTAACGTAACGAAGGAAATAAAAAGGATATGAGAGGGGAAGAAAAAACAAAATCTTCACGAGTTCAAATCTATAATGCTTAATTTTAGGGCTTCTACATTCAACTACAAAATAGAATTGGAAAACGAAGCTCGAATACAACGCAAAAATGTGAAATAGAAAGTGAATTTCAATTTTGAGCATGTCATGTTTGATTTTGTTGGATTTTGAAATTTTTTTGATTGGATTTTGCATCTTTCAAGCTATCCTACCATCAAAGCAACTTTGTGTATTTTTTGGAAATTATTTTACCCTTTTACTATCGGGATGAATTTTTGATCTAATTTCGTCCCATCACTAGAACTGAACATAGTAGCCGGAACCTCGGGGTTTTGGTCGGAATCTCATGTTTTAATTTGCACTAACTCCAAAACTGCAGCGGAATACTAAGACACAGAAGCAACCAAAAGAAGGATCTAGCTTATCGATTAATTATCAACCGCCAATTCAATGAAAAATAATCATCAAACAAAGAAAAAAGAGAAGAGTGGAGAACACAAACATTTA
Source organism: Allium fistulosum (assembly GCA_030737815.1). Lineage (NCBI taxonomy): Eukaryota > Viridiplantae > Streptophyta > Magnoliopsida > Asparagales > Amaryllidaceae > Allium > Allium fistulosum. The sequence goes on along the minus strand of CM060905.1, from coordinate 1,268,784,479 downwards.
ACATGGTTCGAATAGATTGTCAACGTCCACGGACCCAACAACTATTATTTATTTTACTAAAGAAAGAGAGTACAAAAGAGAAATTACAAAATTATAGTTAGCAAAGCGGAGAGACTAACCTATAATTACAAATTGAATAATCAATTTCTCCAAAGACTTGTTTGCGCTCAAAACTCCTAATTTGATTTGACTACATAAATTAGGGTTTACTGAAGAAGAGGATAATAGCGATACTCTCTCACACACACATATGAAGATGAACTTCCTTGGCAAATATTTGAATCGCCTAAATTTAACACTCCACCTTGATTCAAATATAACAATCTCTATTCATCTCCACATTTTAACAAATTGTTGGATCTACGCCACATGGCGTTGAACTCAAGATGAACAAGTTTGGGCATTGTTGCCCAAACAGAACTTTAAAATCTTTCCCAACCATAAGAAAGATAGTATGCACATCAGCAAACAAAATGCATACGAGAAAATACCAAAATTCTTCAACAAATCCGATGTTGGAGACGAACATGTATATAATAAGCATTGAGAGACCAATGGAGATTTAATAGCGCGCTTCACCTTCTCCATTCCAAATTAAGTGAGAACATACTCAACATCATCTACTCCAATTTCCTCCACAAGAATTTTGCTAGACTTTCCTAAACACCAACAGACTCACCAACAAGCTCTGCAACATTCAAAGCATAAGATGAAGAATCATCGCTACTAATATGCTTACAAAATAGGGTCAACTGAACCAAAAGGCCTTTCCATCCTTCCAATGTCATCATTTAATAAAGGCTCCACCTTCAACAAAGACCTCTCATCAAACATCGCATGTCTGCTAGTCACAATTCTCCTAGTTATTTTACACCACAACATATACCTCTTCACTCCTTCTCTATAGCCTAACAAAATGTACTTGCTTTCCCTAGACTTCAACTTATCATGTCTCTCATCCTCTAAATAAGCTGAACAACCAAACATTTTAAAGAATGAATAATCAACAGGCTCACTTTTTCATATCTCTTCTGGGATCTTCATATCCATGACAGTAGAAGGTGTATGGTTGATAAGAAATACCGTCATAGATATCGCTTCTGCCCAAAATTCCTCTTCTAAACCAACAGTCGTTCTCAAGCTCATAGTTCTCTCCCATAATATCTGACACATGCTCTCTTCTACTCCATAACAACGTGACTCGATAGAAATAGAAAAATCTCTAACTACATGCTTGGACGCACAATAGTTAGTAAATTCTTGTGATATAAATGCACTACTATTTCCAACTTTAAGAGCTTCAAACGCTTCCTTGACTGCTTCTCTATCAAGGACTTCCACTTACAAAATTGAGCAAATATTTCGTCTTTGGCCTTTAAGAAATAGACCTAGACCTTACGTGAGAAATCATCCATAAATAAGACGAAGTAACTGGCTCCATCAAAAGATGCAACTGGGGTAGGTCCCCGCCCATAAGAATGAACATACTCTAGAAATTTTGTAGCTCTAAGTCTCCCAACATCAAATGTGACATGCTTCTTCTTTTCAAAAGAACAATCTCCACAAGAGCTAGGCTTCGACTGACAAACACCATCAATCAACCCCCACTTCTTTAATACTTCAAGACTCTCATCATCAACATGACCTAAACGAAGATGCCATAACTGAGTAGAATCTGAAATACAAGAATTAGTAAAAACTACTGAATTTTCTAAGATTGTCTCTTCATGAAGCATATAAATATCATCAACTTACACCCATTTCATCACTACCAAGGAACCCTTCGCCACTCTCGAATTCTCTCCATCTATTATTATCCTCATACCAAGTCTACTCAAAACTCCAACTGACAACACACTTCTACGCAGCATTGGAACATGTCTAACATCCGTGATAGTCCTAATAACACCATCATGTATCTTAAACCTCACACTTCCGACGCTCACAACATGACAAGATGTGTCATTCTCCATATGAACTGTTATGCCATCAATCTTCTTGTAACTGACAAAACAGTTCCTATCTGGCATCATATGACAAGAGGCTCCAGAATCAATTACCCAACTTGTACTATCTAAAGGTGAAATACTGGCTGAAAATAATGATGTATCACTATCGCTTCTATCTACATCTGATCTAACTACTGTTGTAACGAAAGCTTTCTCCTTCTTCTCTCTCTTCTTTCTAAGAGCTGGACGATCTTGTATGAAATGCACATTCTTATTACAATAATAGCAAGCACCCCTTTTAGAACCCTTAAAGTGGGACCTATGCATATCTCTTCTACCTCCAAGGTGCTTCTGGCTTTTATCTCTTCCTCTAAATGAACGAAGTTGTTGCCGAAGACCACCGTCATTAATCTTCACCTTCCATGTCCCAAAAACTTATTTTCTAACAAATTTGGTGACGCTATAATTTTTCATACCATTACTAAAAGAATTTGTCATTGATAACTAATGCAGAACAAGACAGTTAGCTCCAATACCAATCTGTTGTGCAAATTTTAATTAATTTGCACTAACTTCAAAACTGCAGCGGAATACTAAGACGTAGAAGCAACCAAAAGAAGGATCTAGCTTGTCGATTAATTATCAACCACCAATTCAATGAAAAATAATCACTAAACAAAGAAAAAAGAAAAAAGTAGAGAACACAAACATTTAACATGGTTCGGCTAGATTGCCTACATCCACGGACCCAACAGCTATTCTTTATTTTACTGAAGAAAGAGAGTACAAAAGAGAGATTACAAAATTATAAATAACAAAGCGGAGAGATTAACCTATAATTACAAATTGAATAATCAATTTCTCCAAAGACTTGTTTGCGCTCAAAACCCCTAATTTGATTTGACTACAAAAATTAGGGTTTACTGAAGAAGAGGATAATGGTGGATGCTCTCCCACACACACATGAAGATGAACTTCTTTCACTTAAATAGGTTTGAGAATGAAGGATTACTTGGAGATTAAGAAAATTGATTGCCCAATTGTTTTGAAACCTTTCCAAATATCCATGATTTGATTGCTACGCAAATGGATAATGATGATTTTGATTTCCATAATTTAGTTCAATTAATTGAATCTCCATATATAAACTTTTCTATCTCCATATAACAAATCTTTTGACTAATTAATTGATTAACTAATTAATTAGTTTTTTTCTTCAAAAGCAACCACACATAACTTTCCTCTTTTTCTTTCCATATATAACTTAATTGATTGATAAGATCAATTAGCTAAATTCTTTTCTTCTTTGGCAAATATTTGAATCATCTAAATTTATCATCTCATAGCTTGGATAGTAGTAAGAAATAGCAATATATCACTAGTATAAACCGCACGTACGTGCATCTAATAGGTAAAAATATTTATATTTTATTTAATTAAAAAAATAAATGGATGAATGTGTGTTGTAAGTGTAAAAGTATGGGTAGCCATAACACTTTTATTTCAAGTTGTTTTGTAGTGCCGGTGACAAATTGATAGTAAAATTCCATTGGTAGTTAGTTGGAAATTAGATGGTGCTGGAGGTTGCAAACCGATATTGAGATTCCGTTTATGCATTAGGGTATTTTTGGAATTTCAAAAGGACATGTGGAAATTCTATTCATTGAATTTTTCTTTATTACTAGTAGAGATGCGGGCAAAGCAAAGTTTGAAGTAGTTGTGAGCAATAACTGCATTTGTACCCAAAGTAATATGATTGTTTCATCCCCATGATTCTAAATTGCATCAACTGTTGATGGCAACATTTTTAAGAAAACCCAAGCCAATAACTACAGTGTTAACAATGGTTCGCCTTTCTTTTCTAATGATGCCGTGAAGTTCAAATACGCATAGGATAGTGCATTTGATTTTAAGCCTGTTAGCTTGACAATTAGTTGCCCATGATTGCTACCTTGATATTGCTTTTTCTTTTTCTGTGTTTTCTCTCGTTTGAGAAGAAATAATCAAATATCTGAACATTTTATATTTTGTTCCATGCTTGTTTTTCAGTTTAATTTAATAAACTGTTGCAAAAGGCTTGTTTGTGAGTTGTGACCATTGCCCACAGTTTATCAAATGTTTCGGCTATTGATTTTACAACTTATAGTGCTTTGACATGTGTCGATAAAAATATTTTGAAAAAAATTGTAATAAAAGTACAATTTGTACTTCAGTTTGCAGTATGAATTGATTCACTAACGTTGAAATCAAAAAGTAAAATAAGCAAAATATTAAAATATGAATTTGGAAATCCAGATGATAAATCTTCAATGACGTCCGCATGCCCTTAACATATATATATATATCATAATTTGAAGAAGCATATTATGTTGTCATTATAATTTAATTAATATCTTATTGATTAGAGAAGAGATAGAGATAGAGAAGATGGAGACAGAGACAGAAATGAGTGTGGACTTGTTACTCATGCATAATGCATATGCCTACAGTAGCATGGAATCAATAGCTTAGACAAAGCCAGGATAAGATGGCGATGGAATAGCTTGACCCTGACTTTGCCATCTACCTGAATATAATTTTTATTGGTAGAGAGATAGCTATGTAAGGTGCAACAACATTTAACAAATTAAAGTAGTAATTGTTTTAATTAGTCTCACATCGTTAAAAATGTATTAATTGTTGGTGTATATTATCTAAGAGATGAGGAATTTGGTTGTTCATTTGAGAACATCTCAAAATGTTGGGCTGATGAAAAAGAATTTATCATTGCTCAAATGCACTTTCAGAAAATATTTTAACATGGCTTGCCTCCGCTTTAACCAGTTAATGCCACTCCTACCTTGTATATAGACATGAGATAACATGAATTGATATAGATATGAAAAGGGTAGTTTAAGAATTTCAAAAAGACCAGTTGAATCATATTCATAGAATTCTCATTATTAATAAGTAAAGATTAATAGAGAAGAAAATAACCAAATATGCAATTTAATATGTTATTCACAAGATGTATGAGTAGGCCTCAAGGTTATACATATATTTAAAACAACGAAAGTATATTGATATTAGGTTCAATTGCACCTCCAAAATTAAAAACCCGTATGTATCTCAATTTAATCTATGGGATCCATTCTATCAATGCTTATGTGCCAAATTGTATGTTAAATGAGAGATTTTCAAGGGTTTTACAACAGAAGAGAATAAAAATCAATTGGAGCAGCAGTTTAAAAGTTAGGATTGTTGAAGATTGGATCTAAACGGAGCTAAAATAGAAATCATTTGCAAAATCAATGGGGACACTCAACAATGACCGTTGAACGTTAAACTGATTTTTGAACACAAAATGGGAAATGTGAAAGTCAACCGGTCTGGTCCTAAAGCCCAATTTCTGGTCGTTGTTGAATATTTTTAGATTAGGTAAGAGCGCCACGTTTACCTTTGAAAATCACTTCTTTTGACAGTGAGAAACATGCCTCTGCTCCATGTGATAATTTTCAATTAGTTTGGATTATCAAAGCAATCAACAATTAATTTGATTTTTTGAATTTCAGTCCAGAGGTTCCTAATAACACTGCAGAGAAGAGTGATGGTATTCTGATTCAGGAAGGATGAGACAGGTGCATATCCAATTGTTTCCAGAGGTTGGTGTGGTTTTCAATAGGATGGGCTAAATGAGATGGGCAAGCCTCCTTTTTCAAACAAAATACAGGCCCATAGTTCGTAAGGGAGTGTTAGCATAATTCCCTATAACTACTCTGAACTTGTGTAATCTATACTCACGGTATGTACCTTTAAACCGTACATGTATTAAAGTAAAAATTAGGATTCGTCCTTTATTTTCAAACTTAATACCTAGAAACCCTTTTTTAAACGGTATACAACTGCAGCTAGAAATGCAATTCAGCAAAAATATGTATTTTAAAATGCATATATTTGCAGCTAGAAATGCAAATATTTACAGCTTAAATGTAAATATTTACAGTTTGTTATTCGGGTTTTTAACCCAGCAAAATTCAAAGAAAGTCGAAACAGCTTCATCGAGTCAAAACAGCTCAAGAGTCAACCAAAAGGATTGGAAGAATCAACCAAGAAGGATCGGAGAAAAAGAAAGCAAAAACACGCTAAGGTGATGGATCGCTAGCGATCCATAATGTTCGCTCGTGGATCCATCCATCCTCTTGCATCATGATCCAATAGCTATTTTAAGAATGATGGCTAAGTTTGATGGAATTCCAAGCTAGTTAAATCGAGGAGTGAGCATTCGTCTAATTCAATCAGCAGTCCGATGCAACCAGTGTGTGGATCGTCATCAAAACGAGACAATAAGCTACGAAATTACATGGAGAACACCAACACGAGACAAGAAATGCAATCCAGAAGGCAAAGTCCAAAAATACTCTAAGTACATGGATCGCTGGCGATCCATATGATTGAGCCAGGTCGCCATGGAGTTTAAAGAAGAGGATGAAGGAAAGCATCGCAAGCAGTTGAATCGGCAACGACCCAAAAGCTATATATCCATAACCCACGGATCGCTAGCGATCCATCAAATTGATTCGGCTAGCTGTGAAACTTTCAGTGCACCTTCGTACGGTCATTCACAAGCATCTGGCAAGGCAGCCTAGCCCAGTAGCTCCCCAACTTCTATAAATACGATCCTACCAGCAACATAAACAGGATCTTCTGAACTGGCTGCTGAAACTCTGCATAAACTTTTCTTTACTCTTCTCCTCCCACACAATAGTCATATAGGGGTTCACTGTGATTCTCCAATAAACTCTTGTATTTGTGCCTTGATCTAACTTAGAAGATTCAATCATATGTAATCTGATTCAACTTGTAACAGCAGCCAGTTAGTAGAAAGTTATAAAGTTAACGTAGGCTTCATTAACAGCCGAACCACTATAAAAATCTTCTTGTCTTTTTACTATTTTTGCTTTTTTATATTTATTCTCTATATTATTGCTCTGTAAAAACAGGGCTGGTGCTTTCACACTCAATACATGGTGCTAATCCATTTTTTAGGTTAACATTTTGGTGCTATCACTAAGAACTGAACTCAGTAAAGAGATCTATCTATCTACTTTGGATCAGACAAGGTCCAGAGGTTAGATCCTTAATTTTTATTCGAAAGACGTGCTGCTAAGAATCAATAGCTCCGGGAAGAAAAAGAACTGTTTTTGGAAGATCCATAGGGACGGTAGTTGTTGGAGAAGAGATGAATCATCAACAAATTAAAATAAATGGCGCTAACGTAGGAGATCAGGTGCTAGGATCCTCTAATCAACACGAAGTTGTAACTAGAGATGAATTGAATAAAATGGTTGACGAAATCAAATAGAAAATGGAAAGTAGTCAGAGAGCTCTTATGGACAAACTGAATCCCTTCTTGACCTCACAATTACATCCTGCTCCAAGAAATATGGCAGAACCCGCGGTTGTCGCAGAGCAAGAAAATTCTTCTGTTTCTGGCCTAAACAGAAGGAACGGGAAGCAGCCGCAGAAATGATTGATAGTTGAAACCATGGGAATCAACGTAGAAGGAAACACAAGCACTCCACCGACCGCGAGACAACCAGCTATGAACTTAAATCAAAGAGCGAAGACCCCACAACAGGATATAGCCATGGACCTCTCCGATTCGGAAGATGGAGAGCAACTTAACGACGGCAAGTTCGAAGGAAATGCCAATCCATTTGATAACGCCATGGATATCCAAACTGCTCCAATCAGGCCAACCGCAAGCCAACGAAATCCCGAGGGAGTGGCTCTTTCGAAGACAGGAGATCCTAGGCTTCAGCCCACTCACCAAAATCGTTTGCAAAACCAAACACTCGGTGTAGTTACTGACAGCCGACTCCCGGATTACCGAACATCTGAGGCATATATCGCGAGCATGGTCAAGCGACTGATGGATGAGAGTAAGAACAAAAGGGATGATTAATGGGGATCCGCTCCAAGTCAAACTCCTTTCACTGATAAGATTTTGAATGAGCGATACCCAGAAAAATTCATTATGCCAACTATTACATCTTATGACGGAACGAGAGACCCGAAACCCCATCTATACAAGTACAGTTGGTACATGGACGAAGCGAATGCTTCGGATGCCGTTTGATGTAGATGTTTCCCGATTTTTCTAGAGGGAATTGCTTCCATGTGGTTCATTAGGCTTCCACCAAGATCCATCTCCACTTTCGATCAACTAGCAACAAGATTCCTTGATCAATTCAGAGTTCACACGGCGCAGCCTAAAGATGTGATGTCTTTGTCCGGCCTATTCCAGGGACGAAACGAACCTCTGAAGTCTTTTATGAATCGGTTCAACATCGCGGTGACAGAAGTAAGCAATCCGAACGAGGATATAGTTTTTATGGTCTTGGTCTGCGCCATCCACCCCGAAACTGAGTTCGAAAAATGGATCAAAATAAAACAACCTACCACTAGGAAGGACTTCAACCGTATGGCGAGTCAATACTTGAGATTGGAAGAGGCACAGGAGTCAGAAAGGAAATCTACTAGCTTACAACCGATGAACGTTGGGCAGAGTGGCACGGCGATAAACCAGGATATGAATACCTCCGGGGCCGGTGAAGGAAGTGCGGGAAAAGACGGATACCAGAAAAGGAATAATCAAAATTCCAACAAACGAAATGGTAACGATAAGAGGCTTAAAGGCTTTAGGCCCGAAGATTACACCACGCTCAATGATGCTCCGAAAAACATCTATCTCGCAACACGGGGGACGGAGGAGTACAAGAAACCCCCTAAAAAGAAAGCAACTAAACAGCAAAAGCGTTCCGGGAAGTACTGTTGCTTCCATGAAACGCATGGCCACAACACGAACGAGTGTCATCACCTAAAGAACTTGATCGAAGAGCTGATCCGGAAAAACAAGCTTCAGCAATACGTGAGAAAATCGTAAAATCCTGACCAACCTGCGGCTCCCCAAGCCCCTAGGGATCGAGGAAACCAAGCTGGAACCATGGAAGAGGGATTTAGACGAACAAAACAGAGACTCGTCATTGGAACGATATCAGGAGGACCTCATCCCGCGCAGAGGAGTTGGGGGAATGGAGCGATATGCCGGCTCATTAAAACACGCTCTGAAGGATTCGCGCCTCGCGATCGAAGATGGAGCCCATGCCAAGTAGCAAAGATCTCTGAACGATGATATAGTATTCCGAAATCAGGACGCTGAAGGGACTGAAGCTCCAACTCTCGATCCCATGGTAGTGACAGTAGGGATCGAACCCGCCATGGTCCGACGAGTATTGGTTGACAACGGCAGTTCTGTGAATATTCTTTTTAAACGCACCTTTGACCAGATGAAGTCAACATGAGAGACGTATCTGCCTGACAAACAAAAACCCTTGGATTCACCGGCGAACCCAAATAACCCGTCAGGACGATTGAATTGCCTGTAGAGCTTGGGAAAGGCGACCGAAGGGTCACCCTCATCCAAACTTTAGTGATCGTAGATGAAACTTCTGCATACAATGCCTTCTTGGGATGGCCCGCGCTAACGGATTTCAAAATCGCCTTAGCCTAGTGGTGCCTTACCATGAAATTTCCAACAGAGAATGGAGTTGGGGTGATTAAAGAAGATCAAAGTGCCGCTGGAGAATGTTATATCGCAGAACTACGCGAATCTAAGAGAAAGAAAAAGGGGAAGAATGTGGGGAGAACTCTTCACATTCGCAAACCTGCCAAATAGCAACAACAGAGCCACCCCTGAGTTGGGAACTATAGCCGATTTGAAAAGGCTTTGGACCCTGGAAAAAAGAGTTTAGGGGAGGATCGGGCAACACTGGCAGAATTGACGGTGTATGTCCCAGTTGACATGGATGACCCAACGCGGGTCTTGAAAATTGGATCGCGCCTTGGAAACAAGATGCTATTGGAACTCGCTAAATTTCTTCACGCCAACTTAGATGTGTTCACCTGGACACATTCCGATATGTGTGGGGTATCACCGAATTTTGCATGTCATGCACTTAACATTGATCTCAAGTACACACCGTTAAAGCAGAATAGGCACATCCTGGGCCCCGAACGGTCCAAGGCGTTGAGAGAAGAAGCAGACAAGCTAATGGCCAATGGTTTTATCTGTGATGCGACCTACCCCGAATGGGTATCTAACCTGGTTTTGGTCAAGAAGTCCAACGGGAAATGGCGAACTTGCATCGACGGTTCGGACTTAAACAAAGCCTGCCCGAAAGACAGCTTTCCTCTACCCAGAATTGACCAGCTTGTGGACGGGACGGCTGGACATGAACCGCTATCATTTATTGACGCATACTCGGGTTATAACCAGATCCTGATGCACGAACCAGATCAGGAAAACACCAGCTTCATCACTGATCTAGGATTATACTGCTACAGGGTAATGCCATTCGGTTTAAAGAATGTCAGGGCAACCTACTAAGGTTAGTAAATGCCATGTTTGATCGTCTGATCGGAAAAACCATGGAAGTCTATGTGGATGAAATGTTGGCTAAATCACGAATAGCTGCCAATCACTTGGATAATCTCGCCGAAATGTTTGAAATACTTCGAAAATATGGGATGAAGCTCAATCCGCTTAAATATCACTTCGGTGTAGCCTCCGGAAAGTTCTTGAAATTCACAGTGAGTGCTAGAGGCGTTGAAGCAAATCCAGAGCAAATAACTGCCCTACAAGAAGTCGAAGCCCCAAAGAACAAGGAGTTACAAAGCTTGAATGGGAAAGTCGCAGCGCTAAGCCAGTTCATCTCAAAAACCACCAACAAATGTATATCGTTCTTTGATGCACTAAAGAAAGAAAAGAAGAATTTTGAATGGAATGAGGCTTGTCAAACCGCATTTGAAGAGTTGTTGCAGCATATGGAAACCCCGCCAATCCTATGCCAGTAGACCGAGAGGACTTGTTCATCTACTAGCAGTCTCCCCTCATGCATTAAGCGCTGCTCTTGTATGTGAGGAAGCTAGGATCCAGCGACCCGTGTATTACATCAGTAAACGTTTTACTGGAGCCGAGAAAAATTATCCGAAATTGGAAAAGCTAGTGTATTGTTTCTTGATCGCATTCAGGAAGTTACGACCATATTTCCAGGCATACCCGATCAAAGTATTGACCGATCAACCCTTGAAGCAAGTATTGTACCGCTCCGAGACTTCTGAACGACTCATCAAATGGAATATCGAATTGAGTCAATGTGAAATCACTTACCATCCTAGAAGGGCAATCAATGGGCAAGCATTGGCAGATTTCATCGCCCAATTTACCATACGGGATAATGAAGAGGAAATAACACCGGAAGTGGAAATAGGATGGAAGCTCTTCGTCGATGGCGCATCTAATAACTTCTGCTCAGGGGCAGTAGTGCTTGAAACTCCCGAAGGACAAGCCATTTGCTATGCCCTACGCTTGGAATTCCCTGCGACAAATAATAAAGCGGAGTATGAGACGTTGATAGCGGGACTGAAAGTCGTGAAGGAACTCAGAATAAAATCCGTTCATATATACATCGGCTCTCAACTAGTCGTCTGCTAGGTGAAAGGTGAATACCAAGCTTGAGGGGAGAACCTTGCCCCATATCTATCTAAAGTGCAAGAGTTGTTGAACGACATCGAACATTACACCATAACTCACATCCCAATGGAGCAAAACACAAAGGCTGACTACTTAGCTAAACTGGCCAGCTCCAGAGAAGCTCAATCGTTGGGACTAGTCCCGGTTGAGACCCTGACCACTCTAAGTATAAGCGAAATAGATATGACCACGGTCGAACCAGAAACGTAGATGGCCCCAATCAAAGGCTACTTGCTTGCAGAGACTCTTCCCACAGGTAGGAACCGACAGAAAAAGCTTCCTGAAGGCACCCTGATTTATAATACAGGACGGGATACTCTACCGAAGGGACTTCTCCACCCCCTTGCTCAGATGTGTGACCGACGACAAAGCTCGATGGATCCTGAGAGAAGTTCACGAAGACGACTGCGGAGACCATACCGGGGGGCAAACCATTGTAAAGAAAATCCTCCGATACGGGTATTTCTGGCCAACGGTAAATTGCGACGCAGCAGATTATGCCAGACGGTGCGGCCGATGCCAAAGATTCAGCAAGATCAAAAGAACTCCTTTAACAGAGCTAACGCATATGGTCAGCCCATGGCCATTCCCAATATAGGGAATTGATCTAATTGGCATATTACCAATAGCTAAAAGAGGGGCTAAATATGCTATAGTTGTCGTTGACTATTTCACCAAATCGGCCGAAGCGGAACCGCTGGCCACTATTACTTCAAAGAAAGTCATTAATTTTGTTACTAAAAACATTATTTGAAGGTTTGGTGTGCCACGGAAAATCATCGCTAATAACGAAACCTAATTCGAAAGCTTCGAGTTCAAAGACTTTTGCAAACGCTTCCGAATCAAGAAGAGCTTTTCCGTGATCGCTCATCCCAAAGCAAACGGGCAAGTGGAAGCAATAAACAAGATCATCAAGTCCACCATCAAAAAGCGGCTAGCTAAAGCTAAAGGAAATTGGGTTGATGAACTTCCACTCGCACTATGGGCTTACAGAACAACACACAAAGCAGCAACCGAGCATACCCCGTTCGCCTTGGCGTATGGTTCAGAAGCAATGATCCCCGTTGAACTAGAAGTCCCCTCTCATCGAATGCATAATTTCAATCAGAGGCAAAATGAGCAGCTTCTACTCGAATCGTTTGATATGATTGACGAGAAGAGGGAAGAAGCCGAACTGAGGACTGCTGCTCACCAAAAAAGGGTCGCACGGTACTTCAACTCCAAAGTTCACAATCAAATCTTTGAAGTGGGAGACCTCGTCCTCAAACGAGTCTATCCCGTACCGGGAACCTTTGGACCAAACTGGGAAGGGTTGTATGTGATCAGTCAAAAGCTAAGGGATTGAACTTTCAAACTAATAACCGTTGACGGAATCCAAATTCCCCGGGCATGGAACAGCGAATCGCTGCACCGTTACTTTATCTGAAATTTTCTTATGTACTTCCTATTTTTCAGCAAATAAGTCATCCTGGGATACCGGAGGCATTGTAAATAGGCAAAACTTGCCTAACTTTTCTTAATAAAATTGCTTTGCTTTCTGAACCGATAAAACTCCGTTTGTAAAAGTAACATGTTGAGTCGACGGGGTCAAATCGGCTCAAAAAACCATTCAATCGCTGCTTGAGATAGCAGAATCACGCTTAAGCACGCTCCATTTACCTACCGGGTCGACGAAAGCAAATCGACTCAAGCCGTTGGATCGGCGGAACCCGATCCCCGCTTTCTAAGAACCGGTGTTGCTCTGGCAACATGAGGAATGCCCAAATCAAAGCCGCGCATCCTATAAGCCGCGCACTACCTTTTTGAGGCGTGGAATCACGCTCTTGAAGCATAAACTCCTCACGTTGCCCGAAGATTGGTAACGTCGAGAAGTTCTGAACCGTTTTGTTTCGACGGGTCATATCGATCCCAAAAGCCGTGCATTTCATAAGCCACGCGTACTCTTAAGTATCGGTGTTACCGGGAAACTCGTCCATTGCAGGAACAACAAGAATCAACCCGCTCCCGCTATCGGAAGAAATGGGTATGAATCCAACAATGTCAAACTATTGAGTCAGCAGAAAATTCCAATTGTTGACCAACAATAAATCTGAAATCAAGTCGTACAAATCATAAGTTTTCGAAGATAGGAACCACAAAATAGATATGATTACAAATCATAAGTTTTCGAAAATTACTCGGATCAGCCGGTCAAGTGTTCGAAGTAAATAGTCCCGTGAACTGGGGGCACACACCAATACTTAAATAAAAATACTCAAAAACACTTCATAGTTCTGTTACTGCAAACAAAGAATTTTGGCGGTAATCACAGGACAAGATAAAATAAAATAGCAGTAAATGAAATTGACATAAGTGCATAAAACGCAGATAAGTAGACAGGTAAAGTTACAATCAAAATGTCACCATTATATTACTTACAACGTATTCTGTACAAAGTCAAAATGTGGGGGCTGTACCCACACAATATCGACCAACAAAAAGGAAAAATACAGACGTTATAACAATCAAAGCAGTAAGTGCAAACTCTGCACTTGAACAAGACACGTATAAAAAAACGAAATATCTCAAAAAACTGGCTCCACTGCTATCCGGACCTGTCAACGCATCTTTCCACTGCTCCCCTTCCCACCTTTAGTTGGAAGTTTCGGCTTCCCTTCAGAATCCCGACCAGGGGTAGTGTCCTGCCCATGGTATCGACTATCTTCTCGGTGTCGGCATCTCCTCCCTGCTCTCCAACCTTCTCGGAAGACCCCTCTTTTGTCTTGCGCTTTCGGGATTTGCAAGGGCTCTTCGAAGATTTTATCACTTCAACCTTTTCCTTCTTAATGGCAACCAGTTGCTGTTCAGATTTACGCGGCTATTCAGTCTGAACCTCCTGCTCTCGAGCTTCGGCTGCCGTGAAGTCACCCTCCAAAGATACAGAAAGGTCATCTAGACCATGCAGTGCAGCGATCTTCTCAGATTCCAACCCCGACTGCGAACTCGACACAAACACATCAATCGGAGCAGCTACGGAGACAAGCATCAAGGCGGTTGAAATAGCGACGGGCCCGGACATCGAGGAAACCGGTGGATCAATAAGCAAAGAAGACGGACCTATAAGATCAAAAATGAAAGTGTTACGTTCGTCTTGTTCTTATGGCGTGAGCTGAAAATTCTCAAACTCGAGGGAAACAAGAGGGTTATCTGCATCAGAGGAATGGCCGAGAATGTCGACCTCATATTCCCCGCCTTCTCCTTCTCCTGATGGCTGCACGATCTTCGAAGAAGTTTCAGGCCAAGAACTCGCCAATTGATCACGAGGCTGTCTTGACGATTCGCCGGGCCCAGAAACGAGGGGCTTCTGCAACGTTTTAGCAGTTGAAGTCATAGCAGCATCGGCAGCCTCCTGTTCTTTCTCAATCCGTAGGACCTCTCAACCCTCTATCGGTGCTCTCTTCGATTCCTCATTAAGGTAGGCGTCTATAATTCTTGCTCAGTATAGACGTCCCCGTTCTCTCGAAAATGGGCCAGAATTTCTTCCCAAACCACGGCAAGAGTGCGCGGGAACTTGGGGCCCAAATAGCTGAGACTACCCCGATGCAACAAGGAGTTGACATAGAAATTTAAGATGGTATCGTCCATCTTCTCCATCTTCTTTTCGAATGTGTCATGTAGCTCCAAGTAATCCGATGTAACGGCGGCCTTCTTAACTTCAATACGAGTTTTGTCGGCACTAAGCTACGCAATTTTTTCGTGGAGCGAGGCAATCGTCTGGGCTTGATCAGAAACGGTCTTGTCACGGGACTTCACGATTTCCTCATATTCCGCAATTGTTTTGTTATGCCCTTCAACAATTTTGTCATGATCAGCAATAGTCTTCTTCTGTGCTTCAATAACCATACCGCGAGCTTCGAGCTCCTCTTTCAACTTAACTTCGACCGCATGAGCCTTCTTAATTTCATCTTGACATACAATCTCTATTTTCGCATAAGCCTCTTAACTCCTTAAGCAAGCTGGCACTATTCTTACTCTCTCAGAGTGTCACGTCCCTCACTTGTATCAGTCGCTCAATTCTGGCGTCACATTCCGCTAACGCCCTTTCGAAGTCATCTTTCTCCGATTCAAAGGAGAGGATCTCTTGATAATTATTGTCGTTCATGTCGGCCAGCTGCTTGCATAATTTTTCTCATCCCTCAGCTTGCTCTAAATCACTTTGGACCGCCTGAAGATGGGGGCATATAGGAAATTTTGCGAACTGGACGAAGGTCGCAGTCAAACTTAACTCCTTTTAAAAACCAACCGGGAAGCGCGGCTTCGAGTCTAAGGGGACCGGACGGAAGAATGTAAGCCGGCCTCCTGTGAGGATGCGAGGAACCGGAAGTGGGCACCACGTGGGTCGATGGGGCTTGAGATAAAAACAGAGTCTGAACAAAAGAAACTGAAACTTCAAGACCGACAGAAACTGGGGCCGGGGCGAAGGCCTGATGCTCAGAAGGATGAGAACCATGATCAACCTTTGACTTCTTGGACGGTTCCTCTAGGTCATCAGGGGTTTTTCTCATCTCATAGCCACTTATATATGTTCGACCCCGTTCTTTGTCATCACGGCGACGAGCTTCGGCCTCCAAGTCTTTCTGCCTTCTCCATTCCTCCTCGGTCTCACGAGGCTGATGGCGGCTTGTGAACCGTATTGACCAACGTTGCGAATCAGTGAATTGCTCGAGATCTCGTAAAGACCACGGCCTCTCATGGTACCTAACATGAAGAATAAATAAAGAGCTTTAGCAACAAGAAATAGGCCCAAATAATACGTGTGTAAGTGAATGTGATCCTAGTGAAATGCGTAATGTGCCTTGGGGGTCTAAAAGGACGTCACAAACCGGATCGGGAATTACATGGACCAACCTTCACCAGATTTGGCCAGTGTGATCCATCAACTAGGACCAACCTTCTCCGGAGGGTGGTTTTTAAGCCTGAGCAAACATGTCTCCTACCTCACCTGGCTCTGATACCAAATGGCTTTGGACCTTCGTTTGCTTTTTATTTTGTAGTAAATTGTGAAGATGATAATAATCAAACACTCGAAGGTATAACAATAGTAGAGAGGAGTTTATAACAACAAACTGATTTTATTACAGCAAACTATTTTACAGAGGGTGGCTTTCCGCCATTACAAATATATCTAACAATCTTTTATTCTTACTTACAAACTTATGATCATATAGCATAACACACATATTTATAGTAGGAATTGTCCGGTTAATAAGCAAACATAAACCGGCAGTTGCAAGTTGTACTGCATTCTAGAGATCAATAATGCATCATTTTGTGCCTCCTTTATTTCTTCTTTTACACTGACGTGATTGGAGATCTTCTTTTGTGCTGGCGTGATTAGACATCTTATCTTTATATTTGGAGAAATATAATTTGTCTATGAAGAATCTTTCTTTTTTAAACCAAACCCCCAAATATGATTGCTTTCATACCTCTCATTTCAGTCTGAGTCAGCTATAGGATAGAAATTCCGATTCATTCGGATCAAACTTCCTTCCAAACCCATTTCATTACTTGGGGTACCTTACGGAGCTTGAATTGAAATGCAATTCCAATTAGGCGCATGTTATTGACCTTAAGCATATTTTCCAACTGGTTTGAATTTGTTTCGAGATTGTGCCAAATTCACTTAGTTATGGTCATTTAGGTCATGTTGACGAGCGGAGTCATGACGTAATACATAATGAGAGATGATTGATGGTGATTGTTAGTTAAAGTAACTTTATGGGGACGGTGTTCTTAGGGAGAAGAAGTATGTTACATTTTATTTTGGCAGACATAGTCATACATATTTTTTATTTGTGTTCATATATATGGGATCCTCCCAAATTGCATCTTTAGGTGGAGTCTGGTACTTCGTCTCGTTTGCGGATTATTTCACATGGATGGCTTGGGTGTATTTCACGAAGATCAAAGATGAAAGGCTTGCCCAATTTCGTACATGGAAGAGCTTGGTAGAGAAACAATCGATAAACATTTGGAAGTTCACAGAATTTGCGATAATAGTGAATTTCCATCATAGGAAATCACTAGCTATCTTGCATCTAGGAGAGTAGTTAGAAATGTAGCTATCTCAGGTGAGTCATGGTGTTATGAAGTGGTTGAAATTTTGAGTCGGATATTATTAAAGAAAACTAGGAGCTTGAGATTGGCTATTAGATCGAAGATGAGATTTTAGATAGAAAAGTTATTTATGGTAGTATTTATCATCAACCGCACACATTTCATTATCATAGACACGAAAATTATAGAGATATGAAAACTACAGAGAAGGTATGTAAGGTAAGTCTGTAGGTATTTCATTTCTTAGAGTATTTGGTTGTTCAGCGTATATGTATGATGAGACATGATAAGTTGAAACCTATGGAAAACAAACACATTTTATTAACCAACAAAAAATGAGTAGGTTGTGGTGCTTAGTACCCAAAAGGATGTGGCTAGTGGATATGTATATTTGATGAGATGTCTTTATTGAAAGCAAGACCTCTATTTTGTGATGACATTAAAAGGATAAGAAGATTCTAAATACATCAAATATCATTAGAGTATTTCCATATGCAAAAAGTCAGTGTTAGTTATGATGATGAGTGATGACACATTTGATGAAAATGTTTTAGAGATTAGGACTCAAGGTGGAGCTCAGTCGCAGACAAAAACCATTTGATTAAGTTTGGCCCTTATAGTGAGCTTATTGGTGAGTTTGATATTGTAAACTCTAGGAATCAAGCAAAATTCATGGAAAGGGAATTGAAGTTGATAATATCAAATATATTCTCTCTCAATTTGGATGGTCTGTTCGGACAACAATGTACAAACTTATAACTATTTGAGTTGAGCTTGGCACCACCAACAACTTGTTGAGATGTGAGGATTAGAAGAGACGATTATATTTGAGTCGTGATTGAATGTTGAAATTGCGTAAATCAAATATATGTATTAAATCGTAAGTCAAATTAAAAGGAGTTCGTGAGCTTCGTATTGGAAGAAACGAAAAGTCGCTTGGAGCAACAGTTCAAAAATCAAAATTTCGAGACTGAATCAAAATGGAGCCGCTATAGGCAAAGGCAGACATCATCTGCAAAACCCCAGCTATCGACCATCGAGATCCTCGAAGGTCCACCATTGGATGTTAATTGATTTTTGTACACAATATAGGGAATGCGAAACTTAACCGAGACCGATCGAGGGAATCAGCCAATGGCCTGAAGTCCAATTTCGAACTATCATTGAATATTTTTTGACCTGGTCTTATATAAACAGCATTGGTTTATCATTTCTAATCATATGGTTGTGATGTATCTGAAGCTATTTAAATATTTCCTAGCCTTCATCTTCATTTGTGAGAGATTCCACTATCATTTCTCTTTAATCTAAACCCTTATTTTAGAATTAAATTAAGCTAAGTCTTTGGTGAAACTAAAGATTTACATAATTTAGTGTTTAGATTATATTCTGTTTTGTACTCTTTGTTGAAAGTAATAATAAAGGATAGCTATTGGATAACCGGGTTCATGGACGTATATCAATTTGGTTGAATCACGTACGACCACTGTATTCTATATTTTGTTTATTGCTTATTTTGAATGTTAGATGGTAATTACTTGGCAGTGTAGAACTAATAGTGAAATTTTTCACAACAGTGTACATATCAGTACCCATTTTTGCACAACTGTAACCACCGTGTTCAAATCACGTACAGCCACTGTGTAAGGTTTCATCGCCATCCGGGTTGGTCTAAAGTTAACCCCATTTTTCTTATGTTCATTATACCAAAGATATAAATGTACATATTATTTGTGTATCGTTAAATTGTCTGTATATAGAATTTTTGTGTGCTGTTTGTTTGGAAACTTGATTTCATCACTGCCCATTTTGTTTGTAAAGTTAGTTTGTGTACCATTTTGATATAAAATGATGGTTATGATATAAATATTTCAAACCTAGTATACTGTTTTTACCCAGTAGGCATAAAAAGCCGAATGGATCGGGCTACCTTGTGGGCTCTGGGTTAGGGATATGATTTTAGTAAATGGACTTATGTCTATATATATATTAACCAACCCGGACCAAACCCTATTCTGTTGACAGACCTATGCACACCTAAACAAGCATACTTTATACCAAATAGTGAAATGAAGTGCAATTTAGAGCATTAAAAACATACGCTTTTGAGCTGATCATTTCTTTCTCTACTTCAGCACACAGAGGCTCTATTTGGCAATTTGGATGACGAAAAATAGAGCCACGCAATACAGAACTATCCTGCCAAACATACATCACTTATTTATGGTCACTGTTATTTGCAATTATATATAAACTTAGCTAAATAAATTGCATAAAACGCCCATTACCTTTCACTATGTTGCAGAACGCAAACCAACTCAACACTAAGCTTGATTTTCCCATTTCCTTCTACAACAGGATATTACGACTAAAATGCTCCAAAATTAAGGCGATTTAATAATAATTCACATATGTATATGTGCGTATAATGTACTATAAAAGCAGTGGATAGGTGAAGATCTATCATTCAAAGTTGATTAAAATCCTTCAGGAAAAAAACCTGCTTTTATTCATTGAAACTTAACAAAGGTGCAGCCCAGTTCCGTTTGAACTTGGGCCAAACCACATTCATTGGACACAGCAACATATAAATACAAAATTCATACATTTTCAGCAAAATTGCAACTCATGGTAGCAAGCACGACATGTATATGTAAGAAAATTAAACCCAGTCTCCGATTATTACTAGACTAATTATGTAAAATGCAATTCCTAGCTGCAATATGGACCATTCATTAATTTGTCACATGCAATTACATAATTTTACATGTATCTAACTGTTAACCCTAAGCCTACTCACTATAAATGTAGGAAACAGTCGCATGGAACATTCTCATTTAAAAAATGCAAACGCAAATTGTGGTCAGCATTACAAGGTTAATGACTTTGACAACTACCATTAAGAAATAAGAATTAAGAAAGGGTTGGTTCTTTTGGCAGATATAAAATCAAGTCAATTGCTAAAGTTTAAAATTTTGAGTATGTCTTTTTCTTGTAATGTAAGAGTCTACCTACACTTATAAATAATGAACCTGTCAATCATCTTATAGAATATTAGGAAAATCTTGACCAACTGGCTTATTCCATGTCAGCATAATATGCATTTAAAACTTTAATATTCATCCTATATCGTTAAATGAGAATGGACAAATTTCGCAGAGGAAGGGTAACCACCTTATAATTAGACAGCTAAAACAAGTGAACAATTAAAACTTCATTATGCAAGAGTAGAATGAAAATGACCAAAACTTGTGTTTCCCAGAAATCGATTAATATTTCAAGAAGTTAAACTATCTCACAACTCACAAGGCCCTCAAACCTAAATATAATAAAACATGATACAGATGATCATGTAAGTTCATAACAGTTTACAGGTACAATAATGAAAATTTTGGTAATATGTTACTTTAAAGTAGACGTCCCTATTAAACCCAAATCATCTTTGGGAAGGATACGTCATTAAATTCTCAAATATGGGTTATTATGCAATTATTTACCCCTTCCGCCAGGTATATAACCGTACTTAAATAATCTATATGCAATACAGTACAGAAGGAATCCAAATCAGGCATAATATCAGCATTTTAATCAGCCAAAAATAAGAAACATTATTGAAGCCATCGGGCAATAACTAAAAAATAGTTAAATGTATAATGAAACTGAAGATAAAAAACTAGTAAACTCTGTTAGTATATAACAATTAATTAAAGAAGCGAGTTGGAATATTACACACATGCTATGCATTTATATTCATGGCAAACTAAAAGGCCAGCAGGCAACAATTGACAGAGTCCTTGTAGATAACTAGTTGCGTCAATCAAACAACCAAACTACAAACAGAGAACATGTATACATGATAAGGATAGAATGGAATACGTAGTACAATATTCACCTATAGATAAGATAAAATAATCATTAGTGCTTCCTAACCAACAAAACTTCCTACAAAAGAAATTTGATGCTACTAACGTAAATCATAAGTAAGAAGCTACGATATAACACATATGCACGTTAAGAAGAAATAGCTAATTATTCAACCATAACTTAATTAACTATGCAGCACATTCAACTACTAATGCACAAGTTGTTCAACCCAACTTGCATCAGAAACATTGAACCATTCGTTCACTTTGATTTGCTGAGTCAGAGTCAAACAAAAAAGTCAGAGCCAGACTGCCATCGCTTCATATATAAACTCTACATCGTCCCCTCATCATACTACAAAATTTCAAAAACAGAAACCTCTTCTCAAAAATCAAACACTTCACAATGCAAATAACCCTCCCTACAACTCTCACTAATATGCTACACATCTTCACAGATCATAACTACCTTAACACGCTTCCAACTCCTACAACCGCTAGAAGAACACCCACCTTCTCTCCTAAAGAAGACATTACTTCATTCTACCCTCAAATTCATGGAGACGAAGACTTATCTTCTCTCCTCGATCCTCTACATCCATGTCTACGTAGGGAGATCATCAAATACGGAGAGTTTGCACAAGCCACCTACGACTCTTTCGACTTCAACCCCTTCTCCGAGTTTTGTGGCAGTTGCCTTTACAATAAGCATAAGCTATTCAACAAGTTAAACCTTAGTAGAAATGGATATGATGTGACTAGCTATGTATATGCGATGTCGCATGTAAGCGCTCCCAAGTGGATTAAAAGGTCAATCCATTCAAATGCATGGAGCAATGATTCGAATTGGATGGGGTATGTAGGGGTTAGTAATGATGTAGAATCGAAAAGGATAGGAAGTATATTGTAGTTGCATGGAGGGGAACAATTGCACCTTTGGAATGGGTTGAAGACATTCAAGTGAAGCTCGAGTGCTTTAAAGTAGGCGATGAAGATCGTGATGTCGTGAAGGTTAGTTTTAGAATTTTTTAAATTAAAACACTCAAAAATGAAAGAGGGATTATATGACTATTAGAATCCTCATTACATATGCACCATTAATATTTTATGAATCTTATAGTAAATTTGATTTATATTTTCAACAGGTCGAGCATGGATTTCTAAGTGTGTACACTTCTAAGAGCGAGACGACTAGATATAGTAAAACTAGTGCGTCTGAGCAGGTCATGAAAGAGATAAAAAGTTTGGTAAATTTGTACAAGGGTAAGGGTGAACGTGTAAGTTTGACGATCACAGGCCATAGTTTAGGTGGTGCTCTAGCTTTGCTTAATGCTTATGAAGCAGCAGTGACTATACCCGAATTGGACGTGACGGTGATCACCTTTGGAGGACCCAGAGTAGGCAATGCATCATTTAAAGAAAAGTTGAAGGAATTGAAAGTGAAAGTGCTTAGAGTTGTGGTTAAGCAAGATGTAGTGCCAAAAGTTCCTGGAATTTTGTTCAATGAAGGGTTGGAAAGGATTAAAGGAATAACTGGAAATATAGACTGGGTGTATACACATGTTGGGTTGGAATTAGGGCTCAATTCGAGAATTTCACCTTATTTGAAGCACGATAAAGATTTGGGAGGGCATCATAGTTTGGAAACTTACTTGCACTTGGTGGATGGGTTTCTGAGCACAGATTCAGGTTTTAGGGAGAGGGCGAAGAGAGACTTTGCTTTAGTGAACAAGAGTACCGGAATGTTGAAAGAACGATTGAAAATCCCAGAATCGTGGAATCAGCTGCAAAATAAAGGGTTGATTCGTAATGCATACGGAAGATTGGTTTTGCCTAGAAGGGAGCCGGAGGATATACCATCTCCTTACAGGAATGGACCTATGCTTGGTAGATTTGATAGCATTACCGAATAAATTATGTGTATTGTTTATCTGTAGTGTTATGTAGTGTGTTGATAGTGCTGTAAAGATTTCATTTATTTATTTAATTTGTATGTAAGAATTATTTGGTGTGAAGCGAAATGCTTTTTATTATGTTTTAACATTTGATCCAATCTGACAAAGTTGAAAAAGAAACTCAAATTTAAAAATATAATAAGGTGTTAAATGCTAATCACAACTGCCAAGTGCCGACTACCAACTATCTCCCTCCATAATTTGATAGACTAAACCACCCCTCTCCATTGTTGCATCAAATTAGCTCTCTGCCTTCCATTATTTGATTGAGCCGAAGAAGACAATTGGATTTCATGTGGATTTCATGCCGCATAATTCAAATCAGTCATAAATCATTATCAATTAAAGTAAATAGATAATAGATGCAGAAATGAATTGGCGTCAAATAGAAATATGATATTTCCACACACTTAAAAGAAACAAAAGTTAAATTAACTCACATTTTGATAATTCGATTTCAGCTTTCAGAGATCAGGCATTCAGTAAAGAATCCAGCTTTGAGGGTTTAAGCTTTGACCAATGATATCAGTTTTCAGGAAATCGATTCGGAACGAGGAAGCAATGGCGGCACTGTAGACGAGGGAGGCGCTGTAGGAGGCGGTGGAGGTGGCACTTGAAGGGTCAGCGATGATGTGCGGCAACTGAGAAGGACAAGAAACCCTAAAATTTTGACGCGATGTGATCATTTCTCGTTTTCTGTTGCCATCTCGTGCTTGTTGCCCTAGGACAAAGTATGATAATGATTGTTGCAAGCCTTGGTTGAGAGGGAAAAATGGTACGAGGGCGTGCAGACAGAGATGATGAGGGGAGAGACAGCAGGGTGACGATTTAGGCAAGAACTTTAAAATTTAGAATGGTTGAGTTTTAAAGATATAACACACTCCAAAAATGGTCAAGTGGGTTTTTTTTTTTTCTTTAAGTTATATTAAGGAGGTACCCCTTATAACAAATTAATATAATATGATCAAATTGCCCGTTAAACTACAGTACTCTCTTCTTCCTCCTTAATCAAGATCATTAGGCTAAATTATGAAGAAAGTAAACCTTAATGAAATTTCTTCACAAGAAAAAGAAAACAATATGATTCTGACTTAAGAAAGTGAACGGTACGTTGAATTTGTTCAACCAAACAATGAAGAGATAATTTTTTCTTTTGGTTAAGGTTTATTTAGGGTTTAACGTGTACTTGCCGTTTTAAGATTTATATTCGGTTATGGGTGTGTACTTGTCGATTTTAGAGTTGAAATTCAATTTGTTCACGTCGAAATTAGCAAACTATTGATCCCTCTTGATTTCGGAGCTTACAAGCCGAAATAAAGAAAAATGTTCGGCATTTCGGTGTCGAGTTTACGAAATACAAGGTGAACATATAAATCGATGCCGCATCGCCGATATTATTGAATAAATTCGGTGGGCTTTTGCCGAATATTTATAGTTGCCTCAATTTTTTTAAATTTTTTTGAGATTTTGATTTTTTTTCCGTAATAGACACCCGAGATTGGACGAATGAAGTGGATAAATGCAAAGTATTGAAAACGATGAAAACGGTTATTGCACTGAATCAAATGAAGTGAACAATTGCAATGAATCAGCAACCGATGATGGCACTAACGACCAAAATGAGAAAGTCGCCATGTCGCCCTTCGATTACCCCGATTTAACGTCTCATTTCACTACTGATGTGGTACGATAAAATATTTAAATATATGTTCAATTTTTTTGTTTTGATGTGTGTTACTAATTTATGATGCATTTGTTTGAATCGAAGGAAAGTGTATGAGATTGGTGCATGGAACGCGGGATAAGTCTAAATTGCATTGTTGTGACTAAAAGAACAAGAATGAGAAATGTTCTATGCAACGGAAAAGGATCTTGGATGGCCATTGTTTGTGAAAGAAGCGGAGAGCATGTTGACCATAAAGCAAAGACTTATGTTCCAAAAGCTCAAAAAAAACGGCGAAGGTCAGAAAGTAGAAAATGCGGATGTCCATTTAAGTTAAGCACTCGTTGTACAAATGATGGAAGATGGGTATT
Source organism: Allium fistulosum (assembly GCA_030737815.1). Classification (NCBI taxonomy): domain Eukaryota; kingdom Viridiplantae; phylum Streptophyta; class Magnoliopsida; order Asparagales; family Amaryllidaceae; genus Allium; species Allium fistulosum. Next base: position 1,268,759,005 of record CM060905.1, on the reverse strand, counting down.
GAGTGTGAAGAATGGACGCCACAATCACATGCTTGGTAATGTATTAACAGGGCATTTGTATGTGGCGAGGCTAAAAGATCATGAAGTTAAGGCCGTTGAAACAATGACAAATAGTGGTGTTAGGCCTCGAAATATTTTAACTGCTATTAAAATTGACAACCCAAACAACCAGTCAACCATACGAAATGTTTACAATGCAAAAGTTAAGCTTAAACTACATAAAACGGAAGGTAGATCGATTATGCAACAGTTTATGAAAATGGCTTCTAGTCATCATTACACGGTTCACCATAGAGTTGATGGTACAACCAATGAAGTTTCCGACTTATTCTTTAGTCATCCTAGATGCGTTGTTCTTGCGCAATGTTTTCATCAAATAGTGTTCTTGGATTGCATGTTCAAAACAAATAGATATAAGTTACCGTGTTTTCATATGGTATCGCAAACATCAACGGGGGCATCTTTTACTGTGGCACTTGCTTTTATCAGTCGTGAGACTACGGAATCCTATACATGGGCGCTTGATTGTGTTAGAAAGTGTTATAGAGATAAAGAAATTCCAGGTGTTATCATCACAGATGTCGAAATTGCTCTTACGAATGCAGTAGCTACAGTGTTTCCATCGGCACGTCATATTCTGTGCGCATGGCATATTTCGAAGAATGTTCAAGCAAATTGTAAACCCAATTTTATAAAAAAAGAAACGTGTTTTGATTGGGGATAAAGAGGTAGTGTTGGAGGATGAGGAAGGAAAAAAGGAGTATGAACTATTTTGGGATGGTTGGATTAATGTGATTAACTCATTGTCCGAAGAAGAGTACCATCGAAACTTAAAATTATTTCGTGAAGCATGGGTTGCGAAACAGAAAAAATCTCTCACATATGTAATGAAAAATTGGCTTAGTAAGTACAAGGAAATGTTTGTTTTGGCTTGGACCAACAAAATAAAACACTATGATAATGTTTCTACTAGCGTAGTTGAAAGTGCACACCATCGTTTGAAATTGTATTTCGATTTTGCTGCAGGTAGCTTTGTGCAATGTTGGACTAGTGCACATCTTTATTGTGAGAATGAATTAGTTGCAATCGAACATGCGTTTGAAATGAGTACATCTAGGACAATGCATAGATTTCGAAGTGAGCCAATGTTTAGAGAACTTTTGGGATTTGTATCTCACAAAGCACTAGATTTACTAGTACATGAATTAGTAACATTTCAAACGTCGGCTTGACTATCAAAAATTGTGGTTGTGTTTTATGGCAAATTAATGGACTACCATGTGCACACATGCTGGCAGACTTTAGACATTCACAAGATTTCATACCGTTAAACGTTATAGATTCTTATTGGAAGCAATTATCTTGCACTCCTCCTACATTGCATCGTTCAACTCTTGCTTTTGATGACTTGCCTCGAAATAAAAGCATTGAAAAGTAGGTATGATGAATCGCCTGATAATGTGAGACTTGTTATACAACAAGATTTGAAATTGTTAGCATTCCCTCAAACAACCACTATTTTAGAACCCCCCGTAGCAACTATTAAAAAGGGTAGACCATCTAAAAAAGAGAAGTCAACTAAACGATAGCCGTCTTATTTTGAACATGTTGAAGCGTCATTGTCGTGTAGGTCAAAACTTACTCCGGTTGGTCGTTACTTAAAGAAGCTTGGCATCAAAAGTAAGGCATGTGAGAACAATCAAGTTGACGATGAATATTTGTTGCAAATGCCCAAATGTATGAGACCCTACATAGTTGGTATAGACGATATGCCTAGTGATGGTAATTGCGGTTATTGGGTTGTGGTTAATCAATTAAATCTCCATAATCGAAGACCGGATAATCCTTGTAAGTTTGTACGTGAGTCTATGGTTGAAAATTTAGTGGTACATTCTGCAATGTATAAAAGAATGTGGGATGAATGTGGTTATGAAGAAACGAAGACAAGGATACAGTGTACGAATGCAGTAGGGTTTAGTAAATGGATGCAGATGCCAGAATCAGGATTTATTATAGCTGAAACATTTGGCACTGTGGTTGTTTTGTTAAGCAAGCGTATAAGTTGTACTTTTGTTCCCACTACAGTACGTGCGACCATGTTAAACCATGAAAGGATGGTAGTTATGGAGCATGTGAACAGCTCTCATTTTGTTGGTATTAAACTTAGTTCTGTTGATTCATGAGTTTTGATTCATGACACAAGCTTCAGAGATCATACGACGAGAATACTATACGAAAGCGACAAAAAGAGAATAAGCGTATATTGTACACTACAAAGGAGACAAGACTACAATCCAGAGATTAGTATGAATATTTTATTGTACTGAGTCTTAGAATATTGTTAAAATCATTCATCAAATAGTCACAAACACACACAAATTATTATACATTAATTTATACATGAAAAAGTGTGCACTGTGCAATTGACAGCAGGTCGGCCGACCGATTAGGAACTTCGGTCGATCGACTCTGTGTCAATGCACAGATATGCACTATTCTATGTATGTTTTTGAAACTCAGCTGACCGGCCAGTTTTTTCGGCCAACCGACCTGAGAATAACGGCTAGTTTTCTGAAGAGTTGCGATCATTCGTGAAGAGGAATCTACTTCAATCCAAGAGATACAGACACAACTTTTGATTGAAACTCTTCATGAAAGATTGTAACTATTCTACAACTATATAAACATGTTCAATTCACTTCTACAACAACCAATTTTTTGTTTATAATTCTGAAATCTATTCTCTATTATTCTCTGCAAATAAAAAGCATTCATTCTCATTCAATATCGCTAAAATCACTGAATTAATTCATATACTTCGATTCTACGTGATTATCCTCCTTCTAATCTTCACACACACTATATACTCTTGAGGATTTGATTATAGGAGAATTCTACTATCAAAAGACAATCCGTGTTATTCAGAACACATTCGTCAATAAATTATTTGTATTAAGTTGAAGTCCTTTTCGGCTATTGAGGCGGAAAAATTCCTGTTCGGCTTCTCAGGTGTCATATACCTATTCCTTTGGGTTAAGTGAGAGGTTTAGTTTAAATCCAGAGGGTATTCTGGGACTGGACGTAGAACGGGAAGTTCGAACCAGTATAAAAATTCCTGGTGTGCTTACTTTAATTTTTATTTTACTGCTATTATCAGTTTCCGCATTTATATATCATATCACACGATCCTTAGTACTGCACGTACACTTTCATTTGGTATCAGAGCAAGGTTATCCTATAACCGTCACAAAGTTATTTGATATCTATTTCTAGTAATATGGCAACAACACTACTAACGATTTTGACACTAACACTAATACTAGTTTCACAGAGGGTCAATCAACTTCACGACCTCCACTTTTTAATGGTATAAATTATAATTATTGGTCAACTAGAATGAGAATCTATATGCAATCTAGTGGTATCTGGAATGTTATACAAAGTGAGTACACAACTCCTACTGGAGAATACTCAACTTGGAGTAACACATAAAAACTAGATGCTACATCAAATGCAAAGGCTATGAATATTTTATTTTGTGCATTAGATAGAAATGAATTCAATAGAGTTAGCATGTGCACTTCTGGTTATGAAATTTGGAGAACACTTAAGATAACACATGAAGGAACGAACAAAGTTAAATTAAGCAAAATCTCTATGTTGAAAAATCAATTTCAAAATTTCAAAATGAGACCAAATGAATCTATAAATGACATGTACTCTAGATTCCAGGATATTTATCATGCTTTACTATCACTAGAACAAAAGTTTACTGATTTTGATGTTGTTACAAAAATCTTAAATTCTTTAACGGACGAATGGGAAAGAAAAGTCCTAGCCATTGAAGAAGCAAGTGATTTGTCAACATTAAAACCAAAAGAATTGATAGGTAATTTAATGTCCTACGAAGTAAATTTGCAAGCAAAGAGAAATGGAGCACAAGAAAAGAAGAATGTGGCATTTCAAGCAGAAAAAGATGACTCCGACTTAGAAAATGAAGATATGGCAATGATTGCTAAAAATTTCAAAAAGTTTCTGAAATTCAAAAGAAATAAATTCAGGGGAAACAAAAATAATTCCAACAACAATAGCAAACCATCATCTTCAGCAATGGAATGTTATGAATGTCACAAGAAAGGTCACATGAAGAAGGACTGTCCAGAACGTAAAAAGAGCAATTTTAAGAAGGACAGAACCAAAAGAAGAGCTTTTTCAGTCACTTGGGATGACACAGACTCATCATCCTCATCAGAGAGTGAAAGTGATAATGAAAATGAACAAGCAAATGTGTGCTTCATGGCTTCGTCAGACGATGTAAGTGATCTTACTTTTGAAGATTTAATTGAAATTAATTCTGAATTAGTAGATTTAGCAAAGCAACTTAAAAAGAAAAATAAGGAGTTGCAAAGAAAGTTAGATAGGACAGCCTTAGAAGTAGATATGCTGAAAGATGAGAAGAAAATATTAGAAGAAGAACTTGAAATTTCTCAACAATCGAATTCTAACTTATTTTCTCAAATTTCTTCAATATCTGAAGAACTAGAAATTCAGAAAAATAAAAATGATGTTTTATTTTTGGAAAATAATAGTTTAAACTCTAAAATTAAGGATTTAGAGTTAGAAAAATCTAGTCTTAAAATAAAATTTGATGATATCTCTAAAAATGTATCTAATTTCAATAAAGGAAGAGAGAATCTTTCTAGAATACTTGAAAATTCTCAATCCTCTAACAATAAATCTTGACTAGGATTTTAGAAACAAAATAATTTTGCTAAAAGTAAGATTAATAATAATATTAAGAAGGATATTAAGAAAACAGTTTACCCAAACACTAAAACCATCAAGATATGGATTCCAAAATCAAATAATATTTTGATAAGGAATAAACATATCAAAATGTTTATGGAAACTGTTCATAATAACAAGAATTATGTTTATAAAGGGAATTCTGAACCCGTATGGGTTTGGCTTCCTAAGATCTAACTCTTAGGACCCTAAAAAGAAATGGGTACCAACTTTTTATAAATTTTTGCAGGTACCACATAAAAGGAGAGGAAAATGGATTTTAGATAGCGGTTGCTCAAAATACATGTCTGGAAACAAAGAAATGTTGTCAAATATTATCTACTCAAATGGAGGATCAGTCACTTTTGGAGATAACTCTAAAGGATATATCATCGGTAAAGGCGATGTCAGCAGCAACGGTACCACTAATTTACCTCTCATTACTGATGTTTTATTAGTTAAAAATTTAAAACATAATTTATTGAGTATTAGTCAGCTATGTGATAAAGGTTTTAATATAACTTTTTCAGAAAATAAATGTAATATTTTCGATAAAAATCATAACACTATTTTTGAAGGAATAAGAGATAAAAACATTTATATCTTAAATATGAATGTTAATAATGATTCAAATTTGTGTTTAGTAGCTAAAGAAAACGATTCTTGTCTTTGGCACAAAAGATTTTGTCATGTTAATTTTAAAACCATCAACAAATTAGCTAAAAATAAATTAGTTAAAGGATTACCCAATATAAAATTAAAAACTAATATATTTTGTGATGCATGTAAATTAGGAAAATTAACAAAATCTTCTTTTAAATCTAAAAAGGTAATATCTACAGAACAACCACTTGAACTTTTACACATGGATCTTTTTAGTCCAACTCAAGTTCAGTCTATTAATCATAATAAATATGTGTTTGTTATCGTAGATGATTTTTCTAGATACACTTTGATTTTCTTTTTGAAAAATAAAAGTGATACTTTCGATAATTTTAAAGTTTTTGTTAAAAGAATTCAAAATATTAAAAGTTTGAAAACTAAAAATATCAGAAGTGATCATGGAGGAGAATTTGAAAATGAAGCTTTTGTGACAAGAAAGGTATTAACCATAATTTTTCGTTTCCTAGAACACCACAACAAAATGGAGTTGTAGAAAGGAAAAATAGAACGTTACAAGAATGTGCGAGAACTTTATTAAATGGAACCACTTTATCGAAACACTTTTGGGCAGAAGCTGTAGCTACTGCTTGTTATGTGTTGAATCGTGTTTCTATTCGACCGTTAACTAAGAATACTCCATATGAACTTCTAAATGGAAGAAAACCAAATATTTCATATCTTAAAGTTTTTGGTTCTAAATGTTTTATTTTAAATACTAAAGATCAGCTAGGCAAATTCGATCCAAAATCCAATGAAGGAATATTCATTGGATATTCGGAACGAAGCAAGGCTTATCGAATTTATAATAAAAGAACTCAGATTATTGAAGAAAGTTTACATGTTTCATTTGACGAAAATTTTAAAAATATAAATTTAAATATTACTATTGATTCTGATGATGAAACTACTCAGAATGAAAATAGTAATACTAATGAAAATTTCGATAATGATCATGATATTACTGAAAATAAGAATATTACTCCTAATATAATAAAATCTACACCTAGAATTTTACAAGATCATCCTGTGCAAAATATAATCGGAGAAGTTAATACGAATGTTAAAACCAGACATCAATTAAATCAAGTTGGACATGTAGCTTTTCTCTCTAATATAGAACCTAAGAATATAAAAGAAGCATCAACTGATGACTACTGGATTCTTGCCATGCAAGAAGAACTAAATCAATTCGAACGAAATGAAGTTTGGGAACTCGTTCCTAGACCTAGTGATCAATCAGTCATTGGTGCTAAATGAGTTTTCAAAAATAAAGCAGATGAACTAGGAAATATAACTAGGAATAAAGCTAGATTAGTTGCACAAGGATATAATCAAGAAGAGGGAATCGATTACGAAGAAACGTTTGCTCCAGTCGCCCGACTTGAAGCAATACGAATCTTATTGGCTTTCGCGTGTTTTCATAATTTTAAACTTTATCAAATGGATGTTAAAAGTGCTTTTTTAAATGTTTATATAAAAGAAAATGTTTTTGTTGAACAACCACCACTTTTCAATCATGAAAAATGTCCAGATCATGTTTATAAACTCAAAAAGGCCCTATACGGTTTAAAACAAGCACCACGTGCTTGGTATGATCGTCTTAAAAGCTATTTATTAGAATCTGGTTTTGAAATAGGTAAAGTCGATCAAACACTTTTTATTAAGAAAAATAAGAAAGATATTTTAATAATTCAAATATATGTTGATGATATTATTTTTGGCTCGACAAATGAAAAGTTATGTAAGGAATTTTCGACTATAATGACAAATGAATTTGAAATGTCTCATATGGGAGAATTGTCATATTTTCTTAGATTACAAATTAAACAAGTTGAAAATGGAATTTTTATTAATCAAGAAAAATATTGTTATAATTTAATTAAACGATTTGGTCTGGAAAACACTTCTGCCAAACCAACTCCAATGAGCACAACTACTCATCTCAATAGAGACGAGGAGGGCAAAAGTGTTGATCAGAAACTATATCGTAGTATGATTGGATCTTTACTATATTTAACAGCGAGTCGACCCGATATAATGATGAGTGTTTGTTTATGTGCTCGATTTCAAGCAAATCCCAAAGAATCACATATGAGAGCAGTTAAACGTATTATTCGTTATCTAACTAAAACCAAAGATTTCGGGCTACTTTATCCGAAAGAATGTCCTTTCGAATTAGTCTCCTATAGCGATGCTGATTTTGGAGGAAGTCGGACGGATCGAAAAAGTACGAGCGGAACGTGTCATTTCATTGGACATTCCTTAGTCTCTTGGTTCAGTAAGAAACAAAACAGCATTTCTTTATCGACATGTGAAGCAGAATATATATCTGCTGCTTTGGAATGTGCACAAGTCGTATACATGCAACAAACAATACAAGATTTTAATTGTCTTCTTGAAAAATCTATAATTTATTGTGATAATACTAGTGCAATAAATCTTTCTAAAAATCCGGTCAATCACTCACGAACAAAACACATCGATTTTCGTCATCACTTTCTTCGTGATTGTTTGGAAAAAGGATTGATAAATTTTGTGACAACCCGGATTTTTGACATGTGTTAATCGGGCGACTAAACGAATGTAAATATAGGTTTATTAACTTTTATTAAACAAATAAATAAATTTTCTGATATTTAATACCCAAATCTATATTAAATATATATAAGTGTAAACATGGTTGTGCATGGTGCAATGCAAGTAGAATAGAAAAATATACATAACTATATACGTGTACTTATATAGGTATACATACAAAAGAAAAACAATTATAATCAACTTTAAACAAAAGGAAATAGAAATGTCTTTGAACCTGTACAAGTAGACAGTAAAGTATTTTCATGTATAAGCAAAAAGATGTGTATAAAACAAAGTAAGTAAACATATAAAAGATATAAAGTACCTTGGCATTAAATGCTGGCAACATTTTTGTCAACTCGAAAATGTCTTCAGCCCCAAAGCAAAGAAAAACCACTGATATTGTACAAACAAGAATCATATCACCCTGTTCAAAGAAAATATCACCTGTACAACTCATTTTCTATATATCAAGCTTTTCTTCATTTCAGTTCGTATATTCCAAACAAAGAAAATATCATTTCAAATTCAAGCAAGCCTCAACTTAAAAACATCTCAGTAAAACATCAAAACAATTTATCCAAAGCCTGAGATCAAAAAGAAGTTTCAACTTGCAAGAATTCACAACCTGTTTCAAACATAAAAGAAGAGCTCTGTTTTCTTTCCTCTGGAAACAATGTGAGTAAACTATTTTATAAAAACTAAGTCTGTTTTAACCTGAAAATTTTAGATGAAATGATATGAAATGTTTTACATGATTGTTAAGTATGATTTTAGGTATATATGTTTATGCATGCATGCCTGTATAGATATATATGAATGTTTGTTCAGGAACAAATCTGGTCTCTGTCCGATTTAACTAACTAAATCAAGTTCAAAACAAAAATCCTTGTCTTTGCTTTTAAATCTGTGAGTAAACATTCTTTTTAAAAAAACAGTTTAATTTGTGATTATCTTTAATGCATGTGTTAATATGTAAATTGATATTGGTTTTTGCATGAAAGTTTTTCAGCTTTTATATGATTGAATTGGTATATATATGTTGTTGTGTGAGCAAATCTATCTATAAAAACCATGAATCTGGGTTATGCTTTGTTTCTATAAAGTGAAATTTGAAAGCAAATTCAAAAAAATTGTATGCTTGATATATTCAAAGATATGTGGGTATGCATGTATGAGTAGAGGCATATTCACCCTGTTAAAAGATATACAGACTTATGATAAGATTAAGATTAAATTCCACTTCTTCTAATTCTTTTTAGAATTCGAGATTTAAACAAAAAGTGATTAGATTAACCAGATCTTAGTTTTAAAAATACTGTTAAGCATAGTTCATAAGTACTTTTAACCTGGAAGTATGAATTACAGTAAAATTTCAAAAGAATGACAAAAATTGACTTTAAAGATTTATTGTTTCACTTATGTAATCTGCTTTGAAATTAAAAGTTATGATTTTTAAGATCAACTTTATGATTTTTAAATCACTAATCGTTGAGGAATTTTATGTTGACCGGAGATGGGAATTGGGTCAAATTCGAGTTATCTACGGCAAACTATAGGTCGGGATTCTTGGTGAAGCTAGCTAGAGCATCGGTGAACTTGAGAAAAATATGAATTTAATTTATAAAGTGTTGTGGCGTTAGGAATTTGTCGATCTAGGGTTTAGTGACCGGTTTTTGTTGAGGGGGAAGTCAAGCTTCGTTCGACAACTGTGGATCATCGGAACTGTTCGCGATGGGGGAAAAGGTTGCTGGAGATCGAGGCGATGTTTCGGTGAGGTCGGAGGGGCTTCTCGAGGCGGAGTTCGTCGACGATGGGTGTGTTTTCGATCGGGTTAGTTTCTATTATTTGGAACGAGGGGTTCGATTTCGATCTGCTCGCGTATTCGCCGATATGGGTTGCCGGAGGGACTGGGGAAGTTGACGGTGAGATGTTGGAGCCTTCAGGGTTGGTCGGAGCGACGTTGAATGGCCGTGCAAGTGCACCGTGCACGTTCGTGTACCTGGAGTGATCGACGTTTTGGGAAGACGAGTTCGACTCGGTGAAGTGTTCGTGCTTTTTGATATGCGACTCGAAGGTGGCTCGAGTTTTTGGTGTGATCGACTCGGGTTTGGCCCGAGATGATTTTCTGGTTTAGTCTCTAGCAAAGGTTTTGTGAAGAAATCAAGTTTTAATTTTTTTTTAAAACAAAGCAAGCTAAGTTTTAAAAGTTATAGATATTATTCTAGTTTCAGAAGAAATGTTTAACAAATTTCAAATGTATATTAAAATAAATTATTTTTTAAAGATATGATAATCAACTTTTAAAATAACTATATGTAAAAATTTATTAAACAATCTTTGGAAGATTTCAAAGATTTAAAGGTTAAAATTTAATGTTTTAAATTGCTTTTAATTATAATTGATTTCTAAATGTTTTATTTTTAAATAATGTTTGATGATATAATTATGTAAATCAATTATAATAAAGAGTTTCTCTTTAAGTAATTAAGATTTTGATTAATTAAAGATAATTAATGAGTAAAATAAATTAAAAGTTTACTACTTAATGTAATTAAGGATAATTACTAATGAAGTAATTAGTGGAAATGAATGTAATTAAGAAATAAATTAATTAAAGATTAAGTGATGATTAATTAATTAATTAATGTAATTAATTTTAGGTTAATTAATTAGTATAATAAATTAAGATAATCACTTATGATTAATTAAGTGTAATTACTTAGTGAAGTAATTAATGAATAATTACTGAATGTGATTAATTTAAGAAGAATTACTTATGGAAGTAATTAGTAGATAATTACTAATGGAAGTAATTAAATGGAAGTGATTAAGGGTTAATCACTTAATGTTATTAATTAAAGGATTTATTAATATAATTTAAATCCTTAATTTAACTTTTTAAGGTTTAAGTAAATAGAATGGTGATAGATTACTTTCAAAAGTTTATTTAATAAGGATTTAAAAGATAATTGAAGAAATTAATTAAGATAAAATGGTTATCTTTAAATAAATTAAGGTCTTAAGTAATTAGTGATTTATTAATTATGTAAGCAAATAAAGGATAGTAAATTACTGAATGAGATTAATTGAGATTAATTAATGATGTGATAAATTTAAAGATTATTTGTTAAATGTAATTAATTAAAGGAATTAATTACTGGAAGTGATTATTGGGTCGCTACACTTGGTATAAGAGCGAAGGTTAAGCGAGAACCTTGGCTCTGGTAGGATTACTCATTAAGGATAGGGTCAATGGTACCCTAGAATGAGTTGAGTGTATATATATATAAGAGATTGTACTTGTTATTTTCTTATATAAAGATTTCAAAATGGTTTCAAAAGTAAATGAATCTTATATAAGTTTATTAAGCAATATTTTTTCTAATATATTAAGGTAATTGGTTGTTGTATTAATTGAATAAAATAAAATAATGAGAATTAAGTGGTTTAAAATTTAAGGATAACTTAGTGTGTAAAGAAAATAATATGTATATATGAGGAATATACATAATATCAAAAATAGTTTGAAATAAACTTTAAATATTGAGTTTTAAATTTGGAATGAGATGTGATACCCAAGGTGATAAGTTTCTAAACTCATAAGATTATTAATGTGAAGTTTAAAATTTGAAATGGGAATCCAAATTGGGTAAGGTTGGCTGAATTAAGTAAATTGAATTTAACTTTAGGAAAGTTAAATAAGTTAACGAACAACCTGAATTGGAAATCTCAAGATGAAATTGAAATTTAACTTGGGAAGTTAAATGGTTGATTTTAAATGGGAGTTATGAGTGATCTCAAAATGGGTTTGAGATTTGGAAATTGAAAATGGATGCTGTTAATTGGTGTTTGGATAAATTTGGATGTTTATTTATCCTGATATCATTCTATTGTTATAAATAATCTATGAAATTGAGAATTGGTTTTGAAGTTAGTAATGGATAATAAATTAGAATCTGAAGATTAAATTGTTTTTGAATTCTTATTTGAACTTTGTAATAAGTTAAGTATAGATAATTTGAATTTGAATTTTGAGAATTGGACTCAGAATTAAATTATTTAAAGATTTGGATTATTGATTTAAAAATAAAGGTTAATTTGATTTAAAAGATTAAATCAACATTTAAAAATTTAACTCGAATTTATATAATTCAGGATGGTTTAAAATTGAGATTTAAATTGAATTAGTTCAAACTGAATTTGATTTGAATTAATGGGAATTGTGATTTAAGATGGATAAGTTTAAAATTCAAATGGAAAATTTGAATTGGATTAATTTGAAATAAAATTGAAGATTGAATGAGTTCAAATTCAAAATGGGAATTGGGATTAATTCATATAGAAATTGAAATGATTTGAAATTGAAGTGGATTCAATTAGAATTAGTCTAAGTTAATTTGAATAAATTGAAATTTGTAATTAAAGTGGATATGTTTAAAATCAAATGGATTTTGATTTGAATTTAGGAAAGAAATTGTGGATAATTCAACGTGAATTGAGGCTGGATCAATTTAATGGGAAATTGATTGAAAGGGAGATTGGGAAGTTGAACAGTTTGACTCTGGACTATTTTCAAAATAAATTGTTTTAATATAAATCTATTTTTCCAAACTATTTACTATACAGCTTTTCTTTTTAAACCTAAAACTATCTTAAACCTGTTTTACAATTACTTTTGGAACTATTTAATAATTTTACAACTGTTTTATAAACTAATAACTATTTTCAATTGTTTTATAAATAATTACTAGTTTTCATCTATTTTACAGTTACTTAACTGTTTTACAGCTATTTTACAAACTAATAATTATTTTCAACTACTTATCTATTTTTTTTTAAATTTTCAAGCCATTTTCTAAATATAAATTGGTCGGAGTTCAAACTGTTATTGATTAAATACCCAACTGAGATAAGAATGGAAGTGATAATCCAAATGGGGATTAAGGCAAATGTGGATAAGGGAATAAAATCAATGTGAGGATGAATAGAAATAGAATTGATTTGGCTAATAACCAATAAAAATAAATACGTAGGATGTACGTATATTATTCTATTCGCATAGTGATTTGATCCAGATTCGAGCACAGAATTTTGAGATAATATTATCGATCCGAGTTGGGATTTTTCGCTCGATTTTCGACGGCGAACCTGGAAATGGATTTTTGATTGGTTCTGGATATTCTCTATCATAGATGAGACTATGCAAGGAGAATGACGGTTTCTGATCAAGAAACCAGATCTGAGTCCGCACTAGGAAGTCGGGTGTACAATACTAGTTCGGAAGTGAAATTGTGTGATCGAGTGAGCGATCAAATTGATATTGCGTACGGATGATATGTGGACATCGTACGAGTTTGAAAGAAATTGTTATTGAATTGGAGATAAGGACTGTAATATGATTTTTGAAATGGAAGTAAATTTTGAGAAATATACAATAAATAAAAGTGAAAATGGAATATCTTTATGGTTAAAATTTACTTTATCAAAGTAAATAATTTGGCAAATGACTTTATAAGTAATCTAATTTGAATATTTGATTTGGAATAAACAAAGTTATATATCCTTGTTGTATAAAATAAATCTCCCCTTAATGAATCTATTGCCGGAGAAGAAAATAAAAGGGGTTTTGGAAGTATTGGAAGTATAAAGTGATTCAAAAAAAAAATTTCCAAAGGTTATTATTATATATATACATATATTTAAAGGATTTTGTGAAAATGATTTTGGAAAAAGGTTTTTGGAACCTATGGATTTGGAAAGGCTTTTGATTTTTGAGGAAAATCAAATTTGGAATTTGGAAAGCCTAGTTTGTGAATTATCGATTTTGGAATAATCGATTTTGAGAAAAGAGATTTATATGGAATTCATACTAGGTGTATGATTTGAAAATACTATATGTATATAGTATAAAGTGTTTTGAAGTGGCTCTGGGGAAAAAGGCGCTCCCTTGAAATGAACTTCTCAGGAGTACCATAGGTTGGTACTGCCTTGAGCCTCAAAGGAGGAGGTTCTAAAGTTGATCCTGTGAGGAGTCCGGACAAAACTAGTTCTTGAGGATTATTTGGTAGCGAAAGTCGAGAGGCTGATGCCTACAAAGGCATTTGGGTTATGCTGTGACGACTGTGTAACTCAATGTCACTGCGATCTACTGCAGACCATAGCGAAAGTCGTGTGTGCCGTTGAGAGCCAACAGTCTACGTTAGATTTTATATCGGTAGACTGCGACCTATGTTAGAGTGGAGAAGTTTCATTTTGACAACGAAAATCGAGGGCGCTAATGCCTACAGTTACATGGACTTTTGCTGTGATGGCAACGTAACCCTGGAATGTAACTGCGATCTGTTGTGGGTTCCATGGCGTAATCGAGGGGCGCGAAGACCTACAGTTACATGGACTTTTGCTGCGACGGCAACGTAACCCAGGATGTAACTGCGACCATGGATGGGAGTGATGATTTCCAAAGCATTTTCACCAAAGATATTTCCTCCATTTTCGAAACTATTTCCTATATTCTCAATAAAATTATTTTCCAAAGTATTTTCACTAGATGTTGAAAACGAGTTTACCAAGTACTTATAGATTTTCAGTCCTACGCCTGATCAATGTATGACCGAATTTCTGTGAGAACAAGGATGGACTTGTCGAAACATCAAGTTATAAAAGTATTTTTATAAAAACTATTTTAGTAATATTATATAGATTTTTAAAGTGGTTTAAAATGATTAAAGAATATTTATCTGATTTTAAGCATTATATTAATTCTAGTTTCGTTCCTTTTCGAGGACGAAAAGTTCTAAAGAGGGGAGGAATGTGACAACCCGGATTTTTGACGTGTGTTAATCGGACGACTAAACGAATGTAAATATATGGGTATTAACTTTTATTAAATAAATAAATAAATTTTCTGATATTTAATACCCAAATCTATATTAAATATATATAAGTGTAAACATGGTTGCGCATGGTGCAATGCAAGTAGAACAGAAAAATATACATAACTATATACGTGTACCTATATAGGTATACATACAAAAGAAAAACAAATATAATCAACTTTGAACAAAAGGAAATAGAAATGTCTTTGAACCTGTACAAGTAGACAGTAAAGTATTTTCATGTATAAGCAAAAAGATGTGTAAAAAACAAAGCAAGTAAACATATAAAAGATATAAAGTACCTTGGCATTAAATGCTGGCAACATTTTTGTCAACTCGAAAATGTCTTCGGCCCCAAAGCAAAGAAAAACCACTGATATTGTACAAACAAGAATCATATCACCCTGTTCAAAGAAAATATCACCTGTACAACTCATTTTCTATATATCAAGCTTTTCTTCATTTCAGTTCGTATATTCCAAACAAAGAAAATATCATTTCATATTCAAGCAAGCCTCAACTTAAAAACATCTCAGTAAAACATCAAAACAATTTATCCAAAGCCTGAGATCAAGAAGAAGTTTCAACTTGCAAGAATTCACAACCTGTTTCAAACATAAAAGAAGAGCTCTGTTTTCTTTCCTCTGGAAACAATGTGAGTAAACTATTTTATAAAAACTAAGTCTGTTTTAACCTGAAAATTTTAGATGAAATGATATGAAATGTTTTACATGATTGTTAAGTATGATTTCAGGTATATATGTTTATGCATGCATGCCTGTATAGATATATATGAATGTTTGTTCAGGAATAAATCTGGTCTCTGTCCGATTTAACTAACTAAATCAAGTTCAAAACAAAAATCCCTGTCTCTGCTTTTAAATCTATGAGTAAACATTCTTTTTAAAAAACAGTTTAATTTGTGATTATCTTTAATGCATGTGTTAATCTGTAAATTGATATTGGTTTTTGCATGAAAGTTTTTCAGCTTTTATATAATTGAATTGGTATATATATGTTGTTGTGTGAGCAAATCTATCTATAAAAACCATGAATCTGGGTTATGCTTTGTTTCTATGAAGTGAAATTTGAAAGCAAATTCAAAAAAATTGTATGCTTGATATATTCAAAGATATGTGGGTATGCATGTATGAGTAGAGGCATATTCACCCTGTTAAAAGATATACAGACTTATGATAAGATTAAGATTAAATTCCACTTCTTCTAATTCTTTTTAGAATTCGAGATTTAAACAAAAAGTGATTAGATTAACCAGATCTTAGTTTTAAAAATACTGTTAAGCATAGTTCATAAGTACTTTTAACCTGGAAGTATGAATTACAGTAAAATTTCAAAAGAATGACAAAAATTGACTTTAAAGATTTATTGTTTCACTTATGTAATCTGCTTTGAAATTAAAAGTTATGATTTTTAAGATCAACTTTATGATTTTTAAATCACTAATCGTTGAGGAATTTTATGTTGACCGGAGATGGGAATTGGGTCAAATTCGAGTTATCTACGGCAAACTATAGGTCGGGATTCTTGGTGAAGCTAGCTAGAGCATCGGTGAACTTGAGAAAAATATGAATTTAATTTATAAAGTGTTGTGGCGTTAGGAATTTGTCGATCTAGGGTTTAGTGACCGGTTTTTGTTGAGGGGGAAGTCGAGCTTCGTTCGACAACTGTGGATCATCGGAACTGTTCGCGATGGGGGAAAAGGTTGCTGGAGATCGAGGCAATGTTTCGGTGAGGTCGGAGGGGCTTCTCGAGGCGGAGTTCGTCGGCGATGGGTGGGTTTTCGATCGGGTTAGTTTCTGTTATTTGGAATGAGGGGTTCGATTTCGATCTGCTCGCGTATTCGCCGATATGGGTTGCCGGAGGGACTGGGGAAGTTGACGGTGAGATGTTGGAGCCTTCAGGGTTGGTCGGAGCGACGTTGAACGGCCGTGCAAGTGCACCGTGAACGTTCGTGGAGTGATCGACGTTTTGGGAAGACGAGTTCGACTCGGTGAAGTGTTCGTGCTTTTTGATATGCGACTCGAAGGTGGCTCGAGTTTTTGGTGTGATCGACTCGGGTTTGGCCCGAGATGATTTTCTGGTTTAGTCTCTAGCAAAGGTTTTGTGAAGAAATCAAGTTTTTTTTAAAAAAATTTAAAACAAAGCAAGCTAAGTTTTAAAAGTTATAGATATTATTCTAGTTTCAAAAGAAATGTTTAACAAATTTCAAATGTATATTAAAATAAATTAGTTTTTAAAGATATGATAATCAACTTTTAAGATAACTATATGTAAAAATTTATTAAACAATCTTTGGAAGATTTCAAAGATTTAAAGGTTAAAATTTAATGTTTTAAATTGCTTTTAATTATAATTGATTTCTGAATGTTTTATTTTTAAATAATGTTTGATGATATAATTATGTAAATCAATTATAATAAAGAGTTTCTCTTTAAGTAATTAAGATTTTGATTAATTAAAGATAATTAATGAGTAAAATAAATTAAAAGTTTACTACTTAATGTAATTAAGGATAATTACTAATGAAGTAATTAGTGGAAATGAATGTAATTAAGAAATAAATTAATTAAAGATTAAGTGATGATTAATTAATTAATTAATGTAATTAATTTTAGGTTAATTAATTAGTATAATAAATTAAGATAATCACTTATGATTAATTAAGTGTAATTACTTAGTGAAGTAATTAATGAATAATTACTGAATGTGATTAATTTAAGAAGAATTACTTATGGAAGTAATTAGTAGATAATTACTAATGGAAGTAATTAAATGGAAGTGATTAAGGGTTAATCACTTAATGTTATTAATTAAAGGATTTATTAATATAATTTAAATCCTTAATTTAACTTTTTAAGGTTTAAGTAAATAGAATGGTGATAGATTACTTTCAAAAGTTTATTTAATAAGGATTTAAAAGATAATTGAAGAAATTAATTAAGATAAAATGGTTATCTTTAAATAAATTAAGGTCTTAAGTAATTAGTGATTTATTAATTATGTAAGCAAATAAAGGATAGTAAATTACTGAATGAGATTAATTGAGATTAATTAATGATGTGATAAATTTAAAGATTATTTGTTAAATGTAATTAATTAAAGGAATTAATTACTGGAAGTGATTATTGGGTCGCTACACTTGGTATAAGAGCGAAGGTTAAGCGAGAACCTTGGCTCTGGTAGGATTACTCATTAAGGATAGGGTCAATGGTACCCTAGAATGAGTTGAGTGTATATATATAAGAGATTGTACTTGTTATTTTCTTATATAAAGATTTCAAAATGGTTTCAAAAGTAAATGAATCTTATATAAGTTTATTAAGCAATAGTTTTTCTAATATATTAAGGTAATTGGTTGTTGTATTAATTGAATAAAATAAAATAATGAGAATTAAGTGGTTTAAAATTTAAGGATAACTTAGTGTGTAAAGAAAATAATATGTATATATGAGGAATATACATAATATCAAAAATAGTTTGAAATAAACTTTAAATATTGAGTTTTAAATTTGGAATGAGATGTGATACCCAAGGTGATAAGTTTCTGAACTCATAAGATTATTAATGTGAAGTTTAAAATTTGAAATGGGAATCCAAATTGGGTAAGGTTGGCTGAATTAAGTAAATTGAATTTAACTTTAGGAAAGTTAAATAAGTTAACGAACAACCTGAATTGGAAATCTCAAGATGAAATTGAAATTTAACTTGGGAAGTTAAATGGTTGATTTTAAATGGGAGTTATGAGTGATCTCAAAATGGGTTTGAGATTTGGAAATTGAAAATGGATGCTGTTAATTGGTGTTTGGATAAATTTGGATGTTTATTTATCCTGATATCATTCTATTGTTATAAATAATCTATGAAATTGAGAATTGGTTTTGAAGTTAGTAATGGATAATAAATTAGAATCTGAAGATTAAATTGTTTTTGAATTCTTATTTGAACTTTGTAATAAGTTAAGTATAGATAATTTGAATTTGAATTTTGAGAATTGGACTCAGAATTAAATTATTTAAAGATTTGGATTATTGATTTAAAAATAAAGGTTAATTTGATTTAAAAGATTAAATCAACATTTAAAAATTTAACTCGAATTTATATAATTCAGGATGGTTTAAAATTGAGATTTAAATTGAATTAGTTCAAACTGAATTTGATTTGAATTAATGGGAATTGTGATTTAAGATGGATAAGTTTAAAATTCAAATGGAAAATTTGAATTGGATTAATTTGAAATAAAATTGAAGATTGAATGAGTTCAAATTCAAAATGGGAATTGGGATTAATTCATATAGAAATTGAAATGATTTGAAATTGAAGTGGATTCAATTAGAATTAGTCTAAGTTAATTTGAATAAATTGAAATTTGTAATTAAAGTGGATATGTTTAAAATCAAATGGATTTTGATTTGAATTTAGGAAAGAAATTGTGGATAATTCAACGTGAATTGAGGCTGGATCAATTTAATGGGAAATTGATTGAAAGGGAGATTGGGAAGTTGAACAGTTTGACTCTGGACTATTTTCAAAATAAATTGTTTTAATATAAATCTATTTTTCCAAACTATTTACTATACAGCTTTTCTTTTTAAACCTAAAACTATCTTAAACCTGTTTTACAATTACTTTTGGAACTATTTAATAATTTTACAACTGTTTTATAAACTAATAACTATTTTCAATTGTTTTATAAATAATTACTAGTTTTCATCTATTTTACAGTTACTTAACTGTTATACAGCTATTTTACAAACTAATAATTATTTTCAACTACTTATCTATTTTTTTTTAAATTTTCAAGCCATTTTCTAAATATAAATTGGTCGGAGTTCAAACTGTTATTGATTAAATACCCAACTGAGATAAGAATGGAAGTGATAATCCAAATGGGGATTAAGGCAAATGTGGATAAGGGAATAAAATCAATGTGAGGATGAATAGAAATAGAATTGATTTGGCTAATAACCAATAAAAATAAATACGTAGGATGTACGTATATTATTCTATTCGCATAGTGATTTGATCCAGATTCGAGCACAGAATTTTGAGATAATATTATCGATCCGAGTTGGGATTTTTCGCTCGATTTTCGACGGCGAACCTGGAAATGGATTTTTGATTGGTTCTGGATATTCTCTATCATAGATGAGACTATGCAAGGAGAATGACGGTTTCTGATCAAGAAACCAGATCTGAGTCCGCACTAGGAAGTCGGGTGTACAATACTAGTTCGGAAGTGAAATTGTGTGATCGAGTGAGCGATCAGATTGATATTGCGTACGGATGATATGTGGACATCGTACGAGTTTGAAAGAAATTGTTATTGAATTGGAGATAAGGACTGTAATATGATTTTTGAAATGGAAGTAAATTTTGAGAAATATACAATAAATAAAAGTGAAAATGGAATATCTTTATGGTTAAAATTTACTTTATCAAAGTAAATAATTTGGCAAATGACTTTATAAGTAATCTAATTTGAATATTTGATTTGGAATAAACAAAGTTATATATCCTTGTTGTATAAAATAAATCTCCCCTTAATGAATCTATTGCCGGAGAAGAAAAAAAAAGGGGTTTTGGAAGTATTGGAAGTATAAAGTGATTCAAAAAAAAAAATTTCCAAAGGTTATTATTATATATATACATATATTTAAAGGATTTTGTGAAAATGATTTTGGAAAAAGGTTTTTGGAACCTATGGATTTGGAAAGGCTTTTGATTTTTGAGGAAAATCAAATTTGGAATTTGGAAAGCCTAGTTTGTGAATTATCGATTTTGGAATAATCGATTTTGAGAAAAGAGATTTATATGGAATTCATACTAGGTGTATGATTTGAAAATACTATATGTATATAGTATAAAGTGTTTTGAAGTGGCTCTGGGGAAAAAGGCGCTCCCTTGAAATGAACTTCTCAGGAGTACCATAGGTTGGTACTGCCTTGAGCCTCAAAGGAGGAGGTTCTAAAGTTGATCCTGTGAGGAGTCCGGACAAAACTAGTTCCTGAGGATTATTTGGTAGCGAAAGTCGAGAGGCTGATGCCTACAGAGGCATTTGGGTTATGCTGTGACGACTGTGTAACTCAATGTCACTGCGATCTACTGCAGACCATAGCGAAAGTCGTGTGTGCCGTTGAGAGCCAACAGTCTACGTTAGATTTTATATCGGTAGACTGCGACCTATGTTAGAGTGGAGAAGTTTCATTTTGACAACGAAAATCGAGGGCGCTAATGCCTACAGTTACATGGACTTTTGCTGTGATGGCAACGTAACCCTGGAATGTAACTGCGATCTGTTGTGGGTTCCATGGCGTAATCGAGGGGCGCGAAGACCTACAGTTACATGGACTTTTGCTGCGACGGCAACGTAACCCAGGATGTAACTGCGACCATGGATGGGAGTGATGATTTCCAAAGCATTTTCACCAAAGATATTTCCTCCATTTTCAAAACTATTTCCTATATTCTCAATAAAATTATTTTCCAAAGTATTTTCACTAGATGTTGAAAACGAGTTTACCAAGTACTTATAGATTTTCAGTCCTACGCCTGATCAATGTATGACCGAATTTCTGTGAGAACAAGGATGGACTTGTCGAAACATCAAGTTATAAAAGTATTTTTATAAAAACTATTTTAGTAATATTATATAGATTTTTAAAGTGGTTTAAAATGATTAAAGAATATTTATCTGATTTTAAGCATTATATTAATTCTAGTTTCGTTCCTTTTCGAGGACGAAAAGTTCTAAAGAGGGGAGGAATGTGACAACCCGGATTTTTGACGTGTGTTAATCGGACGACTAAACGAATGTAAATATATGGGTATTAACTTTTATTAAATAAATAAATAAATTTTCTGATATTTAATACCCAAATCTATATTAAATATATATAAGTGTAAACATGGTTGCGCATGGTGCAATGCAAGTAGAACAGAAAAATATACATAACTATATACGTGTACCTATATAGGTATACATACAAAAGAAAAACAAATATAATCAACTTTGAACAAAAGGAAATAGAAATGTCTTTGAACCTGTACAAGTAGACAGTAAAGTATTTTCATGTATAAGCAAAAAGATGTGTAAAAAACAAAGCAAGTAAACATATAAAAGATATAAAGTACCTTGGCATTAAATGCTGGCAACATTTTTGTCAACTCGAAAATGTCTTCGGCCCCAAAGCAAAGAAAAACCACTGATATTGTACAAACAAGAATCATATCACCCTGTTCAAAGAAAATATCACCTGTACAACTCATTTTCTATATATCAAGCTTTTCTTCATTTCAGTTCGTATATTCCAAACAAAGAAAATATCATTTCATATTCAAGCAAGCCTCAACTTAAAAACATCTCAGTAAAACATCAAAACAATTTATCCAAAGCCTGAGATCAAGAAGAAGTTTCAACTTGCAAGAATTCACAACCTGTTTCAAACATAAAAGAAGAGCTCTGTTTTCTTTCCTCTGGAAACAATGTGAGTAAACTATTTTATAAAAACTAAGTCTGTTTTAACCTGAAAATTTTAGATGAAATGATATGAAATGTTTTACATGATTGTTAAGTATGATTTCAGGTATATATGTTTATGCATGCATGCCTGTATAGATATATATGAATGTTTGTTCAGGAATAAATCTGGTCTCTGTCCGATTTAACTAACTAAATCAAGTTCAAAACAAAAATCCCTGTCTCTGCTTTTAAATCTATGAGTAAACATTCTTTTTAAAAAACAGTTTAATTTGTGATTATCTTTAATGCATGTGTTAATCTGTAAATTGATATTGGTTTTTGCATGAAAGTTTTTCAGCTTTTATATAATTGAATTGGTATATATATGTTGTTGTGTGAGCAAATCTATCTATAAAAACCATGAATCTGGGTTATGCTTTGTTTCTATGAAGTGAAATTTGAAAGCAAATTCAAAAAAATTGTATGCTTGATATATTCAAAGATATGTGGGTATGCATGTATGAGTAGAGGCATATTCACCCTGTTAAAAGATATACAGACTTATGATAAGATTAAGATTAAATTCCACTTCTTCTAATTCTTTTTAGAATTCGAGATTTAAACAAAAAGTGATTAGATTAACCAGATCTTAGTTTTAAAAATACTGTTAAGCATAGTTCATAAGTACTTTTAACCTGGAAGTATGAATTACAGTAAAATTTCAAAAGAATGACAAAAATTGACTTTAAAGATTTATTGTTTCACTTATGTAATCTGCTTTGAAATTAAAAGTTATGATTTTTAAGATCAACTTTATGATTTTTAAATCACTAATCGTTGAGGAATTTTATGTTGACCGGAGATGGGAATTGGGTCAAATTCGAGTTATCTACGGCAAACTATAGGTCGGGATTCTTGGTGAAGCTAGCTAGAGCATCGGTGAACTTGAGAAAAATATGAATTTAATTTATAAAGTGTTGTGGCGTTAGGAATTTGTCGATCTAGGGTTTAGTGACCGGTTTTTGTTGAGGGGGAAGTCGAGCTTCGTTCGACAACTGTGGATCATCGGAACTGTTCGCGATGGGGGAAAAGGTTGCTGGAGATCGAGGCGATGTTTCGGTGAGGTCGGAGGGGCTTCTCGAGGCGGAGTTCGTCGGCGATGGGTGGGTTTTCGATCGGGTTAGTTTCTGTTATTTGGAACGAGGGGTTCGATTTCGATCTGCTCGCGTATTCGCCGATATGGGTTGCCGGAGGGACTGGGGAAGTTGACGGTGAGATGTTGGAGCCTTCAGGGTTGGTCGGAGCGACGTTGAACGGCCGTGCAAGTGCACCGTGCACGTTCGTGTACCTGGAGCGATCGACGTTTTGGGAAGACGAGTTCGACTCGGTGAAGTGTTCGTGCTTTTTGATATGCGACTCGAAGGTGGCTCGAGTTTTTGGTGTGATCGACTCGGGTTTGGCCCGAGATGATTTTCTGGTTTAGTCTCTAGCAAAGGTTTTGTGAAGAAATCAAGTTTTTTTTAAAAAAATTTAAAACAAAGCAAGCTAAGTTTTAAAAGTTATAGATATTATTCTAGTTTCAGAAGAAATGTTTAACAAATTTCAAATGTATATTAAAATAAATTAGTTTTTAAAGATATGATAATCAACTTTTAAGATAACTATATGTAAAAATTTATTAAACAATCTTTGGAAGATTTCAAAGATTTAAAGGTTAAAATTTAATGTTTTAAATTGCTTTTAATTATAATTGATTTCTGAATGTTTTATTTTTAAATAATGTTTGATGATATAATTATGTAAATCAATTATAATAAAGAGTTTCTCTTTAAGTAATTAAGATTTTGATTAATTAAAGATAATTAATGAGTAAAATAAATTAAAAGTTAACTACTTAATGTAATTAAGGATAATTACTAATGAAGTAATTAGTGGAAATGAATGTAATTAAGAAATAAATTAATTAAAGATTAAGTGATGATTAATTGATTAATTAATTAATGTAATTAATTTTAGGTTAATTAATTAGTATAATAAATTAAGATAATCACTTATGATTAATTAAGTGTAATTACTTAGTGAAGTAATTAATGAATAATTACTGAATGTGATTAATTTAAGAAGAATTACTTATGGAAGTAATTAGTGGATAATTACTAATGGAAGTAATTAAATGGAAGTGATTAAGGGTTAATCACTTAATGTTATTAATTAAAGGATTTATTAATATAATTTAAATCCTTAATTTAACTTTTTAAGGTTTAAGTAAATAGAATGGTGATAGATTATTTTCAAAAGTTTATTTAATAAGGATTTAAAAGATAATTGAAGAAATTAATTAAGTTAAAATGGTTATCTTTAAATAAATCAAGGTCTTAAGTAATTAGTGATTTATTAATTATGTAAGCAAATAAAGGATAGTAAATTACTGAATGAGATTAATTGAGATTAATTAATGATGTAATAAATTTAAATATTATTTGTTAAATGTAATTAATTAAAGGAATTAATTACTGGAAGTGATTATTGGGTCGCTACAAATTTAGAATTTATTAATACTGAAAATCAAATTGCTGACATTTTTACTAAACCACTAAATGAAAATATTTTTATAAAACTTAGACGTGACTTAGGAATAATGTCTTTAAAAGATTTATAAATAAAAATATGCAAAAATATTGAAAAACAATAATTGTTTTATTTCTGACCAAAGCAGGACTCGAACTCATGACCTCTGACTTGCTTGTTAGATGTTGTGTTATAGCCACTTGAGCTATGGGTGTTTCTTGTCTCAGTCTTCTTTAGAGTTTATTTTATTTATTTTGGTTTCAGAAAATCTATTTTTAGTTCTAAACTTATAAATCCTACATTTACAAACGGCTTTATTATTAAACTTTTGTGATTATAATTAAAACTAGTTCCTATCCACTCATTTTCAGCAAACAAATTCTTATATATACTATGCTTATTTTTCAAAACATATAATAAGAAAGTTTTAAAATCAAAACTTGAAAATGTCTTCAAACAATGACTTCTATAATTCCGACAACTCTCGTCTATCGTATACATCTCCGGACGATGATGGTTCCGACCGCATTCCTGAAACGGACCCTATCCTATTTTTCCCTTACCTAATCGTGTCCTTAAATTCTCTCCTTCTCCGGATAAAGACCCCCGACATGGCTGGAAACCATGGGAGAACACTCATACCGGTTATACACCGGAAAAGAAGAAAGGCAAGAATGCTATGGTCATATCTTCTTCAACTAAACAGAAAATAGATGAGATACACCACTATCAACAGCAACAATTGGATCTACAAAAGGAGTTATACTATGAGCAGAAGATTACGTCACGACGTTTGAGCTTTCTAGAATGGATGGCTATGAAAGTTTGTTCATCAAAGAAGGATGACATTGCTGAACCCGCTTATAGACCTTCATCCTCTTCGAATCCTGCTCAATCTCCAATAGCTCCAAAATGGTCACCTATAGAACATGTTCCGTCTCCAAACTCTTGGGAACGTCGATTTTAAGAACGGTGGCTAAACACTTTATATATATATTTATATGTTGCATGTTTTCAATAAGTTGTATTAATATAGTGCAATAATAATAAAATTTATATTTATACAATTTTTTTAAGAAAAACAGCAAAACTGTGCATTTTTGACAGGGCCGGTCGACCGAAGGACTGAGTCGGTCAGCCGAACCCATCCCGAAAGTTCCACTTGTTCTCGGATAACCCAGTCGGTCAGCCGACCCAGAAATTCGGTCGATCGAACGTGTTTTCTGCTGCTTTTTACTTCATATTTGTAACCCATCCATTCACCTTTTCAACCCACCTCTTCATTTTTACTTTCCCAATTTCGGTTTTTACCCTAGCCCCCATTAAAAGTTTCTTAAATTTTTATCTTTTCCTCAAAAACAATGGCTCCTAAGAAGAGAACAAAGACTACCGATGCTTCATCTTCATCAACTCCAGTAGATACTCAAATCGCCTCATGGCTTGTCAATGATGTAGCACTTCAAAGATGGATACAACTTCAAGTTGCCAATATATCAAGTCGTGATCGGATAAGTCGTGATCGGATAAGCCATCACTTCTTATGGATTATACTCAAATCACCTCATCACTTCTTATGAATCAACCGGGTGAAATTTCATTACACGATGTAGATTGTAATATATCAAGTCGTGATCGGATAAGCCATTTATTTTTTGAAGATGATGCTACAGATTTTAGACAAATATCATCCCTTCGACCTAAAGCCCGACTCTTTCATCGATTCATAATGAAATCTATAGTTCCTAGAGGCGGTTCATATCACTTAGTATATCCCGAAAACTTCAAGGCATTGTATGCTATTTGCGGGAATGTACGAGTAAATTGGGCACAACTTCTTATAGATGAATTTCTCTCATTTAATCAAGGAAGGATGCTTCATATTTATTATGGAGAATACATAATGAGATTAATCAATAGCTTTGTCATACATGCTCCGGAATCCGAAACCTCCAAAGTCCGTTCTTTTGATTCAAGGACCATAAAACTAATGAAGTTGCCCGATGCACCTCCTAGATTTATAACATTTAACCAATGGCGTACTACTCCTCGAGAACAACTACGCCGTAGCTTTTCCACACCGCAACCATCAACTCATGCTACGGAACATCTAACTCGCCAACATTCAATTCAAAGACCAACTCCCGGAATTAGTACGGAGGCGGCCATTGATATTTTGGCTCAAAATCAACTAGCCTTGGATGCCCGGCTACGAAAAATTGATGGTCGTTTCAAGAAAATCAAGGGCTTCTTCGTGAATTTATGGGATGCCTTATCATGTACTTCTAAAGCCGGTGCCTCTCATCTTGCTCCCGGAAAAAGGCCGGGGCCAAACTTCTCTTGGTCCACTTCGGAGAATACAAGTTCCAATACATCGGGAACTCACACTTCTAACGCTCAAAGACGTGGTAAGGAACATGCTCCTCCGGAAGAAAATATTCGTCCAGAATTTTGGGATTTCGATGATGGTGAGGAGTGATCATATTGTTTTACAACTTGCTATTTCATAATTTTAAGTACTTTGTTTTTTTTCTTTATGAACAATATGTCTATTTTTAGATGTTCTGTAGTAAGTAAACATCATTAATATTCCTATTTTGTTTGAGTATGTAATATTTAAACTCGATGTTTTCTTACTTATGTTACATGTTCCATATTTTTTTCATATTACATCTAATAAGTATTCCTTTTTATCGATGACAAAGGGGGAGAAATTTATGAAAGCTAACAAATTTGTTGCAGAAAAATCGCCATATATTCAGGGGGAGAGTTATAATATATATGT
Source organism: Allium fistulosum (assembly GCA_030737815.1). Lineage (NCBI taxonomy): Eukaryota > Viridiplantae > Streptophyta > Magnoliopsida > Asparagales > Amaryllidaceae > Allium > Allium fistulosum. Next base: position 1,268,731,272 of record CM060905.1, on the reverse strand, counting down.
ATATACTACTTCGTCACATAAGTATTGTCATCAATCAAAAAGGGGGAGAATGTTGATTCATGAGTTTTGATTCATGACACAAGCTTCAGAGATCATACGACGAGAATACTATACGAAAGCAACAAAAAGAGAATAAGCGTATATTGTGCACTACAAAGGAGACAAGACTACAATTCAGAGATTAGTATGAATATTTTATTGTGTTGAGCCTTATAATATTGTTAAAATCATTCCTCAAGTAGTTACACACACACAAATTATTATACATTAATTTATACATGAAAAGGTGTGCACTGTGCAATTGACAGCAGGTCAGCCGACCGACCAGGAACTTCGGTCGACCGACTCTGTGTCAATGCACAGATATGCACTATTCTGTGTACGTTTTTGAACAGCTGACCGGCCAGTTTTCTCGGCCAACCGACCTGAGAATAATGGCTAGTTTTCTGAAGAGTTGCGATCATTCGTAAAGAGGAATCTACTTCAATCCAAGAGATACAGACACAACTTTTGATTGAAACTCTTCATGAAAGATTGTAAATATTCTACAACTATATAAACATGTTCAATTCACTTCCACAACAACCAATTTCTTGTTTATAATTCTGAAATCTATTCTCTATTATTCTCTGCAAATAAAAAGCATTCATTCTGATTCAATATCGCTAGAATCACTGAATTAATTCATATACTTCGATTCTACGCGATTATCCTCCTTCTAATCTTCACACACACTATATACTCTTGAGGATTTGATTATAGGAGAATTGTACTATCAAAAGACAATCCGTGTTATTCAGAACACATTCGTCAACAAATTATTTGTATTAAGTTGAAGTCCTCTTTGGCTGTTGAGGCGGAAAAATTCCTGTTCGGCTGCTCAGGTGTCGTATACCTATTCCTCCGGGTTAAGTGAGGGGTTTAGTTTAAATCCAGAGGGTATTCTGGGATTGGACGTAGAACGGGAAGTTCGAACCAATATAAAAATTCCTGGTGTGCTTACTTTAATTTTTATTTTACTGCTATTATCAGTTTCCGCATTTATATATCATATCACACGATCCTTAGTACTGCACGTACACTTTCAAGTTCCTACTCTCCTTTGCCTCCTACACCTCACTTTTCGTATTTTCAACAGTTTATAATATTAACGCGGAAGATTGGATTAGACCATATACAGAAAGAGTGAATAAGTACTTAGCTTCTTCAGAAGACCATGATGATGAAGGCAGTGTAGTTAAAGTAGAGTAGACTTATTACTGTGTTTGAACTAAATGTAATTGCTTAGCTTATATGGATTGTTCTGACTTTAAGATATATGTTTGAGTTGACAAGCATCAATTTTGCTTTATAAAAATTTATTTGAATATGTTGTTTTTAATTACGTCGTGGTTGTTAGAAGTTGATAAAACTTGGTTGAATATGGATGTAATATGAAATATGGAATGTTGATAAAACTTGGTTGAATATGGATGTAATATGAAATATGAAATATGAAATATGGATAAAACTTGGTTGAATATGGATAAAACTTGGTTGAATATGGATGTAATATGAAATATGAAAACTTGGTTGTTTTTAATTACGTCGTAGTTGTTAGAATTTGAGCACAAATGCAATATTATGTAATGGAAGCAATAAACAAGTCGGCAGTATGAAAGCAATAAACAAAAGCAGGTTCGATGACACGACACCGAATAAAATCCAAAAAACGATGAGACGTTGAAGATTTAAATTGTTAAAACTCCATTTCTATTGATACAATGGTTCAGCATCGACTGCATGACAATTTTTCGACCACGTGCAATCGTTCCCGAGAGTTTGGTAACAATACGATAATTGGTTTCCAAATTTGTAAACTTAATTCGACGAAATGGTGTCGTATACGATCTATGGACAGCTAACAACTAATACTATGGTCAATTCGACAAGCTACCATCGACTAAAATATTTAATTTCGACCTCGCATTATCGTTCCCGAGAGTTCATCACATATATGATGTAGATTCATCGTTTTAATTTCCAAAGTCGATAATAGCTTGTCGTTCCTGCTACAAGTAAGTGCATGTTGTTTAGGAACGCAATGTCGACACCATTCCATCGATATTTTTGCTCATGTTCGTTTTCTTGTTGTCGTTAATGCTAGTATGAACTATAGTAAAATCAATTCGATGGCTACTTGTCGACTGCGGTGTACAATTTCGACATACATACGCCGTTCTCGAGAATTTTGCCTACTTTCGAAAATTCAACATCACTGTCCTCCCTTTTTTTCGACGATAGGTTGTCGTTCCTACTACTGACACATTACTAAACTAACCAAAAAACCTATCACCACATTACTAAACTGCCTCTGACACATCCCTACCCCTCTGATAACTACCACCACCCCCATTTCAATACATAACCCCACAGCAGCCTTTACTACACAAGCCTTAAACCATCACTTACCAGTTTCCAGTCACAACTAACCATTATCAATATCCAGTCACAACTGACCATTATCAACCAAACTTCCCACTTCATTCACCTTTGCCTCTGCACAAAACTTCCATCTCCACATTCATCTACCTTAACATTCAGTATAAGTTCTCCAACAACACTCTACTATCAAAACTGCTACAACCCCACTGCCATATATACATCACTTGCGCCAAACATCCTTCAAATCCAACCAATATCATCACACCACATTCCAACCATCCCTCGTCACTGCCTGATTCACTACTGTACTTCAATACAACCATACTACTATATATCACTCCTCTATATCAACCATACTACTATACTTCAATCGTACAACATTGCATATCAATACAACCTTCTCTATACCTTATCAACCTACATGAATACCATGTCAAAGAATATCAACACCATATCAATACCATCTTTATACCATATCAAACTACATGAATATCATATCAAAATATATCAACACCATATCAATGACTTCTCTATACCATATCAAACTACATGAATACCATATCAAACACCATCTCCGTACCATATAGGACCATATGAATAACATATCAAACCACATGATTACCATAATAATACCACATCAAAAAATATCAAGACCATATGAAACTATAGCAAACCATATCAAACAACAACAATACGATAAATATCAGTACCACAAAATATCAATACCATAGTCATTAACATAAAAGTCAGAATACACAAGTTCAAACAATAACGTCCTTTTTGTTCCTGCTCTTCTTCATCTTTGATCTTTCAACTTGTTCGCCTTCTTCTTCTTGTACGTTCACTTGTTCGCCAAAAATATCAAGTGATTCAACTTCGTCAATGCGTTCTATCCTTTTAAGCACTTGCGCCATTGACTTGGTAGGAGCACAAGACTTAATGAAGTCCGCAATGTGTCGAAGTCTCCGTTTCTGCAAATTTAATTTTTTTTTGAAGGAATGATCAAAGAAACTGTAAGCCAACAATAAGTTGAATAAAAGTAGGCACTTACAATGCGGATAACAGCTGAATTATTTTCACTAACTTGCATTGGCTCCGTAAATCGTGCTCGTGGATTGGCAACAACAGGATGTGAAATAGACAGATACCACTGCATGTACGTTGGATTGCATTCCCCAGGCCGTGTGACACGAGTTGATGTTAGACTTTGCTTCAGAAGATGGTTTTGCCACTCGCTCCAACTGAAATCTCCTAAATTTGAATATGCTGCCTTGTATGATTTTTTCGACGACTTCATTTTTTTCGTCTCCAAAGCGAAAGTCGTTATGGGTACTGGTTGAACATAGCCAAACTGACGAAGGATTTGTTGTGGAAGATACAACTCCACTGCTTCAAAACACATAATTGGTCCATTATACTAGGCACATTGTTGAAACAGGTAGTGATCTCTCATATCTTTCAAACACTCCCAAACAACATCAGTAACTTGAAGGTCATCTAATTTCTCCCTGAGAGTCACCAAATCATAAGACAAGTTGGTGCTTGTTTCCATAGCAAAGTAAAAGGTTGACCTAGAATCTCCAAGCTGTGCACGTGCATTTCGGTTGTGTCGTCTTAACACCAGGAAGTGCTCAAATATCCAAACCTAGACAAGAAATATCAATTATATACACAAACATTGCAAGTAATTTTATTTTTATAATTTGATTCAACCTGAAGCAAAGTCATGCAGCCAGCAATTTGACGTACACCTTTTCTTGTGCCCTGCACCAAATTATAAAACAACCAACTCAAGCATGCTGTGCCCCTAAGAATACGTGTTCACTTGCCTTAACACCCGCAAACATTGAAAAAATGTACTGAGACCTTGTTTCTAGATTTTTCACCACAAACTAGCACACCAATGGTATATAGTAAATATGAAATTATACATTTCCGTTTACGTTCCATGGTATCAGAATCTTGACTGCCAGAAAATGTTGTTCTCAACCATTCCAGACGCACTTTTTTCTCACCTCCCAACAATTCGTCAATCGCTTGTTCTTTGATGCCAAGACACTTATCTAACAACTCATAAACATCATCATCACTATTCCCCTTGATCCTCCAAGCGGCCCCGTAACCGCTTTTCCTTCGACGGGAAGACTAGTGATGTGAAACGCTTCATCTATACTTATTGTCATCTCCCCAAACGGAAGATGAAAAGTGTTGGTTTCTGGATAGAATCGCTCAATAAAGGAATTGATCAGTACCCTATCAACTTTTTCATATGCATGTTTTATTATATTAAAGAATCCCGATTCGGCTACCGCATCCTTAACAAAATCACACTCGTTGTTTAAATCCCACCGTCTATGAGTACCTACATGACTGTGAAGCTTAACAATTCTTGCTTCTTCCTTTGGTGCCTACATTACCAACACAATATTCAAAACCTATACTTATATTGTCTACAATTAAATATGCTATTCCATATGGATTCAATATTCAAAACATATACTTATATTGCCTACTTATATTGTCTACAATTAAATATGCTATTCCATATGGATTCAACATTCAAAACATATACTTATATTGTCTACAATTAAATATGATATTCACAACAAAACAAAGAATAATGAATGTATTGACATACCAAAGAATTCCATATGGTAGAAGCTATATGATCTTTAAACGCAAATAATAATGTTGATTGTTCTTCACTTTCCGTCGATTGACTTGGTTGTGCCATCAATTATTTTCCTTTGTTTTTCCTCTTCAATTGTTGTATCTCTGTATCAGTCTCCTCTTCGGTGTTGTGAGATGGGTCAACTTCCTTTTCAACCTCTTCTACTTGATCCTAACCTCGTTTGTTTGCTTCAACAATGTGATCCTCTTGCCTTCCTTCCTCCTCACTCGAACTGCTGTTTACATTGCTAGTGTCCTCGTCGTCTATAGTAGCCTCGTCAATAATTTTTCTCATTCGCTCCAACTCTAATCTCTTGCGATTTGAAGCAGTTTGAGGAATGCGGGTGGTTGAAGACGAAGTTGAAGATTTTTTGCTGTAAAAACAAAAAATTGTTCATCAATATATGTTTAAAACCCAACAGTAGACATATAAAAACAAAAAAGATGAAAATCAGCAATGAACATGTGATTCTATGTTAAATCGACAACAATATATCGAATAAAATTAAAATGTTCGGCAATATTATGTAATGGAAGCAATAAACAAGTCGGTAGTATGAAAGAAATAAACAAAAGCAGGTTCGGTGACATGACTCCAAATAAAAATGCAAAAAACGATGAGACGTTGTCATTTTATATTACTAAAACTCCATTTCTATTGATACGAAGGTTCAGCGTTGACTGCATAGCAATTTTTCGACCAAGTGCAATCGTTCCCGAGAGTTTGGAAACAATACGATAATTGGTTTCCGAATTCGTAAACTGAATTCGACAAAATGGTGTCGTATAGGCTCTATGGACAGCTAACAAATAATACTATGGCCAATTCGATAAGCTACCATCGACTGAAATATTTAATTTCGACCCCGCATTATCGTTCCCGAGAGTTCATCACATATACGATGTAGATTCATCATTTTAAATTCCAAAAGTCGATAATAACTTGTCGTTCCTGCTACAAGTAAGTGCATGTTGTTTAACAATGCAATTTCGACACCATTCCAGATTTATATGCCATATCAAACACTTTATTACTTTAAATCAACAGCGAAATATCGAACAAAATTCAAAATTTTGACCATTAATCATCGAATAGCATTCAAGCATTTTATTGGTTCAAATTTGACAATTCAACGTCGAAAAAATATAACAATTTTGACCACCTACAATGAATGCATCAAGACATTAAGCTTGTTAAGAACTCGACACCACAACAACGAAAAAAAAAATCGACAATCCTAAACCGAATTGCTTGTTGAAATTCGTCACTACAACATCGAAAATATATAATTAGTTCGTCCAACTATTACCGAATAACCCCAAAACGATAATAGAAAGCCGGAAAAAATAAAAGTTTCAATTTATCATCATCGAATAACTGCAAACAACTAAACCCTAACATATAAACCTTTCATCTACAAATTCAAATCCCAAATCACGAAGCAAGAATTGATTATTAGTGACCACTCACCTTGCCAATATCTTCTCAATCAGCTTCGGGTCTGGGTTTTTGGATCGAGCGCAATTTTTTGTACGAACCATTGTATAAACCTTTTGAAAATCGTGAAATTTGGAAAAGAGAAGAGAGGGACGATAGGGTTTGAAGAGGCTCGATTAAAATCTGAGCGGAGTTAGAGCGGTAGGGTTAAAATTGTGTGGGGATAGAATAGGATATCTTTGTTTTTCTTTGTAGTACAAGTGTCCTACCCACAGTAGTTTATTTTTGAGTGGAGTGAGAATAAAAAAAGACCCCCCCTTAACCATTTTTAGAGTGTCATTAACAATGCTCGTTTTAAAATTAAATTTGTTACCAAAGATAAGTAAAGCTGCTTATTACATCGTTTCCTGCAATAGACTTGTTCCCTTCTCTCTCCCTTCCTTTGCACCATAAACTAGTCACGAATTAATTTAAAAAAAACACTTTAAAACGACAAAGACTTCACCTTTTTAATTAAAATGATGAAGACATCGGCTTTGCCGTTTTAAATTATATAACTCTTTCCAGCCGTCGTCCCCTTTCCTTTCCTCCTTCATCACTTTCATTTTTCAAAATTCAAACAAAAATACACAAATTAAACTACACGTGTTGAGACGACTAAAATTTTCAAAATTTTTGCAAAATTGTTAATGCGTGGAGAAAATAGTAGAGGCGGTGGCGATAACAGCCTGGTCACCCGTGGAAAAAATAATGTGATTGTGGCGTATGGATACGAGTAAGGAATAAAAGAGCTACTTGAAACCATCTAAAATGCTGGTGAGGAGGGTGGAGGCGAAGCCGGTCATAGAGGTCGACGAGGTCGTGGAGGCTAAGATGTGGTCGAGCGAGCATGAGTCGTAGGGGAGTGAGGCATGTTTTAACTAGAGTTGTTGAGCTCAGCGGTTTTAAGGGTCCAAACTTAAGTGCGGATAAGGTTCTTACAGATTTTCGGGTACTTCCAAAAGGGGAAGTGTACGTCAGCACACATACCAGTTTAGTTGTAAGTATCTTTTTTCCATGGTACGGTTAAAGTAAATTATCATTGTATAACGTATATTTAAGAATTCGTTTAACTTAAACAGTAATGGAATATTTGTTCCCGGGGTTTGTTAGCAAATACTCTAAGATATTTTCACAAGCATTTGGTAAGTATTCCTAGAGTTGTAGCGTTTCTACATGAACTTGGATTTTGTTAACGAAAAAATTCATCAACAGCAAAAAAGTGAATAAAAGATGGGTTAATCAAAGTGTAGCCTCTTCGAAGATGGTCGAAGTCATAAGTTGAGATGTGCATGATTCAATGTCCATTGAAATTCTCTGTTTAATCATCAATGCCGGAGTCATGTAAAATACCGTATAGGGTCGAGTCAATATGCAAGTTCAATATTTAAGTCCAAATATGCTATGCAAGATCAAGGTCAAAGTTGGATATGCAAGTCTCAAACTCGAATAAGGTTGATATGATATGCTTGCTCGAGTTCGAAGTCAAGTCAAAGTACAAATTATAGTCAAAGACGAATATGCTAGTCATAAATCATAGTCGATAGACTATGCGATTGTTTGATTTCCAATTTCTTATGTATACAAGACTCAAGTATTACAATTGGCAAAATTCTTAAATTGATTTAGGGTTTACAAAGTTGATAGCATGTAAGAAGTGAGAAGAGAGAATTCAGTCCTCTAAAATGGCACCCCTAGGTCCATATTTATAAATGTGGCGGTTCTACTCCGCCTGTTACGTCTTCGACGGGCTTGCTTTGGCGTACTTCAATGACATCTTCGACGTCGATGACCTTTGGCATTATGAATCCCAATGTGGGTGGTTGGCGACAATATTAAATAGTTGACGAAGTGGGGCCCCAGCACATAAGGGCATGGAAAAAATAGCGGCATTGACAATGTTGATGACTTCGCCTAACTTCATTAATGAAGGTGGCATAGGACTTCGACTTTATCCTTTTGGAGATGTGCGACAACATCTTTGGCGGCAACAGCCTTGGAGGTAATATCTAGTGGCTTAAGTGACATTACTAGGTACCATGTCGGCAACTCTAATGATTAATGGCATTGATGGCTTCCTTCATGGCAATTGAAGTCCTCTAAGAATGAGTGATGAGTTCGACAATGTTAACCATAAAGCAGTATTGATGTCTTCGTGGATATCGATGGTGTTCACCAAACATTGAAGAAACATGTTGCATGAAAGGTGAAGTGAAGTGTTGGTCATCAACGAACAACAGTGTCTCTTTGCATTTTTTTTAGGGTGGATGATCATCGGCGTTGTTGTAGAGTAATAACTTCAAAGAGCTATGAAGCACAGTGCTGTTTTAATACGATGCTAATGGCCTTTATGGTTGTCGATGAGCTTGCTTTTGGCTTTAGCAGGTAGGCAGCGGTGTCACCTGAGTACCACTTCGATGTAGACCATATCGATGCCCATCAATAGCTTATGACGTTGATCACTTGCGATGCTGATTAGATTTGGCATTTTTGTAATATAGTATCTCGAAGTGCTTGTGAAGTGCGGCAAAGTACATAGGATTACTTGGTAGCTGATACGAAGGAGTTACACCATCGAAGTGCCTACTATGGTGATTATAGGTGAATGACAGTGTCGACAAAGCTCTGCACTAAGAAAATACATTGTGGGTCTCTTCGACGTTCATTGATGGCTTGTGATGTTGGTTGTTTTTGGCGCCTTTACCCCTTCGGTTACATTCGACACTGTCCTTTTTCCTTATTGAAGTGATGCGACACTGATGAATCGTGGAGTGATGATATGTGGTGTGAATGAAGAGAGGCTCTAAAGAGAGGCAAGAATGATGAGTATCAAAGCAAAGTGGTGTCATAATCCTATCGAATTGGCCTATCTTCATGTCTTCGGCATTGTTGGTCTTTGTCGAAGCCTTTCTTGTAACGAGGCTCAATCTCACCCTATTAAAACTTTGAATCCAACATCATATCCTCAGAAGGAATTATGTGGATAAATCCCCCCCTCACCCCACCCGAAATGTAATAAAAAACATTGAATTTTCAAGTCAATGATCCAAAACATGGCGCTTACCACCTTTCAAATCTATTCAATTTGATGGCGTTCCTCTTTCTTCTGCAATTCAAGCTGATAAACGAATGGAAGGCTAGGCAAGAAGCTTTTCAAGAAGACTAGTATAGATTCTGAAGCTTTTCCTATCAAGCTAATTCTTCTTTGGTTGTCGGAGATTGGCTTTAAATATTGAGTTGCTTGTAAAATCTTAGATCAGACGCCTTTGTTGTTCAACTTTTAATTTTTGTCTTTTTATGGTAACTTCTATATCAAAACTGAATATGTTAGTGATTTAAGAAAATTAAAAATTCATTTGATGAAAAATTAGAAAGATATTGGGTACTAATTTGGAAGAAAATGTTAGAAAACCCTTTGATAATAAGGAAGCTAGAAATCCCGTATATCATCTGATAATAAGAAATCCAAAATCCCATCTGAAGATAAGAAGACTAGAAAACCATATGGTAATAAGAGGCCATAAATCCTCATATGATGATAATAGAAAATCAGAAATCCAAACCGGGCAATAATAGAAGACCAGAAATCCATGTCTCGCAATAATAATAGAAAACCAAAAATCCATATCGGGCAATAATAGAAGACCGAAAAGCCAATTCGATTTATGAAAATTTGAATTCCACAAGAAAACTAGAAATTCAATAGGAAATCCAAAAACCATCAAGAAATCCAGCAAGAAAACCAAGAATTCATTTTCTAATAAAATCAGAAGTTCAATCAAAAGCTTGCTAGAATTTCATTTCATAATAAATAACTCAGAAAATCATCCGATAGTAATAAAAAATCAGAAAATCGTCTAGTAATAGTAGTTTTGAGTGGACTTAAAGCAAAAGGTTCATAATTTCATTTGACACTAATTTGGTAGCCCTACCTAAAATACGGTATTAGAAACTTTTATCAGTGACTAGTGCTTTGAATAGCAATAGAGATTCCTATTGTTCAAAGGAATGCCTCTTATTAGGAAATATATAGTTGTTAAGGTATTTATTTATTACTGTTATTACTATTATTATATTGAAGCTAAGTAGTACCGTTCAACCATTCAGCCGTTCAGCAAGTAGTTCCGTTCGACCATCCAACCGTTCAATAGATAGTTTCGTTTAGCCGTTCAGTTTTTCAACCGTTCAGCCATTCAGCCATTAAGTAGGTAGTTTCGTTCGGTTATTTGGCCATTCAGCTAGCCCAGTTAGTTTACTTATTATATATAACCTTGCTTTGAAGGTTTCATTGTTTCTAGGTCTAGATTGGATCTATTAGAAGTATGTCTCGATCTATTTCCTTAGGTGAACCTATTCTTATCCTTCTAGTAAGGATTTTCTCTTTACTTAATTCCTTTTTCCTTTCCATTGGTGTGACGCCCCACCTCTATGCTCATAATAACAAAGAGTATTAAAAGAAATACTGTCTATTATTACGAAGAATAAGGCTGGATAGGAGCGACCATCCGTAATTGGCCTTACACTAATATTGGTTATCTCGATAGGAGTGGTATATACTTTTTATTTTTCATCTATTATTTATTTACTCCCATCGACATATCCAATTATCAGTATAAAACAAACTACGATAGTTCATAATAGTTTAGGACATTAGATATATCAATAACACAGATAATATAAATGCGGAACACAGATTAACAAAAATCTCATATATATATAACCGATGTCAGTTACAACATAGTTGACACGATACATATGATACAACTACAACTGTCGACTCTAGAAGTTATATATACAAGTACATTATCAACTAATATACATGAATACATATCGTTCTATACAATGACACGACTACTACAAAAGGACAATGACAACTTCAGAAGATGTGAAAAGTCTTCAAATCCCGAACAGCAACTCAAAGAAAGAAATCTACAACCTGAAATAACTCGGGTCTGACCCGAGTATTACATTCAAAAGAAAATAATACACGGGTCAGTCTAATTCAAACTCAGTTATTAGTGCATAGAAGCAATAATAATCAATATCAAATAGACGACAGTCACAGAAATCTCGTATATCCGACTCCTCAATAAAAGAATCGGATAACCGCAGATATAACACTAAACAGTGTTAAACAACTAATCAGCAATCCAAATCAATTTAAACAATTGAAAGGTCAATTTAAAAAACAACAATGCTGATTGGCTGCAGTACACGCTAACGTGTACTGCCTCGCCAATACAGTCTATGAAATACTCAGAAGATCAATGAATCCAAAAGCCAACGGATACAACTCGAATCAAATGAACCATTTCAAATACAACTTCAAAATATTGAATTGAACCAACGAAATAATTTAACAATCGAAATATCAACTAAATCTGTCAATCCTGCTAGGGCTGCAGTACACGCACGCGTGTACTGCCTCGCCACTACAAAACAACTCAAAGCAAAACTGAACAAGATCAGAGGCAACACGTGAAACAAGTTCAACATGTCGCAAAGCAAGGCACAGGGAAATAGCAAACTGAAGGCGAGAGCACCAAAGATATGGCACTACAACACTCAACAGAAAAGACGCAGATCAGCCTCATTAGAAAATAAGGTCATAAGTGAAGCAAAATGACAAAATGCAAATGATACAAGGCATCAATGCAATGTATCAGATTCGAGAACAAGACAGTGCAGCAGCGAAAAACTTCAACTAAAAGAATACGAAATATGTACCCTAGTGGTGGTACATAACAAACTGCACAAGGCAAAGGAAACTGTACAATTCAAAGACCATCAGCATGTAATACAAGGTAAAACAGATGTGAGTGCAGACATACCCTGAAGACTACACATTCAAACTTAACAAGATGATCAAGGAGCAACTGGTCAGTACAAAAGTACAAACTGGACAACAACCACAAAGACCACATCTGAAAACAGTGCAACTACACGTGCAAGGTATCGACAAGGTCAGAGAACAATATTCATGCACATAGTGCAGTCATCAGAATATCGAATGAACACATACAATGGCAACTGACTCAACAAGGCAAAGAAATGAACAATCAAAGTCAAGACATACATAGTGACTCTAAGAAATGCTACCAAGTGAACCAACAGCAAATGCCAAGGCAACATAAAGCAATACACACTCAGTGACATTCAAGCTCAAACAAGCTGAAACATAATGCTCAAGTGAAGGATGAAATACAACATGAAGCAGTGCAAATTCAAACAAGTCAAAAACCAGAACACAAGCAACTACAAAGACTCGAAACTACAAATTAAGTTCAAGTGATCAAAGACATGAAATCACAATGTAACTGTCAACTTTAGTTTAAAAATGAGACGAGTCAAGGGATGAAGTATACCAAATGAAACAGGGAACAAAGGTCAGGAAACTAGATCGATCAAGGGATACAAATGCACATATGAATGACCAGAATAACAATCCTATAAAGATACATGAACAAGAGTGAATCAGAGTAGACAGCAACTAACCACAAGGCTACATCACTAACAAATGCAAGCTACTGAATTTCTCAAAGCCTCAGGCCAGAAGTTCGAAGTTATACAACATTTCAGTGAACGATTGAAGCATCTGAGTTTATATGTATAGCAAGCCATAACAACAAAAATTGAGCAAGAAAAAGTTCAAAGCCGAGAATTTCAAGCCTTGGTCATCACGAAATGTATCAAAACAGTGACCAGTGATTAGCGAAATTATATACGACTAAGAATAAGTCGTGAATCATCTCAACATCCAACGATTATCAAGTGCCAGAACCAATCAACCGACGCATTCAACAACAATATATATATATGTCGAAGATAAGGGGATAAACTCACATAAACGAAACATCACCAGAAATATCAATTTAAACCCAATCATCCCAAATATACACGAACGAAAAACCAGGGGATTCAAACCCAAAACACGAAATGCAGAGATGAATTAGATGTGAGTTTTACTCACCTTCAGTTCGAGATTGCAAGCATCAACATCATATTCGACAGAGCGGCACTTCTTTTCGCAAGCCCTAATTTTCAGTACGAAGAAACAATCGAAGTCGAACAAAGTCGCCATTTGTTAGAAGATCGAAGTCGAACAAAGTAGCCGAAGCCCTAGTTTCCTCTCGTCGCCATTTATTTTGCTTTCGATTTTTTTTTCTTTCGTCTGATCGAAAATAGAGAAAGGGGAGGGGGTGCGTCGTGTTTTACAAAAGAAGGGGTAAGGGGATCGATATGGGCTGGGGTATGGGTGGTATGGGTTGAGTTACTTTAAAAGAGGGGGTCGGGTCGAATTGGAATAAGAAGGGAACGGCTTTCCTATTTGATAATTATCCCGGCCCAACAAAATAAAAGAGAACGGGCCCAGTTTTAAATTTATAAAGCTCGCATAATCACTTGACGATTCAATACAAGGAATTTCGCTCTGACTAAAAACTTCCAACAGTAATTTGCAATAGTTTGATCGTCACTTTGATGATGATAAAAATTTACAAACTCCCGGGTTGTTACAATTGGGCTTCGGATTCCTTCATATCTTCTATTCTTTGCCTTCTTGTGCTTTGTATTTATTTTAGACTTTTGACATCTTTGTCTTTCCCTTTTTGCCCCTTCTTGGGCTTTGCCACTACTTTGGACCGTGGACATCTTCGTCCTTCTCTCGTTTATGGTTTTGGACATCTTCATCTATTTTATTTATGCCTCCTTCTTGAGCTTTGTCTCTGCTTTGAGCTTTAAACTTCTTCGTCCTTTTATTTGTTTGGGCCTCTTCTTGGGCCTTGCCTTTGCTTTGAGCTGTGGACATCTTTGTCCATTTACTTGTTTATGCCCCTTCTTTGGCTTTTCCTTTGATTCGAGTTGTGGACATCTTCACCCTTTTATTAGTTTAGGCCCCTTATTAGGCTTTACCTTTGATTCGGGTTATGGACATCTTCATCCTCTTTTGGGCTCCTTCTTGGGCATTGCCTTTGATTCGAGTTGTGGACATCTTCGTCCATTTATTGGTTCGTTAAAAGCACTCTGGGATTCATCGAAGGCTTTGGTGGGTGCTGGACCCTCCTCCTTCTAGGAGGCGCTACAGGCCAAAGGCTTTTGTTGGTGCTTTGGAGTGGACATCAGAGGCTTCTGGTGCTTCGGAGTGGACATCAGAGGCTTCTAGTGCTCCGAAGTGGACATCAGAGGCTTTAAAACATTTTTCTTTTGAAAATTTTATTTGTGAGAATAATTTTTGGCCAATTAAAATGTCTGTGAAAATTCTTTTGAACATCAACTTTTCTGTCGGGAAACTTCTTTTTTGAAGTCCGTAAAAGGGGTCGCTTTAATAAATCGAGGAAGTATTTCTTAATACTGATCTTTCTTTTTGAAAAAGGTTTTGGATATTTGAACATTTTGATAAAGAAGTCATTTCTCAGCATTGCCAGCAAGAAGGGATTTTAGGTCGCCCTCATAGTAGAAATGCAAATCTCAAATGAGAGACTAAGTAGTCATGATTCATGAACCAATAGTCATTTAATCGAGAATAGGCTCTTCCAATTAGAGTCTTTACAGTGCTAATGAGTCTTGGTAGTTCTAAAAAAATTCTTTGTATGCATAGGTCCAAAAAATTTCGAAAAGCTTTGAAAATGCTTTTGTTAGGATATGATCAAACCAAAATCATTAGTGTGCATTTACTATTGCTAAGTTATATTTTCAAAGATTGTAGAAATCTTTCTTGAAATAAATATTTATTTTTTCTAATCTGTGGGATAACTAAAATAATCCTTCTTGACTTTTGAAAGTAGTTTTTCTTAAATACATGTTTAGTAAATCTTTTGGTGATAAAATGACTTGTTGAATATAATGTTGATGTATTTATTTCCACCTTTATATGATATATATAGTTGTATCTCTTTGGGTTTTGCTTAGTAAAAAGCAATGTCCTGTTTGTAAGTCTGAAAAGTCATGATTCATGAACTAATAGACTTTTACAGACAAGAGCATGTTTTTCCCTAAGAATCCCTCCTTTTGGGGGAAGATTTTGGATAGTTACTTCTTTCCAGAAATCGGTCTATGATGAAAGTTTGATGGTAATTCAGAACCATATAAAAGAATTTTCGTACACCACATTGATTCAAACATCAAGATAGAGAGCTATTTTATCTTAGATATTTGAATTACCTTCTTTCAAAGTCAGCCAGAAATTTGTGATGCTTTGACAAGGAAATCCATAACCTTCTGGATGCAGTGGATTGGTTTTGTTTTAACCTGTAAAGGAACTTGAATTTTATGCTAATACATGATCAATTTCAAGTATAAATCAATTTAGAAATCTTTACAGGTAAAGATAATCTGTAGTGAGCATCCGCTACAAAACTTCACAGTTTGACTGGAACCGAAATTTAAAGTTTCTAAGCCGCTTTTTGTAGAAAGAGCTAAGCTTCAGAGGCTTGGACTATTCTCTTCAAAGTAGAAAAATCCTTCAAGCTTCCCTAAAGAACTCTTTTAGAAACCATGACTTGATTATATTTTAAATTATTCTTTCCAACGTGCGATATTTGTCGATTTTATGTCCATTTACTTTATGATAATCATAATAATTTTTTCCTTTATTCGATTCAGGATGGCTCGATATTTTGTGGGATGTGAAGAAATTTTAATCATCTTTTGTCACTGTGAAAATGTGGGAAAGGGATTTGTTTAAATTTACACAGTTGGATTCGAAAATCTCCGTCTGACTCCTTCTTCTACTCTTATTCCCTTTTTGCGTTTTGCTAGAATGTTCGAAGTTGAACTGTCCCTCTCTTTGTTTTGGTTGAGATTTCTTCATGGCATTGTACATCTCTCCCATTTGAATGAATTTTTTGGCTTGAAAATTTAAATGTTGTAGATATTTACATCCATGAATATAAAGTTCCTCCCAAAAATGAGTTTTCTTGATTAACCCTGAACGAACTGCCATAAGCTTTTCTTTGTCGGTCACTTCTTCTGCTTTTAATGCTTCTGTATTAAATCTCGTTAGGTATTCGCCAAGTAATTCTCCTAGCCTTTGCTTGATATTGGCTAACATACTGGAATCCATGGTTGGGTCTTTGTATATGTAAAATTATGTTAAAAATTCATAGGAAAATCGCTCCCAAGAATAGATGGTCTTTCCTTGGTAATTCTTATATCGTTTGATAGCTGCTCCATGAAAAGTTACTGAATAAAGCTTGCAATGAATTGCCCCTGAAGCATTATATATATCCATTCGGTTTTCAAAAGCTACAAGATGATCATCTTAATTAGTAGTTCTATCATACTTTAGTGGAGGAATCTTGATGTGAGACAGAATTCTAATAGTCATTATTTCTTATAAAAAAGGAGTTTTTCGAAAGTTATTATTTTTCTTTAGTTCAAGTGTTCCCTCTCCCTTAAGCATACCTTTTGTTATTTGGTTGAGAATGTCCTTTTGGTTGGTTTCATCATCATGGTAGTCACTCTTATATCCTTTGATCGAGCCATCGAATTGTTCGAGGAGCTTTTTTGCTTGACTTTCTTGATTTTCATTTTGTTGACTTATCATAATCCATTTGCTTTCTTTTGTTTGCAACTTTGGTGAGTATGTTCCCAACACCTTATCTTAGACTTTACTTAGAGATTTTACTTCTTCGACCTTATTGCTTGTGAGTTTTTTTGAGTTGAAGGTTGTCAAACTTCCATATTCTCTAGATTAAAGCTCGGGACAATGTTGTCTTCCAAAGTTGTTTGTAAGGTGGCTTCTTCATTTGAAATGTTGTCATTCTTTCCTCCGGTTCTCGCTATTTTCTCTGAGACAAGAGATTGGTATGCAATTAATTTATGGATAGGACTGCAAGGAATTGGAGGTTCGAACTCTCCTTCTAACGCCAAAATGTTAACAAATAAATTCGTCAACACTCAAAAGTGAATAAAAGACAGGTTAATCAAAGAGTAGCCTCTTCGAAGATGGTCGAAGTCATCAAAGTCATAGGTTGAGATGTGCATGATTCAATGTCCATTACAATTCTTTGTTTAATCATCAAAGCAAGAGTCATGTAAAATACAGTATAGGTTCGAAGTCAATGTGCAAGTTCAATATGTAAGTCCAAATATGCAATGCAAGATCAAGGTCGATGTCGGGTTGTAGTCAAAGTTGGATATGAATGTCTCAAACTCGAATAAGGTCGATATGATATGCTTGTTCGAGTTCGAAGTCAATTCAAAGTACAAATTATAATCAAAGACATATATGCTAGTCATAAATCATAGTCCATAAGCAATGCGATTGTTTGATTTCCAATTCCTTATGTATACAAGACTCAAGTATTACAATTGGCGAAATCATTAAATTGATTTAGGGTTTACAAATTTGAAAACATGTAAGAAGTAAGAAGGGAGAATTCGGTCCCCTAAAATGGCACACCTTGGTCCGTATTTATAAATGTGGCGGTTCCACTCCACCTATTACGTCTTTGATAGGCTTGCTTCGACGTACTTCAATGACAGCTTTGGTGTCGATGACCTTTGGCATTATGAATCCCAATGTTGGTGGTTGGCGGCATCATTGAGTAGTTGACGAAGTGCGGCCTCAACACATAAAGGCATGGAAAAAATAGCGGCATCGACAATGTTGATGACTATGCGTAGCTTCATTGATGAAGGTAGTATAGGACTTTGACTTTATCCTTTTGGAAATGTGCAGCAACATCTTTGGCGGCAACAGCCTTGGAGGTAATATTTAGTGGCTTAAGTGACATTACTAGGTGCCATGTCGGCATCTCTAATGATTAATGGCATCGATGGCTTCCTTCATGGCGGTCGAAGTCCTCTAAGAATGAGTGATGACTTCGGCAATTATATCCATAAAGCAGTATTAAGGTCTTCATGGATATCGATGGTGTTCACCGAACGTTGAAGAAACAGGCTGCATGAAAGGTGAAGTGAAGTGTTTGTCATCAATGAAGAGCAATGTCGTTTTGTGTGTTCTTTTAGGGTGGATGATTATCGGCGTTGTTGTAGTGTAATACCTTCGAAGAGCTATGAAGCATAGTGTTGTTTTAATACGATGCTAATTGCCTTCATGGTTGTCGATGAGCTTGCTTTTGGCTTTAGCAGATAGGCAGCGGTGTCACATGAGTACCAGTTCGATGAGGATTGATATAGATTATATCGATGCCCATCAATTGCTTATGATGTTGATCACTTGCGATGCTGATTAGATTCGACGTTTTTGTGATGTAGTATCTCAAAGTGCGTGTGAAGTGCGGCAAGGTACATAGCATTACTTGGTAGCTGATAAGAAGGAGTTACACCGTCGAAGTGCCTACTGTGGTGATCATAGGTGAATGATAGTGTCGACAAAGTTATGCACTAGTGAAGTACACTTTGGGTCTCTTCGACATTCATTGATGGCTTGTGATGTTGGTTGTCTTTGGCACCTTTGCCCTTACGATTACATTTGACACCGTCCTTTTTCCTTATTGAAGTGATGCGACACTGATGACTCGCAGAGTGATGATATGTAGTGTGAATTTACAACGACTCTTAGGAGAGGTGGGATTGATGAGTATCAAAGTGAATTGGTGTCATATTCCTATAGAATTGGCCTATCTTCATGTCTTCGGCATTGTTGCTCCTTGTCGAAGAACCTCTTCTTATAACGATGCTCGATCTCTCCTATTAAAACTTTGAATCCAATATCATATCCTTCTGAGGAACTATGTGGATGACAGATTTCATCATTTCCTAGGTCATTAATCTTTCATTTAATTTAAAAAAAATTCCTTCAATTTACTGTAGTTTGTTTAGCTTGTTATGTAATTTAATATTCTATTCATCAATAATGCTATTAAAGGCGATGTTCAATTGTGTGTTGTTATTGCTCTTCGGTAGTATAAAACCATCCAAACATTTCATTTCCTTGCAGTGAGTTAGAGATTACACCATTAAACTTTTCTATGCTCATCTGCATTAGCATAAGAGTGGTTTATTTTCCATCGCTTCCATACAATGATAGGTAGCGTGATCCTACATCTGTTCAAGATAATTTTCCACAATTAGACACTTCACCGACCTCTTATCGGACCGCCACTACTGTTAAAGTCAATGCGATTACAACTGCCATCGACAGCATACTAACAACATATTAACTAAAGCATGATTTGGAGCTTGCTCGACTGTTTGTTCTGTACCTAATGGGAAACTTGTTTCTCGGTACCTCTAGCAGTAGTGTGTATGTCACCTATATTGAGACTGTTGTAGTTTTGGATTTCAACTGCAATGTCATGAACAATTGAGGTACTCTTATACTTGTGTATCTATACGGATGTTTGGATGCACAGTGCGTCTTTTCTGATTCACAGTATTAATTGTTTGATTTCTAGGAGTTGTTGCAGTATTTGTATTTTGAGTATTCCAATAACTTCCATTTCATGACAATGACTACAAATGCATCCAGTTCTTTCCTCGTTTATTATTTTGGTGTGCAAACAATAAAAGGGATAAGGAATCCTAGTACATATATTCGGTTGCCCATAACCAGATTAATTGAGGATATACAAAGGGCAGTTGATATGGCATCCATTTGATACTAGTGACTCGATCGAGCTTGAGTTTGTGTAGTTGCATAGGATGCTCAGCGTGTGGAGATTTCCTCTTGTACTGTATCTTATAATTTTCGGTTCTTACCGGTACCTCGGTGAGAGGTGTTGGAGACAGTTGTATGACTATGATGACATTCCCGATGATCCACATCTACATACGTATCAATGTATGATTTATGATTCAAACCAGTTTGTTACTACGAGAGCATCAGGTTGGTGGCTAGCAAAGAGAACTGTTAATACTAGTCCATCATACATTGATTTACACTGCATATGGTGACACTATTACTCATGCAATGTCGATAGATTTGGTAGGCTCGGCTGCTATATGTCATGGTTGGCATAGATTTACACTACATATGGTGACACTATTACTCATGCAACGTCGATAGATTTGGTAGGATCAGCTGCTATACATTATGAGGTAACACCTCCGGTTGTCGAGGATCTAACCCAGCCTTGTCAGGGGTATCGTATACCATATCATGTGTGTGCTGCTAGTCACTTTGGTTTGACAATGGTAGTGCCCACATCTTTTGGAGCTGACCATTATGTTGACGTGGATCACCCTTCTACCCACGGCCAATATCCGGATCCCACCCATATATCATACGGTGATCTATACGACATGTAGATAGGACTCTGCCATACTGGATATGTAGAGTATAGATGTAGCATTGATTATTACGAGGATATGGTGTACAGACAGGCAGAGTAGATGACACGATTATAGGCTGAGCTAGAGGCAGAGAGGAAGAGATTCTCCGACTATAGTTTGTACTTTGGTCACTTATCTAGTAAAGACAATGATGATGAGACAGGTCGCCACCATGTTCCCCATCCATTTATGGATGACTAGAGGCTTGTTTTATGTATTTTCAATTATATGTACCTATGACGTATGTTACTTCAAAAAATCCACCTTTCGACTAAGTCGAAAGGACCTTAAACAAAGACCAAGAGAGAAGAGTTTAGACCAAACCTTTCGAAGGAGTCAAAGGGATGCTGCCGTCAAAGTTTAGAAACCTTAAAACCTTTCGAAGGAGTCGAAGGGATGCTACCGTCAAAGTTTAGAAACCTTAAAACCTTTCGAAGGTGTCGGAAGGTCCCTTCTATCAATATTCAAAGGGTTTCAACCTTTTAAAGAAGATGAAAAAGTCGAAAGCTCCCTTCCGCCTTCATTTACAACCTTTCGAAGACGACCTTTCGATTGAGTCAAAGCAACATCTTTCGAAGACAAAGGGAACACTACTTGCATATTTGCCAAACCTTTCGACACCAAAGGTTTCGCCTTTGTTTGAACTACTCGAAAGCAAAGCATTGACCATATCAACCTCTTCGAAAGCTATAGTAAGCCTTTTGAATCGGTCAAAACCAACATGGTCCATAAGGGTTTTGCATCATATCAAAACAAGAGCATGGGCAACTCAACAACGTCGAGACCAATGACAGTTGAATCTCTTTGAAACCAACGTGATCAACCTACCGACTATGTCGAAGGCTCCAAACTTACTTCACTAAGAATAAGGAGCCAAAGACCCATCTAGGACACCTTTCGACAACGTCGAAAGGTGCTTTGAAGCAAGCAATGCTCAGAAGCGAATGAATGATAAGAACACCTTTCGACAATGTCAAAAGGAGGCATAACTTTCGAGTGGGACGAAAGGTTCATAACAGTGTATAAAGGGACACCTTTCAACAACATCGGAAGGAGGCATAGCTTTCGACTAGGTCGAAAGGTTCATAACAGTGTATAAAGGGACACCTTTCGACAACGTCAAAAAGAGGCATAGCTTTCGATCAGGTCGAAAGGCATATAACAACATGTAAAAGGCAAACCTTTCGACCAGGTCGAAAGGTTCATAACGACATGTAAAATGAGGACCTTTCGACATTGTCGAAAGCAAGGGCGCGGAAGGGCGGCCGCCTGCATCTATAAATAAGACCCAAGGGGTCACGTTTTGGGGGTCTGATTTCTCTCATTCCAAACTTGTACTTTCTTTAACAATTCATTGTAACCATAATTGGGTGATCATTTGGGAATTTAATGAAATAAAATTTCTTTAGATGGAAAAAGGGAAGTCTTGAGCATTGTTGATCTCTTTACTATTTACTAAAGCTTTTATTGGATTAACCTTTACATTTCAAGTTTAACCCCATCGAAAGGAACCTATCAACAAAGTCAACACCTCTTCAGGCGCTAACAACTTGTGTAACCTTTCGAAGCCATTAACTCTGTGATCTAAAGCTCTCGACAGGGTAGAAACCTGTTCTCTAAACACCAAAACCTGGACTTACAGATTTAATCCAAAGGAAGTCATTCCCATAGCTTTCGACAAGGTCAAAACCTACTTCAAATCCACTAGAGTATAAGATTTCCTACTTAAACCCAAGGAAAGCTAACACTCAAGCCTTCGACAAGGTCAAAACCTACTTTAAAAGGACTTTACTCAAAGAATTTTAATCTAATCGAAAGGAAGGTTTTCGAAGGAGATCTCATTCTAACTCAATAAGATCGATAGGTCACTTAACCCAGAGACCATACCTTTCGACGTCGTCGAAAGGTATGATTTGAGGAATATCAATAAATAAACCCGAATTGGAAGACAATTCCTAAAGGATTCACACTCACCATCCATACAAAAGATTATTCGTCTTTCTTAGCATTACTTTGGGGTGTTGAAAAGAAATCTTGTTAACATTTTTGGCGCTAGAAGGGGGGCTGGAACCTTTGACTTGGATAAACCCCCAACACCACTATTTTCTAACCCAGTTTAATCCTTTCTTAAGTTCATCCACTATGGTTTGGTCATGGACAGAAGAGTCATAAGATCAAAGCAAAGATCCTCTAAACCACATTAAACAAGGTTCTCCCAAGTAATTGTAAATGATCCCAATCAAGATGAAGAACAGAGACTGAGGCTAGAAGCTCTTAGAATTATAAACAAGAAGAAAGTAGAATCTTATGATTACGAGAAATGGAGTCTAAATCCTTTTCATATAGGTCCTACCCCTATCTTTGCATTCGGAAAGAGAACAAATGGAAGTGACAATCTCTTTAATCAAATTAGAAGAATGATTCAACATTATTCCAAAGGCACAATCTTTGAGAGAGAAATAATGGCTTGTTACAATACCTTTGTAAATAAATGGCAATAATCAATTGTAAAAAGAAAACTTACAACTCAAGAAGTCCAAAGGGTAGCGAAAAGAAAAGCAATTGAAGAGCATGAAACAATAAGGCCAAGGAATAAAAAGTCAAGAAGTCATCCACAAGAATCGAGCTTCAAGTCTAGACTTCCAAAAGAGTGCAACTTAAAAACATCAACTGAGAATGTCTACTTGCTTACAAAGGATGAGCTCAACTATTTTCCATCATAGAAAAAGAAGCCAAAACATGAAAGAAACCTGGGAGGATCCTATTGCCACTATCACATGATGAATGGTCATGAGACTAACCATTGTAGAGCCCTGGAGGGGATGATCATAAACTTCTTTCGGCGAGGAAAGATTCATGAATTTGTAAAAAGAATTTGAGATGGAATTAATAAAGACCTATTTTATGTAAAGAGAAAATCTACATGGTTGGGAGTGAAATGCTCCTTATATTTGGATACTACCTAAGATGGTAGAAAAGCCTCTGTCCGTGCCGAGATGGCCAGGGCAGAGCACCTTTTGGAAGGAGGACAGAGTAAGCCTTTATCTGCACCATAAGATGGCCAGGTTAAAGCATTGAACAAGCCCTTAACCGTGCCACACTATGACCAGGTTAAGGCACCTCCTGGAAGAAGGATGGAGTAAGCCTTTATCCACGCCATAAGATAGCCAGGTTAAAGCACCGAATAAGCCCTTATCCACGCCACGCTACGGCCAGGTTAAGGCACCTCCTGGAGGGAGGATGGAGTAAGCCTTTATCCACGCCATAAGATGGCCAAGGTAAAGCACCGAACAAGACCCTGTCTGCACCACAAAAGGGCTAGTGCAGGGCACGTCCTAAAGGGAGGTGGGGTAAGTCCTTAGTTCTAGCCTTTAAGATGAGCTAACCAAGAGCACCAGACAACAATGGACTAAGACGTCCAGGCCTAAAAAGAGGCCCATCAAATAATGGACTAAGACGTCCAGGCCTAAGAAGAAGCCCATAAAATAATGGATTAAGATGCCCAAGCCCAATGGGAGGCTCATTCAATAAAGGACTGAGACGTCCAAGCCCAAGAACAGGCACGTTCAAGAGGCACGTTTAACGATGAACTAAGATGTCCAAGCCCAAGAAGAGGCTCATCAAATCGTGAACTAAGATGTTTAAGCTCGAGAAAAAGCATACCCGATCATGGACTAAGACATCCTAGCTCAAGAGGCAACCAATCGGATTATTTTTATATATATTCAAAACTTGAAGGGTTCATACATGTCAAAGAAGACAGAAGCAAAGGAGTGGGATAGAACTCCACATATCATTACCCGAATCTGGGTTTCAGGACTCCCATTTCTAAACATCGGCTATTAATACCCAAATGAGGGTTTTGGGGTCTTTCATATATGAATTCCATCATCTAACGCCCGAATCTGGGCTTCGGATCTTTATCAATCACTGACTTATTATACCTGAATTTGGGTATCAAGACTGCTGCTTATGTAAACCCTAATTTGGGTGCAAGATCATTTGATTTTTATTCATCCCAAATGCCCAAATATGGACCAAAGAATATCATCATAAAGATTGTTGTTAAGAGTTTCCAAATGGGAACTTCAGTTTTCTAACTTTTTAAATCTCGTTAATCTTGAGGAATGGGTCGAAGAGTTACTACTTCAAAATTTCAAACACTGATTTCTGAATCAGGTTCTTTATTAAATAAAGGTTACATTCTAATATTTATACTCCTATAATAAAGTGGAATTTTCTATAAGCAAATTTCAAACTTTCCAGCCAAGTGGAAGGAGTTATATTCTTGATCATCTCTCATTGTGGTTAAAGATGAGATTTTAACATTTAGTATAAGCTATTTTTCATACAATTAACAGAATGATTTGTTAATCTAAGCAAATGGCATTCATAGACAAATATGTCAATTTCAAGCTAACAATTAGAAATATTGTTTGCTACATGCTTTTTAGAAAAATTAGAACAACAAGGAATAGCAAAAGATTCAGCAAGTCCAAAAATCAATGAGCGAGCAATTCAAAGACGTTTCAAAAGTAACATTGCGGAAAAGGATTACAAATCAGGTGATATTTACAAAGTTTATGTAGCTTACATAAGTTATGAAATTGTTTACAAGACTACAAAATTATTTACATATATACAAGATGAATTTACATAATTCGAACATGTAAACGAATTACAAATCTTAAGCAGCTTTATCAAGAGATTCTGCAACTAAAGGATCTACAATGTGACGAATTGCAGCACAGAGAACTTCCTTAAGTTTATTTTCCATTCTTCTTATGTTGTTCTCATCGTTAATCGCATCAATGTTGGTCTTCAGGGTGTGATTAAAAGCTCTATTTGCAGCCCTGACTGTTTTATTCTCTCTTTCCAACTCTGCGACGCGCTTGTCGAGCAAATAGTTGTCGTGCTCTAGCTTCTGGTTCTTGGCAGCGTACTCATTAATAGTCTGGGAGTACTTCACTATTTGTTGCTCATAAAAATATTTGGCTATTTCGAATTTTACTCTCTTGCACTAGTTGCCCACAGCATTCTCGTCTAAGCTCCGGGAAGGGTTGAGCATAATAGGAAAATTTTCGACCGCAAGAAGTTTTGACCTGGTGGATTTAGTAACCGTAGGAGTTGAATGAGGGATCAGCAAGTCAATACTCAAAATCTTGTCTCCCATAATGAATTCCAGAGAGGCACACTGAGCCTAACTATCTTTTAATTTCAACTCTAAGTCACTTATTTGCTGAATAAGTTCAAACATCTTTTGATCGAAGTCGATCGTGGGATTTGTCTTCACTTGTCATTTAAGCATGGTGATCATCTCATCTTTATTCTTAATTTCGGCCTCAAGATAGGCAATATGATCTTTGTGACCGTTGGTGATGGTTTTTTAAAGAAAATACCTCTTGTGCCATTTTACGGCTTCGACGTTACCAACGAAGCGTTCTAGTAAGACATCATCACTAACCACAATCCCTTCGCTCGCTGTCAACAACTTCTCCCTAAGAGCATCAACATGAGACGATAAACTATGTGGAGGAAGAGTTGCAGATAGTTGTAGCTCCTATTTTAGCGAAAGAGATAAAATGAAATAAAAATCAAGATAGAGATAAAAGATATCTTTATTATTATAGCAACGGATTACAACTAAAACATCAACAAAATTAAAGGATACAATATGCAATTTGATTACACTTAAAGTTTAGCAACTACTTTTCTATCTTTATCAAGAGTGTTAGCTAAAAGTATAACTGTCGAATCAAAGGGTGTAGTAACTCCTTCAGGGGTTATTACCGGTGGGCATTGGCTATAGTCTCATTTCCCAGCCGGGGAACTATCGCGACCACAAATTAATTTAGAGTGAAATGTTCTGATCTCTTTAAGGAATGCTTCCTTCTCAGTGCCAAGAAAGTCAAAACGGAGGCAAGGGTATTCCGAGTACAATTTTTGTAAATCCTGAAGAAAGCAATATCTCGCTAATTTTGAAGTCTTTAAAATTGATGCATTTTCAGAGTAAAACCTTCTCAATTTAACATATTGGCTTAAGTGGTCTCTAGGGACGAGTCGACCTAAAGAACTATCATTCTGAAATAGTATAGTAAAGAGAAGCTAAGCATAGAGAAAAGAGAGCTAAAACATATATTCATACATTAATTAATTGTTACATATTCAATCATTCATCTGGTTCATACAAAATAGACTTGGATAAAAACTCAGAAACAAATTTATCTCTATAGTACTTAAGCTTTTTGGGGAGGTGGGGGAGATCTTGAGTAATCGATCTGACCCGCGGTAAGTTCCAGCAAGCTCTAGGATGCGGGTCAGATCCAAATTCATCTAAGTATCTTTTATGGAAACGTCTGAGTAAACCCCCGCTGAACTCGCTTAAGTACGAAAAGTCTATAATAGAATGTCTACAATAATTTTTATACAAGAAGTCAACTAAAATATCCCTTTCTTCGATCATCATCCGAAATAAAGTTAGTAACTCTCGGTTTTCCTTCAAGAGCGCGTCGTATCGGAGGCACGCTCTCTTTAATAAGGGGGCAGCCCGTTGATATTCATAAGATGTTAATATGGATGTACACTTGTCAAGGTTATGATATTTTTCAAAAAGAACATTGTGATCCTTTATCAATTTGTCTAATTTTCTATATAACTTGTTAATTTCCGCTTGTTTCCGTCAAGTTTTGTCCTATAGGGAAAGGATGACTTCTTCCTTATCTAAAACAAATGAGTTGGATCTAATTATAATCTTTGAAGTATAAGACATTTAAACAAGGAATTCCATACTTGAGAAACTGGGACGGAAGCCTGAGAGGCCTGCTCCTTTCCTTTTGGATCCTCAAAATGAATGGGAGCAGTTTCCTCTTCAAGAGGAGTAGAGAGCCTGGGGGATGCAGGTAGCATATCTTTATGGGGAGATGATTCTTTTTCAAGAAATCCAGCTTGGTCGCCCACATCCTTTTCAGAAACTCTAAATGGCCCCGCTTTGTCTCCACCAAGGCCTTGACCTCCGGTAGGGTAATCATCATTGTAATCGTCATCATTATCATCGTCACTGCCCTTGCCACCATCATCATCTTGATCCTCACCAGCGTCATTTGTGTTACCCTCCTCCTCAGAGTCAGATTCGATATCAACGGAGGGGACATCAAAAGAAAGGGCTTCATAAGGGTCAATTTCCTCCTCGTCCGCAGGCTCAATCCCCTGCTTCATCGGTTAATTTTGCCCATAACTCTTTCGGCTAGAGCAGGATCAAGTGAAGGAAAGCCGAAGTCAGGGCAATTCTTGAAATTGTCAATGCATGCAAGAATGAGGGCATCTTCATAGTTCTTTAGCATCATTGGCCCAAGGGTGATGTCGACAAATTAAGATACTTGCCGCTTGACATCAGAGAGTGTACGAACATCAACTTTGAGCGAAGCTTTGGCCTTCTTGAATTTATCTTTCAAAGAAGTGTTCTTAGCAACCAGGTAAGCCTTTTCATCTTCCGTATCTTTCAGAGTGAGCTCCATGGCGAGTTTTTCATCAGTAGTAAGTAGGTGGGCCTGCTTCTTTACTTCTATATCAGCCTCGACCCTGGCAAGGGAAGCTTTTACTCGCTCCAACTCTACGGAAGCGTTGTTTTTGGTAGTAGTCAAGGAAGATACTTGATTTTTATGCTCGAAATTTTCCTTATGCAGCTTGAAGGATCCAGCTGAAGACTTTGAAACATGCTCGTTCAAAGCTAACCAGCTCTTTGAGATTTAACGAAAAAATATAACACAAGTTAGCGATTTAAGAAAAAAACCAACGATGATAAGGGTAGTCAAAGAAGAACTTACCAGAAGTTGTTGCTCCATTAGAGAGAGATAATTCCTCACCAAATCTGGAGTAAAAGAGGGCGGACAAGAAGAAGTGAAAGATTCAGAATGCAGAATGAGCTCAATCATCTCTTCAAAATTTGTAGAAGGAGGAGTAGAAGACGATGGCTTCGGAGGGACTTGTTTCATAGAGGGAGATGTCAATAGAGCCAGCTGCATCTGCTCAAGTGCAGTTGGGGAATCAGAGATAGAGATGCGAGAAAGGGGGTCTGTAATAGGCAGAGTTTGCTTCGGTTTTTCTTTGGGGGCTTCAACAACAGGGCTCTTTGGAACTTGTTAAGAAGATAAGCGCTCCTCCTCTTCTTCCACATCTATGAATTTAGCTATTTTCTTTGGAGGAGCATCTTTGGAAGATTCCATTAGCTTCCTTTTGAATGATTGCTTGGGCTTTGCAAAGGAGGCAATGATTGATGTCACTCCAGAAGTTGATGGAGGAGAGGAAACACTGCTATAAGACACCATGAATTGAGAAGAAGTTGGAATAAATTCAAGCAGATGTAAAGTCAGTAAAAATAATTCAAAGAATGCCAGGGACAAAAAAGAAAATTCTAAACCAATAATATACCAAAAGGGTCGGCACAGATAGGTGACATTGGGGAGAAATGTTCAGCATCTCCCAGGGGGAGAGAAAGCGTTTGCCGCGTGATGTGTGCAGGACAAAGGGAGGAGTTCTTAAGATTCTATGTCCCACTAGCAGAAGAGAGTGCTTTCTTAAGTTTGAGGGATTTAAAAGCGTCAATCTGTTCCTAATTTGTCTTCAAGCCATAAGTAGAGAGTCAACTGTTCTCTTGTTGACATCATTAAGCTTCTTAGAAGAGACACCTAATAAAGCAAGAGATTAGTTAACGAAAAACATAAAGTAGGGGAAAGATAACAAAAGACCAGACTTACGGGGAGAGGCAAAAGTCCCGTGAATATTAGCAAAACATTTGACAAAGAAGAATTGGTTCCCCGGTCTTTGAATTTGCTGACCCCGTCTGATATTAACTTCTTGTAGGGGTTGACTCTACATATTTGGTTATTGAGATTGCTCAGCCTTGCCAACTTGGTCAAGAAGTTTAACAATTTAGCATTAAGAGAAAGGAGCCCAGATTCTAGTGCCATCATCTCTAGAGACAGGAGATGAGTGTAGACGTTTGGAGACAGCTGGATTGGGGCGATTCCAACATTGGATAAATATGAAGATAAGAACTCCGAGAAAGGTAAGAATCCGCCATGCCATATGTGAATGGCAGTATAAGCAAAATACCCTTCAGGAGAGTTGTCTATGGTGTCAGTTTCCTGAGAAGGGATAACTTCAATTCCGATGATACCAAAATCCCTAAGGATGGCATTGACTTTGTCTTGGGATGCGATGGCAGAATGCTTAGAAATGGCTTTAGCTTTCTTAGGAGAACTCATGATTCTGCCAGGTGAAAACGTTTTAGTTAAAATCCTTGATTATTTATGAATTTGAAAAGCATTCGAGAATTAAACAAAGAAATCTACTTAGATAATTTAAACATGAAAACAGATATAGAACTTTAAGATTATGCAAACAGTTTAAGTCAGAAACCAAATAGCTTAACTTGAGCTTTCGACAATGTCAAAAGGACGATAGCTTGGGATTTCGACAATATTGAAAGGACAATAGCATCAACTTTAAACCAGTATACCTTAACATTGTTGAAAGCCTAAAAAACAAATATTAATAATATGTGTTTCTTGAGTTATCGACAAAGTCGAAAGGACGAGATGTAACATTAATCCATTCAACACTTTTCGACAACGTCGAAAGCCTTATGGGAGCCTGGATACACTACAAGCATAACATAAAGCTAAGCAACAAGACCTTTCGACATTGTCGAAACCAATAACTTAAAATTCCCGAGTAAAAATATTAATGTTGTCGACGTCGTTGAAAGGTCTGATCAATGTTGTCAAGACCTAGCCTAACCATTGAAGTCGAAAGGTTTCAAATTAAACTCATATATACTTTAGACATTTCGAAAAAAATGGGTAGAGACAACTCTAGGCAAAGAGATTCAACCTCGTCGAAGGCTTATTGTCGAAGGGGTCAATAGGTTCGACTAAGTCATAACGTTCAACTATTGAAGGGATAAATCCACTCTACTTAGCTACATATCCTTTCGACAACGTTGATCAAATTGGAACCACAACATCTTTCAACCTCGTCGAAAGGGGCTAACAAAGCAAATCCAATATTGCCACCTCAATCTCTCTCGAAGCGGTAGGAAGGTCATTTTGTGCTGCCAAATTTATCGTCTATACACGAGAAGTTTCCGGGTAATTGAATCGAGTTTAACTAACCCCAAACCCGATTGTAAGCCCAAGTTTCAAAAATTTCTTGGAGAACAAGCAAATCAAGTCTTTTAACTAAACGAACTCAAACAAAAATCAAACTATTTCAAAAGGCATAAAGGTAATCAACAAATCAAAAACCCAGGTTACAAACAAAGAGCAAAAGTCAAAAAAAAAATTGTAATAAGAACTAAACCCGTTAAGGGGATTTCCAATAACAATCACTGTCAACCTCAAAATCCAAAGCGAGAAATGAATTCTATTAATTTAACAAGCTGAATTAAGAGGAAGTTTTTTGGCAAGTCGAACCAAAGTTGAATTTCAATTTTGGATCTGGAAACTGAAATTTAATTAAAGCATGAATGAAGTTCGAATGAAAACTAAAGAAACAGAGATTAATCTAAACTTATGGTTTGAATTTGGAAATTGCCTTGGTTTCTAGAAAGCGAAGTTTGAAAAAGTTTGGAGAATTCTTTTACTTTTGCTCGATGATTTTGACTGCAGGTAAAAGAAGAAGAAAGAGAAGAAGCGTACTTTATAAGAAAAATCGTCCAGATAATCGACCGTTGGATAGGATTTGAATGAATGGCCCAGATCTACGCGGGAAGGCCAAGAGGCGGAAAGTTTTTATATTTCGACAAAGATGACTAGAAAATTCAAGGGCATCCCTTTGCAAGGGGGGGCAAATGTTACTCCAAAAAATCCACCTTTTGACTAAGTCGAAAGGTCCTTAAACAAAGACCAAGATAGAAGAGTTCAGACCAAACCTATCGAAGGAGTCGAAGGGATGCTGCCATCAAAGTTTAGAAACCTTAAAACCTTTCAAAAGTGTCGGAAGGTCCCTTCTATCAATATTCAGAGGGTTTCAACCTTTCGAAGAAGATGAAAAAGTCGAAAGCTCCCTTCCGCCTTCATTTACAACTTTTCAAAGAAGACCTTTTGATTGAGTCAAAGAAACATCTTTCGAAGACAAAGGGAACAACTACTTACATATGTGCCAAACCTTTCGACACCAAAGGTTTCGCCTTTGTTTGAACTACTCGAAAGCAAAGCATTGACTAGAACAACCTCTTCGGAAGCTATAGTAAGCCTTTCGAATCGGTCAACACCAACGTGGTCTAGGAGGGTTTCGCATCATATCAAAACAAGAGCATGGGCTACTCAACAACGTCGAGACCAATGACAGTTGAATCTCTTTGAAACCAATGTGATCAACCTACCGACTATGTCGAAAGCTCCAAACTTACTTCACTAAGAATAAGGAGCCAAAGACCCATCCAGGACACCTTTCAACAACGTCGAAAGGTGCTATGAACAAAGAAATGCTCAGAAGCGAATGAATGATAAGGAAATCTTTCGACAACGTTGAAAGGAGGCATAGTTTTCGACCGAGTCGAAAGGTTCATAACAGTGTATAAAGGGACACCTTTCGACAACATCGAAAGGAGGCATAGCTTTCGACTAGGTCGAAAGGTTCATAACAGTGTATAAAGGGACACCTTTCGACAACGTTGAAAGGAGGCATAGCTTTCGATCAAGTCGAAAGGCGTATAATAGCATGTAAAAGGCAAACCTTTCAACCAGGTCGAAAGGTTCATAATATCATATAAAAGGAGGACCTTTCGACATTGTCGAAAGCAAGGGTGTGGAAGGGGGGCCGCCTGCATCTATAAATAAGACCCAATGGGTCACGTTTTGGGGATCTGATTTCTCTCATTCAAAACTTGTATTTTCTTTAACAAATCATTGTAACCCTAATTGGGTGATCATTTGGAAATTTAATGAAATAAAATTTCTTTAGATGGAAAAAGGTAAGTCTTGAGCATTGTTGAACTCTTTACTATTTACTAAAGCTTTTGTTGGATTAACCTTTATATTTCAGGTTTAACCCCATCAAAAGGAACCTATCGACAAAGTCGACACCTCTTCAGGCTCTAACAACTTGTGTAACCTTTCGAAGCCATCAACTCTGTGATATAAAGCTCTCGACAAGGTCGAAACCGTTCTCTAAACACCAAAACCTGGACTTATAGATTTAATCCAAAGGAAGTCGTTCCCATAGCTTTCGACAAGGTCGAAACCTACTCCAAATCCACTAGAGTATAAGATTTCTTGCCTAAACCCAAGGTAAGATAACACTCAAGCCTTCGACAAGGTCGAAACCTACTTTAAAAGGACTTTACTCAAGGAATTTTAATCGAAAGGAAGGCTTTCAAAGGAGATCTCATTCTAACTCATCAAGATCGAGAGGTCACTTAACCTAGAGACTATACCTTTCGACGTCATCGAAAGGTCTGATTTGAGGAATATCAACAAATAAAGCCAAATTGGAAGGCAATTCCTAAAGGATTCACACTCACCATTCATACAAAAGATTATTCATCTTTCTTAGCATTACTTTGGGGTATTGACAAGAAATCTTGTTAACAATGTATATTTCCGCATTTATGTTCATAGTTATGTACTGAATCAGACTGATGTTATATTCAGTATTATTCATTGTTTATGTACCGTGACTGATGTCATATTAGTTATTGTTCATGTTTTTCATTCTGACTCACGTTATATTCATCGTTTATGCAGTTTGATTCATGCTATATTCGGTGTTATTTGTAGTTTATGCATTATGACTGATGTCATATTATTTATTATTCATGCTTTCTATTCTGATTCATGCTATATTTGCCGTCTATGCATTTTGAATCATGTTATATTCAGTTTTATAGTCAATATTACTTTATGATTTATAGTCAACATTACTTTATGAGTATTTTCAAAGTTGTTCACATGTTATTACACTCTACTTCATTGTTTATACTGATTTTGAGTTGTCTTATCTCGCAGATATCATTGACTTGTCTCATCACTTATTATAGCCATGTTGTGCACCTTTTGTTAATGACTTGTCTTATCTTACACTATAGCTACTTTGTTCCTGTGTATTTCTGATATTCATTTTTCTATGCACTCTGCTTCATGATTTATAGTCAGTATTACTTTATGAGTATATTCAAAGTTGTTCATGAGTTGTTACACTACTTCATTATTTATATTGATTTTGAGTTGCTTATCTCACACTGTAGCAACTTCGGTAGATATCATTTGGTGACTTGTCTTATCACCAACTGTAGCCATGTTGTGCACCTTTTGTCAACAACTTGTCTTACTTTACACTGTAGACACGTTGTTCTTATGTATGTCTGATATTCATTTTTTATGCATCATAGTATTATAAACAGCATCATACTACCATTGAGTTATACATAATCTTTTCTTCCAAATTTAGATATAGTACATCAACATGGTGGACTATGGACACATTTCTTTGCCTTCTTTATACTTATACGAAGGTCCTTTAATTCACGAACTCCCTCCAAATCATTCTTCTCCTCAACCATTGATGGAGTGATATGTTAAAATGTAGGAAAGACACTACGAAGTCCTAAGGGAGCATGAGAGAGAGAGGAACAAGAGTGCCAGTTAAGAGAAGTGGGAAGACTTGGAGATAAGCGTAGAAGCAGGCAAAGAGGACAAAACTTCATAATCAACGGACTGAAAGAGAATAGGAGGTTGACTATCCTTCGATCTTTTGTGTTTATGGAGTTATGGTTATGTATTCCATCGTAGCAAGCGAAAATGACATTGAACGACGCTACTGTAGATGCTTCAACTTTCCAAACGGTTGTGGGTTATAGGAATTGATTGATGATCAATTCCCTCGATGAGCTGTAGAATATGCCACCGAATTTAAAGAAGAAATAGCAGTGATTTGCAATAGGCTAAGCTCACTGGAATTTCACGGTGGTAGTGGATAGAACTGATATCTACAATCTAGCCTTGTTAATGTATTTTAATTTATGTCTGTGTTTGTCCATGTATGCTTATGTTTTGTATGTTTAAGTATGTTTATATATGTGTTATTGTATGTTTATCTATGTTTAAGTATTAATTTGTTTGATATAACCATCCACTATAATTAACCCGCATAACAAATATAATCCACAAAATAAGTAAAGTTATTTAGGTTCTTCCATTTCAGTAGAGAGGAAAGAAGATCAAAGCACACTCGAAACATAAAAAGATGGTCATATTACTCTCGATAAGCTTTGCGCGTGTTAGCCATAAAATCCACTCAGAGAACAAAGGCATTAAGAAGATAAGAAAGGCACCGACATCTACTAAAGTGGGTTTCGACAAAGATCTGAAGGCGTTAGGAAGGCTTTCGAAAGAGTCGTAAGCAGCAGGCACCCTTGCAGGTGATAAAACATGTGCAAGCCTCCAAAAAAGATGAAAAATGAGAAACAAATCCACCTTTCCGCCTCTCTAAGACCTTTCGACACAGATGGGTCAGCAAAGACTACTTCGGAACCTCCTTTCAAAGGCAATGAATGTTAATCTCCCATAAACGTGCCGGACCTTTTGGAACTAAGGGTTTTGCCCTCATAACAACCCTTTCGAAAGCATAGACAAGCCTTTCGAACCGATCGAAGCCAATGAAATTAGGGGAAGGTTCTGCATCAATGCATAGACATACATTTGAAAGCTACTCAACATTACCGAAACCTTCGGCACATCAACATCGTCGAAGCCCCTCTAGACAACCTACTGACAGAGTCGGAGGCTCCAATCTTAGCTTCAATGACAATAGGGAAACGTGAAGGAAAAAACACGTTTAGAGACCTTTCAACAACGTCGAAAGGTGTTCTGGAGAAAGCAACGAATAGGGATACTCAAAGTTTAACAAGGGTGGAAGGTTGACAAAAGACCCTGTCGACTTAGTCGAAAGGTCTGGAGAAAGATAAAGAAAGCTCAAGGGAAAATCAAAAGACCTCAAAGAGATGCCTTTCGACAGCGCCGAAGGCAGACAAGGCCTTTCGACCAAGTCGAAAGGCATAAGGCAGCATATAAAAATGGGACCTTTTGATCGAGTTGAAAGCACATGCGCGGAAGGGGGTCGACCTGCATATATAAATAAGACCTAATGGGTCTAGTTTTAGGGACCGAATTTTGGAATCCCAAATTCATTTCTTTTACTCCAATTTCTTAGTTGCAATTAAATCATCTAGAAACCCTAAATCAAATTGAGGATAAAGCTCTCTTAATTGTAACTCGTTTTGGATTATTAATAGAAGAGAGATGGTTGATTCATCAAGGATTTTGATGACAAGGAAGATCATATAGATCATTAGCTAGTCTAATGATCCATTACATATGATTCAAACCTATTCTCTTAATTTCTTTTTGTCTATGCAGTGCATAGGATCGACTAGGGTATATATAGTCGAAACACATCATCATCGAAACCAACATTAAACAATGAAAATAAGGATGATGATGAGGTTTCGACATTACTGGATTTATGAAACTGGGGGATAACCAGATCGACCTTATACAGGAAACATAAAGTGGAACTTAGGAAATTACAAGCTGGACATGTTTCGAAAGAGAGGAACCCCTCTCGACCCGATCGAAAGGGGTGTTTCGAAGCGGTCCCAGTATATAATTGGTTAACGATTGATTAGAGAGGAACTCATTTGAAAGGGGTTCATCCCCAGCTATCCCAGTAACCCATTCGAAGGGGTTCCTCAACAAAAGTAGCAAATCCACTGGGGTCGAGAGCAACTATCCCATATTAGTGAAACATGCATCCCTTTCGACATGATCGAAAGGTCTAGAACAAACCTTCTGACATGGTCGAAAGGGATGAAAAGCCAAAATGAATGGTTACTTTCGACCCACTCAAAAGAAAAGTTTCAAGCATAATGCCACTTCCTTAACCTGCATTTCCGAGCTAACTCCTTAAATCTTTTCAACTAAGTCAACCAGGTCGAAAGGTAGAGTTAACTCCTTGCACCCTTTCTATTAAGTCAACCTGGTCTAAGGGCGGAGTTACCTCCTTAAACCCTTTTGATTAAGTTAACCTGGCGGAAGGTAGAGCTGATCCCTTAAACCCTTTCGACTAAGTCAACCTGGTCAAAAGGGATGTTTCGATGGAAGAGATCATTTCAACAATTTGGTTTCGTTTGAACTTAATTACCTTTCACATAGCATTGGGGATATTGATAAGTTTTCTTGTTAACATTTTTGGCGCTAAAAGGAGGGGTTGAACCTCCGACCTTTTCACTATATTATAGACTAATTTTACCTATGAAAAATGAGATCTAAATGATTAAGTGGAATTGAGGAAGGGGTTATCCACACCACCACTCTTGAGGAAAATATAGCTCCATCCTTTAATCTGGATGGGGCTGTTCAAGGACAAATTTCGTCACCATCTCAGCAAGATGAGAACGCTGCAAATATTAAACACTTGGAGCAATAGCTGCAAGAGATGCAGGAGCTACTCAAAATGGCCTTATCTCAGAAATCTTCAAAGACACCAAAACCAACTCAGAGGGATGAGGTGGTTTCGCCTAGGAGAAACTTGAAAGCCAACTCCAATGAATACAAAAGCAAAATAGACTTAACATCCTCCAAGAAGAAGGAGTGTCCCCTAAAAGCTAACCATCAAGGAAGAGTTCATGATAAGTCGCTTGAACAATCCGATGGCTCAACGTCAAAAGAGTATTGTCCGGACCAGAAAAATTATTGTAATGTTGAGGCTTATCTAAAAGATGCAACTGAAAAGGCAATAAAGGACGCTATGAGCACAAAAGGGAAGAAAAAATGGATGAAAATGTTAATGACAATGAAAGAGTGCCACCCTTCACTGATGAGATCATGGCTACAGTCATCCTGCCATATGTGAAGATCCCATCAATGAAATACCATGGGGTTACAGACCTAGACGATCATCTAATGGCTTTTGATAGCCAAATGGATTTGTACAATGCATCTGGAGCTGTCAGATGCCGATTATTCCCAATCACTCTCCAGGGAGCTGCAACAAAGTGGTACAGACAGTACCGGGAGAAGACCATATATTCATGGAAGCAGTTTTCTTATGAATTCTCTACACGATTCTGCATTTTCAAAGATCCCACAATAGACTATATAGTCTTGGCCAATATAAAGCAAAGACAGGGAGAATCCTTGGGAGATATCTGAGGAGATTCAATGCTGAAGCTCTAAAAGCCAAAGACATGAATGATCGAGACAAGCTTATTACAGTTCATTCCGGCTTAATAGAAAATACCCCTTTTGGAAGCAGCTCTTTGTTAACGGCTGTAAAGATTTACAAGACTTCCTTTTCCAAGCTGACAAGTTAATCCGAATGGATGAGCTTTACAATGCTAAGAAGAAAACTATCCTCAAGAAAGAAGGGGGAGATTTGGCCAAGACCGAGGATACAAAAGGACAAGATGGAAAGAGCCAATCGCTAACATAGTCGCTTTAAACAAGCCATTATCTTACATTTTATGCCGTAGCTAAGGAAAGAGTGAACTTTCCAACCTCCTTTAAAGCCAAGAACAACCCTGAACAAAGAAAGGGAGGAGATTATTGTGCTTATCACAAAGCCAACGGTCGCAAGACCGATGAGTGTAGAGTTCTAGTTGGCATTATCCAGAAACTGATCCGTGATGGTCATTTGAAGGAGTTCATTCAGGATCAGCAAAAAGCTCAACGGACGGGGGATGGTCCATAGAAACACCCTACCAATGCTGTCAATATATTGGAAGATGAAGACCCTTAAGCTTGAGCCCACCAGTAAATAGAATTGACATGATTCACAGTGGGACGCATCCGGCGGGAAACAGCAAGGGGGCTCGAAACATGTATATTAAGGAAGCTAAAGAAGGCATCTACTCTGTCCAAGAGGAACCCCCAATGAAGAATCCACATCTGAACATTCAGATGCTGAACCTTGTTGCCACTCCTCAGGAGCTAAGAAAGGGGGTTCACCATCCTCATAATGATCCTTTGATTATTACTACACAAATTGGATTATCCATCGTCTCTAAAATTATGGTTGACATAGGCAGTGCGGTCAATGTAATCTTCAAGCACGCCTTCAATCAGATGAACATTCATGAAGACAAACCGAAGCCAAGCATGGAACCTATATTTGGATTCAACAACAAAGGATCAATTCCAATGGGACAGATAAAGCTGCTCGTGCAAATGGGGGTGCTACCAACCTGTAGAACCTTCGAAACTATTTTTGTGATAATCAACCAACCCTCATACTACAACGCCTTCTTTGGTAGGCTAGCTCTCGACAAAATAGATGCCTTCGTCTCCCCGAAACATCTCATGGTAAAATTCTTGAAAAAAAGAGGATGGGGGCATTGTCCGAGGGGGGCAGTTCAACTCCCGAGAAATGTATTTTGCTACTCTAGACCATATAAAAGGGAGTATTCCGCTTACTTTGATTCTTCTACTATTTTATAGCCTTCAGATGATGGATTTTCACATCTAACATTCGAAGCAAAGATTAAAGTTAACAAATTTAACAAACGTATGTATCAAAGGTACATTCCTTCTGGAGGCAAGAGGAAGAGAATTGATGCTAACTCAGCAGAAGAAAGCCCAATAGTCACAGAATTCAATTGTCGAGGGCAAACGGAAAGAGTAAAACCTATAGAGGATCTTGAGGAAGCATACATAGATTCATATGATGCAACTAAAGTGGTCAAGGTGGGAAAGGATTTGGATGATGACTTGAAGAAGGATTTGATCCAATTTCTCAAAGTCAACAAAGATGTATTTTCCTAGTCACATTCTGACATAGTGGGGATTGATCCAACTATTATGTGTCATGCTCTCAACATCAATCCAGAAGCATCCCCCATTAGGCAGAAAAAGAGATAGTTAGACAGGTACGATCAGATGCTATGAAAGAGGAGGTTAACAGACTTCTTCAAAATGGATTTATCCGAGAAATATACTATCCAAAGTGGTTAGCCAATCTAGTTCTGGTAAAGAAATCAAATGGGAAATGGAGGACTTGCATTGACTATACGGACTTGAACAAAGCATGTCTGAAAGATTGTTTTCCGCTGCCGCGAATAAATCAGTTAGTGGATGTAACAAGTGGGCATAAGTTGTTATCCCTCATGGATGCTTATTCAGGGTACAATCAAATACCGATGTTCAAACCAGATGAGGAGCACACTAGTTTCATAACTGAGTGGGGGATTTATTGTTACAAGGTGATGCCATTTGGGCTAAAAAATGCAGTGGCAACATATCAAAGATTGGTCAATAGAATGTTTAAGGAGCAAATTGGCCGAAACATGGAAGCTTATGTGGACGATATGCTGCTAAAATCTGAAGAGACCAAAAATCATCTCAAAGATTTGGAAGAGATGTTTAGGATATTGCGAAAATATCAAATGAAACTGAACCCACAAAAGTGTTTCTTTGGAGTCCATTGTGAAAAGTTTTTAGGCTACCTCGTGAGTGCCCAAGGGATCGAAGCTAGTCCTGATCAAATTCAAGCCATTAAGGACATGGCTGACCCCAAAACTAGCAAGGATGTAATGAGTTTGAATGGAAGGGTGGCTGCCCTAAGTAGATTCATCTCTAAGGCTACCGTATACCTTTCTTTGATGTAATCAAGAATTGAATGAGGGGGAGATTGCAGGAAAGCCTTTCAGGAATTGAAAAGTCATCTAGAAAAGCCACCGATACTTTCAAGTCCCGAGAATGGGGAAATCTTATACCTATATATGGCAGTCTTTGAACATGCAGTTAGCTCAGTACTGATTAGAGAAGGGAGTGGGGCACAACTTCCAGTATATTATGTAAGCAGACGATTGAAGGACGCAGAGGTTCGATATCCAATTATAGAAAAGTTAGCCTATTGTTTGATTCTCACAGCTCGAAAGCTTAGAGCATATTTTCAGGCACATCCGATTAGGGTATTGACCAATTTCCTCTTTAAGAAAATCTTTAGTAAACTGGAAACTTCAGGAAGATTGGTAAAATGGGGAATCGAGCTCAGCCAATATGATATAGAATTTCAGCCGTGAGCCGCAATAAAGGGGCAAGCATTAGCAGATTTCATTAATGAGTGCATTAACTATATTAAGGAGCAATTGGAGAAGGAAAAAGATCAGAAGCCTATGTGGCAATTATTCATTGATGGTGCATCAACAAGGAGCTGGTGCAAGATATGTAATCATAACACCAGATGAACACCGTTTGCATTATGCCATGAAATTGGGATTCCCAGCAATGAATAATGTGGCATAATATGAATCTATGGTAGTAGGATTAACCTTGGCATTAGAACTCAAAATTCCACGAATATAGATCTTTAGTGATTCTCAGCTAATGGTGAACCAAGTGAAACAGATATACAAACAAAGGACCCCCAAACTATCTTTATACGTGAAGAAGATACTAAGAATGCTTGCTTTGTTTGAAGACTTTTCAATACACCAAGTCCCAAGAGCGAAAAACTAACAAGCAGACTCCCTAGCAAATCTAGCAAGCTCAAGGGGAACCCCAGAGACACGTATTGTTCTAGTGGGATATCAGGAAATTCCAAGTATTGGAAATGAGGCATCCGAATAGGGAATGGAATTTTTAATTCCGACAAGGTCTCAAGCTAAATCACAAGGGGAAGAGAGAAGAGAAAGTAATAAAGAAATATTAGATGAAAGAGTTGACTAACCAAGATCAAGTAACATATACGACGACACTTGAATGTCACCCATTGTTGAATACCTTGTCAAAGGAATACTCCCATCTGACAAAGGTGAGGCAAGGAAAATCAGGAGACATGCTCCAACCTTCATAATGATGGATGGAAGCCTCTATAAGAAGGGATATGCTCTTCCCTATTTAAGATGCGTAAGCCTGAATGATGGAGTAAAATTGATGGTTGAAGCACACGTGGGATTCTACGGAGATCATTCAAATGGAATGAAATCAGTAAAGAA
The DNA here is from genome assembly GCA_030737815.1 of Allium fistulosum. Classification (NCBI taxonomy): domain Eukaryota; kingdom Viridiplantae; phylum Streptophyta; class Magnoliopsida; order Asparagales; family Amaryllidaceae; genus Allium; species Allium fistulosum. Next base: position 1,268,689,471 of record CM060905.1, on the reverse strand, counting down.
AATAACGATGTAATGATTTTATTGGCCAGTATGGTAAGCCAAGCCATCGAGAATGTGAGAAAGTGTGAAAAATGTCAGAAATACTCAAAGATTCCTAGATTGTCCCCAAGTCAATTGACTCCAATTGCAAGTCAATGGCCCTTTGACGTATAGGGAATAGACTTAATCGGCCCATTGCCAATTTCAAAAGGAGGAGCAAAGTATGCCATAGTCGCCATAGACTATTTCACCAAATGGGTTGAAGCGGAACCGCTTCCAAAGATTACTTCTAGGAAGGTACTCAGATTTGTTATCAAGAATATCATAACCAGGTTTGGAATTCCCCAGAAGATAATATCTGACAATGAGGCATAATTTGAGAGTGAAGAATTCTCTCGCTTTTTCCACAAGAATGGAATCATTAAAAGTTTTTCATCCATCGCACATCCAAAAGCGAATGGGGCAGTTGAGGCTGCAAACAAAACCATAAAGACAATTCTAAAAAAGCGGCTAAACAAGGCAAAGGGAAATTGGGTAGAAGAATTGCCACTTACGTTATGGGCTTATCGAACGTCCACTAAAACCTCAAGGGGACATACTCCCTAATCTTTGACATATGGGTGTGAAGGGATGTTACCAATCGAGATTAAGATACCCTCACATCGAAGAATCACCTATGCATTCGATAAAAGTCAAGAGATAAAAAGAGAATCCTTAGATTTGATGCATGAATTGAGAGATGAAGCAGCGGTAAGAACCGTTGAGTATCAAAGAAGAATCTCAAGGTACTACAATTCAAAAGTGAGAACTCGGTCATTTCACAAAGGAGATTTGGTACTCCGAAGAGTGATGGCAAATACTAAAAACCCCATAGATGGACCCCTAGGGCCAAATTGGGAAGGACCATTAATCATTTGTAAAGTAATCCCCCTAGGAGCTTACAAATTATGCCGACCAAACGGCAATATGGTTCTGAGAACAATGAATGCTGAACATTTGAGGCCATAATTCCAAAGATGGATGAATAAAGCGTATCTTTCTTAAAAAAGAAAATCTACATGGTTGGGAGTGAAATACTCCTTATATTTGGATACTTCCTAAGATGGTAGTCTACCTAAGATGGTAGAAAGCCTCTATCCACGCCGAAATGGCCAGGGCAGAGCACCTCCTAGAGGGAGGGCGGAATAAGCCTTTAGTCGCGCCATAAGATGGCCAGGTTAAAGCACCGGACAAGCCCTTGACCGCGCCTCTGGTCTGGTCAAGGCTCCTCTTGGAGGGAGGACAGAGTAAGCCTTTATCCATTCCATGAGATGGCTAGAGTAAAGCACCGAACAAGCCCCTGTCCGCGCCATGCTATGGCCAGGGCTGGGTGCCTCCTGGAGGGAGGTTGGAGTAAGCCTTTAACTTCGCCATAAGATGGCCGGGGTGAAGCACCGGACAAGCCCTTGACCGCGTCTCTGGCCAGGTCAAGACGCCTCCTGGAGGGAGGTCGGGTAATCCTTGGTTCCAGCCTCTAAGATGAGCTAACCAAGAGCACCAGACAACAATGGACTAAGATGTCCATGCCCAAGGAGAGGCTCATTCAACAATGGACTAATATGTCCAAGCCCAAGAAAAGGCTCATTCAATAATGGACTAAGATGTCCAAGCCCAAGAAGAGGCTCATTCAATAATGGACTAAGATGTTCAAGCCCGAGGAAAGGCTCATCCAATAATGGACTATGGTGTCCATGCCAAAGAGAAGGCTCTTCAAATCATGGACTAAGATGTCCGATCCTGAGAAGTGGTATATCTCCAATGGACTAAGACGTCCAAGCCCGAGAGGCAATTAAAACTACATACAAGACCTAAAGGGTTCATACATGTCAAAGAGGACGAAATCTATGGAGTAGGGCCGCATTCCATCAATTAAATACCTGAATCTGTGTTTCGGGTTTCTAATTTTAGGATTTCATCTATTAATACCCGAATCCGGGTTTCGGGTCATTATCAATCATTTCTAATCTTTATTATACCCGAATCTAGGTTCGGGATTATTACTTAATTTCACTTTAATGCCCTAATTTGGGCTTGTGGTTTCTATTATAAAGACAATTGCCATGGACTTCTGATTGTCCAACATATGCCCTAATCTGGGTAGAGGATTTCTATTTTGACAACAATTACTATGGATGTCTGCTTACCCAACATATGCCCTAATCTGAGCCGAAGATTCTTTATAAAAAGATAATTATCCGACATATGCCTTGATCTGGGCTCGGATCTTGATATAAAGACAATTATTACTAATTTCTGGTTAATCTACCATAAATACCCGAATCTGGGTTTAGAGATGCCAGTCAGAGGACTATTTTTGGATATTGCTATCTGGATTCTGGAAATCTCATTATTAACTTCTAAATTTTGCAAGTTCATACCCTAATTTGGGTTAAATTTCATTGCTTCCTAATCCCAATCAAATCCCAAATCTGGGGTATAAAGTAGTAGAGTTGAGATTGCTACAGACAACCAGAAATTTCAAGTTGATCTTTTTAATACCTAAATTAGAGTTAATGTATTATAACTCTAAATGATGCTCACCAACATCTGATTGAAGACTTTAGGGTCATTCAAATCTCTGGGAAAATTTTGAAATACATATTAAAGTGGATGGGATACAAAGGCTTATTTTCTGATAATAACTTATAACCCCTATTTGCAGCTATTGACTATTTCCCATAAGGAGTCCGTAGACTACATTTATTATATGCATTAATGGCTATTGATCACATACCTCATATCTTTTGAATTAGGATTATAACCAACTAATTATCTAAATATAGAAGCGTTGATATGCTAATTTATCATGAAGCATGCACATAAATATGGTAATAAGCTAACAATAGAGAATATCACTTACTTTGAATTTTGCAGGAAAAATAAAGTTATAAAAAGCGAGAAATTTCTAAAATTTTTGTCCTAAAGAACAAAAGCTTCTTTCATACAAAGGGGAGGGGCAAAATGTTAGCCATAAAATTCACTTAGAGAACAAATACATGAAAGAAGATAAGAAAGGCGCCGACATCTACTAAAGTGGGTTTCGACAAAGATCATGAATGAAGGTTTCAAAGGCATTGGGAAGGCTTTCGAAAGAGTCATAAGCAGCAGGCACCCTTGTAGGAGATAAAAAATGTGCAAGCCTAAAAAAAAGATGAAAAGGAGAAATAAAGCCACCTTTCCGCCTCTCTAAGACCTTTCGACACAGATGGGTCAGCAAAGACTACTTCAGAACCTCCTTTCGAAGGCAATGAATGTTAATCTCCCATAAACACGCCAAACCTTTTGGAACTAAGGGTTTCGCCCTCATAACAACCCTTTCGAAAGCATACACAAGCCTTTCGAACCGATCGAAGCCAATGACATTAGGGGAAGGTTCCGCATCAATGCACATACATACATTTGAAAGCTACTCAACATCATCGAAACCATCGGCACATCAACATCTTCGAAGCCCTTATAGACAACCTATCGATAGAGTTGGAGGCTTCAATCTTACCTCCGATGAAAACAAGGAAACATGAAGGAAAAAGCACGTTTAGAGACCTTTCGACAATGTTGAAAGGTGTTCTGGAGAAAGCAGCGAACATGGATACTCAAAGCTTAACAAGGACGGAAGGTTGACAAAAGACCCTTTTGACTTAGTCGAAAGGTTTGGAGAAAGATAAAGAAAGCTCAAGGGAAAATCAAAAGACCTCAAAGGGAAGTCTTTCGACAGCGTCGAAGGCAGACAAAGCCTTTCGACCAAGTCGAAAGGCATGAGGTGACATATAAAAAGGGAACCTTTTGATCAAGTCGAAAGCACATGCGCGGAAGGGGGCCGACCTGCATCTATAAATAAGACCCAAGGGGTCTAGTTTTAGGGACCGAATTTTGGAATCCCAAATTCATTTCTTTTACCCCAATTTCTTAGCTGCAATTAAATCCTCTAGAGACCCTAAATCAAATTGGGGATAAAGCTCTCTTAGTTGTAACTCATTTTGGATTATTAATAGAAGAGAGATGGCTGATTCATGAAGGTTTTTGATGACAAGGAAGATCATTAGCTAGTCTAATGATCCATTGCACATGATTCAAACCTATTCTCTTAATTTCTTTTTGTCTATGCAGTGCATAAGATCGACTGTGGCATATATAGTCGAAATACATCATCATCGAAACCAACATTAAATAATGAAAATAAGGATAATGATGAGGTTTCGACATTATTGGATTTATGAAATTGGGGGATATCCAAGTCAATCTTATATAGGAAAAATAAATTGGAAATTAGGAAATTACAAGCTGGACCTGTTTCAAAAGAGAGGAATCCCTCTAAACCCGATCAAAAGGGGTGTTTCGAAGGGGTCCCAGTTTATAATTGGTTAACAATTGATTAGAGAGGAACTCGTTCGAAAGGGGTTCATCCCCAGCTATCTCAGTAACCCTTTCAAAGGGGTTCCTCAACAACAGTAGCGAATCCACTGGGGTCGAGAGCAACTATCCCATATTAGTGATGTTGGAACTGAACCAGCTCGTAGTGGAAGTTATGGGTGAATCTCAAAAATTTTACCCTATTAGATCTTTATTGGGCCAATGAAGTCTAACTGAATTAGAACATTTCTAAATTTCATTTAAATAAAATCATTTATTTTATTTAAATTCAAATATATTAAGATATAAAATTAATTTTATTTGATTTAGTTTATACATAAATGTATCATATACATATATGTGTGAGTGCATGTGTAACATAATAATCCATGAAAGGTATAATATGCTCATATGTAAATGTTGGGATTTACATCGCAACAGACATATTAGCTTATTCTATATGTCATGTATGTTGTCCAAATATGTGCATGTATATGTGTTACAATACACACACACATACACATATGTATGTATAAATATTATATATTATATATATGAACATAAAACATTTATATATAGATAAATAAATATATATATATAAAGAGAGAGAACAATTATTAATAATTATTTATAATTCAAAATTAACTTAGTTTTGCAAACATAATAATTTTAGTATTTTAATTTGTATATATTATGAATAAAATAATGTTTTCATCCATAAATAATTAAAATAAAATAATCTATTGATGAAAATTCAAAATTTACAATTTTATAAAATCTAGGATCATAAAATAGAGCTTACAAAAAATCTGGATATTTTTCAAAGTTGAAATATTATTTTTAAAAACAAATACATTGATTTCGGCAATAATTATTTAATCTAAAATAATATATTATTAAAAATTCAAATTATAAAATTTTAGAAATTTTAGGATCATGAAAGAAAGGTTATAAAAAATTTTGAAGAATTTTTCAATTAAACTATTATTTTTAATAAATCATAAACAGTTTTTTCCAAAATAATATTAATTATTAAAAATAATAAAATTTATTGAAAAAATCCTAAATTTTCCCTATACGTTTTTGGAATGATATAATATTTTAAAAAAATATAATTGAATTTTTAATGTAATAATTATTTTATATATAATAAACAATTCAAAATTCAATAAATGTTAATTTAAAAATACGAGTATATGTATGATAATTAATTTTCGAATTTCTAAATTCATATTATATATAAATAAGTGTATTAAATTTTTTAAATCATATATATATCTTATATATGCATATATGTTATTATGAGAGAGAAATATACACTAATATATATATATATATATATATATATATGTGAATTTATTAATAAATATATATAAAAAAATTATTAATGACAAAAATTGATTTTGTACAGTAAACAACATTTGTCTATACATAAATTAAATAGTATAATAAACAAGTTATGCACATAACCAAACTAATTTGTGACAACTACATCTACTTACAAAATCTCACCTAACTAAACATATAGTAGCAATATATTGAAACAGATATGAAATTGCTCATTGTAGGATCATAGAATATAATTTAATTACTGTAATATGAATTAAAATTACCAATTTAATGATGCCTTTGAATTGAAGCAATGACTTCCCTTACTTTTACTGTTCTTGATTCGTCAGATTGCAAGTCCGAAATCACTGACCTCTAACTATCGAATAATATTATTTTAATTTGAAATATATTTGAGAATTTTGGAGTGGATTGAGAGCTATGTTTTAACCAGCAATGTAGAATGTAATGGCGACCAAAAAAGGTTAGTCATTATTTTAGAGATACATACATACATACATACATATACATACATACACACACACAAATATATACATATACATATATACATACATACATACATACATATATATATAGGGTTGTATTAGAGAGAAACGAGGAAAACCTTTTCACCCATTCTCACTTGATCTCAACCCATTATCTCCAAGCCAATTCCCTATGTTTTAGCCACCCCCAGACCTTCCCAAAACCGAAATTTTGCAGCCCTAATGATGAGCCTTAAATCCATCTAAGCCCAAGCCAAAATACTGTGCAATTAAATCTAATTTAATCGTTTGTCGATATTGTATATCGATCAATATATTTATAACTTTTATAAATATATATATAACATTATTTATTTCTTAAATCATATTCAAATTTTATAATTAATATTTCATAAATATTAATTAATTTAATTAATTTATAACAATTATAAACTAATTAAATCGTTCGGTCTTAAGGGAATTCATTATTTCGGCTGTGTAACTCTTGGGTGTAAATTTGGTCAGCGATTAACATCGAACTATTCTAATGTTAACGTTCACACGTCACTTAGCAGGTGGTGTGACATTATGGCAAAATTTATCGCTTACTCATTTTCGGTAAAATCCAATTTTAGTTTAATAAGCGTTACCCGGTTGTGACATTTGTTTATATCAATTTCCTTCGTCAAAACTATATCACTTTGGACTTATGGAATTTGGTAATAGTCAAAATCCCAACCTCATCCACATTCAACTTTATAGTCCAAATACAAAGTCCTTGGTTCAATAATAAAAATTATTATTAACCGAAATGCTCTGGCCAAAGACTTTGACTTTGAGTTGACTGTGATACTAACCGCATATAACTGAGGAGACGAATCCTCTCTTGAATAGTGTTTCACTTCCAATACTTCCACTCGACCCAACTATAGTCACTCGATGGATGCCATGCCATGATTTTGGCTATAATCAAAGCGGAGCTTTCATATTGAAGATCCACAGTATTCTCAAGTCGAGAGAACTGTGTAAATCAGTCACATCGATATTTTCTGTTTGACCTTTGTTATATTATCCAACAGAAAACTATCGAGTGAGTCGTTCCATAGTTATCCAATAACTATTAGTACGTAAACCCTAGGTGCCCCCAACAGTCATGAGTAGTACACTGCCCAACATTTGAAGAACGTTACGTACTCCAGTCTCAATGGATACATCGATATCTAGTCTCGATGCATCTTGACTAGGAACATTTAAAATGGTATATTTGTTTCGTTGTAATAAATTACTCACGGTTACAACACTTTGTAACTACTATCACAAAATACGCCGTTTATAGATTTTTCTATTAAATATACTTTTAATTGAGTTAATTAATTAATATAATCACATTAGATCAAGTATATAATAGGAAGAAAATACCTTTTATTTCGAACAAGATTGGTCAACGAGTTAGATGTATGTAACAAATTACATAATTGCCCCTAGGGCATACCCCTAACTCTATCAATCTCCCACTTGCACTTGGGGTCAATTATGGAATCTAATTCCAACTTCTCCAATCAGTTTTCTCAAAACCAATTAGGTCGGTCTCTTAGTGAATAGGTATGCTATTATGTTTCAATTATCTACTTTGTCGATTAACTCTCTTTGACACTGATAAACTGCCTTTATCATATGGAACAATTCGAAGTATGTCTTTCGACTTCTAGTGAGATTTAAGTTCTATCATGACCAATTTCATGACATTGTTATCTTTAAACAATATTATGGGATTCTCAACATTTGGAATCACCATTGGCTCAATTATAAATTTGTGCATTTATATCTATATACATTGGTTTATTGTAGCGCTATTCAAGTTAATGTTCTCAACATTTCGTTGAATCGATCATAATCACCTTTATTTTGAAACATTTTCAAACTAAAGATTTTAACTTGAATTTTATCATTGACATGTTATACTTAATATCACTTATAAAAGTTTGTGTCCAAACGTTCCATCATAACAAGTTCGTTGTTTCTATAAACAATTCTCTAGTATTTCATAAATACGCAAGAACACCTCAAACAACCATTTAGTCATATCAATTTGGATTTTATATTTGCTCCATGTATCACATACATAAACAAAACACAGTATCATACACAACATAACCTGTATGATAATTCTAATGCATAAGGAATCCAACTTATATGTTCTCTTTTTAATAGGGTGCTCATGTATATCGTTTTAGGACAATCCCTATATCATTTATACTCACCGTAAAAGGCATCATTTACAATCCAAAATTGAGTATTAAAACAACTAAAGTTGATTTTAGTACAAACATATTGTTAAAATCAACAACGTGTTGTTTACTTATAGTTTAGAAATATCAATGTACCTTTTAACGTTCTTTCTTATGAACACACGCTTCCTCTGCACTTCGATTGAAAATCAAACTATTTGATATTTCTATCAAAATACTTATTCAATATTGATGCTTATAAAATGATACATTCGTATCATTTCTTGGATCATATCCAAAGACTCACAAACCCAATATTGCTCCCACTGACTTTGAGGCATTTTTGGTTAATATGTGTAAACGACTTACTCTAAATCATTATTTAGAATTTTCTGTTTTAATACATAAATACCAAACACTAAGTCTTATCAAGCGATAATTTTGTGAGTAAATCTGAATTAACTTGAGCATGTTGAATACCGAATATGTTATGCTAATTTCAATAATTGAAATTTGCGATAATATTCTTATCAACATTGCTCATTTAATTCCAACCACATTAGTCTTTCCAATAAAGACACAATCTTGGCTAATGGAGCACATCTCTTTGGTTACGACCACCAAAATCATATTTTGATAGCATACTTGGAATTCTTTCAGATTTGCACATCATACCATATAGAGTCAACAATCTTAATGGTTCAATTGAACAACCGAGGGTAATGTATATTTTCGACATTAATAAAGAAACTCATAGTTTCTCTTCAATGTACGAGAATACTTATTAGACATTCTAATGCTATGTGTTCATTTAGGTTAGTTAATTTCACTTCATCTCATATAATCAGTTCTATCTATGGATCAGATCCAATTCCATTTAACTACCAAAAATTTCTCAAAGAAATTCCTTCACAATGAAGTTGATATATCTTGAAACAACAATTGTTTCTTAGTGCAACTAGAATAGGGATTCATAAACGCTTTATGTACCTTTTTATTTATAAAAATGATTTTAGTTTACAAAAATTATGTTCAAAACATAAAAATGTCGTTTGATGACAGACCTTTCCAAAAAACTTTTTGGAGATTCATACAGGATCCCTCATGAACAATTATTACGTGCAATCTTTCGACTCGCACAACCTACCAACTCCTTGGCCTATGATATGTTGGGATTTCTTACAAATCCTTATCCTGTATGATTTTGTAAACTGTTGTATAGATGAAATAATATCAACCTTGTGTACTAATCTTAAGTACATGACCTTATAGAAAGAAACTAACTCAACTTCACTCCCAATTAATCGTAAGTTGTCCAACAATGTCCGATTACTCCTTATTGATGCATCATTATGTATCACATGGAGGAGTGATTTTGAGATTGAATCTATATTCATTTTTAGGTACATTTGGAACTCTTTCCAATATGCTCACTTATTCGACCAAATCAAATCATTTTATTCTATTGTATGTTATTTTATTTACTTTTCTTTTACATTCTATGATTTTATCATAAACTTACTATATGTGTATCTAATACATATGTTCATGTTGGTAATAAATCATCGATGAATATAACAAAGTATGTGGAACCTTTTTGGTATTAATAGACTTGTGATTGCATACATCAATATGTATTAATTCAAAGAGTTCATCAACTCTTATGATGCTCCCACTGAATGGGTGCATAGCCATTAATTGTTTGAGATATAATTAACCTGTATAATATGATTCATAATCATATAGTAAAATTATTTCTCAAAACTATGTCTTAGTCTATAATTCCAAAACAACTGTAAATAATATTAGATACATATGTATTTTTGTTGCGTCACTTTTACTATGAAAAAAAAATTCCATAATATAGTTCAATTTCATAATGAATAGTCATAATACTCATATTGAAATATAATTATATCTATTTTCCAGTCAATACAAAAAATAAGCATTATTTCACAAATAATGTTCGGTACATTTTACGAAAACAATTTTCGTAATTTGATGCAATCATTGGTGCTATATGGCATGCTCCCACTATTTCAGCCATTACTATAATAGCGCACTAAATTTAGAGGTCCACCATTCACTTAATATTGTTAATATTGTTTACTTATTTCATATGATGTTTATTGATCAAATATATTGAACTCAAAGAAATAAATGTTATAGAAAACAATTTTCTATATGAAAATACATTTCGGAATAAAAATCATATTTCATATTCCAATATTAAGTATCAATTAGTATTACAATTCTTGTTTCCAATGTTTCTCTGTGAAGCAGAAGTGACTATTCATTCTCTTCATTCCAACTTTTCCTTAAATTACATCTATTCTTATACATTCATTTTTCTTTCAAATGGTCAAACTATTCAAAAGAAAACCTTACTACAATATCATAACAGATGGTGTGACATTATGGCCAAATTTATCGCTTTATCATTTTTGGTGAAAATCCAAATTTAGTTTAATAAGTGTTACCCGGTTGTGACATTTGTTTACACCAATTCTCTTCGTCAAAACTATATCACTTCGGACCTATGGAATTTGGTAATGGTCAAAATTCCAACCTCATCCACATTCAAATTTATAGTCCAAATACAAAGTCCTTGGTTCAATAATAACAATTATTATTAACCGGAATGCTCTGGCCAAAGACTTTGACTTTGAGTTGACTGTGATACTAACCGCGTACAACTGAGGAGACGAATCCTCTCTTAAATAGTGCTTCACTTCCAATCCTTTCACTCGACCTAACTATAGTCACTCGATGGACGCCATGCCATGATTTGGCTATAATCAAAGCGGAGCTTTCATATTGAAGATCCACAGTATTCTCAAGTTGAGAAAACTGTGTAAATCAGTCACATTGATATTTTCTGTTTAACCTTAGTTATATTAACCAACAGAAAACAATCGAGTGAGTCGTTCCTTAGTTATCCAATAACTATTAGCACGTAACCCTAGGTGCCCCCAGCAGCCATGAGTAATATATTGTCCAATATTTGGAGAGTGTTACGTACTCCAGTCTCAACGGATACATCGATATCCAGTCTTGATGCATCTTGACTAGGAACCTTTAAAATGGTATATTTGTTTCGTTGTGATAAATTACTCACGGTCACAACTCTTTGTAACTACTATCACAAAATATAACATTTTTGGATTTTTCTATTAAATATACTTTTAATTGAGTTAATTAATTAATATAATCACATCATATCAAGTATATAATAGGAAGAAAATACCTTTTATTTCGAACAAGATTGGTCAACAAGTTAGATATATGTAACAAATTACATAATTGCCCCTAGGGCATACCCCTAACTCTATCAAGTGAAACATGCATCCCTTTCGACACGATCAAAAGGTTCAGAACAAACCTTTTGACATGGTCGAAAGGGATGAAAAGCCAAAATGAATGGTTACTTTTGACCCACTCAAAGGAAAAGTTTCGAGCAGGATGCTACTTCCTTAACCTGCATTTCCGAGCTTACTCCTTAAATCCTTTCGACCAAGTCAACCAAGTCGAAAGGTAGAATTAACTCCTTGCACCCTTTCTACTAAGTCAACTTGGTTGAAGGGCAGAGTTAACTCCTTAAACCCTTTCGATTAAGCCAACCTGATCGGAAGGTAGAGATGATCCCTTAAACCCTTTCGACTAAGTTAACCTAGTCGAAAGGGATGTTTCGATGGAAGAGATCATTTCAACAATTTGGTTTCGTTTGAACTTAATTACCTTTCACATAACATTGGGGATGCTGACAATTTTTCTTGTTAACAGCGTGCTTATTCTATATGTTTAACAAAACTAAAATTGTATGAATAAACTATACAATTTGAAAACAGTACAGGAAACTTAAAATCAAACTTACAACGTCATAAGGGACAACATGACTTTGTTGTCTGTTCTCAAGTCTAGCTAGTATTGCCAAGTAATGTTGGCATCTAGGGTTCATTACCCGATAGCCTCCTCTCAAAGAAACCCAAGTGTCCTCTTCATCGACTCTAAAGTATTGTAGAAGTATGCAACCTTTTGCAAAAAATTCCACATTTCATGTTGTTTCTCAAGATACTATCATTTGAAATTCTTACCCGAGATTTAACAAGTGATATGTATTATTGCGGAGTAAATTTAGCTTTCTTTTTCTAGTATCATTTTCTCCTACATCATCTTCAGCAGCTTCATGTTCAATGTCCTCTATTCCAGTAGCGAATCCAGCTGAAGTTGATCCCTTACGAAGATCGCCAAACATACCGCTCAATGATTTTCACTTCCTTTTCTTTTTGTTGTACTCCAGGCTTTGAGGCATATGCGTTTTTTCAACAGCTTCACCGTTGCCTTCTTCAGTATTTTATGCATCTTGATCTTCTACTTTTTAGAACTGCTACCAACATTAACATTGGCAGGGATGTTACGATCATACAAAAACTACCTTGCTAGATTCTGCATAGCATCTTGGTCATGAGTATCTAACTGTTGCGCACTAAGATATTGTCGTTGTTGGTCAACATGCATCATCAACGACATATATGATGAATGATCTTCGTACATGCTAACTTGAAGAGTGATGGGGCGGTGTTGGTAGTAGGATTGAGGTGCGGTAGAACGGTAGTAAGATTGTGGATGATGAGAAATGCTAGCAGGAATGTGGGGATGATAAGTTTGACTGTATTGCATGTTTGGATACAGCGTATCGCCATATTCATGTTGCGGTAGAAGAGTTTGTTGTTGGTTTAGAGAACAAACATTGAAAAAACCAGTAGAAGGGTATGATGGATCAAATGAATGGTTTTGAGAATTAGAGAAGGATTTTTTTGCTTATTGGTTTTTTCTCAACCGTTTAGTGGAAGAGGATTTTATGTAGTAGAGAGGAAAGAACTAAAGAATATTTATGTGGAGGATGAAAGAATGGATGGTATAATATATATATAGGGTTGGGATTTAAAATAGCCATTGTAAACTAGCTGTTTGAGAATTTTAACATTGTGAATTAAAATGACGTACAATTTGCCTTTTTAATTAAAACGACAAAGTCTTTGTCATTTTAATCATAAAATAGTAAAGTCTATGCCGTTTTACAAATCAATCCCTTGTTCAGTTGACTAGCCTTAGCAAACTGAACAAGCCACACATGGTTGCTTGGTGACTAATTTATCAACTGAACAAGTCAATATTGGTTGTACTCTTGTTGCAAGCTCTCTAGTTAATAACATAAATTGTTTAAAGGATAAAGTTGAGATCTTTTTTGAACACAATCATTGTCCACATATTTCTTTGTCTCAAAACAAAGTTTTTATCAAAATATGGTAAAGTTACAAAAAATATTTAGTGCACATTAAAATTATGGAGCATAACAAACTTGTTGGAGAGCGTGGCAGTTTCGATAAAATAATTAATGTTTCAACCCAAATCATCGACTAACAGGGAGAACATGTAAATTTTTCAACAAATACCTTTATATACGGATAGTGTAGTATCCGCATCCGAAATCATTTTCGGATATCAGATATTCGTACTTGTAGATACGAATGGATATCGGATATCGTTTTACTTTATATCACTAGAATTTTTTCTTTCCGAGTCGGATGGAATAAAATGTCATGGTTGAGAAGATCATAATAGTCCATTGGAATTTCTATTTTATATATCATAGTAATTATAGTATTAATGGGAGGATAAGAGGATGACTGAAAGAAAAGATTTATCAACTCCACTCACAATTAATAAATCAAAAATTAAATGGAAAATTTTAGTCCAACATAAATCATTATTAGTAATAATATTAATACAAATACAAGAAATAAATTATATAATGTTAAAAATAAGCTTTGGACAACAAATACAAATTTATACACACATAACATGAATTATTACAAATAAAACGGTAAATATAGAACATTTTATCAACTAAAAATGCATAACCTAACTTTTTATCTCGATAAAAGTCGGATGGATAATTTAGAATTCTAATACTATCATATTCATATCTATTTTTTTGATTTTGGATATATTTCAATTTTGGATAAGGACGCAAACAGATTTCAAATTTTTTAGGTACTTGTTGGCAGTCATAAGAACACCGATGCAAGATTGTAGATAGATGGTGTAACACCCCTAATTTTAATTAACATTATCTAGGATGTTTAATTAGATAAATAAAATAAAATATTTTACAATGATAAGGAGAATAAGATTTGATAATTAAATGGGTTGGGCCTTAATTAATGAATTAATAACGTTGCTTATGACTTAAATAAGAAGGAGGAATTTAGGTGGAAGGCAAAACAGGAATAAACACATTTCCTAAACATAGCCCCTTATACTTTCATCTCCCTCATTTACATTCACTTCATACAAACTAAAAACTAGGAAGTCGGCAATTACTAGATATCTAGGACGAGGAAAAATCTAGGAAATCAAAGAGAAAGCTTAAGGAAACCAAATAAACACTCAAATCTTAAGTCCCATTATCTAATCAAGGTGAATAATAGTTATCCATCTCACTATAGCATGTTTATTTCGGGCTTATGTCTAAAAACAAATCATATGTTGTTGTTATGCCATGTTATGATTGATTGGATGATTATTTGCCTAAACGATGAATAGATTTATTATGAAATTATTTAATAGGTTTTAAGAGTGAAAACCTAGTTTATGACATCCATTTGACTTGAAATTTTGGATATAATGTTTATAAAATTATTTTAGAAGTGGGTTTTTAATTTCATAATTTTCCAAGTATGAATATTCTATGAATTTTCTAAGTGAGAAAAATAATTTATTTTGGATTTTAATGTTTTTGGCTCCGAAATTTTTATATGTTAAAGAATATGATAAATCCGATTTTTTGTGATTTTTGGGGATTTTCCCCATATTTTTGTCATTTGTTATGAATTTATTAGGCTAGAAAAGTGTAATAATTATATTAAAATATTAATATAAAATTATGGTTTGCAAATTATTTTGGGAATGTAATTTCTGGTCCATATCAAATTTCTCAAAAGAAAAATTGTAAAGTATGTTCCAACCAATAATAATTTGACAAAGAAGAGGAGTTGGTAAAAAGAAATTAATATACATAGCAAATTTGCAGTTTTTATAATAATTACAGGAATTGCCATGGCTGTGTCATTGATGCCGCAACCCACATTTGCCACACCTATGCTTTCCGACACCAGTTAATGGTGATATATACGATAACAACTCAGGTTGGTATGCAATGAATTAACGTTGGTTATAGTGGGAAGTATTGCCTCAATGTTGACATTGATGCTTACGACATTGGTTATCCATAAGTTTTCAATGACAACTCCTTATACTATGATGTTGCACCTACCTATGTTGGCATTAATGTTTATAGCGGCAATGACGTCGCATATCTTCATTATCACTTTATAAGGCAGCAACGTCGCTAATATACAATTGGGCTATCAAT
Source organism: Allium fistulosum (assembly GCA_030737815.1). Lineage (NCBI taxonomy): Eukaryota > Viridiplantae > Streptophyta > Magnoliopsida > Asparagales > Amaryllidaceae > Allium > Allium fistulosum. Next base: position 1,268,673,623 of record CM060905.1, on the reverse strand, counting down.
GCCGCATAGCTTAGTTCTGACATTATTTTCTTCAAGGCATTGAAGTCACCTATTCTTATTTTTGACATTACTAAATAGCGGCATAGAAGCCCAGTTTTATAAAATCAATGTCAGCTGTTTTAAGGCATTGATGTCGAAGGGCATCAATATCGGCACTCCCATGCTTTTAAGCTTTAAAGCTTTATACTATGCAAACCAAAGACTATGTCGCTTATATTCGACAACCTATATATATTTATGTTATGTGACATAAATGATTTTAGCCTTCTAACCTTGCGTTTTATCAAATCAGATGCTTTAACATAATAGTGACATAGTGGGGTATGGCAACCCACAACGGCTATATTAGTGTCGCACTTTATCAATTCAAATAGTTTTATTATATGGCTCCTTAGCTTAAGGTTTTGAGGTGCGACAACCTCTGAATGATTTCAAAGTCTATCAAAGTTATTTTATAAAAGCATATATCTTGGCATAATAATTCAGATAAAGTAAATGGCTATATTTTCCTTGTTTTAAGTATGATTTCAAGGGTTAAATCATTTATAAAGAATTTGGTTTCAAGGAAATGGAAGGGGTATTTAGCCCAGTATTTTACTAGACAGTTATTGTTCTTATCACCTTTAGATAAATTGTGATATAACGAATTGACTCAGAGATTTAAAAACTAGATGGGACTAGTGTAGCGTCACGTCCTATACTTCAGCTGTTACCCCTAGCAGATATTAGTCAAAAATTCCAATGCGTAGGGCTTCGTCAAGGGTAAGAATAGAAGTAGGTTTACACACAGAAAGGAATACACAAAGTTGAGATAGGTTTTTGGTTGGCCTGCAAAACCGTTAGGATCAAAGTGATCTAGAAAAAAGAAGTTTCGAACAGACCATCCAGATTCCTTCTAATAGTAAGTTGGAGAATTTGATATATCTGGTAGGTTCGAGTTAGCCATAGGTTTGTAGTAACCTTGGGAAAACTATGAAATAGAGACAGGTAGTCAATTAACTGAGACAGATTGGTCAAGTTTACCCATTTAGCATGCATTCATATGATTGTTTTATGTGTATATAACCATTGTGAGTGTAGGAGCATGATTGTGATTGACATATTTTCAGAAGATACTAGTGAGGGAAAAACCTGTTCTTCGCAGCGGCATAGTCTCACTTGATATCTATTATCGAGATGGTATATTATTATTCACACCGGACTTTTTGTCAGATCCAGAATTTTGTTTTTCCCGTTTAGCTCTCGGGTGCTCATTTGAGTAGTTCGAGAGTAAGGTTTCAAGATTTTTAGGTTTGTCAAATAAAGCTTCCGGAGACATGTAAGAGGCAAAGCTAGCTATTTAGGAGTCTATTTATATCAGCTGTGTTGTCATTATTTTTTGTTTGTATGTATGTAATGGCAGAGATGGTATTTGTCTAGTAGTAAACTCTGATCAACCAAGGGGGCATCTTCATATGTCTCTCTTGGTGTATTTTGTAATAATTATATTTTATCTGAACTTGGGTAACGTCTGGAATTATGTAATGAATATGGGAATTAATTAACGAAATATGTGTTTTGAAAAAAATTCATATTAAAGTGCTTTTGATGTTAATGATATTATTAACTAATCTTATTTTGTCACCGGAGAATAATACTATTGATGACTGCAACATCAGTAGTGCTTATTTTTGGGCATCATAATGAGGGATGTTACAACTTGGTATCAGAGCAAAGGTTTATGTAAAACCAAAAGAATTTTGAATTTAAATGGGTTTATGAAAACATAATCCAAATAAATCAGAGAATGAGATTGGGATATGGGATAACGCTATAGTAATGTACTAGCATTTGCTATATATAAGTATACATCTTATCGTTGTTCTTCCCTCTCTCTTAGACTGTTCTTCCATATCTTACTAAGGTTCGAATGTAGATTTAATGAAAGTAAGATATTGAGGTAGGAAACAAAAGAGTGAATCTCGCTGGAGGATGCACCATAACTAATAAAAATGTCAGGCTTGATACTAGGAGGAATCCGGGTCGACAAATAGCTGCTAATGTAGGTGCTGGAACACCGCCGATAGATATAGGATCTATATATCAGTTCTTTGTCAACATGATGTAAGTAGGAGTTATAGCTGGATTTGTTGGTGGTAATGCTAGAGGAGCAAATCTTGAAGTTCATGGTGTCAAAAACTATGTTATTTTAATAGGGATTGTGCAAAGCTTGGAGGAAAGCCATTTATTGGAATGGAGGATGCTATCGAAGTTGAGAATTGGCTATTGCATTGTGAAAGGAATTTTGCAGATTTGGGTTTGAATGATGAGAAGAAGAAGAGATTAGCACCCATGCAATTGTAAGAGCTACATTATACTGGTGGAATAGTGTAACTGTGGGAGTAATGGAAGAAAACTTGACTTAAGCAGAGTTCAGAAGGAGATTCGAGGAGAGATTTATGTCTGAAATAGCCATGTCTACTTTGTTCAGAAAATATGCTGAGTTGGAGCAAGGAGATATGATAGTGCTTAAGTATGCGACTGGATTTGAGGAGTTGTCCAGATATGGACATGCAATTGTGGACACTATGATAAAGAGAAACGAGAAGTTTATTAGAGGATTGAAACCAGAGATTGCTAAAGCAACATTACCGCATCTTAGAGACCCTTACGATGTAGTAATGGAAATGGAATTAAGTAATGAGAAGATGCTTGCACTATCTAATACACCAACGGAGACTCAGGGTGATCCAAGCCAGAAAAGGAAGTTCTTTTAGAAGAAGGGAGCTCAGAAGGGTGGAGCTGCCAAGAAAGGGAAGCTGATATTATCTACTTTAAGTGTGGCAAGAAAGGATATTTTGCTCATGAGTGTTGAAACGGTATGGGAAAGATAGTCATTGGAAAGAAGAACATCAAGTGCTTCAATTGTGACCAAATATGACACTACAAGAACCAGTGCAAGGAATAAGCTAAGGTTGAGGAAGGAAAAGTTTTTGCTTTGGAACCATCTATCTCGAGACCAACAGCAAAGGAGAAGGGAAAGGCTATGATGGGAGGTATGCTTTTGATGCACGAAATACCTATTAGAGTATCGTTTGATACCGGTGCATCACATTCTTTTATCTCTCATTGCTTGGTAGATAAGCTAAGTTTAGAACCTTCATACCTAGTTACTTCCTTAAGGGTTGTGAATCCGATAGAAGGGTATGCAACTCTAGGGATGAGATGTGACCATTTAGAGTTTGAGGTCTTAGATCATATGTTTGTTTACAGTTTACATGTGTTTGATTTTGTGGCTTTAGAATTATTTTAGGTATGGATTGGTTAAGTAAATATGATGCTAGGATATTTTGCCAAGATAGTAAAATATCACTAAGACACCTTAATAATAGCAATCGAATTATATAATTAGTAAAGAACTCGAATTTTGATGTATGTACTTTATTGGGTGCAATGGAGGAGGAAGACGAGTTGAATCAAGTTTTTATAGTAAGAGAAATTGCAGATGTCTTTAAGCCAGTGACAGGACTACCATCGAAATGAGCTATTGAGTTTTGAATAAATCTTGTGCTTGGAGCTGAACCCATAAATAGACCGCCTATCAAAATGACACTTATTGAGATGAAGGAGTTCAAGGTGCAGCTAATGGACTTAGAAGAAGAGAGTTTTATTAGACCAAGTAGTTCTCCTTGGGGAGCGGTCACGATGTTCGTGTAAAAACAAGATGGGTCGTTAAGATTGTGTATCGATTATCGTAAGCTAAACGAGAAGACGATAAAGAATAGATATCCTTTGCTGAGAATCGATGATTTGTTCGATCAGTTGAGTGAAACCAAAGTATTTTCCCAGTTGGATTTTGCAACAGGGTTCCACCAATTGAGGGTGGTGGAGGACAATATTTCACTGATGTTCAAACAAGATATAGTTCATACGAGTGGTTAGTAATGCCATTCAGGTTAACTAATGCGCCTGCTTACTTTTTGGATTTGATGAACCGGATCTTCTGAGAGAATTTGAACAGATTCGTGTTAGTATTTATATATGAAATTTTGATATATTCTAAAAATGAAAGAGATCACGAGATTTATCTTAGAATAGTACTTGGGATGTTGAGGCAGCATCAACTGAAAGCGAATTTTTTGAATTATCATTTTTGGAAAAAAGAATTGTAGTTCCTTGGTCATATAGTTTCAGAAATGGGTTATTCATAGATCCAACTAAGATTGAAGCTGTTAGTAACTAGGACCCGAGACCGTGACCGAGATAAGAAGTTTTCTTGGATTAGATGGCTATTGCCAAAGATTCATTAAGGATTTCTCTCGTATAACAGTACCGATGACGAAACTAACAAGGAAAGATGTGAGGTATGTTTGGACCGATAAATGTGAGGAGGCATTCTTGAAGCAAAAACATTTATTAACCAATGAGCCCGTGTTAGTTGTTCCGGATGGGATCAAGATTTAGTGGTGTATGTAGATGCATATGGAACATGATTAGGACCCGTGTTGATGCAAAGTGGTAAAGTAATTGCCTACGCTTCTCGATAACTTAGACTGCTTAAAATTAGATATACAACTCACGAGTTGGAGTTGGCAGTAGTAATCTTTGTTTTGAATGTGTGGAGATGCTATCTTTTGGGAGAAGGTTTCGAGTTGTTTACGGATCACAAGTCTTTATGATATTTACTCTCTTAGAAGGAGCTGAATATGTGACAACAGAGGTGGTTAGAGTTTTAGCAGCTTATAGTTTTGGAATTGAGCATACACCAAGAAAAGGAAATAAAGTTATAGATGCACTTAGTAGGAAACACCGGAATGTAGTATTAGCCATGTTAGCGGAGTGGAAAGGTTTAGAAGCATTGACTACTTGTAATGTGTAGTTAAGATCGACTGCTAGTTCTAGTCAGAATACAGCCATATTATCTTGCTTGGAAGTTCGATAAGAATTGATTGAAAGGATTGCTTCTATGCAAAGAGATGATCCATTACTAGCCAAAAGGATTAGAAGGTTGGAAAGTGGAATTGAGATTGATGATCTAAAAGATTTTAGTCTTGACCAGAAGGGATGGTTAAGGAAGAAGAGACGATTGTGTGTTCCAGATGTTGGAGACCTAAGGAAAGAAGTTCTTAACGAGTGTCATCGATCAAAGTTTACTATTCATCCTGGAGGAACTAAGATGTATCAGGACATGAAGAGAAGTTTCTTCTAGGAAGGAATGAAAAGAGATGTAGGCTTATGGGTAAAGCAATGCTTAAATTGCCAGCAAGTAAAAGCTGAGCATCAGAAGCCAAGTGGATTGCTTCAGTCTTAAGATATACCAGTTTGGAAGTGGGATTCGATATCCATGTATTTTATCGATGGGTTACTAACGTTGAATAAAGGCAATGAAAGTATTTGGGTCATAGTGGATAGACTAATAAAGAGTGCATGTTTCATTCCTCTTAAGTCAACAAGGATGACACCTGTTTTAGCTAAGTTATTAATGAAGAATATTGTTAGACTGTATGGGATTCTTAGTAGTATAGTCAGGGACAGAGATTCTTTATTTACTAATGAATTCTGGAACTACAAGAGGTGTTAGGTACCAAGCTTAAGATGAGTACCGCCTACCTCCACAGACCGATGGACAAACGAAAAGAGGTAAAATAATCTTGGAAGATTCGTTAAGAGAATGTGTGTTAGGTTTTGGAGGATCGTGGGAAGACCATCTAACTTATTCTAATTTTCCTACAATAAATATTATCAGACTAGTATAAGGATGGCAACTTCTGAAGCTGTGTATGGAAAGATATGCAAATCACTCGTATGTTGGTTAGAGACCGGAGATAGATTAGTTCTTGGTCCAGATTTAGTAAGAGAAGCCACGGAAAAGATTGAGTCAATCCAAGTGCGGCTGAAGGAGGCTCAGTCTAGGCAGAAAAGTTACACAGATAAGAGGAGTAAGGATTTAGAGTTCTCAGTAGAAGATCATATTTTCTATAAAGTGTCATCAATAAAGGGTGTAGTAAAACTCAGAAAGTCAGGGAAATTAGCACCTAGATTTGTTGGACCATTTCCTATAATAGAAAGGATCAGTCTTGCTTATAGGTTAGAGTTACCGAGTAGTTTGGCGGAGTCCACAATGTATTTCATGTATCTCATCTTAGGAAGCATGTTCATGATCTGGAGACTATTATCACTCCGACTGCATTGGAAGATTTAGTAGTGGAACCGAACATAACTGTTATTGGATAACCAGTTCGTAGTGTAGCAAGAGATGAAAAGAAACTAAGGAACAAGACTGTCAGATTAGTAAAGGTCTAGTGGAGTAACAATGAGAAAGACTGTACTTGGGAGATAGAGGACATGATTAGAGACACTTATCCCGATTTGTTTTAATGGTATGTTTTATGTCTATGATTTTGTTTGATGTTATATACCTTATTGTATTTTGAGAATGAAATTCTTTAAGGAGGGGAATCTGCAACATCCCTAATTTTGATTAACATCATTTAGGATATTTAATTAGACAAATAAAATAATGTATAACGATAAGGAGAACGAGATTTGATAATTAAATGGGTCGGGCCTTAAAAAAATGAATTAATAAGAGCATTTATGACTTAAATAAGGAGGAACTTAGGCGAAGGGCAAAATAGGAAGAGGCAAATTTCCTAAACAAAACCCCTTATACATTCATCTCCCTCATTTACATTCACTTTATACAAACTAAAAACTAAGGAAGGCCGACTATTACTAGAGATCTAGGAAGAGTAAAAGGCTAGGAAATTAAAGATAAAGCTTAGGGAAACCAAATCAACACTCAAATCTCAATTCTCATTATCTAATCAAGGTGAATAATAGTTATTCATCTCACTATTGCATGTTTATTTCAGGTGTATGCCTAAACCCGAAGCATATGTTGTTATTATGCCATGTTATGATTGATTGGATGATTATATACTTGAATGATGAATTAATGGATTTATTATGAAATTATTTAATAGGTTTTAAGAATGAAAACCTAGTTTGTGACATACATTTGACTAGAAATTTGGATATGGTGTTTATAACATTATTTTAGAAATGGGTATTCAATTTCATAATTTTTCAAGTATGTATGAATATTCTATGAATTTTCTAAGTACGAAAATTGATTTATTTCGGATTTTAATTATTAAAAATAATTAAATAACTTTTTTGACCTCGAAATTTTTATATGTTAAAGAATATGTTGAATCTGATTTATTGTGATTTTTTGGATTTTTCCCATGTTTTTATGATTTATTATGAATTTATTAGCCTAGAAAAGCTTACTAATTATATTAAAATATTAATACAAAATGATAGTTTGCAGAATATTTTGGGAATGTAATTTCTGGTCCATACCAGATCTCTGAACAGAAAATTTGTAAAGTATGTTCCAACCAATAACAATTTGACAAAGAAGTGGAGTTGGTAAAATGAAATAAATTTATATAGCAAAGTTACAGTTTTTATAATAATTACAGGAATTGCCATGGCTGTGTCATTGATGCCGCACCCACATATGTCGCACCTATGCTTTCCGACACTAGCCAATGGTGATATATATGATGTCAATCCAGATTGATATGCAATGAATCAATGTTGGTTGAAGTGGGAAGTATTGCTTCAATGTCGACATTGATGCCTGCGACATTGGTTATCCCATAAGTTTTCAATGACAACTCCTTATACTATGATGCCGCACCTACCTATGTCGGCATCAATGTTTATAGCGGCAATGACATTGTGTATCTTCATTATCAGTTTATAAGGTAACAATATCACCAATATATAATTGGACTATGTTACAGCATTGATGCCGCATAGCTTAGTTTCGACATTGTTTTCTTTAAGGCAGTGGTGTTGCTTATTCTTATTTTCGACATTACTAAATAGTCGCAAAGAAGTGCAGTTTTATAAAATCAATGTCGATTTTTTTAAGGCATTGATGCCGAAGGGCATTAATGTTGGCATTTCCATACTTCTAAGTTTTAAAACTTTATACTATGCAAACAAAAGACTATGCCGCTTTTATTCGACAACCTATATATATTTATGTTATGCAGCATAGATGATTTTAGCCTTATGGCCTTGTGTTTATTAAATCAGATGCTTTAACATAATAGCGACATAGAGGGGTGTGACAGCCCATAGCGGCTATATTAATGCCACACTTTACCAATTCAAATAGTTTTATTATACGGATCCATAGCCTAAGGTTTTGAGGTGCGACAAACTTTGAATGATTATAAAGTTTATCAAAGTTATTCATAGATATTGGCATAATAATTCGGATGAAGTAAAGGGCTATATTTTCCTTGTTTTAAGTATGATTTCAAGGGTTAAATCATTTATAAAAGATTTGGTTTCAAGGAAATGAAAGGCGTACTTAGCCCAGTATTTTACTAGACAGTTATTGTTCTTATCACCTTTGGATAAATTATGATATAATGAATTGACTCAGAGATTAGAAAACCAGATGCGATTGGTATAGGGTTGTTTGTACCAAAATTGGGCACAACACTCTTCGAATGTGTTTGAAGAGATAAAATGAAGGAAACATATACAAAATGAAGCAGATCTAACAAACACACCAATAAACAGATAAGAAAATGCATAGAAACACATGGATTTAGAGTGGTTCGGCGAATTGCCTACGTCCACTATGAAATTATTGATGTTTATTGAAATTCACTCGCTGTTTACAAAAGATTACAACAGTACAACTGAAGTTTGATACTCATTTCGGCATAATATCGGCGTAGAGAAGCCAAAAGTCCTTCTTCTGTAGGCCCTGGGGCCTATTTATAGGCGTAGGAGGCAAATATCTCTCTTAGATCTCGGGAGACTTCTTCTGGCACGTGGGTGGGCCCACACGATCGATCCCAGGCGATTTTGACTCGATCTGTGATCAATACGAATGAATTTCATATCGATCAAGACTTGCTCCAATCGAGTCGAAATTTGGCAGGAACATTCTTCATGTTGTACATAAGCTCTTGTGAAAATTTCATAGCATTTGGACTTGTAGATCATGAGATATGATCGATGCAAGTTGGAGTTTTTCCATCCGTGATCGATACGAACAAATTTTGTATCAATCAAGACTTGCTCCGATCGAGTTGAAATTTGGCAGGAACATTCTTTATGTCATACGTAAGCTGCTGTGAAAATTTCATAGCATTTGGACCTGTAGATCAAGAGATATGATCGATGCAAGTTGGAGTTTTTCCATCCGCGATCGATACGAACGAATTTCGTATCGATCAAGACTTGCTCCGATCGAGTTGAAATTTGGTAGGAACATTCTTTGTGTCATACGTAAGCTACTGTGAAAATTTCATAGCATTTGGAATTGTAGATCAAGAGATATGATCGATGCAAGTTGGAGTTTTTCTATCCGCGATCGATACGAACGAATTTCATATCGATCAAGACTTGATCCAATGGAGTTGAAATTTGGCATGAACATTCCTTAGGTCATACGTAAGCTCTTGTGAAAATTTGGTGGCATTTGGACTTGTAGGCCTCGAGTTATGATCGATGCAAGTTTGGATTTCTCAACCGTGATCGATCAATATCTTGAGCATACGATATCCGATTGACTTGAAATTCGGAACGTTGGCTCTCATAGCTTCGCTTGTTGTGTCATATCAATTTTAGCTCGATCCGGACTCGGAAAAAATTCGTGATATCCATAGTGAGCCTGCGTATAACCGAACTGTCATTGGTTTCTAGTCAAGTTCTTGGTGTCACGGCCTTGCCAAAAGGCGGGATAATAAGGGTCATGTCCTATACTTCAGCTGTAGCCCTTAGCTAATATTAGTCCACAATTCCATTGCATAGGGCTTCGTCAAAGGTAAGAGTAAAAGTTGGTTTACGCACAGAAAGGAATACACAAAGTTGAGATAGGTTATTGGTTGGCCTGCAAAAATATTAGGATTAGAGTGACCTTACGAATAGTAAGTTTCAGACATACCATCTAGTTTCCTTCTAATAGCAAGTTGGAGTATTTGGTATATCTGGTAGGCCTAAGTCAGCCATAGGTTTGTAGTAACCCTAGGAAAACTATGAAGTAGCGACATATAGTCAATTAATTTAGACATATTGGTTAGGTTTACCTATTTAGCATGCATGCATATGATTGTTTTATGTGTATATAATCGTTGTGAATGCAGGAGCATGATTGTGATGGACATATTTTTAGAAGATACCAGTGAGGTGGAAACCCGTTCCGCTGAGCGGCGTGGTCTCACTAGATATCTATTATCGAGATGGATTATTATTATTCACACCAAACAATTTTCTGACCTGAATTTTTTATTTTTTCCCTTTAACTCTTGGGTGCTAATTTGAGTAGTTCAAGAGTAGGGTTCTAGGTTTTTAAGTTTGGCGAATAAAGCTTTCGGAGATGTGCAGAAGGTAAAGCTAGTTATTTAGGAGTCTATTTATGTCCGCTATGTTATCATTATTTGTTTAAATGTATGTAATGGCAGAGATGGTATCTGTTTAGTAGTAAACTCTAATCAACCGAAGGGACATCTTCATATATCACCCTTGGCGTATTTTGTAATAATTATATTGTATATGAACCTAGGCAACATTTGGGATTATGTAATGAATAATGAAATTGTTTAATGAAATATGTGTTTTGAAAAAAATTTCATATTCCTATGCTTCTGACGTTAATGATACCATTAACCGATCTAATTCGTCATCGAAGAATAATACTATTGATGACTACATCATCAGTACCGCTTATTTTTAGGTCCAATTTTGGATACGGATGCAAACGGATTTCAAAATTTTTTGGTACTCGTTGGTAGTCATAAGAAACCCGATGCAAGATTATAGATAGATGGGGACTATTATGGTGGTGATGATGGATTATAAGTCATCGGTTAGGAGTTTCGGGTTAGACGACAATGACGGTTTGTAGGTTGGAGTGTACTGGTGATAACGATGTTAATAAAGAGGTTGGCCGTATTTTTAAGGCGATGCGGTGATGGTGGTTAAGAAGAAGTAGCTTCAAATTGGGAAGAAGAAGGTAACATCTATAATCTAGTATCATTTTTGTTTAGTTTTTTTTGAAAAATAAACATTTACGTAATTTTTTTCTTATAATGCTTTTTTGTAGTGACATTATGTTATTTGTAGTAGCATTTGTTGATAAAATACATATATAGCTCAAAATGCTGTCTCTAGAGCATTGTAAAGTCCTACCATTTGTGACACTTATTATCCATGCACTAAAAAACTCGGATTCCATAAGTATCATGGACGACGGTTCGTAAGGTAGTATTTAAAATAAACATGCATATCTACCACAATATACATACTAACCATCTCATAGCAAAAGGAATAAATATAATATCAAAAACATGTATTGGACTAAATGCAAATCATACAAATGGGACATAAGATTCAAGATCATATTACATTGCATTACAACCATATAGAGTCAAAATAGTACAACAAATCCATATGCATCTTGTATTTTAATACATATAGTCTAACATGTCCATAACCTAAAAATATTGGATTGATATAGTAATAACACAAATTGCTATGGCTTGAAAACCCCAACTAACCGGTAGAACCCCCATTAGATCAACCTATTAAGATTAAATTTAAATTTAATTTGAATTGAATTCGAATATCGATTTGAGTGATTTTATGGGTTATTTTAACTCTTTCGAGATTATATGTTTGTGTAGTGATACCATATTATCACTTGATGTAATCATACACTTTAATTGTCCCTTCTCACTTGAGAATATTATCACATTATCCTTATGCTTATATTATCGCTTATCCTTGTTAACTGATTTGTTTAGCTAGACTCACCCGTGTATTTTATACTCAGGTCAGACCGAGGTGTTTCGGGTTAGGTACATTTGGACTTAGCCTATTCTGCTTCCGCAGGGACAATATCTGCGTTAAGTGAGGTGCGGGTTGGGTAACAAATGAGACAACATAGAGATAGTGACATAAATTATGGTGAAAAGGAAATATCACTAATTTACATAATCACCAATACGCTGATATATCAAATACAATACCAAATGGTATGATACAAGGTAATGAAACTATATATCAACCTACATTTTCACCTTCATACAACAAGTTAGCACATTTTTACAGTAGTGCTACATAATATGGGATAGAGTTAGAGGTATAACCTAGAGGAAATTTTATAATTTATTATAAATTATTAACTCTTTAATAAAATCTCGTTTAAAGTAAAAGGCGTTTTCTTTCTATTACATACTCTCCATATTGTGATATGTTAGTTAATTATTTAATTTAAGTGTAGTAAATATAAAATCCTTAAATGATGTGTTATGTGACTGTAATTACAATGTGTTGTGATTATGAATTTTTTTATCATATTCAAAATAACATATTATTTCAAATATTACTATTCAAGATGTTTCGAAATAGAATATTAATACATTCATTGAGACTGGTGTAGGTAACGCTCTCCAAATGTTAGGCAATGTATTACTCATGGGTGTTGGAGGCACCAAGGACTTACGTACCGATAGTTATTGGATAACCATGGAATGACTTGCTCAAGAGTTTTCTGTTGGTTAATATAACTAAAGTCAAATAAAGAAATCTCGAACTTACGATATTACACAGTTCTCTCGACTTGAGAATACTATTAAACTTCAATGAGGAAACTCAACTTTAATTATTGTTAAATCATGTCATGACGACCATCGAGCGACTATAGTTGGGTCCGAGTTAAGCCACTCGTCTTCTCGGTTATATGAGGTTAGTATTGAAGAGAGTGAATATGTGTGTGTGTGTATTAAAATCATTAGCAATATAAAATAATGTTATAAAATAAAACATATATACATATGTGTATATATATATATTTCTTCCATGTTTAAATTTTTTAAAAATCAATTTTTTTATTTATACTAAATCCGCACAAAAAATTAGTTTTTAATATGAAATAAAAATATCAAGTAATGTTTATAAATTTATGTATATTAAAATGTAATATATTCATTATATTATAAAATTATATATATATATATATATCCAATATAATAATATGTATACGTAAAACAAATCTTTGAAAATAAAATATTTTAAAAATTCAACAATAAAATTATAAGTAATTAGTGTCAATTTATTTTAATTAAAAAATTGATTTTATTAAAATTCCTTTTAAATTCGAAAATAATTTTATTTTATTTTTAGTCCTTTTAATGTCGAAAATAATAGATGCATATATAAATAAAAAAATCGTTTTTCTTATTTTAATAATATATATATTTATATATCCTAGAATAACAGCTTATACATACAAGGATTCGTGATACATACAACTTATCTACCCTGATATAGCATAATAATGTTGGAACTGGGTCAACTCGCAACGGAGTGATTTGGTAAATTTCAAAAAAAATCCATTATTAGTTCTTCAGTGGGCCTATATATTCTAATTCATTTGGAACTTTCTAAACTTTTTGGTTTAATAAAATCAATATTTTATTTAAATTTTATAAACAAATTTTATTTTAATAATTTATAGTATACTATATATATGTGTGTGTGTATCACATACACATACGTGTATGTGCATATGCAACAGTATAATGTGTATATAGTTTGACATGCCCATGTATAGATGTTGAGTTTTACACCGCTACGGACATGTTAGCCTCTCCTATATTTGATTTGCAGTCTAAATGTATATATGTTTGCATAATAATAATAATATATATAGTTAAATATATAGTATAAATACACACACACACATATATTAAATGTTAGTTATAAATAATTTATATATAAAACATTTATTATAACATTTACATTTATATATAAGCATGTAAATATATATATAAAATTATTAAATCACTATATTAATTAACATATATATACACACACATACACACATATAATATAACATGAAAGCCGTGAATAATTTATTAAAATAATAATTTATTTTATTTTAAATTAGTTTATATAATACATATAAATACATATTAATTAGATATATATAATAATACAAATAATAAATTTAAAATTTATAAAAAAATATTTCTTCAAATTTTGCTTTCGGCCAAATATAGATATACTTTATTTTATTTTTCTAATTAATTTCTTTTGGCTTTGCATTTAAAATCTATGTAAAATAAAAATAAAATAGTAAAATAAATATTATTTCTTAAAGTTTAATGTATAATATATGTTATATAAATTTTTTTCCAAAATTTATTTATTTGTAATATATATGTGTGTGTAAACATTTTAAATTACATAATCAATTTAAGGTTAAATATATTTATTTGGAATAAAAAAAACTTTTTTTCATTCTTACCGCCTAATGTATATTTTACATAAATAAATTTTATAATAATATATGATTTATAATTTTTAGAAATAATTACTAGTTTACGTAAGGCAATCATAATAATATTTTATTATAATTTTTTTTCATGGCCGTGAGCACTAATTATGATAAACATTCAAAAAATAATTTTTTTTGTTTTTATTTATTTATATATAGATGCAGTAGTATACATAACCAACCAATTTATGACAACATTTCGATATACAATATTCATAATATAATCTAAATCCTATCACATAATTAATGTAGCATATAAATGTGGAAAAGCAAGATATATGTTGAAACGTTGAATTGATCCCTTTGAATCCGTTCAGAAATAAGAAGTTGCTAGCTCCCGAACTGCCTTACCATCGACGATCGAAGCGAAATGTTTTAATGTAATTTTGTCTTTGGAGTTTTGGGGCTTAAAGAAGTAGGTTGCTGGATGAAAATTACAGAGAGAGGGAGAGTAAAAGTGTAAAAGAAAATGATGTAAAATGTGGCCTATAAATAGGAAGTCTAGAGAGTGAAAAGTGGATCTCATCCTAATATCTCTCTCAAACTATTTCCACTCTTTTAACCATTCAAAATCCTCTTTATTTTCCATCATATAGCCATCCTATTCATGCCTTTCTTTATCTGAAACTAAAATGTCCATATAGGCCTCAAATCTGGTCCAAGTCTTAATAATAATCAGTGCAATTTTAAATCGTATTTAAATGCATACCGATATCGTATATCAATCAGTATATTTATAACTATTATAAACACACTATTTAATATTGATCAAAAATACATCAAATAAAGTTCTATAATTAATATTTCAAAAATATAAATTAATTTGATTAATTTATAATAATTTATAAATTAATTAAATTAAGTGGTAAAATGGAATATTCAAGGTTTTAGTTGTCTAGCTCTTAGGTGTAAATTTGGTCAGTTATTAACATTAAATATTCAAATATTAACATTCATGCATCACTTAGCATGTGGTGTGACATTATGGCCAATTTATCGCTTACTTGATTTTAGTAAAATTTAATTTTACTTTATTAAGCGTTATCCGTTGGTGACAATTGTTTACACTAATTCTCTTCGTCAAAACTATATCACTTTAGACTTATGGAATTTGGTAATGGCAAAAAATTCTAGTATCATCCACATTCAATTCTATAGTCCAAAAATAAGGTCCTTTGTTCAATAAAAACAATTATTATTAACTGAACTATTTTGGCCAGAGATTTGACTTTGAGTTGACTTGATTTGACCGTGATACTAGCCCAATAAAATGAGGAGACGAATTATCATTGCCAATCAAAAGAAGATCATTGACATATAACACTAAGAATATGATAACATTGCCTTATTTTTTTTCTACATATGCATGCTTCTTCTATGTTATGATAAAAACCAAACTGTTTGATCACTTTATCAAAACTCTTGTTCCAACTCCTTGAATCTTGTTTGAACCATAAATGGACTTTAACAGCTTGTAAGCCTTGGTCTCACTCCCACTGATCATAAAACCCTCTGGATACGACATATAGACGGTCTTTTCTAAACCATCATTTAGAAAATCATCTTTACATACATTTTCCATATTTTGCGGTCATAGAATGCAGTAATCGCCAACATAATCCAAATGGACTTAGGCATGGATATGAGAGAAAAGGTCTCATCATAATCAACACCTTATATCTAACGAAATCATTTTGCAATTAGATTAGCTTTAGAAGTCACTACTTGCCCATCCGCATTTAGATTTTTCTTAAAAATCCATTTTCAACCGATGAGATTTATCCCTTTGGGTATGTCCGACAGAGTCCATGCTTTATTTTTGTACATGGAGTCCATCTTGGATTTCATTGCTCCAAGATAGTGTGCAAAGTCTTTACTCTACAGTTCTTGTTTGAAAGATAAAGGAGTGTCATCATTTAAGATATAGTTGTCCTTCTCGCCATCCACGAGAAAACCGTAGTATCTCTCTGGTGTATGAGATTCTCTACTAGACCATCTAATAGTAGCGTGTTTCCATATACAAGTAAACTCAATTCTCCCACTGGTTTGGCCATGGTGTTAATTTCTTGGACTTCATCCAAGTCCACAACCTCACTGTTAATTTGCTTTGATAGAAATTACTTTTCCAAAAAGATAGCGTACCAAGAAAAGATAGCATTTTGTTCCTCGGTATTGTTGAATACATATCCTATTGAGTTTTAAGGATATTCTATAAATTTACATGGTACCAATCATGCCTCTAGTTTATTCGGACCAATGTTCTTAACATAGGTTGGACAATCCTACATCTTCAAATACTTAAGTTGGGGTTTCTTACCGTATCTCATCTCATATGGTTTTATAGGAACAAATTTAGTGGACAACAAGTTCAACATATGCGCTGCGGTTTCCAGTGCATATCCATAATGTTGGAATTGGACTAGGCCGCAGCGGAAGTTATGGTTTCAAAATGTTTACCCTATTGGATCTTTTATTGGGCCTATGAAGTCTAACTAAATTAGAACATTTCTAAATTTCATTTAAATAAAATCTTTTATTTTATTTAAATTCAATTATATTATGATATGAAATTAATTTTATTTGATTTAGTTTATACATAAATGTATCATATACATATATGTGTGAGTGCATGTGTAACATAATAATCCGTGAAAGGTATAATATGCCCATATGTGGATGTTGGGATTTACATCGCAACAAACATATTAGCTCATTTTGTATGTCATGTATGTTGTCCAAATATGTGCATGTATATGTGTTACAAAATATATATATACACACAAACACATATATATACACATATGTATGTACAAATATACTATATATAATATATGAACATAAAACATTTATATATAGATAAATATATATATAGAAAGAGAGAGAACAATTATTAAAAATTATTTATGATTCAAAATTAACTTAGTTTTGCAAACACAATAATTTTAGTATTTTAATTTGTATATATTATGAATAAAATAATGTTTTAATCCATAAATAATTAACATAAAATAATCTATTGATGAAAATTCAAATTTTACAATTTTCAAAAATCCAAGATCATAATATAGAGCTTAGGAAAAATCTGGAGATTTTTCAAAATTGAAATATTATTTTTAAAAACAAATACATTGACTTCGATAATAATTATTTAATATAAAATAATATATTATTATTAATTTAAAATTTAAAATTTCAGAAATTCTAGGATAATGAATGAAAGGTTACGAAAAATTTTGAGGAATTTTTCGATTAAATTATTATTTTTAATATCATAAATAGTTTTTCCGAAATAACATCAATTATTAAAAATAATATACTTTATTGAAAAATTCCTAAATATTTCCTATATGTTTCTAAAATGATATAATATTTTAAAAAAATATAAAATTATATTTTTAATGTAATAATTATTTTATATATAATAAACAAATCAAAAATTCAATAAATGTTAATTTAAAAATATGAATATATGTATGATAATTAATTTTCAAATTTTCAAATTCATATTATATATAAATAAGTGTACTAAACTTTTTAAGTCATATATATATATATATTATATATGTATATATGCTATTATGAGAGAGAAATATACACTAATATATATATGCATTTATTAATAAATATGTACAAAACAATTATTAATGATAGAAATTGATTTTTTACAGTAAAAATCATTTGTCTATACATAAATTAAATAGTATAATAAACAAATTATGCACATAACCAAACTAATTTGTGACAACCACATCTACTTACAAAAATCTCACCTAACTAAACATATAGTAGCAACATATTTAAACAGATATGAAATTGCTCCTTATAGGATCATAGAATTCAATTACTGTAATATGAATTAAAATTATCAATTTAATGACGCCTTTGAATCCACATTGAAGCAATGACTTCCCTTCCTCTTACTGTTCTTGATTCGTCAGATTGCAAGTCCGGAATCACCGACCTCTAACTATCGAATAGTATTATTTTAATTTGACATATATTTGAGAATTTTGGAGTGGATTGAGAGCTATGTTTTAACCAGCAATGTAGAAGGTAATGGCGGCCAAAAAGGTTAGTAATTGTTTTTAGAGATAGAAACATACATACATATATATATATATATATATAATATAATATATATATATATGGTTGTATTAGAGAGAAACCAGAAAAACCTTTTTACCCACCCTCGCTTTATCTCAACCCATTATCTCCAAGCCAATTCCCTATGTTTTAGCCACCCCAAGACCTTCCCAAAATCAAAAATTTTCAGCCCTAATAATGGGCCTTAAACCCGTCTAAGCCCAAGCAAAAATATTATGCAATTAAATCTAATTTAATCGCTTTTCGATATTGTATATCGATCGATATATTTATAACTGTTATAAATATATATAACATTATTTATTCATCAAATCATATTAAAATTTTATAATTAATATTTCATAAATATTAATTAATTTAATTAATTTATAAGAATTATAAACTAATTAAATCATTCAGTCTTAAGGGAATTCATTATTTCGGCTTTGTAACTCTTGGGTGTAAATTTGGTCAGCGATTAACATCGAACTATTCTAATGTTAACGTTCACATGTCACTTAGCAGATGGTGTGACATTATGGCCAAATTTATCGCTTACTTATTTTCGGTAAAAATCTAGTTTTAGTTTAATAAGCGCTACCCGGTTGTGACATTTGTTTACACCAATTCTCTTCATCAAAACTATATCACTTTAGACTTATGAAATTTGATAATGATCAAAATTCTAACCTCATCCACATTCAACTTTATAGTCCAAATACAAAGTCCTTGGTTCAATAATAACAATTATTATTAACCGAATTGCTCTGACCAAAGACTTTGACTTTGAGTTGACTTGAGTTGACTGTGATACTAACCCATATAACTGATGAGACGAATCCTCTCTTGAATAGTGTTTCACTTCCAATACTTCCACTCGACCCAACTATAGTCACTCGATGGACGCCATGCCATGATTTGGCTATAATCAAAGCGGAGGTTTCATATTGAAGATCCACAGTATTCTCAAGTCGAGAGAACTATGTAAATCAGTCATATCGATATTTTCTGTTTGACCTTAGTTATATTAACCAACAGAAAACTATCGAGTGAGTCGTTCCATAGTTATCCAATAACTATTAGTACATAACCCCAAGGTACCCTCAGCAGTCATGAGTAATACACTGTCCAACATTTGGAGAGTGTTACATACTCCAGTCTCAATGGATACATCGATATCCAGTCTCGATGCATCTTGACTAGGAACATTTAAAATGATATATTTGTTTTATTGTGATAAATTACCCACGGTTACAACACTTTGTAACTACTATCACAGAATATACCATTTATGGATTTTTCTATTAAATATACTTTTAATTAAGTTTATTAATTAATATAATCACATTATATCAAGTATATAATAGGAAAAAAACCTTTTATTTCGAACAAGATTGGTCAACGAGTTAGATGTATGTAACAAATTACATAATTGTCCCTAGAGCATACCCCTAACTCTATCAATCTCCCACTTGCACTTGGAGTCAATTATGGAATCTAATTCCAACTTCTCCGATCAGTTTTCTCAAAACCAATTAGGTCAGTCCCTTAGTGAATGGGTATGCTATTATGTTTTAATTATCTACTTTGTCGATTAACTCTTTCTGATACTGATAAACTGCCTTTATCATGTGGAACAATTCGAAGTATGTCTTTCGACTTCTAGTGAGCTTTTAAGTTCTATCATGACCAATTTCATGACATTGTTATCTTATAACAATATTATGGGATTCTCAACATTTGGAATCACCTTTGGCTCAATTATAAATTTGTGCATTTATATATATATACATTGGTTTATTGTAGCGCAATTCAAGTTAATGTTCTCAACATTTCGTTGAATCGACCACAATCACTTTTATTTTGAAACATTTTCAAACTAAAGATTTTAACTTGAATTTTATCATTGAATTGTTATACTCAATATCACTTATAAAATTTTGTGTCCAAACGTTCCATCATAACGAATTCGTTGTTTCTTTAAACAATTCTCTAGTATTTCATAAATACGTAAGAAAAATCAAACAACCATTTATTGATATCAATTTGGATTTTATATTTGCTCCATGTATCAAATAAATAAACAAAACACAATATCATATACAACATAACCTGTATGATAATTCCTATTGCTAATGCATAAGGAATCCAACTTACATGTTCTCCTTTTAATAGGGAGCTCTTGTATATCATATTGGGATAATCCCTATATATTTTATACTCACCTTAAAAGACATCATTTACAATCCAAAATTGAGTATTAAAACAACTAAAGCTAATTTTAATACAAGCATATTGTTAAAATCAACAACGTGTTGTTTACTTATAGTTTAGAAATACCAGTGTACCTTTTAACGTTCTTTCTTATGAACACATGCTTCCTATGCACCTTGATTGAAAATCAAACTATTTGATATTTCTATCAAAATACTTATTCAATCTTGATGCTTATAAAATGATACATTCATATCATTTCTTAGATCATATCCAAAGACACACAAACCCAATATCGCTCCCACTGACTTTGAGGCATTTTTGGTTAATATGTGTAAACGGCTTACTCTAAATCATTATTTAGAATTTTCTATTTCAATACATAAGTACCAAACACTAAGTCTTATCGAGCGATAATTTTGTGAGTAAATCTGAATTAACTTGAGCATGTTGAATACCGAATCTGTTATGCTAATTTCAATAATTGAAATTTGCGATATTATTCTTATCAACATTGCTCATTTAATTCCAACAACATTAGTCTTTCCAATAAAGACACAATCTCGGCCGATGGATCACATCTCTTTTGTCCACCAAAATCATATTTTGATAGCATACTTGGAATTCTTTTAGATTTGTGCATCATACCATATAGAGTCAACAATCTTAATGGTTTAATTGAATAACCGAGGGTAATGTATATTTTTGACATTAATAAGAAACTCATAGTTTGTCTTCGATGTACGAGAATACTTATTAGACATTCTCATGCTATGTGTTCATTTAGGTTAGTTAATTCCACTTCATCTCATATAATCAGTTCTATTTATGGATCAGATCCAATTCCATTTAACTACCAAAAATTTCTCAAAGAAATTCCTTCACAATGAAGTTGATATATCTTGAAACAACAATTGTTTCTTAGTGCAAATAGAATAGGGATTCATAAACGCTTTATGAACCTTTATATTTATAAAACTGATTTTAGTTTACAAAAATTATGTTCAAAACATAAATATGTCATTTAACAACAGACTTTTTCAAAAAACCTTTTGGAGATTCGAACAAGATCCCTCATAAACAATTATTACGTGCAATCTTTCGACTCGCACAACCTGCCAACTCCTTGGCCTAGGATATGTTGGGATTTCTTACAAACCCTTATCTTCTATGATTTTGTAAACTATTGTTTAGATGAAATAATATCAACCTTGCGTACTACTCTTAAGTACATGACCTTATAGGAAGAAACTAACTCAACTTCACTCACAATTAATCGTAAACTGTCCAACAATGTCTGATTACTCCTTATCGATGCATCATTATGTATCACATAAAGGACTGACATTTGAGATTGAATCTATATTCATTTTTAGATATATTTGGAACTCTTTCCAATATACTCACTTATTCGACCAAATCAAATCATTTTATTCTATTGCATGTTATTTTATTTACTTTTCTTTATATTCAATGATTTTATCATAAACTTACTACATGTGTATCCAATACACATGTACATGTTGGTAATAAATCATTGATGAATATAACAAAGTATGTGGAACCCTTTTGGTATTAATAGACTTGTGATTGCATACATCAATATGTATTAATTCAAAGAGTTCATTAACTCTTATGATGCTCCTACTGAATGGGTGCATAGCTATTAATCGTTTGAGATATAATTAACCTGTGTCATATGATTCATAATCATATAGTAAAATTATTTCTCAAAACTATGGCTTAGTCTATAATACCAAAATAATGTAAATAATATTAGACACATATGTATTTTTTGTTGCATCACTTTTACTATGAAAACAAATTCCATAATATAGTTCTATTTCATAATGAATATTCATAATACTCATATTGAAATATAGTTATATATATTTTTCAGTCAATACCAAAAATAAACATTATTTCACGAATAATGTTTGGTACATTTTACGAAAACAATTTTCATAATTTGATGCAATCATTAGGTGCTATATGGCATGCTCCCACTATTTCTGCCATTACTATAACAGATTACTAAATTTAGAGGTCCACCATTCACTTAATATTGTTAATATTGTTTACTTATTTCATATGCTGCAACTAGTTTACAGTGGAGAGTTCTTTTATCAAATATCTTGTACTCAAAGAAATAAATGTTATAGAAAAAAAATTTCTATATGAAAATACATTTCGGAATAAAAATCATATTTCATATTCCAATATTAAGTATCAATTGTTATTACAATTCTTGTTTCCAACGTTTCTCTATGAAGCAGAAGTGACTATTCATTCTCTTCATTCCAACTTTACCTTAAATTACATCTATCCTTATACATTCTTTTTTCTTTAAAATGGTCAAACTATTTAAAAGAAAACCTTACTACAATATCATAACAAACTTTTTACAAAAGCATGTTCGATTATTCTTAACATTTAAGACATCAGATATGTTGCACTTTATGTAAACCGATTAAGATGACATTTCAATAATCGAGTTCTTAGATGTATCTCTTAGTTTATGGTCTTATGTTATATTGACACAACATGATCCTTTTGAAATCATTCAAGTGAATACATGATCTTAAAATACTGTTTATTGGCTTACTTCGAATGAACTAACTTCATCGAAATATTGTACCACACAAACTATGACTATTCACCATATAACATTTATATGTAAAAGTACAGGGATCAAATATCCATAGTCTTAAATTGCATTTAGAGTTCAAAAACTCATAAAATGAAATACATGGTCTAAACCAAATAAACATATAAGTGACCAACTTACGAATGTATTAAGTAGTTGAAATTGGGCACTTGCATGGGTATAGAAACATTATATAACATGCAATTAGAATTATTAGTAAGTATATATTATATTTCTATTTATCAACTTTCAATTCAGTTTGTTTATATATGTTAATTGACAAACGCTTTATCAATTATATTGAATGCACAAATTTATCATTGTAGATAATTATAACATTATATAGCATATGTTCTTACAATATTAGTAAGGTTAAATGTTACCATTTCATTTTTCTAATAAGGATCCCACTAGTCTTTTATCTTTCTCCAAACCCTAAGATGAAACATAGAAGTCTTACAACTTCACTAGTGGGTGTTAGGACTCGTTTGTTTTGGTATTCTAACCTTGAGTTTGCTCAACAAATCATAGCCCTACAAACAATAGATAACTCCTTATCGGTTGTATCATATACAACTCCTAACCCATTTTTCCTTGTTCTAATCTCATTTCGACCATGAGTTTGCTCAACAAATCAAAAGAGATTATTCACTCATACCTACCATATTGTGATGTCCTAAGTATAGTATATGTACCTTGAGTTTGCTCAATGAATACATATAGTTATCTTACCTCATCTGTTCAACATATTAATAATACTACGCATAACATCCCTAGCTTGAGTTTGCTCAACAACTAAGGAGTATGTAAGTAATTTATTAATATATATATATATATGGTAGAGGACAACATTATATTAAAGATTCATAATCTTCAATATATATATATTGAATGATATCGACTTATAGAATAATATATTTCTTATGAAATACCCTAGCGATTCAAGTGTCAGGCACATCAGAAATCACGGTATATGTACATTTACATATGTATTTATTTTTCAAGTCTATTTGGGTTTCTTTGATGTTCCACATTTAGTTTATACACATATCATATAAGTTTTATTGTTATATAACTTTTATATTTCATATTACTTATATGATAGTCTTATGTATAATATATCATTAATTAAATCTTATCTAATTAATTTTAATCAATTAACTCTTTAATTAATTTTAAATTAGTATTCTAATATAACTTTTATATTGGACATATCTACTATAACATTTATAGTGTATACTATAACCTTTATAGTGTAACACACATATATCATATATATGTGTATTTTATTTAATTAATTAACCTTTAATTAATTTATTCAATTAAACAATTTTTATTAAAATTTATTAATTTCAAAACTTATCTTGTATACATACATGTATACTTATGTTATCTTAAACATTTTAAAATAACATAACATTTACCAACATATGTAATACATGCGTATATGCATTAATTAATTAACATATTTAATTAATTTATTTCATTAATCTTATTAATAAATTTAAAATGTGAAATTATTATATAAATATTTTCAAACATTTTGAAAATATCATAATCATTTCAAACATTTTGAAAACTCATGTAGTATTATAATTTTTATAATAAACATGTTTTATTTTAAATTTAACTATTAAATTTAAAATCTTTAACATTAATTTTCAAAAAAAAAATTGAAAATTAACCCAAGGCCCAAATTAAGTTGGGCCTTTTCTATTAGGAGCAACCTTTGGGCTCACTTCACCTTTCGGGCCAGGCCGGTAACCAGGTAGGACATGGTACTTGATTACCCAATTCAAATCCTAGTCATTACCTTTCTAGACACCGTACTAAGTGGGAAAGCTTAATTAGTCAGCCCTAATATGACTAATGTAGACCGCATAGGCTATTGGGGTCTGATACTATTGTTGGAACTGGACTAGCCCGCAGTGGAAGTTTTGGGTGAATTTTAAAAAAAAATCCCTATTGGATCTTTTATTGGGCCTATGAAGTCTAACTGAATTAGAACATTTCTAAATTTCATTTAAATAAAATCTTTTATTTTATTTAAATTCAAATATATTAAGATATGAAATTAATTTTATTTGATTTAGTTTATACTTAAATGTATCATATACATATATGTGTGAGTGCATATGTAACATAATAATCCGTGAAAGGTATAATATGCCCATATGTAGTTGTTGGGATTTACATCGCAACAAACATATTAGCTCGTTTTATATGTCATGTATGTTGTTCAAATATGTGCATGTATATGTGTTACAAAATACACACACACACATATACACACATATGTATGTATAAATATATTATATATAATATACGAACATAAAACATTTATCTATTGATAAATATATATATAGAAAGAGAGAGAACAATTATTAAAAATTATTTATGATTCAAAATTAACTTAGTTTTGCAAACATAATAATTTTAGTATTTTAATTTGTATATATTATGAATAAAATAATGTTTTCATCCATAAATAATTAACATAAAATATACTATTGATGAAAATTCAAATTTTACAATTTTTGAAAATCTAAGATCATAAAAAAGAGTGTTGGGCATGTTTTCACCGAACCAAAGAGGGTAGGTCACCATCGAATCAGAATAAGGAAGTCCTCGCCGAACCAGAGTAAAGCAGGCATTACCAAGCCAAGACAAGGAAAGCTCTACCGAACAAGCACCCTTCCCATGCCTACCGGACCAACCAATCCACTACCTACCGAACCAAACCCAAAGTATCCCTACCGGACCAACCAATCGCCGAACCATCCACTGCCGAACCACCCACCACCGGATCAACCTCTACCGAACCACCCACTACCGGACCAACCCACCACCGAACCATTCATTGCCATCCTCTCACCATCGAACCACTCGCCACCGGACCAATCCACTTCTCCAACCATCTCCGAACCAAGCGATGCCGAACCAAAGCGTCTACCACCTACTGCCGAGCCAAAGCAATGCTAAACCAACGCTACCAGGCCAGATTACATCAGCCCAGGCCCGCCAACTGCTATATACGTCCAAGACCCCTACCCCCAACCTCACTCTATAAATAGAGGGGCAGGGGTACAACAATGGGGGACAAGTTTTGAGAGCTCAAGCACGGAGAGAACTTTCAAACAACTTTCAGATACTTGTATCAAAGCTTTGTACTTGTAATTAAAACAAGAAAGGAGAAATAATATATAAAGTGGACGTAGGCACATTCTGGCTGAACCACTATAAATCTGCGTGTCTTTTACAGTTTAGCCCATGCTTTTCATATATTTGCATAAATCATCCAAATCACTAAGAACAACATAAAATCAATTAAATCATACGACTTTGAGGTGTTTGTCCATTTTTTGTGCAAACATTTTTGGTGCTTTCATTGAGAGCTAGAAGCTCGAAGCTTCAGCTTCTTCCACTTAACCTTTTTCCTAACAACATCATTCATCGTTTGGAAAACATGCCTCCCAAGCAGAAAAAAAATGTTAACAAAGGAAAAAACATCGCATCCAGTAGTCTTCCAGATCCAGCGGTCACAGATCAAGTAAATCGTCCTCCTCCAGCAGCAGTACCAAATGAAGGACAGGCTAATCCGACCACTCCTGCCACAGAACAGCCCGCAGCAATTTCTAGGGCAGATTTAGACAGGGTTGTGGTTGAAGTAACTAACCGCTTCACGTCCCAGCAGGAAGCCTTGGTGGACCATCTCATGTCACGCTTAAGGGATGCTGAAGAGTCCAACCGCAACACTGAATCATGGGGCGAGTCCCAGTCTGGAGGATCTCAGAGACAACAAAGATCTTCCTTCTTCGAAGGAGCTAACGGCAGAAGCAGCCATGGTAGGAGCCGAGACCGAGCGCAGCCCAAAGTTAGGCCTGAGGAAACGCTTGGAACCGAACCCAACGGGGGAGGTACCGGGCGGAGGTCAACTGTAGCTGAGCCTGTCATACTGCCTAACCACGGAAACGCCAGTGAACGAGGCCGAGCTAGAGTCCAGCCCGAAGTTGGACCCGAGGAAGTGCTTAGATCAGAACCCAGCAGGGGAAGATCAAGGCAAGGGCCAACTGTAGCTGACCCTAGCATGCTCCCAGAAGACCAAAGGCAGCCACTGGAAAATATGAGGAATGATAGACGGTACCATCCCTATAGGCCATCTGGACGGAATCAATCCCACAGAACAGAACCGAACTCGTTTCTATCTGCTCCAAATTCTGATGAAAGGACGGCACGCTTGTTCAGAGAGTGCGTCCAACGGGATCAAAGAGATCGAGGGATAGGCGCTAGGGTAACCAGCCCTTTCGCCCGCAATATCGAAATTGCTATCACCCCCCGAGAATGGAAGATGCCAACAATGGAACCTTACAAAGGAATCTCCGACCCCATTGTACACTTACAGAGATACACACAGCATATGCTCATGAGTGGAGCAACAGAGGGAGTACTATGCAAAAGCTTTCCACTATTCTTAGCAGGTCTAGCTACCTCCTGGTTCTGCCATCTACCCCAAGGATCCATCAGCTCGTGGGAGATGTTGAAAGAAAAGTTTATCAGCCAGTTCCGCATTCATGTGGAACAACCCAAGGACGCTTATTCCTTATCCAATATCAAACAGAAACCTAGAGAGAAGCTGCAGCAATATTTAACTCGATTCAATGCCGCAGCGGCCGCAGTTCAAGATGCCGATGAGAAGCTTGTCTTAATGGCCCTCTGTAGTGGTGTGCATCCGGATACTAAATTCGCTAGAAGATTGACAAAAGAAAAACCAGCTACTTT
Organism: Allium fistulosum; assembly: GCA_030737815.1. Taxonomy (NCBI): domain Eukaryota; kingdom Viridiplantae; phylum Streptophyta; class Magnoliopsida; order Asparagales; family Amaryllidaceae; genus Allium; species Allium fistulosum. The sequence goes on along the minus strand of CM060905.1, from coordinate 1,268,645,541 downwards.
ACCCGATTTCTTCCATGAAGCCGGGAAATATATGAGGCTTAAAGACGCTGCCACTAAGGGGCAGTCAGGGCAACAAAATAAGGCAACTCACAACAACGCGCCCGCTGTAGCAAAGGACGTTCGAAGAAATGATTCTAGAGACAATGCTGGGGGCAAGAAGGGAGAAAAGCGCCTATATCGGCCATGACCGAGATTCGACACTTACACTCCTTTGAATGAAACCGTCGAAAAATATCTTCCTTGCCACCCAAGGCGAAGTTAGATACGAACGCCCATCGTACAAGAAGGAATCAGATAATGTACAGAAGTTTGGAAAGTTCTGCCGCTTCCACGAAACTCATGGGCATGATACCAATGAATGCCATCATCTCCGGGACTTGATTGAAGAACACATCAGAAGGAAGAAACTACAACGCTTTCTTGGGAAGGCCAGCCCTGTCCGACTTCCAAATTTTCCTGGCCCCATAATGCCTAAAGATGAAATTTCCAACGGACAATGGAGTAGGGGAAGTAGAGGGAGACCAGGATGTTGCTCGAGACTGCTATGTAACTGAACTTCGCAACAACCACAGGAAGGATAAAGGGAAGAGTGTAGAGGTTTCCCTCTGCACAAAAAGTTTGGAAGCATAGCAACTAAAGAAAGCCCCTCCTCTTCGATATACCAGCGATCCCTTCAATGAATTAGGCCCCGGGGACAGGGAGGAGGAGGCCACCGCCGAGCCTGCAGAGGCTATGGAATTTGTATCTATAAACAAACATGACTCGAGTAGACTATTGAAAATCGGGTCCCAACTAAAAACAGAGTTGAAGGAACAACTCATTGACTTTCTCCGCCACAACTTGGATGTATTTGCATGGTCACATGCTGATATGACCGGAATCTCCCCTGACATAGCATGCCACATACTAAACTTGAGAAGCTAGCATACTGTTTACTAATCACATCACGGAAACTGCGTCACTACTTCCAGTCCCATTCCATCAAAGTTCCGACCGACCAACCACTGAGGCAGGTACTCCATCGTCCCAACACTTCTGGGCGACTACTTAAATGGTGCATTGAACTAAGTCAGTATGATATCACCTATCACCCTCGCACCGCTATCAAGGGACACGCCATGGCCGATTTCATTGCAGAATTCACTACCAACGAAAGTAAGGAGCAATCGGAAATAGCAGAAGACATCAAGTGGAATCTCTTCATGGATGGTGCGTCAAACGAACAAGGCTCGAGGGCAGGTGTGGTAATAATCACTCCTAGGGGAAGTAAGCTGCACTATGCTATAAGGTTGGAGTTCGCTGCCACCAACAACGATGCAGAGTATGAAGCAGTGATAGCTGGATTAGAACTTGCCTTGGAAATCAGAGCCAATTCTTTGTGTCTTCATAGCGATTCTCAACTTATTGTTAATCAAATACTAGGAGAATTCCAGGCTCGAGAAGAACGACTCATAGCATATTTAAAGAAGACCAAGTTACTTCTCAGTTGATTGGACCACTACTTAGTCAAACACATCCCTCGGGAAGAGAACCGAGAGGCCGACGAATTGGCGAAGCAAGCAAGCGTGAGAGACGGCGATATTTCCGAAGCAGTAGCCATCTCGAAGCAACTGACCCCAAGTTTTGAGCAAGTGAATCTGATAGCTGCAACCGAAGAAGCAACTTGGATGACTCCCATCCGAGACTACTTACAAAGTGGCACACTACCCAACGGGCGTAACGAAGTCAAGAAAATCTTGAGGAAAGCTTCCCGCTACACAATACAGGAGGACACCCTCTATCGGCGTGGATTCTCTAACCCCATATTAAGGTGTGTCGCTGGAAGGGAAGCCAAGGAAATCTTATCCAACATTCATCAAGGGAGCTGCGGAGATCACACCGGAGGGCAGACTTTGGCAAAAAAGATACTCCGATATGGATATTTCTAGCCCACCTTAAGCAAGGACGCCTTAGATTTCGTCAGAAAATGTGACAGATGCCAGAAGTTTGCTAAGATTCCACGACTACCAACAAGTGAGATTACTCAAATGACCAGCCCATGACCCTTTGCAGTATGGGGAATTGACTTAATCGACAAACTACCAATGGGCCGAGGCGGGGCCAAATATGCTATAGTGGCAGTCGACTATTTCACCAAATGGGTGGAAGCAGAACCCCTGAATAAAGTATCTTCTGCAAAAGTGATTAATTTCTTGATCAAAAATGTTCTGTGCAGGTACGGAGTCCCATTCAAAATCATATCAGACAATGGACTTCAATTTGACAGCGAGGAATTCGCCAACTGGTGCCAAGAGCACGGAATTCACAAAAGCTTCTCATCCGTAGCGTATCCCTAGGCAAACGGACAAGTCGAAGCCGTCAACAAAATTCTGAAAACTCTAATAAAAAAGAAACTCGAAAAGTCAAAGGGCGCTTGGGTGGATGAACTCCCTACGGCACTGTGGGCTTATCGCACATCTTTCAGACCATCAACAGGGCATACTCCTTTCTCTTTGGCATACGGATCAGAGGCTATGCTCCCAGTTGAAACCATCGTGCCTTCCCACCGTAGGATCCACTATAACCCAGAAGAGAACGAAGAACTCCTTCACGTGTCTTTGGATCTAATTGAGGAGAGAAGAAACGATGCAGTCCTCAAAGCAGCAGCCCACAAGCAAAAAGTGGCAGCACAATACAACTCCAAAGTCAAGCATCGTACCTTACAAGAAGGGGATCTTGTCCTCAAGCGAATCTTCCCTCGCCCAGGAGCACTAGATCCAATCTGGGATGGACCATATGTAATTCATAAATATCTCCACAATGGAGCTTATATTTTGTCAACAGTGGACGGGGAGGTGTTCCAGAGGGCATGGAACATCCAACACCTTCGTCGATACTTTACTTAACTTGCACTGCCCATATGAAGCGAATTAACAAAGAGAATCAGTGGACGTAGGCATTTTCGTGCCGAACCACTTTAAAAAACCTTGTCTCTTTTTTAACTTGTTCCTTTATATCTTGGCTGCTTGTTAACTTTATCCTTTTCTGTTGAACAAAATCCTGTGCAAATAGCATTTCCATTCAAGGCGCTCCACAGCGCGACTTCTCCTGGACAAGACCTAACAGGTACTATACGAATCTATGCCCTCGCCAATGAGACACTTTTGCTTCGGCATCCCTCTGCTGCGGGTTAACTCATTGCTCGTGACGGCCCTCAAAGCCAACTGTAATGAGCCGATTATAAGCCACCGAGAAGGCCGACTATAGCCGAGGCAGCTCATTACGGCGTTCGGCTCGCCGGCAACTGTGAACCGACTATAAGCCCCAACATAAGGTGTGGCCAGCCAGGGGCAGTTCACGGTTGACGATCGGCACCCACGCTAGCTGGCCATAGTAAATCGAATAATACCCACGATTACGGGCCATAATGGCCCGGGTAGTTACTGTGCGCGATCTCGGCTACGATGTGTCTTAAGTGCGGCTGTGGTAAAAAAGAATTAACTCCCCGTGGAGGCGTAAGATGGGTGACAAATGTCTCCAAGACCCACAGCTAGGGAAAGTGACTACAAAGCCCGTTTGCCACGAACTTAAGCACATCGAAGGCCTTCCGTGATTGGAAGTTTTACTATTTCTCATATTTCAATTTTATTTGAAAAACTTTTCTCCTATCCTCTATAACAATCCCTAAAGTACAGGACACGGAATAGGAGGCATTCGCTAATGGGAGTCGGAACCCACAACGGGACACTAGGCCGCATTCCATACTCAGTCACACAAGACATTCAAAACTGCCATCTACAATTAGAACATGAAAGGCGGTATTTTCTTCTTTTGTGTACAAATACATGGCTATAATTTATTGATACATCACACTAGCATTGCAAGGCATGAAATTATGTTTTAAGCAAGAACTTGACATCAAACACACCTGAATTACAAGCATATGCATAGCTATATTTCTCATACAACATGGCAAAATAACAAAAGCATTCAAATACGACAGAATCAGCTTAAGTTTAAAAATTACACGCCAAGGATAATGTTGTTTGTTAATAGTAACATAATTACGACCTAAAAGTTACGTTACTATTTTGAGACTAACATATACAACAATGTTCAGTAAGAAAAAAGATATCCAGGTCAAGTCAAGGAGCCGGCTGCATCGGAGCTTTACCCTTGTCCTGTTGACCGCCTATCCGATCAAGGAAAGATTCATTAGTGATAAGCAACCAAGTTAACGGAAAGACTAAAAGAGCGAGAAATAGCATAAGCGTTCTGTCAACAATCGTCTTGATCATCATCTTCTACTTGCACACCTACCTCCTTCCACCGGCAACAACATAAGCGTTCTGTCAATCCCAAAAGAGCGAGAAATAGCATCGAGCAGCTCATCTTTGAGGGAGCCAGGAAAGTAGTCAGGCGGTGAGTTCAGGAGCTCTTGAGGACCATACACGTCTACTAGCGATCTTGGGGTTGGTCCATGACGTTCTGGTGCTGCCTGAACTGGGGGCACTATCGAGGACTCTCCTTGGTCCTTAGACTTCTTCTTATCAGAACGGGTTTCAACTTTATGAGACATTATCCGCAACACAAAAGAGTACATTGTTAGAATAAGGATGTAGAGATATAAACAAGCAAGTGTATGCAGTCTGGAGTTTCACTCGTAATTCAAAACATAAGGTCATTCGGTAATTACCTGGATCGGTAGTCAAACGTGATTCGGCAGTATGGTTGATTTGGCTATTTCAAAAAATTGAGTCTGGTTCGGTATTTGAGTGATTCAGCTATTTCAAAAGATAGAAGGTGAATAGAGACATGAAACCCATACTTATAGGCAAACATAAATGACCGGACCAACTGGGTTGGCACGTAGGACCGGATGAGAATGTCCAAGCTGAAACAAAGCGAGACATATGACTGGCATATGCCCCACTTTGGGGGGCAAATGTTGGGCATGTTTTCACCGAACCAAAGAGGGTAGGTCACCACCGAATCAGAATAAGGAAGTCCTCGCCGAACCAGAGTAAAGCAGGCATTACCAAGCCAAGACAAGGAAAGCTCTACCGAACAAGCACCCTTCCCATGCCTACCGGACCAACCAATCCACTACCTATCGAACCAAACCCAAAGTATCCCTACCGGACCAACCAATCGCCGAACCATCCACTGCCGAACCACCCACCACCGAACCATTCATTGCCATCCTCTCACCATCGAACCACTCGCCACCGGACCAATCCACTTCTCCAACCATCTCCGAACCAAGCGATGCCGAACCAAAGCGTCTTCCACCTACTGTAGAGCCAAAGCAATGCCGAACCAACGCTACCAGGCCAGATTACATCAGCCCAGGCCCGCCAGCTGCTATATACGTCCAAGACCCCTACCCCCAACCCCACTCTATAAATAGAGGGGCAGGGGTACAACAATGGGGGACAAGTTTTGAGAGCTCAAGCACGGAGAGAACTTTCAAACAACTTTCAGATACTTGTATCAAAGCTTTGTACTTGTAATTAAAACAAGAAAGGAGAAATAATATATAAAGTGGACGTAGGCACATTCTGGCTGAACCACTATAAATCTGCGTGTCTTTTACAGTTTAGCCCATGCTTTTCATATATTTGCATAAATCATCCAAATCACTAAGAATAACATAAAATCAATTAAATCATATGACTTTGAGGTGTTTGTCCATTTTTTGTGCAAACATAGAGCTTAGGAAAAATATGGAGGTTTTTCAAAGTTGAAATATTACTTTTTGAAACAAATACATTGATTTCGGCAATAATTATTTAATATAAAATAATATATTATTATTAATTGAAAATTCAAAATTTCAAAAATTCTAGGATCATGAATGAAAGTTTATGAAAAATTTTAAAGAATTTTTCAATTAAATTATTATTTTTAATAAATCATAAATAGTTTTTCGAAATAATATTAATTATTAAAAATAATAAACTTTATTGAAAAATTCTTAAATGTTTTCTTTCTATTTCTGAAATGGCGTAATATTTAAAAAATATATAAAATTGAATTTTTATTGTAATAATTATTTTATATATATTAAACAATTCAAAAATTCAATAAATGTTAATTTAAAAATATGAATATATGTATGATAATTAATTTTCGAATTTTTAAATTCATACTATATATAAAGAAGTGTACTAATTTTTTTAAATCATATATATTATATATGCATATATGCTATTATGAGAGAGAAATATACACTAATATATATATATATATATATATATATATATTATTAATACATATATATGAAACAATTATTAATGACAAAAATTGATTTTGTACAGTAAACAACATTTGTCTATACATAAATTAAATAGTATAATAAACAAATTATGCACATAACCAAACTAGTTTGTGACAACCACATCTACTTACAAAAATCTCACCTAACTTAACATATAGTAACAATATATTTAAAAAGATATGAAATTTCTCATTATAGGATTATAGAATATAATTAAATTACTGTAATATGAATTAAAATTACCAATTTAATGATGCCTTTGAATCCACGTTGAAGCAATGACTTCCCTTCCTTTTACTGTTCTTGATTCGTTAGATTGCAAGTCCGGAATCACCGACCTCTAACTATCGAATAATATTATTTTAGTTTGACATATATTTGAGAATATTGGAGTGGATTGAGAGCTATGTTTTAACCAGCAATGTAGAAGGTAATGGCAACCAAAAAGGTTAGTAAATGTTTTTAGAGGTACACACACATATATAGGGTTGTATTAGAGAGAAACAAGAAAAACCTTTTTTTACCCATTCTCACTTTATCTCAACCCATTATCTCCAAGCCAATTCCCTATGTTTTAGCCACCCCTATACCTTCCCAAAACCAAAATATTTTAGCCCTAATGATGGGCCTTAAACCCATCTAAGCCCAAGCCAAAATACTATGCAATTAAATCTAATTTAATCGCTTGTCGATATTGTATATCGATCGATATATTTATAACTATTATAAATATATATAACATTATTTATTTCTCAAATCATATTCAAATTTTATAATTAATATTTCATAAATATTAATTAATTTATAATAATTATAAACTAATTAAATCGTTCAGTCTTAAGGGAATTCATCATTTCGGCTGTGTAAATCTTGGGTGTAAATTTGGTCAGCGATTAACATCGAACTATTCTATTGTTAACGTTCACACGTCACTTAACAGGTGGTGTGACATTATGGCCAAATTTAACGCTTACTCATTTTCGATAAAAATCCAATTTTAGTTTGATAAGCGTTACCTGGTTGTGACATTTGTTTACACCAATTCTCTTCGTCAAAACTATATCACTTTGGACTTATGGAATTTGGTAATGATCAAAATTCCAACCTCATCCACATTCAACTTTATAGTCCAAATACAAAGTCCTTGGTTCAATAATAACAATTATTATTAACCGAAATGCTCTGGCCAGAGACTTTGACTTTGAGTTGACTTGAGTTGACTGTGATACTAACCGCATATAACCGAGGAGACGAATCTTCTCTTGAATAGTGCTTCACTTCCAATACTTCCACTCGACCCCACTATAGTCACTCATTGGACGCCATGCCATGATTTGGCTATAATCAAAGTGGAGCTTTCATATTGAAGATCCACAGCATTCTCAAGTCGAGAGAACTGTGTAAATCAGTCACACCGATATTTTATGTTTGACCTTAGTTATATTAACCAATAGAAAACTATCGAGTGAGTCATTCCATAGTTATCCAATAACTATTAGTACGTAACCCTTAGATGACCCCAGCAGTCATGAGTAATACACTGTCCAACATTTGGAGAGCGTTACGTACTCCAGTCTCAACGGATACTTCGATATCCAGTCTCGATGCATCTTGACTAGAAACATTTAAAATGGTATATTTGTTTCGTTGTGATAAATTACTCACGGTTGCAACACTTTGTAACTACTATCACAAAATATACCATTTATGGATTTCTCTATTAAATATACTTTTAATTAAGTTAATTAATTAATATAATCATATTATATCAAGTATATAATAGGAAGAAAATACCTTTTATTTCGAACAAGATTGGTCAACGAGTTAGATGTATGTAACAAATTACATAATTGCCCCTTGGGCATACCCCTAACTCTATCAATCTCCCACTTGCACTTGGGGTCAATTATGGAATCTAATTCCAACTTCTCTAATCAGTTTTCTCAAAACTAAATAGGTCAGTCCCTTAGTGAATGGGTATGCTATTATGTTTTAATTATCTACTTTGTCGATTAACTCTCTCTGACACTGGTAAACTGCCTTTATCATATGGAACAATTAGAAGTAACACCTAGGGGTTACGTACTGATAGTTATTAGATAAACCATGGAATGACTCATTCGATAGTTTTTTGTTGGTTAATGTAACTAAGATCAAACAAAAAATATCGATGTGACGATTTACACAGTTCTCTCGACTTGAGAATACTATCGATCTTTAATATGAAAGCTGCAATTTGATTATAGTCAAATCACGTCTCGACGTCCATCGAGTGACCATAGTTGGATCAAGTGGAAGTATTGGAAGTGAAGCACAACTCAAGTGATGATTATTCTCCTCGGTTATATGGGGTTAGTATCATGATCAACTCAAGTCAACTCAAATTCAAAATCTATGGCAAGAGTAGTTCAGTTAATAATTGTTATTATTGAACCAAGGACTTTCTGTTTGGACTATAGAGATGAGTAGGGACGACATTGGAATTTTGACCATTATCAAATTTCGTAAGTTCAAAGTGATATAGTTTTAACGAAGAGAATTGGTGTAGATAATGGTCACAACCAGGTAATGCTTAACAAAAGTAAAATTACATTTTTGTTGAAACCGAGTAAACGATAAATTTAGCCAAAATGTCACACGACCTGCTAAGTGACATATGAACGTTAATATTCGAATAGTTCGATAGTAGTCACTGACCAAATTTACACCTAACGGGTCACACAACCGAAAGGATGAATACTCCTTTGACCAAACGGTTTAATTAATTTTTAATTATTATAAATTAATTAAATTAATCAATATTTGTGACATATTAGTTATAAAAATTTGATTTTGATTTGATAAACAAATATTGTTAAATGTATCTATAATTGTTATTAAAATATTAATTGATATGCGATATCAATACGCATTTAAATTGGATTTAAATGCATAATATTTGTTCAGGATTTAAATTAGTTTAAAGCTCATATATGGGCTCATCATATTCGGCCATGATAGGGCTTGGTGCGGCTATGAGATGGTTAACAGAGGCTTTAAGATGTAGGGCTAAGATGGTAGAGAATTGGTAGGAGATGTAGAATATTGATCCTAAAATATCTCTGAATTCTCCCCTATATTAGCATCTCTAACCACACTAGTTTATGAACTTTTTTAGCCTCTATATCCCGTTGAGATCTGGCCAAACTCTCCCCATCCATCTCTCTACTTTTCTAACTTCAAATCAAATCAAGTGCTATTTGAGAGTCGGTGGTAACCAGTTCAAGAACAAACACACTACATGATTGGAATTTAGTTCAAGGAGAAAACTTCATCATTTCAAGATGTACTTTCAGATATTAGGAGTAAGTTACACATCTAACCAACATATGATTATTAATGTTTGGATATAATGTCTATTATATATATATTGTTAGTTAGGTGACGATTCTGATATACATATATATTTTCATAATTGGATTGGATGTATGCTTACATATAATTATATATTAAAAAAATTAGACATATATATGCCTATTTGCAGCACGGTTAATAATAAAACAAAATAAACAATTTTTTATTTTAAATAATTTAGCCATATAATATTTAAATATGGATACATAGTGTATAATTAAATACTACATCATAATTATATCAAATATAGTCATATAATTGTATATATAAAATTTTAAAGGTATATTATTTTCGGCTAAATAATAATAATTTATATATATTATTTTTAAGTACTATTTAAATCAATGTATACATATATAAATCAATTATATTAATATATAAATATAATTATGTTTTATATTTTAGAAAATTAAATTATTACCTAACTTACTCTCGAAAAAAAAATCAAAAAATATTTTTGTATATTTTAAAACTATTTAAATATAGGCTAAAATTAAAAATTAGATTTAAAATTGTTTTTAAATTGTAAAATTACATATTAATATTTAAATTACAAAATATATTTTAAAATTTTAATATAAATTTAAAATTCAAAAATAAATTTTAAAAAATAATTTTTTATTAATTATTATTAATTTATAATGAATATCCATATGGATATTTATTCAAATATATTTTAAAATTTTAAAAAAATTACCATGCATAAGGCCTGGTATTATGTTTATTTAAAAGAGATTTTTAGGCTCAGGGAAAAAGTCGGAGAAAAATTTAGTTTTAGGGACAAGAAGTTTGCTTTTTAGGCTGAAAGACACTTTTTAGTGTAAATTACAGAATGATAGTTGCAACTATCATTTTCTGTTCACATTAAAAAGTGCCCATCAAACTAAAAAAACAAACTTGTTGTCCCTGAGACTAAATTTTTTTGCAACTTCTTCTCTATGCCTATTTTCCTATATTTAAAAAGTATATTTTTGTATAAATTTAATATTTTTTAAATTGGTTAAGGTTTTATTACTGGGCTATGCGGCCCAAGCTAAAATTGTACATCTGCAAATATAACATGAGCTCACTTAACTTAAAAGTATACTTTCAGCAGCTAACTGAATCATCCCTTAATTACTAGGTCAACTCAATGCAAACTATGGCGACTTCGAAGTCGCTCCTTGATTTCCTTGCTGATCAGCCTTCCAGTTCCAGTTCTTTAGTAGTCGTCTTTCTCATCCCTCTAAGCTAGTATGCTGCTTTATCCTTTCAATTATAATTGTTACTTCTCTTGCAATTTTTTCTAATAGTTCTAACTCTCCTTTTCGTTTTTTGTCGAAAGTTCGTATGTTCCTTTCACGCAAGATGTGCCACACAGTATTTGTCAGGCTATTTTTTTTCTGATTTCCTTCATCAAGTCAGAGATATCTATCCGATTGTTCAGGTATTTTGCTTCTTCTTGGAGGCTTTTAACTGCATCTGTTTTCAAGTTTTTTAATTTCTGAATGGCCCAGACTCTTTTACTATATTTGTATTCAAAGAATAAATGATTGTGGGTTTCTATTTCTCTAGTACAGATTTACATGTTGCATCACAACAAGAATTACCTGTAAAGTATCTTGGCGTTCCTTTATCAGTGCACTATATCCATGCTACACACTGTTTACCCCTGCTACATAAAATCAGTAGCAAGTTAGAAGGATGGGATTGCAATTTACTAACTACAGCTAGCAGAGCAGAACTAATTCACAGTATAATAACCCCCATTATTATGTACTAGTTATTAATATATAACCTGCCCCAATCAGTGTTGAACAAAATTGATAAGCTATGCGCATATTTTTTCTGAAAAGGGAAGCTTCACAAAGTTTCAGGGGAGACATTATGTAAGCCTAAGATCGAAGGAGGGGTCGGACTACATAAATTCATAAATCTGAACAAAACTGCCAGAATTAAACTATTATGGAATCTATTAACAACAGACTGCCTGTGGTCCAGATGGATGAGGATTAAGTATATATCAAAGGCAAATTTCTGGGTTCTACCCATTGATAATAACTATTTTGGTACAATGAAATCGATTCTAAGGCAACGTGACACAGCTGCATCAATCATGACTCGAGTTATTATCAACGATGAAAACACAGATTTATGGTTTGACCCTTGGATAAACCATAATTCCTTGGTTGAACTAATTGGTTGGAACAAAATTCATTTAAGTAACACAACCAATAGTAAAGTTAGTCATATTACACGAGATGGACAAGTTCAACCTGAGCTATTATCAGAAACTAGGGAAGTAACAACTCAAATTAAGCAGGTGAAAATTCTTTCTGACAATCCAACCGACTATTAGAAAATTTGTGATAAAAGACAATACATGTTCTCCACAGTCTGGAATGGCATTTGACTTGCTACTGATAGTGATGACAATTTCAAACTGATATGGCACTAAAAAACAGCCAAAAATTTCTCTTTCACGACAGACATAGATTACTTACAGCGTTTACCTACGCAGATCGATTATTAAATCGGGGAATTAATACTGATTTAAGGTGCGTGCTATGCAATGGACAAAATGAAAACCACTACCACGTATTCTCGAGTTGTGAATATAGTGCTTATCAGTGGGATGCTCTGCTGCTCAAACTCGCAATACAACCAGTTGCTGCCAATTCGTTGTGAGACCGACTCTCCAAGCCGAGGCTCAACTTCAAAGCACCATCAGCACTCCGAGATTTGGGTTTTGTGGCGGCGTCTACACTGACACATCACATTTGGCTTAAACGCATACGGTGACATTTTGAAAATAAGTCTTGTTCAAAGGAAGTAGGATGAAGCTATTGGAAATAGACGTTCGCCTTCAGGTATCTCGGCGAGTCCATCATCGGCAAGCGAGCTCAACAGAGAGAAAGATTTTTCTCAGATGGGGGATTTATTTGGGAGATACTGGATGATGGCGGCATAATATGAAGTATGGGGTATAAGGGTTTTCTGTTTCCTTTTAGCAATGGGCTGGATCGGGTTGATCGCAAGACGTGGAGGTGTATTATTTTTGGCCAATATCTTTTAGGCCCGTTTTTGTCTTGTTACTTGGTCTTTGTATTTTTAGTTTTATTTGGTCTGGTTTGTAATGTGTTTAATTAACTGTAATGAAGATTATATATATAGGGGATGTCGTGCTTTTTTTCCTTACTACAATGGTAAAGTTTTTTAAGGAGGCGAATCCTACTATTTATTAGTTCTCATACGTCATTTATAAAGAACCTTTTATTTAAAAAAAAATCTTCCACAATTCCCCAATTTTTTAGTCAGTCTTTGGTTGTCAGTCGGTAGTTAATGGCCTTGTATGTTGTGTGCTCCATTTTTGGATTGTTTTGAGCGACTCCATATTACATTGTACCACTGAATTTTAGGGTGTTGATGTCTACTGCCCTCCCAAGCATCTTTTAGCTTGAACTGTCCTTTGTTGTTGCTTCTCCATGCCCATTTGTCTTTATTTATCCCATTTAAAAGGGGAATGCCTTCGATTTCTTGTTTGAAATTTCTAGTCACTATTTGTCTGTCAGTTGCCTATTGTTGTTCATGTATGATAGTTGATACTTTATAAGTTGGAGTAATATTAGTTGAATAACTATCCCAACCAAGTCTATCAATTAAACTTCTGCTATTTATCCATGGGTCTTTCCACAAATCTGTATTTTCTCCATTTTCTATCTGTCTCTCTATAAGATTTTTCAATTGCTCCCTATGTCTTAATATATTCTTCCAGGTTATTGAAGCATTGTTATCTATCTCGATTGTCCAAAAATTCTGTTTTAAGTATCTTGCTCTCATCCATCTTGCCCTATTTGATTCGAGTATTTTTCAAGCTAATTTAAGACCGTAAGCTTTTTTTAATTCAAACAGATTTTTGAGACCTACACCACCTTATTTTTTTGGTCTACATAATTCTTTATAACTCACCTTGGGTATTCCTCCTTTCTAAATGAGGTTGGCACAAACTGCATTGATTTTTTCTATAGAACGGTTTGGGATTTGAAAAATTTATAACCAAAACCTTACTTTAGAAGTTATGACTGAGTGGACAAGCTCAACTCTTCCTGCAAATGATAATAGTTTAGATCTCCAGCCTTGTAATTTCTCTCTAATACTATCTATTAACTTTCCACATTCTGCATCAGCGATAGTATTATTTGATAGAGGAACACCGAGGTATTTGACTCGAAGCTCCCCCTCCATTACACCAAGTTGTGAAATGATTTCAACTCTGTGTTTACAACATTTATTTATGTAACACTTTGTTTCAGCTCATTTACTTTTAGACCAGCAAATGTCTCCATTGGTTTAAAGATCTCCTTGATTGTTTCAATAGCCATAGAATTTGCTTTGAAGACAACCAACAGATCATCTGCATATATGAGATGGGTAATTTCAGGTTGTATGTTGTAAACTGGCTTGATCAATAATTGATTACTTGCTAATTCCATTTATAGAGAGAACCATTCCAAAACCACTACGAATAAGTAAGGGGATAGAGGGTCACCCTACCTAATTCCTTTGTTAGAGTGAATATATCCCTTAGGAGAACCATTGATAATCACTGAGAAGGTTGGAGTACATATACAACGAGTAATTAATTTTAGCAATTTAGTAGGTACCCCTATGGCAGTATAAATTTAAAATATTAATAAACACACGCATATAATTTTTTATAATATTATTTATGCATAAACATATAAGTATTTAATATGTATATATATAAGTTTAACTTTATATACATACACATTCATATATTGTTTTTGGCTTTAAAAAATATATTTTAAATTATATTTTCAATAAATTATAAAATTAAAATTTTTAACATATTTTTATACATATACATATACATATACATATACATACATATATAATTATTTAAACAAAATATGATTTATATTCATACATACATACATATAGATATATGTAATATTTTTTAAATATATATAAATATATATAAATTAAAAATATATATAAACATACATTTGAATAATATATTGGTACATAGGATGAGCTAACACATCTGTTGCGGTGTAAATCCCAACATCTACACAGGCATGTTACACATGAACACACACATGTGTGTGTGTGTGTGTATAATACACGTATATATAATACAACATTAATCAAATAATGTAAAATCATTTTATAAATTTAAATGAAATAAATATTTTATTTAAAAGAAATTTAGAATTTTTTTAAATAAATTAGATGTAACAAACCTGGGTTTTTGAGTTATTTTAGTAGAATAAATACCGACATTTTTCCAAGTAATTGAAATATGGAGAAATTCTAATTTAAACTGTAATAAATGGGATTTTCGACCCTCGAAAATCGACATTAATACATCGTCGATATTCAAGTGCCGCAAATTCAAGTGCCGGAAAAACCGATTATCAGGGAAAAAGAAAATAAAGATAGAACAGAATCTCACACGAATGGAATAACATATATTATTTCAATATAATCTTTACAGCAAAAAAAATTGAATAAAATATCAGAGTCTAACCTAGACTCAGCATGGATAGTAATAAACCTCTCTCCTTACAATTGCTGAAAAATAAAAACAAATGCAATAAATGCAGCAGATAATAGAATACGATCATACGTAGATGAAGATCTCCAGCTCTCCTCTAAAAACTCCAAGCGTCTTCAACTAAACCTGAAACTACTCGGATATGACCCGAGTATTAAAAATACCTGAATCAGGCTTGATAAACTAGCGTGAGATACTCGAGACATAAACATATGATGGAGTCATAGATGGGTACTAAACAAAACCTTTGAAAAGAATAGTAACTCGTAAGACCACACCGCACATAAACACGGATCGGTTTTTACCTTACGATAACCAAAATACTTTATGCTTTTAAACAACTTGATATTATCATTAATGTCATTGGTTTTGAAAACAATTTTCAAATAAATATATATATATAACAAGTATCAATACCCGGACTGTGGTAATATATCTGGACTAGGTCAACGGAATATACCAGACGGAATATATGATACCAAAAGGGGTAGCTGGAATGTTTGCAAGGCATTTACAGTTATTTTGAGACTACAATCAAAACTGTAAAGGTAGTATTGGAATTGGATTTCCAACATGATAGGAAACTAGTGGCCTTTTTCTTCCTCTACTGATTTCCATGTTTAGCTACATCGTACCCGATGGCTTCTCGTGTAAGGACTCACACACCACTGTACTTGCTACACTACTACGTATCCGGTGGCTTCTCGTGCAAGGACTCACACACAACTATACAATATAATAAAATGGTCCAAACCTCTTCTGGCCCATAAAGCAACAAAGGCCTAATCATTCCAATCCGCTCTAAACCGATAGCCCGAAATATATGTCCAACAGACCACATAATTACCCATATCATCTCCAGGATGTGAGGCTTGTGAGGCTACGCTCAATTTTAACAATGCCACGCTTTATTCTTTCATAAAGCACATTCCACTTAGAATGCCATATTGCCATTCCTTAGCCATACAACTGATTTCTACAAACATATAACTCCTCAGCTCGTACGTGTCAAGAAAGGGTGTTAAGCTAAGAGAAGTTGCCTTCTCCGTCAACAAGCAGATAATACGTTGACTGAGATCAATTAATATGATTAGAAATGTGTTGACCCAAAAAATGGACCAACACCTTGGTTTCAATTTGAAAGCACCAGCCCTGTTCCGACAGAACAATATCACAGATAACAGATATAGAAAAAAAACAGTAAAGAAAGAAGACAGAGAATTTTTATAGTGGTTCGGCTGTTAATGAAGCCTACACCACTTTATAGTTTTACTACAGACTGATTTCTATTACAAGAGATGTTTGATTACAAGGCTTTAATTATCATTAGCTAGATTGAATCCCAAGAGTTGGAATCCAATGGAGCATCATGGTGAATTCCTTTGGAGATTGTTGTGAGAGAGGTAGAGAGTGAAGAATGTTTCCAGCAGAGCTTCAGCAATCAATCCGGAGAAGATCCAGATTATGTTGTAGGTAGGATGGTATTTATAAGGACCGAAGAGCTTCTGGGCCAGGCCACTTCATCAGCTTTTCGTAGGTAGGTAGGGAACGACCTAGGCGGGGTCTAGCTCGCGATCCAAGCCAAAACCATGGGTCGCTAGCGACCCATAGACTTGGTTTGTATGCGAGCTAATGACTTGATTGCTTTTTCCATTGCCTCCTTAGTTAGCTCATTGAAGATTCATGAAGAAGCATGGGTCGCTAGCGACCCATGGACTTAGTATTTTTTCAGCATCCTTCTTCCTTCCTTCTCTTCTTTCTGGCATCACAGCGACCCTTCGTTTTGCATGGATCGCTTGCGATCCATAGGGTATGGGTCGCTAGCGATCCAAGTACTTAGGGTATTTTCTGGAGTTTGGGATGTTTCCATGGTCTTGTGTCGTCGTTGTTCCATTTTGATGACAATTTACTGGTTGTTTGCGCTCAGCTGCTGATTAGGCTGAAAGAATGTTGGTCCCTTAGTTTAGTCGATCCTAGTCGTTGCCTTAGTAATATAGCTTGGCTCTCGTTAACTCCTTGCCTTAGCCTTTCTGGTTAAGTTCTAAACCATTCTGATAACACGAGATTGTTATGTCTCCTATTGGATCCTGTTGGGTAAAAAACCCGGATAACATTTGCCCCCAGAGTATGCCTTCGTTGAAAACAAGGCGTGCTCTAGAAGTAACTTCTTTTGAGCGTTCATTTTGTGAATTCTAGTTTATCGTGTCGAGGTTACCATGCAAATTTGGCTTTGACTGTTGAATTTTCGATGTGAATCGTCAGAGTGCACCTCAAGATGTTGTTCTCAATTGACTGACTTCTAACAGCCGTTCGTTTTTTGATTTCAATCTGAATTTCATTTCCTGGTATTGACGATGCAACCTTTGGTCCGTAGTTTACGCAAGGCTTTAGGTCTCTAAGTGGGTGCATGATGTAGGTTTGGAGTTGTCCTATATAGTTTTAATTCGACCGACGGTGAAGCTATGTTTTATCTCGAAAGATTGTGCACCGTTCTGGAGCGAAGTCTTGCTCTTAGTCTTTAACTTCTTCTGTTCAAGAATTTCATTAAGTTCCCGTCGATATTTTTGAATTCCAATGCAATGATTTATTACAAAATCGGGTATAGTGGATGATTCAATTGTATCACTCTTCCTATTTCTGTATTCCAGTGATCCTGAAAAGAAAATCTTCCCGCGTCGCTTCGGACAGCAGCTTCGTTATCGATCGTTGATCGATAATTGGTAAGCGTAGAAGAGATAATTTCAAAGGACGATATGGATTGTTTTTCAAATGTAAGCAAGTTATCTACACTAGATTGCTTGTTCGCAGTATTCAGGATACTAGACTCTTCTTATGTAGATAACACATTGCATCTGCCCCGGTCAACACTCAGGACCCGATTAGCCAACATACGTCGACTTCCCTTGGATTCCGGGCATTAATTATACGAGGATATTATTTAAAGTAAAACATACCTGATAGGGTGGAATGCCAAGTTTTGTTGTTGAAAGTGACTTTTCGGTCTTCCAATCTTTAGTCTGGCGGAGGGACTTCCACTCCTCCAGAAGCTGGGTCCTTCGCAACTTAGGCTTTGCTTATTATTCCTATCATATTAGGATGATTGATTACAGTTAAATTACAAGGCATAATTGCTCTTGTGGAGTTGTAGTTGAAGTTTGATCAGGCACAGCTTCAGCCTTCGGAAACTAGTGCATGAGTTGTCCAAGTGCGATTGTCCTTCCTTTGCGTTTTTTGGAATCCAATGCACACCGGCCTTTATCTTCGGGGACTATTGGGTTAATTGCTCAATTTCGAGCATTGCTTTTTCTCGTTGTTGCGATTCTTTTGATCATGTGAAGCATACTCATTTATTGTAATTCTATACATGTAAGTAATACTTCTACGGTCATTTCGGCATATTCTATTCCATAGCTTTGTTCAGAACTATGAAGTAGCTTGGTTTAGCCAGTTTTGTAGCTAATCCCTACTTATGCTCAATTGAGTTCATTTCAACAAAGTGTTAGTGTAAATTCCTTAGCCCGTAGTGCTGATTACTTTGACTACCGAACCAACATGTTTTGGGAGACTAGGTCTCCTAAGCAGTAAGTTCGATTGCCCCAGTTTGATTAACACGATAGCTCCTATCTTCGAGAATTAGGGACTTTGTTGCTTGATCCCAAGATTTGAGTGTTGTGATGATGTCAGTATGTATTAGAAAGATGCGTTTCAAGCATCTTTTGCTGAAGTATATTCTTCTGAGTCCGGCGTTAAGATCCTAATCATGTGTTAGTTTCTATCTTCGTAAACTCATGTATGGATGACTCAAACCTTGATGCTGTGGATCTTTGGATAACGTCAGATTCAAGAAGGTAGGATTAAAGAGTTGACCAAGATTTTGCTTCTATTTCCAAAAGCTGATGTATCGATAGTTTCATTCTGGGATTTCCTTCTTAGCATCACCAAACTTCGGGTAATGGCATATTCCTGCAAGTTGGAACCTAATGATCTCGTTAGACCTTGAGTAGGTCATCGATCTTTCTCGTCATTGCCAGACTATGGACGACGGTTGGTTTCTGAACGTTAAATCCTTCATTTCCCTTGTTGGTGGTTTTGTTGCCATAATGCTCTGTTTTACGATACAGAACCATTATCTAACCAACATCGCGGTTATTCATGTTTGGACTTTGCAACATTTCTTTTGATCAAGTATGTGTGCGTCTATCCCTGCTCAAGGGACTAGCTATTTCGAATGCCTGTATTTGGGGGATTGTGAGAGATGGAGAGGTTTGTGACACATGATTTGATTGCCCCTGTTCTATCTCTCAATCCCATTCTAGGATTGTGGAAGTCCGGCAATTTTAGTTTCGACCTTCCGTGATTGTCCTTACAGGTCCTTAGTTGTGCATGCTTTGCTTGATTGTTGTCGTAATGGAAGTTCTGTTCATACGCCAATTCCTGTCTTTGGAAATTGATAACCTAGCTGTTTGGTTCCAAGCAGCATTTCCTCGAGGTTGCCTATCTTTTAGCCATGTATAAATTCTTTCTAAGTTGAATTCAAGGAATTCGGTTGTGCACCAGCTTTCATCCTTAGAAATTAGTACATGGGCAATTCAATCCTGGGATTTCCTTTCGACGCTTCTTTATTCTTGTGCAGTGACTGATTCCTGTGATGAAAGGTCGAACCATTCGACTGACCTATGAAAGGATATGTCTTTCGGTCGTTGCCTATCATTGGGCAACATTATTGTTCTGAAGAAAAGGTAGAAACTCAGTTGAGGACCAACTTCTATCTCCAGAAGCTAGTGCATTGATGGTTCACTACGATTAGTGTTTATCATCAGCCCTGTAGATTAAAGTATTCCTGGCCTTGCCGAGGCAATGCCGGTACTTAGTGAGTAGAATATTTCCCAGAGTTGCTGGGACAACATCGATACTTATAAAATAGAAAGTTTCCCAGCGTTGTCGGGGCAACACCAGTACTTAGGAAATGGAATATTTTCCCGGTGTTGCTAGTACAACACTAATACTTGAAAGATAAAAGAAGTCCTTGGCGTTGCCGAGGCAAAACCGACAGTCAGGAGTTTAGGATCGATTTTCCCCGTCGAATCGGCGGTACTTTTAGTCTAGTTGGGTTCTAATTTCGGTCTTCGAAAACTAGCACTTCGATGATCGGATTGTAGAAGTATTTTCTTAGTTCTGCCTATCTTCGAGAAGTGTTAAAGTCACGTTGCCGAGGATTGAATCATTCATCCGATCCTGTAGAGTTGAGTAGATTCCTTTTAACCCAATGTGGCTGTTTTCTCAGCGTTGCTTAAATCTGGGATACGCCACGTTTTGGAAGGGTGAGTGTCCCAGGTGTTTCCATTGCCTAGCTTTGTTTATCACCGTCGAATATTAACCTTGGAGATGCAAGGTTGTTGCTCAACCGATTCCATAATTATTCTTATTCATAAAAAATCAAAATTCCTCCAACCGGTTTTTGTTATGATCTGACGACTATTAACGGAACCCTTCATTTCTAGGTATGAAACTCCAGGTTCTTATAGAAAATTTGAAAGTGTGGAGCAAGTCATCACATTTCCCCTGGTACGATCGCGTTCACTTATATACTGATCATGGACCGGTAGGGTTCAGTAGTGTTTGTCTTGAATCTGTGACACTTAACCTTGCTTGTTTCAGGCCATATGCATTATGCCGAACTAATAGCATTATTGTGAATATCAACCTTATTCGTTGGTCCAAATCTTCGAGAATCAATGGTTTAGCTGCTCGATTTTGAGCGTTCTCTCCTTGCATTATCTGTCTTCGGATAACAGCCGGTTTGTTGCAAGTTAGGGTTTGAGACCTCATTCGAGAACCTGCTTCTGTATTTGGAAGCTGGTGCGTTGATGATTTGATTCTGGAAATTCCTTCCATCGTCGTCTATTTCTGTACAACGGTAAGTTCCTCCTTTTATTGCAAGTTGGAGCGACCTTTTATCTTGAACAAGTGTTAATGTGTTATGTGCCCCTCTATCCATTGGGCTGATTATTCTGAACAATTGATGTGAGACTTGATGTTCTGGGTGGCACCCTAGATGTCCCCAGTCAAAGGTACGTCGCAGCTCCTATCTCCGGGAACTCGTGACTTGGGTGCCTTGAATTTTGACATTTTGTACATTAACTTTGGTCAAAGATCATAATTCTTTGCCGACTTCTTGGTTTGTGAGCTTTGCGGCACTACCGAAGCAATGTCGGTTATTTCAGATAGTGGGAGTTGATCCCTGTTAATCCTGCAATGGACAAGTTTCTCGGTGTTGTCGGGACAACACCAATACTTAGAATATTTTAACGGTTCGTCGATGATGCCAGAGCAACATCAAGCAGTGTTTGCGCGGCTTATCAGATGCGTGGATTTTAAGATCGATATGTCCCATTAGTCCGGAACGGTTATAGTGCTCCTCAATGTTGCCTATCTTCAGGCAACATGAGGAGTTTGAGTTTTAAGAGTGAGTGCGCGACTTATGGAGTGCGATTTTCATACTCCTCGGTGTTGCCTCCCTTCGGGCAACGTAAGGAGTTGGTATTTTGAAATTTAGTGCACGGCTTATGAAGTGCGCGACTTTTCATACTCCTCGGTATTGCCTCCCTTCGGGCAACGTAAGGAGTTGGTATATTGAAATTTAGTGCGCGGCTTTTGATACTCCTCGGCATTGCCTATCTTCGGGCAACGTGAGGAGCGTACGTTTTGGCGTAGCTTATGAAATGCATGGCTTTTTATGCTCCTCGGTATTGCCTATCTTCGGGCAACTGGAGGAGTTAATATTATGGTGCTCCTCGGCGTTTCCTATCTCCGGGCAATGCGAAGAGTTAGTTTTTTGATGCTCCTCGGCATTTCCTATCTCTGGGAAGCGCGAGGAGTTAGTTTTTTGGTGCTTCCCGATGTTGCCGGGGCAACACCGGTTTTTAGAAGGCAAGGATCGGGTTTCGTCGATCCATCGGTTTGAGTCGATTTGCTTCCATCGATCCGGCGGGTTGTTATTATGAACACAGTTTTATCGGTTCAAATAGATAATTGCTTTTTGAATTGGGTAACCGTGCCTTGGGCGATCCTCTGGTATTTTGGGAAGATCTGTTCTGCCAAATAGATAAGGTTTCCATAGTGGAGAGATCTGTAGTTGACCGCATGAAGAAAGAGCCCATGGGAGTTCAGGGCATGACTCTTAGCTCTTGGTCCAAACTACCTTTATAGAATGGGTCTTTGACTGGCATACGGTCTACGAGGAAGATGAATTGGTCATCAAGAGCGGTAAAATAGTAGTTGGAAAGAAGCGGGCAAGTATTATGCTAGTATTTGTTTGTTTCACTAGCTAGGTCATTAAGTCCGCGGTTGTCAGAGTGCTAGAATTTTTGATCGAGCATAACAAAATCGTGGTATGATTAGTCTTGGCCTTTCTTATGGCTATTCAAGTGTGTGCGGTGCCCCCTATGCCATAGGGTAGTTGGCGCGCTAGAACTGCATCCCTGGTCTCTCCACAACTTGTTTGGTTGTCCCCTGTCTAGTGGGTACGGTTTTCCCAAGTGTCGAATCTTGGCTTGATTCGAGTTGGCCTCTGATTGATCACAAGGTCGGTTCGGTTTATAGCTTAGTTTCTTTGAGCGACTTTGAAGCTCTGGAATTTAGCACCTTTTGTCTCATTGGTCGTTGGAAGTGATTCCATTAATTTTGTGGAGTGGCTGGTATGATTGTCGATTTGTGGCCCTGGAGCGTGACTTCGATAACTTCAGTGAGCTCTGGATCAGATGATTGCTGATCTTCCAGTTCACCTTTATGGATATCAGTCATACATAAATTTCGTTGATCTATCGGTTCGCCTTCATGATGCTTTAGTTCATGAAAGTGCTTCCCGTTCGCGAAGGGTTTTTTGGATCAGATGACCGCTGATCTACCAGTTTACCATCACGATGCTTTGGTTCGTGAAAGACCTTTGCATTCGCGAAGGGTTTTTTGGATTAGATGACTGTTGATCTACTGGTTTACCTTCACGACGCTTTGGTATGTGAAAGACCTTCGCATTCGCGAAGGGTTTTTTGGATCAAATGATGGTTGATCTACCAGTTCACCTTCACGATGCTTTAATTCGTGGAAGACCTTCAGGTTCGCGAAGGGTTTTTTGTGGTCGGATGTCCAGCGACCAGACGGCTTTGGAATGATAATTTATCGATTCTGAGAAGAGTTTTGGGTCATGTATCCGACGGCTCGGCGGTCATAAAGAAATGATTCATCAACTTCGAGGGGAATTATTTGGATCTAGATCAAGGGAACACAGTTTTATCAGTTCCTGTAGGCTACGATGTTGGATCTGTTTGTTCGACGATCCTTTAGATAAGACTTCTCGATGCCACCAGCAACGCCGGTTCTCAGAAGGGGGATTGACATGACTTGTCAAGGGCATAAAAGCATTTCTTTCGCCGTGCTGTCTGCAATGACCCTGGTGTCCCGGTACGGCTCATTTGGAAAAGGAGAGTAGACAAGGATGGATGAGAAGACATCGCTTTAGGTTGTTGTCTCATTCCTTAGTTTCCAGCTAGCTAGAGTGTTATTTGATAATCATCTTTTCATCTGATTTCGTCAGTTAGCTAGGGTGCTTTTCTACAGGGTCTTAGTAGCCTTGCTTGGACAGAAGGTCCCTGAGGTCCTGTAGCTTCTTCCTCGTTTGGTATGTTCTATGGCACACTGCCAGATTTTCCTTCTTCTAATCACACTACTTCTAGTCTTTTAGAACTAGTTTGCCTTCCCATGGAATTCTTCCAGGGTAGCAGGTTGTTTCATCCTTTAATGATTCCCAAGGCCCTTGCAGCAGACTGCATCCGTCGCCCTTGCTTCATCCATATGTTAGTCATACCCGTAAAGAAGCAATTTTGAATAAGTTGTACAGCTATATAAAAGGTATAGTTGGCATGATAAACTTCTTTGGATATTCTACATGTTGAATGGCTTCGGTGGATGGGTTTCGATTGGGGAAGATACTCTAATCGTTGTCAGATTGGTCCGTTTTCAAGTTACAGAAGATTATAATGCTTGAGAATGATAGATGCATGATTGTCCAAGCTTGAATGATTGGAAATGCCGACTGAGTGGCGAATCACTTATGATGGGGTCATGGATCAGTGACGATCCCAAAATTTTGAAACCAGGTGAGATTGGTCTAGGGTGACAAAGAAGGCCCTATAAGGTTGCATCCCAAATTTCAAGGTATTCGAAGTTCGCACGTTAGAGTTATGGTCAAAAGAAGATGGATCGGGGTTGATGGATCAGTGGTATTTTACTTGCAGTCCGATCCGAGAAAATTTGCTATTTTCTTGGAGTCAGCACATGATTCCCTTGGAGTCATAGAATTTGAAGTGTTGGATTGGTGAAAAACATTGCTTGGAGCCATTTGCATGTTTGCTTGGAGAAAATCTTGGTTTTACCCCAGTCTGATTTCGGCCAGAGTTTTCTAGGTTTACTTCGAGTCAAATGGGTGATTACCCGAGTTCGACTTCGAGTCAGGACTGAAGTGAGTTTTTCAGTGACCATTTTGATGATTTTTGATTATTTTCAACGATAACCATTCGTGATTCGACGATAGGAGCTCCATGATAGGACTTGAAGTTGGTCAGTCGGGAGTGGTCACAATATACCAAGGGAGCTTGGCATTGTAATTGATCTTGGTTTACATCATATCTTCTTGGTTCTCCTGCCTCTCGGAGTACTGTTTGAGTAGCAGTTCCTCGTCCTTTGCATAACACTGTGCTATGGCATGGGTTCTTGAGTTTCTTTTAGCATTTTGCATGTTGGCATTTTCATCTAATTTGTCTTCCTCAAATTGTTTGTAATCTTCAGGGCCAGAGAGAGCCATCCTTATATCCTTCTGTGGGGTTTTTACTCCTAAGTTCGGGTTTGTAACCAGTGCTTTTACAGCAAGTGAAGTATTAACGGTTTCTTTCGTCATCATTCTTGGAGCCACGCTTTGCTTTTCACAAAGCCATGCTTTATTCTTCCATAAAGCACATTCCAATTAGAATGCCACATTGCCATTCCTTAATCACACAACTGATTTCTACAAACATATAACTCCTGAGCTCGTACATCTCAGGAAAGGGTGTTAAACTAAGAGAAGTTGCCTTATCCGTCACCAAGCAGATAATACGTTGATAGAGTCCAATTAATATGATTAGAAATGTGTTGACCCAAAAAATAGACCAACACCTTGGTTTGAATTTGAAAGCACCATCCCTGTTCCGACAGAGCAATATAACAGATAATAGATATAGAAAATGAATAGTAAAAGAAAGAAGACAGAAATTTTTTATAGAGGTTCGGCTGTTAACGAAGTCTACGTCCACTTTATAGTTTTACTATAGACTGATTGCTGTTACAAGAGATGTTTGATTACAAGGTTTTGATTATCTTTAGCTAGATTGAATCCCCGGAGTTGGAATCCACCGGAGCATTATAGTGAATTCCTTTAGAGATTTTTGTGAGGGAGGTAGAGAGTGAAGAATGTTTCTAGCAGAGCTTCAACAATCAGTCCGGGGAAGATCCAGCTTATGTTGCAGGTAGGATGGTATTTATTTGGATCGGAGAGCTTCTGGGCCAGACCACTTCATCAACTGCTCACAAGTAGGTAGGAAACGACCAAGGGACGTCTAGCTCACGATCCGAGCCAAAACAATGGGTCGCTAGTGACCTATAGACTGGGTTTGTATGCGAGCTAATGACTTGGTTGCTTTTTCCATTGCCTCCTTAGTTAGTTCACTGAAGATTCATGAAGAAGCATAGGTTGCTAGCGACCTATGGTCTATGGGTCGCTAGCATCCCATAGACTTAGCATTTTTTTCAGCATCCTTCTTCCTTCCTTCTCTTCTTCCCTGCATCACAGCGACCCTCCGTTTTGCATGGATCGCTAGCGATCCATAGGGTATGGGTCGCTACTTAGGATATTTTCTGGAGTTTGGAGGTTGGTATGTTTCCATGGTCTTGTGTCGTCGTTGTTTGCATAGTCTCGTTGCACGTTGTTTCGTTTAGATGACAATTTACTAGCTATTTGCGTTCAGCTGCTGATTGGGCTGAAAGAATGCTGGTCGCTTGGTTTAGTCGATCCCAGTCGTTGCCTTAGTAATATAGCTTGGCTCTCGTTAACTCCTTTCCTTAGCCTTTTTGATTAAGTTCTAAACCATTCTGATAACACAATATTGCTATGTCTCCTGTTGGATCCTGTTGGGTTAAAAACTCGAATAACAAAATGCACTGTTAGACATTCCTCCATACAAGTTCGTTCCGGGACTGAACGAAACCGAAGGCACTCCTCTTACTACCATTAGTAGCAAATAATCCTTGTAATCCGAAGATTTCAAAACATAAAAGGGCCACTGCTATAATAAATGTCTCTATATTGGGAGCTACCCAGAGAATGTTAGTAAGCAGTCCTTTCGCTATAAAGATCTTCGGTCTTCAATACAACGAGGATTTCAGAATGCAAACACCACTACCATATAAATATAATATGGGGTAAACCCCTAGGACACGTGACAGTAATCCCTACATTCTAAAGATCTCCGGTGTTCAATAATCATCATCTTCAAAATGTATTCACTTCTAAACGTAGAAATTTGTTCAAAGTTGTTCTCGGATAGGAGTTACCTAAATTCGACCTCGGTTCCTTTGAACCAATCATCGATTAAAAAGATGTTAAGCTCATATGTGATTATTAATCATCATTCAATTTAATTCATTTTTTCATTCATTCATAAATATCTCAGAGAAACATATTATTTTAAATTATTCTATTTATCTTCTTAAGAAGTATATGGAATCATTAAGCCTCATTTATCAAACATTTGGTTAATTAAACCCTTTTGAATCTTGGAATAATTCCAATTTATTTCATCCTTTACTTAGGAAAATATTTCCAAACCATTGATTTAACTCTTTACAAAGATTTCTTTATTCAAAACTCAAAACATTGATTGAGTTAAAACCATGTTATCTAGGATGTTAATCCAAAACTCGTAAATATTAAGTGAGTAGAGTCTATAGAAATCATCTAATTCTACTCAATATCAATTCCCGTATTCAACAAGTACAATGGGCGGAAAAACGACGACATCACCTTTTATATTCCAGGAATAGTACGAGTTCCCTCTTCGGGCTTTAACACGGCTTTCCCATCACTAATATCTCTTTTCAAAACATATATTTTGCAAATCCTTTCCTGGAACCAAACTGGTTAATCCACTGATTATAATAATAATATAGCAATATCCATTATGCTAAAATAGGAAACAAAATAGACTATCTGTCTAAAGTCTGAACTACCTGTTCTTTACTGGACTATTTGTCCTAAATTCTGAGCTAACTGCTCTATTCTAGACTATCTGTCCTAAAACTGATTATACCAAAATAGCAATATCTTTTATGCTAGATAATGGGCCATCTGCCCAAAACAGGTAAAAAGGGTGGACTAACCATCCTTAAAAAGTAGCAAGGTTTGTTATGCTAATAAATGAACTAACTGTTCATGTCAGAGCTAACTGCTCTTTTCTGGACTAACTGTCCTCTGGGCTGACTGTCCTCTTGGCTGACTGCCCTCAAAATGGACTGACTGTCCGAATTTAAATGAGCTAACTGCTCGAATTTTCTTTTGGGCTAACTACCCTTCAAAATATTTGGGCTAACTGCCCTCCAAATTTTCCTTGAAAACCTTTTCAAAATGATTTAGTCCGTTAAATCATATATATATACAAGGAAAATATATCTTTAGCTTTACTCTAAGCTATTTTTGCCATGTTATATATACTTTACTCAAAATAATGTTGATGATGTTCAATAAGGATTATCTATCCTTTTAAAATAAGTTGAAGTCCTTTATAACTTAAAAACAATTAGGTTATCTGCCCAGTCTTCCATTCGAAACCTTTGTTTAAAACCTTTAAACCACCTTTCGGAAACATTGAAGGTAACTCTTTCAAAACCATTAGTAAAACCCTTCGAAAGCATTGAAGGTAACTCCTTCATATCCTTTAATAAACCTTTCAAAATCATTGAAGGTAACTCCTTCAAAACCTTTTAAAAGGCCTTCCTTTTACAGGCCTTAAAACATACGACATCCGCCTTCTAAATCCTTTAAACCTCAGCCTTTCGAAAACATTAAAACCATACCTTTCGACCTTGTCGAAAAGTTTCTTTTCGGCCTAGTCGAAAGGTTTCACCCTTCGAATTTGTCGAAAGCTTGGGGTACCTCCCCTATAAAATCATTTATAAACCTTTCGAAAGAAATGAAACTCAAAACCTTTCGAAGACATTGGGTTCAATGTAAAACAAGTGGAAACCTTTCGAAACCATTAAAAGTTAACTACTTTGAAACCTTTAAAACGTTTCGACTTAAAACATTTGGATTATGCCTTCAAGTAGAGAAAAAGGATCAGAAAAACTTTGGAGTCGAAAGCAACTGCTTCGAAACCTTTATAAAACCTTTCGAAATCATTCGAAAACAATGAAGTGTTGGTGTCGGAACCAACCCTTCAAAATCAATTTAGAGCATGACAAGTTTTATAAAACAAAAGATAACCTTTGACTCCATCTATGTCGAAAGGTTTGGAAGCGACAACTAAGCTTTCAACCTTGTCGCAAGCTATACCTTTCGACTTTGTCGAAAGGTTTCAATTAAAACAAGAAAGCAAACCAGTCGAAACCTTTTTCTTTTAAACCATTTGACAATGTTTAAAGCTCGTTGTCGAAAGCTAGCAGGCGTATTTTCTTTAATCCCAAAATTAAACTTCATCTCCTTCGAAAGCTCTAACCTTTCGACTTCATCCAATTCACTATGCACCGGTTGCTTGATACTATGTGCATTGGTATTTGACCTAGTCGAAAGGTTTTATACTTTTCGACCTTGTCGGAAGGTTTTGAATGGAGGCAGAAGCTCTTGCCGAACGAGTTGAAAGAGTAGAAAAACTATTTATTTGTACTTTAAAATAGTTCTTTTGTACCCAACCTGCCTTGTTTGTCTAAATCTGATTGGTTTCCAGAATTTTATATTCAAAAACGCTGCCGACTTTCCTTATTTGAAAATTTAAATAATTTTGGAAAAGCCCCTTTCTTCTTTATAATTATATAAAACATTTAAGTCCCATTCTTTAAATAATTTTATATAACTATTAAAACACCATGGAAAATTCTGGAAAAATTCCAGAAAATCAATTAATATTTTCACTTCAACATATAAAATTTTCGGATCCAAACAATAATTATTTTTCCCGTAAATAATTTAATAATCCAAAATACCATTTTCTTCCTTAGATAATTCATAAAAATTCCACAAAAATTTAGAAAATTCTGCATATTGAAACCCATCTCTAAAATAACCCTTTAGATCATCATAAAAATTCGCAAGGCTAACAGATGTCATTTAATATGATTTTTATCTTAAAACATTGTTAGCACCAAAATTGGCCACTAAATCCCAAGGAAAGATTTGTGTAGAGAGATTAATGAAGATAGAAAATTAAAATGGAGGAAAATATGCAATAGAAACTGCAGAAACGAGAACACCAGAATTATAGTGGTTCGGTGTAACTGCCTACGTCCACTTTGAGTATAATCTTTATTGCTTCTTCAAATTATTGAATACATATACAATCCGTACACTAACGACTTGGTTACAGGTTTGGATCAAAAATAGTTGAGTCTTCGAAATGGCAGAGTCTCCCCGGAGTTCTCGAAAAAAGGTCCCTTTTCACCGCGCCCTTGCCCCTCTATTTATAGACAAAGATAGGCTAGACTTCCTTTTCGGGCCTAGGAGCAAAGTACCTGGGCCCATATATGAGAACGTTGAGTTGACCGACCCAGGCATACTGGACGGGGTACACCGAACGGGAAATGCCGATCCAGGGTGGCCGACTGAAGAAGTGAACTCTTTAAGGCTTGGAGTAAGTGGTATAATGACTCGAAGCAAGGAGATGCCAGCCGCGTCACCCTGTTGCAGGTTAAAGTGTTAACGAACCTCTACAAGACTTGCCGAACCAGGGTCTGCCGAACCATGCACACTGAAACACAATTGATGGTACTGTTTTGGCTATGTTCATTTGACCAAGAGGCATGTGACTTAGTTCTTCTGAGACCGGTCCACGACCTGCCGATCCATTAAGATCAAACCTCACCCATACCGAGCGATCGAGGCCGAACCCTTCTTGGCCGAGCGGCCTTATCCTCCTTATCTCGGCTGAGCGACGAGCATGCCTTCCAGGCCGAATGACTTGTCTACCTTCCAGGCCGAACTACTTGTTCTCTGGCCGAACGAGACATGTCGAACCATCATGACCGATCGAGGCATTACGAACAATCCAAACTAAATGACGTAATGTATCCCCTAGTCGAGCGACATTCATTAAGTTCCTAGCAGCACCTTTCTTTGGTCGGGCGGCA
Organism: Allium fistulosum; assembly: GCA_030737815.1. Lineage (NCBI taxonomy): Eukaryota > Viridiplantae > Streptophyta > Magnoliopsida > Asparagales > Amaryllidaceae > Allium > Allium fistulosum. Next base: position 1,268,614,906 of record CM060905.1, on the reverse strand, counting down.
CATGTTATTCTTCCTTGGCTGAACCATACATATTGGACAAATCTCCATATAGGCTGAACCATGAATACAGGTCAGACTACATATATGGGTCGAACGATGGGCCTATGCTGAACTTCTCAATTCAAATCAGTCTTTCACTGGCTCGAGTTTCATTTAGATTCGATTAAAAACTCTATAATTAGTATCTCGTAGCCGGGCCAAGCAACCGGGTAACATTTGCCCCCCCAAAGTGTGTCGTGTGAAACAACACGACACGCTTTGAATCAGTCATCAATTCCTGCTTTCAAAAGTCGAAAGTATATGATGAAGGTCGAAACATGGCAAACCTTCCTAGTGCCTTGTACAATCTCGACTTCATTTTGCCCTCTTTCTTCTTCTTTTCTTTTTTTTTTCTTTTTTTTAATATGACATTAGGCAGGTCGGCATACAGAGGCCGATCCATACGATCGGTTTACTCGAATAGGAGCGAGTGCGTTTAACAGCCAACTTTCCGAAGTACAATGACCAGTTTTTCAGGAAATAGCCTGTTCACCTTCCCTTCTTCATATAAAGGCCAACATTTCTCCTCTTCTTTCCTTTACTTTCACTTCAACTCTTCAGGACCTTTTAATTTACCTTCCCCAGAAGTTCGGCTACCGCCTCAACCTTTCCTTCTTATCCTGAATCCTGTACGTTCGCTCCGCAACTCCCCCTGATAACGAGTCTAAATGAACTTCCCTCCTAAATCTAACAGTTCCCTAAGCTTCGCTTCATTCTCTTAGGTATGAGTTTCTCATTCGATCGACTTTCCCAAATTACGGGTTTTGTACGAAATTCGAATTCACGAATTTTCTTCAGATTATGGACGGCAGGAGCCGTTGTAGATGAGGAAGACGAATCTGAGATTAGAACATGCCTTAGTGTTGGAACTCGATACAGTTTTAGCTGATTTCGAGGCCGGTGAGATGGAGAGGAGAAAGGAATAGGGTACCGATGGTCTTTAGGACGTAGGTTCCCGTTGGGCCACTGAGCGAGAGAGCTTGGTGGTTAGGTTATTGAAGTTGAGTTGAATTGGAGATCTAGTACGAAGTCGTTCGGCTAATAGGGAACGAGGGAGTAAGAAGTGGAAGTGGGTCGGTAGGAGTTAGTAAATTTAGAAGGTGTAGGCTGAGTGTCAATGCCGAGTCAGTAGGTTGGGTGGAAGTCTATTGTTTGGTAGATCTCTTATGGTAGTAGTGCTAGGGAGGTAGAGGGAGAGGGCGTCGTTCGGTCTAGAGAGAGGGTGTGAGTGTTGTTCGGTCTATAGTGAGGGCGCGAGTGTCGTTCGGTCTATAGAGAGGGTGTTGGTCGGCATTGGTAATCCAAAGTGTCTCAACCCGATCACAAGGCACATTTGAGTGACTCACTTCTATAACCATCCTTAAGAAAATCAGATAAAGCACGACAAACAAGAAAGCATACAAGCCTAAGCACTTGACTTAAATTAATTCCCTTGCAATATGAACGGTCACCAATGCGAACTTAACTTAACAAACGTAAATGACAGTCTTCACATCCTGTGATGCCAATGCCCAACTCCAAAACCACTACTGTCAACCACAGAACAAACTTTAGGAGACAGCCAGCGATGCCAGTTTCTGAAGGCAATAACTTAAAACTCTATCACAACACATTTGTGCCTCAAACTTTAATTTTTTCTATGCTCGGACTTCAGTTGTAGCATTAGCACACACACAACATGGGGGGATATATTATTATTTGTTATATCCGATATCTATTGTCTTTCAAGTATAGTTTAAACAAATTTTATCCACACCCATTGCTCTTCAAAGATGTCCAGAAAGTCGAGCTCTGCTACAGTTTCTGATAAGCGGGAGGTAGTAGGTACTTTGGACCCACCGACGACCTCCACGCAGAGTATTCTGGACCCATCCGCTGCAATTATTGGCCCGACACCCGATGCTATAGATGGGGCAATTATCCTGGACAATCCGACTGATTTTCAAGCTTCAAAAATTAATGAAACCGCCCTTCGCCGGCTATGTTCAATTCATGGAATCCCTTTTGATGACGTATTAATTCCATCGGGACAAGATCGTCCCCACCTGCCCCTAGCTGGATATACAGCTTGTAGCAAATTCATGTGCTGGGTCGGGAGTGTGCCACCTTTCAATTCATTTCTTCGTGAGGTTCTGCAGTACATCGGGATCGCTCCGGCACAGCTTCACCCCAACAGTCACGCATTTCTCCATGGCACTTGCATTCTCTTTATGAGCATCTTATCCAGGCTCCCCACACTCGAGGATATTCGCTACATTTATCGGTTCAAAAGGCTATCTGACAGCCCCTCTTTCATATTCCTTGAGCCACACTCTAAGTGTCAGATCCTGACGGGGGCATGGAGTAAATTCTCCCAATATAAGCAGGAGTGGTTCTACGTGCGCTGCCCCCCGGCTTTGCGAGAAGATGGTTGGATAGGAGTAAGTTCCATTTCCGGACTCGTTACTTACCTGAGGCATGAAGTGCATTTTTTCTAAACTTCCTTCGGTCTTTTGCAGGCATCAGCCCATGTCCCGAAGGTGCGAGGTAATCTGAGGCCGTCGAGGCCATTCATGCTACTCCCGTGGAGGACCGGGAGATCAAAGTCGTTATTTCCAATGAGTCACTTTGAAAGTTTAGGCTATTGGCTGAAGGTTGTCGAACTAGTCTCCCATCTAGTGCCCCTACAACTAGACCTGCGGTGGAGAAGGGTAAAGAACAGGCTAGGTCTTTGGTGCCCCCTATAGGCGGGGCCTCCGACATGCCCGAGGAAGGTGAGATTAAAGAGGCCGGGGTTTCTGGAGCATCCGACGAGTATATATGTCCTCTCTTAGAACCGGTGATCGACGCACCCGGCATCGATGAACCACTTCCCCTATCAAAGGGGAAAAAGAAACTAGCCTACAAACTAAGGAAGAAGACAGTGGGCGGAACCTCGAAGGTTACAATTACTTCGATGGAGAAGGAGCCATCTCCACAACACTTAGAGGGTTCACTAAAAGGCTTATCAGATCTCACCATCCTCGATGACTTGCTCAATTACGGCTTCAACGACCCAGAAGCCCTAAAACTTCACTTGCCCGCAAGAGGCGACGAAGGCGTTCAAGCCCATCACCAAAGAGAAAAAACTCGGATAAGTAAAGCTAAAGAAACTGGTCTGTCGAGGGAAAACACTAGGACACACACTAACACTCACTCTCCACCCCACACTTAAGTTTTAGCCATCATATGATCATCTCTAACTTGTTTTCACTTGATTTCTCTGTAGGTGACATGGGACGCTCACACAGCTTCGACCGCCTTCACGGTTCCTCTATCTTTCATCACTCTAGCCGAGACTCGGGGCTCGGAAAACGCCGAGATAGAGATGACAACAGCAATAGAGACTATCGTCCCCGAGATTCATCGTCTTGAAAGAAAACTTATAGCCACTCTTCCTACCCCAACGATCCTCCTCCTCAACTAGAGCATAGTAGGGATAAATCTGCTCAAAAGGGGTCTCAATCTGAAGCTCCTCGTGATCAATATTCTGGTTCATCAAGCACTAGGCAGTCCCATGAGCTTCATAAGAAATCTGTAGTTTCGACTAAACAAACTTCCTCTAGCCCTGCACATGATCCATCGATAGCAGAAAAGCTAGCTGTGCTTAAAACAACATTTCCAAAAATATGCTTTGATGGACTAAAGTTTCTTCTGGCGATCCATCCTATTCTGGGGCATGTTAAACAAAGTGCCATTGCTTGCTATAATGATGTCTACGTCCAGCATGATGCATTCATTCATTTGGTGGAAAAAGTTTTAGAAATTTTGGTGGAACGTCAGCATGAAATCGATCGCTTGAAACTCGAAGCTATCCACGACAAAGACATTATCAAAGCCCAGGATGAAGAGCTTTCCTCGTATAAATCTCAGCTAGAAGCTGCTCAAAAAACCGCTAAAGACACAGCCGAAGCAGTTGATCATCTGGAAGTCGCACACAAAAAGGAAATTGATGAGGTGGTTCAACGCTGTGGCGCTTTAGCCTTAGAGAAGGATTCCATCGAAAAAGAAAAGGATGCTCTCGCTCAGCGAGTTAAAGAATTGGAGGAGCTACTCCTCAAAGAAAAAGAAGAAAAAACTGCAGCCCAAGAGGAGTCAAAACGATATTGTGACGAGATTGTCTCTACACAACTCTTAAAAGCAAAGCTTGATGAGGAGCTCTCCAAAGTTGAAGCGGTGAAGGATGCGGCCCGTGAAGAGGGCAAAGGAATGGGGCTCTCGGAAATTGATTCTCGCCTCGAGGCGGCTGCTAAGTCTGGTAGGGAGGAAATTAAGTGCATGTTTGATCCACTCATAGCCGAGTATAACGCTCGAGTTCTTATGCATCGCGACCTAACTTTTCTTGGCGAGGGTTACCTCGAATCTTTGGCCGAAGCATGGGACACTTTAATAAAAATTAAAAAGGTCGAATTGGGAACTGAAGAGGTCGATGAGGAGTCTCTTATGAAGGAAATGCTTCGTGAGAATGAGCGCACTGAGCAATCTGCGGCAAAGGCATTTTACAGAAGGGACTCTTCCTCATCGAAAGGAAAAAATGACACTGCCGGTCCATCCGAAATCGAGTCCTCAGTTCCTCCTCCTATTCAGCCGACTGGTCGCCCATCGCTCGATCCCTTCAAGCATCATATTGGCTATGATCCAGAGAAGCCTGGACTTGATATTCACGCGCTATCTCCTATTCCGGAAGGTGAAACTCCCCGAACCGCTGAGAGTCAGCCAGAAACTTGTACATAGCTTTTCCTCCTAGAGTTCAAAAGGCCATCGCTTTTGGCGAATAATAAATGTATCCTAACATTTGTCTCTTACGATTTTGTGTAGGCCATTCTGATCCCGAGCCAACTCCAAGGAGCGATGCTGCCGCAGAAAAGGGGGGAAAACGGGAGAGGCAATTCAGACTAGAGAGACTCCCGGACCCGACACTCAAGTGATCGAGGCGCTCGATGAAGACAAATCTGAAAATTTATCGCCCGTGGAGGAACATGATGAAGTTGAGATTACGGGAGCCTCTGAACACACTTCAAAATCGAGCATGGTGGAGCAAATCATAAAAGAGAAGAAGAAAGCTGAGATTAAGGTTGAGCCTCAGGTGGTGGAACTTGATGATCCATTGAACAGACCCTTGAAGGTTATTCTCCCCGATGGAACCTCGCCACAGGAAGTTCCTCTTCCTTCCCCAGGCACCACTTCCCTAGCAAGCAAGGGTTCTAGGAAAAAACGCTTGGGGGAGGAGTCTTCAGAGAAACCAAGGAAGGAGAAGAAGTCAAAAAAGTAGCTACCATTCCTTGCTCAACGTGAATAAGCCTGGATTATGTAATTATCTTTATCTTTTCTGGTAATCGTTGTAAATATATTTTTTGCTCCGAGTTCAGGAGAAGCTGTAGTGAAATTGAATTCTCGATTAATAAATAAAATTTTGGTTTTTGATGATCTTTGCCATTTAGCTTAACCGCCCATCTTGTACCTGAAATCCAGGGTTGTGTGGTCACTTAAGCTCTCGTTTGTTTCTGCATGACTCAGATATTTCTAAACTGCTTGTATTTTAGCCTGTGCTCCAGAGGCTGAGAGATTTTTGAATCGTTTATACTCTAGTCCGCACTCTGGGGACTTAGAGATTTTTAAGTTGTTTATACTCCAGTCCGCACTCTGGAGACTAAGAGTACTCTAGTCCGCACTCTGGGGACTTAGAGATTTTTAAGTCGTTTATACTCTAGTCCGCACTCTGGAGACTCAGAGTACTCTAGTCCGCACTCTGGGGACTTAGAGTTTTTAAGTCGTTTATACTCTAGTCCGCACTCTGGGGACTCAGAGTACTCTAGTCCCACTCTGGGGACTTAGAGATTTTTAAGTCGTTTATACTCTAGTCCGCACTCTGGGGACTCAGAGTACTCTAGTCCCACTCCGGGGACTTAGAGATTTTTAAGTCGTTTATACTCTAATATGCACTCTAGGGACTTAGAGATTTTTAGGTCATTTATACTCTTGTCCGCACTCTGGAGACTTAGAGTACTCTAGTCCACACTTTGGGGACTTAGAGATTTTTAAGTTTGGGTGCGCATTCATGCGCCAGACAGAATAATGTAATTTAATTTTTGTCTCAAAATTGTAACATACGGAAACATCAACAGTTCATAGAAAAGACGGCTTCAAGCCTTTATTGATCATAACAAATGGAAACAAACTGAATTGTCTTATTACATACCGAAAAATAAGGACAACAAAATCAACATACACTGGAAATGATTGCAACTAAAATGTAAAAGAAATAGACTAAGTGGAATAACGATGCAAATGCTTGCTATTCCATGCGCGGGGAAGTGCCATGCCATCTACGGTCGCTAGCTTGAAAGTTCCTTCTCCAAACCTCCGTTCGATGACATACATACCCTCCCATATGGGATTCAGATGTGATGGGGTCGGAAAGACTCGCTTCAAAACGAGATCACCCACATCGAAAATTCTCGGTTGAACTTTTTAATTATAATATCGAGCAACCCGGTGCCAATATGTAGTTGCTCTTAAATCGGCTTCTTCGCATTTTTCGTCAACAAAGTCCAGCGATTCCAATAAGAGATTCTGATTCGTCTTAGGATCATAATAAGAGACCCGATGAGAAGGAACTTCAAGTTCCCCGGGTATCACATCTTCAGCGCCGTATGCCAAGGTGAACGGAGTATGGCTAGTCGCGGACTTGTGGGTGGTTCTGTAAGCCCAGAGCGCTGTCGGAAGCTCATCCACCCACTTGCCTCTAGCCTTCTCCAAACGCTTCTTTAATATTGATTTGATTATTTTATTTACGGATTCAACTTGTCCATTCACTTTAGGGTGAGCGACTGCCGAAATCCTTTTCTCAATGCGATACTTTTGGCAGAATTCTTTGATCTCCTTACTCCCAAATTGAGTTACGGTGTCTGTGATGATAGTTCGTGGGAGGCCAAAACGGCATATGATGTTTCGTACAACGAAATTAATTACCTTTTTGGTGGTGATCGTAGCTAAAGGCTCTGCTTCTGCCCACTTGGTAAAGTAATCGACCGCAACAATTGCATATTTTGCACCACCTCTGGAAATTGGTATGGAACCGATTATATCGATCCTCCAAATTGCAAATGGCCAGGGACTAACCATTTGTGTTAGTTCTGTTGGAAAAGCTCTCGGGATCTTCGCATACTTTTTACATTTGTCACATCTTCTTATGTAGTCCGCAGCATCCCGATTTACAGTTGGCCAATAGTATCCATATAAGGATGTTTTTTGCTAGGGTCTGCCCCCTAATATGGTCACTACATTCTCCTTCGTGAACTTCCCTCAAGACTCGTTTTATCTCGTCATGGGCGATGCACCGAAGTAAGGGAACCAAGAATCCCCTCCGATACATTATTCCATCCTGCATTATATATCGTGAAGCTTTGAGAATGACTGGTCGTCTTTCGTTCTTTATATCGGGAAAAGTCCCATATAGTAAGTATTGTTTGAAGGGGGTTATCCATGACTCCCTTTCAATTTCTATTTCTAGCACAAAATCTACTTCCATCTCGTTTATACTCAGAAATTGTAAAACTCCGACGGGAACCAACCCTATCTGCTATGCATCGCCAGTACTTGCGAATTTTACCAATGAATCGGCTTCCCTGTTTTGTTCATGCGGGACATGCGAAATATTGTAATATTCAAGGTCTGCCAACAGTTCTTGAACCCAAGCGAGGTATGGAGCAAGCCTCTGCCCCTTTGCTTGATAATCTCCTCGTACTTGGTATACCACCAATTGTGAGTCATAAAAGATCTCAACCGATCTTACTCCGAGTTCCCTGATAAGTTTAAAGCCAGTAAGCAATGCTTCGTACCCAGCTTCGTTATTTGTAGGTGGGAAATTAAGTTTCAAGGCATAACAAATTGATCGGTTTTCAGGGGTTACAAGAATGACACCAGCCCCAGAGCAATGGTCGTTGGATGCCCCATCGGTGTATAGTTTCCACCGGATTGAGGGAATAACATCATCACTGTTTGGTTTGTCTGATACGTTGAATTCTGCGATGAAGTCTGCTAGCGCCTGCCCTTGGATAGCCCTCCGTGGCAAGTAGGTGATATCGAATTGACTCGAATCAATTTTCCATTTCAGTAACCTTCCTGAGGTCTCTAGTCGTTGGAGTACCTGTCGCAAAGGTTGATCGGTATAAACACTGATCGGATGTGCCTGAAAATATGGACGAAGCTTGCGGGATGCAATTACCAAGTAGTAGGCTAGCTTCTCGATTTTAGAATAATTTCTTTCTACCCCCGTTAAACGTTTACTGACATAATACACAGGCTTTTGAACTCGGTCCTCCTCGCGAACCAAAGCCGTATTGATGGCATGTTGAGACACGTCCAAGTGTACATACAACACCTCATGGTCAACAGACTTTAACAGAAACGAGGGACTTTCTAATGTCTCACCAGAGCTCGGAACGCATCCTCACAGTCGGACGTCCATTCAAAATTTCTCCTCCTTTTCTTTATCACATCGAAGAAGGGAATACACTTGTTGGTCGCTCTAGATATGGATCAATTCAATGCGGCGACTTTTCCATTTAGGCTTTGTACTTGCTTTATAGTTCTGGGCGCTCGTATATCCCGAATAGCCTGAATTTTTTCGGGGTTAGCTTCAATTCCCCGTTCATTGAAAATAAAACCCAAAAACTTTCCCGATGCTACCCCAAAGGAACACTTCAGTGGATTGATTTTCATTCCGTAGTATTTAAGTATATCAAACATCTCCGCCAAGTCTCGGATGTGGTCGTTTGACTACCGTGACTTCACGAGCATGTCATCCACATAGACTTCCATTGTTCTACCAATTTGGTCCTTAAACATTTGATTTACCAAGCGCAGATAAGTTGCTCCTGCATTTTTCAATCCGAAAAGCATCGCTACATAACAGTACAGTCCAATGTCTGTGACAAAACTAGTGTGTTCCTGATCTGAAATGTGCATCGGGATTTGATTATATCCCGAGTACGCATCCATAAATGACAATAACTCATGTCCTGCTGTTGAGTCGACCAGCTGATCAATTCTGGGTAAAGGGAAACTATCCTCAGGGCATGCTTTGTTCAGATCTGAGTAATCCACACAGGTCCTCCATTTCCCATTCGCTTTTCTCACTAGTACAGGGTTAGAGACCCATTCTGGGTACAGGGCGTCGCGGATGAACCCATTGGCTTTGAGTTTGTCCACCTCCTCTCTGAGAGCAGCAGACCTCTCCGGGTCCATACCTCTCCTTTTTTGCTTCACCGGCACGTATTTTGAGTCTATGTTCAACATATGACTCGCGATGGCGGGAGAAATCCCGCACATATCGGAATGCGTCCAAGCAAAGACATCCAGATTCGCTCGGAGGAAATCACTAAGATCCTCGATCATCGAGGGGTTGAGTTGTGATCCAATCTTGAGTACCCGCAATGGGTCATCGCAGCTGACTGGAATGTCAATCGTTAGTTCAGCCGGTGCTGCTTTTGCCTCCTTGGGTTCCTCATTATCGTCCCTCGGATCAATGTCTCTATAGATCCGATCATGCTGCCCGAGCCCAGGCTCGGGCATTACTTGTCAATCTTCAGTGACTCGGATGCGGACGGAGTTGTCCACAACCTTTCATTTCTCTCTTCGCTGGGCCTCTCTCAGCTCAGCCACATAACACACACGACCAGTTGCCTGATCACCATGCACAACACCAACACCTTTATCCGTCGGAAACTTCAAGGTTAAACACCACGGGGCCAAAGCTGCCCTAAACTCTGTCAGGGCCGGTCGACCCAAAAACACATTATACAAAGAATCGACATCCAAAACAATGAATGGTAGGATTTGCACCCTCCTACGTTCACCTTCTCCAACTTCAACTGGTAATTCAACAAAACCAACTGCATCAGTAGCCGCACCATTAAAGCCATGGATACGGGCTTTAGATGGTTTTAGGTCCTTTGTCTCCATCTTCATCTGGTCATATGCTTTTTTGAAGATGATGCTAACAGAACTTCCACAATCAATCAGTATTCTTCTCACAAAAGCTAGCCCAGTAGTGGTCGAGATAACCATCGGATCAATGGTAGGTGCCTCTACCTGATCGGTATCTCTACTTTTGAACACTATATCATCTGTCATCATTCGCTGCTGCTTAGCCGGAGTCCCATCTTTCATGTTTGAACAACATTCAAAACCCGCATGCTTTAGGGAACTAGCATAGTGCTCCATTTCTTGCCAATTCTTGTCTGCAGGGTGAGGCCCACCGACTATCATGTTTATAACTAACCTACCTCCAGTCCGAACGGGTTCCTCAGATCGTCGTGGAGCCTGTCCGCGATTGGGGTCGGATGTCCCCTGTCCGCCTTCCTGAGGATTCTTTACAAACTCCTGTAACTTTTTCTATCGAATCAGCTTTTCAATCGCATCATGGAGGTGCCTACAATCCTCGGTATTGTGCCCGTAAGTCTCATGGAAGTGGCAATACTTCCCAGTCCGCTTTTGCTCCTCGGTGGACTCTTTTGGGCGTGGCTTTCGATATTGGAAAGTATTACAGGTCGATAGGTAAATATTTTCCAGAGATGCGTTCAGAGGAGTGTATTCATTGTAAGTTGGGATCCTTGGTTTCCACTTTTCGGCTTCCCTTTTCTTTCCAGAATTTCCTCCTTCGGATCCTTTTGACTGCTCAGGCTTGTTTTGAACATTGATATGGACTTTTCCAGAGTTGTCACCAGATTGTTTTACAGCAATGTTGCTCTGCACAGTCTCCTTGCCGGGTCCTGGTGCATTGTCTCGCCTCGTCCACCTGGCTTCCTCCCTTCTTATAAATTGGTTGGCCTTTGAATACTTGTAGGAGCAACGTGGAATCTTTGTAAGTACTCCTTTAACGGCTCTCTGGGGCCTGAATTACACTGGACAAGGACATAACATCGTTGGGACGAGTGGCATGAATCCTGAACAGCTCTACAAATTTCGTCGCTAACTCATCAAAATTAGAGATAGACCGCGGAGGAAGTCGGGTGAACCACATGGTAGCGATTCCAGATAAAGTTATTGGGAAACACCTACATTTAGTTGCATCATTCGCCCTAGCTGAATCCATCATCCACCCATACCACATTACATGTTGTCGGGGATCAGTCTTCCCTTCGTAGGCCGGGATAGTCGGCATATTAAACTTCCTGGGGTAGTCAGCTTGTAGGATAGCATCTGTGAATGGAGTATGACTCCTAGATACGCCCCAATCATCATTAGATAATCCTTGATTTTCCCTCATCAGCTGTCTGACCATGGCTGATAGGTCTGGGGTTTGTATGGAGGACGACAAGTTTGAATCCGTCCGGCGGGACCGTTCTGGTTGGTGCCTCCTCTGTTGGCGATCTACCAAACGTGTATCCTGGGGACCTGCTTCATCATGACCTTGGTGAGCCAGTCGTCCAGCTTCCACTCGTGCTCCAGATCCTAAGTTTCTGGTTTCAGCTTGAGCGCGATTTCCCTGGTGTAAGTGAATGGCCATGGCTCCAGGTAGGGAACTTAGAACATCCCTGGTTGATCGTTCTGCTGCACCTGTTTGCGTTGTTTTAGTTCTACGGCATCTTCGCCTGGGAGGTTCATCAGACGAAGCAGAGCTGTCGGACGAGGAGTAGGAAGTGGGACTTCCTCTAGCATTCTGATGCTGTTGTTGAGTAAGCTAAGTCATGAGGTCGGCATTAGCTTGAATCTGCTCATTAAGCTATCTCCGGCTTTCCATGAGTTCTCGCATTAGCTCGTTGAACTCTGTCCTGGTGACAGCTTCTGTTTGCACAAAAAATGGACAAACACCTCAAAGTCGTATGATTTAGTAGATCTTATGTTATTCTTAGTGATTTGAGCGATTTATGCAAATATATGAAAAACAGGGGCTAAACTGTAAAAAGACACGCAGATTTATAGTGGTTCAGCCAGAATGTGCCTACGTCCACTTTATATGTTATTTCTCTTCTCTTCTTCTGATTACAAGTACAAAGCTTTGATACAAGTAAAAGAAAGTTGTTTGAAAGTTCCTTCCGTGCTTGAGCTCTCAAACTTGTCCCCATTGTTGTACCCCTGCCCCTCTATTTATAGAGTGAGGCTGGGGGTAGGGGTCTAGGATGTGTATAGTTGCTGATGGGCCTGGGCTGATGTGATCTGGCCTGGTACGTCTTGGTTCGTCATTGCTTGGTTCGGAGGTGGTTGGAGTGTAGAATGGACCAGCAGTTGCTTGGACCGATGGTGGGATGGTGAGGTTGATCCGGTGTGGAGATGGTTCGGCATGGGCTGGTCCGGTTGGTTTGGCAGGAGGGTTGGTCCGGTTGGTTCGGCAGGAGGTGGTTCGGTGGGAGTTAGGAAGGTTGGTCCGGTTATGGAGTTAGGAGAGGTTGGTCTGCCGAATGAGTTCGAATGAGGTCTGCCGGATGGGGTATGCCGAATAGGGTATGCCGAATGGGGTATGCCGAATGGATCAAGCCTCTTAGTCTCGAGGTCTTCTGGGTGAGAACACGCCCAACATTTGCCCCCCAAAGTGGGGCATATTCTTGAATATGGCGTGCTTTGTTTGACATTTGCAATTGGTCCTTGGATGCCGAACCAGATGGTCCGGTCGTGTCCTTTTGTCTATAAGTAGGGACCGTACGCCTTTGCTATTTCCTACCTGCCGAACTAAACATTTGCTCTTGCCGGATCAAACTCCGTAGCTGAATCGAACGTGGTAGCCGAACTAACCTGGTAGCCGAATCAAAGTGATAGTCGAATCAAAGTGATAGCCGAATCAACGTGATAGCCGAATCAATTGTGGTGCCCGAATCAAAGTGATAGTCGAATCAAAGTGATAGCCGAATCAACGTGATAGCCGAATCAACGTGGTGCCCGAATCAATTTCCCTATATTCACTGAATCAGGTGAGATCCTTTCTATGTTGGACAAATGGTTTATCGAAGGTAGTTGTATATCTGTATAAACGGATGGAGTTGGGAATGCCGAATGGATATGAGAACTACCGAACGGCTTTGAGAATTTTGCATTTACTTTACCGAATGACAACGGGAGTTTGAACATTCTGATTTTATGAGTGAAATTCCATATTACATACTTACTTTTTTACCTCCTTTGTTCTAACAACATGTTTTTCCGGTGTTGTAGATAATGTCTCGTAAAGTGGAAACTCGATTAGACAAAAAGAAATCCGGGGGTGAAGGAGGTTATGCGGTTGCTTGCCGCTGAGGAGGTAGGCGTGCAGGTAGAGGATGACGATCAGGATAGTCAGGAAGCAGGCGCTGGTAAGTCTCCCTTTTTAGTTTCTCCATCAACTTGGTTGCTTATTGCTAATGAGTCCTCTTTTTTTTTTTTTTTGACTGGACAGGGGGTCAACAGGGCAAGGATAAAGCTCCACTGCAGCCGGCTCCTTGATTATACCTGGAAAAACTCTTTTTGTGGATTCGACAGTGTTGTATATGTTAGTCGAAAAAATAGTAACGTAGCCTTTAGGTTGTAATATTTTGCCACTTGTAATAAATAGTCTTATTTTTGACGTGTAATTCTTTAACTTGGGCTGATTTTCTTGAATGTTTGTTGCTTTTTCGACATGTCGTATGAGAAATATAGCTATGCATATTCTTGTAATTGAATTGTGTTTGATGTCAGGTTTTGGTTTTAAAACATAATTTCATGACTTGTAATATTAGTGTGTGGTGTGAACAGATTATAGTCATGCATCTGTACATAAAGGAAGAAAATACCGCCTTTCATGTTCTGTTTGTAGGTGGCAGTTTCGAATATCTTGTATGACCGAGCATGGAAAGTAGTTGAATGCCCTGCCATCTGATTGTGGATCCCCGCATCCATTGGCGAGTGTCTTTTACTCCGTATCCTGTACTTTATGGATTGTTATAGAGGATAGGAGGAAAGCTTTTTAAGTAAAATTGAAATATGTGAAATAGTAAAACTTCCAATCACGGAAGGCCTTCGATGTGCTTAAGTTCGTGGCAAACGGGTTTTGTAGTCACTTTCCCTAGCTGTGGGTCTTGGAGACATTTGTCACCCATCTTACGCCTCCGCGGGGAGTTAATTCTTTTTTACCACAACCGCACTTAAGACAAATCGGAGTCGAGATCGCGCACAGTAACTACCCGGGCCATTATGGCCCGTGATCGTGGGTATTATTCGATTTACTGTGGCCGGCTAGCGTGGGTGCCGATCGTCAACTGTGAACTGCCCCTGGCTGGCCACACCTTATGTTGGGGCTTATAGTCGGTTCACAGTTGCCGGCGAGCCTAACGCCGTAATGAGCTGCCTCGGCTATAGTCGGCCTTCTCGGTGGCTTATAATCGGCTCATTACAGTTGGCTTTAAGGGCCGTCGCGAGCAATGAGTTAACCCGCAGCAGAGGGATGCTGGGGCAAAAGTGTCTCATAGGCGAGGGCATAGATTCGCATAGTACCTTTGGGTTTTGCCCAGGTGAAGTTGCGCCGTGAGGTGCTTTGAGTGGAGATGCTATACGCGTAGGATTTTGTTCAACAGAAAAGGATAAAGTTAACAAGTAGCCAAGATATAAAGGAACAAGTTAAAAAAGAGACAAGGTTTTTTAAAGTGGTTCGGCATGAAAAGGCCTACGTCCACTGATTCTCTTTGTTAATTCACTTCATATGGGCAATACAAGTTAAGAAAAGTATCGACGGAGGTGTTGGATGTTCCATGCCCTCTGGAACACCTCTCCGTCCACTGTTGACAAAATATAGGCTCCGTTGTGGAGATCTTTATGAATTACATATGGTCCATCCCAGATCGGGTCTAGTGCTCCGGGGCGAGGGAAGATTCGCTTGAGGACAAGATCCCCCTCTTGTAAGGTACGATGCTTGACTTTGGAGTTGTATTGTGCCGCCACTTTCTGCTTGTGGGCCGCCGCTTTAAGGACTGCATCATTCCTTCTCTCCTCAACTAGATCCAAAGACATGTGGAGGAGTTCTTCATTCTCTTCTGGGTTATAGTGGATCCTACGGTGGGAAGGCACGATGGTTTCAACTGGGATCATAGCCTCCGATCCGTATGCCAAAGAGAAAGGGGTGTGCCCTGTTGATGTTCTGAAAGATGTGCGGTAGGCCCATAGTGCCGTAGGGAGTTCATCCACCCAAGCGCCCTTTGACTTTTTGAGCTTCTTTTTGATCAGAGTTTTCAGAATTTTGTTGACTGCTTCGACTTGTCCGTTTGCCTGGGGATACGCTACGGATGAGAAGCTTTTATGAATTCCGTGCTCTCGGCACCAGTTGGTGAATTCCTCGCTGTCAAACTGAAGTCCATTGTCTGATATGATTTTGAGTGGGACTCCGTACCTGCACAGAACATTTTTGATCAAGAAGTTAATAACTTTTGCTGAAGATACTTTATTCAGAGGTTCCGCTTCCACCCATTTGGTGAAATAATCAACCGCCACTATAGCATATTTGGCCCCGCCTCGGCCCATCGGTAGCTCGCCGATTAAGTCAATTCCCCATATTGCGAAGGGCCAAGGGTTGGTCATTTGAGTAATCTCAGTTGTTGGTAGCCGTGGGATCTTAGCAAATTTTTGGCATCTGTCACACTTCTTGACGAAATCTAAGGCGTCCTTGCTTAAGGTGGGCCAGAAATATCCGTAACGGAGTATCTTTTTTTCTAATGTTTGCCCTCCGGTGTGATCTCCGCAGCTCCCCTGATGGATGTTGGATAAGATTTCCTTGGCTTCTCTCCCAGCGACACACCTTAATAACGGGTTAGAGAATCCGCGCCGATAGAGGATGTCTTCTTGTATTGTGTAGCGGGACGCTTTCCTCAATATTTTCTTGACTTCGTTACGCCCGTTGGGTAGTGTGCCATTCTGTAGGTAGTCTCGGATGGGAGTCATCCAAGTTGCTTCTTCGGCTGCAGCTATCAGATTCACTTGCTCAAAACTTGGGACCGTTTGCTTTGAGATGGTTACTGCCCCGAAGATGGCGATGTCTCTCATACTCGCTTGCTTTGCCAATTCGTCGGCCTCTTGGTTCTCTTCCCGAGGGATGTGTTTGACTAAGTACTGATCCAATCGGCTGAGAAGCAACTTGGTCTTCTTTAGATATGCTATGAGTCGTTCCTCTCGAGCTTGGAATTCTCCTAGTATTTGATTAACAATAAGTTGAGAATCACTGTGAAGACACAAAGAATTGGCTCCGATTTCTATGGCAATTTCTAGTCCAGCTATCACTGCTTCATATTCTGCATCGTTGTTGGTGGCAGCGAACTCCAACCTTATAGCATAGTGCAGTTTATTTCCCCTGGGAGTGATTATTACCACACCTGCCCCCGAGCCTTGTTCGTTAGATGCACCGTCCACAAAGAGATTCCACTTGATATCTTCTGTTATTTCCAGTTGCTCCTTATCTTCGTTGGTAGTGAATTCTGCAATGAAATCAGCCATGGCTTGTCCCTTGATGGCGGTGCGGGGGTGATAGGTGATATCATATTGACTTAGTTCAATGCACCATTTAAGTAGTCGCCCAGAAGTGTCAGGACGATGGAGTACCTGCCTCAGTGGTTGATCGGTCAGAACTTTGATGGAATGGGATTGGAAGTAGTGACACAGCTTTCGTGATGTGATCAGTAAACAGTATGCTAACTTCTCAAGTTTAGGATATCTAACTTCTGCCCCAGTAAACCTTTTGCTGACGAAGTAAACTGGTCGTTGCGTGCGGTTGTCTTCCCTTACCAAGGCAGCACTTAGAGCGTGAGATGACACCGCAAGGTATAGGTATAATTCTTCGCCTTCGCTTGGAGTCGAGAGTATCGGTGGTTTCTGAAGGTGTTCGATTAGGTTAAGGAAAGTGGTTAAGCATTCGTCCGTCCATTCGAACTTTCCTTTATCTTTCTTTAGAGCTTCGAAAAAGGGGACGCACTTGTCTGTTGCCTTGGAGATGAATCGGCTTAGGGCGGCCACTTTTCCATTTAGGCTTTGCATTTCCTTTCGGGTGGAAGGTATCTTGATATTCCTTAGCGCTCGGACTTGTTCAGGGTTTGCTTCTATCCCTCTGGCATGAACGATGAATCCTAAGAACTTTCCTGATGACACTCCGAAGGAGCACTTTAGTGGATTCAACTTCATTCCATATTGTCGAAGTACTTGAAACATCTTGCCTAGGTGGCTTACGTGATCTTTGGCTTCTCGTGATTTCACTAGCATGTCATCCACATATACTTCCATAGTTCGTCCTATTAGCCCCGCAAACATCTTGTTGACGAGGCGTTGGTAGGTGGCTCCTGCATTTTTAAGTCCGAAAGGCATTACCTTATAGCAGTACAAGCCCCGGTCGGTGATGAAACTAGTGTGGTCTTGGTCGGGAGCATGCATAGGAATTTGGTTATATCCTGAGTATTCATCCATAAAGGATAGGAGTTCGTGCCCGGCTGTGCTGTCTACAAGTTGGTCGATTCTGGGAAGTGGGAAGCAATCCTTTGGGCAGGCGTCATTTAGGTTGAAAAGTCAATGCAGGTTCGCCACTTCCCATTAGCCTTTTTTACCAGCACCGGGTTGGCGATCCATTCCGGGTAGATAGCTTCTCGTATGAAGTCATTGGCGAGTAGATTCTTTACTTCTTCATCGAGTGCTGCTGATCGCTCTGCCCCCATACTTCTCTTTTTTTGTTTTACAGGCGCCTTGGTAGGATCAATGTTTAATACATGGCAGGCTATGTCGGGGGAGATTCCAGTCATGTCAGCGTGTGACCAAGCGAATACATCCAAGTTGTGGCGGAGAAAATCGATGAGTTGTTCCTTCAACTCGGTTTTTAGTTGGGACCCAATTTTCAGTAGCCTACTTGAGTCGTGCTTGTCTACAGATATAAACTCCATAGCCTCTGCAGGCTCGGCGGTGGCCTCCTCCTCTTTGTCCCTAAGGTCTAATTCATTGAAAGGGTCGCTGGTGTATCGAAGAGGAGGGGCTTTCTTTAGTTGCTATGCTTCAAGGCTTTTTGTGCAGAGGGCAATCTCTACACCTTTCCCTTTATCCTTCCTGTGGTTGTTGCGAATTTTGGTTACATAGCAGTCTCGTGCAATATCCTGGTCTCCTTCCACTTCCCCTACCCCATTGTCTGTTGGAAATTTCATTTTCAGGCACCATGGGGCTAGGACAATTTGGAAGTCAGACAAGGCTGGTCTTCCTAAGAAGGCGTTGTAGGCCGAATGGTTTTCTATTAGCACAAACGTCTGTTTCCGTACAACGGAGCGGGGATGGCTTCCAATCTCAACAAAGAGGTCCAGCTGCCCGAGGGGCATCTTCGCATCTCCAGTGAAACCGTGTAGTGGTTTATCGCAGGGAGATACATCCTTCATTGATAGCTTCATTTTGTCGAATGCGTGTTTGAACAGGATGTTTACCGAGCTTCCAGTGTCTACCAGGATTCGGTAAACTTCGGCGGGACCGAGTCGGGCAGAGATAACCATGGGATCCATGTGAGGGTACTGTCTTCCTTCTAGGTCACGCTTACTGAATGTGATGTCATCACTTTCTTTCCGCTTTGGGTGGCGCTCTTCTATAACCGTATTGACACAGTCTTTATTGTCTCTAAGCGACTTCCCATATCTTTCCATCTCTCTCCAACTTCTGTCTGCGATGTGCGGACCTCCTGAGATGGTATGGACCACTATCTTCTCCTGACTAGAGCTGCTAGCGTTGCGGTTTCCTCTGTCGGTCCCCGGTGAGGGTAGCCTTGGGTTTTCATTGGCAGGAGCTGGAGTCCTGTCTTGACTTTTTACATAACGTTCCAGTTTCTTCCTTCTGATGTGTTCCTCAATCAGATCGCGGAGATGATGGCATTCGTTGGTATCATGTCCGTGAGATTCGTGGAAGCGGTAGAATTTTCCAGATTTCTGTGCGTTATCTGATTCTTTCTTGTATGGTGGGCGTTTGTATCTAACTTCGCCTTGGGTGGCAAGGAAGATATTTTCGACGGTATCGTTCAAAGGGGTGTAAGTGTCGAATCTTGGTCCTGGCCGATATAGGCGCTTTTCTCCCTTCTTGCCCCCAGCATTGTCTCTGGAATCAGTTCTTCGAACGTCCCTTGCCACAGCAGGGGCATTTCCATGGGTTGTCTTATTTTGCTGTCCTGACTGCCCCTCAACGGCAGCATCCTCAAGCCTCATGTATTTCCCGGCTTCATGGAAGAAATCGGGTAAAGTAGCTGGCTTTTCTTTTGTCAACCTTCTAGCAAATTTAGTGTCCGGATGCACACCACTGCAGAGGGCCATCAGGATAAGCTTCTCATCGGCATCTTGGACTGCGGCTGCTGCGGCGTTGAATCTGGTTAGGTATTGCTGCAGCTTTTCTCCAGGTTTCTGTTTGACGCTGGATAAGGAATAAGCGTCCCTGGGTTGCTCCACATGAATGCGGAATTGACTGATAAATTTTTCTTTCAACATTTCCCAAGAGCTGATGGATCCTTGGGGTAGATGACAGAACCAGGAGGTAGCAAGATCTGCTAAGAAGAGCGGAAAGCATTTGCACAGTACTCCCTCTATTGCTCCACTCATGAGCATATGCTGCGTGTACCTTTGTAAGTGTACAACGGGATCGGAGGTTCCTTTGTAGGGTTCCATTGTTGGCATCTTCCATTCTCGGGGGGTGATAGCAATTTCGATATTGCGGGCGAAAGGGCTGGTTACCCTAGCGCCTATCCCTCGATCTCTTTGCTCCCGTTGGACACACTCTCTGAATAAGCGTGCCATCCTTTCATCAGAACTTGGAGTAGATAGAAATGAGTTTGGTTCTGTTCTGTGGGATTGATTCCGTCCAGATGACCTGTAGGGATGGTATCGTCTATCATTCCTCATATTTTCCAGTGGCTGCCTTTGATCTTCTGGGAGCATGCTTGGGTCAGCTACAGTTGGCCCTTGCCTTGATCTCCCCCTGTTGGGTTCTGATCTAAGCACTTCCTCGGGTCCAACTTCGGGCTGGACTCTAGCTCGGCCCCGTTCACTGGCGTTTCTGTGGTTAGGCAGCATGACAGGCTCAGCTACAGTTGACCTTCGCCCGGTACCTTTCCTGTTGGGTTCGGTACCAAACGTTTCCTCAGGCCTAACTTCGGGCTGTGCTCGGTCTCGGCTCCTACCATGGCTACTTCTGCCGTTAGCTCCTTCGAAGAAGGAAGATCTTTGTTGTCTCTGAGATCCTCCAGACTGGGACTCGCCCCATGATTCAGTGTTGCGGTTGGATTCTTCAGCGTCCCTTAAGCGTGACATGAGATGGTCCACCAAGGCTTCCTGCTGGGATGTGAAGCGGTTAGTTACTTCAACCACAACTCTGTCCAGATCTGCTCTAGTAATTGCTGCAGGCTGTTCTGTGGCAGGAATAGTTGGGTTAGCCTGTTCTTCATTTGTTACTATTGCTGGAGGAGGACGATTTTCTTGATTCGCGACAGCTGGATCTGGAAGACTGCTGGATGCGATGTTTTTTCCTTTGCTAACATCTTTTCTCTGTTTGGGAGGCATGTTTTCCAAGTGGCGGACGATGCTGTTAGGAAAATTGTTAAGTGGATGAAGCTGAAGCTTCGAGCTTCTATCTCTCAATGAAAGCACCAAAAATGTTTGCACAAAAAATGGACAAACACCTCAAAGTCGTATGATTTAGTAGATCTTATGTTATTCTTAGTGATTTGAGCGATTTATGCAAATATATGAAAAACAGGGGCTAAACTGTAAAAAGACACGCAAATTTATAGTGGTTCAGCCAGAATGTGCCTACGTCCACTTTATATGTTATTTCTCTTCTCTTCTTCTGATTACAAGTACAAAGCTTTGATACAAGTAAAAGAAAGTTGTTTGAAAGTTCCTTCCGTGCTTGAGCTCTCAAACTTGTCCCCATTGTTGTACCCCTGCCCCTCTATTTATAGAGTGAGGCTGGGGGTAGGGGTCTAGGATGTGTATAGTTGCTGATGGGCTTGGGCTGATGTGATCTGGCCTGGTACGTCTTGGTTCGTCATTGCTTGGTTCGGAGGTGGTTGGAGTGTAGAATGGACCGGCAGTTGCTTGGACCGGTGGTGGGATGGTGAGGTTGATCCGGTGTGGAGATGGTTCGGCATGGGCTGGTCCGGTTGGTTTGGCAGGAGGGTTGGTCCGGTTGGTTCGGCAGGAGGTGGTTCGGTGGGAGTTAGGAAGGTTGGTCCGGTTATGGAGTTAGGAGAGGTTGGTCTGCCGAATGAGTTCGAATGAGGTCTGCCGGATGGGGTATGTCGAATGGGGTATGCCGAATGGGGTATGCCGAATGGATCAAGCCTCTTAGTCTCGAGGTCTTCTGGGTGAGAACACGCCCAACATTTGCCCCCCAAAGTGGGGCATATTCTTGAATATGGCGTGCTTTCTTTGACATTTGCAATTGGTCCTTGGATGCCGAACCAGATGGTCCGGTCGTGTCCTTTTGTCTATAAGTAGGGACCGTACGCCTTTGCTATTTCCTACCTGCCGAACTAAACATTTGCTCTTGCCGGATCAAACTCCATAGCTGAATCGAACGTGGTAGCCGAACCAACCTGGTAGCCGAATCAAAGTGATAGCCGAATCAATTGTGGTGCCCGAATCAAAGTGATAGTCGAATCAAAGTGATAGCCGAATCAACGTGATAGCCGAATCAATTGTGGTGCCCGAATCAAAGTGATAGTCGAATCAAAGTGATAGCCGAATCAACGTGATAGCCGAATCAACGTGGTGCCCGAATCAATTTCCCTATATTCACTGAATCAGGTGAGATCCTTTCTATGTTGGACAAATGGTTTATCGAAGGTAGTTGTATATCTGTATAAACGGATGGAGTTGGGAATGCCGAATGGATATTAGAACTACCGAACGGCTTTGAGAATTTTGCATTTACTTTACCGAATGACAACGGGAGTTTGAACATTCTGATTTTATGAGTGAAATTCCATATTATATACTTACTTTTTTACCTCCTTTGTTCTAACAACATGTTTTTCTGGTGTTGTAGATAATGTCTCGTAAAGTGGAAACTCGATCAGACAAAAAGAAATCCGGGGGTGAAGGAGGTTATGCGGTTGCAACAAAGGAGATCCTAACATCCTGAGAATACGTTCTCAATGAAAGCACCAAAATTGGTCACTAACAGCGAAGGAAAGATTTGTGTAGAGAGATTAATGAAGATAGAAAATTAAAACGGAGGAAAATATGCAATAGAAACTGCAGGAACGAGAACACCAGAATTATAGTGGTTCAGCGTAACTGCCTACGTCCACTTTAAGTATAATCTTTATTGCTTCTTCAAATTATTGAATACAGATATAATCCGTACACTAACGACTTGATTATAGGTTTGGATCAAAAATAGATGAGTCTTCGAAATGGCAGAGTCTCCTCGGAGTTCTCGAAAAAAGGTCCCTTTTCACTTCGCCCTTGCCCCTCTATTTATAGACGAAGATAGGCTAGGCTTCCTTTCCGGGCCTAGGAGCAAAGTAACTGGGCCCATATATGGGAACGTCGAGTTGACCGACCTAGGCATACCGGACGAGGTACACCGAATGGGAAATGCCGATCCAGGGTGGTCGACTGAAGAAGTGAACTCTTTAAGGCTCGGAGTAAGTGGTATAGTGACTCAAAGCAAGGAGATGCCAGCCACGTCACCCTGTTGCTGGTTGAAGTGTTAACGAACCTCTACAAGACTTGCCAAACCAGGATCTGCCGAACCATGCACATTGAAATACAACTGATGGTACTTTTTTGGCTATGTTAATTTGACCAAGCGGCATGTGACTTAGTTCTTCTGAGACCAGTCCACGACCTGCCGATCCATTAAGATCAAACCTCACCAATACCGAGCGATCGAGGCTAAACCCTTCTTGGTCGAGTGACCTTATCCTCCTTATCTCGGTCGAGTGACGAGCATGCCTTCCAGACCGAATGACATGTCTACCTTCCAGGCCGAACTAATTGTTCTCTGGACGAACGAGACATGCCGAACCATCATGACCGATCGAGGCATTACGAACAATCCAAACCAAATGACGTAATGTATCCCCTAGCCAAGAGACATTCATTGAGTTCCTAGCAGCACCTTTCTTTGGCCGGGCGGCCCAAGCTATTCTTCCTTGGCCGAACCATACATATTGGACAAATCTCCATATAGGCCGAACCACGAATACAGGTAGGGCTACATATATGGGTCGAACCATGGGGTCGAACGATGGGCCTATGCTAAACTTCTCAATTCAAATCAGTCTTTCACTGGCTCGAGTTTCACTTAGATTCAATCAAAAACTCTATAATTAGTATCTCGTAGCCAGGCCAAGCAACCGGTTAACAAACATGTCATAAAATCTATACGAACATACATAAATCATCAACATGTATATATAATCATTTTACCATTCAAAAACATAGCAAACCTTTGCAAAATCATTTGGATTCAATCCTAAAACCGAAACCATAAAAGTTTAGAGATGTAAACATTATTCACCTTTGCTTTAGAGATTAAGGAGCTTGAGATTTGAATGAGTTTGATTTAAATTTGCTTTCCTTAAGCTTTTCTTTTGTGTCCTCTTATTCTTTCCTTGTTATGTTGACCAGCCTCACGTTATAAAATTTTGAAATGAAACGAATGTGTAAAAGGATACACGGCCTAAGGAAGATAATTTAGGAATGGCCTCTTTCCCATAATACCCCTCCTCTAATTCATTTTAAACCCTTCATTTATTTTAATATTTAAAAAGGCACGGCTACCTTAATTAAATCAAATCTCAATCTCCTAATCAACACATTATTTTATTTAGTTTATCTAACTAAATCTCCTAAATAATGTTATTAAAAATCTGGGGTGTTACAGACTCCCCTCTTTAAAGAATTTCTTCCTCGAAATTATAATACGGCTCAAAACAAACAAGAAAGTAAAACATACCATCAAAAATAGTCAGGATAAGTATCTCTAATCCTGCTCTCAATCTCCCAAGTACAGTCTCTGTCATCATCACTCCACTGGACTTTGACTAATCTGACCGTCTTGGTTCTAAGCCTCTTCTCATCTC
This sequence comes from Allium fistulosum, assembly GCA_030737815.1. Taxonomy (NCBI): domain Eukaryota; kingdom Viridiplantae; phylum Streptophyta; class Magnoliopsida; order Asparagales; family Amaryllidaceae; genus Allium; species Allium fistulosum. The sequence goes on along the minus strand of CM060905.1, from coordinate 1,268,590,818 downwards.
TCGCAATAATGCGAACTGGCTTCCTCACTATGGTCAAGTCCGGTTCTACCACTAAATCATCTAGCACTCTCGGTGCAATAGCAGTCTATGGGTCTCTAACACACTTTCTGAGACGAGAAATATGAAAAACTTCATGGACACCTGCCAAACTGCTCGGTAACTCAAGTCTATACGCGAGCTTTCCAATCCTCTCAAGAATAGGAAAAGGTCCAATGAACCTAGAAGACAATTTCCCCGACTTCCCAAATCTAAGCACACCCTTCATCGGTGATACTTTGACGAAAACCCGGTCCCCAACTGAGAACTCCAAATCTTTCCGTCTCTTATCTGCATAACTCTTCTGCCTAGACCGAGCCTCCTTCATTCTAGCTCGAATGACCTCAATCTTTTCTGCAACCTCTCTGACCAGATCTGGACCAAGAATCAACCTATCCCCGGTGTCCAACCAACAAACGGGAGATTTGCATGGCCTTCCATACAAAGCTTCAAACGGTGCCATCTCAATACTAGTCTGATAACTGTTGTTATACAAAAACTCGAATAGATGCAGATGGTCCTCCCATGATCCCCCAAAATCCAGAACACAAGCTCTTAAAAGATCTTCCAAGATCTTGTTAACTCTTTCCGTTTGCCATCTGTATGTGGATGGTAAGCGGTACTCATCATAGCTTGGTTCCCAAAACTTCATGCAGACTCTTCCAAAACTCACTAGTGAACAAGGAATCTCTATCACTAACTATACTGCTAGGAACCCCTTGCAGTCTAACAACATTCTTCGTGAACAACCTCGCTAAAATAGGTGCCGTCCTGGTCGACCAACCTTGAATGAAATTGGCACTCTTGGTCAATCTGTCCACTATAACCCATATACATTAATTTCCCATGTTCGACCTTGACAACTCGTCTATGAAGTCCATAGAAATAGAATCCCACTTCCATACTGGAATATCTAACGGCTGAAGTTTGGATTATGGTGTTCAGCCTTTGCCTGTTGGAAATCCAAGCACTGCCTTACACACAAACCAACAACCTGCTTCATTCCTTCCCAGAAGAAACTCCACTTCATATCCTGATACATCTTGGTATCTCCAAGATGTATAGTGAACTTCGAACGATGGCATTCATCCAAGACTTCCTTTTTTATGTTTCCTACACTCGGAACACATAATCTTCCTTTCTTTCTCAACCACCCATACTGGTCAAGGCTGAAATCTTTCAAGTCATCGTTCTTAGTTCCTTCTTTTAGCTTCATGATCCGATCAGCTGACACCGGATCCTCTATCTGCTTAGAAGTAATCCGTTCGATAGACGCTGGTCGAACTTCCAAACAAGACAATACAACTGTATTTCCACTAGACCCTGCCTCGGATCTCCACTGCACTATGAAATCTGCTAATGCTTCTAAATCTTTCCACTCAGCCATCATAGCCAACACTACATTCTGATGCTTCCTACTAAGCGCATCTACAACCTTATTGCCCTTCCCTGGTGTGTACTCAATCCCAAAATCATAAGCGGCTATGAACTCTAACCACCACTGCTGTCTCATGTTTAGCTCATTCTGAGAGAACAAATATTTCAGCTACTTATGATCTGTATACAGCTCAAATCTTTCTCCCAAAAGCTAATGTCTCCACACCTTCAAAGCAAAAATCACTGCAGCCAAATCTAAATCTTGCATTGGATATATGACCTCAAGTAATCTAAGCTGTCTAGAAGCATAGGAAATCACTTTATCCCTCTGCATCAGCACAACTCCTAATCGATTCCACACGCATCGGTATAAACTACCAAATCCTGATTCTACTCTGGAACAACCAACACAGGTGCATGGGTCAATAAGTGTGCCAAACTCTTGAATGCTTCCTCACACTTATCGGTCCATACAAACTTCACATCCTTTTTTGTCAGCCTGGTCACCGGTGCTGCTATCCGCGAGAAATCCTTGATGAATCTCTGATATTAGCCAACCCAAGGAAACTCTTAATCTCGGTTACTGTCTCGGGTCTCTTCCAACAATTCAAGGCCTTGATCTTAGTCGGATCTACTGACTACCCTTCCTTTGAGACTACATGACCAAGAAACTTTACCTCCTTCTTCCAGAAGTGTCACTTCGAAAACTTCGCTTTCAGCTGACCTGCCTCAACGTCTCAAGCATCACTCTAAGATGAACTTCATGCTCTCTTTCATCCTTAGAGTAAATCAAGATATCATCTATGAAAACCAGCACGAACCTATCCAAGTGCTCTTGGAAAATCCGGTTCATCAAATCCACAAAGAAATCTGGAGCATTCGTCGGTTCGAATGGCATAACTAACCATTCGTACGATCCATATCTGGTCCTGAATGCTATCAAAGGTATACTATCCTCTGCTACTTTGTGCTGATGGAAACCTGTTTCCAAATCTAACTTAGAAAATACCTTTGCTCCACTTAGCTAGTTGAACAAATCATCAAATCTGGGCAATGGATATCGATTCTTTATCATCCTCTAATTCAACTTACGATAATCGATACATAGCCTCAATAATCCGTCCGGCTTCTTAGCAAACACTGCCACTGCACCCCACGACGAACTGCTCAGCCTGACAAAACTCTTGCTGTCCAAATCCACCAACTACACCTTCAACTCCCTCATCTCCGAAGGGGTCATCTGGCTTGGCGGTCTACTCACTAGTTCTGCTCCCAGAACCAAATCTGTCCGAAACTCTATGGCTCGCTTCGGTGGCAATCCAACTAAAGGCTCAAACACATCTACGAATTCTCAACCACGAAAACTTGGCTCAACTCATCATCTGAATCCAAGGAACCCAACAAAGCAAACACTGCACCGCTAGAACCTCCTACGGTGAAAACAATCTAATTGCTATAATCCGAGTATCTAAGAGATATATTCCTACCTTGGAAAAATATCTTAGCATCATACTCACTTAACCAATCCATACCTAGGATAATCCTATACCCCACAAAATCAAACACATGCAGACTGCACACAAAAGTATGACCTAACAGGTTAAACTCAAACTGGTCACACCTTAACCTTAGAGTTGCATACCCTCCCATTGGATTCACAACCCATAAGGAAGTAACTAAATATGTGGGTTCAAGGTTAAGCTTATCTATCAAACATCTAGATATAAAAGAATGTGATGCACTAGTATCAAATAAAACGCTAATAGACATGCCATGAATCTGAAGCATTCCTCCCAGAACTGCCTTCCCCTTCTCCTGGGTTGTTGGCTTAGAAGTAGCAGGCTCCAATGTATACACCTTGCCCTTACCATCTTTAATGGGCTCCTTGCACTGGTTTTTATAATGGCCTATCTGGTCATAATTGAAACACCTGACATTCTTCCCCTTAGCCACCTCCTTCGCTTTCCCTGAGCGACACTCATTAGCAAAGTGTCCTTCCTTGTCGCATTTATAGCAGATAACTTCAAACTTCGCTTTCTTGGCTGCTCCACCCTTCTTAGCACCTTTCTTGGGAAAGAACTTCCTCTTTTAGATCTACCCAACCTAGACTCCCTTTGCCTTGCTCTTCTCCAGAGACTCAAGGACTTCTTCCTGCCTCAAAGCCATCTCTACCACAATATCAGAAGGATTTCTAAGATGAGACAAAGTAACACTAGCCAACTCCGGCTTCAATCCTCTGATAAACTTCTCATTCCGCTTTAACACGGTATCTACTGAAGCATACCCATACTAGGCCAACTCCTCAAACTTCCTAGCATACTCAGCAACAGACATCTTTCCCTATACCAGCTCAACAAACTGCCTAATCAAAGCTGATTGTGCCATCACAGACGTAAACCTCTCCTGGAATCTCCTCTTGAAATCCATCCTGGTTACTATCTCCTCATCAACTGTTGCTGTTACACTATTCCACCAGAACAATGCGGCTCCCTGAAGCTACTTAGACGCCAACCTCCTCTTTTGCTCATTATTGAGCCCAAGATCTGCAAAAATCCTTTCGTAGTGCAACAACCAATTCTCAACTCCAATGGCATCCTCCGTTCCTATAAACGGCTTCCCTCCTAGCTTCACATAATCACCGCTCATCTTAGCGAAATGATTAACTACCGGAACTTCTAGAACCCCTTCTTCTGTAGCATATTCCTGAAAAACTGATACATGGCTTCCATTCCGACCTACGGGACTTCAGCACCAAGATTCTCTACCTGACCTTGGCCTCTCCCTGCATTAAGTCTGACATTCCTTTTGGTGCTTCCCCCTCCTTGGTTAACTTTGCTTCTTCTACCATCCATATCTGTATTCAAACCTCATGAGATACAGAAATATAACTTAATCAAAGATAGATGAATGGAGATAAAGCACATACTTATATATAGCAAATACAAGTATGTTACCATAGCGTTAACCCAACCCCAAATCTTACTCTAATTTCTTTGGATTTTTGTTCTCAAAACCAATTTTTAGTTAAATTTTTCATAAACCTATGCTCTGATACCAAGTTGTAACATCCCATATCTGGAGGCCAAAAGCTAAGCGCTATGGATGGTGCAGTCATCCACAGTATTAACTTCTGGTGACGAAAACGGTAATGTTAATGGTATCCATAATATCAAAAACCCTAGAATGTGAACAAAATCATAGATTTCCGAAAACAATAATTTTCAGTGATTACATTTCAAATAATATCATATCCAAGTTACAAAAATCCCCAAATGTATCCCAGGCATTGATCAAATATAATTTACAACAATATGCCAAGAGCGACATATGAAGATGTCCCCTTGGATGATCAAAGCAATATAGACATAACGGTCTTAATAAACAGTGGAAACAATTTAAAATAGAATTCCTAAATTAGCTATTCGTCAGCCACCTGCTAGTCTTCGGATGCTTTATTCGCCAAAATCTGCTAAAACCTAAACCCTCAGCCTACTCAAATCAAATTTTGAGCACCCGAGAGTTTAAGGGGAAACAAAAACTTTGAGTCAGACATAAAGCCTGGTATGAATAATTTCTGTTACATCTCTGTTCACTGATATATAGTGAGACCACACCGCTTAGCGGAATGGGTTTCCCCTCACTGATATCTCTTTTCAAAACATATATTTTGCAAATCCTTTCTTGCAACCAAACTGGTTAATCCACTGATTATAATAATAATATAGCAGTATCCATTATGATAAAACAGGAAATAAAATAGACTATTTGTCTAAAATCTGAACTAACTGCTCTATTTTGGACAATCTGTCCTAAATTCTGAGCAAACTGCTCTATTCTGGACTATCTGTCCTAAAACTGATTATACCAAAATAGCGATATCTTTTATGCTAGATAATGGGCTATCTGCCCAAAACATGTAAAAAGGGTAGACTAACTGTCCTTTGGACTAACTATCCTCTAGGCTGACTGCCCTCATAACGGACCGACTGTCCGAATTTAAATGAGCTAATTGCCGAATTTTCTTTTGGGTTAACCACCCTTCAAAATATCTGGGCTAATTGCTGTTTAAATTTTCCTTGAAAACCTTTTCAAAATGATTTAGTCCGTCAAATCATATATATACAAGGAAAATATATCTTTAGCTTTACTCTAAGAAATTTTTTCCATGTTATATATACTTTACTCAAAATAATGTTGATGGTGTTCAATAAGGATTATCTATCCTTTTAAAATAAGTTGAAGTCCTTTATAACTTAAAACACTTAGGCTATCTGCCTAGTCATTCCATTTGAAACCTTTCTATAAAAGCTTTAAACAACCTTTCGAAAACATTGAAGGTAACTCCTTCAAAAGCATTAATAAACCCTTCGAAAGCATTGAAAGGTAACTCCTTCATATCCTTTAATAAACCTTTTGAAATCAATGAACGTAACTCCTTCAAATCCTTTTAAAAAGCCTTCCTTTTACAATCTTTAAAACATATGACATCCGCCTTCTAAATCCTTTAAACCTTAGCCTTTCGAAAACATTAAAACCATACCTTTCGACCTTGTCGAAAGGTTTCTTTTTGGCCTAGTCGAAAGGTTTTACCTTTCGACTTTGTCGAAAGCTTTTACCTTTCGACTTTGTCGAAAGCTTGGGGTACCTCCCCTATAAAATCATTTATAAACCATTCGAAAGCAGTGGAACTCAAAACCTTTCAAAGACATTGGGTTCAATTTAAAATAAGCGGAAATCTTTAGAAACTATTCAAAGTTAACTACTTTGAAACCTTTAAAACGTTTCGACTTAAAAATTTGGATTATGCCTTCAAGTAGAGCAAAAGGATCAAAAATCATTGGAGTCGAAAGCAACTGCTTCGAAACCTTTATAAAACCTTTCGGAACCATTCGAAAATAATAAAGTGTTGGTGTTGGAACCAACCCTTTGAAATCAATAGAGAGAGGCGGCAAGTTTTATAAAACAAAAGATAACCTTTGACTCCATTTGTGTCGAAAGGTTTGGAAGCAGCAACTGAGCTTTCAACCTTGTCGAAAGCTATACCTTTTGAATTTTTCGAAAGGTTTCAATTAAAACAAGAAAGCAAACCAATCGAAACCTTTTTCATTTAAACCATTTGACAACGTCGAAAGCTAGTGGGAGTATTTTCTTCAAACCCAAAACAAAACTTCATCTCCTTCGAAAGCTCTAACCTACCGACTTCATCCAATTCACTACATACTGGTTGCCTGATACCATGTGCATTGGTATTTGACCTAATCGAAAGGTTTGATACATTTCGACCTTGTCGGAAGGTTTGGAATGGAGGTGGAAGCTCTTGCCGAAAGAGTTGAAATAGTAGAAAAACTATTTATTTGTACTTTAAAATAGTTCTTTTGTACACAACCTGCCTTGTTTGTCTAAATCCGATTGGTTGCTAGAATTTTATATTCAAAAATGCTGTCGACTTTCCTTATTTGAAAATTTAAATAATTTTGAAAAAGCCCCTTTCTCCTTTATAATTATATAAAACATTTAAGTCCCATTCCTTAAATAATTTTATATAACTATTAAAACACCATGGAAAATTCTGGAAAAATTCCAAAAAATCAATTAATATGTTCACTTAAACATATAAAATTTTCAGATCCAAACAATAATTAATTTTCACGTAAATAATTTAATAATCCAAAATACCATTTTCATCCTTAGAAAATTCAGAACAATTCCACAAAAATTTAGAAAGTTTTGAATATTAAAACCCATCTCTAAAATGACTTTTTAGATCATCATAAAAATTCGCAAGGCTAACAGATGTCATTTAATAGGGTTTTCATCTTAAAACATGTCATAAAATCTATATGAACATACATAAATTATCAATATGTATATATAATCATTTTATCATTCAGAAACATAGCAAACCTTTGCAAAATCATTCGGATTTAATCCTAAAACCGAAACCATAAAAGTTTAGAGATGTTACATTATTCACCTTTGCTTTAAAGATTAAGGAGCTTGAGATTTGAATGAGTTTGATTTAAATTTGATTTCCTTAAGCTTTTCTTTTGTTTCCTCTTCTTCTTTCCCTGTTAATGGTGACCGGCCTCACTTTATAAAATTTTGAAACGAAATGAATGTGTAAAAGGATACACGGCCTAAGGAAGATAATATAGGAATGGCCTCTTTCCCATAATACCCCTCCTCTAATTCATTTTAAATCGTTCATTTACCTTAATTAAATCAAATCTCAATCTCCTAATCAAGACCAAAGGTCCCTATTCTCAAAACTCATGCACAAAAGGTCCCTATTAATAAACTCATGTAAATTAGGTCCCTATTTTGTTATTTTTTACCAAATTGTCCCCTTCTAGAAAATCAATCCAGCATTGAAATCAAGGGCAAAAGTGGTATAAATTAGTCAAAAACTAAAAATAAGGACCAAATTTTCATAACTTTTTTGGGAGGGACTTTTCTTCCGTCATCTTCCAATTCTAGGGACTTAGCAGCCGTTCCTTGTTATTTTATTTAGTTTATCTAACTAAATCTCCTAAATAATGTTATTAAAAATCTGGGGTGTTACAGACTCCCCTCTTTAAAGAATTTCGTCCTCTAAATTGTAATAAGACTCAAAACAAACAAGAAAGTAAAACATACCATTAAAAATAGTCAGCATAAGTATCTCTAATCCTACTCTCAACTTCCCAAGTACAGTCTCTGTCATCATCACTCCACTGGACTTTGACTAATCTGACCGTCTTGGTTCTAAGCCTCTTCTCATCTCTCGCAACAATGCGAACTGGCTTCCTCACTATGGTCAAGTCCGGTTCTACCACTAAATCATCTAGCACTCTCGGTGCAATAGCAGTCTACGGGTCTCTAACGCACTTTCTGAGATGAGAAATATGAAAAACATCATGGAAACCTGCCAAACTACTCGGTAACTCTAGTCTATACGCGAGATTTCCGATCCTCTTAAGAATAGGAAAAGGTCCAATGAACCTAGGAGATAATTCCCCCGACCTCCCAAATCTAAACACACTCTTCATCGGTGATACTTTGACGAAAACCTGGTCCCCAACTGAGAACTCCAAATCTTTCCATCTCTTATCTGCATAACTCTTCTGCCTAGACCGAGCCTCCTTCATTCTAGCTCGAATGACCTCAATCTTTTTTGCAGCCTCTCTGACCAGATTTAGACCAAGAATCAACCTATCCTCGGTCTCTAACCAACAAACAGGAGATTTGCATGGCCTTTCATACAAAGCTTCAAATGGTACCATCCCAATACTAGTCTGATAACTGTTGTTATACAAAGTGATTCCATTAATTTTGTGGAGTGACTGGTATGATTGTCGATTTGTGGCCCCGAAGCGTGACTTCGATAACTTCAGGGAGCTCTAGATCAGATGACTGTTGATCTTCCAGTTCACCTTTGTGGATATCAGTCATACATAAATTTCGTTGATCTACCGGTTCGCCTTCTTGATGCTTTAGTTTATGAAAGCGCTTCTCATCCGCGAAGGGTTTTTTGGATCAGATGATCGCTGATCTACCGATTTACCATCACGATGCTTTGGTTCGTGAAAGACCTTCGCATTCGCAAAGGGTTTTTTTTGGATTAGATGACCGTTGATCTACCGGTTTACCTTCATGATGCTTTGGTTCGTGAAAGACCTTTGCATTCGCGAAGAGTTTTTTGGATCAGATGACCGCTGATCTACCGGTTCACCTTCACGATGGTTTAGTTCATGGAACTCCTTTACGTTCGCGAAGGTTTTTTTATGGTCGGATGTCCGGTGACCAGACGACTTTGGAATGATAATTTATCGATTCCGAGAAGAGTTTTGGGTCGTGTGTCCGATGGCTCGACGGTCTTAAAGAAATGATTCATCAACTTCGAGGGGAATTTTTTGGATCTAGCTCAAGGGAACACAGTTTTATCGGTTCTTGTAGGCTTCGATGTTGGATCTATTTGTTCGACGATCCTTTGGACAAGACTTCTCGACGCCATCAGCAACGCCGGTTCTCAGAAGGGGGATTGACATGACTTGTCGAGGGCATAGAAGCATTTCTTTCGCCGTGCTATCTGCAATGCCCCTGGTGTCCCGGTACGGCTCATTTGGAAAAGGAGAGTAGACAAGGATGGATGAGAAGGCATCGCTTTAGGTTGTTGTCCCATTCCTTAGTTGCTAGCTAGCTAAAGTGTTATTTGATAATCATCTTTTCGTCTGATTTCGTCAGTTAGCTGGGGTGCTTTTCTACTGGGTCTTAGTAGCCTTGCTTGGGTAGAAGTTCCCTGAGGTCCTGTAGCTCCTTCACCGTTTGGTATGTTCTATGGCACACTGCCGGATTTGCCTTCTTCTAATCACACTACTTCTAGTCTTTTACAACTAGTTTGCCTTCCCATGGAATTCTTCCAGGGTAGCAGGTTGTTTCATCCTTTAAGGATTCCCAAGGGCCTTGCAGCAAACTGCATCTGTCGCCCTTGCTTCATCCATATGTTAGTCATACCTGTAAAGAAGCAGTTTCGAATCAGTTGTACAGTTGTATAAAAGGTATAGTTGGCATGATAAATTTCTTTGGATATTCTACATGTTGAATGGCTTCGGTGGATGGGTTGCAATTGTGGAAGATACTCTAATCGTTGTCAGATTGGTCTGTTTTCAAGTTACAGAAGTTTATAATGCTTGAGAATGATAGATGCATGATTGTCCATGCTTGAATGATTGGAAATGCCGACTGAGTAGCGAATCACTTATGATGGGGTCATGGATCAATGACGATCCCAAAATTTTGAATCCAGGTGAGATTGGTCTGGGGTGACAAAGAAGGCCCTATAAGGTTGCATTCCAAATTTCATGGTATTCGAAGTTCACACGTTCGAATTATGGATAAAAGAAGATGGATCGGCGTTGATGGATCTGTGGTATTTTACTTGCAGTCCGTCTCGAGAAAATTTGCCATTTGCTTGGAGTCATAGAATTTGAAGTGTTGGGTTGGTGAAAAACATTGCTTGGAGCCATTTTCATGTTTGCTTGGAGAAAATTTTGGTTTTACCCCAGTCTGATTTTGGGCCAGAGTTTACAAGGTTTACTTCGAGTCAAATGGGTGATTACCCAAGTTCGACTTCGTGTCAGGACCGAAGTGAGTTTTTCAATGACCATTTTGACTATTTTTGATTATTTTCAACGATAACCATTCGTGATTCGACGATGGGAGCTCCATGATAGGATTGGAAGCTGGTTAGTCGGGAGTGGTCATAATATACCAAGGGAGCTTGGCATTGTAATTGATCTTGGTTTACATCATATCTTCTTGGATCTCCTGCCCCTAGGAGTACCGTTTGAGTAGCGGTTCCTCGTCCTTTGCTTAGCACTGTGCTACGGCATGGGTTCTAGAGCTTCTTTTAGCGTTTTGCATGTTGGCATTTTCATCCAATTTTTCTTTCTTGAATTTTTTGTAATCTTCAGAGCCAAAAAGAGCCATCCTTATATCCTTCTGTTAGGTTTTCATCCCTAAGTTCGAGTTTATAACCGGTTCTTTTGCAGCAGGCGAAGTATTAACGGTTTCTTCCGTCATCATTCTTGGAGCCACGCTTTGCTTTTCACAAAGCAACACTTTATTCTTCCACAAAGCACATTCCACTTAGTATGCCACATTGCCATTCCTTAATCAAACAACTGATTTCTACAAACATATAACTCCTAAGCTCGTACGTCTCAGGAAAGGTGTTAAGCTAGGAGAAGTTGCCTTCTCCATCACTAAGCAGATAATACGTTGATAGAATTCAATTAATATGATTAGAAATGTGTTGACCCAAAAAATAGACCAACACCCTGGTTTGAGTTTGAAAGCACCAGCCCCGTTCCGATAGAGAAATATAACAGATAATAAATATAGAAAAAGTATAGTAAAAGAAAGAAGACAAAGAATTTTTATAGTGGTTCGACTGTAAACGAAGTCTACGTCCACTTTATAGTATTACTATAGACTGATTGCTGTTACAAGAGATGTTTGAATACAAGGCTTTGATTATCTTTGGCTAGATTGAATCCCCAGAGTTGGAATCCACTGGAGCATTACAGTGAATTCCTTTAGAGATTTTTGTGAGAGAGGTAGAGAGTGAAGAATGTTTCTAGCAGAGCTTCAACAATCAGTACGGGGAAGATCCAACTTATGTTGCAGGTAGGATGGTATTTATAGGGATCAGAGAGCTTCTGGGCCAGGCTACTTCATCAACTGCTCACAAGTATGTAAGGAACGACCACTGGGGGTCTAGCTGACGATCCGAGCCAAAACCATGGGTCGCAAGCGACCTGTAGACTTGGTTCGTATGCGAGCTAATGACTTGGTTTCTTTTTCCATTGCCTCCTTAGTTATTTCACTGAAATTCATGGAGAAGCATAGGTTGCTAGTGACCTATGGTCTATGGGTCGCTAGCGACCCATAGACTTAGCATTTTTTTAGCATCCTTCTTCCATCCTTCTCTTCTTCCCTACATCACCGCGACCCTCCATTTTGCATGGATCACTAGCAATCCATAGGGTATGGGTCGCTACTTAGGATATTTTCTGGAGTTTGGAGGTTGAGATGTTTCCATGGTCTTGTGTATTCGTTGTTTGCATAGTCTCGTTGCACGTTGTTTCGTTTTGATGACAATTTTCTGGCTGTTTGCGCTTATCTGCTGATTGGGCTGAAAGAATGCTTGTCGCTTGGTTTAGTCGATCCCAGTCGTTGCCTTAGTAATATAGCTTGGCTCTCGTTAACTCTTTGCCTTAGCCTTTCTGGTTAAGTTCTAAACCATTCTGATAACACGAGATTGTTCTGTCTCCTGTTGGATCCTGTTGGGTTAAAAACCCGGATAACATAATGCATTGTCAGACATTCCTCTATACAAGTTCATTCTGAGACTGAACGAAACCAAAGGCACTCCTCTTACTACCATTAGTAGCAAGTAGTCCTTGTAATCCGAAGATTTCAAAACACAAAAGGGCCATTGCTATAATAAATGTCTCTATATTGGTAGCTACCCAGAGAATGTCAATAAGCAGTCCTTCCGCTATAAAGATCTTCGGTCTTCAATACAACGAAGATTTCAGAATGCAGACACCACTGCCACATAAATATAATGTGGGGTAAACCCCTGGGACTGGTGACAGCAATCCCTACATTCTGAAGATCTCCGGTCTTCAATAATCATCATCTTCAAAATGACTTCACTTCTGAACGTAGACATTTGTTCGAAGTTGTTTTCGGATAGGAGTTACCCAAATTCGACCTCGGTTCCTTTGAACCAATCATCGATTAAAAAGATGTTAATTTCATATGTGATTATTAATCATCATTCAATTTAATTCATTTTTTCATTCATTCATAAATATCTCAGAGAAACATATTATTTTAAATTATTCTATTTATCTTCTTAATGGTATATGGAATCATTAAGCCTCATTTATCAAATCATTTGGTTAATTAAACCCTTTTGAATCTTGGAATAATTTCAATTTATTTCATCCTTTACTTAGGAAAATATTTCCAAACCATTGATTTAAATCTTTACAAAGATTTCTTTATTCAAAACTCAAAACATTAATTGAGTTAAAACCATGTTATCTAGGATGTTAATCCAAAACTCGTAAATATTAAGTGAGTAGAGTCTATAGAAATCATCTAATTCTACTCAATATCAATTCCCATATTCAACAAGTACAATGGGCGGAAAAACGGAGATATCACCTTTTATATTCCAGGAATAGTACGAGTTCCCTCTTCGGGCTTTAACACGGGTTTCGCCTCACTAATATCTCTTTTCAAAACATATATTTTGCAAATCCTTTCCTGGAACCAAACTGGTTAATCCACTGATTATAATAATAATATAGCAATATCCATTATGCTAAAATAGGAAACAAAATAGACTATCTATCTAAAGACTGAACTATCTGTTCTTTACTAGAGTATCTGTCCTAAATTCTGAGCTAACTGCTCTATTCTCGACTATTTGTCCTAAAACTGATTATACCAAAATAGAAATATCTTTTATGCTAGATAATGGGCCATCTGCCCAAAATAGGTAAAAAGGGTGGACTAACTGTCCTTAAAAAGTAGCAAGGTCCGTTATGCTAATAAATGAACTAACTGTTCATGTTAGAGCTAACTGCTCTTTTCTGGACTAACTGTCCTCTGGGCTGACTGTCCTCTTGGCCGACTGCCCTCAAAATGGACTGACTGTCCGAATTTAAATGAGCTAACTGCCCGAATTTTCTTTTGGGCTAACTACCCTTCAAAATATCTGGGCTAACTACCCTTCAAATTTTCCTTGAAAACCTTTTCAAAATGATTTAGTCCGTCAAATCATATATATACAAGGAAAATATATCTTTAGCTTTACTCTAAGCTATTTTTGCCATGTTATATATACTTTACTCAAAATAATGTTGATGATGTTCAATAAGGATTATCTATCCTTTTAAAATAAGTTGAAGTCCTTTATAACTTAAAACACTTAGGCTACCTGCCTAGTCTTCCATTCAAAACCTTTGTTTAAAACCTTTAAACAACCTTTCGAAAACATTGAAGGTAACTCCTTCAGAACCATTAATAAAACCCTTCGAAAGCATTGAAGGTAACTCCGTTATATTCTTTAATAAACCTTTCGAAATCATTGAAGGTAACTCCTTCAAAACCTTTTAAAAAGCCTTCCATTTACAAGCTTTAAAACATATGACATCCACCTTCTAAATCCTTTAAACCTCAGCCTTTAGAAAACATTAAAACCATACCATCGACCTTGTCAAAAGTTTCTTTTCGGCCTAGTCGAAAGGTTTCACCTTTCGACTTTGTCGAAAGCTTGGGGTACCTCACCTATAAAATCATTTATAAACCTTTCGAAAGCAATGAAACTCAAAACCTTTCGAAGACATTGGGTAATATTTAAAACAAGTGGAAACCTTTCGAAGACATTGGGTAATATTTAAAACAAGTGGAAACCTTTCGAAACCATTCAAAGTTAACTACTTTGAAACCTTTAAACGTTTGGACTTAAAACATTTGGATTATGCCTTCAAGTAGAGTAAAAGGATCGGAAAAACATTGGAGTCGAAAGCAATTACTTTGAAACCTTTATAAAACCTTTCGAAACCATTCGAAAACAATGAAGTGTTGGTGTTGGAACCAACCCTTCAAAATCAATGGAGAGAGGCGTCTAGTTTTATAAAACAAAAGATAACCTTTGACTCCATCTGTGTCGAAAGGTTTGGAAGAGACAACTAAGCTTTCAACCTGGTCGAAAACTATACCTTTCGACTTTGTCAAAAGGTTTCAATTAAAACAAGAAAGCAAACCAATCGAAACCTTTTTCTTTTAAACCGTTTGACAATGTTGAAAGCTCTTTGTCGAAAGCTAGCATGCGTATTTTATTTAAACCCAAAACAAAACTTCATCTCCTTTGAAAGCTCTAACCTTTCGTCCCTAAACCTTTCGACTTCATCCAATTCACTACGCACCGGTTGCCTAATACCATGTGCATTGGTATTTGACCTAGTCGAATGGTTTGATACCTTTCGACCTTTACGGAAGGTTTGGAATGAGGCGGAAGCTCTTGCCGAAAGAGTTGAAAGAGTAGAAAAACTATTTATTTGTACTTTAAAATAGTTCTTTTGTACCCAACCTGCCTTATTTGTCTAAATCTGATTGGTTGCCAGAATTTTATATTCAAAAATGCTGCCGACTTTCCTTATTTGGAAATTTAAATAATTTTGAAAAAGCCCCTTTCTCCTTTATAATTATATAAAACATTTAAGTCCCATTCCTTAAATAATTTTATATAACTATTAAAACACCTTGGAAAATTATAGAAATATTCCAGAAAATCAATTAATATGTTCTCTTCAACATATAAAATTTTCGGATCCAAACAATAATTATTTTTCCCGTAAATAATTTAATAATCCAAAATACCATTTTCTTCCTTAGAAAATTCATAACAATTCCACAAAAATTCAGAAAATTTTGAATATTGAAACCCATCTCTAAAATAACTTTTTAGATCATTATAAAAATTCTCAAGGCTAACGGATGTCATTTAATAGGGTTTTCATCTTAAAACATGTCATAAAATCTATATGAACGTACATAAATCATCAACATGTATATATAATCATTTTATCATTCAAAAACATGGCAAACCTTTGCAAAATCATTCGGATTTAATCCTAAAACCGAAACCATAAAAGCTTAGAGCTGTAAACATTATTCACCTTTGCTTTAGAGATTAAGGAGCTTGAGATTTGAATGAGTTTGATTTGAATTTGCTTTCCTTAAGCTTTTCTTTTGTTTCCTCTTATTCTTTCCTTGTTAATGGTGACCGGCCTCACTTTATAAAAATTTGAAATGAAATGAATGTGTAAAAGTATACATGACCTAAGGAAGATAATATAGGAATGGCCTCTTTCCCATAATACCCCTCCTCTAATTCATTTTAAACCCTTCATTTAATTTATTAGTTAAAAAAGCACGGCTACCTTAATTAAATCAAATCTCAATCTCCAAATCAACACATTATTTTATTTAGTTTATCTAACTAAATCTTCTAAATAATGTTATCAAAAATCTAGGGTGTTACATGTAAACAAGATTGCAACGACTTTCGAACAACTTCCGTTCGTTAAACCGTTGAAAATCCGTAAGCCGATTCCCGATCACATTTTCACTTCTAATTTAAATTACATATATATGTAAACACAATTTAAAATAAATTTATAATCATTACTAATTAATTAAAATGATCTCATTTGAATTATAAAATCATATAAATCAAATTAACTATTAGTTACAAAAATTGCTATTATACCGATAAAGCGATATCAATTTTCTTATATTTTCAAACTGATTATATATCTCTTTATAAAACTATTAAAAATTATTTATTATCACTTTATAACTATTTAAAATGAATTATTATCATTTGAAAACAATTATTTGAATAATTAATTAATTATTAAATAACTAAATCTCAATTTAAAATCGTAAATCAATTATTAAATATAAGGGCATCATTGAGGATGTCATACATACTTTTAATTTCCAAAAATTAAATAAATAATTTTATTTCATATTCTTGTTTAATTATAAAAATAAGTGTATGTACCCAGCTCCATACACGACGTTTGATGATTATAGAGTTGTTTATCGATAAAACAGGTTTCGGTCATTTTATCGGTATATTTCCAGAGGAAATATTTTTGTAAATACTTATTACTATTATTATTTATTGTTCAAAACATCATAAATTGTGTGATAAAACCTTATATTGGAATATTTTAAAAATAAATATAATATATCAAATTGATAAATTTACGGGTCGTTACAGACTTCCCACCTTAAAAGAATTTCATCCCCGAAATTACACCAAAACAAAACCCAAAGTTATTTGTCCAAAAATATTTATTTTTAAACTTACATTCGTATGATGTATATAGATCATCCGATTTGATATACTATTCGAATCCACAATTTACTTTCGAACTAGTATTGATCCTCTGATTCTCTAGTGCAGACTCTAATCAGGCTTCTTGATCAGAAAACTTCATTTCCCTTCCATAGCCCTCAACTATGATAGAAAATCAAGTACCCAATCATAAACCCTCATCAATGTTCATCGCCAAGAATCGAGCGATAAATCCTTTTTCGGATAAACACCTCAAAGTTCCATACACGAATCTTAAATAATCATGTGACGAAATGATCTACTTACAACTTTTTTTATCGTTTTCAAATCTTTATGAAAACATTTCATAAAATTATTATCTTTTGCTTTAAATACTTTTATAAAATATATTCTTAAATGAATTTCTTGATTTAAATACTTTTCTTTAAAGATACTTCTTTATAACATCCTTTAAACTATTTTTTTAATTTCTAGATATCTTATTAAATTAATTAGATATAAGACATAAGATATGTACATAGGGAATAATCCAAAAGGAGGTTTATTAATTAACATCATATTTATACATCCACTCCTAACTTTAGCCTGTATAACCGACTTTAAGGGATAATCTTTAGGGAGTGTAGTCTAGTTACATCACCGTCATATATAGATACTTGAACTACTATACACATCATGCTGGGACCTTTTCTGAGGTAGACGGTGCTTTATCCTTGGTACCAAAATCAACTAACCCTAACTTTCTCTTTGGATATTCTATCCATAAATGTTTCTTTCCATCATATAAACTACAAACCCATTTTCTCACTCTAGTCATAGCAGCGACTATAGGGGGTGTTTTCTGAAGGGTACATGTCTTGTCCTTCTTTTCCCCTTGCTTTGAAGAACACTCCCCAACGAAATTTCCTACTTCCTTGCAGCGATAACAACTCTTTTCCTTCCCTGTTGGAATTTTTGGTTTCTTCTTTGTTTTAGGGCACTGATGTAGAAAATGCCCTTTGTTTTTGCACTTGAAACAAACTATATCATTTTGAACATGTTTCTCTACCTTCCTTTTTATCATGTCCGTACACAGGACTGCATAATGCCCTTCTTTTAGACATCTAAAACAACAGATGCCAACAAACCGTCCTAGTCTTGCTTTTTCTTCTGCTTCATTTTGTGCATGTATTCTATGTGCCTGCTTTGGAGTCAACCAAACTCATTACCTATCATATGAGAAGTCATCCTGCCCCTAAGTGGTATACCAAAATATCATCGAAAGTTTCATACCATTTTATTTCTTTACATAAAATCCTTTTATCCAAATAACTTGATTTAACATGTTCGGATTTGAACTTGCCTTGATCATATAATGATAAAGAGAATAATTAACCAAGCGTTCGATACCGTTTGCCCAAGCCAATATATGATCGATACTTAGAAGATTATTCCCACCATCCCCAAACAGATCAAGACCTTATACCTGGAACTTTCCAAAGAGATAACATCTTAAAAAATTTCCTAACCGCATTAATATTTATACTTTTGTATATATAAAATATACTCCTTTTAAAAATGGTATGTCAATTCGCTTTGTTTAAGGGTTTACAAAGCCTTATCGATATCATGGTACCGACTAGAATCTATAAACCACTCAATAGATAAATAAACACAAAACATATTTATATCAAATAACAAATACGCGCTCATATATATAACACTCTCAAACTCATTCTAGGGTGTTACTAATCCTATCTATAATGAGTTTTACCCCACCAAACCCTAGGTGTTCGCTTAACCTAGCTCTGATACCAAATGTAACAGACATGATTTTTGACCCTCGAAAATCAACACTAATACACCGTCGGTATTCACGTGCCGCAAATTCAAGTGCTGGAAAAACCGATTGTTAGGGGAAAAGGAAAATAAAGATAGAACAGAATCTCACACAAATGGAATAACATATATTATTTCAATATAATCTTTACAGCGGAAAATTTTGAATACATTACCAGAGTCTAACCTAGATTCAGCCTGGATAGTTATAAATCTCTATCCTTACAATTCCTGAAAAATAAAAACAAATGCAATAGATGCAGCGGATAATAGAATATGATTATACGACCATACGTAGATAAAGATCTTCAGCTCTCCTCTGTAAACTCCAAGCATCTTCAACTAAACCTGAAACTACTCGGATCTGACCCGAGTATTAAAAATACCCGGATTAGGCTTGATAAACCAGCGTGAGATACTCGAACCATCACTACGCCATAAATGACCTTCTGCAACATTTTTGCAAGGTGTTGCCAGCTAAAATGTTGCGATAGATATAAAATTTTGGTCCTACTGCAACGTTGTATTTATGGTGTTACCTTAGCCATAAAAATGTGTTGCTCTAGCTAAAAAAGTGTAACACGATGCAACATTTTTATATAGTGTTGCTATAGATGTATTCAGATTAAAAAATTAATAAAATTAGCAATCCGCGTGAATACGATCCAACGGTCTACATTTAATCCGATTGTTAAACTGGATCACCGCTACCATTTGCTCCAAAATTTCGTTTTCCCGCTTTACTTTTCATATCATTTTCGTTCTCACCCCCAATTTCCAAATCCCTAATTTCCAAATCATATTTTCGTTTCTTTTTTTTTTCTTCCAAAAACAAAATCTCGTCCTTTTTTCAAAGTTTGGTAGTGATCTCAAACAAGCTTCGTTCCCATTTCGTTCTCACCTCCAATTTCGCTGCTGTTTGCCTACATGTCGAGCGTCGTTTGCTTTGTTGTCGAGATCTGGAAATGTCTGTTCGGCTTGTGAATCGGCGATTGTTGTTGGAGTTAGGTCATGATTGGACTGGGTTACGGCAGTGGGTGATTGCGATTGAAATTTCAAGCGATGGAGGTGAGGCCAATGGTGATTTAAGGTAGTTCTGGTCGATGGGTTGCTGAAATTGCGGTTGGTGAATTTGATATGGGAGGCGCTGGTCGGTTCGCGATTTGGAGGAGTTTTTAACAGGTTGGTTTTCATTTTGATTGGTGAGGAAGTTAGGGTGTAGGGGTAGTTCGGGTTGTCGGAGAAGGCAGGTAGGTGGTTGTTGTGATGGTGAAGGCATAGGGTTAGTGAGGAGATGCGAATTGGTTGTGACAGATTGTAGAGGAAGGGATTTGTTGTGCTATGTGCAGAAATGGTTCGAGTTCGTTAGGTGATAGGGGCAGGAGTTTGTGGCTGATTGTAGCTGGATGGTGAATCTGGTTGTCGCAGTTTGTGGAAGTTGGATATGAAGGTGTAATGGAGGTTGAAGTATATGAAGTGATAGGTTAGAGCTTTGTTTGTTGTTGCGTGTTTGGGATGTTTTGGTTGTGAGATGGTAGTTTGGAAGAAAATGCAGTTTGCTGGTAGGGGGTTTCGATAATGAAGTATGCAGTGGTAGCGGGTTAGTAATGAGGTTTGGTGAGTGTTTTGGCATAGGTTAAGGGCTGTAGGGGATGTAAGTTGCAGCAGTTTAGGGAGTGGATGGTGGCAGTGTAGAGGTTCGTGCTGCCGAATTCCGTGAGCTCATTCAGAAGCTTTCTCGTGATTCAAATTCAGAAGGGTAATGTATTACTTATTAACACGCAACATGTTCGATGAAATGTCAACTTTTATTTATCATGGTTTCAGGTCTTTTACCAAGGCAGAGCTAAAAGCAAGGTTATTTCAGTTTTCACTCAACAATTTGCTAAGAATGATGGCTGGGAAAAGGTCGGATGATTCAGAAGAAGCCATGAAAGAGTTGCAAAAGTCAATCGAGGAGGTGTTCAAATTCGCAGGAGGTGTTCATTTGTGCATCATTTTACGTCGTTTCAAATAAGGCTCGATCTTCCAAAATCGGATGAATCGGGCGGTGCCCAGAAGCTCTCTGATCCCCGCCGGGACTGCGGCGCCCCGGAACCCCGCCGGCGCTGCGCCCGGACCCGCTTCTCGGCTCGCCTTCGGCTCGGCACTCGGCTCGCCTTCGGCTCGGCACTCGGCTCGCCTTCGGCTCGTCATATATTTGTTAGTGTCGGTGTCTGTATAAATTGAAACTGCATATGTAATGAGTGAACTGGGTGATGTAGTGAGGAATATCTGTATATGTGAATATCAGTGTTATATATCATTGAATTGTAAAATAGTGGATTCAGGAATTTGTACTATTTCAAATGTTGAAATAAAATATTTATTTAAATAAATTACTGTTTAAATATCAAATTCTATGCAATAGCATTTTATTAAATAAAAATTTATTTTTATTAAAAAATCAAATATGCTCTACATTGTGGCCCCCACAAATTCAGAAAGTTAATATCTATAGCAACATTTTGGAATGTTGCTACAGATACCTATGGGTGTTGCCATAGACCCAAATAGGGTTCTACTGCAACAATATTACTTATGTTGCCTTAGATAGTCAAAATGTTGCCTTTGAGGTCTAAGGCAACGGCAAAAATTGCATCACCCTAAAAGTGTTGCCATAGACCTATGGCAACACTTTTCGGGCCTAAGCCAACATTTTTTTTGTGTTGCAGTAGGCCATTTATGGCGTAGTGCATAAACATATGACAAAGCCATGGATAGGTACTAAACAAAACCTTTGAAAAAAATAGTATCTCGTAAGACCACGCCACATATAAACACGGACGAGTTTTTACCTTACGATAACCGAAATGCTTTATATTTTTAAACAACTTGATAATATCATTAATGACATTGGTTTTGAAAATAATTTTTAAATAAATATATATATAACAAGTATCAATATCTAGACTATGGTAATATATCCAGACCAGGTCAACAAAATATACCAGACGGAATATATGATACCAAAAGGGGTAGCTGGAATGTTTGCAAGGCATTATAGCTATTTTGGGACTACAATCAAAACCGTAAAGCTCGTATTGGTATTGGATTTCCAACATGATAGGGAACTAGTGGCCTTTTCCTTCCTCTGCGGATTTCCACGTATAGCAACATCGTACCTGGTGGCTTCTCATGCAAGGACTTACACACCATGGTACTTGCTACACTACTACGTATCCGGTGGCTTCTCGTGCAAGGACTCACACCACTATACCATACAATAATGGGGTTCATACCTCTTCTGGCCCATAAGGCAACAAAGGCCTAATCATTCTGATGCGCTCATAAACCGATAGCCCGAAGTATATGTCCTGCAGACCACATAATTATCCGTATCATCTTAGGGATGTGAGGCATGTGAGGCTACACTCAATTTTAACAAAGCCACGCTTTGCTTTTCACAATGCCACGCTTTATTCTTCCACAAAGCACATTCCACTTAGAATGCAACATTGCCATTCCTTAATCACACAACTAATTTCTACAAACATATAACTCCTGAGCTCGTACATCTCAGGAAAGGGTGTTAAGCTAAGAGAAGTTCCCTTCTCCATCACCAAGTAGATAACATGTTGATAGATATCAATTAATATGATTAGAAATGCACTGTCAGACATTCCTCCATACATGTTCATTTTAGGACTAAACGAAACCAAAGGCACTCCTCCTACTACCAATATTAGTAGCGAGTAGTCCTTGCAATCCAAAGATTTCAAAACATGAATGGGCCACTGCTATAATAAATGTCTCTATATTGGGAGCTACCTAGAGAATGTCAATAAGTAGTTCTTCCGCTATGAAGATCTTTGCTCTTCAATACAACGAGGATTTCAGAATGCAGACACCACTACCATATAAATATAATGTTGGGTAAACCCCTGGGACTCGTGACAACAATCCCAATATTTTGAAGATCTCCGGTCTTCATTAATCATCATCTTCAACATGTCAAAATTTCCGAACGTATACATTGGTTCGAAGTGGTTCTCGGATAGGAGTTACTAGGGCTGTTATGGTAATGGTTACCGTTACCATTTCAAAAATACCGTTACCGTACCATTTTTACTGGTAAGCGAAAATTGCTTACCGTTACCGTTACCGATAGGCTGGTATACCGAAGACTGGTATACCGATAATCTGGTAACCGTTACACTGGTAATGGTAAATTACCGTTTGTCTAAAAAAGGTTAGTAACATAACACGTATTCATACCATGACGGTGCTTCATTATACAATTTATAGTGTTACTTAATAAAAGACGTAAATGAGAAAGAAGTAAAGTGTATTTAACATTATTTCACCTGGTTAATAAACTAAATTTAATCATTTGCTTGGTTCTAAATGCCTATAATAAAACATGTTACATGAATATGCATGTATTATAAATTGACTGGTAAAATTACCGTTACCGCTGGTATTGAAAAAATGTTACCGATGATTTACCGTAGAAAATGGTAAATTTACCGTTACCATACCGATTAAACTGGTATACCGATTTCGCCTGAAAATGGTAACCGATTCACTGGTAATGGTATGGTAATGGTAAATTTACCGTTACCATAACAGCCCTAGGAGTTACCCTAATCCGACCCCGGTTCCTCTAAACCAATCATCGATTAAAAAGATGCTAAGTTCATATGTGATTATCAATCATCATTCAATTTAATTCATCTTTTCATTCATTCATAAATATCACAGAGAGACATATTATTTTAAATTATTCCATTTATCTTCTTAACAGTATATGGAATTATTAAGCCTCATTTATTAAATCATTTGGTTAATTAAACCCTTTTGAATCTTGGAATAATTCAAATTTATTTCATCATTTACTTAGGAAAATATTTCCAAATCATTTATTTAAATCTTTACAAAGATTTCTTAATTCAAAACTCAAAACTTTGATTGAGTTAAAACCATGTTATCTAGGACGTTAGTCCAAAACCCGTAAATATTAAGTGAGTAGAATCTATAGAAATCATATAATTCTAATAAGTATAAATTTCTGTATTCAATAAGTATTATGGGCGTAATAACGGTGAAATCACCTTTTAAATTCCATAAATAGTACGAGTTCCCTCTTCGGGCTTTATCATCGGGTACAAGAAGATTATCTCCATAGAATTCAAATTATACTTTAGAAAATTTTGATTTGAGTAAATCAAATTTACTATCCCCTCTGTCAGACTAGTCCGGATAGCCAAAGAGACCAAGAAACTGGTTTTTCAAACTCAAGACTAGACAATATCTCTCTGTCACCCATAAGGTGGTCAAGTTATTTGATCGACTCTAAATCATTTAACATACTCTACCAACTTTTAATTATTTATTTAACCACTTCATAAATCCTTCAAATCACTTTTAAAATACTTTTTTAATCATTTAAAAACATTTACAAAAGATTTGGAAAAGAATGGTTGCGTTTAGAACTATAATTTAAAAGTTATAGAAAAGTGCTGCGAAAAGTGTTTTTTAAGCTATATCAATCAAAACGACTTTTCTATCATTTGAAAATACAATTTTATAACTCAAATCACTTTTAAAACATTTTAAAAGAGATATAAGATTTATTCCATATTTTTAAACATTTTAAAAATATTTATTTAAAACATCTGCGACTTTGGCCACCGAACTGCCAAAGCGTGATTTTCTTGAAAACTTGATTTTCTCATATTTCAAAATTTACTAAAAGAAATCTTGATACTTTTCTTTTACTTGAAAAAAATAGTCGTAAGGGTTTGTAAAATTCTTATTGCAAAGAAATCCGATTCTGATTCCATCCTACAGAAGGATTTAACTTTTACGGCACGAAATCGCGAACTACCGTTACCCGACGTGCTTATTTTTGACTCCAATGTTTATTAAATATTTATAAACCATTTTCAAACAATTAAACCAATATTTTCCATATTAAATCTCTTTTTCACTTTTAAAACATTTCATAATATTATATTATTATAATATTCATTTTCAAACTTTTTATATTCTTAAAATCATTAAAAGACTAAATAACTTCATATACAATCCATATGGATTTATCTTTCACTAATAAATCATGGTTAATGACTTAACCATATTTATTATTATAGCCCATAATTTATCACAACCAAGTTATCAAATATATCAACATCCATATAATCAGCCAAGTTATCAACCAAGCATTTAAATTTATAATTTAAACGTTCATAAATTTATTTTCTAAATCAAGTACTCACTTATGGCTCCACTCCACTAAACCTTTATGTAGCTTCTCGAATCGATTCCGACAGCACTTCGATATCATTTCCTCCTCTTTTCCTTGCTTCGAAGCTCCCTGACTTGCTTCCTTCTCTTTTGGTGCCCACGACCTTGACCTTGGATAAGTGTTGCTCGGCCTTGATGGTGATGGTGATGGACGTGCACTGGATTGAGGAAGAGGAGGTGTTTGCTTTGTTTTGGAGGTGTAATACTATAACATATATATGTATAAATATTTTTATTTTCTTTACTACTAAAATTTCTTCATGAATTCTAGAAGGAAGAAGCCATTAAAATGGAGAGGAAAAGCGTAGGAAAAATGAAGAAGAAGGTGAATGAAATGGAAGAGTATGCATGGGTATTTATAGGGAAAAAATGGTAGAAAATATCTAAAAGTGAATGGACAAAACTATCTTTACCCCACTCTCCTCCCAGCCCATCACCATACACGTTACCCCCTCCATGTCCTTTCCTCCATGTGCAAGTGTTGATGGTGAGTTAATGTGAGGGTAAGTTTGCTTTTTTGGTTGCTTAAAGATGAGGAAAGGTGAAAATATCATGATATTTCTAAGGTTAATATATTTATACATGTATGTATGCCATATGTATGTATATATGCGTTCATGTATATGTTAGTGGATGCATTTGTATGTTATATATATGCACATGACATATAAACAAGTTTGCAACGACTTTCGAACAACTTCCGTTCGTTAAACAGTTGAAAATCGGGAAACCGATTCCCGGTCACATTTTAACTTCTAATTTAATTACATATATATGTAAAAAAAATTTAATTTTTTTATAACAATTATTAATTAATTAAAATGATCTCATTTGAATTATAAAATCATATACATCAATATTAACTATTATATAAAAAATTGCTATTATACCGATAAAGCCATATCAATTTTCTTATATTTTCATACTGATTAAATATCTCTTTATAAAACTATTATAAATTATTTATTATAACTTTATAACTATTTAAACTGAATTATTATCATTTAAAAACAATTATTTGAATAATTATAATAATTATAAATCATTAAATCTCAATTTAAAATCATAAATCAATTATTAAATATAAGTCCATCATTGAGGATGCCATACATACTTTTAATTTTCAAAAATAAAATAAATAGTTTTGTTTCATATTCTTGTTTAATTATTAAAATAAGTGTATGTATCCACTCTATACGTGACGTTTGATGTTTATAGAGCTGTTTATCGATAAAGCGGTTTTCGGTCATTTTATCAATATATTTCCAAAGGAAATATTTTTATAAATACTTATCATCATCATTATTTATTGTTCAAGACATCATAACATGCATGATAAAACCTTATATTGGAATATTTTAAAAATAAATGTAATATATCAAATTGATAAATTTACTAGTCGTTACATAAACTCTTTTATGTAAATTTATAAATTCTTTGAGAAGGAGGATTTTAAATCTGGTTAATATCGAAAAATTTAAGATATGAAATTAGTATTTGTGGAATTTATAAATAAATCTATTTTGAAAAGAATATAGAGATTCTATTTTGTTTGGTAAAGCTTTCCATTATTATAAAAATAGTGTTATGAAGGGATCATTTGTAAATAAACACTTTTAAAGGATTTTATTATTATTAATGGGAAGTTAATTGTTTTATAATTTTAGATCTTAAAATTTATATGAAATAAAGTATTGTGAATAATCTATAAATTTGGATACGTGGGCTTTGGTAAGTGTTAAGAAATTAATTATGATTTAATAAATTAACATTGGAAGTAAATGCTCATTTTAATAAATAAGACTTTTGTATTTTATTTAAATGGGATTAAATTAAACCTATATCCATGTCCAATCAAATAAGAGATGCAACTATCTCATTTTTCTCACTTTCTAAATCCTGTACATTCAGAACTAAAGAAAGAAAATAAAACTAGGGTTGGCTTCTTCTTTCTATTACAAGAAAATCTTCATCTTTCAATTAGAAATAAAATCAATTAGTGATTTTAGGAAGAAAATAAATTCAGGGTTTTTAGTTGAAATTATAGTTCACTTCTATATAATCACTGTCAAATTCAAGAAGAAAGGTGAGTTAAACACTCGTAATTATTTCTATTTTGAATTCAAGTTGTTGTTGTGTTGATTTGATGAATATATGATGAAATTGATCTCAATCTTATGTGCTATCTCTTATCATATGTGACGCAGCGGATAAAAACAAAACCAATGTAGATCTATGAATGTAGTGATCGGTGGATTGGAAGATACTGAAATGCCCAAATTCGTTGATCCGAAGATACCGAATTTTAGCTATCCCGAACTCGTTGATCGCGCACGATACCGGGTTCAAAGATCTTCAATTCTTCGAGCGTTGATCTAGCGCACTAGATTCCGCGAATCGGCTTCTACAATCGTTGAATCGAGCGCACTCGATTATCCGAAAGAGGAGATAGGAGATTATACTCAACTACCAATTTGAATGAAAGCACAAAGCAATCAAAAGAGAATTTTATTCAATATTCAACAACCTTTACAAATGACTCACACTTGCTATTTATAGCTTTACAACTCAACACGCAAAAAACTTCAAAAAAATACAAGTACTTAGGTCGGAAACGACCTACGACCTAACATGGCGCGACCTAAGAACAGACACGACTTAGTATAGGTCGGCAGCGACCTAACAGTTCATATTACAATGCAACCAACATACAAGACAAACATACGACTTAAGAACTATACAATCACACGACATACATTTGTGTCCATCAGCGACCTAAGGAAGCAACGGTAGAGATCAATGCGGCATAAGAATCAACAATCTCCAGAGCTTTGCGACTTAAGGACTTTGTGGTATCCCAACCCAACGACTTAAGGAAATCAATGGCATCCAGAGCTTTGCGACCTAAGAATGAACGGCATCCCTTCGTCTGCGACCTAACAGAAGTGGCTTCAGAAATTCTTCACGACCTAAGTCTCCCCGACCTAAGACTTTGCGACCTAAGCTTTCGCGACCTAACTTAGCTCGTTCCGTTTCCTTGCGACCTAACATAGGTCGTAACTCGTTAGGTCGTATCACCTTTCTCTTCAGACTGTTAGGTCGTTGGTGCGACTTAAAGGATTCGTTAGGTCGCTCGCGACCTAATACTTCAGCTCCCCGCCAATCTTCACACCCTGCTAACTCGTTAGTCTCTTTGTTAGCTCGTAGTACTTCGCTAGGTCGTTGCCGGTCTTCAGTAGGTCGTTGATACGACCTAAAGGTCTTGTTAGGTCGTTCGCGACCTAGCCCTTTACCAGTTTGTGCTTCAACAACCAGTAACGACTTAGAGGTTTCGTTAGGTCGTATGCGACCTAACTCTTCATCCTTCTGAGCATCCTTCTGGGCTGCATCATCCTTCCCAGGTTGAGAAAAATTCAACCTCGAATTTGTATTCTCTTCCTCCATAACAAATTCATCCCCGTGATATGGTACGAGATGTTTGACATTGAACACGTCAGACGTATACACATCATCTGGTAGTTTCAATTTGTAAGCATTTTCATTAATTCGCTTCACAACTTCCACCGGACCAATTTTCCGTGCTTTCAATTTATTGTAAGCGCCTACTGGAAAACGATCTTTCGTTAACACTGCATAAACCATATCTCCTTCGTTAAACTCAACATTCCTTCGCTTCAAGTCTGCAGATCGTTTATATTTCTCATTTGGTTTCTCCAATCGTTCTTGAACGATTTTATGAAATTCTGCTAACCCCTCAACAAAATCAGCAGCTTTCTTAACTGTCTTCTTTGATTGTGGCACTACCGTCAAATCCAACGGTCCCTTCGGTAAGCTCGAATAAACAATCTGGAATGGACTAAACCCAGTACTTCGATTCACTGCATGGTTATGAGCAAATTCTGCTTGGCATAACTTCATGTCCCAACTCTTCAGATTGTCCTGTACAAGACATCTCAACAAGTTTCCCAATGATCTGTTAACCACCTCAGTCTGTCCGTCCGTTTGCGGGTGATAAGCACTACTAAATTTCAGCTTCGTTCCCACCATTTTCCACAAACTCAACCAAAAGTGACTCAGAAATCGAGTATCTCTATCCGACACAATAGATTCTGGCAATCCATGAAGTCGATAGATCTCCTTGAAAAACAACTGAGCAACATGAACAGCATCTGCCGTCTTCTTGCAAGCAATAAAATGTGCCATCTTCGAAAATCTGTCCACCACAACGAATATAGAATCATTTCCCCTTTGAGTACTAGGCAACCCCAAAACAAAATCCATGCTGATATCCACCCATGGTTTTATAGGCACTGGTAACGGCATATATAAACCAGCATTAGTCGCAGTTCCTTTCGAAACCTGACAAATATGACAACGCTCCACAAACCTCTCTACTTCCTTCCTCATTGATGGCCAAAAGTAAGATTGCGAAATCAATTGTAGTGTACGGTCTCTACCCACATGACCTTCGTCATGCAATTCTTTCACAATCTTCAACCGTAAACTGCAATCTGGTATACATAATCGAGTTCCCTTGAACAGAAAACCATCTGCCATCACAAATTCATCAGTACTTCCGTCTTTGACTTTCTCAACAAGCTTTGCAAAATAAGGATCTTCTTCAAACAATTCTGGCAATAATTCAAACCCTGTCACCTCAACCTTTAGTGTAGTCAACAAATGACTCCTCTGACTCAAAGCATCAACTACTCGATTCGTCACCCTTGACTTGTGTTTAACAACAAAAGTAAACTGTTGCAGATATGCGATCCACGATGCATGTCTCGCTGAAATCTTGTCTTGTCCTTGTAAGTGCTTCAATGCTTCATGATCAGTGTAGAGAACAAACTCCTTCTGAAATAAGTAATGTCTCCAGTGTTTGATTGATTGCACAACAGCATAAAATTCCACATCGTATGTACTGTATCTCATTTTTGCTCCTGACAACTTCTCGCTAAAGTATGCAATAGGACGTCCTTTCTGACTTAACACCCCTCCAATCCCAACCTTTGATGCATCAGTGTGTAGTTCAAATACTAACTGAAAATCTGGTAGCACTAGGATTGGTGTAGATGTCAACAACTTCTTGATCTTCCCAAAAGCATCTCCTGCTTCCTCTGTCCATGCAAACTGCTTTCCTTTCATGCAATCTGTAAAAGGTGCCATCACACTACTAAAGTGTGGAATGAATCTTCTGTAAAATGAAGCCAACCCGTGAAAACTACGAACTTCTGTCATTGTCTTGGGCTGCAGCCAATCTCTGATTGCCTCAACTTTACTCTGGTCAACCTGTATTCCTTTCTCTGAAACAACATACCCCAGAAATAAAACACCGTGCGTCATGAACACGCATTTCTTCGTTGCAGCATAGAATTGTTCTTGTCGTAATACCATCAGCACTTCTCTAAGATGATTCAAATGTTCCTCTGGACTCCCACTGTAAATAAGAATATCATCAAAATACACCACCACAAATTTCCCAATAAACGGTCGAAAAATCTGATTCATCACCCTCATGAAAGTACTCGGTGCATTGGATAAACCAAATGGCATGACCAACCATTCGTATAGAACCTCCCTGGTTTTAAAAGCAGTTTTCCACTCATCGCCTGGTCTGATACGAATTTGATGATATCCGCTCTTCAAATCAATCTTCGAAAAGATAGTTGCTCCGCTTATTTGATCCAACAAGTCATCCAACCTCGGCATTGGAAATCTATATCTCACAGTAATTTTATTCAAGGCTCGACTGTCAGTGCACATCCTCCACGTCCCATCCTTCTTGGGTACCAATAAAGCTGGTACATCACAAGGACTTAAACTCTCCTACACACGCCCCTATTCAAGCAATTCCTCTACCTGCCTTCTCAATTCTTCATGTTCCTTCGGACTCATTCGATAATGTGGTCTGTGTGGCAACACAGCACCTGGAACAAGATCTATCTGATGTTGAATATCCCTCAACGGTGGCAACTCCGTTGGTAACTCCTCTGGAAATACATCGTCAAATTCTTTCAAAACTGGTTTTACTTCTTCTGGGATTTCAACCACTTCCTGACTCTCCCGTCCAATCAACAAAAACACTTCAGGTTCCTCCTCTACTTCCTTCACAAACTCCTTCAGCGATAACAAAGTTTTGAGCTCTTCAATCTCCTCCAACTTGTTTTCCTCCTGTTGTCGCTTCTTTGGAACTAGAGTAATCTTTGTGCCTTCAAACATGAAACTGTAACTGTTGGTTCGTCCGTCATGTTGCACAGCTCGATCATACTGCCACGGTCTTCCCAGCAACAAATGACAAACGTCCATATCTACGACATCACACCAGATTTCATCTTTGTATTTCTTCCCAATTGAAAACTTCACACAAGCTCTACGTCCAACTTTTACTTCACCACCCTTCCTCAACCAAGCTAACTTGTACGGTTTAGGATGTTTCTCGGTTTTCAACTCCAACTTCTTCACCGCTTCTGTGGAGATAATATTATCACAACTCCCAGCATCAATAACAAATTTACAAACTCTCCCCAGAATAGTGCATGTAGATTGAAAGATATTGTTTCTCAACCAACTACTTTCCTCCTCTTGCTTTGGTGTTAAACAACTTCTCCTCATCATCAATGCGTACCCGTCATCTCCTGACAGTAAGTCTTCCTCCTCAACTGGTAAAGAATTAGAACATTCAGCTTCTTCATCCTCATCCTCAACTTCTGCAATCATGGTTCTCTTCTTTGGCTTTGGACACTCACTGCTTTTATGACCCAATTCCTGACAATTGTAACATTTGAAACCATTGTTAACCCTTTCCTTCTCAGCCTCCTTTATCACTGGTCTACTGATAGGTTTAGAAACATTAGAACTTCCACCAAAACCCTTCGCTTGATTGTTAGAATTAGTAAACACACCACCTCCTCGTCGTCCCTGCTTCTCCCAAGCCAACGCTTTCTGATGTGCCTCTGCTACAGATCTTGGATCGAACATATTAACCATATCCTGGATCTGCATTCGTAGTCCCCCAACAAATCTAGCTGTCAGTTGTTCTTCCTTCTCCATAATATCATTTCGAGCAATCAGTTGGTAAAATTCATCAGCATAGTCATTAACTGTCTTCGTGCCCTGCCTCAACTTCTGCAAACGTTGATACATCAAAGATTGATAATTGTATGGTAAGAACGTTGCTTTCATCATTTTCTTCATCTTTTCCCAAGATTCAACTTTTGACTTTCCCATCCGATCACGTGTAAGCTTGGTTTGTTGCCACCATGCTAAAGCTCTACCCCTTAACCTCGTAGCAACCAACTTCACCCTACGCTGTTCTGGAACTTCTTTGAAGTCAAAAATCTCTTCAACATTAGCTACCCAATCTAGGAACTCCTCCGCTTGCATACCACCTTTGAATTCAGGAATTTCAGTCTTCATTCCCGACTCCCACTTGTGATCATACTCAGAGTAATTTCTCCCTTGCCCTCGTCCTTGTCCTCGAACACTACCATCATCATACTCCTCTTCAAAATCAGATGTATATCGTTGTCTATCTCGTCCACCCACATCTCTACTACCATTACGTCTACCACCACCATCCCTTCTATCTACATTCCTCCGTTCACGATCATTCACGTTCCTCCCACGCCCTTGATCATTTTCAACACTTCTGTCTCGATTGGAATGTGGCGAGACTCTGCCATGGTTAGATTCAGGTGAAACCCTTCTCCGATTTTGATTCATCTCCGTCATAAGCTTCTCTAACCGGCCAATTCCTTCGTTAAGCTTTTCACTAAAGTTTTCATTGATTCTTTGCTCCATCTCATCAGCCTCTTCTCTTCGATACAAAGCTTCTACGTTCTGGTGGCGATTAGCTCTTCTTGGCGGCATACTTGAAAATTTCACAACTCTTCAACACTTCAAAATTCAAACACTTTTCGGACTTTGATCCAAAATGAAACGGATCGAAAACTTCCACTTTGTAGCAAATCGCGATGAACACGATGAACAAAGTTTCGGTCTCCAATTCAAATCTGATCAAACAACTTCGAACAATGATGAACAACTTCACTTGCTCACGGCTCAACTTCAAACTTCTCGGCCAAACAACTTCAAACTTCAAAACTCTTCAAATGATTAGGCTCCAAGTCTCGATCTAGCTATGATTGGCTAGAACAAGCTCTGATACCAAAACTGACGCAGCGGATAAAAACAAAACCAATGTAGATCTATGAATGTAGTGATCGGTGGATTGGAAGATACTGAAATGCCCAAATTCGTTGATCCGAAGATACCGAATTTTAGCTATCCCGAACTCGTTGATCGCGCACGATACCGGGTTCAAAGATCTTCAATTCTTCGAGCGTTGATCTAGCGCACTAGATTCCGCGAATCGGCTTCTACAATCGTTGAATCGAGCGCACTCGATTATCCGAAAGAGGAGATAGGAGATTACACTCAACTACCAATTTGAATGAAAGCACAAAGCAATCAAAAGAGAATTTTATTCAATATTCAACAACCTTTACAAATGACTCACACTTGCTATTTATAGCTTTACAACTCAACACGCAAAAAACTTCAAAAAAATACAAGTACTTAGGTCGGAAATGACCTACGACCTAACATGGCGCGACCTAAGAACAGACACGACTTAGTATAGGTCGGCAGCGACCTAACAGTTCATATTACAATGCAACCAACATACAAGACAAACATACGACTTAAGAACTATACAATCACACGACATACATTTGTGTCCATCAGCGACCTAAGGAAGCAACGGTAGAGATCAATGCGGCATAAGAATCAACAATCTCCAGAGCTTTGCGACTTAAGGACTTTGCGGTATCCCAACCCAACGACTTAAGGAAATCAATGGCATCCAGAGCTTTGCGACCTAAGAATGAACGGCATCCCTTCGTCTGCGACCTAACAGAAGCGGCTTCAGAAATTCTTCACGACCTAAGTCTCCCCGACCTAAGACTTTGCGACCTAAGCTTTCGCGACCTAACTTAGCTCGTTCTGTTTCCTTGCGACCTAACATAGGTCGTAACTCGTTAGGTCGTATCACCTTTCTCTTCAGACTGTTAGGTCGTTGGTGCGACTTAAAGGATTCGTTAGGTCGCTCGCGACCTAATACTTCAGCTCCCCGCCAATCTTCACACCCTGCTAACTCGTTAGTCTTTTTGTTAGCTCGTAGTACTTCACTAGGTCGTTGCCGGTCTTCAGTAGGTCATTGATACGACCTAAAGGTCTTGTTAGGTCGTTCGCGACCTAGCCCTTTACCAGTTTGTGCTTCAACAACCAGTAACGACTTAGAGGTTTCGTTAGGTCGTATGCGACCTAACTCTTCATCCTTCTGAGCATCCTTCTGGGCTGCATCAATATGAAACATTGTTTTTTGTTTGCAAAAAACCCTTACCATATGATCATTTAAATCATCAAGTTGTAGTTGTTTTGTGCTTGCATGTTAATTAAATCAGTACTCCAGAAGTCTATGCGATTAAATGCCTAAAAAATATCAAT
Organism: Allium fistulosum; assembly: GCA_030737815.1. NCBI lineage: Eukaryota > Viridiplantae > Streptophyta > Magnoliopsida > Asparagales > Amaryllidaceae > Allium > Allium fistulosum. Next base: position 1,268,556,362 of record CM060905.1, on the reverse strand, counting down.
CGACGGACCATCGAAGGGCAACCTGGAGCTGAAATAGCTCCAGGTTTCACCACCACCGGTGGACCAATAGGGCACCATAGGTGCACCGGTGGCATGTATTCTTGGAGTTATTTCAGCTCTAGGTAAAGCCCCGATCACCCGTTCGATCATTCATTTTTTGCCCTGTTATTTTGCTTGGACTTTCGCATTATTTTGAAGCTGGGTTGTGGTGAACTACTTGTGTATTTCCGGGTGCTTGAATCTAACTTTGATGATCTTTTTAGCATAGAAGTCTTACTCTATGATTTGTTGACTAATACACAATTTAATTACACCAGTTTGCAAAGTTATTTATAAAGGAAATAAATTTTGGAAATAAATTGATTTCTATTTATATATATATATGGAAAATATGTGTATTTTGGACAAGAATAATTTTAGAAAATATCATATATATATATATATATGCTTTCAAATTTTAAAGTGGAATGTGAAGAAGTTTTTTATATGTATAGATATGAATTAAATCGTGTTTTCTAATATATATATTGTAAATCTTTTTTAAATTAGCTCTCAAAGCAAAACATTTTATTATAAAAACACGGTATCTCACTTGGATGAGAAATTGAATTCTAGTAAAACAAGTGGTATGAAACACTTGCATTTATTTCACCGCTTAATTCATGGACTAGTTCAAATGAACATTTATTTGCACGAGTGAAATTTACTAGCTTTTAGTAATTATTTGAGCATCGTCAAGTGGTTATGGGACATTAGTCTACACTTTTATAATTACTAATCAAAAGTGGATAACATTTATTTGTCAAGTTATTAGACTTTGACTGATCCGCTTAGGCGGATTAAATGGATATTCAGGCCCATCTTGTGATACTTGCTTTCAAGTGAGTTATAATTTGCGAAGTGCAACATCTTGTGTTAGCGCGCAAAGTTTGTATCTCCTGTATTGAATTGTGAAGTGCATGTCTATTATTTGCATATATGGTTATGATTTTCTATGCACTAATTATAGTAGTTGCTTTAACTTTGATAAATGTTTTAAATGAGCATAAACTTAATTATAAATCATGAATCATTAAATGAAGTATGATTATATTAGTGAAGTACAATTGATGGATATTTATCCATGACATTTATGCAAGTTTATTATTATGAATATCTCACCTTTTGTGATAATTAGAGATAGTTTGGACCGGGTATTATTAAATGCTCAGGTCAGACCGAGACTTGACAGGTATAAGGACTCAGTGACTTTAGATGTGAGCTAGCTTAAGTAGTTTTATTGGATGTTGTTTATATTCTACAATGTATCATTTGAGTCTAGTGTATATGCTTGTTCTATGCTTGTACATGTTGTAGACTTTTGTAGTCATGTATATTTGAGACCTGTCAGTGTTTATCTATGTACATGTATATAAATGAGAGTATCTTCTTTTTGCAGAATCATACTTTTGAGAGATATTGATGTATATTATTTCCATTGCAACGTTTGATTTTGTGTTGTATATTTTGTTATGTATTATTCTGAATTATATTAAACCTCGGTATAATTTTTTTGCACCTGGATCGGATATGTCAAATTACCACTTGTAAGAAATAAAGAAAAATATAGTCACAATATTTGATTTATCGATACTCGCCTAAAGCTATTTTTCAGATGGTCGTTTCTAACCAGCCCTATTCTCCGTATTACTGGACAATATTTCATATAATATTCTTCGGTAATATGGGTATAAAAATGGGGCATTACAGTTGGTATCAAAGCAAAGGTTTAGAAAAATATAAAATATAAGTAACACAAATCGTGGCCTAGACTGACTTAGAGTCCCGTCCTTTGGGTGTGTCGGGTAGAGTTTAGGATTTATTTCTTATTTAGGATAGAAGTATAAATTATTATTGGGAATAATCATTGGGATGTATTTTTGAAAATTTTGAATTGCTTTAAAATTAATTTTATAAGACGATTTTAAAAAAAAGTGTTGTGTAGTAGAGTCCTGATCCGTTAGTGATCAGATTTGTGCATAAGAAGTTGATAGATTGTTTTCGCTAGGCACTGTAATTAATTATTTATTTATGTTTGATTGCATGATGTATTCATGGATGAATGGATGTGTTCTTAATTTATTATTAATATATTTTCAATTATATGAAAATATTTAAATTTATTATTTAATGTATTCATGGGCACTGTAATTAATTATTTATTTATGTTTGATTGCACGTTGAGTGCATTAAGAATTTTGATCGATGCGCCCGATCAACGTTATTAATAGGGATTACTAAACACTTTGACGAGACAGTTAGCATAGTGCTTTGAGTTTTAATATTTTATAAAGGTTTGAAAAAAGTTAAAAATAATATTTAGAAAGGGGATAAAATTTTAATTGAGTTGAATATTCTTTTGAAATGGGATAAATGTTTTGGAAAATATAATTGTATGCATATGTAATAAAATTTTGAAATAGATAAATATTTTGGAAAAAGTGTTAACTTTAAAAGAGAGTATTTTGAAGATAAATAATATTTCCAAAAGAAATATTGTGACCTTTACGTTTATTTTGGAAAAGGATACTATTAGCCATAAAATCTACTCTATAGCAGAAATATGAAAGAAAGTTAGTAAGGTTGAGGTTTCGATGAAGAGACATGCCAAGCCATCATGAAGGACGTAAAAAGGGTGTTTTAAAGGCATCGAGCAGTTACCGAAGGAGTCGAAGGCACTAACTACTCATACAATACATAGGCCTTCGAACCAGATGGAAACAGATAGGCCCCTTCCACCAATACCAACCTTTCGACATAGATGAACAAGAAAATGTTGACTTCAAAATCCCTTTCGAAGGCAATCGATAGCTCTATCCCAATTACACATTAAACCTTCTAAGATCAAAGGCTTCCCCCCCATAGTAACCTTTTCGAAAGCATAGCAAGCCTTTCGAACCGGTCAAAGATCCATCCAAGACACCTTTCAACAATGTCGAAAGGTGCTATGGAGAAAGCAATATTCAGAAAACAGCAAAGGCGGAAGAATAATGAAGGACCTTTCGACAACATCGAAAGGAGGTGTGGCTTTTGACCAGGTTGAAAGGTTAGGAGAGAATGAAGAAGTTGGTAGAGTATAACAAGAAGAACAAGGGAACCTTTCCACAACATCGAAAGGAAGCAAAGCCTTCGACAACTTTGAAAGGAAACGCAGCTCTCGACAACGTCAAAGGGAAACATTGCTTTCGACAACATCAAAAGAAACGTAGCTTTCAACAACGTCAAAGGAAACGTAGCTTTCGACAACGTCGAAAGGTGGCACAACTTTCAACTAGGACAAATGGCTCAAAACGTCATATAAGGTGAAGATCTTTTGACCCGGTCGAAGGCAAAGAAGAGAAATGATAAAACAAGAAGCACAAGAGAATACCTTTCAATGACGTCGAAAGGTTCATGACCTTTCGATCAAGTCAAAAGGTTTGAGGCGATATATAAAAGGGAGTCCTTTTGACCTAGTCGAAAGCAAAGGCATGTAAAGAGGCTGACCTGCATCTATAAAAAAGACTGAAGGGGTCCAGTCTTGGGGACCGAATTCTAGAATATTGAATTCATTTTCTTACTCTACTTTCTTAGTGATAATTGTACTGAGAGGAAACCCTAAATCAAATTAGGGAGAAAGCTCAATTTCTTGTAACTCATTTTGGATATAAATAAAAGTGGAGATGGTTTATTCATGATGGATATTGGCGATGAGGAAGATCATTAAGATCATTAGCTAGACTAATGATCAATTGCACATGATTCTAACCTTTTCCCATAATCTCTTTTGGTCTATGCTATATGTATAAGATCGACTTAGGCATTCCCAATCGAAAAACATCATCATCGGAACCAATACTTAGTACGGAAATATAAAAGTGATGATGAGGTGTCGACTATGATTGAATGCATAGTTATGGGAATGTCTAAATTGATCTTATATAAGGAAAATAAAATGGATTAAAGATTATTAAACTAGGACTGCTTCGACAGGAGGAACTCTTTTCGACCTAGTCGAAAGGTGTACTTCCGAAAGGAATCCTAGTTTATATATTTAATATCCATTCATGGCGAAATTCATTCGAGAGGAATCTACTCTTTTAGGCATCAGTAATCCTTTCGAATAGATTCCATGAAAGGAATATTGACCTAAATGATTTGAAAGCAATAAAGATATACAAATAGAGCAAGCATACCCTTTCGACAAAGTCGAAAGATCTTGAATGTCACCTTTCTACATGATCGAAAGTGGGTGAATGACATTGATGATTGACTGCTTTCAACTCCTGGGGTGATGGGACTCGATAAAGTGATGATTTTGAAAGCTATATAATCGTGAATAACTCCTAGAGACAATTTACTACTGTTACAATCTGGTCAAAAGGTTGGAATGGCCTCATTAACCTTTCGACATGGTCGAAAGGTTTTGTAATTTACTACTACTCTAACCTGGTCGAAAGGTTGGAAAGGCCACATTAACCTTTCGACAAGGTAGAAAGGTTTGTTAGTTTTCTATTGTGCCATCCTGGTCAAAAAATGGCTGGAACAGTCTCATTAACCCTTTGACCAGGTCGAAAGGTTTGGTAATTTGCCATTCCTTTCAATCAGATCGATTTGGTCGAAAGCTAAAACTTCCACCTCAAATCTTTTCAACCAAGTCATTCTTTGAAAGATAAGTTTTCGAAGGCTAGAATCCTCTCATCAACATGGACATGTTCAAATAGAGTTATCTTATAAAAAGCATTGGGGATGTTGACAAGATTTCTTGTTAACATTTTTGACGTTAGAAGGAGGGCTCGAACCACCGCCCTTGTCACTGTATACAGACTAATTGTGGTTCATTTCTTTTGCATAGGAAAAATGAGGTCAAAGCGTTTGAGTGGAATTGTGGAGGAAGCAATACACACTACCACCTTGGAAGAAAATATAGCTCCATCATTTAACTTAGATGGGGTAACTCCAAGGTAGACTTCATCACCAGCACGAAAAGATGAAAACACAACAAAAATCAAGCGTTTGGAACAACAGCTGCAAGAAATGCATGAACTGCTAAAGATGGCTTTGTCTCAGAGTTCATAAAAAACTCCGAGACAGACTCAAGGAGAAGAAGTGGTCTCACCTAGGAGAAATCAAAAGACCAACTCCAAAAGAGTGCAAAGATAAGGTGGACTTGACTTCCTCAAAAAAGAAAGAACTTCCCCAAGTCAGAGCTAATCATCAGGGGAGAGTTCTCGACAAGTCAGTAGAGCAGTCTGGTAGCTCAACATCTAAAGAGTATTGCCCAAGTCAGAAAAATTACGGCAATGTTGAAGTTTTTCTTAAAGATGCTGCTGAGAAGGCTATGAAAGACGCTATGAATGCTAATGGGAAAATAACCATAGACGAGAATGTCAATGATAATGAGAGGGTGCCACCTTTTATTGATGAGATCATAGCAACAGCAATACCTCCATATGTCAAAATCCCGTCTATGAAATATCATGGGGAAACGGATCCTGATGATCATCTTATGGCTTTTGACAGCCGGATGGATTTATACAATGCTTCTGGGACAGTCAGATGCCGACTGTTCCACGTTACTCTCCAAGTGGCGGCAGCCAAATGGTATATACAGTACAGAGAAAAACCATCTACTCCTGGAAGCAGTTTTCTAATGAATTCTCAGCTTAATTTTGTATTTACAAGGATCCTACTATTGATTATACGGTCTGAGCAAATATAAAACAAAGGTAGGGTGAATCTTTGGGAGACTATTTGAGAAGATTCAATACAGAAGCTTTGAAGGCTAAGGACATAAATGACCGTGACAAGCTCATAGTCGTCCACTCTGGTTTAATCGAGAATACCCCTTTCTGGAAGTAGCTCTTTGTCAATGGCTGCAAAGACCTATAGGACTTCCACTTTCAGGCTGATAAGTTCATTCGGATGGATGAACTTTACTATGCGAAGAAAAATAAGATTCCTAGAAAGGAGGGAGGAAAATTTGGCTTGGACCGTAGCCATAAAAGGGTTAGATGGGAAGAGTCGGTTGCTAATATGGTTGCTTTAAACAAGCCATTGTCTTACATATATGCTACAGCTAAGGAAAGAGTCAACTTTCTGACCTCTTACAAAGCCAAGAACAATCCAGAGCAGAGGAAGGGAGGGGACTACTGCGCCTATCATAAAACTAACGGCCATATAATAGATGAATGCAGAGTTCTGGCCGGAATAATTCAAAAGCTGATCCGAGAAGGCCATCTCAATTACACGTTAAACCTTCTGAGATCAAAGGCTTCGCCCCCATAATAACCTTTTCGAAAGCATAGCAAGCCTTTCGAACCGGTCAAAGATCCATCCAAGACACCTTTTGATAATGTCGAAAGGTGCTATGGAGAAAGTAATACTCAGAAAACAGCAAAGGTGGAAGAATAATAAAGGACCTTTCGACAACGTCGAAAAGGAGGTGTGGCTTTCGACTAGGTCGAAAGGTTAGGAGAGAATGAAGAAGCTGCCAGAGTATAATCAGAAGAACAAGGGCATCTTTCGACAACGTCGAAAGAAAGCAAAGCCTTTGACAACTTTGAAAGGAAACACATCTCTCGACAATGTCGAAGGCAAACATTGCTTTCGACAAGATCAAAGGAAACGTAGCTTTTAACAACATCAGAAGGTGGCAAGCTTTTGACTAGGACAAAAGGCTCAAAACAACATATAAGGTGAAGACCTTTCGACCCGGTCGAAGCCAAAGAAGAGAAAGGGTAAACCAAGAAGCATAAGAGAATACCTTTCGACGACGTCGAAAGGTTCATGACCCTTCGATCAAGTCGAAAGGCTTGAGGCAGCATATAAAATGGAGTCCTTTCGACCTAGTCAAAACCAAAGGCGTGAAAAAAGGCTACCTGCATCTATAAATAAGACCCAAGGGGTCCAGTTTTGGGGACAGAATTCTGGAATATTGAATTTATTTTCTTACTTTGCTTTCTCAGTGATAATTGTACTGAGAGGAAACCCTAAATCAAATTAGGGAGAAAGCTCAATTTCTTGTAACTCATTTTGGATATAAATAAAAGTGGAGATGGTTTGTTCATGATGGATATTGGCGACGAGGAAGATCATTAGCTAGACTAATGATCAATTGCACATGATTCTAACCTTTTCCCATAATTTCTTTTTGTCTATGCTATATATATATATATGATCAACTTAGGCATTCCTAATCGAAACACATCACCATCGGAACCAATACTTAATGCAGAAAAATAAAAGTGATGATGAGGTGTCGACTATGATTGAATGCATGAGTTATGGGAATGTCTAAATTGATCTTATATAAGGAATAAAATGGATTAAAGATTATTAAACTAGGACTGCTTCGACAGGAGGAACTCCTTTCGACCTAGTCGAAAGGTGTACTTTCGAAAGGAATCATGGTTTATATATTTAATATCCATTTATGGTGGAATTCATTCGAGGGGAATCTACTCTTTTAGGCATCAGTAATCCTTTCGAAGGGATTCCATAAAAGGAATATTGACCCAAAGGGGTTGAAAGCAATAAAGATATACAAATAGAGCAAGCATCCACTTTCGACAAAGTCGAAAGATCTTGAATTTCACCTTTCGACGTGATCGAAAGGGGGTAAATGACATTGATGATTGACTGCTTTCAACTCCTGGGGATGATGGGACTCGATAAAGTGATGATTTCGAAAGCTATATGATTGTGAATAACTCCTAGAGGCAATTTACTACTGTTACAACCTGGTCGAAAGGTTGGAATGGCCTCATTAACCTTTCGACGTGGTCGAAAGGTTTGGTAATTTACTACTACTCTAACCTGGTCGAAAGGTTGGAATGGCCACATTAACCATTCGATAAGGTATATAGGTTTGTTAGTCTTTTATTATGCCATCCTCGTCAAAAATGGCTGGAACGGCCTCATTAACCTTTCGACAAGGTCGAAAAGTTTGGTAATTTACCATTCCTTTCAATCAGATCGATTTGGTCGAAAGCTAAAACTTCCACCTCAAATCCTTTCGAATAAGTCATTCTATTTGAATGATAAGTTTTCGAAGGCGAGAATCCTCTCATTAACATGGACATGTTCAAATAGAGTTATCTTATAAAAAGCATTGGGGATGTTGATAAGATTTCTTGTTAACAGATATATTACATTGAGGTTTAATAATTTTAGCACATTTTTGTGGAAAGACATATTTGGAAAATAAATTAAGAAGAGAAATTTATTTTCATGTAAATATATATGGCTAATAACTTTTAATGGTTTAAATTTTTTTATTGAAATTTATAAAGTTGTTTTATATGTAGTAATTTTGACAATGGTTGCAACCACCTAGCATTAGCAAAAGCAATGATCAGTGGCGAGGCAATGTTGATTTCATGATCAACATCGCAGCCATCTGACAAAGCATATTTCTATAAATAAATGGCAAAGCAATGTCGTTATATTATTTTTGATAAATATGAAATTGTGGATGTTCATTTTATTATATGCTAAGAAGAAATTTTGTGTAATACTTGTTCTTTGTTATGTATATCATTTTATGGGTTTTCATGGATGAAATTTTTTGAGTCTAAATCTATAAGAAGTTAAAATAAAGGATATAAGTAATTGTATAAATAATTTTGGAATTTCAAAGTAAAAGAAATAATTGGAAAAGAAGATTAAATTTTATATTTTAATGATTTGGAATCTAAAAAGATGAATCTTTTAAATATAAGTCGTTGTAAATAATACCATAAGAAGTTAGTATATTATTTGAAGAATACATAGTTAGAAAATTGTTTTGAAGAAGAGATTTATCGAAAATCAAATCATTTAAATTTTAGAAAAAGTTTGGAGTTTTATTGGAAAATAAATTAAATGATAAACAAATAGTTGAATTTGTGGAAACTCTAATTTTTAAGAAATTGAAGAATATTGCCAAATTCAAGGAGGTATATAAACTATTAGTAATGAGGCAAAGAAGTACTTTTATAAAGCAAAGAAAGAGATTTGTGAAATGAGTTTTGAATTTTAGTGTAAGGATGTAACTTATACTAAATTAAAATTTCCTTTTTATAATTATGGAAGGAAGTCATCAAAGTGTAAAAGAAAATAAAATCTAATAAATTCAATATTTTGGCCAAGGAAGGAAAATTCTTTTGATTTGACTATTATATGTAACTTCTTATTAGAAGTTAGTTTTTCTAGTTTACAAACTTCAAATGAAGAAATTTGAATTGAATGGAATTGAAGACGAGTAATGTTTGAATAATTTTGATTTTCATGTTATGAAAGATTATTCCTTGAGATGATGTTTGGTTGCAAATTTACGGAATAAAAACTATGATTAAACAATTTGGTAATCTGAAGTGGTTATGGGACATTCAGGATCACTTTATAAGCTAATTACACGACTTGTTTTATGAAATATTTAAGTAAGTGAAGCTTACTGACTTATATTTACATGTAATCCCGGGTGGTTATGGGACACGTGGGAGTTACTCGAATGATTACTATTAGAAGGTATTTGACACTTTTGTGATGACGTGTGAAGCGCATGTCATCGGTGTTAGAATTGCAAAGTGCAGTCATTGGTGTTGACTTGCGAAGAGTAGTCATTTATGATTGACCTTGGTTTTAGACTTGCGAAGTATAGTCATCCGTGTTAGACTTGCGAAGTGCAGTCATCTATGTTGACTTTCGGAGTGCAGTCATCTGTGATGGACTTGCGAAGTGCGATCATCTTTGTTGATTTGCAAAGTGCAGTAATTTGTGATAAACCTTGGTCCTAGACTTGCGAAGAGCAGTCACCTATGAATGGGCTCGCGAAGTAAGGTCATTTGTGTAAACAAGCGAAGTACTTGCCTTTACATATTTGACATGCAAAGCGCTGTCTTTGGTGTTGGCTTGCGAAGTGAATGCCATTATTGATATAATGGATTATAACTTGATTTTATGCTAGCTTATTGTGATGATATGAGTTGATTGTTAATTTGAGTATGATGGATGTTGATCGTGATCATAGTGTGATTTTAAGTTAAGATAAATCCATAAGAATATTTCAAATTGAAGTACAAGTTATGAAGCAAATTTTTAGAGAAATTAATCTTTGTTTTTTAATGGTACAATTTGTAAAGTACAAATTTTTGGGGAAATCAATTTTTGGAAAGATCAAGCAAAGACCATTTGAGATACTGATTTAAAAGAAGTGATTTTTTTAAAAGAAGTTAAACTGGAAATTGATTGAAGGAATCTAATTCTTGGAAATATCTTGGATGAATACATAAAATGGATGTTTTAATATTTTGAAAAGTAAGCCAAAAGATTCTATTTGAGTATAAATGAAAGAATCTTCTTGTATATTGCTTGATTATTTTGTTGCTCGGATGCTTGGTTGTTTTAGTGTAAGTATATATTTTGAAAATTGAAATACTATTTGTAGCGATATATTTCTATTAGATTTTTCTTTGAATTAAGGCGGGAAATCTGTAACAACCCTAAGTTTTTGAGTTATTTAGTAGAATAAATAATGACATTTTTCCAAGTAATTGAAATATGGAGAAATTCTAATTTATACTCTTTTATGTAAGTTTATAAATTCTTTGAGAAGGAGGATTTTAAATCCGATTAATATCTGAAAATTTAAGATATACAATTAGTATTTATAGAATTTATAAATAAATCTATTTTGAAAAGAATATAGAGATTTTATTTTATTTGGTAAATCTTTCCGTTATTATAAAAATAGTGTTATGAAGGGATCATTTTGTAGATAAACACTTTTAAAGGATTTTATCATTATTAATGGAAATTTAACTGTTTTATAATTTTATATCTTAAAGTTTATATGAAATAAAGTATTATGAATAATTTATAAATTTGGATATGTGGGCTTTGGTAAGTGTTAAGAAATTAATTATGATTTAATAAATTAGCATTGGAAGTAAATGGTTACTTTAATAAATAAGAATTTTGTATTTTATTTAAATAGGCTTAAATTAAACCCATATCCATTTCTAAGCAAATAAGAGATGCACCCTTCTCATTTTTCTCACTTTCTAAATCTAGTACGATCACAACTGAAGAAAGAAAATAAAACTAGGGTTTTTGGTTGAAATAATAGTTTGTTGCTGTATAATCACTGTTAAATTCAAGAAGAAAGGTGAGTTAAACGCTCACAACTATTTCTATTTTGTATGCAAGTTGTTGTTGTGTTGATTTGATGAATAAATGATGAAATTGATCTCAATCTTATATGTTATCTCTTATCATATGAAACCCTATTTTCTGTTTGCTAAAAATCCTTATCATTTGATCATTTAAATCATCAAGTTGTAGTTGTTTTGTGCTTACATGTTAGTTAAATTAGTACTCTAGAAGTCTAGGCGATTAAACGCCTAAAAACCATCAATTGACGGACCACTTGAGAGCAACCTAGAGATGCAATAGCTCTAGGTTTCGCCACCACTAGTGGACTGGTGGGGCACCACCGATGCACTGATGGTGTGTATTCCAGGAGCCATTTCAGCTCCAGGTAAAGCCTCGATCGCCCGTTCGATCGTTTGTTGTTTGCCTTGTTATTTTGCTTGGACTTTTACATCATTTTGAAGCTTGGTTGTGGAGAACTACTTGTGTATTTCCAGGTGCTTGAATTTCACTTTAATGATCTTGTTGGCATGGAAGTCTTGCTCTATGATTTGCTGCCGAACACAAAATTTAATTACACTAGTTTGCAAAGCTATTTATAAAGGAAATTCTTTTGAAAATAAATTGATTTATATATATATAGAAAATATGTTTATTTTGGACATAAATGATTTAAGAAAATGTTATATATATATATACACATTTTCAAATTTTAAAGTGGAATGTGAAGAAGTTTTCTATAAGTATAGATATGAATTAACTTGTGTTTTCTACTGTATATATTATAAATCTTTTTTTAAATCAATATTTTTAAATTAGCTCTCAAAGCAAAACTATTTTATTATAAAAACACACTATCTCACTTGGATGAGAAATTGAATTTGTAATGACCCGCCTTTTCGACCCTCAAAAGTCGACACTAATACATTTCCCGTATTCACGTGCCGAACAACCAAGTGCCGAGAAGACCGATTGTTAGGGGAAAGAAAGAAGAAAGAAGGCAAGAACAAAACTAAACAACCCAGAATCACACAATGCAATGAATAATCTATAATATACCAATGGTAAAACTTTTATATACATGCATCCATCAGAGTACTAGCCTATCATCAACCTGGATATTTATAACAACCTGTCCCTACATTTTTGATAAATACAACAAAACCATGCAGCATGACATAAAGAAATACATAAATACGTCTTAGACCACTAGCTCGTCTACTGAGCTCAAATGCATCTAAAGCTAGATCTGTAAATATGCTCGGTCTGACCCGTGCGTTACAAGGAAATAACATCCGGATCAGTCTGGTAAACCAGCATGAGAAACACACCTCAAATGGATTTTAAAGTTATAAAAACTTTTCAAAATAAAGGTATCTCGTAAGACCACACCACATATAAACACGGACGGGTTTACACCTTACGATAACCAAACTATTTCTATAAGAAATCCATTAATACTATAGTAATATCAAGGGTTTAAAGTAAAATACGAATATAGTTGAAATGCTTGCATTTCACGTTCTAGCATTGTTGGACACAACTAAGTCCACATGGTGCTTATTGGAGAATGGATTCCATCAATTAAAAGGCTACTTGGGTATTCCCTATCATAGTACACCTCTAGAAAAATGTATCGAGGTCAACAAGAACATCTTGCACCCCTGCTACACAGAGCCGGCCTACCCCTTATTGGATAGTACCGAATATATCACCAACCCGGTTGCTTTGTAACCATTACCGAGATCTTTCATGCACAACCAAATCAATAAAATGAATGCATATCTAGAAAGGTGATGATACACCCTAATCGTAGTTACCCACTTAGCCTTGCCTCATATCCCTTATTTTAGTTATTCTCGGTTGATGAGGCTAGAGGCTACGTTTTACCTTTTATAAAACAAACCCACTTGGAATGCTACACTGCCCTCTAGGCAGCAATGCAGTTCATGTATTCATCCATACAAGTTGTTCAGGATATGAACAAACTAGATGCACTACTTCTACTACATCCATTTTGAAATCACCCCTAGGATTAGTAGCAAGTAGGAATAGCACTTCAAAAGCTTCGTCTTCAATCCCATCATCTTCAAGATGTCTTTAATACCACGCTCGAGTTGGATCAAAGTGGTTTTCAGATTATTCATATTTATCTGATCCCGGTCTTTTCGAACCGACATTCGACGGTTTTCGGTAAACTCAACTCAGGTTCTTTCGGAAATAAGCAGACAAGATAAGAGCGGAGACCACTCCTAACCGTTTAAGTGGACAGATCTCCTTATCCTTTGTTCTAGAAGGACACACGAGTGTATATGTACAATAATATCATCTAAGATAACTGTACCATATAATTCCTGTTTTTCCTATAGATATTTCTTGAGTCAAAAACTGGTAAAGATTTGATAGTCGATTATTTAACTATCAAATAAACTCATAGTCCAAACATAGGTTTATAGATTCCTAAGAGAAATTAACACTGGTTAAGCACAAAGCAACTCTAGACCTCTTAAATTAATCTTTCCATTAATTTAAAACTACTTTAAAAACACTTGTACTAAAAATACTTTGACAAAAATATATATTTCACAAAACCCTTCTCTAAAATTCCAAATACTTGAAAAATATTGATATACATATCTCAAATGAATAAGCATATTCATAAACCGTTCCATTAAAAGCTTAAGGAAACTTCCCATATACTTATCTTAACAGTATAAGTATGTTAGCAAATCACTACATTTTCAATACTTAGAAAATCTACCCATATACTTATCTCAATGGTATAAGTATATTTACAAATCTTAAGAAAGTTTTTTCTTTCAAAACTGCACTTAAAATTTGGGTTAAAACCGAGTCATTTAAAACAGCGATAACAATAACCCAAACACTATTCCTTCGGTGCCAAGTAGGGAAAAAGAATATCCCCTACCACCATAATTGAGAAGGTCATTTGGGAAACCAAATATCTGTTATAAAATAACTCGTAATAAATAGCCCCTTTATAAATATAAGCTCTAAATTCACTTTTAGAATTTCTTTCATAAAATACTATTTATAAATTTCCTTATAAATATATAACATAATTACAGCTTCCTTTTATAAATTTCAAAATTAAATTAATATCTTCTTTATAAACACCCCTTATATTATTTATAAAATCTCTTTTAAAACTTCTTTTTATAAAATACCATTTATAAACTTATTTTATAAATCCCTGACTTATTCGCAACTCTTTCATAAAATTCTAAAATTCATTTATAAAATTCTTTTTAAAATTTTTCTAAATATAATCACAAACCCCTTTTAAAAAAAACTCCAAATATAATGTCCAAAACTCAAGTATCAAACAATTCCAAATATAATTATAAAACTTGTATAGTTTCCATAACACGATCAATTTATATATTTCAATAAATTCCCAAATGGCATTTATTCCTCCAATTTATCAAAATGATATTGATTTCCTTTTTTATAAGATATTACTTATAAAACCATTTATTTTTATTTATAAAACATTATTTACAAAACTACCCTTCATTTGGAAAATAATATTTATAATCCTATCCCTTTATACAACATTTTATACAAAAGGTTCACAAGTATTTCTATCTCTTTTTAAACTGCAAAATCCCTTTAAAATACAAGATAACCTTTTTAGTTCCCCCTTTTTAAAATTAAAATCTATTATTATAATAAATTTTCTATGAAATCCAATACTTCCAAAATAATTAATCTAAAACATATATAAATTTAATTTAAAAAGAATAAATAAAAAGTTAAAAAAAAAATAGAAAGTTTTAAAAACTCGTTTAAATTAAAATAATGTAGAAATTCCCAAAACAGTTAGATTAAAAATCATTTTTCCAAATCAAAAATCGTTCCCAAACCAAATCAAAAATCGACGCCCTTAATCACTATAGGACTTAACAAATGCTATAAATACCCTTTCTACTAAAAGGTTCAATTTTCATAATGTCGGTGTCACATCCAATATGGCCAAACAATCAAATTTTCAACATTTAACAATCTATGTCATAGATATATAACTGAAATAAACCAACTGGCAAACAACTAAAAATTATAAATCACTATGGTGAGAAATCGGGATTTCTCAACAAATTTTCTTGTATTTCAATATCAAATGTCAATTGCTTGTAAAAGTCAATATTTAACTAAACAACCAATAATTTCAACCAAACACAAATAGTAAATTCTATCTACTATTTATCTTACTAATTAACCAAAAAGTGAGTTATGCTTACCGAAATTCCAGTTGGCGCCAAAGCGTTCTGGTTTGAACTAAAATCGAACGACGTCCGATTTTAGCCCAAATTTCAACTTGCCCCTAAATTCAACCAAACCAGATCCATCACGAAGCTTTCGTCATTATGAGCGCAAGACGAAAAGTTTCGTCTCGATTAGACCTCGTATAAGAGAGTTAAACAAATTATCAGTTATCAATTTTTAATTTATATTCTTAATTTACTAATTACAATTACTAACTATAACTACCCCTTTTAACTTCCTAATCCTTCTTCTTGTACAAATAAACTCCCACCATTTCTGGTGACCAAACCCTCCATCGTTGTACTCTTCCACCGCCGTACCTTGGCCATTCTTTCATTAGAGGCCGCGAAAACCATCACCAAACTTTACCCCTATGCGAGTTCTACCTCCTTGATGCCTTTATATTCCACTCGACCTCGCCTCGAAACTCGCGTCTTCCACTGCCTGGTCGCGATCTAAAAAAGATCGGACCACCCTAGGCTCGGTTGTACTCCTCCAAAATACGACCATAGGTGCTATTCTCCCTCTCGAACTCGAATATAACCTCCATTCCCCAAATCGATGACTAGATCTTTAGAAAATGCAAACCTTAGTTAACTTTGCCCCTAAAGCTTCACTGTAACAATGTTGAACCAAAGAAAATGAGGCTACACCCCTTTTAAATCACATCAACATGTAGATCTCACTATGAAGAATGCAAAGATCGCTACTTTTTAATTTTTAGATTTTTATTTTAATTGTTGTGATTTTTGAAAAAGCTGGATCTATGTTTTTTGTTTGTAATGTTAAGATGAATGAAATAGTATGGGTGAAAGGAGGAAAAGCGATTTTGATCCTTTCTAAGTGCTTGGCTAAGTGTATATATAAAATTTGCAAATATCGGCATTTCGCCGCACAAATGTTTCGTTCGAGTACAAACTCCGATTGGCAAAACAAAAATACGGCCGCGCTCAGAACAGCGACGTGACACCAAAATAATAATAATAAATACTGGTTACAAATTCTGAAAAATCACAATAACACCACTGTTTGCCAATAAATAGTCAAACTAAAAAATCTCAATATATTTCAAATTAAAAATTATGAAAAAATTAAATAAATTAAATTAAAAATACGTCAATAATAATCAAATCGTAAAAATAAAATAAATTTCCTAATTATTTATTTGAACCATTTATTTCCACAAATAAATTTACAAAATAAATTCATCATTATTATATAATAATAAAAAGGAGTTAAATAAAGCTATTTAATCCATTACATTAATATTTAATTTAAAGTTCAGATTTTTGAATCGCTATTCACATAAATTCACCAATTCAAATATTTTGAATAATCTCTGTATCTGAATTCAAGTTTAAAACCATTAAAAACCATATATTCAATATTTAAAATTAATTAAATATTCAAAATCAAATAACCAAAATTTCGAATCGTTACGTTCTCCCCCCCTAAAAGAATTTCGTCCCCGAAATTCCTAAGGTAATAAAAATGAATCTAAATCCTTTTACTTTTCAAAATTAATTTGTTGGAAAG
Organism: Allium fistulosum; assembly: GCA_030737815.1. Lineage (NCBI taxonomy): Eukaryota > Viridiplantae > Streptophyta > Magnoliopsida > Asparagales > Amaryllidaceae > Allium > Allium fistulosum. Next base: position 1,268,539,388 of record CM060905.1, on the reverse strand, counting down.
GATTTTTAAATTTCTAAGTCTTTAAAATCACAAAAATATTTGGCAGCGTCTCCTTTGCGCGGCTCGATCGGAAAAACTACAAATCGCCACCACGGCCCAAAACCAACAAAAAAAACCAAAAGCCAAGCGGCCTCCCATAGCTAGGCATAAAATCATCCAGCCAAACAAAAACATATAAATATGTACCTATTTGTCGGGCAACCAAACTCTACTCATGAAATCAAAAGCAATAAACTAGCATTTGCTTCCATGAACTTGCATCTTACTTACAAATGATATCCAACCAAATAACTTATAGCCAAATAATTTTTCATTTTCCAATATCTTAAACACACAATTTCATTAGAGTCCATATGATGTACATATACCACTCATACGCAATATCAGATCTGATCGGTCACTCGATCACACAGATTTCATTTTCGAACAAGTATTGCTCACTCAACCACTTTAGTGTGCACTCTGATCCGGTTTTTTGATTAGAAAACATAGCCATGTATAATGATAGAAAACTTAATATTCAAATCAAAAATTTGTCTCAAGTGTTCGCCGTCAAGAATCGAGTGAAAAATTCTTATTCGAATCGGTGTACATCACCTCGAAACTGTGTACTCAAATCTGGATCAAACAGTCATGCGAATTAAATGATCTACGTACAACTTACATATTTATCCTAATTAGTTTATTAACTATACCAATTCTTTTATCATTTATATTCATTTAACATCATAATTTATTGTACCAATAGTATTCCATTTAATACTAAAATCATTTTTGAGCTATTTCACCAAAACCATCATTTAAGTTTATTAACATCTTATACAACACAACTTATGTTTATTAATCACTTTACAATTCAAGTTCATATTCACAGTACTTTTCTACCTCCCTAAAGTATATCTATAAAATTTCAGATTTGTTTTACTTAATCTGAATGTTTAACAAATTTAAAATTTGTTTTTAACTTAAAATTTCTTAAATTTAATATGTTACCAAAAACTTATTGTAACACCCCTAATTTTAATAACATTATTCAAGAGATTTAATTAGATAAATCAATTAGAATAATGTAAATATTAGAGAGATAAGGAGATTGAGATTTGAAAACTTAAGATAGAGGCCGTGCTTAACTAAGTATAAACTTAAGAGACTGGGTTTATGTAAATAATTTTCTAAGTTAACTAATAAGGGAATAATGCAAGGGTATTATGGGGAATAGCCGTCCACCATAACCCTTACCCCTAAATCCTCGATCCCTTTCCCACTCTACACGTTCATAATTCAAAATTCTAAAACGTAAACCAAAGAGCAAGCCGGCCATAACCTAGGCGAAGAAAAGGAGAAAAATCATTTAAAAGCTAAGGAATCAAGCAAGGGGAATTAAGCAAGATCAAATCTCAAATCCCTTATCCTAAGCAAGGTGAATAATAATCAAAACCATCTCATTTTTCATTTTTAAAGAGCATTAGGTTTCGGGTTTAAATTTAAATCCATTATGATGATTTTTGATGATGATATGCTTGGATTACATGATATGTTATATTCAAACAAGTTTGTTTGATAAACGTTTTATTCAATTTTAAGGCTTAAATCGTTTATATTGGGTTTCAAATGCCATAAGGATTTAATATGTTTTGTAAAACATTATTTTGGAGATGGGTTTAATTTTTTGTAATTATCCAAGCTATGGATAATTTATTATGAATTTTCAAAGGAGAATATGAATAATTGGGTTTAGAAATAAATTTTGATAACTATATAAAGGAATTTGGGTCCAAAATTTATATATGTTAGATAACATAATTGTAACGACCCACTATTTTGGACCATTCAAATCGACAATAATCCACACATGTCGGACTTGAATAATACAAAACAACATATTGTAATAAAATTTGGAGCAAATAAAACCAATCACAGAATCATAGACACAGAATATCAAAATAACTCGTAGCGGAAAAAAAACAGTGGTTCATGAAGCCACTATAATACATAGTCTCAAAACAGATACAAAATACATAGTCTGAAAAGCAGATACAACAGAGTCTGAATACATAAGTTCACAAATACATAAACAAAGCTGAATGAAATAACTGAAAGGGAAAGACAACTAGGTAGACTGATAAACTCCAGAAATCTCTAGCTCTAGAAGGTGAATCCAAAGCTGTAATACTCAGGCTGACCCGAGCGTAAATAAAACACAAACACTCGAGTCAGGACATACATACTTATACAATGTAAACCAACTTAAGTGAACTGTAATAGAAATGCACAAGTAACTTAAAGAATGCTTGGATTCGCCCATTCTTTAAGGATCCATTAAACTATTTACTATGTAGTAATATTCGCTATTACAATAATATCTAATAATAAAATAAACTTACTTATAAATAGCGTTAAGGCTTTACATTTTCCACCTTAACACATAATAGTGCCAATAGTCTATATACAGTACCTGCATACCTCGAGAGGCTACGAGAAGATACTCCATAGGTACGACACAAATAGAAACTCGTAGTAAAGCTCGGTATGGTAGGTGACATGGCACAACTAGGCAATGCCAGGGTAGATATACCAATTACGCATTCGGGCTGGTGGTAACGCATAGCAGCCACTACCGCCCACCTCGAGCCACACTCCCAAAATCGAAGGGGTGCTCCCAATCAATCACAAAAGTAATATAATGGTATCGAAGAAGTGTGTCTGATCAGAGGTGCTACTTCATTGGCCCATCAATCGCTCCTGTTTTAGCCACCTTATACCAACTCACGGGAGTCGGGTCCACGTATATACCTCAATAGGATCATCGCCACCATCCTACTTCATTCTGGAATCTCCACCACGTACACAGTTGTTAAAGTGGTTTTCGGTATCGACAGAGAGTACGTCCATATCCGATCCCGGTCTCTTTAACAACCAATCGTTATTATAACCCGTGGTTATACATTTTAAATTGGTTTATATTTCCTGTAAAAATACATCATTTAAACCATTTAAAAGTAAAGTCATTATACTTACAAATCAAATATTCAATTCCCAAAATTTTAGCCTTTTCTGAGCTCATTTATTCACTTAAATACTTTAAAACATTGAAATTTCAGTTTTCACAGCACTTAGAAAAATGCTGCGGTAAGTTATATTTGAAACCAATTCATTTCAGCAAAGACAACATTTATAAATTGCTGCAGTAGTTCAATTACATTTGAAAACTAGTTCAATTTAGAAAAGATAGCATTTACAAAACTGCTGCAGTAGTTCAGTTACATTTGAAAATCTCATTTCAGCAAACTGCAGCACTTATCAAGTGCTACTGTAGCTCTTTTAATTAATTTCAGATTTAGATTTTCTTTCTGCAACCACAGCACTTACCAAGTGCTGCTGTAGCTCTTTAGTTCTTTCTGCAACGATAGCATTTCTAAAGTGCTACTAATTAAATTTCCAGATTTTTAATAAAATTTCAGAACTAGTAAACTTCAATTTTTAACCATTTAACTTATAAAAAATCATATTTTCTACTTCAAAAAATGTTCATTTGAAAACCCTTCAACTTATAATTTTTATAAAGTAAAATTTCATAGTTAAACCCAAATTTCCAATAATTCACTTGCTAAATCCAAGTGTACAATTTTCCTATTCTTTGCATTTTTAACAATTAACTTAACACTTAAAATTTTAAATTACCATTTCAAAAATAAAACTAAATTTCCATTTTATTTACTTAACTTGAACTTCACTTTTAAACCAAATCTCAAAATTTTCAAATTAAGTTATATTTCAAATTACAATTTAACCCTTCATTTATTTAACATTTTTAACTTATAGAAAAATCACTAACACTTTTTTAAATCATTTTAAATTCAATTTAAATCAAAATATCATATTTACATTTAAAAATACTTAAAAATTTCTAGAAAAATATATAAAATAACCACGGGTCTGTATAATATTTTCTAACCTAAGTCAAGTGATACGGATAATATATCAATTCAATCCGAAATTTACAAAGAAAAATCCGGGTTCTATCATTTCAAACCCGCAATCCCAAGTTAAATAAAATAAATAAAAATCGCTCAGGCCTATCGTTTCAGCCCGTAACGATTTTTCCCTATTCTAAAGTACGTTCGAGTATGTATCATTTCAACCCATAGTGATTCTATTCTACAGGGAACTTGCAGTGTGAGAAACAGAATAAAATAAACAATATAGCAAAATATAACAATATCGGATGATGTGACAGGTTTAAAACAGAGTTTAACATCATATAATTCATATCACAGGCAGGTATAACATGGTATAACACTTCTACACATTCACTTGTTATCACTTCACAATTCTATAAGTATAAATGTCAAGCGTGAACAACTCACCTTTCAAGCTGGAGTTAGCAAATCAAAATACTCAAATAAATTCCAGAAAGCACGATACAACATGACTTTAGATTCAAGTGAAGAGAGAGCCAAGATATTAATCTTGTATACAACAAATAAACAAAGCAATATAAATATATATTCAACAAATATAACTTGAAACAAAATTGGAAATTTGAATAGACAAATGACTTAACCAAGCTTTTAAATCAAAATTTCTTGATCTCAACTCAACTTTTGCTCGGCCATACATGTTTATAGGCATGGCTAGCAAGATAATTTAAGAGGTTGGAGTTTGCAAGTATGGAATACAAAGGGACAAGGCAAAAGAAAGGGGTTTTGGTGCACAACTAGGCTCGGCCTATGGTCATATGGGCTCGGCCATGGTCTTCTACAGGTCAGGTGATGTAGTGAGGGGACGGCCAGAGGTGATGGCATGTGCTGGTGGTGGAGCTAAGGGTTGTGGCCGAGGCAAAACATGAAGTGGTGGTGGAAATATGGCTCGGCTATGCATTTTTTTGGAGTTTTTGGAAAGTTTTTGTGGTGGAAGTTCACCTAGATGGTCAAGGCCAGATCTGGAAAGAGGGGAGGGGTGGTTGTAGGTCGTGGATGATGAGGAGGAGATGATGGTGATGGTCGGTGGAGGTGATGGTGGATAGTGGCCGAGCAAAGCTAGAGAGATCAAGCAAAAATTGAAAAATGAAGAGGAAAATAGGAGAATGGAAGCCATGACTTATATTTTTTTTTCAGAAATGAAATGGACGTGAATTGTGAAAAAAATGAGGAGTTTCTCACGTGAATAACAATGCATATATACGGCTAGACAAAAGAAAAAGAACGGCCAAGAAAATGAAAAGACTAGAAATGAAAAGTCACAAGTTAAAGTGTAAAGCTTGTCTCTTTGAATTTCCAATTCATTTATTCAAAATAAACCAATCAAAAATCAATTAAATAAAATAAAAGTTAAAAAAAAATAATGTAGAAATTAAAATAAATAGTCTTAGGAAAATAGGAAAATAGGAAAATAAATAAAGAAAATAGTTTGTTATATTGAAACTAGAATTAAAAATTGTAAACAAAATACAACTAATATTGGAAAATTACAACTACACTTTTAAAAATGTTTTAAAAATAAAATTTTGAAATAAAATCTAATTTAAAAATATTTGCAAAATCTTGGGTTGTTACACTCTCCCCCACTCAAATCTTTTCTTCCTCGAAAAGAACGAAACAAGGAAAATAAGGAAAAGCAAGATAGAAAAACAAATAGTACCCGAAATGAACAATTCCGAATTTGAAGCATGAATGCTTTCCTCTGTCTCCCAGGTACAGTCTCGATCATCAGTACTCCACTGTACTTTTACCAGACTAACAGATTTCCTTCTTAGCTGCTTCGTACCTCGATCGACGATACGAAGTGGCATCCTCTCAATAGTCAGATTAGTCTCAATATCCAAACTATCGAGAGTAGAAGGCTGGACAATAAGAGATGGATCATGCAGATAGCGACGAAGATGCGAAACGTGGAATACATTATGCACTCCAGAAAACTTCTCGGGCAAATCCAGGCGATAAGCTAAAGAACCAATCCTCTCCAAGATGCGAAAAGGACCAATGAACCTAGGAGCAAGCTTCCCTCTACGACCAAATCGAATCACATTCCTTAAGGGAGAGACCTTAAGGAAAACCAAATCACCAACAGAAAACTCCAAACTCCTCCTACGCCTATCAGCGTACTTCTTCTGCCTATCCTGAGCAATCCTCATCTTCCTCTTAATCTTCTCAACCTTCTCCGAAGCTTCCAAAATCACATCAGGACCAAGAACCAAACGATTGCCGGATTCAATCCAGCAAGATGGAGATCTACAAGGTCATCCGAAAAGAGCAGCAAACAGAGACATTTTAATACTGGCCTGAATTCAAAGATAGAAATGAGATAGATAAAAGATTAAGGTAAGATTAAACAGAAGATTAGATTATACCTGATAACTATTATTATAGGTGAATTCGAGAAGATGGAGATGATCTTCCCAAGATCCTCCATAATTAAGCACACAAGCATGAAGAAGATCTTCGAGAATCTGATTCACCCTTTCCGTTGGACCGTCGGTCTATGGATGGTAGGCAGTGCTCAGATTCAAATGAGTACCCAAAGATTCCTGAAAAGCTTTCCAAAACTGACTGGTAAAGATAGGATCACGATCACAAACAATACTGAGAGTAACACCATGGAGACGAACAATCTCCCTCATGTAGATCTCAGACAAGCTAGAAGCAGAATGGGTAGACTTGACCAGAATGAAATGAGCATACTTGGTCAGTCTATCCACAATAACCCAGATACTCTCATTACCCCTCCTAGTCCTCGGTAATCCATCAATAAAATCCATAGAAACTTGTTCTCATTTCCAATTGGGAACCTCAAGGGGCTGCAACAAACCAGATGTCTTCTGATGATCTGCCTTGACTTGTTGACAATTCGCACACCTACTAACAAAAATGGAGATATCACGCCTCATACCTCTCCACCAATACAACTTCTTTATATCCTGATACATCTTGGTCATTCCCGGATGAATAGAAAGTTTGGATCGATGATTTTCCCGAAGTAACTCCTGTCTCAATCCATCAACATTTGGGACACAAATCTGATTATTAATCCTTAAAATACCTCTATCATCGATCTGAGCTCCATTACCATCAAGACTACTAACACCAACCCTACTACGAACATTCTCCTTAATAAGCCTAAGCATCCGATCCTCATCCTGCTTAACCATGATACGATCCAGCAAAGGAGAAGAAACAACAAGCTGACACAACATCGCCTTCTTCCGACCCAAAGCATATGCTACAACATTAGCTTTCCCAGGGGTATAGTTGATGTCGAGGTCATAAGAAGCAAGGAACTCTAACCACCTAACTTGCCTCTGATTCAAATCCTTCTGGGTGAAAATATACCTCAAAGACTGATGATCTGTAAAGAGCTCAAACTTAGTTCCCAAAAGATGATGCTTCCAAAGCTTCAAAGCAAAAACCACGGCAAGCAATTCCAAATCATGAGCAGCATAATTGGCCTCATGGGTCTTCAACTGACGACTAGCATAAGCAATCACCTTACCATCCTGCATCAGAACAGCTCCCAAACCTTCACGACAAGCATCAGTGTATACCGTTAATCCCTTATTTCCATTTGGAATGGTAAGAACTGGTGCGGAAGTAAGCTTGTGCTTTAACTCATCAAATGCAGTCTTACACTCATCACTCCAAATTAACTTAGCATTCTTTCGAGTCAAAGCGGTGAGAGGTGCAGCAATCCGAGCAAAATTCTCAATGAATCTCCGATAATAACCGGCAAGGCCCAGAAAACTACGGATATTAGTTGGAGTCCTAGGAGTTTTCCAATCCTGCACAGAATAGGGATAAATAAGGACAACTGGAAAGATAGAATAAATTAGCAAAGAGAAAGGAGAGAAAGGCTTACATTGATCGCATCGATCTTGACTGGATCAACAGACACTCCATTACCAGAAACAATATGCTTGAGAAATCGGACTTCATCCTTCTAGAAATGGCATTTAGAAAATTTAGCCTTCAACTAATGATTTCTAAGAGTCTCAAGAACAGATTTCAAATGCGACTCATGCTCTTTCATGGACTTAGAGAAGACAAGGATATCATCAACAAAGACCAGAACAAACTTATTCAGAACATCACGAAAAACACGATTCATCAAGTCAACAAAGAAAGCATGAGCATTAGTCAAACCGAAAGGCATGACTAACCATTCATAGAAACCACTCTCAGTACGGAAAACAGTCTTGGGAATACTTTCCTCAGCAACTCTGAGATGGTGAAAACCTGTGGCAAGATCAAGCTGAGAGAAAACAGTGGCACCATAAAGCTGATCAAACATATCATTGATGCGAGGCATTGGATATCTGTTTTTCATAGTGAGCTTGTTCAAATCCCTATAATCAACACACATCCGGAGAGAACCATCGGACTTGGTGACGAAAACCACCGCTCCTCCCCATTCGGAGTGGCTAGGTCTGATCAGACCCTTGGAGAACAAGTCCTCAATTTGTTTCCTTAACCCAACCTTCTCACGGGGTTCCATCCTTCTAGGAGGAAGAACTACAGGTCGAGCTCCAGGAATAAGATCAATACGGAAATCGATTTCTCGCTTAGGAGGTAAAGCAGTGACTTCACCAAATACATCGGGATGAAGTTTGACCACATGAGTCGACTAAAGATCAACAGGAGAAAAATCCAGAGAATAAATAAAGCTGTCAGCATAATCATGAGGCATACGACATTAAATAACCAAAGGATTACCCCAATCATCCACAAGAGAAACAATTCGGGATTTACATGAGATATGAGCATCATGCCTCTTATGCCAATCACCTCCAAGCAACAAATCAAAAGCATCGAAACCAAGAACATTGAAATCACCAGAAAATTTATGACCAGAATAGAAGAGTCTCACTTGCTTACAAATCCTATTAAGGTTCGCGGGACCACCAATAGGATTTTTAACACACAAAGATTCAACAGCATACACAGGAGAAAGAAGATGCTCGAACTTATCACAAAGATCCATAGAAATAAAACTATGCGAAGCTCCAGTATCAAATAAAACACGAACAAGATGATTAAATAAAGAAAAGGTGCCCTGGAGAGTACCTTGATTATCACTGGGAGCAAGAGCAGGTGCATGTGGAGCAGGTGAAGAAGCAGAGGTAACAGCAAAAATACTAGATGACTTGCCCTTCTAATACAAAGGACAATCATTCTTAAAATGACCAGGTTGCAAACAGACATGACAGAGGTTGTTCTTGGTATTCTGAGGTGGAGAAACAGCAGCACCAACTGAAGTAGGGCAACTATTAGCATAGTGTCCCTTCTGATCACACTTGAAACAGGTAATGGAAGATAGGTCGATAGGCAGCCTCTGAGAAGGAGAAGATGAAGATCCCAATCCTGGATGCTTGAGCCAATTCTTCTTCTGCTGATGGAAATTTGGCTTCCTCTTCTTAGAGTTAGCAGAGGAAGACTAAGATGAAGGAGCACTAGCAATAGCAGGACCCTTGGAAGTAGGGTTCTCATACCGAATATCCATATCCATAAGCTCGGTGAAAGTGCCATGAACATGAGAAATGAGACGATCATAGAACTCTGGGCGAGCTCCAGCTATGAACTTCTCATTCTTCTTAAGTTGGGTGTCAATAAGGCTAGGACCAAACTTAGAAAGTTTGTTGAACTTCCGCTCATACTCAGAAAAGGACATGATACCCTGCTTGAGATCCATGAATTCACGATAAAGCTGAGATTTCCCGGCTTCGAGCATCCATTTTGCCACAAAAGCCTCCCTGGAAAGAAGATACAGAAACAAAACTTAAGATAGATTCAAAAGAAAGGAAATGGGAACAAAATTCAAGATAACACAAAGGATACCTAAACTGCTCCCACGAAATATCACCCTCGTTAGTGTGAGCTGTAACAGACTCCCACCAATCCAAGGCTGACTCTTGCAGCTGCCAAGCTGCTAACTAATGCTTCTGGGCATCAGAAATCTCGAGACCGGTAAAGATCCTCTCTAAACTCCGTAACCATTGTTGGGCTTCAATTATGCTCTCTGAACCGGTAAACTTGGTTCCACCAAGTTGAGAGAATTCCTTACAGAGAACAGTAAACCTAACAAGCACATCAGGTTGAGGAGCTCGGGCGATACCACGACCCCTACCTCTGGCATTACCATGATTCATCCTGAAAAAATCAAGAATGAATTTTTTTAGGGAAAAGGTAAAGAGAAGACAAAGATAAGATATGATAAGACAAGATAAATTCACTTGGATGAATATCCTAAAGAAAGAAAATACTAACAAGGTAGATACAAAAGGAAGGAAGTTTAGAAAAATTTTCCTTTAAAACAAGAAAAGTTTATATCAAAATAATCTTTGAAAAAAAAATCCTTTGAAAAATTATTTTAAAATCATTTAATACTTTGAAACTACGTTCTCTCATAAAGAAATGATTCCGAGGTTGATTTCACTCATTCTAGGGTATTTCTACCCTATCTCTAATGAGTTTTTGCTCCTTAGGCTAAGGTTTGCCTAAAAACCTGGCTCTGATACCAAATGTAACGACCCACTATTTTGGACCATTCAAATCGACAATAATCCACACATGTCGGACTTGAATAATACAAAACAATAGATTGTAATAAAATTTGGAGCAAATAAAACCAATCACAGACACATAATATCAGAATAACTCGCAACGGAAAAAAAAATAGTGGTTCATGAAGCCACTACAATACATAGTCTCAAAACAGATACAAAATACATAGTCTGAAAATTATATACAACGGAGTCTGAATACATAAGTTCACAAATACGTAAGCAAAGCTGAATGAAATAACTGAAAGGGAAAGACAACTAGGTAGACTGATAAACTCTAGAAATCTCTAGCTCCAGAAGGTGAATCCAAAGCTGTAATACTCAGGCTGACCCGAGCGTAAATAAAACACAAGCACTCGAGTCAGGACATACATACTTATACAATGTAAACCAACTCAAGTGAACTGTAATAAAAATGCACAAGTAACTTAAAGAATGCTTGGAATCGCTCATTCTTTAAGGATCCGTTAAACTATTTACTATGTAGTAATATTCGCTATTATAATAATGTTTAACAATAAAATAAACTTACTTTTAAATAGCGTTAAGGCTTTACATTTTCCACCTTAACACATAATAGTGCCAATAGTCTATATACAGTACCTGCATACCTCGAGAGGCTACGAGAAGATACTCCATAGGTACGACACAAATAGAAACTCGTAGTAAAGCTCGGTATGGTAGGTGACACGGCCCAACTAGGCAATGCCAGGGTAGATATACCAATTACGCATCCGGGCTGGTGGTAATGCATAGCAGCCACTACCGCCCACCTTGAGCCATACTCCCAAAATCGAAGGGGTGCACCCAATCAATAACAAAAGTAATAGAATGGTATCAAAGAAGTGTGTCCGATCAAAAGTGAATATTGATGATTTTTGGGGATTTTTCCTAAGTAATTTACTAGGTAAATTAATGTATTTAAGATGGAGGACTTAAAAGTCTCAATTGTTTTGTTAGAGAGAAGAGCTTCTTTGATAATTATTTTTAGTTAATCCTGAATAAATTCGGTAGTCATTTAGAAAAGATTTTGGTAAGTTTATGGCAACTAATCATATTTTTACAAATAGGTAAGTTAGTTGAAAAGTATTACTTAAAAAGGCAATGAAAACAGTTTTTCATATGTTTATTATTTCACCACTTCCAGTAGCTACCTTTCGACCCTATACTTCCGCCCCAACCAAGTCGAAACCAACACACAAGGTATCAATGCGTTGCTACGTAGTTGATTGGAGAAAGGTGGTAGGTATAGAGTTGAAACCATGCTTTCGAAAGGGCCGAGGCCTTTGTTTCGGTTTCAAAAGAAATGCCGCTTGCTTTGCTTTTAAAAGAATGCTTTTGGAAGGGTTGGATTACTTAAATATAGCTTTCGAAGAGGTTGCCGCCTTTTTTTTAAAGGGTAGCTTTCAAATGAGTTGCCTTGCTTTTAAATCAATGCTTTCGAAAGGGTAGTTTGAACCCAGTCGAAACCATGCTGTCACCTTTATATCCTTCGAATGGATTGAAGTCATCAATGATTTCGAAGAGTAGCTTTTGTTTTATAAATGTAATAAGCCACTTCCTAATGTTTTCAAAAGGGCTCCAGTAGCCATTTATATAAAAGGTTTCAAAGGCAATGGCTTTGAAAGGTATTTCGAACTATCCTTCTAGTTGTTTTCCTAAAAGACTAATGTTTTAGAAAGGATGGTTTTGAAGCCATCTATTTTCCCCCAAATTCTTTTATTTGAAGATTATTAGTTTCGAAACGGGTAATTTCACTTATATTCACTTTACCCAAAAGATATGTTCAAAATTAAACTCATTGGTTTCGAAAGGGATAGTTTCAAATGGTTTCAAAGCTACGCTTCTATGAGTTACTTTAATACTTTCGAAAGGTATGTTTTGATGGTTTCGAAAGGCATATGCTTAGTGTTTTGAAAAGAAGATTTGAATGCTTTTGAAAGAGGTATTCTAATGGTTTCAAAAGTAAAGGTCAAAGGTTTTAAAGCCTTAGTTTTTATAACAAAGAACCCAATCTCAATTTTTAAAGGAAAACCCATGGCAATATAAAAGAGCTTTGAAATGGCTTTTAATTTTGGAGTTTTTAAAGAAGCTTTCCTTGATAAAGTAATAGGTTAAAGGGATTAACCATGTTTCATGTAAAAATGGTTTCAAAGATATTAAACCATAGATTTTGGTATTGTTATGTTATTGTAATTGTTTCTTTTATAAACATATTCACTGTATAATAGACCTATAACTATATTTTGGGGAGAAAGGGCAGACTAACCAGCTAGGTTGACCCAGTAGTGAATATAAATTGAGTTAACTCCCGTTTGAGTAGAATTGCATCCAGGAGGTTAGGGAGACCAGAACATATGATGCCCAAAGACTGATAAAGAAGCTGTCAGTTTAGACAGGTTCATAGTAAACTCATGAAAACTTTGTTTGGGAAAGGTTATTGGCAGAGGCCAATATGTTCGTAGGGATCCCATGAAAACTATATCCGGATAGAGTTATTGACAAAAGTCAATAGGTTCATAGTCAATCCATGAAAACTATGATATGAAACAAGTTATTGGAGATATCAATAGGTTTAGGGAGAACCCATGAAATAAGTGAATAAGATATTGGCAGGGGCTAATAGGTTCTTAGTGATCCCATGAAAACTATGAAACTGGATAGATAGTCCATAAGCTTTAAACAGGTTATTAGTTAGCCCATGAAAACTAATAGGTTATTAGTGACCCTAGAAACTATAATCGGGACAGATAGTCAAATGAATGGGGATGGGAAATCCAGAAAGTTTTGCTTGTTTGCATATCATCAAGATATTTTAAATTTCTATGTTTTAACCATTGTGGTTGTAGGTGCACAATATATGGTTATTATAAATTTTTGAGTAAGATACTAGTGAGAGGAAAACCCATTCCCTAACTGGCGTGGTCTCACTAGTTATCTAAATGGTTAGAGATGGTAGGTTATTATTCATACTAGGCTTTATGTCTGACTCGAAGTTTATGTTTTCCTCTTAAACTCTCGGGTGCTCAATTGATTTTGAGTAGTTTGAGAGTTGAGGATTTTCAGGTTCTCCTTTAGACAAATAAGCTTCCGGAGACGAGAAGGAGGCAAGCTAGCTATTAGGAGTTCTTTTCTATTTTTATTCCGCTGTGTGTTGATGTAAAGGCAAAGATGTTTATTTGCCTATGTTAGACTCTGATCTTCCATGGGGGCATCTTCATATGTCGCTCTTGGCATATGTTGTAATAATTATATTTTCCTTGAACGTGGTTCTCGAATTTAGGATTATGTAATGAATTTTAAATGATTTAAAATGGAATGAGAAATTTGTTTAATAGATTTAAAAATTCTCCATAGTGATGTGTTTCTGATAAATCAATGTATCTAACATTACCGTATTTGGTCACCGAGGATTAATTGCTATGGATGGCTGCTGCATCCATAGGCGTTAGTTTTGGGCCTCCAAGTGGGGGCTGTTACAAGTTGGTATCAGAGCGTAGGTTTATGAAAACTTAAACCTAAAAGATTTTTCAAAACATAATCTAATGAATCAAAAAATAAGATCAAGGTTTGGGTTAACGCTATAGTAACGTACTTGTATTCGATATATATATATATATAAGTACATATTCCCCTCTCTCTTAGACCGTTCTTCTATATCTTACTAAGGCTTGTATGCAGATTTATGAGAAAGGAAGATATGGAGGCAGGAAACGGAAGAAGAAATCTCGATGGAGGAAGCACCACAACAAACGGAATAGTTCTACCCACTAGGAGGAACCTGGGTCGATAGGCAAATACTAACCAAAATGCAGATGCCAACGTAGGTGCTGGAAATCTGCTAGTAGATATTGGGATGATGTATCAGTTCTTCGTTAATCTGATGTAAGCTGGAGCAGCTGCTAGAGTAGCAGGGAATGTTGGAGGAGCTAATCCCGTGGCTCCAATTGGAAACAACTATGCTACGTTGAGTAGAGATTATACCAGCCTTAGTGGAAAGCCATTTTTTGGAACATAAGATGCTATAGAAGTTGAGAATTGGCTTTTGCATTTTGAAAGAATCTTCGCTGACTTGGGATTGAATGATGAGCAGAGGAGGAGACTAGCTTCTAGGCAGTTGCAGGGAGCAGCGCTTCATTGGTGGAGTAGTGTTACTACCGAAGTCCCCGAGGAAGAGTTGACTTGGGCCGAATTTCGAAGGAGGTTCGAGCAGAGGTTTTTGTCTGAAGTTGCTAAGTCAACATTGTTGAGGAACTTCATGGATTTGGTGCAAGGCAAGATTTCGGTGATTGAGTATGCCACGAAGTTGGATGAGCTATCCAGATACGGATATTCGACCATTGACACCGTCATCAAGAGGAATGAGAAGTTTATTCGGAGATTGCTAGGGTGACTTTACCACCTCTTTGTGATCCTTGTAATGTTGTTGTGGAGATGGCAATCCGACATGAAGAAATGCTTACTACTTATGAGAAGGTGAATCAGATTAAAACACAGGGTTCTCAAGGTAAGAAGAGGAAGTTCTTTAAGAAGAAGGGAACAGAAGGGAGAAGGTACGAAGAAAGCAAAGACTAATCTGGTTTGTTTCAAGTGTGATAAGAAAGGCGATTATGCTCATGAATGCCGGATAGGCAAAGGGAAGAAGGCCGTAGATAAGAAGGGGGTGAAGTGCTTTAATTGCGACCAGATAGGGCATTATAAGAATCAGTGTTCAGAACCAGTCAACGCGGACAAGGGAAAGGTCTTTCCTATTGGACCATCATCTTCTAGGCCAACTGCTGCTGAGAAAAGAAAGACTGTGATGGAAAGTACGCTTTTGATTCAAAGTATACCAATTAGGGTACTATTTGATACCGGTGCATCACGTTCATTTATATCTCAGTGTTTGGTAGATAGGTTATGTTTATAACCCACATACCTTGTTACTTCCTTAAGGGTTGCGAATCTGATAGGAGGATATGCAACTCTGGGGATGAGATGTGACCAGTTAGAACTTGATTTATTGGGTCATAAGTTTGCATGCAGTTTGTATGTTTTTGATTTCATAGATTTTGGGACCATTTTGGGTATGGATTGGTTAGGTAAACATGAGGCTAGGATATTTTTCCAACATAGAGAAATATCATTGAGACACCCGGGTAGTCATAACCGAATGATATTCTCAGTACGGGATTTTGACCGGAGTGCTTGTGCTTTGTTAAGAACCATGGAGGTGGAAGAAAATTTAAGTCAGGTTCGAGTAGCAAGAGAATTTGTAGATGTTTTTGAGGCGGTTATAGGACTACCATCGAAATGAGCTATTGAATTTCAGATAGATTTTGTACCAGGAGCTGAACCTATTAGTAGACCACCTAGGAGGATAAAATCGACCGAGATGAAGGAATTGAAGGTGCAGCTAGTGGATCTAGAAGAGAGAAATTTTATTAGACCAAGCTGTTTGCCTTGGGGTGCGGCCACGATGTTTGTGAATAAACCGGATGGGTCATTAAGGATGTGTACCGACTATCGTAATTTGAACGAGAAGACGAATAAGAATAAGTATCCATTGCCAAGGATTGATGATCTATTTGATCAGTTGTGTGGAGCCAGAGTATTTTCCCAATTGAATTTGGCGACAGGTTTCCATCAGTTAAGGGTGGCAAATGACATCATTCCATTGACAGCATTTTAGACTAGATATGGTTGGTACGAGTGGTTAGTAATGCTATTCGGGTTAACGAATGCACCAGCTTTCTTCGTAGATTTGATAAACCAAATTTTTCGAGAGTACTTGGATAGTATCGTATTAGTATTCATAGATGACATTTTAGTATACTCTAGAGATGAAAGAGAGCATGAAGAACATCTTATAGTAGTGCTTGAAACACTAAGGTGGCATAAGCTTAAGGCAAAGTTTTCCAAGTGTCATTTCTCGAAGAAAGAGGTTAAGTTTCATGGTCACATGGTTTCAGAGGAGGTTTTGTCAGTCGATCCAGATAAGATCGAAGTTGTTAATAACTGGAAGAGACCAAAGACGGTGAGTGGGATTAGAAGTTTTCTTGGACTTGCTGGCTATTACCAGAGATTCATTAAGGATTTCTCGCGGTTTGCAGTGCCTTTGACTAAGTTAACTAGGAAGGGTGTGAAGTTTATTTGGTCCGACAAGTGTAAGGAAGAATTTCTTAAGTGATGTGCACGTAAATGGGCATATATTTACATCCATATTTTATCTATTTTTATTTAAATAAATGTCATAATGGAGTATTTTAACATGTTTAAACAAAAATTCAATTATTTTCAAATCATCATATACTCATTTTCATATAGGGGAAAAATGGTCATTTTTGTGCATGTGTTAATTTGAGAATTTTTACTTAGACATTTTTTATGATTTTTATAAGAATTTGGATTCAAATGGAAGAGGTTTTCATGGAATATATGCATGCACAAGAGAATACAAAGGAATGAAGATGAAAATAATTCAAACTCATGATCATGGAGGACCCCACCTACCCACGTACCTAAATCTAAAATTAGGAGCTAATGGACAACTAAGTGGATATTAAAGCTTCATGCATACTTGATGGTGGATTAATTAGAGGCTAATGGTTACTTGGTGGCCACACTTTCTAAAGAGCATTTTGGGAAGCCCCCTAAAAACTGAATTAGGGTTTAGTGCATGTATAAATAGCCCTCTTATGTACATGCAAATGATCTCATTCTTCTTTGAATTACTTAGGAAATTAGCAAGCAAGTTGTAAACACAAAATCAAAGTGAAATAAAAATGGCTTCCTAAGCCTTCTCTTTTCTACATGCTTTTATTTACTTTTATATTCATGTTTATTTCTATGCTCTCTTCTTTCCATTGTTAGTAGATTAGATTTACATTTATGCAAGTAGTGTAGTTTTATTTTTACGCAAGTAATTTGGTAGTTAATCTCCTTTTCTTCCTTTGTTTAGTTTCTACTTCTTTTGCTTTTTAATGTTGAATTTACATGTGTTGATATGATAACACAAATGAGTAGGTAAACCCCTTCAATTTAGAGGTAATGAAGCTCTCTAATATTATGTAAATTCAACATTAATTTTGATTTATGGTCTCATTTGTGCTTCATGAAAGTAATTGTTGATGTAAGTTTATACAAATGAGTTTGATAGCCTATGTTGCATTTGCAAATGAGCTATTCTTATTCAATATAAACACAATTTACATCATCATTTACCAATTGACTTTTGATTTTGAAATTAAGGTAGAAACAAAATTTGATGATCTATATTACTAAATACAAAAGTAAATAGATCATACATAAAATAGTTTTGCTTTGACTTCATTTTCATGAGAATTGATAAGTAGTTTAATTGTTGTATTATAGTTTGATGGTTTAATTTATGTTAATTAATAACATAAATAAACCATACTTATGATAAATACAACACTTATTTAACTTAATATCAAAAATAGAGATCATGGATTATCTGTTTGTTGATTTACAAAAATATGAGAGTGGATTTGCCTCTAAATTGTTTTCTAATCTCATATTTTGCATCACTTTTATTCTAGCCTTTTGTTTTACATTTTTAGCTAATTATAATCTCAAGTTTGGTTTAATTTGATTGAATAGAATTTTAAAATCTTAAAAAATTCCTTGCGGATCGACCCGTACCCACCATGTACTAAAATTATACGCCGTGCGCTTGCGGTTATTTTTATTTAAAATTTATCGGCGATTTTCTAACTCATAGAAAAACCGTCGTTAAACAAGTTTTTGGCACCATTGCCGGGGAATTTGATTTGGTTTTATTTTCTATTCTTCGAATTATTGTTGTTTGATTTTTGTGTGTTTTATTTTGGGTATTTGCATCTAAAAAAATATTATTGTTGTGTTGAGTGTTTTCGTGATTGTTGTGTGCATTTTGATTTTGTTGTTTGTTGTTTGCTAGTTTCCTTTTCCATTTACATTTTCATTATTTGAAAAAAAAGGCATACACAATTTCGAAAAGAATTTTTTTTATTCATTCGATTTTCCATTTCATTTACAAGTTTTTATTTTACAATTTACAAAAAAAAGAGAACAGTGTATATTTGTGCACTGTTCACTGTGCATAGCCATTCCTCTCTGTTTTCACTGCTTCCCTCCTCCAAACTACAGTCCATTGCCTAACTCCTCCCACTTCATCATCTACTGCCTTCCTCCCTGACCACTGTTTGCATCAGTACACTGGAAAAACAGATCACCACATTTCACCACTCTTCTGTCTCCTACCCACCACTACTGCAAACTGAACTATTCCACACCTGATCATCTCCTATTCCATCTTAGCACTTCCTTCAACAACCCTTCACCACAAACTCTCTGCTCTGCCCTGTGCAGTTAAAGCGCTCGGTGGATTCAATGCGATAGAGGTGCAAAAAGTCATAGCGGGGATGTAGCGAAGATATAGCGAGATATATCGGATTACTCTAAAATAGCATATAAATCCCATACTTGTTGTTTTTACAAATATATAGATAGTAATTATGTGAAAAATTAACATTCAATAGAATTATAATTAATACAAAAATAAATTTAAATAAATATTTTGCAAATGTATTGTAAATGAACGTAAAACTGTTATATAACTTAATTTAATTTAGTAGAATATTAGAGTATTATCATTTCTAAACATATATAAAAAATTCAATGAAATTAATTAATTTCATAATTTTTATAGCGTATAAATATCATTTTTCAATCCAATTTTTTATAGAAGATATAGCGGAAATAGCAGAATATAGCGGAAATAACGGGATATAGCGGAAATAACGGGGATTAAAGCGGAAAGGCTATAAGTTGGGGATATATCGAAAAATCGTAGCGGTAGGAATCCGCTATAAGATATATCGGAGTTATAGCGGAGATATAGCGGGGCATTAACTGCACAGGCTCTGCCATAACTTCATACAAACTAATACAAAACAACTTGCATACCAACTACAACTATCTCTGACCTGCAACTTCATCAAACATACCACTGCAACTACAGCAATTCCTCCATCATACATTTCAATACATTTCACATCCCATTGCTCACTCCAACAAACTATACTGCACTGACAACACCACAACAAACATCTTCTAACAGACATCAAAATCATTCCACAAACCATAATTTACTACCCTGCCACCATCTTGACCACATCCCCTTCCTAACAACAGTATTATCTGCCACCAAACCAAAACTGTCATCACCACATACCCCTTCCATCACATCATTCATCAACCCATAAAAACAGTAACTTTTCACCACCACTCGACAGTGCAGCAACCCCCTTACCACATCACTGCAGCTATCAGTGCAGTTATCACTGAATTTCCTTTATGAATACTTTGTGAAAAAGGAAAAGTATCACTGTTGTTATCCACAGCAGCATCCTCCTACTACTCCATCGATGAACAAGTCTGCCTAAGCAAGTTCACTTCCCACTGATCAATACTCTACTTCATAGCCACAACAGTTCTGCATTCAAATACCATCAAATACACATCACAACAATACTGTCAACTAGCCGCCCCATCATCTTCATTGCAGCGACCCCGACCAAAAAAAACCACAACCAGAAACCACCAGAACACGACATCAGCACAGTAAACGACATCAAGACATTGCAGTCAACCGCGACATCAATCGCCTTGAATAACCCACAACAAGAAACCACCAGAACCCATCGCAACTACCATCGCGCTACGAACAACCTCTCAACCATCACCTGAAATCGAACGCGTGACCCCTGCCACCAAATCGAATCATCGCCTTCTCCGATCGAGCTACTTCAATCTTCGACTCCATCGAACCCTTGAATCCAATAACCGATGAACTCACTGCAATCGCCAATCACCAACAACCGAAGCTCCTCGAACCCAAATTCGAAATCCTCAATCATCGAAGAAAACTGCAACCACGGTTTGTTTTTCATTTCAATTTTTTTTAATTTCTCTTTCAATAGCCTACTCATGAATTTTCTTTTTTCTTTTTCTCAATTCGCGTATTTGAACAGAGGATTAAGGAATAAAAGCAGTGTGAAAGGGTATCGGGTAATTGGGCCTGTTGGGCCGATGTATTTGTTTGGCTTGGTTTTGTTTGTTTAAGAATAAATCGATTCTCTAAAAAAAAGTATTGCTTTCTTTTAATTCTTTTTTGTTTTATCATTAGAAAAAAAGGGGCTTTCATTCTCGCTTGAATAAAAAAAATTTGCTTTTGCTTTCGTTTTAACCTAAAAAAAGTGGTTTTAGTCTTCCTAAAAAACAAAAAGAAACAAAAATTTATATATATCTTGTTTAAAATTTTAGGTTGCCAAAGCAGAAAAATTGTAAGGAAAAGAATTGCTTTGCTTGCTTATAAAAAAATGTCGCTAAAAAAATTGCTAATAATTCTGCACGCTCTGTTATCGTGCGCTTTTCCCTTGTTTTTATTTGAAGCATTATTGGTTGCTTGCATTTGCATTGAAAAAAAATTTCAAAATCCAAAAAAAAAACTTCATTTTAGTTGCATTGTAAATTCACGGTTAATTTTTGCTTTGCATTCATCTCATCTTATTTTTATTTTCTAAGGGCAATACTCAAATTCACATAAGGTGGGGGATTTCATCACCCTTTCCTTAGCCCACAAATTGCATTTCATCATAGAATTTGACTAATAATAAAGGTTAGACATTTTACTTAAGGGTGTCACTAGCTCCCTAGGGCTTAATTGTATCTTGACAATTGTCTTCTTTGAACAATTTTATTTTTTGGTGTCTAGGCTACGGCAGAGCAATAACTAGTTATAAAAATAACGGTGATTCGTAAATATTATACTGGTTGTTTCTCTGAAGGTACTTAAACCTTCAGTTGCATTGCTACGGTGATTCGTGGTGCACCGATAACCCCTTCCCGTTACCTAGCTATGAAATATTTTTGTTGATTTAAGACAAAGTGTGATTATACAATTTTGGGTTAGGAGTTACTAAGGACTTAAAACTGTAATTAAGACCTTTGCATTCATTTAGTTACATTAGTTCATGCATATTTTAAAAAAAAAAATCAAAAATCCAAAAACCAAAAAAAATTTACTTAACTTAGTTTTTTTTTATCAAAAAAAAAATCTTTATAAATCCTTTCCTTAGAAAATTTTCAATCAAAAAAAAAACAAAAACAAAAACAAAAAATAAAAAAAATAAAAATAGAAAATCATTTCAAGAGCATTTTTTTTTTGAAAATTCAAAAACAAAAGCAGAAATAAAATTCCCATTTTCTAAAAATGAAAACAAAAAAAATTCCTTTTGGTAAATATTTGAAAATTTAAAAACAAAAAAAAAATATAAAAACAAAAACATAAAGAAAAAATTTGAAAAGCCAAAACACAAAACAAAACGTCAAATTTCTCTTTTGAAAAATAAACTTCTCTTGGTAAATATTTTTTCTTCCTTATAAAAAAGGAAAAAAAACAATTTTTCACTTCATTTTCCAAATTCTGTTTCATTCTCTAAACTCGATTCTAACTTCTTTCTCTTCTCGACTGTCACTTGTGCATGAGTACTTGGACTCGTGACACAACAACAAATCATTGGACTCGCGACTTAACAAATAATCGTTTAACTTGAACAAACGATCCTCTTGAAATGGCGATCGAGAACGCCCCTCGAACTCTTATGGATAGAATCTTTCTCGATAGAGTTTCTATTCCATCTTGCATCACGCTACCCGGCCCTACGGGTAACCACTTCGAAATTCACTCGAACCATATTACCACGCTTCTAAAATTTGGCAATTTTGAACACGATGACCCATACATCTTCTTGACTAAATTTGAACAAGTTTGCGCAACCAAGAACTCCAAAAACTTTCTGATGACGGAATCAAACTTTGATTAATTCCATTCGCTCTCACAGATAACGTTGAAAAATGGTTGTACAGCTTACCATCAAATTCGATTAAAACTTGGCAAGAATTCTTAAAAGCTTTCTTAAAAAAGTTCTACCCCGTGGAAAAAAACGAGTAAAATCTGAAATGAAATCATAAATATTCATCAATTTAGGGGAGAACCATTCGGAAAATATTTTGAAAGATTCAAAGAGCTATTGATAAAATGTCCACACCATAACTTTGAAAAATGGACGCTTTGCCAAATCTTATACGATGGACTCGAAAACAGCTCACGAACCATGCTTGAATCAATGTGCCAAGGCAACTTTCTCGCCCAACATCACGATGATGCTTGGCAATTTCTTGAAAACCTAGCCGAAAAGTCATCCCAATGGGAACGATCGAGCGCACACTTGATAGGATCATCTTTGGCATTGGAAGCTAAAATCGACGCAATGATTAATAAATTCGACAATGTTTTATCATCAAACCAAATGAACCAAGCTTCCTAGCTGATGTGTTATAAATGCAATGTTCCTAATCATATAAACGATCGGTGCCCTAATTCTGTCGAACAAATCAATGCTTTCAATAAAGCTAAAAATGACCCGTTTTCTCCAACTACAATCCTAGTTGGAGAAATTATCAGAACTTTGCATGGAACCAAAACAATCCCAACACGAATATGGTTCGTCCTAATTTTCAAGCATTTCCGAATAATGCTTCGAATCCTCCCTTTTAGCCCAACATTTTCAACCAAACTTTGCGGGGTCCGTCTCATAATCAACCGCAACAATCAAATTTTCAACCAAATTATGCTCACTCTCCCCAAGACGATAAACGATTAAGTTCACTTGAGAAAACTCTTGAAACATTGGCTAAAGCAACTACACAAAGCCTTCAATCAAACTGCAATTTGCAAAATTTATTGACCTCATATATGCAAAACACAAACCAATCGATTGCAAAACTTGAAATGCAAATGAGTGAATTAGCCACGTCTGTGAGCGAACGTGAACGAGGCACATTCCCAAGCCAGCCCATCCAAATCCAAGAAATCAAAACGTAAATTCGCATGAAGCCCATGTAGTTCAAGATAGAAATGTCACCCAATTGAATGCTATCACAACTCTACGTTCCGGTTA
Organism: Allium fistulosum; assembly: GCA_030737815.1. Taxonomy (NCBI): domain Eukaryota; kingdom Viridiplantae; phylum Streptophyta; class Magnoliopsida; order Asparagales; family Amaryllidaceae; genus Allium; species Allium fistulosum. Next base: position 1,268,515,829 of record CM060905.1, on the reverse strand, counting down.
ACAAATCGATAATCAAGTCGATAATCCAGATGATTTACCGAAAACCTCTCTCGACACCTCTAAAACAACAAACGAATCTAAATAGAATATGGAGCCAAACATCGAATCGAATGCCAATCAAAATTCTTCTTCTACTCGAGTAGACCCGCCTACTAAGTATCATGTTACATTTCCACATCGTCTTCGACCAAAGAAACACTCGGACCAAATGGAAAAGATGTTAGAAATTCTTATCAAGTCAAAGTTAACATCCTGCTTCTTAACATCGTTCAACAAGTCCCCACGTATGCAAAATTTCTTAAGGACTTGTGTACCCAAAAGTGACACACTCAAATGCCCAAAAAAGTCTTCTTAGCCGCCAGTTTGAGTGAAGTCTTGTCCTAATCCATGCCCGTTAAATACAAAGATCCTGGTTGCCTTACGATCGTGTACAATTGGAGACAAGACGATTAACAAATGCTTGATAGACTTAGGTGCGAGTGTCGATTTGATTCCATACTCCATGTACGAACAATTAGGCTTAGGTGAGCTCAAACCCACAAAGGTCACGCTTCAATTTGCTGATCGATCCATTAAAACGCCCGTGGGAGAAATCGACGACGTGCTCATTAGAGTAGGGCAATTCATATTCCTCGTTGACTTTATCTTTCTCGATACACAACCGGTGACAAACCCTGCGAATCAAATTCCATTGATTTTAGGCCAACCATTCTTGGCCACCTCAAATGCCTTAATCAACTGTCACAACGGTTCGATGAAAATATCTTTTGGAAACATGACTTTGGATCTTAACATTTTCAATCTTGAAAGCCAATCGAATGAACCTCACGACCAAACGTTGGAAGTTAGTGCCATTCATGAAAACTTCGAAAACAAGACGATTGACCTTAACGATGAACGCGAGGCCGAGTACGAAAAATCATTTCACAAAATCCCCAACAAGATTGAGTACACGCTTCCCTTTGAATCGCTTCCAGTTGAGTCTGAATCTCAACCTAATTCTTTGATCGGGCAACTTCCAAAGTTGGACCTCAAGCCCCTTCCCGATCTCCTTAAGTACTCTTACTTAGGTGATAACGAAACGTTTCCCATCATAATTTCGGTGACTCTCTCTTGACCAAGAAATTTTCTTACTTTCAATTCTAACCAAAAACAAGGAAGTAATTGGATGGTCGATCACCGATATAAAGGGAATTAGTCCCACTCTGGTTTAACATCGCATTCATTTGATTGACGGTGCCAAGCCTGTTCGTGACGCGCAACGAAGGTTTAATCCAAAAATGAAAGATGCGGTTCATGACGAAATTCTCAAACTTCTTGATAACGGAATCATTTACCCAATCTCTGATAGTTCATGGGTTAGCCCAATTCATGTTGTACCAAAAAAGTCTGGACTTACCATTGTCAAGAATGATTCTAACGAACTTATTCCAACTCGAACTCAAATGGGCTGGCATGTTTGCATTGACTATCGAAAAGTAAATGCCGCAACATGTAAGGATCACTTCCCTCTTCCTTTTATCAACTAAATGCTCGAACGTTTAGCTGGCCATGAATTCTATTGCTTTCTTGATGGTTATTTCGGCTATAACCAAATTCCAATCGCTCCTGAAGATCAAGAGAAAACAACTTTCACATGTCCCTTTGGCACTTTTGCGTATCGACATATGCCTTTTGGCCTTTGTAACGCTTTTGCTACATTTCAAAGATGCATGGTCAGCATCTTTTCTGATATGATCTAACGTTTTCTCGAAGTGTTTATGAATGATTTTTCTATCTTTGGAAACTCTTTTTTCATGTGCTTACACCATCTTGAACTTGTTCTTAAACGATGCAAGGATAAATACTTAACTCTAAATTGGGAAAATTGCCACTTTATGGTCACTCAATGCATGGTCCTTGGATATGTCATTTCAAATAAAGGCATTGAGGTAGATAAAGTGAAAACCGATGCCATTGCAAATCTACCCATTCCCAAATCTGTTTAAGACATTCGCTCTTTCCTTGGACACGTGGGTTTTTATCGACACTTTGTGAAATATTTTAGCAGGATTGCTTGACCTCTTACGACTCTTCTTGGAAAAGACGTTCCTTTTGACTTTAACTCTGATTATAGCTCTTCTTTCGAACGTCTTAAAAATGAACTTGTTTCTGCTCCTGTAATTTGCTCACTGAATTGGAATCTCCCATTTGAAATAATGTGTGATGCCTCAAACATAGCAGTTGGTGCTGTCTTAGGACAACGCATCAACAAGATCCTTCACGTTATCTACTATGCTAGCATGACTCTGAACGATGCTCAACTTAACTACACAACCATTGAAAAAGAACTTCTAGCGGTAGGTTTTCCTCTCGAAAAATTCCAACAATATTTGATAGGGTCATACATTACTATGTACACGGACCATTCCGCTCTTCGATATCTTTTTGCTAAGAAGGACGCTAAGTCTCGCTTAAATCGTTGGATACTTTTACTATAAGAACTCGATCTTATAATCAAGGACAAAAAGGGATCCGACAATGTCATAGCCGATCACTTGTCTCATCCGCCCAACACACCATCGCCTTTACCAATCAATGAAAACTTTCTCGATGAACAGCTTCTTTCAATTTCTATTGATCCATGGTACGCTGATATAGTGAACTACTTAGTCACTAAAGAAACTCTGTCATCTTGGTCCAAACAGGAAAAATGCAAATTCATGTCCTAAGTGAAAATTTTCTATTGGGACGATCCATACTTATTCAAGTAGTGTCCCAACCAAATCATTCGACGTTGCATCCCGGATAATGAAATAAGGAGTGTTCTTTCGTTTTGCCATGATCAAGCGTGCGGTGGGCATTTCGGTCCTCGAAAAATAGCAGGAAAGGTGCTTCAGTGTGGTTTCTATTGGCCTTCTCTTTTCAAAGATTCATTCGAATTTTGTAAAACTTACGATCGGTGCCAAATGCTTAGACAAATTTCTCGACGAAATATCATGCCTCTAAAGCTAATTCTTACGATCGAGATCTTTGATGTATGGGGTATCGATTTTGTAGGACCTTTTCCCAATTCCTTTGGAAATTTGTACATACTACTTGCTGTCGATTATGTCTCCAAACGGGGCGAAGCCGTTCCTTGTAAAACCAACGACTATAGAATTATTGTGAAATTTCTCAAAGAAAACATCTTTTCAAGGTTCGACACACTCGCACAATAATCAGTGATAATGGAACCCATTTTGCAATTGTTCTTTTGAAATTTTAATGAAGAAATACTCGATATCCCACAAGTTATCCACTCCGTATCATCCTCAAACTTGTGGCCATGTTGAAGTTTCAAATCGTCAAATAAAACAAATCTTAGAGAAATCTGTTAACAAAAATCGAAAAGATTGGTCTCAGAAATTGACTGACGTGCTTTGGGCTTACCGTACCGCTTTTAAAACTAACCTTGGGATGTCCCCATTTCGTTTAGTTTACAGGAAAGCTTGCCATTTACCTGTTGAAATCGAACACAAAGCATTGTGGGCAATAAAGAACTTAAACTTTGATCTCGAGAAAGCTGGTGAAAACCGAAAACTACAACTCAATGAATTAGAAGAACTTAGGAACGATGCGTATGAAAATGAAAAAATCTACAAAGAAAGAACAAAAGTTTTTCCTGATAAATTTATCCTAAGAAAAATGTTTTCGCCTAACCAAAAAGTTCTTTTATATGACTCAAGACTTCATTTATTCCCTGGGAAACTAAAATCGAGATGGACCGGACCATTTGTGGTACAAACTGTTTTTCTACATGGTGCCATAGAAATAGAAAACCCTAGGGATGGATTAATTTTCAAAGTCAATGGTCATTGTTTGAAACCTTTCTTGGAATTGCCAAGTAACCAAGAGGAGAAGCTCATGATTCTTCATGAGCCAAGCTACGTCTAGTAAGAATGTTAACCCTCTTTTGTAAATATATACATATTTTTTCCTCGTTACACTCATTATATCATGCACTGACTATGGTGACACAATCAAAATTAAGTGTGGGGGAGTCTCATTTTAATTTTTAAAATTTTTATTTTCTTTAAACTCAAATTTCCAAAAAAAAAATCTCAAAAACATTTTCGTTTTAGTATTTTGATTTATTTTTGAAGAAACACTATAGGATGAGTATAAGTTTTGGTTATTAAATTTAAACTTTTGAAAATTTATTTATCTTAACAAAAATAAAAATGAAGTTTGATTACAAATAACAATGGTTTAACTAGAATATAGGATGTTTCATACGTGTTAATTATGAAGTATATCCTAATCGAAAATCTTTGTTTTAAAAAGTGGTTGATTAAAGTAAAGGATATAACATTTTTTATCTTCTAAGTTAAATGGTGCTAAGATGATTTTGCAAAACTCTCTCTACAAAAAAAACAAAAAAAACAAATTTTTGTATATATGTATGTATATTTGTTTATTAACCCCTAGAGTCATGTGTTCACGCTTGTGTGTTCACTCGCCATGCTCTGCACCCTTCTCAGTAAGCCCGAAAGGCAGTGCACGATTGGTATATCTGACCTTAGTTTATCTGAGTTAGGTGTATGTATATAAAAATTCTTTTGTTAATAATGCCTACAGTCGATAAGTGCCCACACTTGTGTGTTCACTCACCATGCTCTGTATTCCCCTCACGTAAGCCTGAAAGGCAGTGCATGGGTAATATATCTGGCCTCAGTTTTCTGAGTTAGGCATATCTAAATATTGTTAATATCAATAAAATTTTCAAAAAAAAAGAGAGAGAAAGCAATTGAAATCCAAGCACTATTTTTACTTATCTGATTTAACTTGTTATTGAAAAAAATGAAAATACCACTTTAGACAACTTTGATAATCAACTAAGGATCCATTTCATAATTACACTGTGTTATCGACCAAAACAAGTTAAACTATAGTTTATTTGCTATGATAACTTGATTTTTGTTGGAAATCTTGACGAGTAAAATGACTAAATTTGTTGATAGTAACCAAAACCTATATTTAACTTATTCGTGTTAATTTGAAAGTAAATCCTTCATTTGTAAATATTTTTATATTGCATTTGGATTTTGTGGGTAGTATCTACTGAAAACCCTCATGAGACAACACTCGTCCTACTAGAGACATCTAGAGGTTTAACGGCTTGTTGCATACGCTCAATGCAATCGTGCGCCCTACAGAAACGGATTTATCTTAGTTTTTCTTTATTCAAGGACAAATAAAAAGATAAGTGTGGGGGTATTTGATATGCACGTAAATGTGCATATTTTTATATCCATATTTTATCTATTTTTATTTAAATAAATGTCATAATTAGGTATTTTAACATGTTTGAACCAAAATTCAATTATTTTCAAATCATCATATATTCATCTTCTTACAGGGGCAAAATGATCTTTTTTTGCATGTGTTAATCTGAGAATTTTTACTTAGACATTTTTTTATGATGTTTATAGGAATTTGGATTCAAATTGAAGAGGTTTTCATGGAATACATGCATGCACAAGAGAATACAAAGGAATGAAGATGGAAATAATTCAAACTCATGATCATGAAGGACCCCACCTACCCACTTACCTAAATCTACAATTAGGAGCTAATGGACAACTAAGTGGAGATTAAAGCTTCATGCATACTTGATGATGGATTAATTAGAGGCTAATGGTTACTTGGTGGCCACACTTCCTAAAGGGCATTTCGGGAAGCCCCCTAAAAATTGAATTATGGTTTAGTGCATGTATAAATAGCCCTCTTATATACATGTAAATGATCTCCTTCTTCTTTGAATTACTTAGGAAATTAACAAGCTAGTTGTAAACACAAAATCAAAGTGAAATAAAAACATTTGTTGGTCAACACGCCTGTGTTAGTAGTTCCAGATGGAAACCAAGGGTTGGTGGTGTATACCAATGCATGTGGAATAAGATTTGGAGCTGTGTTGCTGTAGAAGGGTAATGTCATTGCCTATGCTTCATGACAGCTTAGACCGCATGAAGTGAGATATCCTACTCATGATTTGGACTTGGTTGTGGTGATCTTCGTATTGAAAATATGGAGACATTATCTCATAAGGGAGAGATTTGAGCTATATACAGATCTTAAGTCCTTAAGATATTTATTCTCTTAGAAGGAGTTGAATATGAGACAGCAGAGGTGGCTGGAGTTTTTTTAGCAGCTTATGATTTTGGTATAGAGTATACACCTGGGAAAGAGAATAAAGTAGTGGATGCTCTTAGCAGAAAACACCAGAACTTGATGTTAGCCATGTTGGCAGAATGGAAAGATTTAGAGGCTTTGACTACTTGTAGTGCGCAGTTAAGATCGACTGCTAGTTCTAGTCGGAGCAACGCCATGTTGTTCTATTTGGAAGTTCGACCATATGTGTTTTCATTTGACTTTGATTCTGATTTGTTCGAACTTGCTACCACCTAGAACTTCAGTCATTTGGAAATTGCTTCCTTACAGCTACACAGTTTTTATTGTATCCGGTCTTCGAGCCAGTTCATGTTGCCAAGTCTGGTTCGGTGGTCTTGTTCCACTTGCTGTTCACTGGTCTTTGTTGTTGAGGCTGCTGCACCATGTAGTAGCTTTGCTTGCATATTGAACTGCATATGCATTCATGTTGTCTTTGAATGTCACTCCATGTATATACATGCATATATGTATGTATATATGTGTTATGGCTCTGGTATCATTTCTGGTCGTTTGATTTTGCTTGGATGGTCTGCACTTCCACATGAGTCCATATTGTAACTATTATTGCTTTGAGGCGGATCATATTATGTTTATGTCTTTGAGGGGCATGTGTGCTTCATGTATTCTCCTTGGATATTGAACTGCTTCATTTTTGTTCAAGATTGAATGCACCTGTTTGATTGTCTCCTGATCACTGTCTTGCTTGGAGTTCAGTAACTTGCATTGTTTTCCACTGCATATATATATATATATATGTGTGTGTGTGTGCTTATACTTTGGTATTGCAGTCTTTATGTGTATGGACTAGCTCGAGTTGGTCTTCGAGCTACACTATAGTTATTACTCTTGTGCATGTTCTGGTCTAGTTGATGTTGCAGTGTTGTTTTGTGTTGTTCATCTCCTTTGTACCGTGTCTTGATTTAATCTTGAAACTACTTTCAAGCTCCACTGTATATTTGTAATGTCTGAACACTTAAGTCGGGTCTGGTGGTAGCTTTGTATTCATACTTCATGTTTTAGTTGCTATGCACCACTTTCTGCCTTTTTGAACTGGTTCATTGTTGTAGTCTATCTTTCAGCTGAGTTTTTGTATTGTTCGAGCCAGTGCATTTGTGTCATCAGTCATCACTGTTTATCACATCCATGCTTATACTTGATCTTGTTTCACTGATGCATCCCTTATTGTCACTGAACTGATGCATGCTTTGTTGTTGGTTCATTCTTGAACTGTCCAATTGAAGCTGATGTGTTTGTGCCTTTGACCTTCTTGCTTCGGGTTGCATACATACTCATGTATATACATGTATTCACATGCATGTATATATGTGTAATTGTGTAATACATGTGTCGTATCCCATTTATACTTGATTTGTTCATGTGTGTATTTGCACCTGTGTTGAATCCAGCTTAAAGCTCGGGTTTGACCTTGTGCTCATGTCGTGACTTTATTTTTATTGCACTTGATTTGAACCTGGCTTTTGGTTGGGTTTGACCTTGTGCTCACATGTCCCTGCAGTTTTGTCAAGTGTATATCGGTGTGCACGGCCTTGTGGCATGTACAGTGATACACTGTGCATGTCACAAGCTGTTCATGTATGATGAATTCAAAATAAATATGCTGACGAACAACCCAAATAACTGAGGCAAATGACATTTCAAAATACATATTTAATTTTACACTGCAAAAATATTTCCTTTTCAATTTTACTGCGTCAGTGTGTATTTTGCAGATAACTCAGATGCTGGATACAAATTGCAATACAGTTGAAGATCAAGTATAAGTGAACGAGTGATATGCAGTGAGGTGAAAATGCATGTATAGTGAAAAATGTGATGTAATTGAAATTGAAATGTAATTGAAAAATGTGTATATATAGCGAGAGCTCAAATTTGTACTATTCAAAATTGTAATAAAATATTTGTTTGAATAAAATATTTGTTTGAATTTAAATTCTGTGTTATTTATTTTATTCAGCAAATATTTATTTGATTATGTGAAAATAAAATAGTACAATAAGAAATACATTTAAATGAATATATATATATATATATATATATGTGTGTGTGTGTGTGTTTATTATCAACAAACAAAAATCATATATTAGCATATTCAACAATCTCCCCCTTTTGATGATAACAAACATATATTTAAGATTTAGAATTTATTAAATGTACTTGGGTATAGATAAAATCTATTTGCTCCCTCTATTTGAATGCTCCCTCTCTACAATAAAGCTCCCTCTTCATATATGCATGAGAATAAACAAAAATATGCAAATGAACCTAGATGCAAATAGAAAATACAAAAGAAAACATTTGACCTTTATTTGTCAAAATCTTAACTTTTCTCTCCCCCTTTTGTTATCAGCAAAAGTGTAATAGTGTTAGAAAAATAGAGATAAAGTGATACACATTAATACAACATTAATACCCAATCGAGTATAAATATTCAATTTCAATAAAAAAATCAAACAAAAATCATAAATACTCTATTAGGCGCATATTCCACTTTAGAATGATAAAGATGATGCAAAACCATATAGCTGTGTCTATGTGGTATATTTATATCAGGAATTTGAATATCTACTAACCATGCATAACCGTTAGGACTTTTAAATGAGATTAGTAGTATTCCAAACTAAAAAAAAAGAATTTCAAGCATCTTCTAAATACGCATAACCATGAGGACTTTTAAATGGGATTAGAACCAACTTGACTATTTAATAATCAATTTTGATATGCGTTCCATACATGCATAACCGTGAGGACTTTTAAATGAGCATGAAAGCACATAATCAAAAATTCCAAGTAATTCACCCATGCATAACCGTGAGGACTTTTAAATGAGAGTGAATACTTTGGATGTTTTTATTGCTAAAAATATAATAAAATGAAAGCGAATAATTTCCCGTTTAAAATATCACATATTGACATACTATATTGGATTTTGATGAGTGATGGTCGATAGAAATATGATAGAAATAGAAATGGTCATGGAATTTTTACCAACAAAAAGTTTTTATAACTCTTGTTTAAATTTCTAAAGAAATTTACTAAATATACCGTCTCAAGTTATAATATATGATCAATATCAACACTCATCACTTTTTCAATCACTATTTATCTTTTTAATAATCAGTAGGGAGTCAGATTAGTTAATATAGTCATTTAAAATCAAATCCAAAAATAATTATAAAGACAAATTTTCTAAAATGACTAATCTGAAACAAGGTCAACAAAAACTATTTTCTGGAAGGGGTTTTATAAAAGAAAAAATGTCTGCTAATTTAAAAATCAGTTGAAATGAAAGATATGCAAATATTTTCTTTGAAAACGATGCAACTACTGAATGTCTCAACATAAATCACGTTCCACTAGTAATTTTTCTACCAACTAGATTACTAGTGTAATTTGCATCCAAATTTTCCTTTGACTCAAGATTATCATTAGTTGGATGTTATAAACCACATCATGAAGTTGCAACAAATTCCTTAAAATCCTTTTTACAGCTTTTAAATTAAATTCTTTTGGATTTGAATTGAAGTCGTGCCAATAAACAAACAGTGAACATAGTGTCAGCAGTAAAGTAACCAAATATATCCACATGTACCTAGAGTAATCAAAAAATCAATAAAGCAACGTCATTGGTTCAAACAAATCTATATGAACTAGTCCAGAGATTCTAGAGATACTTATAATGTTCTCGGCATAAAAATATAATTGGCCAACAATTTTGAAAAAGTCAGAATCAAAATCAACATTCATTCCTTTATCACATAACTGGCTGATTTAATTCAGATTATGGTGCAGATTTTCACATCATTCAAGATGAATATACCATTACTTATTTTACCTTTACCAATAATATTTCATTGTTGCCCAATTGTGATTCTGCCACCTTTGTACTAGGCTAAGGAACTTTGATTTGTCGCCCCCGACTGTGCTTGGAACAACCAAAATTCAGGTAATACTAATGTTGTTCCTTAGCCTGCCACCACATCTACACGAGAAAAGATTTTTGTGACTTATTTGTTTTTATAGGTCCATGGTTATTAGTGGCAAACGATTTTGAAAAATATGTTTATGGAGACCCAAAACTATTTATATTTGTTCCTTTTGGCATCCAGATTTGTTTGACTTTAAGGGATTTTATATTCGTGCCTTTTGGAACCCAAATTGATATGGTTTTCACGTGTTTGGGTATCATACTTTTCCTTTTAACAGTGTTATTAGTTGTTTTTTCATATTTTGACACTTTTGCAAATCCAAATGCGTTTCTTTTATTCTAGAGTTGATTTTCTAAGAGTATATTAAATGATTTATCTCTAGTGAAAAATCTGAGTAACCAACTCAAGTTTATTAACTTTGGTTTTTAAAAGTTTATTTTCATTTATTAGCTTCGAACAACAACTAATGGTACTATCTCTCTTTTCAAAACTATTCATTTTTAATCGCATATTTTAATTTTGAAGCTCTCTAATTTTATTCTCAATTTCAAGTATCTCAGTTTCAACGAGTTGGAGTTTTTAAATTCAATTTTTTCAAAATCCTTGATTTTTTCAATCTCCTTTTCAAACTTGTGATTTAATCGAATAATTTTAGATTTGCTCAAAATCACGTTTTCTTTTTCAAGGGTTTTGAAATTTGATCTTATTTAATTTCTTTTCAAAAATAGCACATTTAGAAATCTCTGACTTCTTAAAGCTATCCAACTCTTTTTGCAAAATGTTGTTTTTACAAATCAACTCAGTTTTGTTTTTCTCCCGCATTAAAATTTCGTTTTCTAACTTTTGAAAGTTTATGAAAACGGGCTAATTCTTTTTCATGGTCCAAACACCTTTTGCAGTTAGAACTTTTATTTTCCTTAATATTTTTAAGCTTATTTTCCAAATCATTATTTTTCTGATGAAGTTTAGCTTGTTCCCTTTCCAACTTATTATTTTTCAACTCAAGAGCTTATTATTTTCAATTAATTTTTGGCACAAGAGAACTAAATCATTGAATGGAAAATCACTTATCTCATCGGCTTTTGAATCTTCATAATTGCTACCTTTTGCCCATCCCGTTAAGCATGTTTCTTTAACTGAATCGATTATGGAGGATTTCTCATCGTTGTTGACTTTTGCACCATATATTGCATCAAAAGTATTCCAGATTTCCCGTGCATTTTCACAATGAGAGATAAAGTTAAAATTATCTTGATTAATATGAGAATATAGTATATGCATAGCAAGAGCATTAATCGAAATATTTTTCTCATCTATTATATCACACCCATTTTCAATAATATCCCAACACTTAAAATTAATAGATTTTAAATAAAAATCCATTTTTAATTTCCAATTTAAAAATCTGTTCCATCGAAAATAGGACGAATAATATTGGACCTACCCTCAGAAAAAGTATTATTAAAAGAAGCCATTTTAAAAATTCAATTTTTTTTTTAAAAAATTGGTTTTTGAAATATCATATTTTTAAAACAAAAATTGACTTCTATTCCTAGCTCTGATACCATTTGTAGGATCGATTTCACCCTAGAGTGCGGGTGAATAGGGTGATACTAATAATTATAAAAATTTAATGTGGAAGTATATAAAATAATCGCAACATTGATAATAGCAGAATAATAGCAACACACGTAATAGCAGAATATAAAAGCAGAAATAGAACAACACAGATTTACCTAGCTTCGGCAAAACCCTGCCTACGTGCTGCCCCCAAGGTTTCTACTAAAAATTAAGTAGTCAGACGCTTACACACATAAACTCGTGACACCCGCTATCGACTAACCTAACTCTATGCTCAAAACCCTGCAACAACTCAGCCACTGAGTTGCGAATTCTCGAACTACACCACCGAAGTTCGTAACCTAGTCACACGACTAGAAAAACTACAAACGATTAAAAGAAAAATTACAAATTAAAAAAAATAAACACAATAACCCCAATTTTACATATTAAGCCCAAATAGAAAAAAACGGCCTAATAAAAATTAAAAGGAAATCCCCTTTTTTTTTTTATCGGCCGTAACCCTGTGTCCTTATTTGCTCGGCCTTGAATCCTTTGAGTTAAAAATGGCTGCTTCTTCGTGCTCGTTCGTTCTTCATTGAAGAAAAATTAGGGTTTTTGCTGTAATTGAAAGAGCCGCCTGTATCTGATCAATTGCAGTGATTATCTTCTTTGTTTTGCTTGGACAATTGATTCTCTAGCTGTGATATGGTTTCGGTCGCTCCAATTTGATCGAGTTCGAACTACAATGGTATGTGATTTATGCTTTTTGCTTTACTGGTTAGCTTGCTTGAACTCGATACTTTTACTCTGCCAATGATGATTGGGTTAAATAGGATACGAAATCCTATAATCTCGTTCGTATTGATTCATTTGAATTTGTCAATTAACTTAGCTCGGCCATTTGATTTTACATGGATGCTTGTGATGTTTTCTGACTTGTTCAATTTGTATATTTTATGTTTACTTGGTTATCACGGCTTTGAATTGCTTTGACGATGTTGATTTATCTTGACTTGTTCATTGTACTTACGATATTATCTGGACTCGGTCATACGTGTTTTCATTTGACTTTGATTCTGATTTGTTCGAACTTGCTACCACCTAGAACTTCGGTTATTGGGAAATTGCTTCCTTATGGCTACACAGTTTTTACCGTATCTGGTATTCAAGCCAGTTCATGTAGTTCATGTTGCCAAGTCTGGTTTGGTGGTCTTGTTCCACTTGCTGTTCACTGGTCTTTGCCGTTGAGGCTGCTGGACCATGTCGTAGCTTTGCTTGTATATTGAACTGCATATGTATTCATGTTGTCTTTGTATGTCACTCCATGAATATATATCCATATACGTATGTATATATGTGTGATGGCTCTGGTATCATTTCTGGTCGTTTGATTTTGCTTGGATGGTCTGCACTTTCACATGAGTCCATATTATAACTGTTATTGCTTTGAGGCAGATCATATTGTGTTTATGTCTTTGAGCCTGGGCATGTGTGCTTCATGTAGTCTGCTTGGATATTGAACTGCTTCATTTTTGTTCAAGATTGAATGCACCTGTTTGATTGTCTCCTGATCACTGTCTTGCTTGGAGTTCAGTAACTTGCATTGTTTTCCACTGCATATATATATATATATATATATATATATATCTGTGTGCTTATACTTTGGTATTGCAGTCTTTATGTATATGGACTAGCTCGAGTTGGTCTTCGAGCTACACTATAGTTATTACTCTTGTGCATGTTCTGGTCTAGTTGATGTTGCAGTGTTGTTTTGTGTTGTTCATCTCCTTTGTACCGTGTCTTGATTTAATCTTGAAACTACTTTCAAGCTCCACTGTATATTTGTAATGTCTGAACACTTAAGTCGGGTCTGGTGGTAGCTTTGTATTCATACTTCATGTTTTAGTTGCTATGCACCACTTTCTGCCTTTTTGAACTGGTTCATTGTTGTAGTCTATCTTTCAGCTGAGTTTTTGTATTGTTCGAGCCAGTGCATTTGTGTCATCAGTCATCACTGTTTATCACATCCATGCTTATACTTGATCTTGTTTCACTGATGCATCCCTTATTGTCACTGAACTGATGCATGCTTTGTTGTTGGTTCATTCTTGAACTGTCCAATTGAAGCTGATGTGTTTGTGCCTTTGACCTTCTTGCTTCGGGTTGCGTACATACTCATGTATATACATGTATTCACATGCATGTATATATGTGTAATTGTGTAATACATGTGCCATATCCCATTTATACTTGATTTGTTCATGTGTGTATTTGCACCTGTGTTGAATCCAGCTTAAAGCTCGGGTTTGACCTTGTGCTCATGTCGTGACTTTATTTTTATTGCACTTGAGTTGAACCAGGCTTTTGGTTGGGTTTGACCTTGTGCTCACCTGTCCCTGCAGTTTTGTCAAGTGTATATCGGTGTGCATGGCCTTGTGGCATGTACAGTGATACACTATGCATGTCACAAGCTGTTCATGTATGATGAATTCAAAATAAATATGCTGACGAACAACCCAAATAACTGAGGCAAATGACATTTCAAAATACATATTTAATTTTACACTGCAAAAATATTTCCTTTTCAATTTTACTGCGTCAGTGTGTATTTTGCAGATAACTCAGATGCTGGATACAAATTGCAATACAGTTGAAGATCAAGTATAAGTGAACGAGTGATATGCAGTGAGGTGAAAATGCATGTATAGTGAAAAATGTGATGTAATTGAAATTGAAATGTAATTGAAAAATGTGTATATATAGCGAGAGCACAAATTTGTACTATTCAAAATTGTAATAAAGTATTTGTTTGAATAAAATATTTATTTGAATTTAAATTCTGTGTTATTTATTTTATTTAGCAAATATTTATTTGATTATGTGAAAATAAAATAGTACAATAAGAAACACATTTAAATGAATATATATATATATATATAAATGTTTATTATCATCAAACAAAAATTATATACTAGCATATTCAACAGGATGGGCAGATATAGAGAGTCAATAAGGTACTCGAGGATTTATTGAGGGCTTGTGTGCTAGACTTTGGTGGATCTTGGGAAAATCACCTACACCTAGTTGAGTTTTTCTATAATAACAGTTATCAGACTAGTATAGGAATGGTGCCTTTTGAAGCTTTGTATGGAAGGCCATGCAAATCACCAGCATGTTGGTTAGAGACTGGAAACAGATTAATCTTAGCTCCAGATCTGGTTAGAGAGGCGACATAGAAGATTGAGTTGATCCGAGAAAGAATGAAGGAAGTTCAGTCTAAACAGAAGAGTTACGCAGATAAAAGGCGTAAAGATCTAGAATTCTCAATTGGAGATAGAGTTTTCCTTAAAGTATCACTGATGAAGGGTGTGGTACGATTCAGAAAGTCAGGGAAACTGGCATCGAGATATGTTGGTCCGCTCCGAATTATAGAGAGGATCGAAAAGCTTGCATATAGAGTAGAGTTGCCGAGTAGTATGGCAGAATGTGTTTCATTTGTCTCATCTTTGTAAGTATGTGCATCATCCAGAGACTACTATTCCTCCAACAGGGTTGGAAGATTTGATAGTAGAACCGAATTTGACTTGTGTTAGACAACCAGTTCGGGCTGTAGCGAGAGATGAGAAGAGGTTAAGGAACAAGACAATTAAGTTGGTGAAAGTTCAGTGGAGCAACAACGAGAAGGACTGCACTTGGGAGACAGAAGACATGATTAGGGATACTTATCCTGATCTGCTATGAGGGTATGTTCTATATTTGCTTTATATAGACTGTTGCTAGTCAGGTAGGCTAGTATGGTAGTTAGGAGCTGTTGCAGATGATTGCTATGTTTAGTATTTAGTCCTTACTGAATTTCAAGGATGAAATTCTTTAAGGAGGGGAGCCTGTAACACCCCTAATTTTAATAACATATTCAGGAGATTTAATTAGATAAATTAAATAGAATAATGTAAAGATTAGAGAGATAAGGAGATTGAGATTTGAAAACTTAAGATAGAGGCCGTGCTTAACTAAGTATAAACTTAAGAGAATGGGTTTATGTAAATGGTTTTCTAAGTTAACTAATAAGAGAATAAGGTAAGGATATTATGGGGAATAGCCGTCGACCATAACCCTTAACCCTTAAACACTAGTTCCCATTTTCACTCTACATGTTCATAATTCAAAATTCTAAAATGTAAACCAAAGAGAAAGCCAGCCATAACCTAGGGGGAGAAAAGGAGAAAAATCAACTAAAAGCTAAGGAATCAAGTAAGGGGAATTAAGCAAGATCAGATCTTAAATCCCTTATCCTAAGCAAGGTGAATAATAATCAAAACCATCTTATTTTTTGTTTTTAAAGGGCATTAGATTTCGGGTTTAAGTTTAAATTCATTATGATGATATTTGATGATAATATGATTGGATTACATGATAAGTTATATTTAAACATGTTTGTTTGATAAATGTTTTATTCGATTTCAAGGCTAAAATCGTTTATATTGGGTTTCGATTGCCATAAGGATTTAATATGTTATGTAAAAAATTATTTTGGAGATGGGTTTAATTTTTCGTAATTATCCAAGCTATGGATAATTTATTATGAATTTTCAAAGGAGATGTGACGACCTACATTTCAGAAGGTTTAAATCGACAATAATCCATACATGTCCGACTTAAACAATCCGGAACATAGATAATCAATGGGGTTAAATAAGAAAAGTAAGAAAAGAAGAAGAAAACAAATACAGAATCTCATAGCGGAAACGATAAAGCATAATAATCAAATAACAGTTCATGAAGCTGTTTACTATACATTTGATTATAATCTATACACATTTATTAGAGTTATATATATACATCAGGGATAAATAATCAATGCAGCAGAATTGCATAATGCAGGGGATAATAATAATAATAATAATAATAATATACCACATCTTTGTCTTCGTCCTCCAGAGAACAATCTTCAACACACAGAAAAAACTCAGGGCTGACCCGAGCGTAATGAAAAGACAAAACACTCGAGTCAGGACTAAAATACTCTTATGTAAGTCAAATAAATATCACAAATATGAGTGTAATAACTTAAGAGATGTTACAGGATTTTTCATCTCCTAAGGATCCGTTTAACTATTTATATATAATAGTATAGCTATAATAGATAATGTGTATCAGTAAAATAAATATCAAAATAGCGTTAAGGCTTTACATTGATCCACCTTAACACATTTTTATAGGTTCAAAACCAAAGTCGTAATGGACTCGTATAGGGATAAATATGACAAGCCACGTGAGGCAATGCCTAAGGTAGGATTCTACCAGTTTACCCTTTCTGGCTGGTCGTAACCCATCCATGGCCGACTGCGACAATCAATCCAAACGACAAAGGTGCACCCATTGAATATGAAATCACAATAGTAATACGAGGGATCAACGTCGCTAGAGGTAGCTAACCTCATTAGCCAGACATAAGCTCCTGTTTTAGTCATTTTAATTATGACACGAGTGCCAAAGCTATCCATCATCGTTCTTTTACTTCATTCCAGTAAACGTCGCCAATTCAACCACTATATTCTGGATATCATCCACCGTGTACACGGTTGTCAAAGTGGTTCCAATATTGATAGAGAGTATGCCAATAAGAGGCCTTGGTCTCTTTAACAACCAAATGTTGTTTTACACACCGGTTGGTACTTTAAAATTTCGAAACCAATTCATACTTGATATCAAAATATCATATTCGCTTCAAAATCAAATCCATTTCAAAATCAACATATTTATTCTAAATATACCATATCCATTTTGAAATCATCATATTCGCTTCAAAACCATATTTTTACTTCAAATGCTAATTCAACTCGATATATCGATTTCACTTCAAAACTTGATTCGAATTACAGTTTGGTTATAATTTACTTTAACCCAATTCGCATTTAAATCCAAGATTTAAATATAAACATTCCACCCTTTGACCAGTTTGAATTTAAAAAAAATAGTTTAAATAGTTTTAAAATAGTTAAATAGTTAGTTTAATAGAAAATAGTTTGAGTAATAATGGTTTATATATTAAAATAGTTTAGAAAATCAAAATAATTTGAATATTTTAAGAATATTGATTTTCAACCGTTTATACTAAAATAATCATTTAAAAATAGTTTCAAAGTCAAACCGATTCACTTTCCAAATTTTTCAATTCAAATCAATTCCAATTTCCACTTCGATTTTAATCGATTCAATTCCAATTTCAAGTTGAATTTTACTTCGATTCCAAATTAATTTCAGTGCCAATTCTAAATTAATTCCAAATCCAATTCCAAATTAATTTAAAATTCCAATTCTAAATTAATTTAAATTCAAACCTCAAATTAATTTCAACTCTAATCCCAAATTTAATTTTTTTTGATTTATATCAATTACGAGCTCGATTTCCAAAATAACAATTCAAAACACTTAAATCAATTTTTCTTTCAATATTAAATTTAAAATCCCAATCTTAAAATTTAATTAAATTCCAAGCTCAATTTCGAAATATCATTTGGTATCACCTTTCACTTAGAAATATTCAAAGTTTGAATAAAAAGTTCAATCTTTTAAAACAAATCAATTTTCTGAAATTCACATCATATTTCGCTTATAACTTAAAAATCTCAACTTCGATTATTTAAAACATTCCTATTTCAAATTTAAATTTCAACATTCCGAGTTCCAATTCAAAAATAATTTGATTTCCATAAATTCGATTTTTTCTTAAAACCAAATCATTTAAATAATATCAAATCAAAATTTAAAAATCAGTTAATTTAACCAATCCAGTGTCCGTATATAATTCTCTATCCTATGGCCAAGTGAATCAATTATTTCAATTTAATTTTAGGGATGGATATATATCATTTCAATCCAAAATAAATGCCACAAGTATATATCATTTCAATATATTTCTTAATTTATTCGAAATAATTCAATTTATAGTTTTATACACTGTAAATAACATACAGGATGGTAACAGGATATATTAAACATAAATAAACATCCAAACACCCAAAATATCAATCAAAATTTCATCCATCACCATCCATCATCCAAATAGTCAATAATCACAACAATCAACCAATTATCGATAAATTGGGGATTTTTCTAGCAGTTAAATTCTAATTCAATTTTAACTATCAATATAAATTCTATCAATAAATTCAGATGTCAATTTAATTTCAATTTAATTTTAGCTAACAACCATCAATAAATTTAAATTACTTCATGATATAAATTTTACCAACACAAACTATAATAGTCAAACGTGAGCGTATAAAACACTCACCTTTGTTTGAAACTGAAAATATTTTCAGCTTCAAACTAATTCCAACTCGATTCCGTGCCGTAGACGACGTCGATACGAATTCACAGCAACTCGTTTTCCCCGAATTGAACCTCGTATGGAGAAGTTACGTGATAACTAATATTCGAGATAATTTTAAAATTTATTAACTAAACTAATAACAAACCAAATAAATAAATAAAAACTTTACCCTAAACCTCACACGCGCATACACAGCAAACCGATGCCTTCTTCCTCGCTCTCCTCATTAACTACACCTCATGCCCTGGTTTGGAATGCAGATCATTGACTTTTCCTCAGGATCTCTGAAAACTGCAACAATAGTTTCATCATTCATTTGAGATTTGAGTATCTGCATATGCTCCTTTCTCTCCACAGTTCACACGCGAATCCTACCTGTTCATGATTATTTTTATATATCTGATTTTGATCGCCGAATGCAACCTTGATCCCTGTAATGCCCCAAAATTTTGAGGAAAATTATTTTAATAAAATAATTCAGTTCTAAAATATATATATATATCTAGATTAAATGTTGAAGGATTTCTTGATGAAATGATGTGCAAGAGTATGTGTGCACATGCACACTGGAAATGGCACAAGGAAAATATTTAAAAATCTCTGGAAAAATATATATATAATAGTTATGTACTAAAAAATAGAAATAGGAAACATATGCATATGAATATTTTTACGGGAAGTAAGGAAGAATTAAATATATATATACATATGCTTATACCCAGATACATTTTCTTTGAGCAGAAATATATTGAAACTAAGAAAGAAAAATAACACTAAAATGGTATGAGATATAATACAAGCAAGTATGTTATGTATAGTCAAAAATAGAAAGAGAGGGATTTCCAGAAATAAACAAATGAGTAAATTTAGTTAAGTCACACAAACTTTTCACATGACTTAGGTGAGTGGACATTTTCTGAAAAAGTAAAGAAAAGAAAATGCAGCCTTAACTAATTGATATGGCCGGGGTAATCAAGGATGAAAATATGAAAACATAAAATGCAAAATACATGATGTTAGTCAGGACAAAAATGGAATTCTGCCTTGATAAAAACCCTAGTGAAAATGCTTATAAATAAGTAGTTATAGCCAGGGAAATCATTTTTACCCGAGATACTTAGAAAAAAAAGATGGGAAGAAAACATTTTAAAGAAAGGGAAATACTCAGGGATTTTCTGCATCAACTAGAAGGAGATACTTGGGTGAGTGATCTCACTAGATTCATGGCATTAAGACCTGATATAAGGTAGCCAAACTTTTATGTTGCTATTGGCATTTCTTTTCTGGTTTTGTTGAACACAGTTTTATTAATATTTTTGAGTGGTTTTTTTAGTCTGGCATAATGTTTTGTTATGAATGCTCTCTGGATAATTTTGACCTGATGAGATGTTTTATTATGGATGTGCTAAATATTGTTTCATTACATTCTGAAAGGTTAAGACATCAAATCTTGAAGTCATAAGAAGAATACTTATAACTGATATGGAATCATGGCATGGAAGTTCCAACAGAAGGAAAAAAAATGAGCTGCATTATACAATGTATAATTGCTGAGGCTTTAGAGAAAAGTATTAGGGGTGCAATATAAATTTCTATGTGCTGAATCCCTGATCACATAGCAAAAATCTACAAATCAAAGATTATGATTCAGTTAGATCTTGAATCTAGCTAAATCATAGTTATTTGCAAATTACAATGACTTAATATGCCATGTTTCTTTCCTCAGTTGTAAATACTCTTGCATTTGATTTAAAGACAATATATCTAGTAGCAATATTCTTGTATCATTGCCTCTGAAAACATGTTTGCAGAATTACTGGGGTGTTTTAGTGAACACTGTGACAAGTTTACTTAGCTATCTGATGATAGGGTCAAACAAGTATAATTAATAAATTAAATTAGAAATGGTAAGCCAAGAAGGCTGCTGGAATGCTTGTCATATTTGAAGTATGCAAGTTGCCACATGGTTTGTTTAAGCCCTGAGATCTTTGTGCAATGATGTGAATTAGTTCATTGCAATGTGTCCCTATGATTCTTTGATAGCAGATGAGGCTAGGATTTAAATTGATATATATATATATAACCAATCTTTAAATGATGAGATAGGAACATGAGTATTTCCCGAGAATGGTTGGATGGAATCATAATTGTTCTAGTGCATATATATGTATATACTGTTGATTTATGAATATGTTTCCATGATCATGTATGAACTAATAGTAAGTTTATAAAGATATCAAGACTGCACAAAAGTTCATCTAAAGCATAGAATAATAGTTGAATTAAGAAAATTGCTTAAGTAACTGGCTAGTGTTCATATATCATTTGTTTTCTTAATATCATGAATACATTGATGTTGCTCATACCAGATCTTAGATCTGACCCTGGTTTGCTCATGGCATATGGGGTGTCTCCTTTTTGAAATGAGGTAGCCACCAATGCTTTTTCAGGGAATGCAGGAACTAAGTAGAAAGTGAAGTTATGGCTAATGAAAAGGAGTGAACAAATATGCTTTCCAGTTCTAAAAAGAATATAGAATGACCTAATTGCATGTATTTATGAAAACAATGTTTAAAATTCTCTGCTATGTATTGAAACATGTTTTGTTTGACTGAATTAGTGTTATTTGTTAAAGCTTTCTATGTATCAAGATCTAAGAATTGAATGACTATTTGAGTATATTTGATCAAAGTATTATCTATGAAAAATCTAAGAAAAGAGATGTATTTATTCTGGAACAATTTTTTTATACAAAATCTATATTATAATGGTCAGGATAAAACTATTCAAAAGGGCAGTGAATTCTGAAGTGAAATCTGATTTTAATTTGAAGAAATCTCTTGGTATTTAGTCACTCTTCTTTGAAATATCTTGTGGAAGAATTTGAGTCCAGTTGTGAGCTGTTTTGTAAAGTATACATATACCTTAAACAGGACTTCAAGTATTTAGAAAGTGGAAGACATTTCAAAATTCACTTAGCCACATTGTTCAACCAGCTTCAAAAGAATGGAGTTTGGGTTGATCAGGTTGGTTAGTGATTTGTTAAGCAAATGCTCTTTAAAACTCTTTAGTTCATTTAGCAAAGGTTTAAAATTAAAAACTTCTCTTTAATTATTAAAGGCCAATTTGCACGATTAACTGGCTTGCATTATCAAACCAGTAAGTGTTATCTTGTTATAACCTGGTTCATTCAAAACATAATTGTTGTTCACTTAGGAATCACTTTCATATCAAGTATTTTTATCATCTCAAACTCAGAAGCAAATGATTAAATGACCAGTTTAAGGGAGTGTCAAATTGATGGAATCAGAAACAAGAGAGATGCAAAAGGCAAAACCATGAATTGAAAATGATAAAGGCAAATATCATTTTCTGAGAATAATAAAATAGCTTTAATTTCTGAGATAAATCCATCAAGATAAATTATTGAAATTCTTAGATAAAACAAGCAGGATTACTATTTGAAACAAGATTTAAGCAGGATCTACCTATATAAATAATAAGTAGCAAAGAAAAATATTTAAGTGGAGATTTAGATTTAAATTTAAATTAAATTCAAACCAAACTGAATATTCTCGTGTTTAGAAAAAAAATTATATTACTCTGACTTAAACAAGAGGAACACATACATCCTCATATGTATGTGCATATCTTTTTGAACATACTGATATATCTATATTAGTGGTAATTTTGAATCCTGGATAAACTGTTTGAAAAGAAAATGACTCAGAGAATTAAATTGAATTGTAAATGTAAAAACAATCCTAGAAAATATAGGTAAAATTTGGAGGGTCATTTCAGTTGGTATCAGAGCAAATGGTTGCATTGATTGTTGAATACTATAGAAATGTATTATATCTGTTTGTTTTGGATGAAATAATTTAGATAGGAAAATACTAACTATAGAAAATACTCATAGTATACTAATACTATTTGCCTATAACTTGGTTAGCAAACCATGGTAGGAAGGGGATCACATCAAGCTGGAACAAGTGCACCACAAATGCTTGATATGCAAGAGTTTGTAAGGGTTTTAAGGGATGGAATTGGAAATAGACCTGAGAATCCACATGAGGAACTTTCAAAACTATTAAAGGCTTATACAAACTTGGGAGGTAAGAGTTTTGAAGGGACTGAGAATGTGATGGAAATTCAAGCATGGTTGAGAACACTGGATATGATTTTCAATGACATGCAGCTTGATGATCAAAGGAAGAGGCAAGTGGCTTCAAGACAGCTGAAAGGAGTAGCTTTAGGCTGGTGGGAGGTGATCATAGCTGGGAGAATTGAAAATGAAATCACTTGGAATCAATTCAAGGAGATGTTGGAGGCAAGATTTGTACCAGCATCAGCTAAGACCACATTACTTGAAGAATTTATTAGACTCAGGCAGGGAAATTTGAATGTCACTGAGTATACTCAAAAGTTTGAAGGATTATCCAAATATGGAGCAATGCTAGTGGTAGATGAAGCATCCAAAAATGATAGGTACATTAAAGGTTTGAACCCAGGACTTAGCAGAGCCATGTTACCATATGCAAATAGGACTTTTGATCAAGTAATAGATCTGGCTTTAAAATTGGAGCAGCATGACAAGGAAAGAGAGAAGTACAGGACTTTTAAGAACCAACATAACAAGAAGAATAAGGGAAGACATCACCCTTATGATAAAAAGAAGGAGGAGACAGACAACAAGAAGGCCAATGACACCAAGGCTAATGATGCTAAGAAGAAGTTGGTCTGCCATCATTGTGGAAAGGAAGGACACATCAAACCAAGGTGCCCAAAGTTAAAAGAAGGAGCCTTCGAATGCTACCTATGTGGGAAAGAGGGGCACATGAAGAGGAACTGTCCTGAGTACAAGCAGCAAGGGAAGTTAGCAAATCTGAAGGGCAAAAGTAAATCTATAGTGGAAATTAATGTTGAAAAGCATAGCCAAGTGGAAGGTACATTACTTATTTGTACCATACCCATAGCAGTAGTATATGATACTGGGGCAACTCACTCTTTGATTTCTTATGAACTAGTTAAAATGCTAAAATTAAATTGCATATTGGTTGAAACTCCATTGCTTATACAAAGTCCACTGGGGAGTTCTAGCGTTTTAGATATGATTTGTGTGGATGTGGAATTAAATATAGGAGGAGAAACTTTTATTTCCAATTTATATGTTTTAAACTACCCAAATATAGGTGTTATATTGGGGGTAGACTGGTTATGGCAATTTAAAGCCATAATTAACTTAGATTCATCCACCATATCATTGCAAAATCTTAGAGGCCAGAGAATCATAACTTTATGTGAAATAGCTAAAGAAAGAAAATTATATCACTTAATTGACTTGGAAAAAAATTTCAATGAACTTACTATTGAAGAAATTCCCATAGTCAATGAATACTTGGATGTGTTTAGGGAGGTTAAGGGTGTTCCACACCATAGACCAGTAGAGCTTCAAATTAATCTTATTCCCGGAGCAAGCCCAATAATAAAGAAACCCAATAGAATGGGGCCAAGTGAACTAAAAGAATTGAAAAATCAGTTAGAAGAACTAGAAAGCAAAGGATTTATAAGGCCAAGCAATTCATGCTGGGGTGCTCCAGTAGTGTTTGTAAGAAAACATGATGGTACTTTGAGAATGTGTATAGATTACAGAGAGCTAAATAAAGTTACTATTAAGAACAAATACCCATTGCCTAGAATTGATGATCTCTTTGATCAACTCAGTGGAGCTAAAATATTTTCTAGGTTAGACTTAGCATCTGGTTTCCATCAGATGAAGGTTGAGGACTCAAGTGTTAAGTACACTGCATTTAACACTAGATATGGCTTGTATGAGTTTCTAGTTATGCCATTTGGGCTAACAAATGCCCCTTCATATTTTGTAGATTTAATGAATAGAATATTCAGAGATTATTTAGACAAGTTTGTGCTGATTTTTATTGATGATATTTTGGTTTATTCCAAAACAGTAGAAGAGCATAAAAGTCATTTGCATCTGGTTTTGTCTAGATTGAGGGAAAAGGATTTAAAGGCAAAATTTTCAAAATGTGCATTTTGGAAAGAGGAAGTACATTTCCTTGGCCATGTTATTTCTGCAAAAGGAATTTCAGTGAACCCCAATACGGTTGTAGCAATTCAAGCATGGAAAAGACCAAGCACAGTGAGTGAGGTTAGATCATTTATGGGGATGGCAGGATATTATAGGAGATTTATAAAAGATTTTTCTAAAATGTCATCACCACTTACAAATTTAACTAGAAAGAATCAGGCCTTTGTGTGGACCCAAAAATGTGAGCAAGCTTTTATCAAAATAAAAGAAGCCTTAGTTAATGCACCAGTGTTGAGAGTACCTGAAGGAAATGAGGGATTAATTGTGTATACTGATGCAAGTGGCTCTATGCTAGGGGCTGTGTTGATGCAACAAAACCAAGTAATAGCCTATGCATCTAGGCAACTAAAGCCACATGAAACTAGGCATGCAACCCATGATCTTGAACTAGCAGCAGTAGTGTATGCTTTGAAGCTTTGGAGACATTATTTATTAGGTGCCAAATTTATTTTGTACACTGATCATAAGGCACTGAAATATCTATTTTCACAAAAAGATTTAAACATGAGGCAACATAGGTGGGTGGAGTTTCTAGCCGCCTATGACTTAGACATACTCTATACACCAGGTAAAGCAAACAAAGTTGCTGATGCTCTAAGTAGACAACATGCTAAGTTAGCTATGATGATGATAGAAGAATTTAAGGACTTGCTTTTGCTTGCTGAATTAGAAATTGGGGAAAATGGCTGTGTGCACATGGATGTACATGTGCATGGTGCACAGGAAAATAGAGGGAAGTTGAGCTTGATGACACTTCAGTCTGAATTAATTTTGAAGGTAAGCAAAATGCAAGACCAAGACCCTATTATAGTTGAGAAGAAAATTCTCATATCAAAAGGGGAAGAAGTGACAAATTACCATATTGATAAAAATGGTTATTTAAGGAACAAGAATAGGATATGTGTTCCATAAAACACAGAATTGAAGGAGGAAATATTAAATGATTATCATAGGAGTAAGTACTCCATACACCCAGGCAGTACAAAGATGTATCAAAATTTTAAAAGAAATTTTTGGTTTGAAGTCAGATGTAGCCAAACATGTTGCAAGGTGTATGACTTGCCAACAAGTTAAGGCAGAAACTCAAAGACCATCAGGGTTGTTACAACCTCTAAGCATACCACAGTGGAAATGGGAGGATATATCTATGGATTTCATAGATGGACTGCCTAGATCTAAAAGAGGAAACACAAGTATATGGGTGATAATAGATAGGATAACTAAAGTGGCACATTTCATTCCAGTCAAATCAGAAAGGAATGCACCAAAATTAGCACAAGTATTTATGAAGGAGGTGGTAAGATTGCATGGCATTCCCAAAACTATTATGAGTGATAGGGATACCATCTTCACATCAAGGTTCTGGAAAAGTTTTCAAGAGGCCTTGGGGAGTGAATTATGCTTAAGCACTGCCTACCATCCACAATCAGATGGACAAACTGAGGTGGTGAACAAAGTTCTAGAAGACTTATTAAGAGCATGTGCATTGGATTTTGGAGGCAACTGGGAGGATCATCTCCATCTAGCTGAGTTTACATACAATAACAGCTATCAAAGCACCATAGGGATGGCTCCATTTGAAGCCTTATATGGCAAGCCATGTTTATCACCTGTATGTTGGGTAGAGATAGGAGAGAGGGCTGTTTTAGGGCCTGAATATGTAAAAGAGACTACAGAGAAAATTGGGCTAATAAGAAAAAGGATAGCAGCAGCTCAAGACAGGCAAAAGAAGTTTGTAGACATGAAGAGGAAGCAGGTGGAATATGGAGTAGGAGACTTTGTTTTCATCAAAGTTTCACCCATGAAAAAGGTCCTGAGGTTTGGCAAGCAAGGTAAGCTCCCACCAAGGTATGTTGGACCCTATAAAATTTTGGAAAGAATAGGCTCATTAGCATACAAATTAGAACTGCCAGAGGAAATGAAAGCAATGCACAATGTGTTTCATGTATCACAACTTTGAAGATGGGTACATGATAAGGAAGAGATTTTGGAGAAACCCACTCAAGTCCAGATCAACCCTGACATGGTTTATGAGAAGGAACCAGTGGGGATTTTAGCTAAAGAAGAAAAGATATTAAGAAGTAAAACTTTGAAACTGGTGAAGATCCAGTGGAGTCTTGACCCAAAGGACTGTACGTGGGAGTTAGAGGACAAAATTAGGATAGATTATCCTAAGCTTTTTGCAAATTAAAGGTAATTTTAAAATTCTCGGAAAATTTAATATATATATGGTTGTTATGATTTAATTTGTTTGTTTATGCATATGTTTGATGGATTCCTTAGAGTCAGTAAATGCTTGTTATAAGTACTAGAAAATTGTGAGGACACAATTCCTAAAAGGAGGGATGAATGTAATGCCCCAAAATTTTGAGGAAAATTATTTTAATAAAATAATTCAGTTCTAAAAAAATATATATATCTAGATTAAATGTTGAAGGATTTCTTGATGAAATGATGTGCAAGAGTATGTGTGCACATGCACACTGGAAATGGCACAAGGAAAAGATTTAAAAATCTCTGAAAAAATATATATAATAGTTATATACTAAAAATAAAAAATAGGAAACATATGCATATGAATATTTTTATGGGAAGTAAGGAAGAATTAAATATATATATACATATGCTTATACCCAGATACATTTTCTTTGAGCAAAAATATATTGAAACTAAGAAAGAAAAATAACACTAAAATGGTATGAGATATAATACAAGCAAGTATGTTATGTATAGTCAAAAATAGAAAGAGGGGGATTTCCAGAAATAAACAAATGAGTAAATTTAGTTAAGTCACACACACTTTTCACATGACTTAGGTGAGTGGCCATTTTCTGAAAAAGTAAAGAAAAGAAAATGCAGCCTTAACTAATTGATATGGCCGGGGTAATCAAGGATGAAAATATGAAAACATAAAATGCAAAATACATGATGTTAGTCAGGACAAAAATGGAATTCTGCCTTGATAAAAACCCTAGTGAAAATGCTTATAAATAAGTAGTTATAGCCAGGGAAATCATTTTTACCCGAGATACTTAGAAAAAAAAAAGAGGGGAAGAAAACATTTTAAAGGAAGGGAAAATACTCAGGGATTTTCTGCATCAACTAGAAGGAGATACTTGGGTGAGTGATCTCACTAGATTCATGGCATTAAGACCTGATATAAGGCAACCAAACTTTTATGTTGCTATTGGCATTTCTTTTCTGGTTTTGTTGAACACAGTTTTATTAATATTTTTGAGTGGTCTTTTTGATCTGACATAATGTTTTGTTATGAATGCTCTCTGGATAATTTTGACCTGATGAGATGTTTTATTATGGATGTGCTAAATATTGTTTCATTACATTCTGAAAGGTGGCATCAAATCTTGAAGTCATAAGAAGTATACTTATAACTGATATGGAATCATGGCATGGAAGTTCCAACAAAAGGAAAAAAATGAGCTACATTATACAGTGCATAAGTGCTGAGGCTTTAGAGAAAAGTATTAGGGGTGCAATAGAAATTTCTATGTACTGAATCCCTGATCACATAGCAAAAATCTACAAATCAAAGATTATGATTCAGTTAGATCTTGAATCTAGCTCAATCATAGTTATTTGCAAATTACAATGACTTAATGTGCCATGTTTCTTTCCTCAGCTGTAAATACTCTTGCATTTGATTTAAAGACAAGATATCTAGTAGTAATATTATTGTATCATTGCCTCTGAAAACATGTTTGCAGAATTACTGGGGTGTTTTAGTGAACACTGTGACAAGTTTACTTAGCTATCTGATGATAGGGTCAAACAAGTATAATTAATAAATTAAATTAGAAATGGTAAGCCAAGAAGGCTGCTGGAATGCTTGTCATATTTGAAGTATGCAAGTTGGCACATGGTTTGGTTAAGCCCTGAGATCTTTGTGCAATGATATGAATTAGTTCATTGCAATGTGTCCCTATGATTCTTTGATAGCAGATGAGGCTAGGATTTAAATTGATATATATATATTACCAATCTTTAAATAATGAGATAGGAACATGATTATTTCCCGAGATTGGTTGGATGGAATCATAATTGTTCCAGTGCATATATATGTATATACTGTTGATTTATGAATATGTTTCCATGATCATGTATGAACTAATAGTAAGTTTATAAAGATATCAAGACTGCACAAAAGTTCATCTAAAGCATAGAATAACAGTTGAATTAAGAAAATTGCTTAAGTAACTGGCTAGTGTTCATATATCATTTGTTTGCTTAATATCATGAATACATTGATGTTGCTCATACCAGATCTTAGATCTGACCCTGGTTTGCTCATGGCATATGGGGTGTCTCATTTTTGAAATGAGGCAGCCACCAATGCTTTTTCAGGGAATGTAGGAACTAAGTAGAAAGTGAAGTTATGGCTAATGAGAAGGAGTGAACAAATATGCTTTCCAGTTCTAATAAGAATATAGAATGACCTATTTGCATGTATTCATGAAAACAATGTTTAAAATTCTCTGCTATGTATTGAAACATGTTTTGTTTGACTGAATTAGTGTTATTTGTTAAATCTTGCTATGTATCAAGATCTAAGAATTTAATGACTATTTGAGTATATTTGATCAAAGTATTATCTATGAAAAATCTGAGAAAAGAGATGTATTTAGTCTGGAACAATTTTTTTTATACAAAATCTATATTATAATGGCCAGGATAAAACTATTCAAAAAGGCAGTGAATTCTGAAGTGAAATCTGATTTTAATTTGAAGAAATCTCTTGGTATTTAGTCACTCTTCTTTGAAATATCTTGTGGAAGAATTTGAGTCCAGTTGTGAGCTGTTTTGTAAAGTATACATATACCTTAAACAGGACTTCAAGTATTTAGAAAGTGGAAGACATTTCAAAATTCACTCAGCCACATGGTTCAACCAGCTTCAAAAGAATGGAGTTTGGGTTGATCAGGTTGGTTAGTGATTTGTTAAGCAAATGCTCTTTAAAACTCCTTAGTTAATTTAGTAAAGGTTTAAAATTAAAAACTTCTCTTCAATTATTAAAGGCCAATTTGCACAATTAACTGGCTTGCATTATCAAACCAGTAAGTGTTATCTTGTTATAACCTGGTTCATTCAAAACATGGTGGTTGTTCACTTAGGAATCACTTTCATATCAAGTATTTTTATCATCTCAAACTCAGAAGAAAATGATTAAATGACCAGTTTAAGGGAGTATCAAATTGATGGAATCAGAAACAAGAGAGATGCAAAAGGCAAAACCATGAATTGAAAATGATAAAGCAAAATATCATTTTCTGAGAATAATAAAATAGCTTTAATTTCTGAGATAATTCCATCAAGATAAATTATTGAAATTCTTAGATAAAACAAGCAGGATTACTATTTGAAACAAGATTTAAGCAGGATCTACCTATATAAATAACAAGTAGCAAAGAAAAATATTTAAGTGGAGATTTAAATTTAAATTTAAATTAAATTCAAACCAAACTGAATATGCTCTTGTTTAGAAAAAAAATTATATTACTCTGACTTAAACAAGAGGAACACATACATCCTCATATGTATGGGCATATCTTTTTGAACATACTGATTGTTTGCACAAAAAATGGACAAACACCTCAAAGTTGTATGATTTAGTAGATCTTATGTTATTCTTAGTGATTTGGGTGATTTATGCAAATATATGAAAAGCAGGGGCTAAACTGTAAAAAGACACGCAGATTTATAGTGGTTCAGCCAGAATGTGCCTACGTCCACTTTATATGTTATTTCTCTTCTCTTGTTTTGATTACAAGTACAAAGCTTTGATACAAGTAAAAGAAAGTTGTTTGAAAGTTTTCTCCGTGCTTGAGCTCTCAAACTTGTCCCCCATTGTTGTACCCCTGCCTCTCTATTTATAGAGTGAGGTTGGGGGCAGGGGTCTTGGATGTATACAGCTGCTGGTGGGCCTGGGCTGAAGTGATCTGGCCTGGCAGTCTGGTTCGGTATTCTCTTGGTTCGGTGAAGTATGGAGTTGGTCTGGTTGGGCTTCATCCGGTGAAGTGTGGAGTGGTGAGGTTGGACCGGTGGCAGTTGCCGGATGAAGGTCTACCGAATGGACACGAGGGAGGGCTGCCGAATGGGTTATGCC
Organism: Allium fistulosum; assembly: GCA_030737815.1. Classification (NCBI taxonomy): domain Eukaryota; kingdom Viridiplantae; phylum Streptophyta; class Magnoliopsida; order Asparagales; family Amaryllidaceae; genus Allium; species Allium fistulosum. The sequence continues at coordinate 1,268,484,561 of CM060905.1, read as the reverse complement.
GAATGGACTCGGGGGAGAGCTGCCGAATGGGTCATGCCGAATGGACTCGGGGGAGAGCTGCCGAATGAATCACGTCTCTGGGTCTCGAGGTCTTCCGGGTAAGAATTCACCCAACATTTGCCCCCCAAAGTAGGGCATATGTCTAACATATGTCGTGCTTTGTCTTCCTTCGTTCGGTCTTGGTTGCGCCGAGCCAGTTGGTCCGGTCGATGTGCTTCGCTTATAAATAAGGGCGCCACTCTACTATTGTTTCTTCACTTTTCGAGATAGCCGAACCACTTGACTCCCATTTTTTCCGAACTAGACCCTTATCATTGCCGAATCAGGTGAGATTTTATTCTGCCGAATGAGATCTTATTCTCGTATTACCGGACGAGAACGGGAGACACCGAATGAACCCATACTTGAACCACCGAATGGACCTTGAGAGTTCGAGAATTTCCATTGTCTTTACCGAATGACGATGGGAGTTTGAGCACTTTGAACTTTCCTTGCTTACACTCGAGACACCGAATGAACCCATACTTGAACCACCGAATGAAAATGATACTGAATATGTTTTTACCGAATGAAGTCATATACTTGTTTATATCCTCTGTTCTAAATGTGTTTTTCCGGTATTGTAGATAATGTCTCGCAAAGTAGAAACTCGATCAGACAAGAAGCGATCCGTGGGTGAAGGAGAGTCATCGGCTGTGCCCCCAGCTCAATCAGGATCGGAGCGTCATGGGCCCGCCCCGAGGTCATTAGTGGATGGATATGGTCCCCAGGAGTTGCTGGATTCCCCGCCTGACTGCTTTCCTAGCCTTCTCAAAGAGGAGCAACTCGATGTTATATCTCGTTCTTTTGGGATTGATAGAGCCCTCATGCTGCTGCCGGGTCCAGGAGTCATGCCATACAGTCCTCCCGAAGGATACTTCGCTTATAGCAGGTACCATTGCATGTGTGGTGCTATCCCGCCTCTCAATGCTTGGATAGTTAGCTTCCTCACGTACCTGAAGGTGGCCCCATTTCAGCTTCAGCCCAACTCTTACGCCATACTGGTGAGCCTTTTCGTTATTTTTCGGAGGAAGTATGGTCGCGCTCCCTCCAACCGGGAGATCCGGTACTTGTACAACTTAAGGGGCTACAAGAAGGGGTCCCCATATATTAACTTGGAATCTGCTGTGACCTTCAAGCCGGTCCTGGACCTTTATTCCAAATTCAGCATGTTCAAGAAAGAATGGTTCTTTGTTAGGGACGACTCCGTCTCTATCCGGCGCTTTACCTCTGGATGTAAGTTGATGCTTTTACTTATAATTTCTATCCTGATTGTGATGCTTCTTCTCATACTTTCTCATTTTTGCTAGCGACAGGTGGCTTTCCTGTTGTGGAAACTGACCGCCTGGTTCAGACGGCGGCGGAGATAGAAGGCATTCTTGGGAAATACAGATCATCTGCTTACTTGATTAGAAATGCGATCCTTCTAGAATACAACTTGATCCTTCCGCAGCAGTCTGTAGTTAAGTTGAGGGAAACGGCGGAAGAGAGGGCGGCTGCTCAGGCCAAGGGAGGCGTTGCGGCAGAGGGTGGAAAGAGAAAACCATTCACGAAACCTCCAGCCGTTGGAGGTAAGAAACTTAAGAGGTCAGACGGTCCTTCTCCCAGCAATTGTCCACTTACTCAGGGGGAGATAGACGCGGAGGAGGAAAGAGGTGAGGCGGAGGGCGGGAGTGACGTTGAGCGTCTTGGTGACGAGGGTGGCGATGGACAGGGTGGTGATGGTTCCAGGGCTTTGTCTTCTGGGCAAGTAGGCGAGATGCAAGAGTGGACGGACGATGCTCTCCGTCAGGCTTTTGAGGAGTTGGGTGATGATCCGGCTTTGGTAGAGAAGACCGGGGAGGCGGACAAAACCGGGACTGGTGCAAGTGAGTCTTCTCCGACTATTCCGGCCAAGGTGGCTCTGACAACTCAAGGTGAACTCTTGACCCCTGCATGCTTCACTAATGATAGGGACTTAGGAATATTTTATGACCCGCTCCCGTCCTGGAATGAAATCCGGGACTTATTGCAGTATCCCACTCCTCCCCAGGGTTTGTACAACCACAGCTGTGTTTCTTTTCCTTTTCTAATCTTGCAATTTACCGCGTTCCTTGAATCATATTGTAATGTAAGATTATGACACTTGTTCTTTATATCAGGAGCAGGCAAGACGCCCAAAGCTTCAGACCTTCGACACAGGCTCGAGCAATATAAACTTTCCAAAATTTCTGCTAAGCCGAAGCCCTCAGCCCAACGCTCCGGGGATGTAGTCGGGTACCGTCCTCTTCTTGGGGTCATCGAAGAGGGTATTCAGCAGAGGAAGAGGAGTCATCCTTTATCCGAAACTTCGCTCGGTTCTCAGCCTCCGGCTCAGCCTATTCATGATATTACTGAGGAGGGCAGCGAGTTTGTATCTTCTCCACACCCATCCGGAAACCCTTCTGTTGTTCATATCGACCGTCCCGATCTGGCCCGTAATCCATTTGCCGGTCATCCTGATCTGGATCCGGGTTCTCAGGATATTAATTTTGACGAAGTTACTGGTGAACACCTTCTCCCCCGTAACCCCATGGTACGAGTACTTGACGAAGCCAAGTCCTTAGACCTCGATCTACTCACCACTCGTATAGTCACTATGGGAGACGAGGCCAAGGCCAACATTGATCGGGTGGCGGAGGAGGCCAAGAAGCTGATGGGGCATCACGCTCGGCTGGTTAAGGCCGGAGAGGAGATAGGGAGCGCCAATATCCGACTTCGATTGGTGGTCTCGGATCAGGCCAAGCAGCTTGCGGATCAGGCTATCCAGATTTCTCAGCATGAGGCTGCCACTGGGCGATTAAGGAGAACCATGGAAGAGGCTAGTCGGGCCGAATTGCGGAAAATGGAAGCTGCTTGCAAAGAGCGGATTGATATGGCTATTACCACGGTGGATGAGGTTCGGAGAGCGGATCTCGAGCAGGTGGAGGAATTGTCCGAGAAGCTTGAGGCTGCCGAGCTTGCCCAAGCTAAGTTGAGGGAAGAGATGGCGGTGATGCGGAGGTCCCTTCAAGCTGATTGCTCGAGATACAGACTGGAGAGAGATGCTGCCGTGGAAAGGTTGTCGGCCTCCGATGCCCGGATGAGGGAGTTTGAGGAGAACGAAGGAATGATGGATGACATGCTCCAGGACATGTATTTCCGGACTTGGAAGCAGGGTAACCTCTCTTGGATGGATGATTATCCCAGAGTCATGGCCAAGATATATCTTCGGGCTTTGGAGGAGGCTAAGGCTGATGCAGATAAAGAGGGTGGAACGGTCTTCAGTATGGATGTGGTCACGGCCCAGTTCACCAAGGAGGAGAAAGTGGCGGTAAAGGAGGGTATGCGGCTGCTTGCTGCTGAAGAGGCGGGTGTGCAGGTAGAAGATGACGACCAGGATGGTCAAGAAGCTAGTACTGGTAAGTCTTCCTTTCTAGTCTTTCTGTTAACTTGGTTACTCATCACTAATGAACCCTTTTTATGACCGGACAGGCGGGCAAAAGAACAAGGACAAGACTTCGACGCAACCAGCTCCATGACTGAACCTGAAAAATTCTTTTTGTAGGCTTGGCATTGTTGTATCTGTTAGTCTTAAGACAGTAGGGTAACTTCCAAGTTGTAATTCTTGCTACTTGTAATAACATTATTCTTGACGTGTAATTTTTTAGCTCAAGTTGATTTTGTCATTTCTTGAATATTTGTTGCTATTTCGACATATCGTATGAGAAATGTAGCTATGTGTATTCTTGTAATTAAATTGTGTTTGATGTCAGATTCTGGTTTTAAATCATAATCTCATGACTTGCAATGTTAGCGTGTGGTGTGGAAAAATCAAATTATAGTCATGCATTTGTACATAAAGGAAGAAAATACCGCCTTTCATGTTCTGTTTGTAAATGGCAGTTTTGAATATCTTATATGACCAAGCATGGAGAGCAGTTGACTGCCCCGCCATCTGATTGTGAATCTCTGCATCCATTGGCGGGTACCTCTTACCCTGCATCCTGTACTTTATGGTTCGTTATAGAGGATAGGAGGAAAGTTTTTTAAGTAAAATTGAAATATGTGAAATAGTAAAACTTCCAGTCACGGAAGGCCTTCGATGTGCTTAAGTTCGTGGCAAACGGGTTTTGTAGTCACTTTCCCTAGCTGTGGGTCTTGGAGACATTTGTCACCCATCTTACGCCTCCGCGGGGAGTTAATTCTTTTTTACCACAGCCGCACTTAAGACACACCGGAGCCGAGATCGCGCACAGTAACTACCCGGGCCATTATGGCCCGTACTCATGGGTATTATTCGACTTACTGTGGCCGGCTAGCGTGGGTGCCGATCGTCAACTGTGAACTGCCCCTGGCTGGCCACACCTTATGTTGGGGCTTATAATCGGTTCACAGTCGCCGGCGAGCCTAACGCCGTAATGAGCTGCCTCGGCTATAGTCGGCCTTCTCGGTGGCTTATAATCGGCTCATTACAGTTGGCTTTAAGGGCCGTCGCGAGCAATGAGTTAACCCGCAGCAGAGGGATGCTGGAGCAAAAGTGTCTCATTGGCGAGGGCATAGATTCGCATAGTACCTGTTGGGGCTTGTCCACGTGGAGTTGCATTGTGGAGTGCTTTGAATAGAAATGCTATATGCTCAGGATTTTGTTCAACAGAAAAGGATAAAGTTAACAAGCAGCCAAGATACAAAGGAACAAGTTAAAAAGAGACAAGGCTTTTTTAAAGTGGTTCGGCACGAAAAAATGCCTACGTCCACTGATTCTCTTCGTTAATTCACTTCATATGGGCAATACAAGTTAAGAAAAGTATCGACGGAGGTGTTGGATGTTCCATGCCCTCTGGAACACCTCCCCGTCCACTGTTGACAAAATATAGGCTCCGTTGTGGAGATCTTTATGAATTACATATGGTCCATCCCAGATTGGGTCTAGTGCTCCGGGGCGAGGGAAGATTCGCTTGAGGACAAGATCCCCTTCTCGTAAGGCACGATGCTTGACTTTGGAGTTGTATTGTGCTGCCACCTTTTGCTTGTGGGCTGCTGTTTTTAGGACTGCATCATTCCTTCTCTCCTCGACTAGATCCAAAGACATGTTGAGGAGCTCTTCGTTTTCTTCTGGGTTATAGTGGATCCTACGGTGGGAAGGCACAATGGTTTCAACTGGGAGCATAGCCTCCGATCCGTATGCCAAAGAGAAAGGAGTGTGCCCTGTTGATGTTCTGAAAGATGTGCGGTAGGCCCATAGTGCCGTAGGGAGTTCATCCACCCAAGCGCCCTTTGACTTTTCGAGCTTCTTTTTGATCAGAGTTTTCAGAATTTTGTTGACTGCTTCGACTTGTCCGTTTGCTTGGGGATATGCTACGGATGAGAAGCTTTTGCGAATTCCGTGTTCTTGGCACCAGTTGGCGAATTCCTCGCTGTCAAACTGAAGTCCATTGTCTGATATGATTTTTAGTGGGACTCCGTACCTGCACAGAACATTTTTGATTAAGAAGTTGATAACTTTCGCTGAAGATACTTTATTTAGAGGTTCTGCTTCCACCCATTTGGTGAAATAGTCGACTGCTACTATAGCATATTTGGCGCCGCCTCGACCCATTGGCAGTTCACCGATTAAGTCAATTCCCCATACTGCAAAGGGCCAAGGGCTGGTCATCTGGGTAATCTCGGTTGTTGGTAGCCGAGGGACCTTAGCAAACTTTTGGCATCTGTCACACTTCTTGACGAAATCTAAGGCGTCCTTGCTTAAGGTGGGCCAGAAATATCCGTATCGGAGTATCTTTTTTGCTAATGTTTGCCCTCCGGTGTGATCTCCGCAGCTTCCTTGGTGAATGTTGGATAAGATTTCCTTGGCTTCCCTTCCGGCGACACACCTTAATAATGGGTTAGAGAACCCACGCCGATAGAGGATGTCTCCTTGTATTGTGTAGCGGGACGCTTTCCTCAAGATTTTCTTGACTTCGTTACGCCCGTCGGGTAGTGTGCCATTTTGTAGGTAGTCTCGGATGGGAGTTATCCAAGTTGCTTCTTCGGTTGCAGCTATCAGATTCACTTGTTCAAAACTCGGGATCATTTGCTTTGAGACAGTTACTGCCCCGAAGATGGCGACGTCTCTCATACTTGCTTGCTTTGCCAATTCGTCGGCCTCTTGGTTCTCTTCCCGAGGGATGTGTTTGACTAAGTAGTGGTCCAATCGGCTGAGAAGTAACTTGGTCTTCTTTAGATATGCTATGAGTCGTTCTTCTCGAGCTTGGAATTCCCCTAGTATTTGATTAACAATAAGCTGAGAATCGCTGTGAAGACACAAAGAATTGGCTCCGATCTCGATAGCAATTTCTAATCCGGCTATTACTGCTTCGTATTCTGCATCGTTGTTGGTGGCAGTGAACTCCAACCTTATAGCATAGTGCAGTTTATTTCCCCTGGGAGTGATGATCACCACACCTGCCCCCGAGCCTTGTTCGTTAGATGCACCGTCCACAAAGAGATTCCACTTGATATCTTCTGTTATTTCCAGTTGCTCCTTATCCTCGTTGGTAGTGAATTCTGCAATGAAATCAGCCATGGCTTGTCCCTTGATGGCGGTGCGAGGGTGATAGGTGATATCATATTGACTCAGCTCAATACACCATTTAAGTAGTCGCCCGGAAGTGTCGGGACGATGGAGTACCTGCCTCAGTGGTTGATTGGTTAGAACCTTGATGGAATGGGATTGGAAGTAATGACGTAGCTTTCGTGAAGTGATTAGTAAACAGTATGCTAACTTTTCGAGCTTAGGATATCTGACTTCTGCCCCAGTAAACCTTTTGCTGACGAAGTAAACTGGTCGTTGCGTACGGTTATCTTCTCTTACCAAGGCAGCGCTTAGAGCGTGAGATGACACAGCAAGGTATAGGTATAATTCTTCGCCTTCGCTTGGGGTCGAGAGTACTGGTGGTTTCTGGAGGTGTTCGATTAGGTTAAGGAAAGCGGTCAAGCATTCGTCCGTCCATTCGAACTTTCCTTTATCTTTCTTTAGAGCTTCGAAAAAGGGGACGCACTTGTCCGTTGCTTTGGAGATGAATCGGCTTAGGGCAGCCACTTTTCCATTTAGGCTTTGCATTTCCTTTCGGGTGGAAGGTATCTTGATGTCTCTTAATGCTCGGACTTGTTCAGGGTTTGCTTCTATCCCTCGGGCATGGACGATGAATCCTAAGAATTTTCCTGATGACACTCCGAAGGAGCACTTTAGTGGATTCAACTTCATTCCATACTGTCGAAGTACCTGGAACATCTCGCCCAGGTGGCTTACGTGATCTTTGGCTTTCCGTGATTTTACCAGCATGTCGTCTACATATACTTCCATTGTTTGTCCTATTAGCCCTGCGAACATCTTGTTGACGAGGCGCTGGTAGGTGGCTCCTGCGTTTTTAAGTCCGAAGGGCATCACTTTGTAGCAGTACAAACCCCGGTCGGTGATGAAACTAGTGTGATCTTGGTCGGGAGCATGCATAGGAATTTGGTTATATCCTGAGTATGCATCCATAAAAGACAGGAGTTCGTGCCCGGCTGTGCTGTCTACAAGTTGGTCGATTCTGGGAAGCGGGAAGCAATCCTTTGGGCAGGCGTCATTTAGGTTGGAGAAGTCAATGCAGGTCCGCCACTTCCCATTAGCCTTCTTTACTAGTACCGGGTTGGCGATCCATTCTGGGTAAATAGCTTCTCGTATGAAGTCATTGGCGAGTAGATTCTTTACTTCTTCATCGAGGGCTGCTGATCGCTCTGCCCCCATACTTCTCTTCTTTTGTTTTACGGGTGCCTTGGTAGGATCAATTTTTAATACGTGGCACGCTATGTTGGGGGAGATTCCGGTCATGTCAGCGTGTGACCAAGCGAATACATCTAAGTTGTGGCGGAGAAAATCAACGAGTTGTTCCTTCAATTCGGTTTTCAATTGCGACCCAATTTTCAGTAGCCTACTTGAGTCGTGCTTGTCTACAGATATAAACTCCATAGCCTCTGCAGGCTCGGCGGTGGCCTCCTCCTCTTTGTCCCTCGGGTCTAATTCATTGAAAGGGTCGCTGGTGTATCGAAGAGGAGGGGCTTTCTTTAGTTGCTATGCTTCAAGGCTTTTTGTGCAGAGAGCAATCTCTACACCTTTCCCTTTATCTCTCCTGTGGTTGTTGCGAAGTTCGGTTACATAGCAGTCTCGTGCAATATCTTGGTCTCCTTCCACTTCCCCTACCCCACTGTCTGTTGGAAATTTCATTTTTAGGCACCACGGGGCTAGGACAATCTGGAAGTCAGATAGGGCTGGTCTTCCTAGGAAGGCGTTGTAGGCCGAATGGTTTTCTATCAGCACAAACGTCTGTTTCCTTACAACGGAGCGGGGATGGCTTCCGATTTCAACGAAGAGGTCCAGCTGCCCGATGGGCATTTTCGCATCTCCAGTGAAACCGTGTAGCGGTTTATCGCAGGGAGATACGTCCTTCATTGACAACCTCATTTTGTCGAATGCGTGTTTGAACAGGATATTTACAGAGCTTCCAGTGTCTACCAGGATTCGGTAAACTTCGGCGGGACCGAGTCGGGCAGAGATAACCATGGGATCCATGTGAGGGTACTGTCTTCCTTCTAGGTCGCGTTTACTGAATGTGATGTCATCACTTTCTTTCCGCTTTGGGTGGCGCTCTTCTATAACCGTATTGACACAGTCTCTATTGTCTCTGAGCGACTTCCCATATCTTTCCATCTCTTTCCAACTTCTGTCTGCGATGTGTGGACCTCCTGAGATGGTATGGACCACTATCTTCTCTTGACTAGAGCTGCTAGCGTTGCGGTCGCCTCTGCCGGTCCCTGGTGAGGGTAGCCTTGGGTTTTCATTGGCAGGATCTGGAGTCCTGCCTTGACTTTTTACATAGCGTTCCAGTTTCTTTCTTCTGATGTGTTCCTCAATCAGATCTCGGAGATGATGGCATTCGTTGGTATCATGTCCGTGGGATTCGTGGAAGCGGCAGAATTTTCCAGATTTCTGTGCGCTATCTGATTCCTTCTTGTATGGTGGGCGTTTGTATCTAACTTCGCCTTGGGTGGCAAGGAAGATGTTTTCGACGGTCTCGTTCAAAGGGGTGTAAGAGTCGAATCTTGGTCCTGGCCGATATAGGCGTTTCTCTACTTTCTTGCCCCCAGCATTGTCTCTGGAATCATTTCTTCGAACGTCCCTTGCCACAGCAGGGGCACTGCCATGGGTCGTCTTACTTTGCTGTCCTGACTGCCCCTCAATGGCAGCATCCTCAAGCCTCATGTATTTCCCGGCTTCATGGAAGAAATCGGGTAAAGTAGCTGGTTTTTCTTTTGTCAATCTCCTAGCAAATTTAGTGTCCGGATGCACCCCACTGCAGAGGGCCATTAGGATAAGCTTCTCATCGGCATCTTGAACTGCGGCTGCTGCGGCGTTGAATCTGGTTAGGTATTGTTGCAGCTTTTCTCCAGGTTTCTGTTTGACGCTGGATAAGGAATAAGCGTCCTTAGGTTGCTCCACATGAATGCGGAACTGACTGATGAATTTTTCTTTCAACATTTCCCATGAGCTGATGGATCCTTGGGGTAGATGACAGAACCAGGAGGTAGCAAGATCTGCTAAGAAGAGCGGGAAGCATTTGCACAGCACTCCCTCTGTTGCTCCACTCATGAGCATATGCTGCGTGTACCTCTGTAAGTGTACAACGGGATCGGAGGTTCCTTTGTAGGGTTCCATTGTTGGCATCTTCCATTCTCGGGGGGTGATAGCAATTTCGATATTGCGGGCGAAAGGGCTGGTTACCCTAGCGCCTATCCCTCGATCTCTTTGCTCCCGTTGGACACACTCTCTGAATAAGCGTGCCATCCTTTCATCAGAATTTGGAGCGGACAGAAATGAGTTTGGTTCCGTTCTGTGGGGTTGACTCCGACCAGACAACCTGTAGGGATGGTATCGTCTATCATTCCTCATATTTTCCAGTGGCTGCCTTTGATCTTCTGGGAGCATGCTTGGGTCAGCTACAGTTGGCCCTTGCCTTGATCTTCCCCTGTTGGGTTCTGATCTAAGCACTTCCTCGGGTCCAACTTCGGGCTGAACTCTAGCTCGGCCCCGTTCATTGGTGTTCCTGTGGTTAGGCAGCATGACCGGCTCAGCTGCAGTTGACCTCCGCCCGGTACCTTCCGCGTTGGGTTCGGCACCAAACGCTTCCTCAGGCCTAACTTCGGGCTGAGCTCGGTCTCGGCTCCTACCATGGCTACTCCTGCCGTTAGCTCCTTCGAAGAAGGAAGATCTTTGCTGTCTCTGAGATCCTCCAGATTGGGACTCGCCCCATGATTCAGTGTTGCGGTTGGATTCTTCAGCGTCCCTCAAGCGTGACATGAGATGGTCTACCAAGGCTTCCTGCTGGGACGTGAAGCGGTTAGTTACTTCAACAACAACTCTGTCCAAATCTGCCCTAGTAATTGCTGCAGGCTGTTCTGTGGCAGGAGTGGCTGGGTTAGCCTGTCCTTCATTTGTTGCCGTTGCTGGAGGAGGACGGTTCACTTGATTTGTGGCAGCTGGATCAGGAAGGCTGCTGGATGCGATGTTTTTTCCTTTGTTAACATCTTTTCTCTGTTTGGGAGGCATGTTTTCCAAGCGGCGGACGATGGTGTTAGGAAAACTTGTTAAGCGGATGAAGCTGAAGCTTCGAGCTTCTAGCTCTCAATGAAAGCACCAAAAATGTTTGCACAAAAAATGGACAAACACCTCAAAGTTGTATGATTTAGTAGATCTTATGTTATTCTTAGTGATTTGGGTGATTTATGCAAATATATGAAAAGCAGGGGCTAAACTGTAAAAAGACACGCAGATTTATAGTGGTTCAGCCAGAATGTGCCTACGTCCACTTTATATGTTATTTCTCTTCTCTTGTTTTGATTACAAGTACAAAGCTTTGATACAAGTAAAAGAAAGTTGTTTGAAAGTTTTCTCCGTGCTTGAGCTCTCAAACTTGTCCCCCATTGTTGTACCCCTGCCTCTCTATTTATAGAGTGAGGTTGGGGGCAGGGGTCTTGGATGTATACAGCTGCTGGTGGGCCTGGGCTGAAGTGATCTGGCCTGGCAGTCTGGTTCGGTATTCTCTTGGTTCGGTGAAGTATGGAGTTGGTCTGGTTGGGCTTCATCCGGTGAAGTGTGGAGTGGTGAGGTTGGACCGGTGGCAGTTGCCGGATGAAGGTCTACCGAATGGACACGAGGGAGGGCTGCCGAATGGGTTATGCCGAATGGACTCGGGGGAGAGCTGCCGAATGGGTCATGCCGAATGGACTCGGGGGAGAGCTGCCGAATGAATCACGTCTCTGGGTCTCGAGGTCTTCCGGGTAAGAATTCACCCAACACTGATATATCTATATTAGTGGTAATTTTGAATCCTGGATAAACTGTTTGAAAAGAAAATGACTCAGAGAATTAAATTGAATTGTAAAAAAAAAATCCTAGAAAATATAGGTAAAATTTGGAGGGTCATTTCAATCCCACTAGAATCTCCACCAGCGTCCACCCTCCCACCATTAGTCGCACACGTGCGTACGTGCTAAAAAAATCATGGCCTAAACCCTAGATTTGCATGCTGTACACCCCCTCGATCTATCCCCAAAGCCTGGCGCCTGAGGCGTCGCAATGTGTTTGAATCACGTCATCCATTCTCTTCATCTCCCTTTTTTTTAATATTAGATTGAGATTTGTTCATTTGAATTTTTTTATTGTAACTGGGGCTTGCGATTAGAAGAAAGGGGGAGGGAGAGGGATACACGGCTGAAAGGGGGAACATGGGTTTGAACGAGTTTGAGATAATGATGTGGATATTTATTATTATTAAATTTGAAAATATCTAGCGTTTAACGTCCGAAATTTCTCGAGCTCTAAACGAAGCGTGCCGCCTGACGTTCATAATGTTTTACCCTCATTCGAACACAATGGAAGTAGTCATGTGATCTACTTCGATCGTATGCGGAAGATAGCTTTTCAAAGTCAATTATTTTAATTAAATTCCAAAAAAAATTCTACGCGTTTCAAGCTCGCACGGCCAAACGACAAGTCCGAACGCTACGAAAATTGAAATCCTATAATAGTTTACTATTACGGATCCGATGAATCTGGTTTCGTCGAAATCCGAGACATTCACCAAAATGGCTATTTTTACTCGTCAATAAATATATAAAACTTTCAAATTCTAGTTATTCACATTTTAGATCCAATTTTGAAAGTAAATGATCTTCTTCATATTTATATAAAATTTGAATCAATTTCCAATGCAATTTTCATTCACATTAAATCCAAAATTCCATTATTTAAATAATTGTAGCATAAATATATACAATTTAATTACCCGATACATCAATACTAATAATTCATTAAATTTTATTTTAAACCATTTTCATTCAATAATTATATCAAATCTATAATTTAATACAGTTAAAAAATACGGGTCGTTACATACTCCCTCACTCAAAACTTTTCGTCCTCGAAAAGGCGTTAAGTATAGAATTTAACACTTAGATATATTTTCTCGAAATAATTAACTTATAAAACATAACCATCTTATTTGCAAAACTATTACTACGCTTCTACTACGCCATTCCGATATCGATTTTATGGAAAATATAATTTATATAGAAAAACAAGTTATAAAATTTTTAAAACTTCAAAAATTTTCTAACTCCCGGATTTACGGAAAATTTCGGCAGAGTCCCCTTTGCGCGGCTCGATCGGAAAATTTTTACAATATAATATATAACACAAATATACCAAATAGATATCAAATATACATTTCATCTCAATGAGGAGGATCCCGAAAGGCAAAAATATAAAATCCCAGTATGTAATCTGAGATACGTACCTTATTATTAATAATACAAGCGAGTTCGCTCGTATTAAGCAAGCAAAAGCATATAAATCATCGTATACGCCCCCAAATGGTCTTCGTATGTACCTATCTCAACTCAATTTAAGATATTAGTTGCATATAACGATATAGAAGCATGTATAAGTTTAATATAACAAGGATTTTGAATCCAAACAATAAATACAAGCACAAATACACAACATACAACAACCATATGCAATCAAAACGGTAATAACAATGGTTTGCAACAAAAGAAACCATCTAACCATCAGTATCTGTCCAATTAATCCAATTAATTCATAATCATGTGAATTTACATTATCCAATGTCAAATTTTAATTTATACCCTTCATTTCTTATTAACATTCATTTCATTAACATTTTAATTGACTCGATTTCACTTAATTTACATTGACATCCAATTTTATTTGCATTCCCTTTATTTACTTCTTAATTGATTAACATTCACTTATTAATATTCATTCCGTTAATCATGCAATGGATTTCTATTCAATTCATTCGCTTTTAATTAATTTACATTCAACTAATTTGGTTTCAATCCATTTTTATTCAATTAACCAATATTCATTGCATTCATATTTGATTTATTACAATTCAATGTATATACATTTGTTTCATTCACATTAATATGTTTACATTCCATTGATTTCTTTTTGCTTGTCCAAATGCTTAACCACATTCATAATTTGGTTTTATTTCAATTTATTCAAATTTATTCCATTTACATTCAATTTATTCAATTCAATTTGTGAAACTCCAATTGTTTCACTTTTTGTTTAACCTATTTCATATAAATTCATTTATGAATCATTTAGTCCTCTTCGGTTTTTTTATTCTAACATCATTTATAAATTATCTAATTTTATTATAATATTTTATACAGCACAACTCACACTTATTATTATTACTTCATATCTTAAGTTATTATTAATTCATTGATTCACTTTATTTATTCAAATTCATATTATAAATTTACTATAGTAAATTTTTACTTTATAACTCAATTCATATTAATAATTTTTTCACCATTTATTTCATTCAATTTTCTTAAGTTACTTCCATCCTTTAATTTATTTCATTAACTTATTTCATATGCAATTAGCTAACATGCAATTTATTAAAACTCATTTCATTTGTATTTAACTTATTTTCATCAAATTTTAAATTAAATCAAATTACTCACATTAATTTTTCTTACACTCATTTATTTTTATTCTACTTCTCACATTAAATTTTTTCTTCACACTTAAATTACATTTCATTTAAAAATTTAAGTTCATATTCATTTGACTAATTTCATTTTAAAATGAATTAATTCACTTTACTAATTTATCTAGTTTCAGTTAATATCTAATTCAAATTTTATTTAATATTAAGTTAAACTTCATTTTATTTTAATCCATTTACTCATTTTATTTAATCTTATTCAAGGTAAAAAAATTTCTTATCATTCATATTTAACAAATTTAAATTCAATTTTAGCTTATTAATTTTCAAATCTATGAGTTATACAATTTATTCATTCAAAATTTCATTTTATTTAACTCATTTCAAATACAATTCATTTTTATTTAAGCTTCTTGAGTTAAATGTATTTTATTTACTTCTTTCAATAACACCATTTAATTTAACAATGCCAAGCCAATTATTTTATTTGTATCTCAAATTCAAATTTTTTTCCTTTGTTTCCCTAACCAAAATTTAACCATCTTGAATTTGGTTTATTTTCCCATTCAAATTTATAAGTTTTTTTTTGAGCAAGACGGTTGTGTAGCGTGACACTACACAGCCGATTAAATATCATAATATTAGGTAAATAGCGCGATCAACAAGCCTGCTCGCTGGCCAAAAATAGAAGGATACTGCAAAACAGTCGCTACAAGGCAGAGTTATATATACAAAAAGAGCATGGTACAAACGTTAGAAAATTAAAAAGGCAAGATCTGCATAGCGGTTACTGGTGCCCGTGTTGCCAACTAGTAGGAGCTGCCGTTGTGCTGCCTGTTGATTCAGCTGGTGGAGAACTAGGGAGTGACAATCTCAGCCTGAACGGCGCCGAGAAGCTGTGACCTGATATAGATGAGAAATAGTAAATAATACGTCTACAAGTTCCAACGAAGTTGGATTTGGGCTTGTAGAACACGTGTGCATTTCGCTCGGCCCAAATGCACCAACTGAATATAGCTACAAAGAGATCTAAGTGGTGGTCAGGGGGGTTGTTCTGCCAGTGGTCGAAAAACAAGGTGATTGTGGGGATGTATCCGAGTATGTGAAGAGTCGTTGTAGCCCAAACCCTGACAGCAAAATCACATTCAAAGAATAGATGCTGCAAACTTTCTGTTGTGGTGGAGCATAAGGCACAGCTTGGGTCAACTATGATATTGTGACGAAGGAGCCTGTCTCTGGTGTTGATGCGCCCGTGGATGAGGCACCATTGAAGGAAAGCGAAGCGGGGCTGGAGCTGGCACTTCCAAAGTCTGGGGAAGTTGAAGAGGCATCCGGGGTTGTTCAGGTGAGCATAGCAGGAGGCAACAGAGAAGCCGGCTGAGGGGTTAGGGGCCCAGATGAACAAATCTGGCCGGGGGTTGAAATGAGTGCTACGGAGGATGGAGGCCGCATGGTGAATCTCGGCTAGGGTGGCAAGGTCGAAGTAGGAAGTCGGGGGAAGATGGTCTGGGCCTGAGATTGAAGAGTCCAAAGTGGTAGCGAGGGCATTTGCTGAGTGAGGGAAGAGGTTGGGGAGGGTGGTGGAGAGGGGTAACTGGCCATGCCAGGTATCCAACCAGAAGAGGCAATTTGCCCCATTACCCAGGTTGACATGGAAGAGCGGTTTGACACGGGGGAGGGTTGCTAGGACACCAGACCAGAAGGGGGATGGTTTAAATCTGGTGGGGGAGTGGAGGACAAGATGAGGATTGGAGCGGTAATGGAGTGAGGTAATCCATGATTTCCAGAGGAAGTTGTCGGGTGTTAGGAACCTCCAGAGCCATTTGGTGAGAAGGGCGATGTTGAAGTCGTGCAGGTTAACTATTCCAAGGCCTCCGTTGTTGGTGTGCAGACAAGCTGTCCGCCAGTTTATGAGTCTCTTTATTTTACTACCATTCCAAAGAAAGGAGCTTCTGATCGAGTCAATTCTTTTGATTACCCAGGTTGGGAGCTTGTAGAGTGACATCCAGTATGTAGGAATTGCTGATAGGACAGATTTGACAAGGACGAGGCACCCAGCTGAGGAAAGGGAGTGAGCTTTCCAGGAGTGAAGTCAGTTTTCGATTTTGGTGATGAGGGGGAACCAATCCGATCTGCGTAATTTAGTTGGACGGAGGGGGACACCGAGGTATGAGATTGGGAAATGCGCGATTTTGCAGTTAAGCAGGCTGGAACAAGTTTGGCCGAGGTGGTCAGAGTTTCCAAGCATGATGATGGAGCTCTTACTAAAGTTGATGGATAGGCCGGAAATGAGCTCAAAAGAGTACAGAGCAACTTTGAGGCAGTGTATGTGGTTGATCGAGGGTGAGGCAAAAAGAATGGTGTCGTCGGCGAATTGAAGGTTGGATATGACCAGATTTGAATTGGGGAGCTTGATGCCTTCAAAGATGTTGTTCGAAATTGCTAACTTGATCATACGGTTGAACACGTCGGCAACCAGGACGAAGAGCAGAGGAGAAAGTGGGTCTCCTTGTCGCAGTCCACGGGCAGATTTAATTAGCCCCCATGAGGACCCGTTAATAGCTATAGAGGACAAGCTAGAATTAAGAATACAATGTATCCAGTTGCACCATTTTGCGGGGAAGCCTCTATGTTTCATAAGCTCCAAGATGAATTGCCAGTTAACTGTGTCGAAAGCTTTTGAGAAGTCCAGTTTGAGGAGCATACCTGGTGTTGAAGTGTGGTGGCAGAAGGAAATGACCTCTTGGGTCGACGCTACGCAGTCCATGATGTTACGACCGAAGATGAATGCGGATTGCTCAATTCCAATGAGGGGGGCGATGATGGCTTGAAGGCGGTTGGCTAGAACTTTGGTTATGATCTTGAAGGTGGTGTTCAGGAGACTAATAGGACGGAAGGATGAAAGGGAAGTGACACCTGGGGATTTGGGGAGGAGGATGATATTCGCATAATTGAGGCGAGCCACAGATGATGGATCAGCATGAAATTCGGAACACATCTCGATAATGTCGTATTTGATTGTTTCCCAATAGTGTTTGAAGAATAGGGGGCCGAAGCCATCTGGGCCAGGAGCCTTGTCGTCGGACATGCTCTTTAACGCAGCCTAAATTTCCGCTTCCGAGAAAGGGTGGTCTAGAGGAATTGGAGAGTTCTCGGGGTAGAGGAGGTTCCAGTCAATTTGAGGCAGAGGGGGGTGTTGTTTTCCTAGGATGTTTCGAAAATAGTCAGAGAACAGTTTAAGGATGTCGGATTGGTCAGAGATAATGATGTTGTTGTGGATGATTTCGGGGATGAAAGTGGATCTACGCCTGCCGTTTGCGAGACGGTGGAAATAGGCCGTGTTCTTATCGCCATCCTCAATCCATTTCGCTTTGGAGCATTGTTTCCAACCTATTTCCTCCTGTAGTGACAATCTGTCCTGGTCAGCTTCCAGCTCCCGCAGGCGAGTTCGATCCGATTCGGTAAGGAGGGAGGATTCTTCGAGTATATTTAGGTCCAAAATCTCATCTTGTATAGCGGAGATTCGCGAACGAATGGAGCCCCAAACTGACTTGGCCCACAGTTTGATGATCTTACGGAGAGAACGGAGTTTGGCGACAACTCTGGCAGTGGCTGATTAGATGGGGGAGGGCTGAGACCAGATTTCTTTGATGAAGTTATCAAAAGATGGCTCCAGGAGCCAGAGGCGTTCGAATCTGAAGGGTCTGATAGGACAAGTGGGGGAGCCAGTGTCGAGAAGGAGAGGGCAATGGTCGGAGATAATTGTGGCTAGGCCCGAGACCAGGGAGAGAGGGTATAGGTCCTCCCAGGCCGGGTTGAATAGGAAGCGGTCCAATTTAGCTAATGAAGGTTCTGATCTGTGGTTAGACCAAGTGAAAAGGCGGTTACGGATGGGTGGATCTATCAGGGAGCAGAGATTGATGAAATGGTTGAAGGCTTCAGAGTCTTGGGAGAGATTGCCCGAGTTCCTTTCGGTCGGGGATCTGGTGGTATTGAAATCACCTCCAACCACCCAAGGGCCATTAATGTGTGAGGCGAAGGTGAGACAGTTCGACCATAGTTCATTTCGATCTCGAGTATTTTGTGGGCCGTAAATATTGGAGAAGAAGAAGATTGTTCCAGTTTCTAAGTGACGAAGGGCTACATGTAGGGCTACTGTGTGGTAAAAGGTTTGGCAGTGGGACCACACGGATTCATTCCAGGCTGTCATAATGCCTACGCTAGAACCGACAGCATTTAGGTGGGCCCACCCAGTTAGGAAAGGCCCACCAATCTGTCTGAGTGTGTTAGGGGTTGGGTCTGACAGTTTGGATTCTTGCAGGAAAAGAATATCTACTTTTTGTGGGGTTATTATAAGACTAACAGAATGTCTTTTACTGGGGTCCCCCAACCCTCGAGTGTTCCAGGAAATTAGCTTCATTGGGAGAACGATAGGCGCTCCGATTCTAGTGCCTGCATAGAGGTGTAGTGTTCTCCATGCAAGTTCACTCCCATGCATCGTGCCATTTTCTTATTTAAGCTTTTATTAAGAGAGGAAAAAACTACATGTTTAAAGAAACTACCAGGGTGGGATGCTGCTTTGTCCAGTCTGGAGCTACGGCGCACAGCCGTTGGAGTGATTGGCTGAGACCACTGAGCAACCGTTGGAGTGGTTGGCTGAGACCCCTGAACAGACTTCGGACGGGCTGCTTGGTTATGCTCATCTGGGCTAGGTATGGGGGACTGATGGAAGGGAGAATGGGTATCGGCTTGGGGGGCAACATTTTGGAACTACTCCGGGGGAGAATGGGTATCTAATGGAGGGGTAGCATTTTGAGGCGGGTGAGACGGGGGTGCGGCAGCCGGGGAGGTCGGGATCTGCTGGAAGAGCGGGGTTGAGAGGTCTAAATCAGAGAATGGGTCCCACCTATGCTCTTGGACTGGCCATGGGTCCCAGCCCCTTGGGCCCACCACTTCAAACGACTGGTCCAGGTTATGACCGAGTACCGGTGGGGAACCGGAGAAGATGGGGATGTAGTTCATGACGTTGAATCTGTCATCCGAATCTAAGTCTTCTATCGGGATGTGGCGTTCGAATAGGGGAAAGTTTCTTTCGTAGTCTAAACCCAGCAGATGGTTCTCGGGGCGTCTGTTTGGGTGCTCGTGCTCCCATCTTTTGATGCTTAAGAGGTATTCTGTGTTGTTAAGGACTGTGACGAAGGACGATGGTGTGTTGATACCACTGAAGAATTGTATTTGAATGTATAGAAATCGATGGTCAAGTTCTGCCCATTCGCAGTCATCCTGAGCCAGAAATCGACCCACTGGCTTGACTGCTTCAGAGATGGCTTTTGGGTTGAAACGTAGAAGTTCCGGGAAACCCGAAATTCGCGCCCATGATGGTGGGTCTAAGGACGGAGCAGGGCGGTCGAGATCAGACCAAGGCTGAAATTGTACTGTTCCTCCGGCCCTAGAAATGGTCGATCGCTAAAGGATTTGGTCTCTGATTATGTATGTGGGGCAGAAGAAGATGAAGCTGGTGTCAGTCTGAAGCTAGAGTTTCCAGTCTCTGTGCTGAAAGGTGGAGGAGAGTGTTTGGTGTAGAGAGTCTATAGACCAGGTACCAGTGATGATGTTAGCGATGAGGAGCAATGCTGGGTCTGCCATTGAGAATGTTTTGGATTTCCAGATTGTGTTGTGATGTTGCTTCGGGGATTGGGGAAGACTTTGTGTAGCTGTAGGGGAGAGAGAGTGCATCGGGGAGCCGAAAGGTTTTGTTTGAGCAGAGAGGGGATGTGACTTTGGGACCCATCGGGCAGAGTTGGGTTTGTCTTTAGTGGGAGAGGAATGGACCCTTCTGGTTTTTCGAGCCTGAGTCTGATTGGGAACTTTTTCGGGACAGTGTGTTTGCGGATGCCCAAAAAATCCGCACTTATAGCATATCTTTGCGTCCCGACAAAACTGCGCCACGTGTCTTCGACCTGCACATCGAAGGCAGCGGCTATTCTGCTTCAGGAACTCAACCGTTTGGCGAACGTTTTTGAATAGCGGCAAGGGGTGGCGTCGCTTGATTGGAGGGTTGGGTAGGAGAGGGGAGCGGGGAGCTGAACCCGCCACCTGGGCGTAAGTTTTGGCGATGGGGATCTCGATACAGAGAGGCTGGTTGGGGATGGGCGGAGGCAATGGGACCGGAGCTGGGATTGGAGGAGGATCGGGGGCAGCCGAGAAGGTATGAGGGGGGGATGGATCTTTCAAGACGGAATTGTATTTGCTGGGGATGAAGGAGATCGGGGGTACAGGGTGGGGAATGGAGGACGCCATTGTTGGGGATGGATTTAACAGAAAAAGTATAACTTATTCCTTATATACTATTTTCAATTATAGGTTTAAAACTGTTTCATATATTTATTAAATCATACTTAGAATATTTTTCACAATCGAGGCTTGTTCTGATTGAAAATAAATTTCTTTTTGGTAGTAATTCTCCCTAAATAACTCGAAAATGAACACTGGCGATGCTGTAGTCATCCCCAGAATTATTTCCCAGTGACCAAAGCTAGTTTAATGCTTTTATTTTCTTCAAAAATCTTTTCAAATATTTTTTCTAGTCAAAACACTTTCAAATAATATTATTATTAATTCTTGCAGGCTTCGAAAACAATTTTGAAAACAAAGGGATTTAATTTCTAAAATTCTTAATTTTTAAAATTCTATATATAAGCTATATATAAATATACTTATCAAATTTCCTTAACTTATTTGTTAGTCCATGAGTTGATGGTTTTGATGACAACAACCTTAGAATAAGATTATAAAATATAAATACTAACATTATAGTTTAGATATATATGTATATGCAGGATTTAACCATGCAGGTACTAAGAATGAAGATTGTACAGTATAAAGATTCAAGATATCAAGATTGAAGACTCATGAGTATCAAGAATATCAAGAATATCAAGATTATCAAGAGTTCAAGATTTCAAGATAAGTATTGAGTCTAGAATTTTGTTAAAACTTCACAATAGCACTGAAATCTTCACTCCATTTTTCTTTTGGGATGGAACCCATTTCTACCTTTTTAGTGGCTTACAAACCCATGACAAGTAGCTTACAAACCTACGACAAGTGGTTTACAAACCCACGAACATTCTGGTTTTGTACAAGTTCTCGAGTCCTGACATGATGAGATATTCTGCAGGAAGAAGCTTGCAAAACTACTTCAAAATGATTTTCAAAACTACTTCAGAATGATTTTCAAAATTGCTTTTCAAAATGTTTTAGCCTTAAAAATTATCTTTTCAAATGATTTTCAAAAAGATGTTTTAGCCTTAAAATATTCTTTGTTTTTGTTTTTAATAAACTCGTGTTTTTTAACTTCGTTTGTTTTAAACTATCTTTATACTTAGATTTAAATATAAAATTATAGTAAAATTATATATATATTATTCTCTATATTTATCTATGTGTTTTATCTATAGTCAAGTATATTTATAAAGTTTAAAATAGTTTTAATATAAGATAAAGGTTATTTTCAAAGAAAAACAAATCATCAAAATTTCCTTTGGGATGTCGACATTCCCTAGTACCCCATGTCGACATAGTGTCAGTTAGGACCAAAAATTTGAATTTCAAAAGAAGTGTCTATTCGCCATAACCTTTCACGAATGGACATGACTGTTGTTCTTCTATAAATAGGGGTTAGTTTCAACGAATTTCATATCAGATTTTTTGGTTTTTCACTTCTCTTCTTCTTCCACATTTTCTTATTCAAAATCCTATCATCACTCTGCCGAAATCAACATTGAATCTAACTAGATTATCTCTGGTTTGATTCTCTATCACTATCTCAACAAGATCCAAGTGCTATTCAGAGTTATAGGCTTCTTTATAATCTATCTAGCGAGAAAAGGTGTGATTGTAGCCTTGGAAATCAATCAAGCGAGAAAAGGTGTGATTGTAGCCTTGGAAATCAATTGGGTGAACTTGTTGCCCCAGAAATCAAGTATCTCTACCCAGAGGATTGTGATTCTGGAGGGTGTACCTCATAGCCTTGAAACCGAGGGTTGTAATTATTGAATTGCTTTTTGAAAGGAAAACCATACTTAGTTGTGCGGGACTGGATGTAGGGTAACTCCGAACCAGTATAAAATCCGGTGTGTTCTTTCCTTTACTGCATTTACTTTATTTCTGCATTTGTGTTTGTTTCTGTGATTATATCTGTGTTTGAATATTACATACATCTGTGTTCAAATTAACATAAACTCAAAAAGATTTAGTAATTTCTTATAAACACTATTCACCCCCTCTAGTGTTATTCCTAGCCTTAAGATCTGTAATCCGCATTCCTCACATTTGGTATCAGAGCGAGGTTTTCAAAAGTTTCATAATCTGATTTTTGAAAAAGTTTTTTAAAAAAATTGCTATGTTTAAGAAATTTGTTAATGCATGTTTAGAAATATTCAGATCATCATTGTCTCTTGAGTCTACATATAATCAATATTCAAATACAAGTTGTCTACTAAGATTTTTTGATGTGCAGGAATCATGCTTTATGGGAATTGAGGAATCAATCCAGAACAAACAAACTGTGCAGATCAAAAAGAACAAATGGATACTCGATAGTGGATGTTCTAGACACATGACTGGGAATCCAGATATGCTGAATGATATAATATACAAAGACGGAGGACTGCTTAACTTTGGAGACAATTCAAAAGGTTTTGTGATCGGCATCGGCAAAGTCGGTAACTCTGAAACTCCTATTATTACTAATGTTTTGCTAGTTAAGAATTTGAAACATAATCTGCTAAGTATAAGTCAACTATGCGATAAAGGATATAAAATTAAATTTGAAAAAGATAAGTGTCACATTGAAGACAATAATTCAACCATAATATTTGAGGGAATTAGGAAAAAGAATATTTATATTCTTAGTATGAAAATTTCAAATGATAACTTGTGTCTTTTGGCAAATACAAGTGACCCTTGGATTTGGCATAAGAGATTTGGGCATTTGAATTTCAAACTCTTATCTAGACTGTCAAAACATGATCTAGTAAGTGGCCTCCCTAAAATGAATTTTAAAGTAGATAGTCTATGTGATGCATGTCAATTAGGAAAACTTAGAAAAAGTTCCTTTAAATTAAAAGATTTGATTTCAACTTCAAAACCTCTTGAATTACTTCATCTTGATTTATTTGGTCCATCTCAAATTCAGTCATTAAATCACAGTTAATATGTTTTTGTAATTGTAGATGATTATTCTAGATTTACATGGACAATATTTTTGAAACATAAAAGTGATACTTTTGAATGTTTTAAGAATTTTTCAAAAAGGGTTCAAAATCAATTTTATCAAAAAATTATAACTATTCGTAGTGATCACGGTGGTGAATTTGAAAATGAAAAGTTTTAAGAATTTTGCAATAAAAAGGGAATAACTCACAATTTTTCATTTCCAAGAACTCCACAACAAAACGGAGTAGTAGAACGTAAAATAGGACGATTCAAGAGTGTGCGAGAACTATGCTTTCTGATAGTAATTTACCAAAGTACTTTTGGGCAGATGTAGTTGCTACCGCCTGTTATATTTTAAATAGAATTTTAATTAGACCTTTAATTGATAAGACATCTTATGAACTTATTTACTCAAAGAATCCTTAGGTATCTTATTTTAGAATTTTTGGAAGTAAATGTTTTATTTTAAATACAAAAGATAACTTAGATAAATTTGATCCTAAATCCGACAAAGGTATCTTTATTGGATATTCTAATAGAAGTAAAGCATACAGAGTATTTAATTTAAGAACTAATACCATCGAAGAAACAATGCATGTTTCATTTGATGAAAATCTCAAAAATTTTGAAGAAATAAATGATGAAGAGGATTTAATCACTCAAAACCAAGAGTCAACTGAAACTAATAATGAATTAAAGGGTACTTTTGCCACAGGTCCTTATTAAGTTTCAAAATTCACGAAAAGTCCTTCACTAAATTTCAGTGTAAATTAGGTCCCTGTTTTTTATTCACGATTATTGCAGAGCATTATGCAACATTTCATAAAAGTTGCTGACATTTCCGCAACATTTCTGTACAC
Organism: Allium fistulosum; assembly: GCA_030737815.1. NCBI lineage: Eukaryota > Viridiplantae > Streptophyta > Magnoliopsida > Asparagales > Amaryllidaceae > Allium > Allium fistulosum. Next base: position 1,268,460,377 of record CM060905.1, on the reverse strand, counting down.
TGTGAACATAGTGTATGAAAGTTGCTGAAATATCAACACTTATTTATAAAAGTTGCTGATATTTCAGCAACATTTATGTACACCGTGAACACAGTTTATGAAAGTTGCTGAAATATCAGCACTTATTTATAAAAGTTGCTAACATTTCAGCAATAATTTTTCTTTGTTTTTACAATAAAACTTTGACACAGATAGTTGCTGAAATATCAGCACTTATTTATAAAAATTGCTGACATTTCAGCAATAATTTTTCTTCGTTTCCAGAAAACAGGGACCCGCTTTACAATGAAACTTTAACAGGGACCCGCTTTACAATATGAAAGTATGATAGGGATGCCTCCCTAATTTCCACTGAATTAAATCATCCTAATAAAAGGATTAAACTTTTAAAAGATCACCCTATAGAAAATATACTTGGAGATATGCAATCTGTTGTTAAAACTAGAAACCAACTAAGTCAAATGAGTAATGTAGCTTTTATATCAACTATTGAACCCAAAAATCCAAAAGAAGCATCAACTGATGATTCATGGATTTTGGCTATGCAAGAAGAATTAAATCAATTCACTGGAAATGATGTTTGGGAACTTGTTCCTAGACCTGAAAATAAAACAATAATTGGAACTAAATGGATTTATAAAAATAAAATGAATGAACAAGGAGAGGTTGTTAGAAATAAAGCCCGGTTAGTCGCTCTAGGTTATTATCAAGAAGAAGGAATAGATTTTGATGAAACCTTTGCCCCCGTAGCAAGATTAGAAGCCATTAGGATTCTACTTGCTTTCGCAAATCATAATAATTTCAAATGGATGTTAAAAGTGCATTTTTAAATGGTTTTGTAAAAGAAGAAGTATTTGTTAAACAACCACCACTTTTTGAAAATGATAAATTTCCAAATCATGTTTACAAACTTAAGAAAGCTCTATATGGTCTAAAGCAAGCTCCTAGAGCCTGGTATGATAGACTAAGATCTTACTTGTTACAATCAAATTTTGAAATAGGTAAAGTAGATAATACTCTTTTTATTTAAAGAAATAAAAATGATATTCAACTAGTACAAGTCTACGTAGATGATATCATTTTTGGATCAACTAATTTTGAAATGAATAAAGAATTTTCTAAAATAAAGACAAAAGAGTTTGAGATGAGTCATATGGGTGAATTAAACTTATTTTTAGGATTACAAATAAAACAATTAGATAATGGTATCTTTATTAGTCAAGAAAAATATGCTAAAGACCTAGTTAGTAAATTTGGTTTGACTACTGCGAGTGGAAAACCCACTCCCATGGCAACCAATGAGTACCTTAGTAAAGAAGATCTCTCGAAAGATGTAGATCAAAAATTATATAGAGGAATGATTGGATCACTACTCTATATCACTACGAGTAGACCTGATATCATGCATAGTGTCTGTCTCTGTGCAAGGTATCAATCTCAACCTAAAGAAACTCACTTAAAAGCTGTAAAACGTATTATAAGGTATGTTAAAGACACCTTTGATTATGGCTTATTTTATCCTAAAAATGATTCGTTTGACTTAATATCTTACTGTGATGCTGATTATGCTGGTTGTAAATCAGACCGAAAAAGTACAAGTGGAACTTGTCACTTTTTAGGGCATTCTCTGATTTCCTGGTTTAGTAAAAAGCAAAACACAGTTTCTCTATCAACAACTGAAGCAGAGTATATTTCTGCTACTTTGGCTTGTCTCAAGTAATATATATGCAACAAACTTTAAAAGATTTTGGTTTAAATATCTCAAAATCACCAATTTATTGTGATAATACTAGTGCAATAAATTTATCCAAAAATACTACTCAACATGCTCGAACTAAACATATTGATATCAGACACCATTTTCTCAGAGGTAATATAAGTAGAGAAGTAATTACTCTCGACTATATCAATTCTGAAAATCAAATTGTTGATATCTTAACAAAACCCTTAAATGAATCTACATTTACTAAATTAAGAAGAGAATTAGGTATTTGTTCCTTAACTGAAATATAAATATAAATAACAAGTATAATTAAAAATTAATTCAAAATAAATTAAATAGGCAAAAATTCAAGAACCATGTCGACATCCCTACTAGACCCATGTCGACATATAACGTTTTTTAAATTTTTAAATTTTTTCCCACCAAAATTCAAATAAGTGGTTATAAATTTCTCCTCTTTCGAAATTTTCTTCATTCTCCCTGTTCTCTTTCTGTTCTATCTTCTGAAATCAATTTATCAATGGCCTCAACTTCCAAATCAAACATAAAATCAACTTGTGCTTTGACAAAGATGGAAATCTTGTCGAACAACGTGGAAATTTCTGTTTCCACTATCCAAATTGTTCGGTTCAAAGATCTCCTATGTTCAAAGACACACATTAGTTTCTTCTCTTTCTTTTCTATTTGTTGTTTGTTTTTTACGATCTCTACAAAAATGTAAATATAAAAAAAAAATTAATAAATAATGTGTGTTCTTATATATGTTCTATTAAAAGTATTATTATATAGATTCTTAGTTAGGAGAGTTTGTAATTTAGGACTAAGTTTTAGGTTTACAAGTAAGTATTGATGATAACACTATCATCATATAGGATATTAGACTAAGAGTTATATAGTTTGGAGTTAGTTTGTTTTTGTTGATGACAAAGGGGGAGAAATATAAAATAGGGTAGCTAGGCATAGATTAAGGGGGAGTTATTAGATTTAGGGGGAGTTATTAGGGTAGAAGTAATATTTTATAAACAAAGGTTGTCATCATCAAAAAGGGGGAGATTGTTAGTCCATGAGTTGATGGTTTTGATGACAACAACCTTAGAATAAGATTATAAAATATAAATACTAACATTATAGTTTAGATATATATGTATATGCAGGATTTAACCATGCAGGTACTAAGAATGAAGACTGTATAGTATAGAGATTCAAGATATCAAGATTGAAGACTCATGAGTATCAAGAATATCAAGAATATCAAGATTATCAAGAGTTCAAGATTTCAAGATAAGTATTGAGTCTAGAACTTTGTTAAAACTTCACAATAGCACTGAATCTTCACTCTATTTTTCTTTTGGGATGGAACCCATTTCTACCTTTTTAGTGGCTTACAAACCCACGACAAGTAGCTTACAAACCTACGACAAGTGGCTTACAAACCCACGAACATCCTGGTTTTGTACAAGTTCTCGAGTCCTGACATGATGAGATATTCTGCAAGAAGAAGATTGCAAAACTACTTTAAAATGATTTTCAAAACTACTTCAGAATGATTTTCAAAATTGCTTTTCAAAATGTTTTAGCCTTAAAAATTATCTTTTCAAATGATTTTAAAAAAGATGTTTTAGCCTTAAAATATTCTTTGTTTTTGTTTTTAATAAACTCGTGTTTTTTAACTTCGTTTGTTTTAAACTATCTTTATACTTAGATTTAAATATAAAATTATAGTAAAATTATATATATATTATTCTCTATATTTATTTATGTATTTTATCTATAATCAAGTATATTTATAAAGTTTAAAATAGTTTTAATATAAGATAAAGGTTATTTTCAAAGAAAAACAAAACATTAAAATTTCCTTTGGGATGTCGACATTCCCTAGTACCCCATGTCGACATAGTGTCAGTTAGGACCAAAAATTTGAATTTCAAAAGAAGTGTCTATTCGCCATAACCTTTCATGAATGGACATGACTGTTGTTCTTCTATAAATAGAGGTTAGTTTCAACGAATTTCATATCAGATTTTCTGGTTTTTCACTTCTCTTCTTCTTCCACATTTTCTTATTCAAAATCCTATCATCACTCTGCCGAAATCAACATTGAATCTAACTAGATTATCTCTGGTTTGATTCTCTATCACTATCTCAACAAGATCCAAGTGCTATTCAGAGTTATAGGCTTCTTTGTAATCTATCTAGCGAGAAAAGGTGTGATTGTGGCCTTGGAAATCAATTAAGCGAGAAAAGGTGTGATTGTAGCCTTGGAAATCAATTGGGTGAACTTGTTGCCCCGGAAATCAAGTATCTCTACCCAGAGGATTGTGATTCTGGAGGGTGTACCTCGTAGCCTTGAAACCGAGGGTTGTAATTGTTGAATTGCTTTTTGAAAGGAAATCCGTACTTAGTTGTGCGGGACTGGATGTAGGGTAACTCCGAACCAGTATAAAATCTGGTGTGTTCTTTCCTTTACTGCATTTACTTTATTTCTGCATCTGTGTTTGTTTCTATGATTATATCTGTGTTTGAATATTACATACATCTGTGTTCAAATTAACATAAACTCAAAAAGATTTAGTAATTTCTTATAAACACTATTCACCCCCTAGTGTTATTCCTAGCCTTAAGATCTATAATCCGCATTCCTCACATTATTTACCAAAATATTTCATTAATTTACACTTGGTCACTTTAACCAATTCTTATTGCAATTGTATTTCAATTCAATTTAATTATCAAATGCTTCGTAAAATAAAATTTACAAAGTATCCATTTTATTTTAATCCAACCAATAATTGATAATAACTAAATATTATCATCTTCTAACACCAAACATTCATTAATAATTAACATTTTATATATATAATATAATTTAGGTAAAATTATTTCATTTACCCAATTTTTTAAAACAATATTATGTCGACTTGCCTCGTTTAAGTGTTTAGAAATCCCTATCGATAACATGGCATCCCATGCACCGACCAGAATTCGTAAACAACTCAACGGATAAGTAAACACAATACAAAATTTTTATAACACTAACAAGTACGCTCTCTCATATACACACACACACACACACACACACTCAAACAGACTCATTCTAGGGTATTACTACCCTATCTCTAATCAGTCAAACCACGCAAAGCAAAGGTTATCGCTAAACCTTCGCTTTGATACCAACCGTGACGACTCACATTTCGGAAGGTTTAAATCGACAATAATCCACACATGTTCGACTTAAACAATCCGGAACGTAGATAATCAATGGGGTTAAATAAGAAAAATAAGAAAAGAAGAAGAAAACAAACACAAAATCTCACAATGAAAATGATAAAATATAATAATCAAATAACAGTTCATGAAGCTGTTTACTATACATTTGATTATAATCTATACACATTTATTAGAGTTATATATATACATCAGGGATAAATAATCAATGCAGCAGAATAGCATAATGCAGCGTATAATAATAATAGTAATATACCACATCTTCATCTTCGTCCTCCAAAGAACAATCTTCAACACACTGAAAAAAATTCAACGTTGACCCGAGCGTAATGAAAAGACAAAACACTCGAGTTAGGACTAAAATACTCTTATGTAAGTCAAATCAATATCACAAATATGAGTGCAATAACTTAAGAGATGTTACGGGATTTTTCATCTCCTAAGGATCCGTTTAACTATTTATATATAATAGTATATGCTATAATAGATAATGTCTATTAGTAAAATAAATATCAAAATAGCTTTAAGGCTTTACACCGATCCACCTTAACACATTTTTATAGGTTCAAAACCAAAATCGCAATGGGCTCGTATAGGGATAAATATGACAAGGCACGTGAGGCAATGCCCAAGGTAGGATTCTACCAGTTTACCCTTTCTAGCTGGTCGTAACCCATCCATGGCCGACTGCGACAATCAATCCAAACGACAAAGGTGCACCCATCAAATACGTAATCACAATAGTAATACGAGGGATCAACATCGCTAGAGGTAGTTAACCTCATTGGCCAGACATAGGCTCCTGTTTTAATCATTTTAATTATGACACGAGTGTCAAAGCTATCCATCATCGTTCTCTTACTTCATTCCAATAAACGTCGCCAATTCAACCACTACATTCTGGATATCATCCACCGCGTACATGGTTGTCAAAGTGGTTCCAATATTGACAGAGAGTATGCCAATAAGAGGCCCTGGTCTCATTAACAGCCAAACGTCGTTTTACACACCGGTTGGTACTTTAAAATTTCGAAACCAATTCGTACTTGACATCAAAATATCATATTTTCTTCAGAATCAAATCCATTTCGAAATCATCGTATTTACTCAAAATATACCATATCCATTTCGAAATCATCATATTCGCTTCAAAACCATATTTTTACTTCAAATGCTAATTCAACTCGATATATCGATTTCACTTCAAAACTTGATTCGAATTACAGTTTGGTTATAATTCACTTTAACCCAATTCACATTTAAATCCAAGATTTAAATATAAACATTCCACCCTTTGACCAGTTTGAATTTAAAAAAATAGTTTAAATAGTTTTAAATTAGTTAAATAGTTAAAATAGTTTAATAGAAAATAGTTTGAGTAATAATGGTTTATATAGTAAAATAGTTTGGAAAATCAAAATAATTTGAATATTTAAAGAATATAGATTTTAAACCATTTATACTAAAATAATCATTTAAAAATAGTTTCAAAGTCAAACCAGTTCACTTTCAAAATTTTCCAATTCAAATTAGTTCCAATTTCCATTTCGATTTTAATCGATTCAATTCCAATTTCAAGTCGAATTTTACTTCGATTCCAAATTAATTTCCGTGCCAATTCCAAATTAATTCCAACTCCAATTCCAAATTAATTTAAAATTCCAATTCCAAATTAATTTAAATTCAAATTCAAATCTCAAATTAATTTCAACTCTAATCCCAAATTTAAACCATTTCGATTTATATCAATTACTAGTTCGATTTCCAAAATATCGATTCAAAACACTTAAATCAAATTTTCCTTCAATATTAAATTTAAAATCAAAATCTTAAAATATAATTAATTTCCAAGCTCAATTTCGAAATATCATTTGATATCACTTTTTACTTAGAAATATTCAAAGTTCGAATAAAAAGACCAATCTTTTAAAACAAATCAATTTTCTGAAATTCACATCATATTTCGATTATAACTTAAAAACCTCAACTTTGATTATTTAAAACATTCCTATTTCAAATTTAAATTTCAACATTCCGAGTTCCAATTCAAAAATAATTCAATTTTTTTTCTTAAAACCAAATTATTTAAATAATTTCAAATCAAAATATTAAAATCAGTTAATTTAACCAATCCGGTGTCCATATATAATTCTCTATCCTATGGTCAAGTGAATCAATTATTTTAATTTAATTCCAGGGATGGATATATATCATTTCAATCCAAAATAAATGCCACAGGTATATATCATTTCAACCTATTTCTTAATTTATTCAAAATAATTCAATTTACAGTTTTATACACTGTAACAACATACAGGATGATAACAAGATATATTAAACATAAATAAACATCCAAACACCCAAAATATCAATCAAATTTTATCCATCACCATCCATCATCCAAACAGTCAATAATCACAACAATAACCAATTATCGATAAATTGGGGATTTTACTAGTAGTTAAATTCTAATTCAATTTTAACTATCAATTTTAATTCTATCAATAAATTCAGATGTCAATTTAATTTTACCTAACAACCATCAATAAATTTAAATTACTTCACGATATAAATTTTACCAACACAAAATATAATAGTCAAACGTGAGCGTAAAAAACACTCACCTTTGTTTGAAACTGAAAATATTTTCAGCTTCAAACTAATTCCAACTCGATTCCGTGCCATAGACGACGTCGATACGAATTCACAGCAACTCACTTTCCCCGAATAGAACCACGTACGGAGAAGTTACGTGATAATTAATATTCGAGATAATTTTAAAATTTATTAACTAAACTAATAACAAACTAAATAAATAAATAAATAATTTACCCTAAACCTCATACGCGCATACACAGCAAATCGACGCCTTCTTCCTCGCTCTCCTTATTAACTACACCTTCTACCCTGATTTGGAATCCAGATCATTGACTTCTCCTCGGCATCTCTGAAAACTGCAGCAATAGTTTCATCACTACCCTTGATTCATTCGAGATTTGAGCATCTACATATGCTCCTTTCTTTCCAGAGTTCGCACATGAATCCTTTATGTTCATGATATTTTTATATCTGATTTTTATCGTCGAGCGCTACCTTGATTCCCCCTAGAATCTCCACCAGTGTCCACCTTCCCTCCATTGGTCGCATGCATGCGTACGTGCTAAAAGAATCACAGCCCAAACCCTATATTGGCATGCTGTTCGCCCCCTCGATCTATCCCCAAAGCCTGGCGCCTAAAGCATTGCGATGTGTTTGAATCGCATCATCCATTCTCTTCTTCTCCCTTTTTTTTAATATTAGATCGAGATTTGTTCGTTTGAATTCATTTTTTTATTGTAACCGAAGCCTGCGATTAGAAGAAAAGAGGAGGGAGAGGGATACATGGCTGAAAGGGGGAACATGGGTTTGTACGAGTTTGAGATAATGATGTAGATATTTATTATTATTAAATTTGAAAATATCTGGCATTTAATGTCCGAAATTTCTTGAGCTCCAAATGAACCGTGCCGCCTGGCATTCATAAGGCTTTATCCCCATTCCAAACACAATGGAACTAGTCCCGAGGTCTACTTCGATCGTATGCGGAAGATAGCTTTTCAAAGTTAATTACTTTAATTAAATTTCAAAATAAATTTCTACGCGTTTCAAGCTCGCACGGCCAAACGACAAATCCGAACACTACGAAACTTGAAATCCTACAATAATTCACTATTACGGATCCGATGAAACTGGTTTCGTTGAAATTTGAGACAGTGTCCAAAATGGCTATTTTTACTCGTCAATAAATATATAAAATTTTCAAATTCTAGTTATTCACACTTTAAATCCAATTTTGAAAGTAAATAATCTTCATTATATTTATATAAAATTTGAATCAATTTTCGATGCCATTTTCATTCACATTAAATCCAGAATTCCATTATTTAAATAATTGCAACATAAATTCAAACAATTTAATTACCCGATACATCAATACTAATCATTCATTAAATTTTATTTTTAACCATTTTTGTGACGCCCAACCTCTATACTCACGCTAGCCAATGACACTACGGGGTAATGCCGTCGACTAGCACGAAGAATAAGACTGTTGAGGAGCGACCATCTATGTAATTGCTTTGTGCGAGTACCGATATGTCAGATAATATAACTTACATTTCGTTTCAAGAGGAAATCCGACATATCTAATACAAACTCAAAGCTATTGCACAGTGGCTAAGTGGCCTTTGGAAACAAATATAGAAATAAATATAACACAAATCAGTCACAAACATTAATATCACAAAGGTGGAATCAGATATGAATATATCACATAAAAGTGTACATCAAAATAGTGGTCATAGAAGATCCACTTCATGACAAAAGAATAGATACAAGTGCTAGACAAAAGAATAATTATACATCAAGGAGTCTCCATCTCAAATGTATAATAACAAAAACTACTAATCTAAAGTAGTTAGCCAAAAGTCATGTGACGGACCCTGATAAGAAGTCAAGCAGGAGCACCTGAAATAACTCGGTCTGACCCGAGTATTATTTTAAGAAGAAAATAATAAACGGATCAGTCTAGCTATAAATATCAGATAAAATGAGATAGGAGAAGAGATATGACCAAAAACGTATGATAACAAAAATGCCATACTGTGTCAAGTATACATCAAATATCAACAAAAATCATACAATATCTCATGAATCTCAAAACACCAAAAAGAATCACATTCTTTAAATTATTCACCAAAACACAAATATTGATAGAGCTTATCAATTCAAACCACGAAAATTGGTGAAACACAAATTCTAGAAATCACAACCAGAAATCCAGAAATAAAAAGGGGGAGGCCTATCACAAACAGGAGCATGAAAACTCACCAACACGTGCATCACAAATGGAACGCTATTCCACGGTCGCTAACCATAGATTCGATGCAATGACACAATACAATAATGGTACGTCCAATGAACCGAACTCAAATAATTCGGGACACCGACGCAGTACAATAACGGTACGTCCAATGAACTGAAACTCAAATAATTCGGAACACCGACGCAGTACAATAACGGTACGTCCAATGAACCGAAAAGCCGGGACATCGATGTAGTACAATGACGGTACATTCGATGAACCGAACACCATAAAAGAACATGGGTTGCTAGCCCATAAAAGAAATGAGACGAAGCTCAATAGAACGAGGTACAGTCCCCCACGTGGACAAAGAGACATCGCATAACGCTAGTCTAAACCATAAAATGATCATCATCGATCATCAAGAAGTGTCGATTACACTAAGCTAGTAAATAAATGAGTTTAGCTTCATGTCCCATAACAACTAGCTTAACTTAAATATTTACGAAAAAATTGTAGATTTCCACTCGAAAATTGTCACAAGAGTTCAATCAGACAAGTCTAAGAATTAACCGACAAAGTAAACGCAAGCGTTTCATATCACTTGTTTTGCTAAGTCGTTTAATTAGATTTCTCATACTAATGAGGTAAAGGTTTATATATACTAATAGATTGGAAATCGGTTTTAAAAGAGAGCTTTATATTTAAAATAGTGTCGAAATCGTTCTGATGAAAGAGTTTGAATATTTACTACTAGTATAGAAACCTTTGTATTTAGAAGTGACAAATCACAAAAATGATTGTAGAAACGATCAATAACCAAAGATTCGCATACGAAGACGTGAATTAAATCCATAGAAATCGATACAAAATCCATCAAAATGGATATTCCCAAAAATCCCGAAAAATGAGTCATCAAAGTCGATAAAAGTGATAACAACTAATCGGATTGACAAAAATCAATAAACAATGGAAACTCACCCAAAAATAGGCAAATAGGCAAAACTGGGCAATTCCAGACGTCTGGGGGTCAATTCCAGACGTCTGGATTTGGTTTCTGGAAATTTTCCAGAAAACCACCCAGACGTCTTAAAGAACAATTCAAACATCTGACCCTCCTTTCAGACGTCTGAACCTATAATTCAGACGTCTGAAATTAGTCACTGCCATTTTTATTTTTCTGCCGTGTATATTTTTCCTCCAGGTCTAAATCCAGACGTCTGAAATTACCATTCAGACTTCTGAATGGTTTAGTTGGGAAAAAATCACCCTAGGCCAATGATGGCCAAAACATATCGGGAGCGATCGGACAAGCAACAACGACTAAGGATTTACGCCAAATGACAACCCAGCCTTAAAGGCTCTTCGATACACCCCGAATATCAATGTCCAAATATCCATAGAAGGATTTTCATAAAATTGGACCAAAACACCAAAATTTGGAAAATTCACCAAATCAATTCAAATCAAAAGCAAATGAATATGCACAAATGTTAGGAATTCATACCTAACAACAATGATAGCTATAGACGTAGATGTGAGTTAAAGAACTCACCTTTTTAACTCAAAACACAAGTGAGAAGCTTTAAAACAAAGGAGAGACCAATTCCTCTTCAATCTTAACTCAAAAAGCTCCAATCTAAGATCAAAAGCAATATTTCCTAAGTTAGGTTATAGGAAATTTCTGAAATTGGAGAGAGATTGAGATGGAGAAGAAGAAGAGGATGCTAACCTTAGCTTCTCTTTGATTTTGGACTTGAATTTGTATTTCCTAATCAAAACTAGGGTTTGGAATTCTAATTTCCCATTCCTTTCCCCATTTTTACTTAAGCTTGAATGTATTAGGAAAATGAGAATGTATGAAGAGTAGAGGGGGTGGAGCTAGGGTATTAGATGGGTTGATAGGCTGAAACCCAAACCCAAAGCCCAAGTAGAAAAATAGCAAATTTTACTCAACTCCAAACATGTCGATGTCTATACTCAAAAAAGTTGTAAACGCCATTTTGGACTCAATGGAAGTGGTCTCGAGTCCCAATTCGACTGTTTATAAAAAGTAGCTTTTCGGACTTTAATCCGATTAACGATGGTTACGATGCTATATTTAAATAAAATATTTAAATACACAATCGTAAAATATGCGGGTTGTTACAGACTCCTCTCCTTAAAGAAATTGTGTCCTCGCAATACTTAAGAAAAAGGAAATAAAAGTAACAACCATACAAAGGCATAACAACACAAAAGAAGAAATTTTGAAATGAGAAGTTCATCTTTAAAGAGAACGAGAGAGTAAGTCCGGATGTGTTCGCTTGATGAATTCTCTGGATTCCCAAGAGCAATCCTTAGGATTTGAGGACCATTGAACTTTCACAAGAGGAACATCTTTATTTCAAAGGCGTTTAACCTCCGAAGCAATGATACGAATAGGATGTTGCTCATAAGTCAAATTAGGCGAAACTTCAATTTCTTCAATAACACCGGGCTCAAGAATAGAATCAAAATCTCGAAGGCATTTCCGTAGTTGAGAGACGTGGACAACGTCATGAATAGCAGAAAACTGAGCCGGTAATAAAAGGCGATAAGCCATGGAACCAATACGTTCGGTGATGGGAAATGGACCAACATATCGAGGTGCTAATTTTCCCGATCAACTGAAACGCACAACACCCTTCATAGGTGAAACACAAATGAACACCAATAAAATCTAGACCTAAAACCAGCATCTCACCGGCCTTAAGCCAACACGAAGGAGATCGACACGGCCTTCCGTAGAGTGCCTCGAAAGGTGCCATACCAATACTAGATTGGAAACTATAATTATAGGAAAAATCAACAAGAGAAATATAATCTTCCCAACTTCCAACAAAATCAAGAACACATGCACAGAGAAGATCTTCAAGAGTTTGATTCACACGCTCGGTTTGTCCATCGGACTAAGGAGGATAAGCGGTGCTAAAGTTAAGCTTTGTTCCCAAAGCTTTTTGAAGACTTTTCCAAAATCCACTAGTAAATTAATGGATCACGATTGCCAACAATAGAAGTAGGAACTCCATGCAATTTAACTTGACATAGAGTTTAGCCAAAAGAGGTATGGTCCAAAAGACAAGGATGAGCCTCAAGGCTACACAAAATAAGAGATAAACATAAATTGGATTCACGATCTTGAATCTCACAGGTGAATAAAGTCTCGAGATCATTCCATTCAGATATCATCATTGAAACAACTGCTTGTTGTTTACAACTAAGGGCATCGGCAACTCGATTACCCTTTCCTGGAGTATAAAGAATATCAAGTTCATAATATGCAAGGAACTCGAGCCAACATTGTTGATGCAAATTAAGTTCCTGTTGAGAAAATAAATACTTCAAAGATTTATGATCGGTGTAGAGAATAAATTTCTCTCCCAAAAGATAATATCGCCAAATTCTAAAAGCGAAAACAATAGCCGCGAGCACAAGATCATGAATGGCATATCTAGTCTCGACAAGCTTTAATTGTATAGAAGCATAAGTGATAGCACGTTCCCTTTTGTAAGAGAACGAAACCCAAACCAATACGACTAGCATCGGTACAAACAGTGAAGTCTTGGTTCCCTTCGGGAATCACAAGAATAAAAGCATCGGAAAGGAGTTCTTTCAAATGATCCTCTTTCCCGAAAAGCTAAGACATTCGAAATTATAATTAACTTTATGTAATCATCTTTTTAGAAAAAATTTACTTATTACAAGTCAATTTACTGTGTCTGACTGTCTCATCATAGCGTTTAGGAGATTCCTATCGATAACATTGATCAAGCGCATCGACCAGAATTCTTAAAGCACTCGATGGGAAAAACAACACAAAATCATCTTCTATATGATAAACATGTCTCTTAATAATTTTACAAATATTCTCTGCTCGTTTTAAGAACAAAATCCAATGGATTGAACCTAGTCAAAACCATGCTGCTTCCTTTATACCCTTCGAATGGATTGAAGTCATCAACGAGTTTGAAAGGTAGATTTTGTTTTATAAATTAAATAAGTCACTTCCCAATGTTTTCGAAAGGGCTCCAGTAGCCATTTATACTAAAGGTTTCGAAGGCAATGGCTTCGAAAGGTGTTTCGAAGCTGTCCTTCCAATTGTTTACTTAAAAGACTAATGTTTTCGAACGAATGGTTTCGAAGCCATCTGTTTTCCTCCAAACTCTTTTATTTGAAGATTATTGGTTTCGAAAGGGGTACTTTTGCTTATATTCACTTTGACCCAAAAGATATGTTTAAGATTAAACCCAATGGATTTGAAAGAGATACTTTCAAATGGTTTTGAAGCTACGCTTCTATGAGTTACTTTAATACTTTCGAAAGGTATGTTTTGATGGTTTCGAAAGGCATATGCTTAGTGTTTTGAAAAGAAGATTTGAATGCTTTTGAAAGAGGTATTCTAATAGTTTCAAAAGTAAAGGTCTAAGGTTTCGAAAGGCTTAGTTTTCAAAACAAAGAACCCAGTCTCAATTTTTTAAAGGAAAACCCATAGAAATATAAATGAGCTTTGAAATGGCTGTTAATTTTGGAGTTTTTGAAGAAGCTTTCCTTGATAAAGTAATAGGTTAAAGGGATTAATCACATTTCGTGTAAAAATGATTTCAAGGATATTAAACCGAAATGTTGGTATTGTTATGTTATTGTAATTGTTTCTTCTATAAACATATTCACTGTATAATGGACCCATAACTGTATTTTGGGGAGAAAGGGCAGAATAACCAGCTAGGTTGACACAGTAGTGAATATAAATTGAGTTAACTCCTGTATGAGTAGAATTGCATCCAGGAGGTCAGGGAGACTAGAACATAGGATGCTCAAAGACTGATAAAGAAGTTGTTAGTTTAGACGGGTTCATAGTAAACCCATGAAAACTATTTTTGGGAAAAGTTATTGGAAGGGGCCAATAGGTTCGTAGGTTTCCCATGAAAACTATATCCAAATAGAGTTATTAACAAAAGTCAATAGGTTCATAGTCAACCCATGAAAACTATGATATAAAAGAAGTTATTGAAGATACCAATAGGTTCAGGGAGAACCCATGAAATAAGTGAATAAGATATTCGCAGGGGCCAATAGGTTCTTAGTGGTCCCATGAAAACTATGATATCAGACAGATAGTCCATAAGCCTTAAACAGGTTATTAGTCAGCCCATGAAAACTAATAGGTTAATAGTGACCCTAGAAACTATAACTGAGACAGATAGTCAAATGAATGGGGATGGGAAATCCAAAAAGTTTTGCTTGTTTGCATATCATTAAGATATTTTAAATTGTTATGTTTTAACCATTGTGGTTGCAGGTGCACAGTATATGGTTATTATAAATTTTTGAGTAAGATATTAGTGAAGGGAAAACCGTATCACTAAGCGGCGTGGTCTCACTAGATATCTAAATGGTTCGAGATGGTAGGTTATTATTCATACCAGACTTTATGTCTGACTCGAAGTTTATGTTTTCCCCTTAAACTCTCGGGTGCTCAATTGATTTTGAGTAGTTTGAAAGTTGAGGATTTTCAGGTTCTCCTTTAAATAAATAAGCTTCCGGAGATGAGTAGAAGGCAAGCTAGCTATTAGGAGTTCTTTTCTATTTTAATTCCACTGTGTTTTGGTGTAAAGGAAAAGATGTTTAATTGCCTATGTTAGACTTTGATCATCCAAGGAGGCATTTTCATATGTCGCTCTTGGCGTATGTTGTAATAATTATATTTTCTCCGAACGTGGTTCTCGAATTTGAGATTATGTAATGAATTTAAAATGATTTAAAATGGAATGAGAAATTTGTTTAATAGATTTAAAATTCTCCATATCCATGTATTTCTGATATATAAATGTATCTAACATTACCATATTTGATCGTCGAGGATTAAAAACTATGGATGATTGCAGCATCCGTAGCCGTTAGTTTTGGGCCTCTAAGTGGGGGATGTTACACTTGTCTTCTATTATTTCACAAAACACTTAACTTAAATTTCCCAATAAATTCAGAAGTTTTCGACTATCCAAAATCGTCGAAAATTCCATTTTATTTCAATAAATGAAAATTACCTAAACAATATCTCAAAACGAGATGCTCAAACCAAACTATCCATATGGATAAGATACATGAGTGTATAAGGTCACTTTATTGAAAATTCAAGAACCAAATACCCAGTTTTATTTCAAATCATTTTGAAATAATAATATACATATCCCAATTTATATATCAAATCATACTTTGGGAATTTTAAACAAATTTGTTTTTTACCAAAACAAACTTCCTTCGTTGTAATCCGTCACTTAAAAACTCGAAAATGAACCCCGATGGTGTTGTAGTCATAAGCAGAATTATTTTTCGACCACTGAAGTGAGTTCAGTGCTTTTATCTCCTTTAAAATCCATCTAAATATCTCTATCAATTAATACCTATCAAGTAATATTATTACAATTTCTTCCAAAACTTTGAAATTTTTTTTCTAAAACACCAGGATTTAAAATCTCAAATTCTCGGTTTAAATCCATTTTTTATTTATAACTCTATTTATTAAACATACCTCTATAATTTCACTTCTTATCTAATATCATTTCACAATTGTTTCTCTTTGTATAGATAAAAAATAATAACTTTTATTATAATTAAGTTCAACTCAATATTATCATCGAACACCTTATAGTCAAATTGTGAAACTGATTCACAAGGTGTTCGTACTGAATTTAACCAAACAAAATGCACATAAACTATCTGAGCACCCCTAATCAACAATAAATGATAATAATTGAATATTATCTTTCTCTAACACCCAAACACACCATATATAACTATAATGATTTCTTAAAAGTTATTCTTTTATATATAGAAAATATAGTTTAGGTAAAATTATTTCATTTACCCACTTTTAAAACAATAATGTGTCAATTTGTCTTGTTCAATTGTTAAAAACTCCTATCGATACAGTTGTTCCTTCTGTACCAACCAAAATTCATAACAACTCAACCAATAAATCATCACAATGTAAAACATTTTATAGCACTAACAAATACACGTTCATATACACACACACACACACTCAAAATAATCCACAGGTTTTACTTACCCTATCTCAAATGAGTTAATCCCCACCAAAGCCTGGGTGTTCGCTCAACCTAAGTCCTGATTGATCCACCTTTTCGACGGTCAGAAGTTGAACTAATACATACCCAATATTCACGTGTCGAACAACCAAGTGTCGAAAAGACCAATTGTTAGGGGAAAGAAAGAAGAAAGAAGACAAGAAGAAACTAAACAACACAGAATCTCCTATAGCAATGAATAATCTATAATATAACAATGATCTTTATAAAAGAAAACTTTTATATACATGCAACCATCTGAGTACAAGCATATCATGTACCAGGACAGTTATTACAACCCATCCTTATAATTTTTGATAAATACAACAAAAATGCAGTGGAACACAATCAAATAGGTAGATACATCTTGGGCCTCCCGCTTATCTCCATAGCTCCAATGCATCCAAAGCTAAATCTGTAAATATGCTCGGTCTGACCCGAGCATTACAAGGAAATAACGCCTGGATCAGTCTGGTAAACCAGTGTGAGAAACACACCTCAAATGGATTTTAAAGTTTTAAAAACTTTTCAAAATAAAGGTATCTCATAAGACCACGCCGCACATAAACACGGACGGGTTTTTACCTAACGATAGCCAAACCATTTCTATAAGAAATCCATTGATATTATAATAATGCTAGGGTTTAAAGTAAAAAATGAATATAGCTGAAATGCTTGCATCTCACGTTCCAACATAGTTGGGCAAAACTAAGTTCATACTACTTCCATCTCCCTTATGCTTGGAGTAGTAAGAATTTCAACCGGGACTAGCCCTAATGACCGAGCTTCCCCGGTATTGGCGAGTTTGGTTAGATAATCCACCTTCGTGTTCTGTTCTCTTGGGATGTGAGTTATGGTGTAATGTTCGATGTCGTTCAGCAACTCCTGTACTTTAGATAGGTATGGGGCAAGGTTCTCTCCCCGAGCCTGATATTCACTTTTTACCTGATAGACAACTAGTTGAGAGTCGCAATAGATGTGAACAAATTTTATCCCGAGTTCCCTTACGACTTTTAGTCCCGCAATCAAAACTTCGTACTCCGCTTCATTATTTGTTGTAGGGAATTTCAAGCATAGGGCGTAGCAGATGGATCATCCTTCGGGAGTTTGAAGCACTACCCCTGCTCCTGAGTAGAAGTTGTTGGATGCACCATCGACGAACAGCTTCCATGATGTTTCCACCTCCGGGGTAATTTCTTCTTCGTTATCCCTTATAGTAAACTCGGCAATGAAATCTGCCAAAGCCTGTCCATTGATCGCCTTTCGAGGGTGATATGTGATTTCTTATTGGCTCAACTCGATGTTCCATTTGATAAGTCATTCGGAGGTCTCGGGGTTGTACAGTCATTGCTTCAAGGGTTAATCTATCAAGACTTTGATCGGGTGCGCTTGGAATTATGGTCATAATTTTTTGGACGCAATCAAGAGGCAATATGCTATTTTTTCCATTTTTGGATAGTTCTTGTCGGCTCCAGTGAATCGTTTATTGATGTAGTATATGGGTCGCTGAATCCTAGCTTCTTCATGTATAAGAGCTGTACTTAATGTGTGAGGTGAGACTGCTAAGTAGATGAACGAGTCCTCTCCGTCTACTAGCTTTGATAGAATTGGCGGGGTCTCCATATGTCGTAGAAACTCTTCAAACGGAGTTTGACAAGCCTTATCCTATTCAAAGTTCTTCTTTCCTTTCTTTAGTGCATCAAAGAATGGTATACATTGGTCGGTGGCTTTTGAGATGAACCGGCTTAGCGCTGCGACTTTCCCATTCTGGCTTTGTGACTCCTTTTTGTTCTATGGGGCCTTGACCTCTCGTAGAGCAGTAATTTTCTCTGGATTCGCCTCGATGCCTCTAGCGCTTACGATGAACCCCAAGAACTTTCCCAAGGCCACTTTGAAGTGGCACTTAAGGGGATTTAATTTCATTCCATATTTGCGGAATATCTCAAACATTTCAACAAGATTATCCAAGTGATTTGAAGCTATACGCGACTTAACTAACTTGTCATCTACATATACTTCTATTGTCTTCCCGGTCTGATGCTTGAACATGGCATTTACTAATCTTTGGTAGGTTGCCCCAGCAATCTTTAAACCGAATGACATTACCTTGTAGCAGTATAACCCTAAATCGGTAATGAAGCTCGTGTTTTCCTGATCAGATTCATGCATCAGGATCTAGTTGTATCTCGAGTATGCATTCATAAATGATAGAAATTCATTTCCAACAGTTCCGTCTACAAGCTGGTCAATTCTAGGCAGAGGAAAGCTGTCTTTCGGGCAGGCTTTGTTTAAGTCCGAGTAGTCGATACAAGTTCGCCATTTACCATTGGACTTCTTGACCAAACCCAGTTAGATATCCATTTGGGGTAGGTCGCATCACGGATAAAACCACTGGCCATCAGCTTGTCTACTTCTTCTCTCTGCGCCTTGGACTGTTCGAGGCCTAGGCTGCGCCTCTTTTGCTTTACAGATGTATACTTAGGATCAATGTTGAGTGCATGACATGCAATTTCCAGTGATACCCCGCACATATCAGAATGTATCCAAGTGAACACATCCTGGTTGATGTGAAGAAATTTAGTGAGTTCCAATCGCATCTTGTTTCCAAGGTGCGATCCAATTTTCAAGACCCGCGTTGGGTTATTCATGTTGACTGAGGTAGACACCGTTAATTCTGCTAGTGCTGCCCAATCCTCCCCTGAACTCTTCTTTCTAGGGTCCAAAGCCTTGTCGAATCGACTATGGTCCCCTAGGCAGGGGCGGCTCTATAATTTCTATTCAGATGGTTCGCAAATGTGAAGAGTTCTCCCCACATTCTTCCCCTTTTCTTTCCTTTTAGATTCGTGAAGTTCCATGATATAACATTCCTTAGTGGCACATTGATCTCCCTTGATCACCCCGACTCCACTCTCCATCGGAAATTTCATAGTTAGACACCATTGAGCTAAAGCAATTCTAAAGTCCACCAAGGCCGGTTGCCCCAATAAGGCATTGTATGTGGAATTTTCATCTATGATCATGAAAGTTTGGATGAGGGTGACTCTTCGGTCGCCTTCCCCAAGTTTTACAGGCAAGTCAATCATTTCGACGGGTTGCTTGGGTTCGCTGGTGAATCCTTGTATATTTGTATGGCAAGCAGATACATCTTTCATACTGATCTTTATCTGATCGAAGGTGTGTTTGAAGAGGATGTTTACAGAACTACCGCTATCCACAAATACATGTCGGACCACAATGAGTCTGATTCCTACTGTTACAACCATGGGATCGAAAGTTGGGGCTTCTATCCCATCGATGTCTCGATTTTGGAACACTATATCATCGTTTAGGGTTCTCTACTGCATGGCAGGGGTTCCATCTTCGATCGCGAGGCACGAATCCTTTGGAGCATGTTTTAACGAGCTCTCATACTGCTCAATTTCTCCCCAACACTTCTACGCGGGATGGGATCCTCCAAATATTGTTCCAATGATGAGCCTTTGGACAGTTCATCTAGATCCATCTTCGCTGGTTTCAACTTGGTTTCTCGATCTCTTGGAGCTTGGGGAGCCACGGGTTGGTCAGGATTTTGTGATTTTGTCACGTATCCCTAAAGCTTGTTTTCCCGAATCAGCTCCTCAATCAAGTTCTTCAGGTGACGGCACTCATTCGTGTTGTGGCCATGTGTTTCGTGGAAGCGATCGTACTTTCAAGAAAGCTTTTATTGTTCGGTTGCTTCCTTTTTAGGAGGTTTCTTGTACTCCTCTGTCCTCTGTGTTGCAAGATAGATGTTTTCTGGAGTATCATTGAGCATGGTGTGATCTTCGGGCCTAAAGCCTTTAAGCTGCTTATTACTTTCGTTCCGCTTGTTGGAATTTTAATTTTTCCTTTTCTGAATTTCATCTTTTCCCACGTTTCCTTTAGTGGTCCCTGAGGTATTTATATCTTGGTTCGTCGCCACACCACTCTGTCTAATGTTGGCCGGTTATAAGTTAGCAGATTTCGTTTTTAGTTATTGTTCCTCTTCCAACCTCAAGTATTGGCTCACCTTTCGGTTGAAGTCCCTTCTAGTAGTGGGTTGTTTCATTTTGATCCACTTCTCGAATTAAGTGTTGGGATAGATAGCGCGGACCAGAGCCATGAAAACTGTTTGCGCCAAGAATGGTCACAAACACCCTATTGTATATGAAAGCACCAATATCCAATATTTAGATCCAAATAGAGAAGTATAGATTCATAGATCACATAATAGATTGCAGAAAGTTAAATGAACAAGCAAGTTTTATAGTGGTTCAGCAAACTCCGGCCTATGTCCGCTCCAATAATCTTTTATTTATACTATAAGATTACAAGTATAATTGTTTTTGCCTTAGTAAAATAAAGGAGGAAGAGATAGGTCGTGATGAAGGAGAGCCAAAAGTCCCTTGCAATTAGCTAAGTCCGCTGTATTTATAGGGAGAGATGAAGAGATATTTCGCTAAGGTTTCGACAGAAGGCTCTCTAGGTCCATAGGGTCCCACCATATCGATCAGCGAGCATAACTCGACGATTTGGAATGATCGGCTAAAGTATCACCGATTGATATTTTTATCTCCCACTAACGTGCGATCGCTTCTGGATGGTACCACATGCCTCTTGACATTGCTCCTAAAATATGGAATCATTCTGGGTTAATGATTGTGAGATATGGATCAATCCTCATTTAAATTGTATTATGCACTAGAGGATATCTATCGTTTTTAAGGCTTGGCCAAAACTATCGGCCAATAACGATCGGCTAAACCCTAAATGCAACTTTAAGACTCGCGATCGTTTTTGGAGGGTCACACATGTCTCTTGATACTCCTTCTGAAATATGGAATCATTCCGACTTGTAACTTAGGAGATATGGGTCGATCTTGGTTGAAATTGGATTGTTCATTTAGTCCTACCGATCGTTGTTAAGGATCGGCAAAAACGATCGGGCTAAACCGATCAGCCATCTTTGAATTTCAATGTTTTGATCTTTGATCGATTTTGTAAGCTCCACTCTTCATTTTATTGATACACTGAAAGTTTCAAGTGAATTGGTCTTATGGATCTTGAGATATCGATCGATCTTTGTCGATTTACACTGTTATATGGATCGTTCTAAATCGATCCATATACATTCTTGATTTGTCCATAACTCGAGCATACGAACTCCGATTAACTTGAAATTTGAAATGTGGCCTTATGGGCCTCCCTTCTCACTTCATACTGATTAAACCTTTATTGGGTACTTAGCTATTTTTTGAGCGTTGTCTATCCGAATCCATTCCACTATCATTCGTAGTTCAACTGTGATTGATTTCCAATCCATCCACTTTAGCCAAATCCGTGATATCCTGGCCTAATGGAAAGGCGGGATAACATTTGCCTCACAAAACATGCCTTGCAGTAGGAAGGCATGTTTTAAATTGCTATAAATCCAATATCTGTAGTCCATAATCCATTGATAACCGTATTATCCCATCCAGAGTCCAATCCGTTGCCAATTTAATTCCTTGATCTCTCCGGATCATTAGTGAAATCCATGACTGTTTTGAGTCGATATCCAGTTCCGAATCTATTTCAAATTCATTAGCCAAATCCACGATCTCTCTGGATCATTTTATCCAAATCCAAGACCGCTCCTGGTCCATATCCAAATCCATAGTTGTTTGAAGTTGATATCCGAATCCATGACCTCTCTAGGTTGTTATCCTAATCCAAATCATTGATCTCACTGGATCCTTGCCGAGCACAATCCGTACTCAACAACCTGAGTAGGCCGATCCTGTTGCTCTTCAACGAAGTGACCTACTCCTTGCCAGGCATAATCCATACCTGACAACCTGTTGAGTTCTATTCTTCGGCCTCGACTCTTCGGTCGATGACTTAATCCATGGGTATCCTTCTCCGACCACGATTCCCGGTGGAGGACTTAATCCATGGGGTATCCTTCTTCGGTCTCGATCCCAATTCGAGAACTTAATCCATGGGGTATCCTACTCCGGCCTTGATCGCCAATCGAAGGCTTAATCCGTGGGGTATCCTACTATGGCCTCAATCCCCAATGGAGGATTTGATCCGTGGGGTATTTTTCTTCGGCCTAGATCCCCAATCGAGGACTTAATTCGTAGGGTATCCTACTCCGGCCTCGATCCCAATCGAATACTTAATCCGTAGGGTATCCTACTCTGGCCTCAATCCCCAATCGAGGACTTAATCCGTGGGGTATCCTACTTCGGCCCCGATCCCCAGTCGAAGACTTAGTCCATGGGGTATCCTACTCCAGCCTCGATCCCCAGTCGAAGACTTAGTCCATGGGGTATCCTACTCCGGCCTCAATCCCCAATCAAGGAATTAATCTGTGGGGTATCCTACTTCGGCCTTGATCCCCAATCGAGGACTTAATATGTGGGGTATCCTTCTCTGGCATCGATCCCCAGTCGAGGACTTAATCCGTGTGCGAATCCATCATGTCGCTCTCCGGTGAAGGGACTCGCACCTTGCGGTTATTGCCCTGTCTCTCCGGTCGGGGCCACAACCGTGACCTGTGTTATTACTTACATTAATCTAGATTTAAGCATTCCAAATTCCATTTGCAAAATTATAAAATAAGAGTCCGTACAACCAAAAAACTAACTAACCAAAATATCAGAAAAACCAGAGTTCGAAGTAAACAAGAAAAAACAAAATTTCACAAACCCGAGCACCATGGTTCATCATTATCTCAGAGCATGCCTAGGAACCGTCCTCGATCCCATACATGTGTAAGTGACTTAGCCGTATTACCGTGCAGTTTATTACTTATTCCATGCCATCCCAATCAATTGATGACAATTTGATGATGATGCCTTGATCTAGTGCCACTTTCATTCAAGGTGGACGGTGGCTGCTCATGTTCCATCGCCAGAGCCCGTGTCCTCATGTATTGTGGTAACTGACCACTCCTCACATGTTCCTCAACTATATCCTTTAAATGCTTGCAGTCATTTGTATTGTGCCCATCTAGCTCATGGAATAGGCAATGATTTCTTGATGCATGCTCATGTTCGGAGGGTTCCCTCCTTGCTGGCCTTCGATACTGAAGGCGTGGTCAAGTATCCAAAAAAATCCTTTCTAGAGATTTGATCAAATCTGCATAAGAAGAGAATTTTGGTTCTCTCCATTGCCTCTTTGACACATTAATGCCATCATTCATTTTTCGCTTGCCTTTATCATTCTTGTTTACATCTCTTGATGATCTTCCACTTTGCACGGCATTCACCTCTGGTTTGTTGGCTCATGTGTCTTCCTGCCGCAGGAACCTTTCTGCTTCATGATAAAACTCCCCGAGATCCATAGGTGGATCCTATGCCATTGAATCCTTAAACTCTGTGCCATCAGCAATACCAGATACAACTGCCATCAAAACCATGGATGGATCTGGACGATCCACCAATGCCGCTGTGGCATTAAACTGTGTTAGGAAACTTCTCAAGGATTCTCCCGTCCTCTGTTTCTATGTTGCCAAACTCATCACATTTTTGGGTCTTGAGATATGAACCCTAAACTGCCTCATAAACCTTTCGATGAATTCTGTCCATGTGCTAATAGAGCCGTTTTCCAATTGTCTGAACCATAGTGCAGCTATATCCGTTAAATACAAGGGAAAACACCATGCCATGACTTCTTCCGATGCCCCCAGTACTTCCATGTGTCTCATGTATCTCGTCAGATGAACAGCGGGTCTGCTTTTCCATCATATGTCTCAAGCGTTGGTAGTTTGAACTCCGGTAGATCCTAGCTTGTCTGATATTAGGAGCGAAGGGATTCCTATTTACATCATCCAGATCCCTATTTACCAATCCTCCTCTCATAGCCCGTCTGATCATTTTCGCCAAACCGTCATTGTCATCCAATGGTAGTCTTCGATCATTGTCTCCAACCTGCCCCCCCCCCCCCCGAGTCCACGAGGGAATCCTGAAATTTACCCTTCTAGACGAGCATTCACATTCCGATCGACGCCAAACTGCACAGCACCGCCCGGTATCCTGCTTGGGATCGATCCAGCATGACCTGGGGGCTTTCCCCAAAAGTATGGATCGATCAGCCCCGATCATTCTTGGTTGGTCAGTGGCTGCTCCCGGTTGTTCCACTCCATCCTGCATCCTTTTAGCTTCATTTCCTTGGTCCTGATTCTGGATTTCCTCAGCTCCTGCTACTCCAACTCCATGATCCATATTTCCAGCATTTCCTGCTACGTCATTTCCTTGGTTTTGCATTCCAGCTTGTCCAATCTGCTGGAGTAGGTTCTGCATCATCTCCTCTTGTCTCTTTAGCTTCCTTTCCGGCATAGCATTCATCATCGTTTCCATCTCATCTCTGCTAATGAAGATTAAGGTTTGATTAGCTCCTGAGGAAGCCTCCTGAATCCGTTCATGATAGCTCCTATCTGCTCTCTGTCTCCTTGTTGATGGTTTCACCATTACTCTAATTCCAATTCTCTAGTTGATTCCAAATCCGAATTCCAAATTCACAGGGACTAGCATTCCCAGTAAAAGCACCAAAATGTTTGCGCCAAGAATGGTGACAAACATCCCGTTGTATGTGGAAACACCAATATCCAATATTTAGATCCAAACAGAGAAGTATAAATTCACAGATCACAGAATAGATTGCAGAACAGTAAATGAACAAGCAAGTTTTATAGTGGTTCGGCAAACTTTGGCCTACCTCCACTCTAATAATTTTTTATTTATACCGTAAGATTACAAGTATAGTTGTTTTTGCCTTAGAAAAATAATGGAGGAAGAGATAGGTCGTGATGAAGGAGAAACAAAAATCCCCTGCAATGAGCCAAGTCCGCTGTATTTATAGGGAGAGATGAAGAGATATTTCGCTAAGATTTTGACAGAAGGCTCTCTAGGTCCATAGGGGGCCACCATATCGATCAGCAAACATAACTCAGCGATTTGGAATGATCGGTTAAAGTATCACCGATCGATATTTTTATCTCCTACTAACGTGTGATCGTTTCTGAAGGGTCCCACATGCCTTTTGACATTGCTCCTAAAATATGGAATCATTTTGGGTTATAGATTGTGAGATACGGATCAATCCTCGTTGAAATTGGATTATGCATTGGAGGATACTGATCGTTTCTAAGGCTTGGTCAAAACAATCGGCTGATAACAATCAATTAAACCCTAAACGTAACTTTAAGACTCGCGATCATTTTTGGAGGGTCGCACATGTCTCTTGATACTCCTTCTGAAATATGGAATCATTCTGACTTATAACTTGGGAGATATGGGTCGATCTTGGTTGAAATTGGATCGTTCATTGAGTTGTACCGATCATTGTTAAGGATCGACAAAAACGATCGACCTAAAACGATCGGCCATCTTTGAATTTCAATGTTTTGACTTGCGATCGTTTTGTAGGCTCCACTCTTCATTTTATTGATGCTTTGAAAGTTTCAAGTGAATTGGTCTTATGGATCTTGAGATATTGATCGATCTTCGTTGATTTAAACTATTTTATGGATCGTTCTAAATCGATCCATATAAATTCTTGATTTGTCCATAACTCGAGCATACGAACTCCGATTAACTTGAAATTTGAAATGTGGCCTCATTGGGCCTCCCTTGTTACTTCATACTGATTACACCTTAATTGGGTACCTAGCCATTTTTTGAGCGTTGTCCATCCGAATCCATTCAACTATCGTTTGAAGTTTCAACTGTAATCAATTTCCAATCCATCAACTTTAGCCAAATCCGTGATATCCCGGCCTAACGGAAAGGCACGATAACAAAAACCATATCCTCGTTTGGATTACTTACTTCAGTTACCGTAGTGTTAAACACTTCATAGATTCGTTCTGTCCCTGGAACAAACCGGACAAGGACATCACATCTATAGGCTGCGCCATGTGAAGTCTGAACTGATCAAGGAACCTAATTGCTAGTTGATTGAAAGTGGAGATGGATCTTGGCGGAAGCCTAGTGAACCACATGGATGTAATTCCCTCTGGAAAAATCAGGAAACATCTACATCGAACGACATCCGAAGCATTTGCTTCATCCATTCACCAACTGTACTTATACAAGTGAGGTTTTGGGTCTTTCGTTCTGTCATAAGATGGAATAGTTGGCATAGTGAACTTTTCTGGGTATCACTCATTCAAAATATCATCAGTGAATGGAATCCGACTTGGAGCGGATCCCCCTTCATCATCCCTTCTATCCTTACTCTCATCCATCAGTCGCTTGACCATGTCCGAGATATACGCCTCAGATGTCCGGTAGTTCGAGGGTCGGCCGTCAGTAACTACACTGAGTGTTCGGCTTTGCAAACGATCTTGGTGAGTGGGCTGAAGCATAGGCTCTCCTGTCTTCAGGAGAGCTGCTCCTTCGGAGTTCCGTTCGCTTGCGGTTGGTCTGATGGAGGCAGTTTGGATCTCCCTGGCATTATCGAATGCCTTGGTATTTCCTTCTAACTTACCATCGTCTAGTCACTCGCCATCTTCAAAGTCGGAGAGATCCATGATTATATCCTCCTGTGGGGTCTTCGCCCTTAGATTTAAGTTCGTAGCTAGTTGCCTCGCAGTTAGTGGAGTGCTAGCATCGCCCTCCATAGTGAATCCTGCTGCTTCACCTACTACTCCTTTTTGCTGCTGCTTTCCGATTTTCCTGTTTAGGCCAGAAACAAAAGAGTTTTCTTTCTCCGTGGCAGCCATGGGGTCTGGCATGGTTCTTGGAGCAGCAAGTGATTGCAAGGTTAGGATGGCGTTTAACTTATCCATAAGAGCTTTTTGGCTATTCTCCATCTTCAGGTTAATCTCATCAACCATCTTATTTAATTCATCCCTAGTGACCGTTTAATGTTGGGCAGAAGTTCTTGGCATCTGATCTCTTGTATTTGCTCTAGAATCTGCTCTGATTGGTGGGTTGTTGACGGCATTAACTTCAGCTTGTTGAGGATTGCTTCTTCTCCAGCAATTACTACTCCTATGGATCTTCCAGAAGCAGTTCTCCTTCTTCCTGGTGCCATTGATTCTCATTAGCAAATCTTCTAAGCAGAAATTGAGGATCTAACTTCTGAACCTGTCTGATTCAAAGTAGATAGCTAGATCTAAGCCCTAATTTAGGTTCTCAGTGAAAGCACCAACCCTATTTATCAAGGCGAATAAGATAGAAAAAGTAATAGTAAATCGTAGAAAAAGTGAATGAACAAGAGATTTTTATAGTGGTTCGGCTGTTAACGAAGCCTACGTACACTTTATGGATTTTATTGATGTATTGACTGTTGATCACAGGTACAAGTTGATTACAATTTGTATGTTTGAATTCAAGGAAATTAAGCTACCATTGAAGGAGACAAAAGGAAGAATCTCAATTGTCCCATGGCAGCCATCGTGAGGAAGAAGAAGTTTGAAGAATCTTCGTAGCAGAGTTTCTCCAGTGATCAAAGCAGCCAGCCCCCTTCCTGTTGGAGATAGATTGGTATTTATAGGATTTTAAGAGCATTTGGGTCAAAACTATTACACCAGAGGCCTGTAGTCATTGGTTAGAGGAAGCATGTAAAGTTTGGGAGCTATCCGAGCTAACTGTTTGGATCGGTACAAATCCAATTGGATCGGATCGATACCGATCCAAATGGTTGCATGATTTTTGCACAACTGCCAGCTTACGGGCTTCCTTATCTACTTGCAAGGCTTCTCTTGTAATTTCATGACTTGTTAGGTTGTTTTGACGATGATTCACCAGTAGGTTAGATTGAACTATAACCCGAATCAGATAAGTCTTCATTTCTTAAACTTGGTCGATAGGCATTGGAGAGGTGTAGGAACACAACACATGTGGATTGGAACATCCATAAGCTAATAAGTTGGATCGGTACCGATCCAATTGGATCAGATCGGTGCCAATCCAAATACTTAGCATATTTTAACTTCAAACTCCTTGGGTTCTTTTTCATGTGCTTCCAGGTCTTCCGGTCAAGTTCTGAGTCATTCCAGCTTAGCTTGAATGTTCTAACTCCTTCTGACTTCTGCTGGGTTAAAAACCCGATTAACAGATTCCATCAATGACAAGGCTACTAGGGTACAGCCTGTCATAGTACACCTCTAGAAAAATATACCGAGGTCAACAAGAACATCTTGCACCCCTGTTACATAGAGCTGGCCTACCTCTTACTAGATAATAACGAATATATCATCACCATGGTTGCTTTGCAACCTTTACCAAGAGCTCTCATGCACAACCAAATCCATAAAATGAATGCATATTTAGAAAGGTGATGATACACCCTAATGGGAGCGATCCACTTAGCCATGCTATATATCCCATGTTTTAGTCATTCTCGGTTGATGAGGCCAGAGGCTAAATTTTATCTTTTATAAAGCAAACCCACTTGGAATGTTACACTTCCCTCCAGGCAGCAATGCAGTGCATCATTCATCCACACAAGTTGTTCAGGATATGAACAAACTAAATGCACTACTTCTACTACATCCATTTTGGAATCACCCCTAAGATTAGTAGCAAGTAGACCTAGCACTTCAAAAGCTCCGTCTTTGATCCCATCATCTTCAAGATGTCTTCAATACGACGCTTGAGTTGGATTGAAGTGGTTTTTAGATTATTCATATTTATCTGATTCCGGTCTTTTCGAACCAACATTCGGCGGTTTCCGGTAAACTCAACTCTGGTTCTTTCGAAAATAAACAGACAAGATAAGAGCGAGGACCAACCTGTAATCGTTTAAGTGGACGGATCTCCTTATCCTTCGTCCTAGAAGGACATATGAGTTTATATGTACAGTAATATAATCTAAGGTAACTGTACTTCCTAATTTTCCTCTAGATATTTCCAAAGTTAAAAACTGGCCAAGATTTGGTAGTCGGTTATTTAACTATCAAATAAACACATAATCCAAACATAGGTTTATAGATCCCTAAGGGAAAATAACACTGGTTAAGCACAACGCAACACTGGGCCTCTTAAATTAACCTTTCCATTAATTTAAAACTACTTTGTAAACACTTGTATTAAAAATACTTTCACAAAGATATATATTTCACAAAACCCTTCTCTACACTTCCAAATACTTGAAAAATATTGATATACTTATCTCAAATGAATAAGCATATTCATAAACCATTCCACTAAAAGCTTAAGGAAACTTCCTATATACTTATTTTAACAGTATAAGTATATTCACAAATCACTACATTTTCAATACTTAGAAAATCACATCATATACTTATCTCAACGGTATAAGTATATTTACAAATCTTAAAAAAGATTTTTATTTCAAAACTGCACTTAAAGTTTGGGTTAAAATCAAGTCAATTAAAACTATGATAATAATAATCCAAACACTATCCCTTCGGTGTCAAGTAGGGAAAAAGAATATTCCCTACCACCATAATTGAGAAGATCATTTAGGAAATCAAATCTCTGTTATAAAATAACACTTAAAAAAATAACTCTTTTATAAATATAAGCTCTAAATTCACTTTTAGAATTTCCTTCATAAAATATTACTTATAAATTTCTTTATAAATATATAACATAATTACAGCTTCATTTATAAAATTCCAAATTAAATTAATATCTTCTTTATAAACACCCCTTATATTATTTATAAAATCGCTTTTAAAACTTCTTTTTATAAAATACCATTTATAATCCTATTTTATAAAACACCACTTATTTGCAACTCTTTCATAAAATTCCAAAATTCATTTATAAAATTCTTTTTATAAATTTTCTAAATATAATCACAAACTGCTTCTTAAAAAAATTCTAGATATAATGCCCAAAACCCAAGTATCAAAAAATTCCAAAATATAATTATAAAACTCGTACAGTTTCCATAACACGATCAATTTATATATTTCAATAAATTCCCAAATGGCATTTATGTAACGACCAGCCAATACATACTATTCAAGTTGATAATAAACCACACATGTCCAACCCAAATCGAATAGAAAGACTGATAGTTATGGAAAAGAAGAAGAACAGAAAAGAAATTAAAACAACACAGAATCTCATAATCACAGCGGAATAATATATAATATAAAATCAATAATCTTTTTAAGAGGAAACTATTATATACCTACATCCATTTGAGTGCAACAAAAATTCACTATCATCAGCCTGGACAGTTATAACAGCCTACCCTCACAAATGCAGATGTTTTCAAGAACAAAACAGCGGGAATAAAACCTATACGTAAATACGACTTGAAGACCTCCAACTTGTCTCATGTGCTCTAATGTATCCATAGCAATCTGTAAATATGCTCAATGTGACCCGAGCATTATAGTAAAATAACACCCGAGTCAGTCTGGAAAACCAACGTAAGAGAACACACCCAACTGGATTTTTAAATTCTAGGAAACCATTTGAAAATCAAAAGTATCTCGTAAGACCACACTGCAAATAAACACAGACGGGTTTTTATCTTACGATAACCGAAACATTTTCTATAGAAAATCCATTTATATTATAATAATGTCTATGGGTCAAAGTAACATATGAATATAGCTGAAATGCTTACATCTCACGTTTCAGCATAGTTCGGCAGAACTTATTCCGTAAAGCTCGTATTGGAGAATGGATTCCATACTATGACATGGTAAGGAACTACCTTCCGATGGTACATCTCTAAATAAAATGCATTGGCGTCTGACAAGAACATGTTGTACCCCAGTCACACAGGACTGGCCTACCACTTGACTAGTAGTACCGAATATGATCACCCCACTTGGGCCATGAAGCATACAAGAATATATAGTAACCGATTTAGATTGGAATGACCATACCCTGATGGGAGCGACCCACTTGGCCCAGTTGCATGCTCGGTTTTTGTCATTTCCCAGTTGATGAGGCTCGAGGCTACGATTTACCTTTTATATAGCACTTCCCACTTGTAATGCTAATACTGCCTTCCAAGAAACAATGCAATGCCAGCATTCATCCATACAAGTTCGTTCTAGGACCGAATGAAACACTTGAGAGCTCCATCTCCAATTCCATCATCTTCAAGATGTCTTCACATCGAAACGCATTCGTTGGATCGAAGTGGTTTTTGGATAACATATCCAGTCCCGATCTCTTCGAAATAACTTTTCGATAATTCCCGGTAAACTCAACCCCGATTCTTTAGGAAATATACAGTCAAAGATAAGATCGAAGATCACCTCCTAACCGTTAGTGGATGGATTTCCTTATCATTGTCCTAGGAGAATGAAATGAGATTTATTGGCATAGTACAGCATCATCGGAGATGACTATGCCATATAACTCACGTGTTTCTCCTAGATATTCCCAAAGTTACGTTTGGGTCTAATTTTGATAGTCGGTTATTTAACTATCGAATAACAAACATTCAATCAGAATTTTAACTAGATAGGAAAAACCAAAATTTAGTTAAGCACCAAGAAACACTAAGCCTCTATTAATGAATATTTTATTAATTAATTTACTTTGTAATACTTGAATCAAAAATTCTTTTTACAAAGATTAAAATAAACCCAAAATTCCTATTTCTCTATACTTGGGGAAAATATCTATATGGTTATCTCGATGGTATAAGTGTATTCACCAACAATTCGGAAGATTCCCCTTTTTATTCAATTCAAAAACCATTTATAAATCTTATTATAATCCACAAAACCATTTATAAACTCCTTTTATAAATCTATAAACCCATTTCAAAAATTCCCTTTATAATATCTGAAACCATTTATAAAACTCCTTTTATCTTTTTAACCAATCTCCCCTTTTCGTTTTTCCAAAACATATTATAAGATTCCTCTTATAACCTACATCTTTTTATAAAACCCTATTTATAAATCTCGAAAACATTAAAAATATAAATTCTAATCATTTACTCAAAACACTATTATATAATAGCAAACATTTTAAATAATAAATATTAACTTGAAACATTTCTAAATAGTAATTAATAAATTCCAAACATTCTAAATAACAATAACAATTTATCCTCAACAATTTATAAATACTAATAATTAATTTCCATGCTTTATTTATAAAAATTATATTTAATTTCAAACCATATAAATAATTTTAAATAATTAACTTTCCAAACATTAAACTATTAACAAATCACTTTTAAAACAATATTAATATAAATTAACCACTTTTAAAACACAGTTATATTTACATGATAAAAATCCATACTTAATTTCCAACATGACCATTCCCATATTTATAAACCATGTTTATAAATCTCTTCCAATTTTATAACACTTCCTTTCATAAAAATTCCTTTATTTATGAACCAATTTATAACTCAATTCCTTTATAAATCTCATTTATTCATAAAATCCCATTCAACATAATTTTCAGCCGTTTTTAACCTTGCTTCAATAGGTATAAGTTTCATTTATAAATTTTCTTTAATTTATAAAATATCGTTTAACAAATCCCAAATTTTACCTCATCTTAAATTTCTAAAATAGAATATCATCCCTCATATTAAAATAAATTCAACGTTCGATTTATTTTTCCAATCTACTAAATGATAATAGTTTCATTTAATTATAAACCGCCATCTATAAATCTATCCTTTTATAAATAAATTACGATTTTACAAATCTTAACTTTATTTGAAAAATATCGCTTTTATAAATTTAGCACATTTAAAAATTCACCTTTTATAAGTAAATTACACTATATATACCTATATATATATAAAATGGTTAACCATATTTATATAAAAATATTTCTATTTTCTTTTTGAGACCATATACCTTTATTATGAAAGACTGACTTATTTTTCCAGATTTTAAAATCTTTACTCTCAGTTTTGAAACTCTATCTAAAATGTTTTATAAAACTATTAAATTATAATATCCACAAAATCAAAGTATTATTTTAGAAAAATTATTTAAAACATGAATAATTTTCAAATCACTTGAAATTTCTTTTTAAATCAAATCACTATTTTATAGTATTTTAAAATACCAAAATTGAGGCTTAGTGCTACCAAAGCACTAAATAACCAGAATCGTGTCCATGTCAACATCCAATATATCATATATCAATTTATATGAAAATAAATCAACTATGTGAGGAATCCCGTTGGATCCCTCCAATATGTCCCCCGCATCACATATAGTATATAATCATAAAAATAAAAATCAACCGCTTCGAGGCAGGATTCGTAAACAAAGGGTCATCCACTCTTACATGGGAACGTAATAGGGTTTCATCCACTCCAATAGGCGGGAATATATCCAACTAACAATATAATTTAGTATATCTTCCAAACAATCAATAATGATCAGAAATAAATATCCAAATATCCAATAATTAATATTTATTGACTATATAAATTTTCTGATTAGCCAAAAAGGTGAGATTAACTCACATTGATTTAATAGTTTCCAAAACGTTTCGCTTTGAATTGAAATTGAACGAACGTCCAATTTTAATCCAAAATTCTAATTAGCTCTGAATCCGTTCAATCCAACCATATAGCGTAGCTTTCGTCGATACGATCACAACGCGACTCGTCGCGCTCGATTTGGACTTCCTACGAGTTTGATATGGGTTAACGAACTTTTTAAATAAATTAAACTATAATTAACTTAACTAAAAATATTTAAATTAATTTATACCTTTTACCTCCTATCTCTCTCGTGCACGAACTCCAGACGAACGCGGCCTTCCAGTTTTTCTCACTTAAACATCGATCGTCGATCCTCCACCCAGCCAAGTCGTCCTCTGACCATCGCCCAGCCAATCGCACGCACATACGCCACGCGCGATATCGCCTGTCGCGAAATTCATAATCTTGCACGCGAACGCGTCGTTGCCACCACTCGCATACCCAGCCCTCGCCCTCGTGCGTGTCGTGCGAGCAAAAGTCACGAACCCAACTGCTCGAACAAATCTCAGGTCGACAAGCTCGACCACGACCTCGATCTGACCAATGCCATCGCCCATCTCGCGCTGCAACTCCTGCCTCGTGCGCGGCCCTATCACGATTTAATTTTGAATTGGAAGTCCCCCCCCATATTTTTTATTCTCTGTAGTTCTGAAATGAGGAAAGGGGGAAGAAGCTGAAAATTTTTAAAGTTGAGATTGGGGTATGGGCTTAACAGTGGAGTTATGGCATGTACAGTGAGGGTATGGGCTGTATATAAAGAACATATGTTATTTAGTTTTAAAATATTCATCTTTAAGCGTTCGAAAAATCTTGAACCCCAAACGAGACATGCCGCCTGGCGTTATATATGTTATACCCCTATTCCGAACACAATGAAATATATATCGGAAGCCAATTTCATCATAGTTAGAAGATAGATTTTCAAAATCGAATTATATTAATTTAAATTTATTTAATTAATTTCTACTTTTTTCGATCTCGCACGCCCAAACGGTATGTCCAATTGCCACAAAATTCGACGGCATACTATAATTCACTATTATGGATCTGATGAAACTAGTTTCGTCAAAACCGAGATAGTGCCCCATAAGGCTATTTTTACATGTTAATTAAAACGAGTAATGTCCAAAATCAGTTTAATTACTTTTGAATCCAAATTAAAAGTTTACTTTCTTCCTTCTTATTTAAATAGAATTTAAATCAACTTTTGAAATCGTTTCGATTCACATTAAATTCAAGGTTCAATTATTTAAACAATTACAATTATTTAATTATTAAATAAACCGCTATATTTGAAATCCAAGTTATTTAATTAACCTTTAAATATTTAAAATCAATTAAATATTCCAAATTCAAATGACTAAAATTCTGGATCGTTACATTCTCCTCCCTTAACAGAATTTCGTCCCCGAAATTTCCATGATAATAAAATGCCCAAACCCATTAACTTTTCAAAACCAATTCGTAACAGATTTCCAAATTCTTTTAAGTCCTTAAGTTCATTCACCGATACCAACTAATACCATACGTTCATTCATTCCAAGTTATAAAATTAAAATCCAAATTTTAGTCATCAAAAAATTTCCCAAAATTCTCAAAATTTTATAACGTCTTAAACTTACGGAAAATTCACGTTCATTTACATCTATATTCATATTCAATTAGTTAACAATTAATCCATTTGCATTCAATTTATTTATATCCAATTTAAATAAAATTCAGTTATTTACTTCAATTTCACTTTCATAACTTAAGTTCGTTTTCAACTCTATCAACTAATATTCCAAACCATATTCCATTCACTTTACAACTTAAACTGAATTTTTATTTTAAAACTGAAATTCCCATTCATTTCATCACTTCACTTATTTCATTTCTTTAATACCAACAACACTTAGTGACCATTTTATAAAATCTTATACTTAAGTTAACTATAAACATTTTATACAACATAATTCTCATGTTTATTTTTCACTTCACCACTTAAAATCCCATAGCCCCTTTTACAACCCACATATTTTATGATTATATATTTAACTATTTTGTTTAAATATAGCATCGTTTGTTGAATTTAAAGTCCGAAATGTTACTTTTTGTAAACAGTCGAATCCGGACTCGAGACCACTTCCATTGAGTTCAAAACGATGTTTACAACTTTTTTGAGTATAAATATTGATATGTTTGGAGTTGATTAGGATTTTAGTATTTTGTTTTGGCTTTGGGTTTGGTTCTAGCCCACTAACCCAATAAGGTAACCCAACTCTTCTACCAAATACCCTAACTCCTCTACTCTTCATTCATTCTACTCCTCATTTCCTAACACTCAAGCTAAAGAGAAAAATTAGGGAAAAGAGGGGAAATTAAAATTCCTAAGCCCTAGATTCTTAGGAAATTCAACTTCAAGTTATAAATCAAAGAGAAGCTTAGGTAAGCATCATCTTCATCTTCTCCAACTCAATCTCTCTTCAATTTCAGAATTTCCTATAACCTAACTTAGAAAATCTTTGCATGTGATAATAGATTGAAGATTCTAGAGGTTTAGTTGAAGAGAAATTGATCTTTCCTTGTTTTAAGAGCTTCACTTGTTGTCTTTGAGTTTAGAGGTGAGTTCTTGAACTCGCATCTATGTCTATACCTTTGATAGTTTTTAGGTATGAATTCCTAACATCTATTTCATGTTCATTTGCTTTTGAATTGAATTGGTTTGGTGAATTTTCCAAATTTGGTATTTTGAAATCATAATCTATGAAAATCCTACTATGGATGTTTGGATATGTTGTTTGGAGTGTATTGAAGAGCCTATAGGGCTGGGTTGTCGTTTGGCATAAATCCCTAGCCACCATCACTCATTCGATCGCGTCCGAGTTGAATTGGCCATCAATGGCCTAGGCAAAATTTGCCCTGAGCTAAGTTCATATTAAATTTTAACAAACAACATACCAAACCATATTTCGTTCATTAATTTATTTCATTAGCTCGATTCAATTCATTTTGCAACTCAAGTTGAATTTTGTTACTACAATCAATATTATTTATTTCTAGCAAACAACATTCCAAAACATATTCAATTTATTTTACAACTCAAATGCATTTTTTTATATAATTTAAGTCCATTTCCATTTCACTAATTTATTTTATTAGTTCATTTCATTAACTCTTTACAAATCGAATTCAATTTCAATTTCAATTTCATTTAACTTTGCTTTAGTTAAATTTGATTTCAAAATTCATTTATTTAACTTAAGTTAAATTTTATTTCATAATTCAATTTTCAAATTTACTTTTCTTAAAATTTATATTCAACAAATTTAAAATTTGTTTTAACTTACTAATTTTAAAAATCTATAAGTTATAAAACTTATTTCTTATATATACCATCTTCAAGCTCAAAACTTTTAATCTTATGTTTCTCAAAACATTTAGATAGAAATATTTTGGATTTTAAACACCCGGTTTTTATTTGAAATCATTTTTAAATCATATATATAAGTAACTCCTTTATATATCAAATCACACCTCTGGAATCTAAAAAAAAATTGTTTTATCAAAAAAAAACTTCAATGATAAGTTACTCACTTAGAAACTCAAAAACGAACAATGATGATGCGGCCGTCATCACCAGAATTATTTTCCAACGACTGAAATGAGTTTAGTGATTTCAATTTCTTTTAAATCCTATTTCAAAATATTTCTAACCAAATATATTTCTAAAACAACACTGATGTGCACGTAAATGTGCATATATTTACATCCATATTTTATCTCTTTTATTTAAATAAACATCATATTTGGGCATTTTTACATGTTAAAACCAAAATTCAATTATTTTCAAACCATCATATTTTCATCTTCATTCAGGGGAAAAATGGTCATTTGTGTGCATGTGTTAATTTAAGAATTTTTACTTGGACTATTTTATGATTTTTATAGGATATTTTGATGCATATGGAAGTAGGATTCATGATGATATATGCATGTACAAGGAAATACAAAGGAATGAAGAGGAAATAATTCAAGTTCAAGATCATGGAGGACCCCACCCACTTACCTAAATGTAGAATTATGAGCTAATGGACAACTAAGTGGAGGTTAAAGCTTCATGCACATCAAATGATGGATTAATTAGTGGCTAATGGTTACTTGGTGGCCACACTTCCTAAAGGGCATTTTGGGAAGCACCCTAAAAATAGAATTAGGGTTTCATGCATGTTTAAATAGCCCTCTTATGTACATGTAAATATCATCTACTCTTTCATATTAGTTAGGAAATGAAAAATACAAGTTGTAATGGCAATGTTCCATGAAATAAAAATGGCTTCCAAGCCTCTTTTTCCTCTCTTTTCTACATGTTTTTCCTTGTTTTTATGTTAATGCTTATTTCTATGCTCTCTTTCTCTTAATGTTCATAGCTTAGATTTACATTTATGCACTAGTCTAATCAATTTTCTTCTAGTAGTTAATCTTCTTTTTCTTTGTTTATTCTCTACTTTCTTTCATTTTCAATGTTGAAACTTACATGTGTTGATTTGATAACACAAATGAGTAGCTAAACCCCTTCAATTTAGGGGTAATGAAGCTCTCAAATATTATGTAATTTCAACATTTGTTATGATTTATGATCTCTTTGTTTGTGCTTCATGAAAGTGAATTTTGATGCAAATTTATACAAGTGGGTTTGATAGCTTATATTGCTTATGCAAATGAGCTATTCTTATTCAATATTTGCTAATCCATTTTTGATTGTGAAATTAAAGTAAAAATGAAATTTGATGATCTATATTATTAGTTACAATAGTAAATAGATCATACTTAAAATAGCTTTTGCTTTGGCTTCATTTTCATGAGAATTATAAGTGGTTTATTTGTTGTATTATAGTTTGATGGTTTGAGTTATATTAATTAATAACATAAACAAACCATACTTATGATAAATTCAACAATATTTCACTTAATATCAAAGCTAAAGATCACAAATTGTTTGTTTGTTGATTTACAAAAATATGAGAGTGGATTTGCCTCTAAATTGTTCTCTATTTCAATAGTTTTTAAATCAAATTTTAATTCTAGTTTTTGCTTCATTTTATTTCTAGTTAACAATTTCTCCTCATTAGGTCTAATTTGATTGATTTTT
The DNA here is from genome assembly GCA_030737815.1 of Allium fistulosum. NCBI lineage: Eukaryota > Viridiplantae > Streptophyta > Magnoliopsida > Asparagales > Amaryllidaceae > Allium > Allium fistulosum. The sequence continues at coordinate 1,268,420,949 of CM060905.1, read as the reverse complement.
TTTTTAATCATCAATTCCCTGCGGATCGACCCGTATTCGCCATGTACTCCAAGTGTACGCCGTGCGCTTGCGGTAAATTTTAATTTGAAAATTTTCGACTATTTTCTAAACCGATAGAAAATTAGTCGATAAACAAGTTTTTGGCGCCGTTGCTGGGGAATTGATTTGATTTTGATTTTCTATTCTTCGGATTATTTTTCTTTGTTTGATTTTTGTGTTTTTTTTATTTTGTGTGTGTGTTTGCGATTAAAAGAACAAAAACAAAAGAGAGAGAAAATTTTATTCCATTGCATTTCTTTTACAATTTGCATTTTACAATTTCATTTTCTAATTTTACATTGCAATTACTTTACAGACTCTAATCACCTCTGTGCACTCACTGTTTACAATTGCTCTGACATTTATCATTTCATTTTTTTTTTCCACTCACTATTTACATTTCTCCCCCACTGTTTTCCTACCATCTACTGTCAACAATCCAGTAACCACTGCCTTTATCTCCTCTACTACAACTCATCCAACTGCAAACATCATACACTTCTTTATATCAAACACCAACCAAAAAAAACAATCTCCACATACCACCTGCTGCCGTTGAAATCACCATCCCCACAGCGTTGCCTACCTTCATACTTCACGACCACTCAGACTCAAACTGCCTTCACAACCACTTCATTTCCACTGTCAACATTACTCTTCTACTCTGACAGTTCATACAACATCCACTCTCTACTTCAACACAAACAATCTTCCAACTATACATAACCACTGATAACATTTCCAGACCTCTTCCAAACTGTTACGGTGCTTCAAACCTATCTTGCTTCCACATTTCTGTTTTCATTCAACATCACATTTCCTACCACTTCACACAATACTCCCCTTCACTACTACTTTTCCAATCCATTATTGCCTTCACTACCAAATACATTTCATATCACCTTCCACTCACTACCATACAAACAGCCTGTCATCATTTTCCCGAAGCAACGCCATCACACTGCTGCCTAACCCAACAACAACCTCACTGCCTCACTACTATCTCTATACACCATCATCGATTCAAGCTACAGAACCATCGAACAAACCATTACTTCACCACCACCATACTCACTTCACTTCACTGAATTACCACAGTACATCTTCATACTCCTATCACCATTCATAAACCATTGCCTGACAATTCCACTTCTCTATACCACAACCAAACATCCTACCACACCATCACCATCTGATTGCCTTTCATCATCCCTGATACTCCACATACATACCTTCTAAACAAGTGCCGAAGCCTCAATCGTAGGCCAAAACCTCAACATCCATGTATCGCCTACCACCTAGGCAGTGCAAACTAGATCACCAAAATTCCACGAACATCTCCACCTCACAACAAATCGAACGCCACGACAGTTGAACACCCCCTCGCAACACCTCACGAACCACCACATCGAAGCCCAATCCACCAAAACCACTTCGACGCCGACCACAGCCTCACATCCAGCCTTCGAACCCAAATTTTCCAAACCCCAAATCAACATCCATCGTGACACCCACCGACCCAACCAAATCCCAATTTCCACAATCGAATCACCCCACCGCCACTTCGATCATCGACCCCTGTGAGAATTTCGATTCTTTTTCTTTGAGAATTTCAGTTTGTTTGGGGACGAACAAGTTTGAGAATTTTGATTTATTTTTTTTCTCCGTGTGTTTTTCCTTTGTTTACTTTGTGAATTAAAGGAGTGGGTCGGGCCCTAGTTAAGTTTTTATAGTTTTTTTTAGTCTTCTTTTTCCAAAAAGGTTTTGTTTTATTTTATCCCTTAAAAAAATTTGAATTTGTTTTGTTTTGTTCAATTTGTTTTAGTTCCATCCTATTTTAAAAAAAACAACAACAACAAATTTCAATTTGTTTTGTTTTCATTTGTGTGGTTTTCACTTGTTTTATTTTGTTTTTCTTCATTTGATAAAAAAGAAACCTTTCAAAAAAAAAACAAGTTTCAATTTGTTTTCACTTGTTTTAGTTTTCATTTGTCTTACTTTAATTTGTTTTGTTTTTCACTTGTTTGATAAACATAAAAAAAACTAAAAAACTGTATATATCTGATTTATTTTTCAGATTGTCAAAGCAGAAAATCGCAAGGAAAAGAATTGCTTTGCTCGTTTTTTTTATAAAAAAATCGCAGCTAAAAAAATTGCTAATAATCTGCACGCTCTGGTATCGTGCCCTTTTCCCTTGTTTTTATTTGAATTGCATTGTTGGTTGCTTGCATTTGCATTAATTCAAAAAAAAATTCAAAATCCAAAAACAAAAACAAACTTCATTTTAGTTGCATTGTAAATTCACGTTTTTTTTTTTGGGACTTTAAGCAGGGTTTTAACGAGGGCCCTTACCTCCTTCTATTAAAAGATAGTAGAAAATAGGTACAAGCAAAAGCAAAAAAAGAAAAGGAAAACAAACAAAAAACCTTGGACAGACAAAAACCAAGGGCCAACAAAAGAACAGCATGATCAAAAAAGAACATCATGCAATCCAAACAAAACCTAAGAGCTAAAAGACTCCGTCTCAACATTAGGCTGCCACGTTTGGGTCTTCCACCTAATATGCGTTGCACATTTCATTGCTACCACCTTAGCCTCTTCTCTTTTCTGATTAAAGAGCCTTGCATTCCTCTCCCTCCATATTTCTTCCATGATTGTCTTCAGAGCAAGTAAGTAAACTTTAGTTGGAGTATCTCTCCATCTCGTAGCCAAAAAAATATTGTACCATTCTTCAATGCTGTCGCTATATGGCCCGTTGTGCTCGAAATCTTTCATGATGTTTTCCCACACAGACTGAACATAACTGCATCTGAAGAAAAGGTGCATATTTGTTTCACTATCATCATCACACAGCTCGCACACAGTGGAAATAGGCAGACCCATGCGGAATAACTTAGATTTGGTTAAAATAGCATTTTTAATGATCTTCCACATCAGGAAATTTTGGCGCTGGTTACCCGAATCATCCCATATTCTTTTGTACCATCGATCAGCATAGCACGCTTCTGGATGACTTAGGATTTTATATACGACACGAATGGAATGCTCTTTTTTTCGAGTTCCCCAAAGAAGAGTGGGAGTAGTGTTGAGAAGAGGTTTATGGGTACTGATGTGATTCCAAACTCTCCTGATCCTAGGGTTGCTGCTGTACGGCAGAGTGATGTTGTTATCATTGACATAGTCGATTGCTTTTGCATTTAAAGGGATGCCCATTTGTATCATCTCATTATAAGAAAGGAGATTCTTGATACTGATCCCCATGCCGACCCAAGGGGCAGTCCAAAAAGGAATGCTAGCTGACTCGTCAAGAGATAATTGAATATGAGGAAAGAAAAGATCTCTAGCTCTTAATATTTCTTTCCAAACCCAGCTCATGTTCTGCTTGACTTCCATCTCCCAAAAGTCCTTGTTGCCGACATAGTGTTTAGTGCACCATTCAGTCCATATTGATGCTCTGCCAGAAATGATTGAGTTGAGGTGAGTAGAGAAAGCCGCATTATTCCATTTTTTAACATTTATAATCCCAAGCCCGCCATACTTGATCGGAACAGTGATTTTAGAGTAAGAAATGGGGATTGGCTTTTTGGAGTAAGGGTTTCCAGACCATAGAAAATGGTTACAGGCTTTAGATATCATTTTAATGAGTTTTATGGGCAGCACAATCATTCTGGAAAAATACACTTGCATAGGAAAAATAACAGACTTAACAATAGTAAGCCTCCCAGCCTGCGATAAATTCCTATTATACCATGATGACATTTTTAGTATTATCTTGTCATACATCTTCAAGCAGTGTTTGGTTTGAACTCGTCCAGAGGTTAGGGGAATGCCCAAGTAAGTTGCTCCCATTTGTTGCAAGGCGATGTTATAGCGTGTAGCTATATGAACCGAAACATTAGGTTGCATTCCAGAAATTAAAATGCTGGTTTTCGCTAGATTAATACTGAGCCCAATAAGTTTCTCAAAAGATGATAAGGTGGCAAAAATCTCATCGAGCGATTTTTGGTTTGGCTTTGTGAAAATAATGAGATCATCCGCATAGCACAGCGACGTGATGCTGGGCCTGCTGCATTTAGGGTGGTGGTCAATCAAACGTCTCGCAAATTTATAGTTCAGGAGAATAGTTAGCATCTCCATGATGATAAGAAAGAGATAAGGACTTAGAGGATCGCCTTGACGGATACCTCGTTTTCCCCTAAAGTATCCCTGAGCATCTCCATTGACCATAATGGAGTACGAAGGGGTGGAGATGCATCCTTCTACCCATTTGATGAACTTGGAAGGAAAGCGCATTTTGTTCATGGCAAAAAGGATGGCTTCCCAGTTGATAGTATCATACGCCTTCTTGATGTCAATTTTAATGCAACATCTAGGACTTAGATAGTTGCCTTCATATCCGCGCAACAACTCCTGAGCAAGGAGAATGTTGTCCATTATGTTTCTGCTCTCCAAAAAAGCACTCTGATTGGTGGATATAAGTGTGGGGAGAACTTTTTTCAATCTATTGGATAGTATCTTGGCGATGCATTTATAGGTGGTATTACAGCAGCTTATAGGTCGGAAGTGGTCTACTGATGATGGGCTATCTCCTTTTGGAATGAGACAGATGTTTGTCGCATTGATACCAGACAACATCTTGGTTTTGGAGAAGTAGTTGTGGATAGCTTTCAAGAAGACGTCCTTTATGGTGCTCCAGCATTCGATGAAGAAAACAGAGTTAAATCCATCGGGGCCGCCAGCACTGTTACGAGGGATCGAAAATAAGGCTTGTTTGATTTCTTCATCAGTGATTTCTTGCTGTAACTCTTGAACCTGAATATCAGAAAGAGATGGAAAAGTTAAGGGATCAATTTCCTGATGAGATATGAATTCCAAAGCATTTTTTCCCAACAGGTTAGAGAAATGATCAATGAAAGCAGTTGCAATAGGAATTTGGCCTTCACACGTCTGGTTGTGGTCGTCCCGAATGGAGATAATAGCTTTTTTTGCACATCTAGCTTGAAGAAAAGCATGATAGTATGCAGTATTCTTGTCCCCCATTTTATCCCAACGATCCCTGCACTTTTGTTTTAACATGTAGGCTTCAGATTTATGGGCTTGCATTAGATTATCCATTAAAAGGTGTTCCTGCATAGACAAATCATGGTCAGTAGGGTTGAGTTGCATTTTAATTTGAACCTGCTCAAGTTGCAATTTAAGAGAGGAGGATAGCTTGGATCCTTTTCCATACACCTCATAGCTCCAGGTTTTAAGGGCGGTTTTAACATTTTTTAACTTGGAATGTAAAGTGAACATGGGATTGCCAAAGGCCGGTTTGTTCCAAGCATCGGTGACAATGCCCATAAAGGATGGGTGAGAACACCAATTGTTGAAAAAGCGAAATTGAGATGGGCGTTTTGTGATAGGGCTGGAGAAATGGATAACAAGGGGAGAATGATCCGAAAGACTTGGGGGAAGAATGTCATAATAAAGGTTCGGCCAAGTTTGGAGGGCAAGAGGATTTGTGAAGATTCTATCAAGCTTGGAAAAAGTCCTTATATCAGATCGGGATTTATTATTCCAAGTAAAATATGACCCCTGATATTTGCATTCTGAGAGATTAGCCAGGTAAACCGCTTCGTTGAGGGGAAGCAGTTCACTTTGCGATAGGGGATTGCCACCAATGCGGTCAGAAGCATAAATTTCTGCTTTGCATTCATCTCATTTTATTTTATTTTTCTAAGGGCAATACCCCAATTCTCATAAGGTGAGGGATTTCATCACCCTTTCCTTAGCCCACAAACACATTTCATCGTAGAATTTGACTAATAATAAAGGTTAGACATTCGACTTAAGGGTGTTGCGAGCTCATCTAGGACTTAATTGTATCTTCACAATTGTTTTCTTTGAACAATTTTATTTCTTGGTGTCTAGGCTACGGAGAGTAATAACCAGTTATAAATATTACGGTGATACGTAAAAATTATATTGGTTGTTCCTCTGAAGGTACTTAAACCTTCGGCTGCATTGCTACGGTGATTCGTGGTGCATCGATAACCCCTGCCCGTTACCTGGCTGAGAAATATTTTGTTGATTTAAGACAAAGTGTGATCATACAATTTTGAGTTAGGAGCTACTAAGGACAGAAATTTGTAATTAAGTCCGTTGCATTCATTTAGTTGCATTAGTTCATGCATATTTAAAAAAAAATCCAAAATCCAAAATCCAAAAAAAAAATTGTAAATTTTAACTTAGTTTTTAATTCAAGAAAAAAAATCCTTTTAAATCCTTCCTTTGAAAATTTTCAATCAAAAACAAAAATCCAAAAAAAATTATAAAATTTTTCCAAAAAATTTTAAAAAAAAAATTCAAAAACAAAAATCAAATGTCCATTTTCTAGAAACAAAAATTCTTTTGGTAAATATTTGAAAATTCAAAAAAAAATTACAAAAAAAAACCATATAAAAATTTGAAAAGCCAAAAACAAAAATCAAACTTCTCTTTTGAAAATAAATTTCACTTGGTAAATATTTTCTTCCTTAAAAAAAACAAAAACAAAAACCATTTTTCACTTCGTTTTTCAAATCTTCACTAAACTCGATTCTAATTTCTTTCTCTTCTCGACTTTCACTTGTGCATGAGTACTTGGACTCCTGACACAACAACAAATTGTTGGACTCGCGACCCTTCTACAAACCGTTTAACTTGAACAGACGATCCTCCCGAAATGGCAAACGAGAACACCCCTCGAACTCTTATGGATAGAATCTTTCCCGATAGAGTTTCTATTCCATCTTGCATAACGTTACCCGCCCCTACGGGTAACCATTTCGAAATTCACTCGAACCATATTGCCACGCTTCCGAAATTTGGCAATTTCGAGCACGATGATCCATACATCTTTTTGACGAAATTCGAACAAGTTTGTGCAACCATTAAACTCCAATAACCTTCCGATGACGGAATCAAACTTCGATTAATCCCATTCGTTCTTACGGATTACGCTAAAAAATGGTTGTACAGCTTACCATCGAACTCGATTAAAACGTGGGAAGAATTTGTAAAAGCTTTCTTAAAAAAGTTCTACCCCTTGGAAAAAACGAGTAGAATCCGAAATGAAATTGTAAATTTTCATCAATTCAAAGGAGAACCATTCAGAAAATATTTTGAAAGATTCAAAGAGCTTTTGATAGAATGTCCACACCATAACTTCGAAAAATGGATGATTTGCCAAATCTTATACGATGGACTCGAAAACAGCTCACGAACCATGCTCGAATCAATGTGCCAAGGCAACTTTCTTGCACAACATCACGAGGATGCTTGGCAATTTCTTGAAAACCTCGCCGAAAAATCAACCCACTTGGAATGTTCGAACGAAAAATCAATTTACTCTCAATCGAGTGCACAATCGATAGGATCTTCTTTTGCTTTGGAAGCTAAGATCGATGCAATGATTAAAAAATTCGATAACGTTTTCTCATCGAATCAAATGAATCAAGCTTCCCAACTGATGTGTTAAAAATGCAATGATCCTAATCATATAGCATTTCAGTGTCCCAATTCTATCGAACAAATCAATGCTTTCAATAAAGCCAAAAACGACCCGTTTTCTCCAACGTACAACCCTGGTTGGAGAAATCATCTGAATTTTGCGTTGAACCAAAACAATCCCAACACGAATACAATTCGTCCCAATTTTCAAGCATTTCCGAATAATGCTTTGAATCCTTCCTTTCAACCCAACAATTTTCAACCAAACTTTGCGGGCCCGTCCCATAATCAACCGCAACAATCAAATTTTCAACCAAATTCTGCTCATCCTCCCCAAGACGATAAACGTTTAACTTCGCTTGAGAAAACTCTTGAAACGTTGGCTAAAGCAACTACTCAAAGCCTTCAATCAAACAGCAATTTGCAAAATTTATTGACTTCATATATGCAAAACACGAACCAATCAATTGCAAAACTCAAAATGCAAATGAGTCAATTAGCCACGTCCGTGAGCGAACGTGAACGAGGAACATTCCCAAGCCAACCCATTTCAAATCCCAGAAATCAAAATGCAAATTCAAATCAAGCCCATGTTGTTCAAGATAGCAACGTCACCCAGTTGAATGCTATCACAACTTTATGTTCCGGTAAACAAATCGATAATCAAGTCATTAACCCAAACGATTTACCGGAAACCTCTCTCGATACTTTTAAAACAACGAACGAATCTAAACAGAACGTGGAGCTAAACGTTGAATCGAACGCCAATCAAAACTCTTCTTCTACTACTCGAGTAGACCCGCCTACCGAGTATCGTGTCCCATTTCCACATCATCTTCGACCAAAGAAACACTCGGACCAAATGGAAATGATGTTGGAAATTTTTAAACAAGTCAAGGTTAACATCCCGCTTCTTGACATCGTTCAACAAGTCCCCACTTATGCGAAATTTCTTAAGGACTTGTGTACCCAAAAGCGACACACTCAAGTGCCCAAGAAGGTCTTCTTAGCCGCCAGTTTGAGTGAAGTCTTGTCCCAATCCATGCCCGTAAAATACAAAGATCCTGGCTGCCCTACGATTTCGTGTACAATTGGAGACAAGACGATTAACAAATGTTTGATAGACTTAGGTGCGAGTGTCAATTTGATTCCATACTCCGTTTACAAACAATTAGGCTTAGGTGAGCTCAAACCCACAAAAGTTATGCTTCAATTCGCCGATCGTTCCATTAAGAAGCCTGTGGGAGAAATCAAAGACGTGCTCATTCGAATAGGGCAATTCATTTTATCGTTCTTGAAACACAACCAGTGTCAAATCCCGCGAGTCAAATTCCATTGATTTTAGGCCGACCATTCTTAGCTACCTCAAACACCTTAATCAATTGTCGTAACGGGTCGATGAAAATCTCTTTTGGAAACATGACTTTGGATCTCAACATTTTCAATCTTGAAAGCCAATCGAAAGAACCTTGTGACCAAACGTTGGAAGTTAGTTCCATTCACGAAAACTTTGAAAACGAAACAATTGATCTTAACTATGAACGTGAGGCCGAGTACGAAAAGTTGTTTCATGAAATTCCCAACGAGATTGCACTCTTCCTTTTGAATCGCTTCCAGTTGAGTCCGAATCTCAACCCAATTCTTTGATCGAAAAACTCCCGAAGTTGGACCTCAAACCACTTCCCGATCACCTTAAGTACGCATACTTAGGTGATAACGAAACGTTGCCCATCATAAATTCTGAAACTCTTTCTCTTGACCAATAAGCTTCTCTTCTCTCTATTCTTTCAAAAAATAAGGAAGCGATTGGATGGCCATCTCCGATATAAAGGGAATTAGTCCCGCTCTTGTCCAACATCGCATCCATTTAATCGACGATGCCAAACATGTTCGTGATGCGCAACGAAGGCTTAATCCAAAAATGAAAGATACGGTGCGAGATTAAATTCTTAAACTTCTCGACAACGGAATCATTTACCCAATCTTTGATAGTTCATGGGTTAGCCCAATTCATGCTGTACCGAAAAAGTCTGGGCTAACCATTGTCAAGAACGATTCAAACGAACTTATTCCAACTCGTACTCAAATGGGTTGGCGTGTTTGCATTGACTATCGAAAACTAAATGTCGCAACACAAAAAGATCACTTTCCTCTTCCCTTCATTGACCAAATGCTCGAGCGTTTAGCCGGCCATGAATTCTACTACTTCCTCGATGGTTATTCCGGCTATAACCAAATTCCAATCGCTCCCGAAGATCACGAGAAAACAACTTTCATGTGTCCATTCGGTACCTTTGCTTATCGACGTATGCCATTCAGACTTTGTAACGCCCCTGCGACTTTCCAACGATGCATGGTTGGAATCTTTTCCGACATGATTGAACGCTTTCTAGAAGTTTTTATGGACGATTTCTCAATCTTTGGCGATTCTTTTTCCCAATGTTTACATCATCTTGAGTTGGTTCTAAATCAATGTAAAGAAAAACATTTGACTTTGAATTGGGAAAATGCCACTTTATGGTCAAACAAGGCACAGTCCTTGGACATATCATCTCAAATAAAGGCATTGAGGTAAACAAAGCGAAAATCGATGTCATTGCAAATCTACCCATTCCCAAAACTGTTAAGGACATTCGATCATTTCTAGGACACGCTGGCTTTTACCGTTGCTTTGTGAAAGACTTTAGTAAAATCGCTCGTCCTTTGACGACTCTTCTTGGAGAAGACGTTCCATTCGATTTCAACTCTGAGTGTATCTCCTCTTTCGAACGTCTTAAGAAGGAACTCATTTCTGCTCCAATCATTTGCGCACCCAATTGGGATCTTCCTTTCGAAATCATATGTGATGCTTCAAACTTTGTCGTTGGTGCTGTCTTAGGACAACGCATCAACAAGATCCTTCACGTCATTTACTACGCGAGTATGACTTTGAACGACGCTCAACTCAACTACACAACAACCGAAAAAGAGCTTCTAGCTGTTGTTTTCACTCTCGAAAAATTCCGACAATACTTGATAGGTTCACACATTACTGTGTACACGGACCACTTTGCGCTTCGATATCTCTTCGCTAAAAAAGATGTTAAATCCCATTTGATTCGTTGGATCCTTTTACTTCAAGAACTTGACCTTACAATTAAATACAAAAAAGGATCCGATAACGTCATAGCCGATCACTTGTCTCGTCTTCCGAACGCACCATCTTCTTTGCCAATCAATGAAAACTTCCTCGATGAACAGCTTCTTTCAATTTCTATCGACCTATGGTACGCTGATATAGTGAACTACTTAGTCACTAAAGAAACTCCCTCATCTTAGTCCAAACAGGACAAATACAAATTCATGTCCCAAGTGAAATATTTCTATTGGGACGATCCATACTTGTTCAAATATTGTCCCAACCAAATCATCCAATGTTGCATTCCAGATAATGAGATCAGGAGTGTTCTTTCGTTTTGCCACGATCAAGCAGGCGGTGGACATTTCGGTCCTCGAAAAACTGCAGAAAAAGTGCTTCAGTGTGGATTCTATTGGCCTTCTCTTTTCAAAGACTCATTCAAATTTTACAAAACTTGCGATCGATGTCAAATGCTTGGACAAATTTCTCGATGAGATATGATGCCTCTAAACCCCATTCTTACGATCGAATCTTTGACGTTTGGGGTATCGACTTTATAGGACTTTTTCTCAATTCTTTTGGAAACTTGTATATCCTTCTTGCTGTCAATTACGTTTCAAAATGGGTCAAAGCCGTTCCTTGCAAAACCAACGACCATAGAATTGTTGTGAAATTTCTCAAAGAAAATATCTTTTCGAGGTTCGGAACACCTCGCACAATAATCAGTGATAACGGAACCCATTTCTGCAACCGTTCTTTTGAAACTTTAATAAAAAAATACTTGATAACCCATAAGCTATCCACTCCGTATCATCCTCAGACTTGTGGCCAAGTTGAAGTTTCAAATCGACAAATAAAACAAATCTTGGAGAAAACTGTCAACAAAAATCGAAAAGATTGGTCTCAGAAATTGACCGACGCGCTTTGGGCTTACCGTACTGCTTTTAAAACTAACCTTGGGATGTCCCCATTTCGTTTAGTTTATGGTAAAGCTTGCCATTTACCCGTTGAAATCGAACACAAAGCGTTGTGGGCAATAAAGAACTTAAACTTTGATCTTGAGAAAGCTGGCGAAAATCGAAAACTACAACTCAACGAACTAGAAGAACTTAAAAACGACACGTATGAAAACGAGAAAATTTATAAAGAAAAAACCAAAGTTTTCCATGACAAGTCAATCCTAAGGAAAACATTTTCGCCTAACCAAAAAGTTCTTTTATATGACTCAAGACTTCATTTATTCCCTAGGTAACTTAAATCGAGATGGACGGACCATTTGTGGTACGAACTGTTTTTCCACATGGTGCCGTAGAAATAGAAAACCCCAGGGATGGTCGGTTTTCAAAGTCAATGGTCATCGTCTGAAACCTTTCTTGGAATTGCCAAATAACCAAGAGGAGGAGCTCATGATCCTTCATGAGCCAAGCTACGTCTAGTAAGAATGTTAACCCTCTTTTGTAAATATGTACATATTTTTACCCGCTACACTCATTATATCATGCATTGACTTTGAGGACACTGTCAACATTAAGTGTGGGGGGAGTCTCATTTTCATTTTTTTTAGTTTCATGGCATTTTGGAATTTTCATTTTTCTTTTAACTTAAAAAAAATCTCAAAATTTCAAAATCTTAAAAACATGTTCTTTTTAGCATTTTGATTTATTTTTGAAGAAACACTATGGGATAAGTATAAGTTTGGTTAATAAATTGAAATTTTTGAAAATTTATTTGTCTTAACAAAAATAACAATGAAGTTTGATTACAAATAACAATGGTTTAACTAGTATATAGGAAGGTTCATATGTATTAATTATGAAGTATGTTCTAATTGAAAATCTTTGTTTAAAAAAGGTGGTAAATTTAAAGTAAAGGATATAACATTTTTATCTTCTAAGTTAAATGATGCTAAGATGATTTTGCAAAACTCTCTCTTTCTAAAAAAAATTGAAAAAAAAAATACAAAAACATTTGTATATATGTATATATATATATATATTTAACACCTAAAGTCATGTGTAAATAAAGCATTTAAAGGATAAATATTTGAGAAAATTTTATTATAATAAAGGAGAACTATTATAATATGAGATGATTTTATATAAAGGGTATTTTATAAATCTGGTTCATAAAATTTGTTTTAAAAAGGGTTTTTGATAATTTAAATTCTGGTATTGCTTGAATTAATTTCAAAAGGATTTTTAGAAAAGTAATAGTAGTATTGCTTGGAAGTAATTATAGTATAAATCTTTTGGAAGAGAAATTTTAAGTGAGATACATTTTCTTTGGATAGTTCGAGGAAAACATCTCGATTAGTTTTTTGGTAATTTGAATATCTTTAAGTGACGATCGAATATTTGCTTCGGCAAACGTTGTAGTGTACTTAGTAAATTATTTTCTTTATCATTGTGCGATCACAACAAGTTCGAATCTGAACGAACCTAATGTGAGTGTTAGTGAATAAATTGTTGAAATTATTTTATATATATGGGAATATATGTAGTATGATTTCAAAAAGAGTTCTGAAATAAAAACTAGATATTTAGTTCTTAAGTTTCCTTAAAGGAAATTGATTTAAAATAAAAGGTACTAAAATGTTTGATAAATGAAAATTTTTAAATTCTTAGATAGAAAAGAGATAATTTAACCCAAGTTTTTAAATGGGTTAAATTGGATAGGAAGGTTTTAATCAGCGTTGTTTTATTAAAACCGTAGATTTTTTTAAACCTCTAGTTGTATAAACCGTTACACCCATTCGTACCATGCGTCATGACGGAAAGAAACACATGATACTTCCTAACAACAAAAGAGCTAAGCAAAGAACAGACCTATAGTTACAACATTTAACAGTTCTGAGCCATCGTTATCAGAATCAATGCTACATGAAGCAGATGCTTTATGTAAGAGGATAGAGCAGAATGCATTGGTTGCACCAGATGCGAATGCCTAACAGTAACACAAAACTAAGGTATAAAGACTAACAAATGAGGTTTTGAGCTGGCTATACTCACATTCTTTTACACATCTACAAGAGTAGATCTGTACAAGCACATATTGGGGGCAGCCTAGATAGTGCCGTATAGAGCTGAAAGCACTCCACTGGAGCTGTAAATAGGGTCACCCAAGATATGCCTCAAACACAGATTCAATCCTATTGGCGAATAACAAATGTGAAGCTCTCCCTCTCTCAATCTCTCATCAGTAATAGCCATGGAAACAATTCAAATAGAAAGTAAGCCCTAAACTTGTTTGGGCAACTTTTAGCACAGAATGAGAAGAGCTACTCCATTCTGACCCGACATGATGACAAATTAAACAAAGAGAATAAAAGCAGCAACGGGTAGTATGGTCTGAACAACAAATAATGTCCACCACTGCACTTAGTCTCGCAAGTTTGCAGTATAATAAAGCTTGAGGCAGTTTCCAACTATTCCTCTCAGAACAGCTTGCCATTTCAAGAGAGAGGAGGCTGACCTATACCGACTTGGGCTTCCCGCCTTCCTTTTTAGGCATTCCACTCTAAATTCCAATATCCCACCAATATTCGGATTTCCTACCAAAAACCCATCACCAATCCAGGCATAAAATACAAATGTCGTGGATAAGTGACAGATGGCAAAATCCAAGGGCGGAAACTGAAGGAAAATGTAGAAGACGGTTGCAACCATCAACAATGATTTTTTCATACTATCAAAGGAAAGGCATGAGGACAAAGAAAGGATCTTCTTTTTTCTGATCTTCTTATTTTTTGGATCTTCTTTTTTAGCTTCTTCTTCTTCCTAAAAATAAATATTGTACGCCTCAAGGCCATAAAAATCTCCTGTACAAAAATAGTCAAATATAGCGAATTACCCCATGGACATAGGATTAACAACAAGCTGAACCATGTAAAAAATCTCTACGTCTTTATATTTCTGCAATTTACTTTCAATTGCATTTTTTGTTTGCTAATCCATCTCAACGTTTCAGCAAACATTTGGAGTGCGACTACTCGGCTGTGCAAGCATTCAGCAACACAGTCGCTTCCTAAATGTAAATTTAACTAAGCTTAAATTCACCTACATTTTTAGCGCTAGAAGGAAGGCTCGAACCTTTGTTCTTCCGTACTTCCGCAATCCTCCAATTATGTCCCCCATTTCACCATCACCCACGGCTCACCACCCTTGCTTGTCTGTTGCATGTGTCATGCAGTAGACAAGTAGCCATAGCACCTTCAAAAATGAAGCAGTGAGACCATCCATAAGCTATTTGACAGAATGACTCAATAATCTATGGTGTGTGGAATCATGTTTAAAAACATCAACCAGCTGTCATTCACTCTCCCGTGTCAATCAACAACTACCAGGAGAATGCAGACATGTAGGTATTTGTTGATCTAGACAGTGATTCAGAATATGGGATGGAATCCGAAAATGGAATCCAGAAACCCCAGTCACAATAACATGGGGATTCCATTTCCATAACCTATAACATGTATCTCAATCACTTCGGCAAGCAACAAGCCAAAATGATTGATTATGCATATGGATTTGAAATATTTGCCGCTACTCCCTCCCTATCGAAGCTGGATCCAAATGCTCACGCATGGATTTCTTATGCCTCCTCCCCTATTCCTAGGTTGAAGCAATGCCGGACAGATAGTCGGGGTCCGGTGTGGGGCGATTTCAAATTCAGAGAAAGGAGCTAGCATCAAAGCAGCAATTGCAAAGACAAGCGCCTAGTACTTCATTGAAGGGCCCAAGCCAAGAAACAAGTGTACTAAGCCGCAAGCCAGCTCTGTAAAAAGGACAAATATATCAGTTGGACGTAGGGATATCAAACAACCCGAACCAGTATAAAAAACGTCTCTGTATGATTTCTCTGTAAAAATGTTATATATATATACACCTTCATGCTTCACCGCCAGTATTCACTGATTCGGCAAAATGATGTGACAGTAGGAAAACATGGCAATCTCAACGCCGAGAGTGGTGATACTGGCCTTATACACTTGGACGTGCATCAACACGAGTCCGGCTCTTCAACCAAAACATTTCGCTAAATAGGATGACAAATTTCCCTGCTTTGGTATGAATTTTTCTGTGATTAACCATCATAAAGACTGGTCATAGGATATAAGACTGCCTGAACAAGTATAAAAAACAATTATGTCAGTTAATTCGACATACCACACTGGACATACGAATATTAGACAACCCGAACCAGTACAAAAATTCCATGTGCATGCGATCGTAGGTTGTATCACGACCTGACTTCTTAGTCAAATCTACTCCCTCAATGATAAAGACCATGATAAAAGCACCACAAATTACTCTTCCTGGCCCACCACCATTGTTCCAAAGGTGTAACTTCACTCACGAACAATAACGATAATCTTAGAAATGAGAATGATGACACTAGTGAAGAATGCGACTCAGTATACGTATGACATTTTAACCCAAAGGTAGGTAGTACTAAGCTCGCAGCGAAGGACATTTCGCCCGGAAGTAGGGTATGTCCAGAATTCGGCTAAGCATTTGGCTAAGGTCATTTCACCTCCCAGAATACGGGTTAGGTCAAAATAGACATTTCACCCCAGAACATGGGTAGGTCTAAAATTCGGCCAAACATATGACTAAGGATATTTCGCCCTAGAACAAGGGTAGGTCAAAACAGGCGTTTCGCCCCCAGAACAGGGGGTTGACCAAAATAGAGGGTAGGTCATCCCAGCATCTAGCTACAGACACTCCATTCCTATTATAATGGGCAAGTCTTAGCACGTGCACCATCAGAAATGTGATCAGCCCACACCCAACCTGCAGCTAAATCAGCAAAAGATCAGACCGGTTTGCAATACAGGGAGGTTGTGACCTATCAAGCCATGATCAGGGATGCATATGCTATTTCCCAAAGCATATCGTATCTGAAAGCAAATAAGTACACTATAGGGAACGTACTACCAATCAGGTACAAACTCGAACACTACTCAAGTCCCGCCAGGTATACATCAAGAACCGAGTCATCAATACTTAGCCATGAATCCAACAATAATATTACTTGCTTTACAGTTATGGATAATCTACAAAATTACCACCCAAGTTGTATTACAAAGGAAATACCCCATTTATAAAAGTTAAATTACAAATTTAGCCTAAGCTTAGAAAATGAGTCGAGTGCGACCATGCCTTATCATTCCAATCTAAAAAAACAAACCACAATGAGCTAAGACAAAAATTAGCTCTCCAGCTCTGTAATCACCACCGACGATCGAGAATGAGAGACCCAGCCATGAGCTGATCTGTGATATGCCACGCATGGGTCATAGTTAGAACCGGCCCAGAAATTTTCGTAATCTATAGATCTATATTCGTCACCAGCCTGATTATACACAAAGGATAAGTTATGCCCGGGCCAGAAGCATTTGAAAACGTTAATTGCACGTTAGCCGCCAATTTCTACTACTTTGGTTTTCACTTTCTCTTTGTGAAGCTCATCCAAAAGGAATGCCCTATCCATCCCACCTTGGGAAACTACGATGGAATCTAGTCGGGCCTCACATTCCAAACTGTATATTTTGTTTTTTAAAGTATCTATGCGCCTCACAGCCATTTTTCTAACTCTATCAATCTCACAAAAGAGTTGTTCCTTTGACTTTTCAGCATCCCTCGAAAAGGGACAAAAGAATTCATCCCCCGTAGATAAAAATGGGGAAACATAAGCTTCTGGCATCCCCGACCCTCCTTTGAAGCGATTCTCTAACCCTTTAATCTTGGCCTCATAAAGGGCCTTCACATCATTCTTCGACTGAAGGATCTCGGTCGTGTCAGTTGTAGATGGAAGCACATGGACTGCATCCAAACTAAGAGGGACATGTGAAGCTAGGGTCGCTAGAGAATTCTCCTCTACATTCATACGCAATGGCATCTCTCTATCCATCTCTATAATCATTCCTCTTAATTTTTTAATCTCATCCATATACACGGCTGTATATATGCTCTCAGCATTCTTCAATAAATCTTCCAACTCTAGTATTCTGAGTTGAGTAGATTCTAATTTCTTTCACAGAGCATCTACCTCTAAATCTTAAGAAAAACGACTTAACCAAAAAAGATCGAATAAGCTTGCAAATAAAAAACAATGAAAAATAAACAAAACAAAATTACGAAAGGACTCGAAGGTTTCCACATAAGAATATTAGCCAACAAATTGTAGTATCATAAAAAGAAAACATTGTCAAATTGCAAAAAATGTTCTTTCCCCGTCCAAAGTCAAGTCAAACACTAAAAAGATGTTTTACTTAATAACAAAGTCATAATACTATCACACTAAGTTTGAGCGATAGACTGATTGGGGTCATAATGAGCTCCAGCACAGGGGTCCTCACCTAGATCAGTTGTTACCTCAAAGTCATCTTTATCACTTAGAAAACTTTAGTTCAGCGAAGGGTGAAAAAATTCCAAAACATCTCAGGAACGTTGCAAAAACGCTTCAACCTTCTTATTCTTGGCTTTCTCTTGTTCAAGCTTTTCTGAGTAAGAAGCAACCCTATTTCTAAGGATAGCAATACACTTTCAAGATTTTATACCTCTAATGATGCCCTTATCCTAATCTGATTTAAGGTCTCAATTAGCCGAGCCTTTGTCTTCCTATTCTCACTTGAGAAGTCACCAAATATTCTCTTAGCAATAACCTTCTAACCGTCACCTTGAAGAAAAGAAGACTCGGAACTCACTAGAGGAACAGAATCATTGTCTGATTGAGACACTTCAATCAACCTCCTATGCTTAGCAGCCTCCAGCTTGCTAAGTAATTTGGCAATCTCAGCTGACAAGTCCGCTACTTGTTTCTCATATTTAAAAAATTTCTTCTCTATAAACAATGCCATAAAATTCTTCTCCCATCTTTACAGTCTCATTTATCCCATCCAACGTTGATGCTGCATCTTCCGACCATGCGTGCAATCTTTATTACAACCATACTGACGTTCTAATGCACTTTGGGCTTTCGCAAGCTCTTCATAATTAAACTCTAACTCTGTTTCGAGCTTCTCAACATCATACCTGAGTTAAGCAACATCATCTTCAAGATCTTCATCTACCACAACTATATCAGAATCCTTCCGGACTAGAATAATAGTGGAGGCAGAAGCATCCTAGTAACGGATATGATTAGTGCTGAACAGAGCTAAAGAAACCGATTCAAACCGTAATTGAAGTAAATTTTAATTATGTAATCAAAACATGGTAGATTAAATCACAATATTGAAACGTTTGTTTCATTGCATCTACTTAACTACATGATCGAGAATAACATAAAAATTAATAAAGACATAGGGAGATTATTCGTCAATCAAGGCTCTAAACCTAAGCCTAAACCATTCTAGATCAGGGCTATCGGGTGGAAAAGAACCACTTTCTAACGTGTGACGTTAATGCTGCAAAACAAAATGACCAAGGGCCTTGTTTTCTCAAACTACTTAGTCTATTCGAGCTAATAACTCCACAATTTCATTATTAAGATCTGTGCGAGTCTAGTCTAATCCATTTTCACGTCTAGTCAGGACTGTTGTACTTAACCCAGGACGATTTAAGGTTTTTTCTCAAGCCTAACCTCATTCTCCTTCAATATTTCTATGAACATATTCAATCCAGAATACTAAACAAAACAATAGAGAGAATATAATCATTCAAAACAAAAAATACATGTCACAGTACAAATAACCAAATGAGCTCCATGAATTTAAATACAACAAAACACAAAAGGGAGCCCGTAATTAAATATCTAAATCTATCAGAGAAGGTGAATTAACCTTGTTTACTAGTTGGTCTTACTCTTTAGGTTGCATGTTCCTTTGATCCACATCAGCTGTTTCCTTCTCTTCATGAGAAAGACGCTCAAAATGGCTCGAGTCAGCATCTTCTTCCTTATCCTCCTCATTCCACTTTTTCTGATGGTATGAAAAAATTGAATCTGCTACAGATTCATTGTCCACAAAGTTAGGCTTGACTTCCACCCGGTATTGAGGCCTAGCCGCAGCATAAAAACCATAGGTTACATTCGAGGTGATGGTATTAAGTTCCTTCTCGGATTTCTCTAACTCTTCTTTGAATCTGGTCAAATCTTCATCCCTTTTCTTTAATCATGCTCCTTCACAGCTTGAGCTTCTTCCGTGGCTTTAACTACTTCCTCATCCTACTCATGGAACTTTCTCGCCTCTTTCTCTTCCTTAGCTTTAGTATAGACCAATGTAGTATTAGCCAAAGCAAGATCAGCCTCAGGCTTAGCCACCCGACTTGAAAGCAAGGCCTGCACACTCTCTGACTCACATGCCTTCATTATCAAGGCTGCCAACTATAAGAATAGAAAATGGAAATCACCATGGGTCGCAAACCGATGTAATGCAAAGAAGAAAAGGGAAAGAGAACATGATTACGTACATAGGTCTAGAGATTCCCAAACTCTGACAAAATGGCAGCAGAGGACTTCTCAGAAGCCAAGGTAGAAATAACAACAGAGCCCTGCACTGACCTCCCAAGCTTTTCCATCAAAGCAAAAACGTTATCTTCGGACGCAACAAAGCCACCGACATTGGGCCAGATTCACCCCTAGAGGAAGAGCTAATCATCATATAAGGTGTAGGAACCTCGGATGATGGGGGAAACAATCAGTTTTTTTAAAGGAGTAGAAGAAACATCGGATCCTCCAAACGGCCTCTTCGGGTCTTTCTCCTTTTTCTTCTTCTCATCCTTCCCCATAGATTTATGGAGTATAGCAACAACATTTTTATTCATGTTACTTGCAAGAAGAGAGATAATAATTTTGAAATCACAAGTATGACAATCCTAACATTTGTTGCATGATACTTATACCCTTAATCTTAGATAGGGAAGGAGTGAGCTTAAATCTACTCTTAGAAATTACATGGCCAGGACAAAGCAAACCATAAGCTTTCAACTTCGAATTAAGAAACAATTTTGATATTTTTCTAACACCCACTAGCAAACCATGAATCTACCGCCTATGAGATTCATACAATCAGTTATTGGCCTCCAAAGAGATGATGTGAACATAATAATGATTGGAAAAGGAAGGGAATCCATTGTAATTCGAAATAAAGAAATAGAATGAGATCCATGGTTCAGTCCCACTGGGAATGCCAGTCAGAAATGAATCTTTAGCCTGAATTTCAAAGAAACCCTTATTTCCCTTTCCAGGACTTCTTTTGACCTCAAAAAGAAATCAGATTTCTTTGCCAGTAAAGTTAATACCATTTTCAGCATAAAGGATAAAGGTGGTCAAATCAAAGGTATAAGAATTAGGGACAAGTTGAATTGGAGCGATACATAAGGTAGCAAGCCATTCACGAATTACCCAATGCAGGAAGGAACAACCCACATTGGATATGCTCAGGAGTAATGGCGATGTAACCCTTCGACGGAGTATCCATGCATTCATGAGATACTGGAATTCTAGGTGCATACCCCTGGAATCTGAATTGTTTAACAACACCAATGGCATCCTCCAGACGAGTAGTTTTTGAAGGAGGAAGCAAAGAGGACGAATCAGAAGAATCCATGCTAAAACCCTAGACACTATTTCAAAGTAGGACCGAGTAAGAATTAAAATGACTTATCCTACTTTTAATTTACAAGATTATCCCTAAGTTTGGAAATTAATCCGATTTCTCATAAGCAAGAAAAGGAAAGAAAGAATTAGGAAAGACGAAGAAGGAAAATACGCACTTGAGTTTGAACTGCATTTGAGTATAAAAGACATATGAAAATCCACACAGGGAAATGAAAAGGAAGATTGAACAGCTGCAAAAAGATGTTCTAGTGAGACACTGACACATGTACTAGAGTATTAAATTCACGAGTAACAGAAAAGACTTATTTCCAGTGCTGAAAAGATAGATTAGACAAGACTGAATATAATATACAAACTGGGTGAATAAGGCGATAAGTCTACCCCAACCTGCAGTCGTTGCATACTTGGGGGGCAAGTGTTACACCCATTCTTACCGTAAGTTACGACAAAAAGAAACACATGATACTTCCTAATGATAATAGAACTAAGCAAAGAATAGGCTTAAGGTTACGGCATTTAACCAGATCCGAGCCCTCTCCATCAAAATCAAGGCTACATGAAGTAGATGATGTATGTAAGAGGACAGAGCAGAATACATTGGTTGCATCCAGATGCAAAGGCCAAATAAGGACACTGAACTAAGGTATAAAGACTAACAAATGAGGTTTTGAGCTAGCTATACTCACATTTTGTCAAACATATACATCAATAGATCTATACAAGCACATACTGGGGGCAACCTAAACAACACCGTATAGAGCTGAAAGCACTCCACTGGATCTATATATAGGGTCACCCAAGATATGCTTAGAACACATACTCAATCCTACAAACGAATGACAATTGTGAAGCTCTCCCCCTCTCAATCTCTCGTCAGCAACAACCAAGGAAACAATTAAAATAGCAAATAGGCCCCAAACTTGTCTGGGCAGCTTTCAACACAAAATGAGAAGAGCTACTCAATTCTAACCCGACATGATGACAAATTAAACAAAGAGTATAAAAGAAGCAATGGGGCAGTATGGTCTGAACACCAAATAACGTCCACCACTGCATTTAGTCTTGCACGTCCATAGTATAATAAAGCTTCAGGGCAATTTCCTACTATTCCTCTTAGAACAGTTTGCCATTTCAAGAGAGAGGAGGCTGACCTAAACTGACCTGGGCTTCCCGCCCGCTTTTTTAGGCATCCCACTTCAAAGAACAGTGCACTTTTCATACTATAAAAGGAAAAGCACGATGACAAAGAAAGGATCTTTTTTTATCTTCTTCTTTTTTGGATCTTCTTTTTCAGCTTCTTCTTTTGCCTAAAAATAAATACCGTACGCCTCGGGCCATAAAAATCTCTTGTACAAAAATAGTCAAATATAGTGGATTACCCCATGGACGTAGGATTAACAACAATCTGAACTATGTTCATCTTTATATTTCTGCAATTTACTTTCAATCGCATTTTTGTTTGCTAACTCATCTTGACATTTCAGCAAATAGTTGAAGTGTGACTATTTTGTTGTATAAGCATTCAACAACACAGTCGCTTCCTAAAGTTGAATTTAACTAAGCTTAAATTCGCCGATTCCTAATCGTGAAGATGGCAAATCGCAAGATTGCCACACGATCCAGTCGCATGTAGTGAATATGAAAAAATTGACCAACATAAACCATTTGATGTTATTAGGCTAACCCGTAATCATCTTTCCTTAGAACATTCTAAGGTAAAAGGTTGAAGTAGTCGACTCAGTTTAAGACTCATATTTATTTGACCTCTATTTGAAATTTGAAAAAAAAAAAATTGACATTCTGTATATACTCTTAGGATGTAGAAGAATATTATTATACATGTAAATAAGAGTGGTGTAAGTTTTTAATTTAATGTTTTATAAAGATGTGTCTTTATAAAATGTTTATAAACTTAAGTGAAAATTTAAATTTAAGGAATAATTCATAAATAATTTTTATATTGAATGACACACTATAAATGAAAATGAAAGTGATTCAGAAAGAGATTGGTATAGTTAAGAAACCAATTTAATTAAGTACGTAAGTTATACATAGATTTATTCGCATGGTTCTTAATCTAGGATTCGAATACATAACTTCGAGGTGATTCACACCAATCCGAAAAATGATTTCTCACTTGATTCTTGTCAACGAACACTTGATTCGGTTACTCAAAATGATACTAAGTTTTCTATCATAGTATATGGCTATATAAGGAGTATAGATGTTTCTAATTAAGGAACTTGATTAGAGTCCGCACTAAGGGGGTCGAGTGAGTGATACTAGTTTGGAAGTAAAGTCTATGTATCCAAGTAAGTGATCGGATCAAAAATTGCATACGGATGATTTATGTACATCATACGAACTTAAATATATTTGTATGATTTGTCGTGTGGCTTGGGAAAGATTGGGGAGTGACTTTCAGTTTTTTTTAAGGGAGCTTAGATAATCTCCTAAGCAATAACCAAAGGCTGAGGGGTGTAATGGTACGCTTAGAAAATTATTTATATCCTTGGACAATCGAGAAAGTTGTTAAGTCTCAGTTTATCCCTTTATTTTGATTGATAGTGTGATTTTGTATACTATGGTTTATAAAACCTGAGTTTATAAATAAAGGATTTTTTAAGTTATTGTTCATTTGGGCTTAAATACCGGTGCTTTTGAAAAAGTGATTTCGAAAGAATTTGTGAAAGAAATAATAATTTTATTATTTTGAAACTATGGTAAAGTATTATTATTTTACGATATTTGAAAAGAGTTTTTGTGAAGTGGTTTTTCAACTATTTTTAGTTATGACTAAAGTTGGGTGATAGGGGGTTTTTCGATTTGGGAGACTTGCTATGTACATTTGTTAACTCTAGTTATTATTTTAGGAGGAACCGGAATACCGCTGGATGCTCCATGTTTGATTGATTCCAGAGTTATACCATGCTTCGGTAGGAGGAGCCCCTTCCTTATCATAATTGATTTTAGTTTTGGTATATTTCTCTTTGGAGGGATTTGAAATATATTATGAATATAAAAACCAGGCATTTAGTTCTAAATTAATCATTTGAAAGATTGGATGCATAGTATTTTATTACAGAGTATTCTCTATACTTTTATTGCATATGGTTTTTATATTTCTTTTGGCTGCAGGTGGCTTTATGTCACACCAGAGTTGCATGTAGATTTATATCATGCCAGTTTTGATATATTGAGTTACATCATTATTATTAGTGTATTGCCCTTTTATTTGCATGATTCTCTTTCGAATTATGTAAATGCAAGATAGGTATAGCGAAGAAAGAGATTTCTATTTGATTTCTTACGCACCAGCATTTGCATCGAGATAGTAAGTTGCTTACAAAATCAAATGTAAAAGAGGTATGTACTAGATTCAGAAATTGGTGATTGATTGATGATTTTATTCCCCAGATATGGGAGGCCAGTTGGCTTTTTTTTCTTTGTTAATTTCCGCCAGTTATGGCGAGTTATAGTTTTTTCGGATCGGCCGCATAAAGGAGGCGCTATTGAAATTTTTCATAACATAAGGAACTTTAAAAGCCTAAAGGTAAGAGGACATTTTCAAAATAAAAGGTATCTCGTAAGACCACGCCGTACATAAATACGAATATGTTTTTACTTTACGATAAACAAACCATTTATATTAGAAAATCCAGTGACATTATAATAACATCTAAGGGCGAAAATATCAATAAACAAGTGTTGTGGTGCTTGTGAGTGTACATCACAACAATACGAGGTATAAAATCAAAAATCGCTAAGGCGCGTTCGCTAATTGTGTAGGATTCCATAGAGGTACCCTCAGTACTTTGAGAATGGTCCTCCTACACAAGGATCAAATTTATTCTTCCGAAACAACAATACATCCCTAGTAATGTACAATAGGAAATACATAACCAGCCACCAAGGTCGAATGCATCGCTCCATGCATGCATAACAACTGTAGGTAACACTAGGAAAGAGATGACTACACCCTCATAGGTTAGTTGAACCCTTGGCTATGCATCCTATCTCTAGTTTTAGTCATTATCGCTGGTGAGGTTACATCCGACGTTCAAGCTCACACGCCGCCAACTGAACAGATCACGGAACCAAGCATTGATTTCCATACCTCAACGGGTCTCGGAACCACACATGGGTTCCCACATCTCAATAGAGATCTTGGAATCACATATTGAGTTCCATACCACAACAGGTCTCGGAATCACACATGGATCCCCAAGTCTCTAAAAAGATCTTGGAATCATACATGGATTCCCATACCTCAACGGGTCTCGGAATCACACATGGATTCCAACATCAAAAACAAAACTCAAATCTTCTCTAAGCACAGAATCCATATATGGTTTTGGAGTGGTTACGGTTTCGAGTCATCTCTTACGAGTACACTCCCCTGCTTATCGGATGTTCCAAACCCAATCGATCGATTTTCAGAATGCTTAATACCGGTTCTTTTGGAAGTAGTCAGACAACACATAAGTGCGGGGATCACCCCTAACGTTTATGTGGAAGGATCTCCTCATTATTTATCCTAGAAGAACAAAACGAGTTTATACGTACAGTATAGCACTACTAACGGTAATTGTACCATATAATCCCCGTGTTTCTCTTAGATATTTTTAGAGTTAAAATCCTTCAGTGTTAAGTAGGGAATATTTGCATACCACCAAAATTGAGTATTTAGGCCAAGATTTGATAGTTGGTTATTTAACTATAAAAAAACATTCAAACAGAGATTACATTTCCCATGGAAATCACTAAGCCTCTCAAAATTAATCTTCCATTAATTAAATTTTTTCCAAAAATATTTATCAAAATATTCATAAACTTATCTCATCGGGATAAGTTTATTCACAAACCATTCCTTTCAAAACTCAGAAAAACTTTTCCACATAATTATATAAAATGACGAGTATATTCATCGAACACTTAGAGAGATTTTCTATGTCAAAATCATATTAAAATGATCACAGTCAATTGTCATTTAAACAGAGATATAAATAACTGAAACATCATTCCTTTCCAAAATCTCATTATTTCATCAATATCTCATTTATAAATTTCCAAATCTATTTATAAAGCTTCTTTATAAATCTCCAAATTTTATTTATAAAAATACTCTTTTATAAATCTCAAAAACTTATTTATAAACCTCCTTTCTAAATCATTCAAACCCGACTTCTTTTCAAGTTCCAAACCTCTTTTAAATTTATAAACTCCTTTAATAAATCCCTTGTAATGACCCATATTTTTAATGATCCGATATTTAAATAGTTTATTTAAATATTTACTCGTTAATTAAATAAAGGCCCGAAAATGTTATTTTTTTGCATACGATCGAAATAGGACTCAAGATCACTTCAATTGAGTTCGAATTGCTGTTGCGAACTAAAATGAGTATAAGGATCACTATATTTTGAGTTCGGACGATCCGAAGGCCAAAACGATCTTGAAATATGTGAAATTAGTATTCGGGAGCGCAGTCTCAAATGGCGACAGGATTAGCGCCGTTGGATCCGATAAAATGAGATGATGTATGCAGACGAGTTTTGTGATGATTGGACGCATCGTTTGATCGTACGGACTCGAAACGTATAGCCATTTATTAGAGAATTAAATAAATGGAATAAAATATTATTATAAATACCCAAATCAAACTCCCCCCTCCAACATTTCATTTCACTACTCACATCAGAGAAAAAAATCAACGGTCGAACTCTCCCTCTTTCATTCAAAAATTAAATTCTCCAAATCCGCTTAACGACAAAAATACAAGGTCGGATCCGTTAAAACCGTATGGATGAGAGCTACGAGATGACCATGGCGAAATTTTGGATCTACGTCGTTGGCTGAGATCGACCATATAGTTATGAATTAGGGTTTCGATCTTGTCGGATCTTAGAGCTATGATGGGTGGATCAACAATTACCGTTGTGATTCTTCTGTGATGGGGAGTAAATGGCCTTGATTTTTGGATAACTGACGAAGCGATAAAGGGCGCGACTTTTTCCTAGTCGCGATCAGGTCAAGAGCAGGCCGAGGCATACACATTTTGGTTGAGGCAAGCGGGCGTGGCGAAGCTAAGTGCGAATCAAAGAGATCACGAAGAGAAATGGTATGGCGAAGACGGATCGGGATTTCGTGGATTATCGAGTGAGTAACCAGCGAAGCAAGGAGTTAGATATGCATGCGGCTGTTCTTGTGTATATACAGGGAATTTCAGAAGGAGGAAGAAGGGTTAAAGATCTAATTAGGTAATTAGCATTTTAATTTTTTAATTAATTATCTTGTTAATTTTGATTCTTATTTTGATCATATCCTTTGCATACGAAGTCCGTTTTGGATGTAGTTTCTTACGTTGCGCTCGGGATGGCGAAATTTACATTTTGGCTTTGGTTTGGACAGATTTGGCTGAGTAAGTGATATCGTCTATCACTTTACTATGGTTGATTATTTAGTGTTAAATTGACGTTCGGGAATGATTTTTGGTTTTTAAATATGATATTATTATTAGATAGTAGGTTTTTTCTATAAAAGAATGTATAATTATTTATAAATGATTTATAAAGAATATCGCGTAGTTTCCATCTTCATACCACAGTTAGTGAATAACTAGATTAGATCTATTATTAATGTTATTTCCCACATTAATTAATATGGATGGATTGTTTATGTTGTATGTATGTTATTTTGGATGGACGTATGGTTGTTGGGATATATGGATGTTTGGATGTATGTTTGATTGTTTGGCTTGTTTGTAAGTTGGCTATTTTGGTTGAAAACACCGATTAGCAGTGATTCGATTTTAGGTAGCATCTTGTACGTTGGAGTTCACGCACATGGAAATCTAATGAATGTGATGAGCGGTAGAAGAGGGTTTGGGAAATGTGCCGATTGATCTGGATTTCAGAGTGTATGGTGGACATTTTCGTTTGGTCTACATTTAACCGTGCGGTTAATTATAAGACCAAGGTGGATGGTATTGACCATAGTAGAGTGGTCAATGTCCATCACTATTGTCGATTGGCTATTTAGCCAATATGTGGCTTAGACGTTGATGAGATATCATGGTGCACGACGTGATGGTTTGTTCGTGCGACCGGTTTAGAGATTGGATGTTATTATCCTACAATGAGTGTTATTGATGGTAAGTCAGTGATATGGTGCTTCGACCTAGTGATTTGATGGTGGGGTAGGGAAGTGGTGCTTCGACCGGGTAGTCTAATACTGTGGATAGTGACATGATGATGTATAGAGTATGCTCTGGGATGATAGTATCAGGACTGTATGGATCATGTTGGACCTCGGGCTTCGAATGGCATGATAGTAGGGTTCTTCGATCGAGAGCTTAGGTAGAGAGCAGGATCGAGGATGGTAGCTCGGATAGAAGTGAGGCTGTGGATAGTGGACTGGGTTGAGTGTTAGGGCTCATGCCAGGAAACTGTAGAGAGCCGGTAGGTTTCGTATCCATATCGAGTGAGTAGAGCTCGATGGATGTGTTTGTGGCAAGGGATTATTGATGACTTAGAGTGTTTTTTGTCATGCTCGGAGCAGAGGTACTATATACAGGTGATATCCAAGGGCTGGTAGCGATGGCCGTGTACCTTGGACCGCCCCGAGGAGTTTAGTGTCAAGTAGGTACGGGAGAGTACTTGGGCGTGGCAGCATACTGGGGTTGAAACAGACCCGTTTGTACATGAGTTCGACAAAGAACCGAGATTTCCACTAGTCCTTGATAGTTGCAGAGGGTCATATGAGTCATCACATATCTTGCGCATTGGGTAGCAGTTAGCATTGTTTGATGGATGCAATGCTTGTTATGGTTGCTCACTAGTCACCCTAGGGATGTTACGCTAGGTAGGTATTGTGGTAGGAATACCTAGATACCCTGACATGACTTAGTGTGGAGTAGGTATGGATGGAGATACCTAGATACCTGAAGTGTACTTAGTATGGAGTATGGACTATAGGTGGAGATACTTAGGAACCCTGGCAGATATTGAGTATAGTATACGCGTTTAACGATGTTATAGAGTAGCATATTACTTCTGTTTATGTGCTGAATCTGTAGTTGCAGGGATAGGTTAGGTATGGTTTATATACCCTCTGTTCCGTATAATATCTAGTTTTATAGTATTTTGGGATTTGATATCGCTCACATCAGACTGTTGTCAGACTCGAGGTTTTTTGCTTTGCTTCTTATTATCTCGGGTACTCTTAAATGAGAGCAGGTGGATGATTATGGATTTCTGCAGGTGGACCAATAGGAGGTGATAGTTATCTATACTTATATGTGCACTTGTTATTATATTTCCGCTATGTGACACTGTGGAGCCATGACGGTGTTGATTTGCTATTATGAGACAATGTACCAGTCGAGTTTACTTTCCCATTGTATAAAGTCTATTATGGTATTGTATAAATTTGATGATCTTTATTAAGATGATTATTTCGCATTATTATTACTGTCTCTATTGTTTTATTACTGTATTGATTATTATATTTACTCTGATGCGACGTGAGATATGCAACAGGTAATTTGGTTAGTTGATGCTTTCTTCTTCTTTTTCCATTCTTTTCTCTTCTATTTCCCCATCTTATTTCTTTTTCTTTCCTTTGACTACCGTTCCACACCATAGGTGTAGTGCGGTCATTACTTTTAGTATCAGAGCAAGGTTACCCGATTATCCTTAGTTGATGCTGCGATCCAGTAGAGAAAGGGTAGGAGTTGTCACCTTAACTGGATCTAGAGAGTGTACATACAAGAGAGTTCGTATTTATTATATATTTTGGTTTTCAAAACTATATAGTAGTATATATAGTATATGTGTTGGGTGCGCACATGAGCACTATTGATGCAGTTTTCTTTGTGAGAGACAGATCATCCTTATTATAGAATAGGAATGATCTGGCATGGAAGAAAAACTGCTATTAACTCTATCTTTAGAGTTGAGTATTGAGAAGGATCATGGACGCTATCCCTGATTTATAAGATATGTTTGTTAAGTTGGTGCAGATCATTTCCTGGATGTCCAGTTTGTTCTGGATGGTTATGGTGCTCAACTACAATTGGCTAGAGTCGACTTTGCCAAGCTGTACATAGACCATGAGAATCTTGGAGGTAGGTCGTTCTTTGAAATGGGGTCGGCTATTAGGAGGCAAGTTTGGTTGATTTCTTGTAGAAGGATCTTCGATGACTTGGAGTTAGATGATGCATGAGGTAGAAGTTAACCTTTGGATGACTCCAAGGAAAGGCGATGAACTAGTGAAGTGTTTCTATAGCTCTGATTCCCAAGGACCGATTTCCTTGGGACTAGTTCATAGTTTGCTTAGAAGAGATTTGTCTCGAATTTTATGAAGTCGGGAATGGTTAGAGAGTTCTCCTATTTGAAGTACGGCAATATGTCTGCATTGGAGTATGTGGTCGGATTAGTTATGATATCGGGGTACCGTCTTTTCTCGTTGATACTCCATACAGAAAGGATTGAAGTTTATCATTGGGTGGAGAGATCATCTTGGGGGTCGATTGATTCGTCACATTGACGACGGCTTTGAGAGGATGATCAAGAAGTACCCAGTATTGAAGAGTTATCCCGTACTAGTTGTGTGGGGATAGATCGAGAAGCATATGCATTGATCGCCATTTCAGTTTCGTCGGTTGCTCCATCGACGAAAGAGAAGGGAAATGGCGTCGCCGTTTGAGATATGCTTTTCGCATATGGTGGTTCCATACGTGTTTTATTTGACATCGAGGTTTTGTATTCCTTTATATCTAGACCCGATGGTTAGACATTGTGATATAGACTCTAGATAATTACCTATCTTTGATCGTGAAAGACCTAGTTAGGGGCTCAGCCAGCCTATACGTGGTTTGTCAAGACCTTGCCTATCGAGTCATGGTTGTTTGTTTTTTTAGACATTGATTGTTTGGGGTTTATTTGGATTGGTATTATAGTTTAGGAATGGACTGGCTGAAGGGGATACAAAATAGTGGTGGACTGAGAGAGGTCGTTGATGACGATCTGGGTTGTGGAGGAGCGAATGATAGTGATTGGCTGCCAGTAGAGGAGCCTTATATATTCATTTGATATTCCACATGATAGGAAGTCATTTGTGCCTGTAGATGGAGAGTGTTCATACATACTAAAGGAGGTGACCGGATTACCGCCATATAGAGATATAGTTCGATATCGATCTTGTCAGAGGAGTTGGACCAGTAGATATGCCTTTAAGGCATAGGGTGTCCAAAGAGCTTAGGAGATTAGAGGAGCGAGCGGATGACCTGTTTAGGTGATGGTTCATCCATAGGTGTATATTTTGGGTAGGATGCACTTGTTGTGTTTGTCAGTAGGACGGATGGCTCTTTGGAGTTGTTTGTTGGTTGTTGTGAGCTGGATGAGATGACAAACATGTTCGTACTCCCATTTGTTGATGACTTGTTCGATAAGCTCTATAGCATGAGAATGTTCTCTTAGTTGGACCCTGCGATGAGGTCGCACCAACTGAGAGTAATTTGGGTGAGTGTGTCGATTATAGTGTTTCACACACTACCTTGTTTTAGGTTGGTTATGCTGTTTGGGCAAACCAATGTGTTGGCATATGTTGTGGATCTCATGGACCGTGATTAGAGTGGTCACTTGAGTAGGTTGTGGATACTTTCATCTACCCATGGACAAAAGAGGAGCACAAGGCACGATTAGTGAAGAGATTTTGATGGTATCACTCCTTAAGGAAGGGAGTGAGATGCTTGGGTCATGTTGTTTCAGAGTAGGACGTCGCTACAGACCCTTTAGTTATGGCAGTACGAAATCTGGACAGACCCAAGGTAGCAGTATCGTTGACCTATTATATAGGAAAGGATTAGACTTTTGTTTGACACGTGAGGTGTAGACACGTGTTAGTGAGTCTGACTGAGAGGTTGACGAGTACATTGATTGTACTCATTCTGAGCAGGAATGAAGAGACGATAGTACGAACTTGCCTGTGGTACTTAACTGGGTATGGTAATGATGTCAAGAGGTAATATCCAACTCTTGATTCGGAGTTAGAGGCAATAAAGTTCGCTTTGGGATATGAAGCCACCGTCTTTTAGGAGAGGAGTTCGAGCTATTCGGTGATTTCATGTCTTTGTAGTATCTCTTCTCTGAGAGGATCTCGACCTCCGCCTGTAGAAATGGTTGGAGTTCTTAGCCTCCTATGGTTTTGACATTTCCTAGATGTTTGAGGGGAAATGTGGTGGTTGGTATTCGAGTGGGAGACATACTAGTTTGGGAGCGATATTCCAAGAGTGGGTATTGCCTGTATCACTGGTTACGATTCTAGGACTCGATGAGCT
Source organism: Allium fistulosum (assembly GCA_030737815.1). Lineage (NCBI taxonomy): Eukaryota > Viridiplantae > Streptophyta > Magnoliopsida > Asparagales > Amaryllidaceae > Allium > Allium fistulosum. Next base: position 1,268,388,415 of record CM060905.1, on the reverse strand, counting down.
TTGGCCAAGTATGATGGCTAGTTTGACCATCTGACCTTCTTTGATTTAGCTGATTAGTACTAGTTAAAGGCGTTAAGCTTGACTAGTGGAGATCGTGACTAAATTAGAAGAGCGAGTAATGTTTGATGCGATGACGTAGTGCAGACGCGATAGAGACTTTCGGTTCCGTAGAGATCATTTGTTCGCGAGTAGTGAGAACAAATGTTTTCGGACTGCATCAAAGGATTACCGATGACTAAGGATAGGGAGATAGCATTTGAGTCACAGTCGATTGGTTGATAGATGTGCTCGATTTGTATTCCTTAAGTCCAGTAGTACGACATCTGTTTTTTGTGTTGTTTGAGGGGTGGTTGGTGCGATTCCATTGTGTGCTGTTATCCCACTTTTTGGCAAAGCTGGGATACCCAAAAATTAACTGAAGTCAATACTAATCAGCCATGAATATTAAATATGCATTGCAGGATGATCATGGATATCGATGAATTTTGCCCGAGTCCGGATCGAACCGTAATTGACAAGACATGACAAGCAAAGCCATGAAAGCCAGTGCTCCAAGTCTCAGGTAAATCGGAGTTCATATGAACAAGATATGATCGATACGAGTTAGATGAAGTGCGCTGTTCGTATCCATCAAAGACCTGTTCGAATCGATCGGATTTCGTATCCATTATGTTTGCGTAGATCGAATCCATCAGGTGTTCTCGTGTCCGCATGTTCGAATCCATGACGTTCGACTCGATCAATCCGCGCTGCTTCGCATCCATAGGTGCACCTTGCTTCGAATCGGTCGGTTTCGTATCCATAAGTCTTAGTTCGTATCGACAGAAAGGAGGCTTGATCGAATCCATCGGGAAGACTTGATTTCGTATCCATTAGTCTTCGTATCCAGCTGGCATCGATGGATTCAGGCAACGTCTCTGATACGAGTAAGGCGAAGTTTAAGGGGAGACGCGGTCGACTCGGAGTAAATGGTGGATCTACCCGAGGGATGCGCGCTACGCCACTGCAGAACCACGTGTTGTATCGATGCGAAGTCATCAATACGAATTTATGGATTCGAACCGGGCAGCGCATACGGAGCCTTGATCTCGTATCGATCATATCTCACAAATCCCTGATCCAAATGCAACGAAATTTTCAGAGTAGCTTCCATGCAAGGTAAAGAGCAATCCTGCCAAGTTTCAGCTCGATTGGAGCATTTCCTGATCGATACGAAATTGACTCGAATCGATCACAGACTGAGTTGAAACTTGGTGGGACCGGTCGCGTGGGCCCCCTCACGTGCTAGAAAAAGTCTCCTGAAGTTTGGGCGAGATCTGAGCCTCCTACGCCTATAAATAGCCCCCTGAAGCCTACAGAAAAGGGATCTTTTTCGCCATTCAACGTCCAGACTCTGCCGGATTCAACTCTACTCCTTTCCATTGCTGTTATCTTCAGATTCATTCATTGTATTTGCTGTAATCATCTGTAATCAGCGAAGAACATCAATAAAAGATAAAAATCCTTGAAGTGGACGTAGGCCGGAGATAGCTGAACCACTATAAATTGCGTGTCACTGTTCATTATTTCTGGATTGTTGTTTGTGCTTGCTTAGATCTGATATTTGTGTTTGAATATTGCTGATTTGTATTCATACACTGGTGCTTTCACAACACTTGGGGTTTGTGACCATTTTTGGTGCAAACACTTTGGTGCTTTCACTGAGAAGGAACCAGCACCCGCTACACCAGATTCGAAGTTCAGATTTGAAAACTAGAAGATTTGAAGACAATGACTCGGCAAACAAGTAGAAGACAAAGAGCCGAGAGAAGCCATCAAGGAGGAAGTCAAGAGGCATCCTCTGGTGCTGGAGAAGAACCAGCTTCGATCTACATCACTAGAGATGAAATGGAGACCATGACCAATCTGATGCACGAAAGGATGATGAAAAGCCAACAAGAGATGCTGCAGAATTTCTTCGAGCAGATGAGAGCTGCAGGGACACAGAGCCTAGGACCAACTACAGCGGCTATGAATGTGGAACAGGGAGCTAGGATTGCGGAACCTGATGAGGGACAGAATGCAGATCCAGAGGACAATCGACAAGGACTCGGGGGCAGACCCACGGGATCCGATACTGGAAGGCCGACAGACGGAGCTCAACAAGCTAGGGCCAATGCTGATGCTAATGGGCCACACGAAGAGTACATACCAGAATACCCTTCAAGACCAAGAGGGCAACCCCAGGATGGAGATGAAAAGATGGCTGGATTAGTGCGACGACTCATGAGAGGAGGATTGTCTAGCGGAGGATTGGAGGAAGTCAGTCGGAGTCCGTTCACTCCAAATATCAGGAATGCAAGGAACCCTCCAAAGTTCAAACTGCCGACGCTGAACCCATATGACGGAAAGTCAGACCCGACCATGCACGTTACCAGATACATCAGGCATATGGAAGTGCTGGGGGCATCCGAGGAAGTGATGGCACGATGCTTCCCTTTGTTTCTATCAGATTTGGCTGCGCTTTGGTTCAGACAACTAGAGACTGGATCAATCAGGACATGGGGTGAGCTAGTGGAATGCTTCATGAGACAGTTTAGGGTCCATGTGACGCGACCCAAGAGTGTGATGACTTTAGCCTCGATAAAGCGAAGGACCGGAGAGTCCATAAAAGATTTTCTATTGCGATTCAATGCAACGGTGGCTTCTGTAGATCGCCCAGATCCATCAATGATTTTGATGGCGGCAGTAGCAGGAATTGCAGAAGGCACCGAATTCAAAGATTCTCTGACCAGAGACCCACCGCAAGATCTAGGAGAGTTCTATCATGAAGCTGAAAAATTCATTCGACTAGAGGAATCACGAGCCGAGAGGCAGGAAATAAACACTACACGAAGAGAAGGAACCGCAGGAGGACAGTCTGGAGTAGACAAAGGAAAGAGAAAGCAAGATGACACACATGATGGTCCTGATAAACGGAAGAAATTCAGAGAGCCTAGATTCAGGCAATTCACAGATTTGACGGCAAGCCTAGAAAGGATTTACACTGAAACTCGGGGGCAACTCCCCTATCGAAAACCACCCAGGAGAGATCCCACGGAGCGGGAACGCAGGACTGGAAAATACTGCCTATTCCATGAGCTGGATGGACACACTACCGATGAATGCCGCCACCTAAGGGATGAGGTGGAAGAACATGCCAGGAGTGGTAAACTGCCACAATATGTCAGAGAACGGGCAGCAGCGGTAAGGCCTGAACAACTACCGCCTCCACCTAACAGAAACGATCCTGGATCAGGATCACGACTCATCATCAACTGATTAAGATGGCAAGGGCCAAGTTCGAGATCTGGACTTCGGCCAAATAATTTCATTAGATTTGCTTTCAAAATAAAACGGCTATTCCACTCACTCATGTATAGGAACCAGAGAGACCCCTAGGCATGCTCTGAGATGGTATAGACCGTTCAGCCCGGAGTGGCGTTGTTTAGTTTTTCCCTGATGTTTGAGATTGAACATCTAGGGTCTGAATTTAATAAATAAATTTGAATTTCTTGAAATAAACCTTTGACCGGAGAGTTAAAGGATAAACAATAAATATGAATATAAAAATGATCGCTTTATGATCCTACCCAGAGAGGCGTGGTCCGGAGTGCAAGAAGTGAGTTGCTTCGCCAGAGAGCGACAGGATCGACTCACTTAAGCATCGTTTCCTATTCACCGGAGAGTGTTTCGATTAGGATTCGATAAGAGCCCAGATAGGCTATGATCGACCGACGATTCAGGTCAAGACATCGCTTAATGTTCAGATACACTGAACCGGAGTGCAAGAAGTGGGTCGCTTCGCCGGAGAGCGACAGGATCGACCCACTTAACGTTGTTTCCCCTTCACCGGAGAGTGACAGGATGGGATCCAGCAGGAGCCCGGAGAGGCTACGATCGGCCCAGAACGGCCAAGACATCGCTTCACGTCCTAACTGGGGCCGGAGTGCAAGGAATAGAAAGCAACGCCGGAGTGCAATAGGATCTTTCTATTCAACCGCTAAGTCTAGAATGGGCTTCGCAAGGGTCCGGAGCGATCGTCAACAGTCCGGAGAGACTGTAGAATTTCATTCTTAACCTCCACTGGCAGAAGTTGATAACGCTTCGGCTTCGAACGGCCATGAATTCGATTGAAAATATCATAAGATTCGAATGAAACCTGAGCTTACTACATTCGAATTGAGACTAATCAAAACACACCTTTTACCAAAAGGCATGTTTTGGGGGGCAAAGTGTTATCCCACTTTTTGGCAAAGCTGGGATACCCAAAAATTAACTGAAGTCAATACTAATCAGCCATGAATATTAAATATGCATTGCAGGATGATCATGGATATCGATGAATTTTGCCCGAGTCCGGATCGAACCGTAATTGACAAGACATGACAAGCAAAGCCATGAAAGCCAGTGCTCCAAGTCTCAGGTAAATCGGAGTTCATATGAACAAGATATGATCGATACGAGTTAGATGAAGTGCGCTGTTCGTATCCATCAAAGACCTGTTCGAATCGATCGGATTTCGTATCCATTATGTTTGCGTAGATCGAATCCATCAGGTGTTCTCGTGTCCGCATGTTCGAATCCATGACGTTCGACTCGATCAATCCGCGCTGCTTCGCATCCATAGGTGCACCTTGCTTCGAATCGGTCGGTTTCGTATCCATAAGTCTTAGTTCGTATCGACAGAAAGGAGGCTTGATCGAATCCATCGGGAAGACTTGATTTCGTATCCATTAGTCTTCGTATCCAGCTGGCATCGATGGATTCGGGCAACGTCTCTGATACGAGTAAGGCGAAGTTTAAGGGGAGACGCGGTCGACTCGGAGTAAATGGTGGATCTACCCGAGGGATGCGCGCTACGCCACTGCAGAACCACGTGTTGTATCGATGCGAAGTCATCAATACGAATTTATGGATTCGAACCGGGCAGCGCATACGGAGCCTTGATCTCGTATCGATCATATCTCACAAATCCCTGATCCAAATGCAACGAAATTTTCAGAGTAGCTTCCATGCAAGGTAAAGAGCAATCCTGCCAAGTTTCAGCTCGATTGGAGCATTTCCTGATCGATACGAAATTGACTCGAATCGATCACAGACTGAGTTGAAACTTGGTGGGACCGGTCGCGTGGGCCCCCTCACGTGCTAGAAAAAGTCTCCTGAAGTTTGGGCGAGATCTGAGCCTCCTACGCCTATAAATAGCCCCCTGAAGCCTACAGAAAAGGGATCTTTTTCGCCATTCAACGTCCAGACTCTGCCGGATTCAACTCTACTCCTTTCCATTGCTGTTATCTTCAGATTCATTCATTGTATTTGCTGTAATCATCTGTAATCAGCGAAGAACATCAATAAAAGATAAAAATCCTTGAAGTGGACGTAGGCCGGAGATAGCTGAACCACTATAAATTGCGTGTCACTGTTCATTATTTCTGGATTGTTGTTTGTGCTTGCTTAGATCTGATATTTGTGTTTGAATATTGCTGATTTGTATTCATACACTGGTGCTTTCACAACACTTGGGGTTTGTGACCATTTTTGGTGCAAACATGTGCCAAGAGCATTGTAAGCAGCCAAGACCTATTGTTCGATAATGGGTTTTGGGAGAACTTACAAGAGGCGTTTGGATATTTGGCACCAAATGGATTAGATGACATCGATACTGAACCACGGAAACTAAGAGACCTCATAAGCCTATTCGTGCCGCTAAATGTGATACGAATCTGTTAGGAGGAGGTCGAAGGAATAGTAGGGGTTCAGTGGAATGAAAGCGAAGGCGATAGGGTATAATAGACCGTGGAGAGGATGAGGACTGTTAGTCCGAAGCTCTTTAGATGGTGGGATTTTGTTTTTATCGTCAGCTTTCATTATGGATAATATATTTGATATTTATACTAGATGGTTTAGTATTCTGCATGCTAGGATAGGCAAGGATGTTATTTTTGGATGATAAATCTTATGTATGCATGTTTGATTTGATTGTTAGCATTTGGGATGATAGTTTATGTTTGTATTGTTGTTAGGTATGCGGGACACTTATTGGTTGGTATAGCATTCTTGTTTGATGATTGCTATAGATGATCTAGTATAGTTAAAGATATGAGTATACATATCTTTAATGTATTTGGATTTTCGGACCTAGTCGTCCAAAGGAAGTGTTGCCGAATTTTTCCAGAATCTGACATATTTTTTAGGGCCGATGGGTTATGAGATGTTCTCTTAGCTTTGTGATTTCGAGGACGAAATCTTTTAAGGAGGGGAGAATGTAATGACCCATATTTTTAACGATCGGATATTTAAATAGTTTATTTAAATATTTAATCGTTAATTAAATGAAGGCCCGAAAATGTGATTTCTCGCATATGATTGAATCAGGACTCGAGACCACTCCGTTAAGTTCGGATTAATATTGCAAATTAAAATGAGTATAATATCCAACTCTTAGTTCGGAGTTGGAGGCGATAGAGTTCGCTTTGTGGATATGGAGGCACTGTTTGTTAGGAGAGTAGGTCGAGCTACTCGGTGATTTCACGTCATTGTAGTATCTCTTCTCTTAGAGGATCTCGACCTTCGCCTGTAGCAATGGTTGGTGTAACATTTCAAGATTTTCGACGCTCGAAAATCGACATTAATACGTCCACTATATCAACTGCCGAGCAATCGAATGCCAGAAAACCGAATTGTTATGGTTAAAAAGAAGAGGTAGAAGAAGACATAAAGAAAGAAAGAAAAAGAAACAACAGAAACAACATCAGAATCTCACATATCGCAGCGGAACAATATATAATAGATAAATGAATAATCTTTTAAAACAAAGAGCTATATCAGTTTGTACATTACATCATCAGAGTCAATATACACATAATACATCAATGGACAGTTATACAAACTTGTCCTCATACAGAATACACAGCGGAATAAATAATATCATATACAAGTGATACGTTTCGCCATCTAGCTCGCCACTGAGCTCCACAGCATCTCCTGAATATCCAGAATGACCTGATAACCTGACTCTAGGCTGCCCGTGTGGAAAATTATGGGCACCCAGAGTTTAGGAAAGGAACAATAAACTCTAGGTCAGTCATGGGACTAGTGTGAGAACTAAAAACAGTTTATCTTTAAAACAAACAACAAAAGAATTTTCAACATTGAAATCCGCAATGCTTTTGGAAAATGAAACTACCATAAGACCTCCCACCATACACACAATGCAATCGCAGACTTGGAGGAGATTTCTTCTTATGATAGTCAAATATGCTTACTACGCAAGAAAAACTCTTTTGATATTATTGCTAGTGCATAGTGTGAAAATTCTTTCGAAAATACAATATTAATCTTAGCCAGCATAGGCACCATTATATTATGCCTGCTATAGCTGCCGCCTGAGGAGACAAGTTATACAAATTGCAATCGTAAACGGCTCGTATTGTTTCTTTGGATTTTCCAACAAATGGTCAGGCTAAGGAACTTCCTACTGCCACATGGGAATGCCTCTGGATGGATGCCCCGAGAACCACCCGGCTCTCTGCCAACACAAGGCCGGTTACCCCCTTCCCGGGTAGTAAACCTAAGATATGCCACCCCCGGTCCTTTGGGACCTTTATCCGAGGCGCCTCGATCACACAGCAACAATCACACAGAGTAAATGAGATTGGAGCAACCACATAGGTAAATATCTGGGCTCCATACCATGATACCACCTTTTTCCAAAAGGAATGGTCATACCCTAGGGGAGCTACCCCTGAAACCTTGCCGCATCTTTCCTGTTTCGACCATTTCCGGTCTGTGAGGCTCGATGAGGTATCGTCCACAAAGCTACGCTTTTTCACAAAGCCATGCTTTGATCAACAAATGATCAATAAATAATCATCACACAGCAACACTCAGCATGCCACATTACCAAATTGGGAATATATCGCTGATAACCTTCAACTACATAACCTCTGAGCTCGTACGTCTCAGAGAAGGGTGTTAAGCTAAGAGAATAAATTCTCCACCACCAAACAGAAATGTATTTGAAAGAAATCAGCTTTATATCTCAAAGTGTAGTGTCAGACGTACAACCATACAAGTCTGTTCCGGGTTCGAACAGAACCGAAGGCACTTCCAAAGAAGCCCTTGCAATCTGGGTATTCAAAATCCCGATCGTATTTCCCATCACTTAGGAAATCTCTATACCGTAGCAAACGGTGCAGAGACAATCGATAGGTCATCCTATCGTTTTCACAAATACCCGGTCTTCACCACCGGTCTTCAAATGTTATCCATATCGTCATATCACTTATTCGGAATGGGTTATATGACACAAAGGTCCTCTCCCGACTAAACCGAATAGTGAGCACAATATTTTAAACATATGGATATAGGGATTTCAATCAAGTCACAACTTATTACCCAAATCCTTTCCTTTAAATGGTTTAAACAAATTACCATTTTAAATCTTTAAACAAAAAGATTTACTTCACAAAGTTCACCCAATTTCACAAAGATTCATTCACAAATTCCCAAATCATTTCCCATTTCAATTGGATTAACCCATTAAATCTTTAAATCAAGATTTAACTTATAGTTTTCAAAACTATTCACAATTCAAGTCTTATAATATAAAAGATACACCTTTTAAAATCTTCTTTAATTTCAAGATAAAGCATAATTATCTTCACAAAGGTTAATTCATAGTTTTTTCCAACTATTCACAATTTCATTTCAACTTGAAATGTTTCGATACAAATTGGAAATCTTTTCACTTTATGAAAGCTATTATTATTTGAAAACGGATAGCTTTCGTTTTGGGAAAAACTGGTTACAATTACACAGGTTAAAGCCATCCAAGTATAAAACTTGAATATAAATTTAAATTTCCAAAACCATATTTTTAAATGGTTAAAAACCCATATAACACCTTTTATACTTGCATAATCTTTTAAACCAAAATTCCCAAATTATTGAATTCAATTTCAAAATATTGAATTCAAATTTTTAAATCAAATTATTTAAATTTCAATTTTATTAAGTTATTTAAAACAACTCTAATTTTTGAAAATCACTTAAAAAAAACTTTCAATTCCAATTCCAAAACTATTTTTGACTCAAAAATTCAATCTTTAGAATTGTTAAAAATCTGTGACTTAACAGATTTCCACGTAAAATCCACATTTGTGTGTGTATTGTGTAGTCCAAGGGTTTAACACAATAGTGCAACAACATTCAACCATCATAGATTAAATATAACAATATAATTGATAAGCGGTATAAACTATAACGCTTATCTTCATTCACAGATCACAGATATATATATATCATAGATAAACAAATTACAGATCACAACACAAATCAGGATATATCACAAAGCATCACATATCAGAGATATCAAACAATTCAACATCCAATATAATCCAAACATCCATAAGTAGGATTAATTTAATTATCTGATTAATTTAAAGTCAGATAAATTTAAAGTCAGATTAATTTCTAAACACCAAATCAAATTTCCAATTAATTTCCAAATTATTCCCTTTTTAAAAAAAATTCTTTATTTCTTCAAATCTATTCAAAAACCAATTTGAAATAAATCCTTTAACTTATAAATAATATTACCCGAAATCCATTTATTAAGGCTTTTTCCCAAAATTTGGAATTTAATTCAATATGGTCCAAAAATAAACTTTATCTTTTTAAAACACCTTTTTAATATAATCCAATTCTCAAAAATAAGTTTTTAAAGTAAACTTTCAACTTGAATTTTAAAAATCCAATTTTATTTTATTTTCGGTATCCAACGATACCAAAAATATATTCGGCTAACCTATAGCCTTCAACAATTTCAATCACAAAGATAATCACACAGAGATTATAAATAATCAACACACAACATATGAAATAATTTCAAATGTTTGAGGAATCCAGTTGGATCCTTCCAACCTGTTTCCCTTCATCCACAGATGATAGCACAATACCAATTCCACTTCGAGGTGGAATATCGCGGTATATGGGATTTATAAAATACTATCCGCTATTATGCGGCACAATAGGGTCTCATCCGCTATATAATGCGGGAAATCAACTCCAAATACATATATAATACCAATTACACTTCAAGGTGGAATATCGCAGTATATGTTTTTAATATAATAACCTCCGCTTAATATGCGGCGTATAGGGTCTATTTCAATGCAACAAATGACAACCATCAATCCAAACACACAATCAACCAATTTTAAATTTAACTATTTAAAATTTAAATCGAAACACAATTCGATTGAGTGAGAAGTTCTCACCTTGCTTCCAAAATAGTTGCAGTGTTTTATTTTGAATAAAATTAAACACGCGTTTAATTTTACCCAAAATTCAAACTAGCTCCAATCAATCCCAATCCAGTTCCATTGCGTAGTGCTCATCAATACGAACCCAACGCAAGTCGTTTCGTCAGTTTTCGACCTCGTATGAACAAGTTACAACATTTTAAAGTTTGAACGAATTATATATATATATATATATATATATATATATATATATATATATAAATTTACAATTTTCTTTTTAATTTTTAACTTAGAATTCATCAGAGCCGTACATTGCTTTCATCAAATCCTGGCCGCTTGTTTCATCTTCCTCCCTCACGTTCACTCCCAGGTAAACACGCAAGAAATGAACCCATTAGCTCGAAACTTTGACCAATTCTAGCTCCAACATCGACGATCTATGAGTCGATCGAGCACTACCATCCAGACCGCCTTCGCGAGCTTCAACTTCGGCCAAGGAATAGTCAAGCTCGGCTCCCTCTAGGCATAGAAAACCATGCACAACCCTAATACGAATGCAAGCAATTTCCCATTGATCCACCGCATAATACTCGATCATAACCGTTGAAGTTAAAGATCTCAATACCCTCTACAACTTTGCAGTTTGAACACTTTTCGTAATAGTCGATGGATTGGTAGAGATTAAAGGAAGAAGAACAAAAACTTTCGGCCATTGAAATTTAGGTGGCTGCTGTAACCTAGAAGACTAGGGTTTTGATGCAAATGAAGAAAAATAGGTCCTTATATAGAAAATTGCCAAAACACTATTCATTCGAGATTTTCCGAACTCCAAACGAAGCGTGCCGGCTGACGTTTCTGAGGTTTAACCCACGTTCCGAACAAAATGGAATATGTTTCGGAAGCTAATTTGATCATATGTGCGAGTTACGGAAATAAACGATCAAATTTAAATTAAATCGATTAAAACGATTTCTACGCGTTTTGGCTTGCCCCGGACAAACCGTAAATCCAATTGACACGAAATTTGAAATCTTACAATAATATAACATTACGGATCCGATGAAACTAGTTTCGTCAAAATCCGAGACTGTTTGAAAAATGACTATTTTTACTAGTCAATTAAATATTAAAATATTCAATTATCACAATTTAACTTTTAATTCAATTTTAAAAGTTTACAAACATCATTCTAACTCTAATATGACTTAATAAAACTTTATAAATCATTTTCATTCACATTAAACCCAATTTCCAATTATTTTTGAAATTTCAAATATTAATTTATCGATTTAATTATCCAATTAAATCCTTATATTCGAATTATAATTCATTCGGCTTATAAATCTTACTTGTTAATATTTAAAATCAATTAAATATCTAAATTTCAAATGACAGAAATTCTGGGTCATTACAGTTGGAGTTCTTAGCCTCTTATGGTTTTTACATTTCCTAGACATTTGAAGGGAAATGTGGTGGTTGGTATTCGAGTGGGAGACATACCAGTTAGGGAGCGATATTCCTAGAGTGGGTATTGCCCGAGCTTATCACTGGTTACGACTCTAGGACTCGATGAGCTTTGGCCTAGAGTGGGTATGGATGAGAGCTACGCGATGACCGTGGTGGAATTTTGGATCTACATCGTTGGCCGAGATCGACCATATAGCATTGAATTAGGGTTCGATCTTGTTGGATCTTGGAGCGACGATGGGTGGATTGGCGATTACCATTGTGATTCTTATGGGATGGGGAGTAGATGGCCTTGATTTTGGGATGAACAACGAAGGGATGGAGGGCAAGACTTTTTCCTAGTCGCGAACTGGTCGAGAGCAGGTCAAGGCATATGCGTTTTGGTTGAGGCAAGCGGGCGTGGCAAAGCTAAGTGTGGATATAAGAGATCGTGAAGAGAAATGGTTTGGCAAAGGCGGATCGGGATTTTGTGGATTGTTGAGTAAAATATCGACGAAGCAAGGAGATGGATACGCAAGCGACTGTTATTGTGCACATACAGGGAATTCCAGAAGGAGGAAGAAGGATTGAGGATCTAATTAGGTAATTAGCGTTTTAATTCGTTAATTAATTATCTAGCTAATTCCAATTACTATATCGATCATATCTTTTGCATACAAGGTCCGTTTTGGATGCGGTTTCTTGCGTTGCACTCGTGATGGTGAAATCTACATTTTGGCGCAAGTTTGGATAGATTTGGTTGAGGTGAGTGGTATTATCTCTCACTTTACTAAGGTTGTTATTTAGTGTTATATTCATGTTCGGGAATGATTTTTGGTTTTCAAAAGTGGTATTATTATTATTATTATTATACAGTAGCTATATTTTTATAAAAGGATATATAATTATTTTAAATGATTTATAAAGAATATCGCGTATTTTCCATCGCTATGTCATAGTCAGTGAATTATTAGATTAGATCTATTAATGGTGTTATTTCCTACATTAACTGATATGGATGGATTGTTTATGTTGTATGTATGTTGTTTTGAATGGATGTATGGTTGTTTAGATGTTTGGATGTATGTTTGATTGTTTAGCTTGTTTGTTATTTGGCTATTAGAGTTATGCACACATGGAAATCTAATGAATGAGATGAGCTGTAAAAGTGGGTTTGGGATACGTGCCGACGGATCTGGGTTTCAGAGTGGATGTCGAACGTTTCCTTTTGGCATGTACTTAACTGTTCGTTTAAGTAAAAGACCAAGGCGGATGGTATTAAAAATAGTAATGTGGTCAATTTCCATCAATGTTGTCGATTGGTGATTTGGCCGATATGTGGCTTGGATGTTGATGAGATAACATGGTGAGCGACGTGATAGTTTATTCGTGCGACTGGTTTAGAGATTGGATGTTATTAACCTACGACTGATACTGATGGTGAGGCAGTGATATGATGCGTTAACCTAGTGATATTGATGGTGAGGCAGGGATGTGTGCTTCGACCTAGTAGTCTGATACTATGGACAGTGACTTGATGATGTATGGAGTAAGCTCCGGGATGATAGTATCAGGATTGTATGGATCATACAAGACCTCAGGCTTCGGATGGTATGATAGTAGGGTTCTTCGATCGAGAGCTCAGGTGGAGAGCAAGATTGAGGATGGCAGCTCGGATTAGAGTGAGGCTGCGGATAGTGGTCTGGGTTGAGTGTTAGGGCTCTTACCAAGAAACTATAGTGAACTAGTAGGGTTCGAATCTATATCGAGTGAGTAGGGCTCGATGGATGTCTTTGTGCCTAGGGATCATTGATGACTCGGAGTGTTTTCTATCATGTTCAGTGCAGGGGTACTATCTATGGGTGATACCCGAGGGCTGGTAGCGATGGTCGTGTGCCCTGGACCGCCCTGAGGGGGTCCTAGTGTCAAGCAGGTACGAGAGAGTACCGGGCCATGGTAGCTTACTGGGGTTGAAACAGACGCATCTGTACACAAGTACAACAAAGAACGGGGATTTCCACTAGTTATTGATAGCTACAGAGGGTCATATGAGTCATCATATATCTGGCACATTGGGTGACAGTTAGTATTGTTTAATGGGTGCTATGTTTGTTATGGTTGCTCACTAGTCACCTGTCACCCTAGGGATGTCACACTAGGTAGGTATTGTCGTAAGGATTCTTAGATACCCTGACTTGACTTAGTGTGGAGTAGGTTTGGATGAGATACCTGAAGTTTACTTAGTATGGAGTGGGGACTATAGGTGGAGATACCTACCTAGGCACCCATGATTTTATAGAGTATCATATTACTTATGTTGATGTGCTGACTATGTGGTTGCAAGGACATGTCGGGTATGGTTTATATACCCTCTGTTCCATATATTATCGAGTTTTATAGTATTTTGAGATTTGATATCGCTGACACCGAACTGTTGTCTGACTCAAGGTTTTATGCTTTGCTTCTTATTATTTCAGGTACTCTTAAATGAGTAGATTGAGAGCAAGTGGATGATTATGGAGCTCTGTAGGTGGACCGATAGGAGGTGACGGTTATCTATACTTATATGTGCATTTGTTATTATATTTCCGCTGTGTGACACTATGGAGCCTTGACAGTGTTGATTTGCTATTATGAGACAGTGTACCAGTTGAGTTTACTTTCCCGTTGTATAAACTATGTTATGCTATTGTATAACTTTGATGATCAATATTTAGATGATTATTTCACATTGTTATTACTGTCTCTATTGTTTTATTATTGCATTGATTATTATATTTACTCTGATGCGATGTGAGATATGCGACGGGTAATTTGGTTAGTTGATGTTTCCTTTTTCTCCCTTTTCCATTCTTTTCTCTTCTATTTCTTCATCTTATTTCTTTCCTTTGACTACTGTTCTGCACCGTAGGCGTAGGGCGGTCGTTTCATCCCTTTTATAAAAGAAATCCTTTTATAAATAATTTATAATTAAATTATGATAATAACACATTAACATCATAAAAATAAACTTTAAACATTTTAATAACAAAAATATAAAACATTTTAAATAATATAATAATTAACTTTGAAAAAAAATTCAATAATATAAATATAATAAAATAACTTTAAACAAAAAGTAAATTTTGGAGCAACATTTCTAAATAATAATTAACTAGTTTTAAATAATCAATAATAAAATAATTTATTGTTTTTAACCAACCTTAATAAGTAATTAATCATCTTTAAACAACATAAATGAAACAAATAATTTTAAAACATTAAAAATATAATAATTAACTCTACTAACAAAATAATTTTACCAAACACTTTGTAAAATAGAATTTAAATATAAACATTTTTAAAATAACAATTAAATAAAAAAATCTACTTCAAATTGTAAAATTTGAAGTTAATTTAAAACCATAACTTTCCAAATCCAGAAAGAGGCTGAGCGACCACAATGGTACTTCAAAACCTAAGTAATCCAAACCCTAGTATACTGTCATGGTTCGACTTCTACCCAAACAATGATGCAATCGAATTTGAGCCTATAGATTAATATATCTAGGCAATACAAACTTAAAGAAACTAATATCAAGATTTTATATCTTTTGTTCAGTGGAGATGAAAAAGAAGAGGGAACAAAAATGTAAAGGGGGAAACAAAAAGGTAAAATGGTGGCTGTGATGAATGAAAACTAGAATAGAGGAAATGATGGAAAAATAAGAAAGTGAGGCTAAGTTTTCTTTTGATTTATGAAAATTTCTTTTCTTTTCCTTGTTTTGATTTTTGAACTTGGTACAAATTGGATGGAACGGTGTCCCTGAAGGAAAAAAAGCAAGTGTACTGGTTTGTCTAAATGTTGGATTAGTTTTTATTGAAATTTACAGTATCTCGCCGCATAGATTTCTAGTCTCGTACGAAACTGCGAATGATAAAACAAAAATACGGTCGTTCTCAAAATAGCGACACGACCTCAAAACAAAATAATTATATACACTAATTATCGCATTTTGAAAAATCACAAAACACTTTTGTTTGCGGACAAATCGTCAAACGATAATTTGAATATTTTTTGAATTAAAAATTATGAAAAAATCCAATAAATTAAATTAGAAATACGTCGGTAGAAATCGAGTCGTTAAAATAAAAATAAATTTTCTGATTAATAATTCGAACCATTTATCCTTGTAAATAAATATACAAATGTTATTATTCATTTATTTAAAATGAGTTAAATAAGACCATTAAATCCATTTACATTTAAATCAAAATCAGATATTTTAAATCACTATCCAAATATTAAGTTCACAATTCAATTATTTATACAATCTCTATATTTGAATTCAAGTTCAAACCTTTAAAAACCAATTATTCAATATTTAAAACTAATTAAATATTCAAATCTAATGACCAAAATCCTGGGTTGTTACATGTGTCATATTCAGATAGGAACTAGGGTCAATTTCTCATCTTTTCTTTAACCGTTTATATTCATATAGATGGGAAAAATACAGAACCAAACTCAAGCTTCCAATTTCTACGAACAACAATTTTAATGAGGTGTTCGACGTAGTCTAATAACAAATCTTGCAACAAACTAGTGGAAATAGTAATCACAACGACTATATGGCACATATGGTTGGAGCATAATATGCACAATTTTCAACAAATTGAAACTCCAATCCACATCAGATCAGAGCAGATTATGGTAGATTGCAAATAATCACTAAAAAGAACTAATAATAGAGAAGATGAAAAGAGAGGATGGGAACTTATTTTCGCTAATTTTGGTCACGCTTCCCCTTCATCGGTTTGAAACAAAACATGGAATGGAGGAGCTCCGATGTGAGGCAAAATATCTATCTCCTACTTTTGAAGGATTTGACTTCGATTATCACTATTGCTGCAATTCCTAAATGCTTTAAAATAGCTTTTTGTCATGAGTCGAACTGTAGCAATCATTGAATAAGGGGTAGTGGGAAAAAGATTAGTTGCAATGCATAATTGAAATCGCGAGGGATTAAAGGAAGCTATCGGAATTTAGTTTTATTTATTACGATTTAGCACTTGCCTTATTATTTTGTTTTATCTCGGACTTTGGCTTTTTAGGGATCGTATAGTGGCTTTTGAGTCTATTTTTTTTTTATAATACTCCTCCTATAGTTTGATCTCTATAATTCTCACTTTTGTACCCCGTTTTTTAGTAAATAAAGTACCCATCTTTTCAAAAAATTCCATAAAACTACTATGTCATTTACTCAAAACAATATAAATTTTATGTAATCATATTATTATTTACGAAATCTAACTATTTTATAAATAATAATAAACTTCCCAATTTAAATTTAAAATTGGTTTTCACATTATTATTTATCAATTTTTTCTAAAATTACGTAATCTCACTTATTTTATTTTAATTAGTATTTCTACTGTTCAAATTCAAAATTAATTATAATTACACATCCATCACCCAATAATATTGTAATTAACAATTGGCAATCAAACCAAGGCACAACCTCTCCAAAACATTTAGAGTATCAAAACTGTCGTTAATAGAACATAACACATATCAACAAATATAAATTTTTATTGATGGATATGCATGTAATAATTTAAACTCAATTAATTAAAACAAATAAATCATACCAATGCCTTTTTACAAACAACACCAAAACACAGTAAACTAAATGCCAAATTGTCATGAATTTCACCACGAGTCCAACGGAACAAATCGCAAGTGAAATATAATTCATATGCACAAGACATACGAGTTAGAAGATGATAGGAATTTTAGAAATTTAATTATTAAAATTAAAAGAAAATACTACATGCTACAATACTCTAATCTTCTCGGTCTTCCTTCGTTGGTTTTAACAGCTGCCTTCACCTTGAAATTGTCATAGCCACATTAGCTAATCTGGCCACCCTACCTTGCCGCCGTGAAGCTTGTCTCCAGCCGACCCTGTATGAACTCGTGTGCATCCTTCCGGTGGCATTGTGCGCCGTCCGACGCCTCCAAACCCTAAGTTTTTGGTAAATTATTCCAGCCACCATGGACACCATTTGGATGATCAACCACCATGGATCTACTCGATTCGTTGTCCTTTACCCAACGATACCCTCCGATCTTCCTATAATCACAAATTCACCATTGAATCCAAACACTAGAATTGGCGATCCTTGCTTTTCTGATGATTCCCAATTTTCATTCAGATATTATGCCTTGATACAATTGAATCTCATAATCCACTATGTACCTGTCCTCATAGCATATAAAATGACATATCATAAGGCCTAGTTTCAGATTAATTTGCAAACTGGTTTATTTTGGAATTAAGGGAGGTAATCAGAAATAATCTCCATTAATCGGGAGATTCATGCCTGAAGAGGAAGTTAAAATAGAAATGACGGCTCCCCTAGGGTTTGCACAAATCTTCATATTTATAGGTGAGATTGGTCTTATTGGGCCAAAGCGGTATAAAGGCTCAAAAATCCATTTTCTGAAAATCACAAAATTATATCATGTCATATACCAAAATATGGATTTAAGACATTTATAAACACAATAAGAGCATCGAATCTCCAAAAAGGCATCCCTACCAAAAATTATAGTTGATCACCTATTAAATTTAAATGGCTATTCAAAATATATTAATAATGAATATGTTAGATTTGTGTGTTACATTAACCTTTAACCCAAATCTATCAACCAAGTCCTTTGCAATAAATGAATGTGTGGATTTGATATCAAAAATACTCTAATTGGAATACTAGAAATCGAAGTCATCTTCAAAAATAACACACTTTCCTTTCTCTTCGGCAGTTGCTCCTTCCCCTGGTCCCCCAAAGCAAACACTTTATCCCGTAACTTAGGAAAGTCTATTCCATCTCCCATTCCAAGACTCGGAAATGGACGCTGATGATGCTTCGATCATCACCAGAATCATTTTCCAGCAAAAAAGTGAACTCAGTATTATTTTGCATAACATAAATAAACAGAGCAGCTAAATAACTTTTAATTACATCAATTTGAATTACATAATTCGTTATTTTTAACCCATTTCGTTCCCACATAAGGGTAAATACAATATAAAAATAAGAGTAGTATTGTGTCTGGCATATGAAGATGCCAACGCAGTACAAAAGTAGTTATAATTTTTGGTTTTACATGGTTGAAATTTTAAAATATTTTTATTCTATAGACAAGCCTCATGTTTCATCTTCGAAATCTTTGTTTGTCCTTCAAGTAGATACCTGTCTAATTCATAAACCATGTCTACTCGAATGAGTACCTATGAGTTTATGGAAAATAATAAAAAAACGGGTCTGACATGAAGCCTGATATAAGTAAAATATTTACCTTAGTCATCCATAGTGAGTCCACGTCGCTAACAGGGAACGGGTTTTCCCCTCACTTTATCATCACCAAGATACATCACATCTGTAAAAAAACATTACATAGAAAGCAACCATGTGCATATATTTAATCAAGAAGTGTACCATACACTTATCATTCAGTTATGGGCCATGTCGTATATCAATTCAAGTATACCTTCTACTTATGATCCGGTTATGAGCCATGTTATACAAACATTCGGCATCCATTCAAACGTCGCCTAATCTCTTGGTTTAGGCTTTCATCGCTAAGTTGTCATTAACTTATTTAGTGATTACCTCCCTAGGTCTGTCTATCACTAATTTAGCTTTTCTCAAACAACATCACTTGATGAAATGACCACTCATTCCACCAATGGTAGCCACCCTGAATTTTTTAAAAGCTTGAATGTAAGCACCCTGAATACATTCTAGTAAGCATCCTTACTAAGTATCAATGGTCCCTCTTAGTCCTTGAACCGCTATCGTTCACGTTGCTGATTTCTTTATTTTAGTTATAACTCCACCCTAATGTTTTGGCATCCTGCCTTAACTCCCTTTTAGAGTTTATAAATCTTTTAGGATTGAACCCTATCATGGCACTCTACTATATACCATTGGGCCTCAGACTAATAGTCAACTAGTCAAGGCATCCTGCCATCTAATAACTCCATGAGCCAGTATATCTTTACAATCATTTTTCAACCCATTTTGTTCTTTTATTTACAGTGTGCCCCATACTCTCTTTAAATAAAATGTCTTTATCTTTAAATTTAAATGATATCCTATCATTTACTATCTTCTATAAGCTTTCCTTCATTTCATAAATAAGTTAATACAATTTTAACTCATCAAATTCTTCTTTTATTTCATCTGTATGAAATAGTTCATTAACACTTGAAAACTATCTTCCAAAGTACCCTAGCATTCCTTGTTTTAGATAGAAAAATATAGCTTCCCAAGCTATCATGATCTTACTTTAGTTATTAAATGCTAGCTATCCCATAGCTTTTGAACGTTGAGCCTAGTCATCGTGTATTAGCTATCCTATATCCATCATGGGTTAATTTTCCCTAGGCCATCACTAATTTATTTTCGCTCCTTAACTATCACGTCTTAGCTTCTTAAGAGCTTTCATGGGTTATAGCTTCTCAAACTATCGTGTACTGACTTCTCTATAGCCCTCCCGTGTTTTCTCCTCTATAGCCATCGTGTGTGGTCTCCTCGGTAGTCATCGCGTGTTAACTCCTTAGAAGCTTTATGTACTAATTCCTTAAGTGTCATTGCATGTTAAATTTATCTGATGCCATCACATATTGATCTCCAATAGCCTTCGTGGTTTAATGGTTTCGCTAAGTCTTTGCATGATGACTTCAAATAGCCATCGTGAATTGATTCTAAGTAGCCACAAATGTAACAACCGCAAAACAAAGCGCCCGAATTTTTCCTAAATCAAAAACCTAAGTTTACCAAAGCACCGATCATTTGTTTGGTATCCTATAAATAAAAAAATGGATGTATCAAAGCACTAATGGTATAACTCACAGTGGAATAATAAATAATAAATCACATAGTTACTGAACCAAGTTTGGCACTTCAAATGCCTAGTATCCTTGTCAATATCGAGCATGCGTAAGGAACCCATCCTTCTATTGTTCCTACCTTGTACAAGTACCAGTCCTTCTAAGATATCATATGGGTTGTAATGAGGAGGGGGTCAGAACAGTGTTCTAATGACAGGTAAATTATACGCCTTATACATAACAATAGTTTATACCCATTATCTTCTATCATATGTTATGCTTTTTATTTTTAATTAACAGTCTTGACATTACGTACGCATACGATATGCTCCATCTACCTGTGGTAAGCTATATATATATGTATGTATATATGTATATATATGTCTGTGTGTATATATATGTATGTATATATGTGTGTATATATATGTGTGTGTGTGTGTGTATATATATGTATGTATGTATATATGTATATATAAGTACCACGGTCCCCCATTAGACCAAGATATTATCCCCACTAGTATTCTTAAATTAGCACCCTGTCAGGATCCATCACCCTCGTCATATCACGTTCTCATCGCTGTGCATACCGAGGAACTTCCGCGGTGCCTAATAATGGATTTTCAATAATTTAGTTGTACTCTAACTTGCATTTTTATGGATTTTCGGGTTGTCTGCTTCTTGGTTTGTAGACTCGGCTTTACGAACTATAAAAATGGTGGACTCGGCACCACCGGTTGTGGACTCTTCTCCATGGACTACCCCATGCATTTGAAAGACTTCTCTAAAAGGGTTAGCTAGCCTTGCTTCATAACAAACAAACTAGCAAAAAAACATGTGGCGACGCATAACCTAACGTGAACCGTACATGTGTAGGGAGTGTAGCCCGTTAGGTGTAACCCATGTCTTTTCCGTTGACGGCTAAGAATTGATGATGTTCTCGGCCTATGTGCAGCCCCTACTCCTTAATTTGGTACCTCCACGTACTGCCATAGAGCCGTTCTTCGCTCGCTATCCAATTTAGATTGCAATCAAGGCAATGATCCCTCTTTCCTATTTTATTAAAGCGGACTACGTTTTATATTGGAGTATTCCTTTATCTATACGCAAGCGTATACTCTCTACGGGTCCTACGGTTGGATATGTCTCACATCAGTATAATGTATACACAACTGCTAGTAGCCCCTTGCGGTGGGCAGACTTCTATTGTTTAGCACTACTGACCTCGCATTCTAGCCCATTCTAATGACTATCTCATTATGTTCATTTAATTATTTATTAACTTTAATAATTCATATACGTCATAAACACATACTTGAGGTTACGTATATATGTCTTATATATATGTATTCATCCATTCTTACTTAATTATTTGTCATTTACAGTTTACTGTTAACCATATTTTTCACTTCTTTCATGCATTTATATCTTATTTGATCTAAGACTATTTACCGTTTCCTTTTAAAAAGATTTACAATGTCCTAATTTATTTATTCATTTTCCTTTTTTCCCATTTTCTATTTCTATTCCCTTTTTAACTTTTAATTTATTCTTGCCTACTCCACATTTTCTTTTATTTAATTTCAGTCTTTGTACGTATTTTGTATCTTTCCTTTTTAGGATGTTCTTATCACATTTATAATCCTTTATTTAACACTTGGGGATTTCCTACATTTTAATAAATTGGAATTACGTCTCTTCCTACGGTAAGGTTAACACTGTAAATTTCTATATCTTATCTAGAAGGAAGAATTGTGCTGCGTTCGGAATTATAAGGAATTTTCTTTTTATGGTATTGAAACAGGTGGTACAAAATACAGTAAACATCCATATTTTATACATCTCTTTTTTTGGGTGTATTACGTGTCAATTCAAATGACACACCTTTATTTATACTTTTAAATTTGATCATCTACAGAAATTCACATTGCAGCATCTTATATTCCAATGAATTAAAATACTACTTAAATCCCTATATATAATTTATCGTGAAACCTAGTTTACATTTTTATTTTCAATAATCATTCGTTTACAAATCTGGAATTATTACATCATTTATAGGTTCATGGTCTACTATTATTCAATTAAATTTAGGGATCGCTAATACCCAAATCCTTTCCAGATTTACATTCATTCAAAATATATGTATATCAAGTTAACAATTACAGAATATGTAGGCAGAGCTTATAATTTAATTGCATGTGTATAGATTTAGCCTACGACTCCAATTTACATTTCAGGCATATAGGAGTAGATCTACAATGATATAAATCTAATATTATACAAAAGTATATAATTTTCCCACTCATCTTTTTAACGTTCCAAATTTCCAGATCTAATCTATGTTATTCCAGTTTGATTCCCTATTTTTCCTATTCAGATTGATACACCGCAAGATTATACAGATCTATTAGAAATCTTAATTAGAAAAGAGATTTGGATTTTGATTTGTATTTAAGATCCGAATTTATAGTTTACCTCAGCTTTGACGGATTGATTTGACCATATTCCTCTTCTCTATCATCTTCTATAATTCTCCAATTGTATATACGTATAATTTATAACTATCTCCAAGAATTCAGGATTTGGAGGAGAAGAGAAAATGACAGAGCTCTGGTATCGCTCCGAAAATAGGAATTTAGAAGTGAGGGTCTAGGTCTATATTTATAGGGGTTCAAATCAATGCCAATCGTTCGATAAAACTGAATTAAATCTGGGCCAATTGGCCACGTTTTGTTGTTAATTTTTCCACAAGCAACGGTCGACCATCAGACATGTAGGGTCAACCGTTCCCTTGTTTAACTTTGATTACTTAGTGTGCTGAGTTGTTAATTTTATTCCTTGTTTAACCGATTGCGTTCATTTGTTTTCCACTTTACACATCTTCTGAGATTTGATTTTTAACGCTAACATTTCTTAACGTCTAATCTTCTATTAACGTTACTAATTAACGTTTAATTGAATTTTATTACCATAATTATATATATAATTATTTCCGATTCAAAAACTTCAAATATTAAAAACTTTTGCTTTTGAACTCCGATCAGCAACTTTATATATGAAAATTGACCAGAAAATCACCACGAACCCAATGGTGCAAGTTTTGTAGCCAAATTTTAACGTTTGTAAAAATTCTATTTTTTTGACATAACTAATTATTAATTGATTTTCTTTTTAATTAATTATCGTAAAATTACGGGTTGTTACACTAAGGGTTGATGGCTATCCAAGCTATCGTGGGTAAACTCCAATTAGCCATTATGTATAGATATTTTTTCCTCAAGCCCTCGCATGTTGTAACTAAACTAGCCATCGTGGGTTGAATCTATAGCTTTCGTAAGTTTAAAATGGTAAAATTATAATTTTATTGAAAACTGGATCATTTCCTTACTAAGTATTTACTTTCCACCAACACCTTAGTTTTCATTGGTTAATTTCCTTCTTATCAGTTAACTTTTCAGGATTAGCAAACCACATATGCCCTTTAATTAATTATCCGTAATTAGTCAATTCTTTCTCTTACTAATAAATTCATATCAACCGAAAATTGATGGGAAAATTCTAAAATTCACCAAAAATCCCATTCATTATATTTTACCTTGTCCTAAAATTTCAGGTTAAAATTACTATTTTATTATTTTCAATAATTAATTTCTCGAAATTAACCCTTTTCTCAACTTAGAAAATTCATAATAATTCCAAATTAATACCAAAAATTATGAAAATAAAAACCCAACCCTATTTCATCATTATAACTGTCATGTTCAAATTCAAACCATTTAACTTAAATTATTTCATGTTTTACCCTATAACATGAACAAATTCACTTTATTAAAATTTGCAAACATAACCAAACAATGTTTTAATCATTTAAACATGTTTACCATCATCAAAACATTCACAAAAGATCAAATCTAAACCCAATCGGGTAGGGAAAGGTTTTAGGAAAAGTTTTTAAGTACTCACCTTGGATTAAAAAACCTTGTTTAATCTTCTTTCTTATTTAAAGTTGATAGTTAGAACCTTCTACCTTAATTTTTCCTCTTCTCTTTAGCAAAATGGTGGTTGGCCTTGATTAGAGTTTAGGAATTTGTTTTGTAAATGAAATGAAGTGGAATTAAATGAGGAGACATGGCTAAAGAAAGTGAGCTTGTGCTTTTAACTTGGGCTAATATCTCATTCTAGCCTAGTCATACCTTTACACTGCCCTTAGTGCAATCCTTTTCATTTAATACCTAAGTTATTTATTTCTCATTAACAAGGCTAACCTTAATTGCTTTAATTACCCTTGGTCCATTCAATTAACTTTTTGAAGTGTCCAACACTTAATTAATTAAATCTCCCTTGGGCAATTCTTGCAAATAAACAATTTTATTCATCTTTTAATAATTCTTATTATTATCTAATTTGATTTCCATATTATGGACTCTCCAAAATATGGGTGTTACACATAGTGATGAGCAATTTTTGGTCAAACCAAAAAAACCAACCAAACTGATTTATTTCGGTCGGTTGGTTCGGTTTTAAAACTAGATTGGTTTCTAATCAGTCCGTAAAAAATTAGTCCGGTTATTGATTTTACTAGTTTAACCAAATTAACCAAACTTCTATTATATTACCAAAATTAGTAATGTTATAATGATTGTTTTAGATTAGTTTAGTGATCTAAATAAATTTTATTTATCATATATGTGTCAAAATACTATTAAAAAGCATAAGAATACATAATAATAATACATTAATCATATATTTATGTTTTACTTTAAAGTACAGTGAATAATTCAAACATAGAATGTGAATCATTTTTAGTTTGGTTAAATCGGATAATCAACCAAACTTAATTCAGTTGGTTTGGTTTGGTTATCATTTTTATTGATTTCAGTTTGGTTTAAAAAATTTCATCATTGGACAAACAACCAACCAAATGCTCACCCAGTTACACAGTCCGTGTAACGACCCGTAAATTTTCGATAATTAAAAATGGTTAATTAAATAAATTTTGTTATTTAATATTTGAAGAAATAGGAATTTGTGATTTATTAATGAAATAATAACTAAAATAAAATGAACAAGGTTAATTTAAGTTAATTATTAACAAGTTAATGAAAGTCAAATTGATTGGAATAACGTAAATGTTATAACTTGGTTATAAGCTTAACATGAGAAAACCAATGTAAATGTTTAATTGTGTAATGAAATGGTATAATAAATGGTAATTGAATAAAACCGGCATTGTGTAAAGAATTATAATAATTGTTGTATTAATGTGTGCATAAATTTATAATGGGATATAAAAGGTAACTTATAATTTAAAATGTTGACTTATTGATAAAATAGTGTGTAATGAATGGAAATGGAATAAAATTAGTGTGATGAAGGAAATGGTAACATTTGCTATAAGTAATAAACTTATAAATGCAATTAAAGGTAAATAGTGACAATTATTATAAGTTACCTGTTTATTTAGTTAGTTGAATTGAAATTGGAAATCAAATTTTGCAATTTAACGAGATTAAATACTACGTTAATTGAAATTAGATGAATTGGAAATTATTAATGCACTAAGATATAAACTATGATAATTATACCATAAGATGAAATTGATTGAATAATAAATGGAAAGCAAATTAAATTGAATTATTGAAAATTTAATTTATAATCTCTAAATATATTGAAATTGAAATTTAAACTTTGAAATTGGTGAAATATGCAATGTAAAATTTTTATGGGAATTTGTTATAAAGAGTTATAAATTACTAAGTAAGCCAAAATGATAGGAGTTGTAAATAATTAAAAATTTGGATTAAAAGTGATTTAATTAATAAATTATTAATTTATTTAATTAACGTGATAAATAGCCATTTTGGCCACTGTCTCGGATTCTGACGAAACCAGTTTCATCGGATCCGTAACGGTGAATTATTGTAGGATTTCAAGTTTCGTAGTGACCGGACTTGTCGTTTGATCGAACGGACTCGAAATGCCTAGAAATCAAATTAATTGAAATCAATTTGAAATAAGCTGATTTTGGCATAACTTCTTCATACGATGGAATTAGGACTTGAAACCTGTTTCATTGAGTTTAAAATATTTGAAAACATCTATTTTGATATATGGGATTACCCATTTTCGTTCAGGAGGGAGAACGGGCTTTTCGGGTCGTTTATCGTTCGAATCCAAATCAAAATCTGGCCCATTCTTTTCTATTTCAGCTATACCTATAAATAGTTCATTATAAACCCTAGCTCCTTCTTATTCTATTTGTCTGTACGTACATCTATCTCTCAGCTCCTCTTTTTAATGGCAGACAAACAATTTCCCAAATTACAAATTCAAAATCAAAACCAATTCCGAAAATTTAAACTCCTCAAAATATATCGAATTATATATCGATTTGAAGCTCTCGACGAGCGCAAGTTAAATATGTGATTTGTTTTTCGATTTGGGTTTCTGTGTGGCCAGAACGGGGCGAACTATTCCCGGACGTTCGTTGATCGTCGAATCAATGATGTAGTATTGTAGAAAGGACCGAGGGGATTTCATTGGCGTGAGCTATTTGGCGTTTTGACGGCTGGATCTTCGGCAAAAATTCGATTAGGTCAAGTAGGAAGTGGTGGCTGCTGTAAAATTTTGGGCGTTCGATCGCCGAGGGGGTCGCCGCGTGGTATGGCGGCCCGACTCAGGGATGGGCGGCGCTTGAATCGTGGCCGCGCGTTGGCCAATGGCGTGATTTGCGGTCATCTAGGTGGCGGCTACTGTAGGGTTTTGAGCTGAGAAGCGGGTTCGAACGTGAGATAGGAGGAAAGGCTGATGCGACATGGTAGGGTGGTACTGGTCTTCGTTTTATTTATTTATTTTTATTTTAATTTTTGTTCTAAACGTTCTAATATGCATAACTTTTACATGCGAGGTCCGTTTCATGCGCGGTTTGTTCCGCTGGGATCATATCGAGATTCCGGACATTTTGACGCTTGTTTAGACGAATTCTGAGACCTTTCAAATTTTAGGCTTAAATTGAATTTAAATTTGATTTAAATTCAAAGGTGAGTGTTTTAACCCACTCACAACTTCTAAAATTTCTTATGTTTGTTAAATTAAATTTATGATGTGACTAGAAATTTATTTATGGCTGTTTGATATATTTAAATCGTCATTCCAGTTAATTTGAATTTATTTGAATTAAATTGTCATTTAATTTATTATTGAATTTAAATTGCCAGTTAATCACCTGTAATTGATAACTTGTTATTTGTTGATATTATTAATTGATTTGGATGATGATTGTGATGAATGTTTGATTTTTTGTATTGGATGAATGGATGTTGTATTTATATTGTTGTTTGTACCAAAATTGGGCACAACACTCTTCGGAAGTTTTTGAAGAGATAAAAGTGAAGAAAGAAAATTAAAACTGAGGATTATCTAACAAAAACTCCAAATAACAGAAAGTAAATTGCACAGAAGACAGCGATTTAGAGTGGTTCGGCGCTTTGCCTACGTCCACTATGAAAGTTGATGATTTTATTGCTCGATACTTGTAGATTACAATTTCTTATCATGTAGTACAACTGATTTTATAAGCTAAGTCTGAAAATAAAGTAGCGGTGGTGATTTGGAGTAAATCTGGCAGAGTCTGGGCGCTCTTTAGCTCTTAAAATTGTCCGACCCCTTTTCTGAATGACCAGGGGCTCTATTTATAGGTGTAGGAGGCTGATATTTCACCTAAAATTTGGGGAGACCGCTTCTGGCACGTGAGGGGGCCCACACGCCCGGATTCGGGAAATCCGGGCCCACTTTGGGATCGATTCGAACTTGGGTTCGAATCGATCAAGAAAGCATCCAATCGAGGTGAAATTTGGTGTGGACATTCTTCAGCGTGTGCGTAAGCTCCTATGAAAATTTCATAGCATTTGGACTTGTAGATCTCAAGTTATGATCGATTCAAGATTGCATTTCCGGTTGACATGCTTGGTTCGAATCGATCCCCTTCGAATCGATAGGGTTGAATCGATGGTTTGCGCGTGTGAATGGTGACGTGTCACGCGCGTGTAACGACCCGTATTTTTACGGATCAGAAGATTGTAAAACAGTTGTCATTAGGTCGTAATGTTGTTAAGTCGTTCAGAATTTAGGTCGACTAGAGCTTAAGTCGTGTAGAAGTCCGAGTTGGTTGAGCGACCTAAGGATTGGAGCAACTTAAGGAAAGACAGCAACCTAAGTTAGTGAGCGACCTAAGGAAGTTTGTGGTAGCAGTTGGTGACTTAAGGATTATGGGATAAGTCGTGTAGAAGTTGGGTCGTGTGGTAGCTTAGGTCGAGTGAACGACTTAAGAGTTAACGGCTTAAGTTAGTAAGCGACTTAAGGGTTTAGGCGACCTAAGGAGAATAAGCAACCTAAGCGGGTTAACGACTTAGGGAGTTTGGGTCGTTCGAGCGACTTAAGGAGTTATTGTAGTTAGGTCGTGAACGACCTAAGTTTGTCATGAGTAGTTAGGTCGTCCAGACGACTTAGGTGTTAGGTCGAGAGACCCTGGGTTTAGTTAGGTCACGACCTTGGATGAGTCGATAAGTCGCGAGGGTGTTAAGTCGTTAAGTCGCAAGGACGATAAGTCGTTGAATTGGTTGAGTCATTAAGATGATGAGTCGTTGGGTCTTAGGTCGTGCCTAAGTGTTAGGTCACGCGTATGTGTTAAGTCGCGTAAGTGTTAGGTCGGGTAATCTGCTAGGTCGTAGGTCAAAGGGGATGGTTAAGTCGTAGGTCGGAAGGTTTGTTAAGTCGTAGGTTTTGTTGAGTCGTAAGTCGTAAGTCGTGGGGTTTCATGAGTCGTGGATGACTTAAGGGGGGGCGGACGACTTAAGGAATTTCCAGCCTATAAATATACGGCTCTATCTCATTTTTTGGGATCCGGATTTTGAAGCGATGAAGTCCTGCCATTTTGAGAGCTCGAGTGCTGCACTTCTTCACTTCTTTTCTCCACTCCAATCTTGTGATTCCTTCCATCCAAATCGAAGATCAAATCGAAGATCAAATCGAAGATCCAAGAGCTTAGATTGAAGATCTTCAACCATCGAAGAGAGATTTCATCGTTTGAAGCGGAATTTTGGTAGATCGAGCTAGATCCTTCGCTGTCCAGATCTGAAGTGTGTTGGTTTTGAGGTGTTTAGGTGATTCGGTGAGTGGTGGTTATCTCTCACATGGATCCAAAGGAGTATATCGGATTGATGGCTTGATTTGGTGTTAAAATAGTGATTTCCATGCATTTTCCTAAACTTAAGTATAGATCCATTGTTCATGATGATTTGACATCCATTTTACTACATGTTAATCTATGCAAGTTCATTCATCAAGTTGTAGAGATATTACCCATGTTTCATGCTTGTTAGATTTGGACTCTTTATTTACAAAATTGCCATTTTAAGTTATAATTGCTTTTAGATCTTGTTTGCATGATTGATTACTTGAATTAATGATTGATTTGATTGATTGTTATAAACTAGTTGATTAGTTGTTGGATTTAGACAAGATGGTCGAAGATGATTCAAAGGCTAAGGGAAAGGCTCTTGAATTGGAAAAGTTGCTCGTGGCATATGTGGCGGATGATGAAGCTCATATGGATAGATTTGATGATGATGTTGAGATGAGGCTTTGCTATGATGAGATGAAGCGAGGCATGATGTGAGATATCCTTGGTTTAATCCAGATGGGATCATTCCAAGCATGTTGATGACTTGGTGAAAGGGTTCGAGTTTGAGGATAATGGTTGGCTCGAGAGGCACTTGAGTTAGTATGAGAATAGTCGTCGAGGAGGATGACTAGAAGGCTGAGATTTCATCGTTGTTGAAGGTTCTAGCAGGCTCAAAGCAAGAGTACGCTGGGCAGATTCGATAGTCCCAAAAGACTACATTTGGTGGTCGAGTACTCTGGGTAGATTCGATAGTCCTAGGCACGGGCTGCGACGACGTGCAGAGTTATGTCTAGAACCGGGGTTACCATTGGCCCTTAACGGACGGCTGAAAGAATGTGCCGGTCATTCAATTAACGGTGGTATCGAAGCAATGATAACAGTGATAGCCAGAGTCATGGATGTTTGGTTGTATCGTCATTCGGTCTCAAGAGCGATATTTTCTGGGTGCTTATCTGATCTTGGTTTAGGCCTTGGGGGTTTGTACTTGGAAAACATCGACCTTGACTCGTGTGATAATTGCTTTACTTTTTAATGTCTGCTTTGCTATGTTTATTTCTGCTTAGTGTGTCTGGGGGCTATCACTGTAGAAAGAGGTGGAGTGGGAGGGTTGGGTTCCTATTCCTTTTACCTTTATGCTCTTTTGGTATGTTGTTAGTTAATTTACCGCTCACTAAGACTATTGTCTGACTCAAGGTTTTATGTTCAACTCTTATTACCTTGGGCTGTTCATCCATTTTGGGATGGGCAGACTAGGTAGCAGGTGACAGGTGCTGTTCTTAGTTACCGACGATGCTGATGACGAAGACGAGCTGGAGGCTTGCATATTATTTTCTTACTATATGTACTGGATGTTCCGCTGCTTGTATAGTTCTCTGAGTGATATGTAGTGAGGCTTGATGTATTGACTATTCAGATGTTTGTATTCCACTATTATGAAGCTTAATTGATGAGATTCTATTTTGTGAAGCTTCATTATATATATTCTCTATTGTATTTTATCCATGCGCTGTGAGTAATACGATAGATTCTGCTGTTTTTAACTTTACCTTGGCAATCGTCCATGGCTGTCTGGCACACTTTTCAGCGCACCATTCCTATGTTCAGTGCAGGGGTCATGGGCGGTCGTCACATTTGGTATCAGAGCTTTGGTTAATCGATTTTACCCAACGCTCGCTGACGTAACTACGTATGAGAGACGTAATTGTATTTTGATGGATGATTACTATATATAATATAGTAGCTTAGAAGGATTTGAACCCCTTATGCAGTTGTTCTCAAGGTGTATTAATCATTCCTTTTATAAATATTAAGAATGAGTCGAAGAGGGAGACCAGCTGCTAGGGAAGGCCGTGCTGCTGAGGGGGCTGCTGATTATGCTGCTATGTTCGAGGCTATGATGACTTCGATCATGAGGAGGATGCCAGCTCCGGGGCCAGCAGTTGATGTTGGAGTTCAGGTTCAAGCTCCAAGACCGGTGGATTTTGCTAAGCTGTGTAAAGACTATACTGCTCTTGGAGGAAAGGTTTTCTTGGGAACAGAGTCAACTATTGAAGTCCAGAGGTGGATAGATGCTTGTAGAAGGATCTTTGGTGATTTGGGAATCGAGGATGCAACTAAAAGGAAGCTCGCATCAAGACAGCTTTAAGGAAGAGCTTCTGATTGGTGGAACTCTATCACCATTGATACTCCAGAGGAAGAAATTACTTGGGAGCAATTCCAAGCCAGATTTGAAGCTAAGTTCATTTCTACAGCTCAGAAATCTGTTCTATTTAAGAAGTTTGTGGAGCTCAAGCTAGGTGGAAGACCAGTTCTTGAGTATGTTTCTGAGTTTGAAGCTTTGTCCAAGTATGCCCGGTCGTATATTGAATCTCCTTATCAGAAGAACGAGAAGTTTGTGACAGGCTTGGACTGTTATCTTGGGAGGCAGTTGGTGGATCATTTGGACGATCCATTTGAGTAGCTTGTGGAGAAAGCTCTCAGGCACGAAAATCTGTTTCCTAAAGAAGGATCTGTTGTTGCTATGGCCAAGGAAGAGTCTAGACCACAGCAAGGTGGAAACAAGAAGAGGAAGCAGCAGCAGCAAAAGGGTAAGGATGGCCAGAAGAGGCCGAAGGGCGAAGTGACCTGCTACAATTGTCAGCAGAAGGGTCATTTCTCCAGAGATTGCAAGAATCCAAAGGTGCCGGTGAAGTGCCATAACTGTGACAAGCCGAGGCATATTAAGAAGAATTGTCCAGAACCGCGGAAGGACAAGCAGATTGTGCAAGCTTATGCTTTGGGGGCTGTTCCATCATCTTCAAAAGCTCCTACTGCTGAAGAGAAAGGAAAGAGTGTGGTGGTTCAAGGTACTCTTTCCATATGTGGTGTTCCAGTTAGAGTATTATTCGATACTGGGGCGTCGCATTCTTTTGTTTGTAATGAACTTGTAGGCCGGTTGGGTTTAGAACCGGATATCGTTGGTTGTGACTAATCCAGTTGGGGGGTTCGTTCTGTCTGTGTATGCTATGCCGTGGTTTGGTTGTATCGAGTCATGATTGCTCTTTTGTTTGTGATTGTTTTGTTCTGAACTTTGCGGGGTTCGGAATTATTTTGGGTATGGACTGGCTTAGGAAGTATGCGGCAAAGGTTGATTGTGAAAGGTTGGAGGTGACAGTCGAGAATGTGGAAGGGCGAAAGGTTGTGATACGATGTAAGCATGAGGAAGGCGTCTTCATGAGCTTCATGTATTTGCTGGTTGTTCCACGGGATGGACTGTCATCGGTGCCAATTGCTAATGGATTTGAGGATGTCTTTGATGAGGTCAAAGAGTTACCGCCGCATAGAGAGATCGAGTTTCGTATCGATTTAGTTGAAGGAGCCAGACCTGTTGTGATGCCTCTTAGGCGGATGGCGCCTAGGGAACAGCAATAGTTGAGGGTGCAAGTTGATGATCTTTTACAGAAAGGATTCATTCGGCGTAGTGTGTCCGAATGGGGTGCACCAGTTGTGTTTGTAACCAAAGTAGATGGATCGTTGAGGTTGTGTGTGGATTATCGTGAGCTGAATAAAGTGACTAAGAAGAACAAGTATCCATTGCCGAGAATAGACGACTTGTTTGATCAGCTTCACGAAGCCAAGGTGTTTTCTCAGATGGATTTAGCTACGGGATTTCACCAGTTAAGAGTGGCTAAGGATAGTCTGCCGAAGACTGCTTTCAGGACACCATCCGGTTTCTTTGAATGGCTGGTAATGCCGTTTGGATTGACCAATGCACCAGCATATTTTGTGGATCTTATGAATAGAGTGTTCAGAGATCAGTTGAACAAGTTCGTACTAGTGTTCGTGGATGATATTTTGATTTATTCCAGAACTAAAGAAGAGCACAAGACGCACTTGCATATTGTTTTGGAAATCTTACGGAAACATCAGCTGAAGGCTAAGTTTTCGAAGTGTCACTTCTGGAAGAGCGAAGTGAGGTTCTTAGGCCATATTATCTCTGGAAGCGGAATAGCGGTTGATCCCGCCAAGATAGCAGCAATCCAGGATTGGGTTAGACCTAAGAATGCATCTGATGTGAGAAGTTTTCTTGGATTAGCAGGATACTATCGTCGATTTTTAAAGACTTTTCCAAGGTGGCTGCACCGTTAACAGGATTGACGAAAAAGAATCAAGTATTCAGATGGGATGCTAAGTGTGAGCAAGCTTTCGAAATCCTGAAAGAGCTATTGACAAGTGCTCCTGTTTTGACTATTCCAAGTGGAAATGAAGAGATGGTGGTTTACACCGATGCATGTGGTACCGGACTTGGAGCAGTGCTGATGCAGAAGGGTAAAGTTGTTGCGTATGCAAGTCGACAGCTGAAGCCGCATGAAAGGAATTATCCGACTCATGATTTGGAGTTAGCGGCAATTGTTTTTGCTCTGAAGATGTAGAGACATTATCTATTGGGAGTTCAATTTGAGTTGTTTACAGATCATAAGTCATTGAAGTATCTTTTCTCCCAAAAGGATTTGAATCTTAGGCAGCAACGATGGCTAGAGTTTTTAGCATCATATGATTTTAGTATAGCCTATACTCCGGGAAAGGGTAACACAGTGGCAGATGCGTTAAGTCGAAGACATGCAGGATTGGGAGCCATGTTTTCAGAATGGAAGAGTCTCGAGTATTTGGCTGGATTTGACTTCAGGTCCAGATGTGAATTGGAACCTGAGATGTTGGCAAACTTATCGATAAGACCTACTCTTGTGGAAAGGATTGGCGAGAGCCAAAAGCAAGACGATAAGCTTGTCAAGATTATCCGTGATTTGGAATCTGGATTGGACCCAGAAAAGAATAAAGGATTCAAGGTCGATCGAGAGGGTTGGCTTCGGAAGCAAGGACGACTAGTTGTTCCCGATATAGATGAATTGAGAACTGAAGTTCTGAAGGAAAGTCATCACTCGAAGTTGACAATTCATCCAGGTGGAAATAAGATGTATCGGGATATGAAGAGAACCTATTACTGGGAAGGTATGAAGAAGGATGTTGGAAATTGTATTTCCAAGTGCATGAACTGCCAATTGGTAAAAGCCGAGCAGAAGAAGCCAAGTGGATTGCTACAGCCATTAGAAGTCCCTACATGGAAGTGGGAGCAAATATCGATGGATTTTATTGATGGGCTACCTAGAACCAGAGCGGGAAATGAAGGAATTTGGGTCATCGTATATCGTTTGACTAAGAGTGCAAGATTCATTCCTGTTCGATCAACTAGGACTGCATCAAAGTTGGCTGAGCTGTATGTTAAGTGGATAGTTCGATTCCATGGTATTCCGAAGAGTATAGTGAGTGATCGAGACCCATTGTTCACTAGTAGATTTTGGAAGAGCTTCCAGGAAGTTTTGGGAACCGAGTTGTGTTTGAGTACAGCTTATCACCCCCAAACAGATGGTCAGACCGAGAGAGTCAACAGAGTTTTGGAGGATCTCCTCAGAGCATGTGTTTTAGATTTCGGAGGATCATGGGAAGATCACCTTCATTTGGTGGAGTTTTCGTATAATAACAGTTACCAGTCAAGCATTGGTATGGCACCGTATGAAGCATTGTATGGAAGACCGTGTAACTCTCCGACATGTTGGTTAGAAACAGGGGAAAAGTTGATACTTGGGCCAGAAATGATTCGACATACTTCAGATTGCATAGAAATCATTCGGCAACGAATGAAGGCAGCCCAAGACCGTCAGAAAAGTTATGCCGATAAGCGTCGTAAGGATTTGGAATTCGACGTAGGTGATATGGTTTTTGTGAAGATTTCTCCACTGAAGAATGTTATTCGATTCGGGAAGAAAGGAAAATTGACTCCGAGATTTGTTGGACCATTCCCGATCATCGAGGGAATTGGAAAGCTCGCCTACAAATTGGAGTTACCAGAAAAGATGTCGGGTGTGCACAATGTTTTTCATGTATCGTATCTACGAAAGTATGTGCACGACTCGAATACAGTGGTTTCTGCTGATAGTTGTGAAGATTTTGAGGTAGATCCAGTTGTTGAGAGACCTCGTAAGCCGCTTCGTGTTGTGGAAACTGATACGAAACAGCTTAGGAGGAAGGTAGTTAGGTTGCTCAAGATACAATGGAGTGATGATGTTAACGACTGTACATGGGAGGTGGAAGAGAGGATGAAGGCAGCTCATCCTGAACTCTTCGAGGTATGGCCATAAGGTGTCGTGTCATCTCACGACGTTGTAACTTGTTCTAGTTTTAGAATTCTGCATGCTAGGTTAGAATTGGACGCATGGTTTGTTGATTGCTATGGATGGTAGGCATGTAGAATAGTTTTTGATTGCTCTTGTTTGTTTGGAATTTCGGGGGCGAAATTCCTAAGGGGGAGAGAATGTAACGACCCGTATTTTTACGGATCAAAAGATTGTAAAACAGTTGTCATTAGGTCGTAATGTTGTTAAGTCATTTAGAATTTAGGTCGACTAGAGCTTAAGTCGTGTAGAAGTCCGAGTTGGTTGAGCGACCTAAGGATTGGAGCGACTTAAGTAAAGACAGCGACCTAAGTTAGTGAGCGACCTAAGGAAGTTAGTGGTAGCAGTTGGCGACTTAAGGATTATGGGTAAGTCGTGTAGAAGTTGGGTCGTGCGGTAGCTTAGGTCGAGTGAACGACTTAAGAGTTAACAGCTTAAGTTAGTAAGCTACTTAAGGGTTTAGGCGACCTAAGGAGAATAAGCAACCTAAGCGTGTTAACGACTTAAGGAGTTTGGGTCGTTCGAGCGACTTAAGGAGTTGTTGTAGTTAGGTCGTGAACGACCTAAGTTTGTCATGAGTAGTTAGGTCGTCCAGACGACTTAGGTGTTAGGTCGAGAGACCCTGGGTTTAGTTAGGTCACGACCTTGGATGAGTCGCTAAGTCGCGAGGGTGTTAAGTCGCAAGGACGATAAGTCGTTGAATTGGTTGAGTCGTTAAGATGATGAGTTGATGGGTCTTAGGTCGTGCCTAAGTGTTAGGTCGCGCGTATGTGTTAAGTCGCGCAAGTGTTAGGTCGGGGAATCTGCTAGGTCGTAGGTCGAAGGTGATGGTTAAGTCGTAGGTCGGAAGGTTTGTTAAGTCGTAGGTTTTGCTGAGTCGTAAGTCGTAAGTCGTGGGGTTTCATGAGTCGTGGACGACTTAAGGGAGGGCAGACGACTAAAGGAATTTCCAGCCTATAAATATACGGCTCTATCTCATTTTTTGGGATCCGGATTTTGAAGCGACGAAGTCCTTCCATTTTGAGAGCTCGAGTGCTGCACTTCTTCACTTCTTTTCTCCACTCCAATCTTGTGATTCCTTCCATCCAAATCGAAGATCAAATCGAAGATCCAAGAGCTTAGATTGATGATCTTCAACCATCGAAGAGAGATTTCATTGTTTGAAGCAGAATTTTGGTAGATCGAGCTAGATCCTTCGTTGTCCAGATCTGAAGTGTGTTGGTTTTGAGGTGTTTAGGTGATTCGGTGAGTGGTGGTTATCTCTCACACGGATCCAAAGGAGTATATCGGATTGATGGCTTGATTTGGTGTTAAAATAGTGATTTCCATGCATTTTCCTAAACTTAAGTATAGATCCATTGTTCATGATGATTTGACATCCATTTTACTACATGTTAATCTATGCAAGTTCATTCATCAAGTTGTAGAGATATTACCCATGTTTCATGCTTGTTAGATTTGGACTCTTTATTTACAAAATTGCCATTTTAAGTTATAATTGCTTTTAGATCTTGTTTGCATGATTGATTACTTGAATTAATGATTGATTTGATTGATTGTTATAAACTAGTTGATTAGTTGTTGGATTTAGACAGGATGGTCGAAGATGATTCAAAGGCTAAGGGAAAGGCTCTTGAATTGGAAAAGCTGCTCGTGGCATATATGGCGGATGATGAAGCTCATATGGATAGATTTGATGATGATGTTGAGATGAGGCTTTGCTATGATGAGATGAAGCGAGGCATGATGCGAGATAGCCTTGGTTTAATCCAGACGGGATCATTCCAAGCATGTTGATGACTCGGTGAAAGGGTTCGAGTTTGAGGATAATGGTTGGCTCGAGAGGCGCTTGAGCTAGTATGAGAATAGTCGTCGAGGAGGATGACTAGAAGGCTGAGATTTCATCGTTGTTGAAGGTTCTAGCAGGCTCAAAGCAAGAGTACGCTGGGCAGATTCGATAGTCCCAAAAGACTACATTTGGTGGTCGAGTACTCTGGGCAGATTCGATAGTCCTAGGCACAGGCTGCGACGACGTGCGGAGTTCTGTCTAGAACCGGGGTTACCATTGGCCCTTGACGGACGGCTGAAAGAATGTGCCGGTCATTCAATTAACGGTGGTATCGAAGCAATGATAACAGTGATAGCCAGAGTCATGGATGTTTGGTTGTATCGTCATTCGGTCTCAAGAGCGATATTTTCTTGGTGCTTATCTGATCTTGGTTTAGGCCTTGGGGGTTTGTACTTGGAAAACATCGACCTTAACTCGAGTGATAATTGCTTTACTTTTAAATGTCTGCTTTGCTATGTTTATTTCTTCTTAGTGTGTCTGGGGGCTATCACTGTAGAAAGAGGTGGAGTGGGAGGGTTGGATTCCTATTCCTTTTACCTTTATGCTCTTTTGGTATGTTGTTAGTTAATTTACCGCTCACTAAGACTGTTGTCTGACTCAAGGTTTTATGTTCAACTCTTATTACCTTGGGCTGTTCATCCATTTTGGGATGGGCAGGCTAGGTAGCAGGTGACAGGTGCTGTTCTTAGTTACCGACGATGCTGATGACGAAGACGAGCTGGAGGCTTGCATATTATTTTCTTACTATATGTACTGGATGTTCCGCTGCTTGTATAGTTCTCTGAGTGATATGTAGTGAGGCTTGATGTATTGACTATTCAGATGTTTGTATTCCACTATTATGAAGCTTAATTGATGAGATTCTATTTTGTGAAGCTTCACTATATATATTCTCTATTTTATTTTATCCATGCGCTGTGAGTAATACGATAGATTCTGCTATTTTTAACTTTACCTTGGCAATCGTCCATGGCTGCCTGGCACACTTTTCAGCGCACCATTCCTATGTTCAGTGCAGGGGTCATGGGCGGTCGTCACATTTGGTATCAGAGCTTTGGTTAATCGATTTTACCCAACGCTCGCTGACGTAACTACGTATGAGAGACGTAATTGTATTTTTATGGATGATTACTATATATTATATAGTAGCTTAGAAGGATTTGAACCCCTTATGCAGTTGTTCTCAAGGTGTATTAATCATTCCTTTTATAGATATTAAGAATGAGTCGAAGAGGGGACCAGCTGCTAGGGAAGGTCGTGCTGCTGAGGGGGCTGCTGATTATGCTGCTATGTTTGAGGCTATGATGACTTCGATCATGAGGAGGATGCCAGCTCCGGGGCCAGCAGTTGATGTTGGAGTTCAGGTTCAAGCTCCAAGACCGGTGGATTTTGCTAAGCTGTGTAAAGACTATACTGCTCTTGGAGGAAAGGTTTTCTTGGGAACAGAGTCAACTATTGAAGTCCAGAGGTGGATAGATGCTTGTAGAAGGATCTTTGGTGATTTGGGAATCGAGGATGCAACTAAAAGGAAGCTCGCATCAAGACAGCTTCAAGGAAGAGCTTCTGATTGGTGGAACTCTATCACCATTGATACTCCAGAGGAAGAAATTACTTGGGAGCAATTCCAAGCCAGATTTGAAGCTAAGTTCATTTCTACAGCTCAGAAATCTGTTCTATTTAAGAAGTTTGTGGAGCTCAAGCTAGGTGGAAGACCAGTTCTTGAGTATGTTTCTGAGTTTGAAGCTTTGTCCAAGTATGCCCGGTCGTATATTGAATCTCCTTATCAGAAGAACGAGAAGTTTGTGACAGGCTTGGACAGTTATCTTGGGAGGCAGTTGGTGGATCATTTGGACGATCCATTTGAGTAGCTTGTGGAGAAAGCTCTCAGGCACGAAAATCTGTTTCCTAAAGAAGGATCTGTTGTTGCTATGGCCAAGGAAGAGTCTAGACCACAGCAAGGTGGAAACAAGAAGAGGAAGCAGCAGCAGCAAAAGGGTAAGGATGGCCAGAAGAGGCCGAAGGGCGAAGTGACCTGCTACAATTGTCAGCAGAAGGGTCATTTCTCCAGAGATTGCAAGAATCCAAAGGTCCCGGTGAAGTGCCATAACTGTGACAAGCCGGGGCATATTAAGAAGAATTGTCCAGAACCGCGGAAGGACAAGCAGATTGTGCAAGCTTATGCTTTGGGGGCTGTTCCATCATCTTCAAAAGCTCCTACTGCTGAAGAGAAAGGAAAGAGTGTGGTGGTTCAAGGTACTCTTTCCATATGTGGTGTTCCAGTTAGAGTGTTATTCGATACTGGGGCGTCGCATTCTTTTGTTTGTAATGAACTTGTAGGCGGTTGGGTTTAGAACCGGATATCGTTGGTTGTGACTAATCCAGTTGGGGGGTTCGTTCTGTCTGTGTATGCTATGCCGTGGTTTGGTTGTATCGAGTCATGATTGCTCTTTTGTTTGTGATTGTTTTGTTCTGAACTTTGCGGGGTTCGGAATTATTTTGGGTATGGACTGGCTTAGGAAGTATGCGGCAAAGGTTGATTGTGAAAGGTTGGAGGTGACAGTCGAGAATGTGGAAGGGCGAAAGGTTGTGATACGATGTAAGCATGAGGAAGGCGTCTTCATGAGCTTCATGTATTCGCTGGTTGTTCCACGGGATGGACTGTCATCGGTGCCAATTCCTAATGGATTTGAGGATGTCTTTGATGAGGTCAAAGGGTTACCGCCGCATAGAGAGATCGAGTTTCGTATCGATTTAGTTGAAGGAGCCAGACCTGTTGTGATGCCTCTTAGGCGGATGGCGCCTAGGGAACAGCAAGAGTTGAGGGTGCAAGTTGATGATCTTTTACAGAAAGGATTCATTCGGCGTAGTGTGTCCGAATGGGGTGCACCAATTGTGTTTGTAACCAAAGCAGATGGATCATTGAGGTTGTGTGTGGATTATCGTGAGCTGAATAAAGTGACTAAGAAGAACAAGTATCCATTGCCGAGAATAGACGACTTGTTTGATCAGCTTCACGAAGCCAAGGTGTTTTCTCAGATGGATTTAGCTACGGGATTTCACCAGTTAAGAGTGGCTAAGGATAGTGTGCCGAAGACTGCTTTCAGGACACCATCCGGTTTCTTTGAATGGCTGGTAATGCCGTTTGGGTTGACCAATGCACCAGCATATTTTGTGGATCTTATGAATAGAGTGTTCAGAGATCAGTTGAACAAGTTCGTACTAGTGCTCGTGGATGATATTTTGACTTATTCCAGAACTGAAGAAGAGCACAAGACGCACTTGCATATTGTTTTGGAAATCTTACGGAAACATCAGCTGAAGGCTAAGTTTTCGAAGTGTCACTTCTGGAAGAGCGAAGTGAGGTTCTTAGGCCATATTATCTCTGGAAGCGAAATAGCGGTTGATCCCGCCAAGATAGCAGCAATCCAGGATTGGGTTAGACCTAAGAATGCATCTGATGTGAGAAGTTTTCTTGGATTAGCAGGATACTATCATCGATTTTTAAAGTCTTTTCCAAGGTGGCTGCACCGTTAACAGGATTGACGAAAAAGAATCAAGTATTCAGATGGGATGCTAAGTGTGAGCAAGCTTTCGAAATCCTGAAAGAGCTATTGACAAGTGCTCCTGTTTTGACTATTCCAAGTGGAAATGAAGAGATGGTGGTTTACACCGATGCATGTGGTACCGGACTTGGAGCAGTGCTGATGCAGAAGGGTAAAGTTGTTGCGTATGCAAGTCGACAACTGAAGCCGCATGAAAGGAATTATCCGACTCATGATTTGGAGTTAGCGGCAATTGTTTTTGCTCTGAAGATGTGGAGACATTATCTATTGGGAGTTCGATTCAAGTTGTTTACAGATCATAAGTCGTTGAAGTATCTTTTCTCCCAAAAGGATTTGAATCTTACGCAGCAACGATGGCTAGAGTTTTTAGCATCATATGATTTTAGTATAGCCTATACTCCGGGAAAGGGTAACGCAGTGGCAGATGCGTTAAGTCGAAGACATGCAGGATTGGGAGCCATGTTTTCAGAATGGAAGAGTCTCGTGTATTTGGCTGGATTTGACTTCAGGTCCAGATGTGAATTGGAACCTGAGATGTTGGCAAACTTATCGATAAGACCTACTCTTGTGGAAAGGATTGGCGAGAGCCAAAAGAAAGACGATAAGCTTGTCAAGATTATCCGTGATTTGGAATCTGGATTGGACCCAGAAAAGGATAAAGGATTCAAGGTCGATCGAGAGGGTTGGCTTCGGAAGCAAGGACGACTAGTTGTTCCCGATATAGATGAATTGAGAAATGAAGTTCTGAAGGAAAGTCATCACTCGAAGTTGACAATTCATCCAGGTGGAAATAAGATGTATCGGGATTATAAGAGAACCTATTACTGTGAAGGTGTGAAGAAAGATGTTGGAAATTGTATTTCCAAGTGCTTGAACTGCCAATTGGTAAATGCCGAGCAGAAGAAGCCAAGTGTATTGCTACAGCCATTAGAAGTCCCTACATGGAAGTGGGAGCAAATATCGATGGATTTTATTGATGGGCTACCTAGAACCAGAGCGGGAAATGAAGGAATTTGGGTCATCGTAGATCGTTTGACTAAGAGTGCAAGATTCATTCCTGTTTGATCAACTAGGACTGCATCAAAGTTGGCTGAGTTGTATGTTAAGTGGATAGTTCGATTCCATGGTATTCTGAAGAGTATAGTGAGTGATCGAGACCCATTGTTCACTAGTAGATTTTGGAAGAGCTTCCAGGAAGTTTTGGGAACCGAGTTGTATTTGAGTACAGCTTATCACCCCCAAAAAGATGGTCAGACCGAGAGAGTCAACAGAGTTTTGGAGGATCTCCTCAGAGCATGTGTTTTAGATTTCGGAGGATCATGGGAAGATCACCTTCATTTGGTGGAGTTTTCGTATAATAACAGTTACCAGTCAAGCATTGGTATGGCACCGTATGAAGCATTGTATGGAAGACCGTGTAACTCTCCGACATGTTGGTTAGAAACAGGGGAAAAGTTGATACTTGGGCCAGAAATGATTCGACAGACTTCAGATTGCATAGAAATCATTCGGCAACGAATGAAGGCAGCCCAAGACCGTCAGAAAAGTTATGCCGATAAGCGTCGTAAGGATTTGGAATTCGACGTAGGTGATACGGTTTTTGTGAAGATTTCTCCACTGAAGAATGTTATTCGATTCGGGAAGAAAGGAAAATTGACTCCGAGATTTGTTGGACCATTCCCGATCATTGAGCGAATTGGAAAGCTCGCCTACAAATTGGAGTTACCAGAAAAGATGTCGGGTGTGCACAATGTTTTTCATGTATCGTATCTACGGAAGTATGTGCACGACTCGAATACAGTGGTTTCTGCTGATAGCTGTGAAGATTTTGAGGTAGATTCAGTTGTTGAGAGACCTCGTAAGCCGCTTCGTGTTGTGGAAACTGATACGAAACAGCTTAGGAGGAAGGTAGTTAGGTTGCTCAAGATACAATGGAGTGATGATGTTAACGACTGTACATGGGAAGTGGAAGAGAGGATGAAGGCAGCTCATCCTGAACTCTTCGAGGTATGGCCATAAGGCGTCGTGTCATCTCACGACGTTGTAACTTGTTCTAGTTTTAGAATTCTGCATGCTAGGCTAGAATTGGACGCATGGTTTGTTGATTGCTATGGATGGTAGGCATGTAGAATAGTTTTTGATTGCTCTTGTTTGTTTGGAATTTCGGGGGCGAAATTCCTAAGGGGGAGAGAATGTAACGACCCGTATTTTTACGGATCAAAAGATTGTAAAACAGTTGTCATTAGGTCGTAATGTTTTTAAGTCGTTCAGAATTTAGGTCGACTAGAGCTTAAGTCGTGTAGAAGTCCGAGTTGGTTGAGCGACCTAAGGATTGGAGCGACTTAAGGAAAGACAACGACCTAAGTTAGTGAGCGACCTAAGGAAGTTAGTGGTAGCAGTTGGCGACTTAAGGATTATGGGATAAGTCGTGTAGAAGTTGGGTCGTGTGGTAGCTTAGGTCGAGTGAACGACTTAAGAGTTAACGGCTTAAGTTAGTAAGCGACTTAAGGGTTTAGGCGACCTAAGGAGAATAAGCAACCTAAGCGGGTTAACGACTTAGGGAGTTTGGGTCGTTCGAGCGACTTAAGGAGTTGTTGTAGTTAGGTCGTGAACGACCTAAGTTTGTCATGAGTAGTTAGGTCATCCAGACGACTTAGGTGTTAGGTCGAGAGACCCTGGGTTTAGTTAGGTCACGACCTTGGATGAGTCGCTAAGTTGCGAGGGTGTTAAGTCGTTAAGTCGCAAGGACGATAAGTCGTTGAATTGGTTGAGTCGTTAAGATGATGAGCCGTTGGGTCTTAGGTCGTGCCTAAGTGTTAGGTCGCGCGTATGTGTTAAGTCGCGCAAGTGTTAGGTCGAGGAATCTGCTAGGTCGTAGGTCGAAGGGGATGGTTAAGTCGTAGGTCGGAAGGTTTGTTAAGTCGTAGGTTTTGTTGAGTCATAAGTCGTAAGTCGTGGGGTTTCATGAGTCGTGGACGACTTAAGGGGGGCGGACGACTTAAGGAATTTCCAGCCTATAAATATACGGCTCTATCTCATTTTTTGGGATCCGGATTTTGAAGCGACGAAGTCCTGCCATTTTGAGAGCTCGAGTGCTGCACTTCTTCACTTCTTTTCTCCACTCCAATCTTGTGATTCCTTCCATCCAAATCGAAGATCAAATCGAATATCCAAGAGCTTAGATTGAAGATCTTCAACCATCGAAGAGAGATTTCATCGTTTGAAGCGGAATTTTG
This sequence comes from Allium fistulosum, assembly GCA_030737815.1. Classification (NCBI taxonomy): domain Eukaryota; kingdom Viridiplantae; phylum Streptophyta; class Magnoliopsida; order Asparagales; family Amaryllidaceae; genus Allium; species Allium fistulosum. Next base: position 1,268,343,766 of record CM060905.1, on the reverse strand, counting down.
GTAGATCGAGCTAGATCCTTCGCTGTCCAAATCTGAAGTGTGTTGGTTTTGAGGTGTTTAGGTGATTCGGTGAGTGGTGGTTATCTCTCACACGGATCCAAAGGAGTATATCGGATTGATGGCTTGATTTGGTGTTAAAATAGTGATTTCCATGCATTTTCCTAAACTTAAGTATAGATCCATTGTTCATGATGATTTGACATCCATTTTACTACATGTTAATCTATGCAAGTTCATTCATCAAGTTGTAGAGATATTACCCATGTTTCATGCTTGTTAGATTTGAACTCTTTATTTACAAAATTGCCATTTTAAGTTATAATTGCTTTTAGATCTTGTTTGCATGATTGATTACTAGAATTAATGATTGATTTGATTGATTGTTATAAACTAGTTGATTAGTTGTTGGATTTAGACAGGATGGTCGAAGATGATTCAAAGGCTAAGGGAAAGGCTCTTGAATTGGAAAAGCTGCTCGTGGCATATGTGGCGGATGATGAAGCTCATATGGATAGATTTGATGATGATGTTGAGATGAGGCTTTGCTATGATAAGATGAAGCGAGGTATGATGTGAGATAGCCTTGGTTTAATCCAGACGGGATCATTCCAAGCATGTTGATGACTCGGTGAAAGGGTTCGAGTTTGAGGATAATGGTTGGCTCGAGAGGCGCTTGAGCTAGTATGAGAATAGTCGTCGAGGAGGATGACTAGAAGGATGAGATTTCATCGTTGTTGAAGGTTCTAGCAGGCTCAAAGCAAGAGTACGCTGGGCAGATTCGATAGTCCCAAAAGACTACATTTGGTGGTCGAGTACTCTGGGCAGATTTGATAGTCCTAGGCACGGGCTGCGATGACGTGCGGAGTTCTGTCTAGAACCGGGGTTACCATTGGCCCTTGACGGACGGCTGAAAGAATGTGCCGGTCATTCAATTAACGGTGGTATCGAAGCAATGATAACAGTGATAGCCAGAGTCATGGATGTTTGGTTGTATCGTCATTCGGTCTCAAGAGCGATGTTTTCTGGGTGCTTATCTGATCTTGGTTTAGGCCTTGGGGGTTTGTACTTGGAAAACATCGACCTTGACTCGAGTGATAATTGCTTTACTTTTAAATGTCTGCTTTGCTATGTTTATTTCTGCTTAGTGTGTCTGGGGGCTATCACTGTAGAAAGAGGTGGAGTGGGAGGGTTGGATTCCTATTCCTTTTACCTTTATGCTCTTTTGGTATGTTGTTAGTTAATTTACCGCTCACTAAGATTGTTGTCTGACTCAAGGTTTTATGTTCAACTCTTATTACCTTGGGATGTTCATCCATTTTGGGATGGGCAGACTAGGTAGCAGGTGACAGGTGCTGTTCTTAGTTACCGACGATGCTGATGGCGAAGACGAGCTGGAGGTTTGCATATTATTTTCTTACTATATGTACTGGATGCTCCGCTGCTTTTATAGTTCTCTGAGTGATATGTAGTGAGGCTTGATGTATTGACTATTCAGATGTTTGTATTCCACTATTATGAAGCTTAATTGATGAGATTCTATTTTGTGAAGCTTCACTATATATATTCTCTATTGTATTTTATCCATGCGCTGTGAGTAATACGATAGATTCTGCTGTTTTTAACTTTACCTTGGCAATCGTCCATGGCTGCCTGGCACACTTTTCAGTGCACCATTCCTATGTTCAGTGCAGGGGTCATGGGCGGTCGTCACAGCGCGCTTCTCGGGTTGATCCACCTTTTTCTCCGAGTTTACTGGGTCGTCCTGGAGACTCTGCCACCTTGACTCGATTGATTCGAAGCAAGGCATACTGATGGATTCGAAGCAAGGCATGCTGATGGATTCGAAGCAAGGCATACTGATGGATTCAAAGCAAGGCATAAGGATGGATTCGAAGGAAGGCATACTGATGGATTTGAAGGACTTTAATTCGATGGTTTCGAACAGAGGTTGCACTGATGGATTCGAATAGCATCTTTGCCTACAGATTCGAACTTAGGGTCACCTTCTTCAAATTGCATCGATGATATCTTGAGCGTACGAACTCGGATTGACTTGAAACTCGGAACGTGCTTTTCCTGACCCTGCTTGACGTGCCTTATCAATTGTAGCCCGATCCGGACTCGGGTAAAATTCGTCGATATTTGTGGTCATCCAGTAGCTACTTGATGCTGAGGATGTATGATCCATATTCCCCAGTCAGTTCCTTGATATCTCGGCCTTGCCAAAAGGCGGGATAACATTTGCCCCCCAAAGTACGTCTTGTGTAATCATGACGTGCTTTGAAAAGCTGCGGTCTTTCATGCTGAATATTTCTGTTTAATTGGTTGCTTTTCAGTCGTCTTTCAGTCGTTTTGTTGTAATCTTCTCTTAAACAAATGTTCAACCAGCGTGTTTTGCTTTGATAGACACGAAAATCTTTGATGGATACGAAATCTCGATTCGTATCGATGAGTCTTTATTGTTGTGGGTCCAGTGTTGATGGATTCGAAGTGATGGTTTCGAATCGATGGAGTCGAGAGTCTCCAGAGCTACCTCTTATTTATAGCGTTTCGTATCGATGAACTCGAAGCATCCTGGATGGATTCGAATTGATGGTCTTGAACTGGTGGATGCCGGCGTTTTCTTCGATTCGATGGAAGCAAGAAGTTGATGGATTCGAGTAGAATACCTCGAATCGATCCGGGTTTTCACCTGTTGAAGCCGGTTACGCATACCGGGAGGCTAATCGCCACTGAGTTGCTATAAATACCGGTGTCCTGTTCATTTTTCACTTTTTACTTTTTACCTTCGTCCTCCTGCGCCTTCGAATCCATCTCGATCTTTCAAGATCAAGGCTGAATTATTCTTCCTTCCTTCGAGTCGAGGCAAAAATATGATTTTTCCGAATCGATCCATACATTCAGGTAGACAAAGCTTTATGGATCTGAAGATCTAAGAACAAACCTTCCCATCGTGTTTCTGTTCGTTTCGATCTTGAATGAATCCAAGTCGGAGTCGAATTGGCTTGCTGGAGATATAATATGGATGAATCCTTCGAATCGATCCGGAGTTATTGCAATGGGGAAACGATAATCTGCCCTTAATGTTCATATCGATCGACACTCTATCTGTGAGGATCTCGAATTGAATCGATCGTGTGTATGGAGTCATCATATCGATCCTTTGCGATCGATACGATGGAATTATCTACTTGTGATCGATTCGAACGTCCTACTTATTCGATCGATATGACCCTTGAGTCTCTCATCTGTCTATGAACCTTTGTTGCTAGAGATCGATTCGATATCTTTATTAACGATGGGTGCGAAGCTTGAGTCTCGGTTATCATCGATACGAACCGTATCGATCCGAACAAGGTCGATTCGAAGCTCCGTCCCTCTAATCGATTCGAATCTCTTAAAAACTGGCTCGAATTGATTCGAGGTAACTTTAAAAGATACACAACTTTCACATATTCAACGGCACGATTCCGACGAGATTCATCTCCAAATATTTGAACCGAACTTTTGTTGTGCATACTAGACTGCCCTTCGGAGCTCGTCGATGGAACTGTAACTTAAAACTGCAATAACAAACTTTAACTTGAATCGACTGCCAACATCGGGATCTCTAATGTCTTTGCTGTCCGCAAACTTTCTCTATCTCTGTAGAATCTTTTCAAGTGTTTCACAACACTACACTGCACAACACACTTTACACTGCGGGATGCATGGGTTTATTGTTTGTTTAACACTGATTCTTGATAAGTAGTCAGTTATGGAATCTTCGAGCTCTCAACAGCAGGAGATTCAGAGTTCTCCTCCTCCGGTCCTAGTAATTCCAGATATCCCAGCGGGGGAAGTAGATCCAGCTCCTGACGAGCTTCAAGAGGCTATATTTATTGAAGACCCTATTGATTCTGTTCAGTCCAATATTTCTGAAAACTTATTGGGTAGGATATGCACGAGACATAATATCTCTTTGGACGATGCACTATTGTCGGGACCTAGTGACAGACCTCACTGTCCGCCCGAAGGGTATACCGCCTTTTATCGACACGCTTGTGCGGCCGGAACACTCCCTCCATTCAATCAATATATTAGGGATATGTTATCATTTCTTGGAATCGCTCCTTCTCAATTACATCCGAACGGGCACGCACTACTGAAGAGTGTGTTTATTGTATTTATGGAACATCTCTTCCATCCTCCAAGGCCGACGGAAATCAGATATCTATTTAACTTCAAGAGCAGAGGCGATAGTCCATCTTTCACATTTTTGGAGGCAGTGAGAAATTGTCAAGTTATTACTGGAGCCTGGACCAGACTTAGTTACTTTAAGAATGAATGGTTTTACGTCCGGTGTCCTCCAGGTTTCGCTAGACGATGGTTGTCTAGACGTAAGTGTCGTAACCTGTCAACGTTTTTCTTGACTAATAGCTTTCTGGTATTGGTATTAACATCCTGTTTCTCTTACAGCCATTATCTCCAGACCCGATGGCGGGTATTACAAGGGCATAGTTCGAAGCCTCCAAGATATTCCGGGCGAGCTGAGACACATCGACTCAGTGCTGACTGACTATAACTTAAGAGCTCTTGGCTTGATTGAAATGAATCAGAGCATAGTCATCGAAGGGATGCTAAAGCCCGTTTCAAAGAAGAAGAAGAACAAGAAGAAGAAAACGCTCAGGGTTGTGATAACCGAAGTGAGCGATGAAGAAAGAACCCACACAGACATAGAGCCGATGGCGGATCTTTCGGGAAATTTTGAAGAGTTGGGAGAAAGACGGAAAAGCAAGACCGTCGTTTCTAAAAAACTTAAACCTAAGGGGTGGAAGTCTGTAGATGTGTCTTCTCCCACTCCCGGAGCTATAATTTCTGAGGCCGCTCCTTCTCATTCGAGAGATACTTTTAAAGGGCTTGATGATATTCCCATCCCGGATTATATATCGATTCATCATAATACCGGGTTGGAGGAATTTCAAGATGTTTTAAATATGAGCGAGCCCTTCCCTTTGAGTGCGGTCAACACTTCCGGTTGGTCTGGGGGTTTACACATTTACACACACTTCCACAGCACTACATGATTTCCGCATATTGAACGTCACTTTTGTAGGATTCTAAACTGTAGTTTCTTCTTATCGCAGGTGAGATGTCAGGCCGTGGATCGACTTTGGATAGGCTCCGTAATGTACGTCGTTCTTCCTCATACTATGAGTCCCGTTGGAGGGAATCAGATAGGGATCAGGGACGAGGCTATACCAATCAGGATTGCTGTGATAGAGATCGAGATTATTGGCGCAGCCACTCTGGTCAAGATCGTACTGACAGAGATAGGAGTTATCAGTATCGACCGTGATCTCGTTCTCCTCCGCCTCCTAGGGTCCCTATAGATCCCCCTGAGTCTTCGCATCAACAACAACCTTCTCTATCTTCCAGGCCCAAAACTCAGCAGCAAAGGGTTGAACCGCCGGCAGCTGCCATTGTTGAACAGGCTCCGGCTGAATTGACAAGTGAAGGAGCCATCCAGCTTGCTCAAATGAAAAAGGACTTTCCAGAAATCTGTCTGGATGCATATGTCTTCCCTCCCCATCTCAAGAGGATTCCTTCGGATGCCGAAAATATGGCGCATAGCTATATCCGCGACTTTTACGCTCAATACAAGGAGTGGTACAAAGCAGCCGTGAAAGCTTCAAAGGTTGCTTTTTGACCGGGCAAAGGTTATTCAGGAGCGTGATGCTGAGATTGTCAAGAAAGATCGCATCATCCAGGTTCTTCAATCTGAGATGGAGTCGTCTCGAAACTCTGAACTCCAAACGCTTAAAAAGCATGATGATGCTGTGGCGAAGATGGCAAGGATGCAGCAGGCACACTGTGCCTTGGTAGAAGGGATGGGCCACCGCTATACCACTGTCGTAGCTGAGCGAGACATAGCCGTTAAAGAGCTAAATGAGCTCAAGGCCAAATTTGCTGAGGTGGTGAAAGAAAAAGACGATGCTAATACCACCGCTCAGGAGGCATGCGACCAAGCTGTGTCACTTCGAGCCGAACTTGCTGCGGCGTGGCCAAGACCAAGTCTGTGGAGGCAGAAATCCAGGAAAAGATTATTGCGGAGAAGTCCAGGATGGACGCTGATTTCGATGATCTCCTGGTCACATACAATGCCAACGTGCTGGAGCATAGAAATTTATCATGGCTGGGAGATGACTCTATGATTCTGTACAACGCCTGGACTAGGTTGGTGGAGGAGAAGAAAGCAGCGCGTCCGGATGAAACGCTGGATGATTTCGAGCTTGAGATGCGCTTGCTTACTGAGGAAGAGAGGAAAGTTCTCCATGAGGCAGTGATTTCCGTGGCGAAAGAGAGGCTTGGTGCTCAATATATAGAGACAGGTGAGGGCTCGGGGATTGAGCATCACGAAACAAGTGTTGGAGCCGTAATTCCGACATTGCCTGAAACCATTGGTGCGGTCGATCCCCAGTCCGTCCCCGCTTATAATCCCGACCAGCCGCAATTGTCTTCCGCTGATGCTCCTGCCTCTGTATCTGCCCATACTTCGTGCCAGGCTAAGGAAGGTACTTGAACGCCTCTTCGTATACACTTAGTGTGGTGAATCTGAAGCAGTACATTTAGCTAACAGTCTTTGCTTTTTCATATTTTAGTGACCGAAGCCGTTGTCTCTGCGCCTCCTGCATCTCAAGCCTCTTATCAAGCGCAGGGAGCTATCGTCACCGAAGCTATTATGACATCTACCATGGTCGGCGAAGAAGGGGAAGCGAGCATGTTATCTTTTGATGCTCAGATGATTGAGGAACTCCTCAGTCAACCCAACGATCCCTTCGTCGATCCATCCCTTGCTATGAGCGGGACCACTCCGGCTGTTAGTTCTTTTATGCCAGTCACTAGCATATCCAGTGCGGCCCAAGCACCTCGTGAAGATGAAATTTTGGCCGACATCAATGCTGAGATGGCATCAGTGACAGCAGGCATGAATCCATCTGGCCATGCCCCACTAATGATGATATCACCGGGTGGCACTATAGTCATTGCGAGCGCTCCTGTCCCACTTCCTGTCACAGCTCCTATGCCTCCAGTTCCATCCTCCAAGAGAATCTTTGTCGCCTCAAGCTCCGAGGAGGATATTGATATTATGTCGCCATCGGAGGACAAACCGGAGAAGAGTAAGAGAGTGAGGAGGAAGTCGGGTGGCGGATCCAGTGGGACTACCCTGAAGAAGAAACCGAGGAAGAAGAAAGATTGATCTCTTCCTTTAGTTTGTTGTCACGTTCGGGGATAGTGTTTCGTTTTGTTGGTTTTTCTATAGCCGTGTATAGATGTGGACTCGGCTCCTACTAGTAGGAATTTTTTGAACCAGCTTGTAATCGGATTCTTTTTGTTGATAATGAAAACATATTCTCTTTTGCCTTCAATTCAATATCTGTTTTGGTTCTGCCCCCAGCCTTGGGGATAAAGTACGGAATTGATGTATGTTTATACTCCGTCTCACATTTTGGGAGTACGGAGTTAAGTTAATGTTTATACTCCGTCTCGTACTCTGAAGTACGGAGTTGAGTAATGTTTATACTCCGTCTCGCACTCTGGGAGTACAGAGTTGAGTAGTGTTTATACTCCATCTCGCACTCTGGGGTACAGAGTTGTGTAGTGTTTATACTCCGTCTCGCACTCTGGGAGTACGGAGTTGAATAATGTTTATACTCCGTCTCGCACTCTGGGAGTACGGAGTTGTGTAATGTTTATACTCCGTCTCGCACTCTGGGAGTACGGAGTTGATTGATGTTTATACTCCGTCTCGGACTTTGGGAGTACGGAGTTTTGTAATGTTTATACTCCGTCTCGCACTCTGGGAGTACGGAGTTGATTAATGTTTATACTCCGTCTCGCACTCTGGGAGTACGGAGTTAAGTGGAGGATCGTCGTGTACCAACCCATTTTTAGCCTGACGTGATGGCTTGCCCCCGAGCTTGGGTTTCATTTAGCGAGTGGTCAATCGTATCATGGACACCCCCTACTTGAATAAATTCCACTGCGTGATGGAATTTAGCTCTCCGTGCATCGTGATGTTGTACATTGTATTTAATGAATCGCAGCTCTGGCTCGAAGAGATGGCATTTTATTGCTGAAATAAGAAAATATGGCAAAGTCAGTTGCCTTATTACAAATTCTAATTTCGAAATGCAAAAGCAAATTGCTAAAGGGAAAAATATAACAAAATAAATAAAGCCTGTCATGTGTAGTAGCGACGGAGACTCTCGCTGTTCCAGGCCCTTGGCAAACCAAGACCGTCAACGGTCGATAGTTTGAATGTGCCATCTCCGAGTCTTCTTGTAATCACATATGGTCCTTCCCAATGTGGTTTCATGTGTGAAGGAACCGGATAGATTCTCTTGAGGACGAGATCGTGGAGTTCAAAAGTTCGAGGTCGAACTTTGGTATTGTACAACCGGGCGACTCGACTTCGATATGTGGCCGCTCTTAAATCATCCTCTTCCCGTTTCTCATCCAATAGATCCAGAGATTCAGCAAGTAATATAGCATTCGTTTTCGGATCATAATAAGTCACGCGATGGGAAAACACTTCCGTCTCGACTGGAATAACGGCTTCCGAGCCATAAGATAAGGAAAACGGGGTGTGTCCGGTTGCGGTCTTGTGAGTTGTTCGATAAGCCCATAATGCCATAGGAAGTTCATCAACCCATTTGCCCCCAGCTTTTTCCAGTCGTTTCTTTAGGATGGATTTTATAACTTTGTTGACCGCTTCGACCTGACCGTTTGCCTGTGGATGTGCAACCGCCGAGAATTGTTTATGGATATGAAACCGTTGACAGAAATTCTTAAATTCTGCACTGTCAAATTGGGCCCCATTATCAGTGATGATGGTATGCGGGAGTCCAAATCGACAGATGATGTTGCGAACTACGAAATTTGTTAATTTCTTCGTCGTAATTGTTGCGAGAGCTTCGGCTTCAGCCCACTTTGTAAAGTAGTCAACGACGACGATGGCGTACTTCGCACCATCTTTTGCTAGAGGTAGAGCACCGATGATATCGATGCCCCACATAGCGAATGGCCAGGGACTGACCATTTGAGTTATCTCGGTAGGTGGGGCTCTTGGAATTCGAGCGTGTTTCTGGCACCTATCGCACTTTCTGGCATAGTTTGCTGCATCTCGGTTCACTGTCGGCCAGTAGTATCCGTATCGGAGTATTTTCTTAGCAAGAGCTTGTCCACCGGTGTGATCGCCACATTCTCCTTCGTGTACGTCATGTAACACTCGTTTGACTTCGTCGTGCGCGATACACCGGAGGAGAGGAACAGAATAACCTCTCCTATACATGACTCCGTTCTGAATGACAAACCGTGAAGCTTTTCGTAGAATTCGTCTCTTCTCATTTCTGTGCTAAGGCAATGTCCCATTCTCAATGCAATTTCGATATGGAGTCATCCACGACTCTCTACTGGGAGCGGTTTCAAACACAAAATCCATCTCTATTTGATCGATGCTTGGGGAGGACAAAGTTTCGACGGGGACAAGCCCCATTTGCTGTGCTTCACCTATGCTGGCTAACTTCGCCAATGAATCGGCTCTTTGGTTGTCTTCTCGAGGTATATAATAAATGGCATAATAATCAAATTGATTCAGCACTTCCTGAACTCGAGCCAAGTAAGCAGCCAACCTTCGATCTCTCGCTTGATACTCCCCCCGAACTTGGCACACTACTAATTGTGAATCACAATAAATTTCCACGGCAATAATTCTCAAATCTCTGGCCAATTTCAACCCCGTTAAGAGGGCTTCATATTCAGCTTCATTATTGGTTGCGTGAAAATCGAATCTCAAAGCATAACATATAGATCGTCCTTCGGGAGTTTCAAGTACAACACCAGCACCCGAACACCGGTCGTTTGATGCACCATCAGTATACAACTTCCAGATGTATTCGGGGGATTCACTGGTTTCGGGCAAGTCTTCTGGAATGGTAAATTCAGCTATGAAATCGGCTAGGACTTGTCCTTGAATGGCTCGTCTTGGAGAGTAAGTAATATCAAACTGGCTCATTTCGATGTTCCACTTGAGTAACCTACCAGACGTCTCAGGCCGCGTGAGGACCTGTCGTAACGGCTGATCGGTATACACAGTAAGAGGATGAGCTTGGAAATATGGGCGAAGCTTTCTTGAGGCAATGACCAGGCAATAAGCCAATTTCTCCAGCCTTGGGTAATTTCTTTCAACTCCCGTTAATCGTTTACTAACATAGTAAACCGGTTTCTGCGCTCGATCTTCTTCCCGAACCAAAGCAGCGCTGATTGCATGTTCTAACACTGCCAGATAAAGATACAACTGTTCGTGATCGACCGGTTTTGACAAGATCGGTGGTGTGGAGAGATGTTGAACCAGCGATCGGAATGCACCTTCGCACTCCATGGTCCATTCAAAGTTTCGCTTTCCTTTCCGGATCAGATCAAAGAAAGGAATGCATTTATCAGTGGATTTTGAAATGAACCTGCTTAGTGCTGCTACCTTCCCGTTGAGACTCTGGACTTGTTTTATGGTTCTTGGAGTTTGCAAGTTCCTTATTGCCCAGATCTTTTCGGGGTTTGCTTCTATCCCTCGAGCGTTAACGATAAACCCGAGGAACTTTCTGGAGGCGACACTGAAGTGATACTTTAATGGATTGAGCTTCATTCTGTATTCTCGAAGGATGCAGAACATTGAATCCAAATCTCTGACGTGATCTGTAGAGAATCGAGACTTTACTAGCATGTCGTCCACATAGACCTCCATGGTCTTCCCGATCTGGTTGGCGAACATTCGGTTGACCAAGCGTTGATATGTTGCTCCGGCATTTTTTAAGCCAAAAGGCATGACTCTGTAGCAGTAGAGTCCCAGATCGGTCACGAAACTGGTATGTTCTTGATCAGGCAAATGCATATGTATTTGATTGTAGCCAGAATAAGCATCCATGAAAGATAATAATTCGGGTCCAGCCGTGGAGTCTACGAGCTGGTCAATTCGGGGAAGTGGAAAACTATCCTTCGGACAAGCCTTGTTTAAGTCATAATAGTCGACGCAAGTTCTCCATTTCCCGTTCGGTTTTCGAACCAATACTGGATGTGACACCAATTCAGGATACAAAGCATCTCGGATGAACCCATTTGATTGTAACTTATCAACCTCCTCTTTAAGGGCGGCAGACCTCTCTGGATCCATACCGCGCCTTTTCTGTTTGACCGGGACATACTACGGATCTATATTCAAGGAGTGACTTGCAATGTCCGGTGAGATCCCACACATATCAGAGTGTGTCCAGGCGAAAACGTCGAGATTCGCCCGGAGAAAATCAACCAATTCCTGTTGTGTCTGTATTCCCAGTTGAGATCCAACTTTTAATACCTTCGAATCATCATCCTCACTGACTGGGACGTCCATAGTCAGTTCAGCCGGGGAAGCTTGATTCTCTTTAGATTCGTCTTTATCTTCGCCGTCTCTAGGGTCAAGATCTTTATGGAATTGGTCGTGGTGCCCAGGCCGAAGCCCAGGCACTAATTGTCAATCATCAGCAAAACGGACGCAGAGAGATTCCTCTACACCCTTTCCTTTCTCCTTTCTCTGCACCTCGCACAGCTCAGCAACATAACAAGCTCTTCCGGCTGCCTGATCTCCTTGAATGACTCCAATTCCGTGATCAGTAGGGAATTTCAGAGTTAAACACCATGGGGCAATGGCTGCCCTGAACTCAGCAAGGGTCGGTCGGCCCAAAAACGCATTGTAAGGTGAATCAATATCTAATATGACAAATTGCAACATCCGGACTCTCCGGCGTTCTCCAACTCCCAACTCCACTGGCAGTTCCACCACTCCAGTGGGTATTGTAGCACTTCCATTGAAGCCGTGGACTCGAGATTGGCAAGGTTTCAAGTCCTTTGCTTCCATTTTCATTAAGTCATAGGCTCGTTTAAGTAAGATGTTTACAGAGCTCCCACTGTCAACCAGGATCCTCTTCATCCAAGCAGGGCCAACCTGGGCAGATATGACCAGTGGGTCGATTGTTGGGGCTTCGATCTTATCAGCATCTCTGCTTCTGAATATGATATCATCAGACATTGTTTTTTGTTGTTTAGCCGGAGTTCCATCCTCACAATTACTGCAACATTCAAAGCTTGCATGCCTGATAGAGCTAGCATACGACTCCATTTCCCTCCAACTTCTGTCTGCTGGGTGGGGACCACCACTTATTGTGTTTATAACTAGCCTTCCGCCCATACGAGCGGGCTCCTCTTGTCTTTCTCGATTTTGTGCACGGTTCTGATTTGACGGGCCTGCACTACCAGGCTGCGGCGCTCGCACAAACTGATCTAACTTTCTTTCCCTGATCAACTTCTCGATGAGGTCCTGCAAATGTCGACACTCATTGGTATTGTGGCCATAACTCTCATGGAATCTACAGAACTTCCCTGTTTGAATCTGCCTCTCCAACGATTGCTTCGGAGCAGGCTGCTTATATTGCAGTGTTGCAAGTTTGTAGATATACATTCTCCAATGATGTATTCAATGGCGTGTAATTATCGAACATTGGAGCCCTACGTCGTGGGCCTCGGTTCTGATCTCTCTTTTTATCCTGACCATTGTTGCCTCGCGGCTGAGTCTGTTTGTTCTGTATATTCAACTGGACTTTTCCGGAACTCTCACCGGACTGCTTGACTGCCACATTACTTTGTATTCCTTCAGTTCTGGGCATCGCATCGTCCTGCTTCCTAGACTGTTTCACATCCTCTTGCCGTAAGAATTGAGCGGCTTTGGAGTAGAAACGGTCCAACGATGCGGGAGGTTTCCCAGCTAGCCAATTTCCAAACTCAAAATCGGGATCGATTCCTTTGGTTAATGCCATCAAGATTGAGTTAACGTTGGATTACTAATCTATACACATGCCGCGTGGAATCTTTCTAATTAACGTCTGAGTGTCTCTCCCTTAGCTTGGGTGACGCTAGATAGGGTGTTAACGTCTTTAGGTCTGGCGACATGCATACGGAATTGTTCGACAAATTTCTTAGCCAGTTGATCGAACGAAGAGATAGATCTAGGTGGCAACCTCGTGAACCACATTGTTGCGATTCCTCCCAAAGAGATGGGGAAACTTCGGCATTTTACTGCATCATCAGCCCGTGTGGCGCTCATTGACCAATCATACTTCAAAATATGTTGATTGGGATCAGAATTTCCTTCGTACATAGGGAGAGTTGGCATTCTGAATCACCGAGGAGGATCAGCATATAATATTTCGTCTGTGAAAGGAGTATGACCACGGGAGATTCCCCAGTCGTCATTGGTAAGCCCTTGGCTTTCGCGAATCATCTGACGTATCATGGTTGAAATATCGGGCGTAGCCACATTCTGTGCATGCTGAGCTAAGGTGTGGTCGGGTTCCACAGTGCGAGTTTAGACCGGACGCTGTAGACGACCTATGTCTCGCCTCCTTGGCTCCACATCTTCTGGGACGTATGGTTCAGGAGTACGTCCACGTTGTTGATTATTCGGGTCTGACAGATTTTGGGTATCAACCCTTATTTCTACCGCGGCAGTTGTAGTGTGATTGTCTGTGGTATGCTGTGGAACAGTACCTCCTCGTGACGAGGGCCCGGCCTGGAAGCTAGTTGATGGTCCAACCCTCAATTGTCCTACAGTCAAGGCAGGTTGATATCCGGTAGCTTGTGTATGACACGCGTCCAATCGGGGACGTGTAGATCTACCATGATAGTCAAATGAAGCAGAACTTTCAGTGGACGAGTGGGAAGCATCATCCCTCCTGGTCCTCCTACGCCTTCGGCGGTTCAATTGATTGGTCAATTCAATATTAGCACGCAATTGTTCGGCCAACTGTTGCCGACTTTGAGTCAATTCCTGGAGAAATACATGGAACTCTTGTCTGGTTACTGGCCCAGACGGATCTGAGTGAGCAGTGTTGTCTTGACTGGGTTGTAGCTGCTGCGTAGGATTCTGTCTATCCCGACCTTCTTGATCAGCAGCCGTAGAGGTAGTTCTTATACTAACAATCTTAAGTAGTGGGTTCCTTTCCTAGATTTTATGCAAATCTGAATAGAATGGAATGATTCTGGATTAGAGATCTGGATCTTCCTCTTGGATTTATGTAATCCAGTATCGATGGTAGATCCAAGGAGCGGGAGAAAAAGCTGGTTTTTCTCAGTGAAAGCACCAAAGTGTTTGTACCAAAATTGGGCACAACACTCTTCGGAAGTTTTTGAAGAGATAAAAGTGAAGAAAGAAAATTAAAACTGAGGATTATCTAACAAAAACTCCAAATAACAGAAAGTAAATTGCACAGAAGATAGCGATTTAGAGTGGTTCGGCGCTTTACCTACGTCGACTATGAAAGTTGATGATTTTATTGCTCGATACTTGAAGATTACAATTTCTTATCATGTAGTACAACTGATTTTATAAGCTAAGTCTGAAAATAAAGTAGCGGTGGTGATTTGGAGTAAATCTGGCAGAGTCTGGGCGCTCTTTAGCTCTTAAAATTGTCCGACCCCTTTTCTGAATGACCAGGGGCTCTATTTATAGGTGTAGGAGGCTGATATTTCGCCTAAAATTTGGGGAGACCGCTTCTGGCATGTGAGGGGGCCCACATGCCCGGATTCTAGAAATCCGGGCCCACTTTGGGATCGATTCGAACTTGGGTTCGAATCGATCAAGAAAGCATCCAATCGAGGTGAAATTTAGTGTGGACATTCTTCAGCGTGTGCGTAAGCTCCTGTGAAAATTTCATAGCATTTGGACTTGTAGATCTCAAGTTATGATCGATTCAAGATTGCATTTCCGGTTGACATGCATGGTTCGAATCGATCCCCTTCGAATCGATAGGGTCGAATCGATGGTTTGCGCATGTGAATGGTGACGTGTCGCGCGCGCTTCTCGGGTTGATCCAGCTTTTTCTCCGAGTTTACTGGGTCGTCCTGGAGACTCTGCCACCTTGACTCGATGGATTCGAAGCAAGGCATACTGATGGATTCGAAGCAAAGCGTACTGATGGATTCGAAGCAAGGCATACTGATGGATTCGAAGCAAGGCATACTGATGGATTCGAAGCAAGGCATAAGGATGGATTCCAAGGAAGGCATACTGATGGATTCGAAGGACTTTAATCTGATGGTTTCGAACAGAGGTTGCACTGATGGATTCGAATAGCATCTTTGCCTATGGATTCGAACTTAGGGTCACCTTCTTCAACTTGCATCGATGATATCTTGAGCGTACGAACTCGGATTGACTTGAAACTCGAAACATTGCTTTTCCTAACCCTGCTTGACGTGCCTTATCAATTGTAGCCCGATCCGGACTCGGGTAAAATTCATCGATATCTGTGGTCATCCAGTAGCTACTTGATGCTGAGGATGTATGATCCATATTCCCCAGTCAGTTCCTTGATATCTCGGCCTTGCCAAAAGGCGGGATAACAATTGTTATAACTGCAAGTTCCTTATGGGTTGAAATGATACATACCCGTGTGATCAATAGATAAAGGAAAAATCGTTATGGGTTGAAATGATAGATTCAAGCGATTTTATGGATTTTATTATTAATTCGGGATTGCGGTTTGAAATGATATATAATCGTAACATTTTAAATTGCGGATTGAAATGATAAATATCCGTATCACTTGACCCTAGGGTAGAAAATTATATACGGATACCGGATTGGTTAAATTTAATGATTTTGAACTTCTAAATTTTTGAATTAATAAAAATAATATCTTGAAAAAAAATTGATGTATATAAATTGAAGTATTATTGGAAAATCAAGTTTTGAGTTTAAATGTGAATTTGTTTAAAGGGAATTGCTTTAAGAAATTAAATTGGAAGTTAAACTTAAACTTTTAAGTATAAACGAAATTCTATCGAAATTAAGTTATTGAAGTTGTTTGAAAATAACTTTGAAATATTTTGAAATTGGAGTAATCTGAATTGATATTTGAACATGGATTGAAACGATATGAAATTCAATAGTTTATTGAAATGTAAAATTGAAAGGTTTGGAATTTGGTTTATTGACTTGGAAATTGAAAATGGTCCAAATGTGTTGAAATGAAATGAATAGTTTACTTTGATATTAATTCCAAATTCATGTTTTAATATAAATTGTTTTAAAAATATATTATTAAAAAATTTCTAAATTTTAAGATTTTCAAAGTATTAAACTATTTTAACCTGTATTAATTATATTAAATCGTTTTAACCTATTTTAAACCATTGAATTTATTTAAACTAATTAACCTGTTTTAACTTATTTTAAATCTAATTAATCTATTTTAAAGCTATTTAATCTATTCTAATTATATTTAATCTATTTTAAATCTATATTAACTATTTGTAACTATTTAAAACTATTTAAAACTATTTTCTGCTAAATTCCAAACTAAGTAAAATGGATGGGTTTATATTCAAAATTCTCGATTTTTTAGTGAATATGGTTAACGATGTTATAACCTAAGTTGGGAATTAAATAACATATTTGGTTTAATATGATATTTTGAAATGAGAGTTTAACCTATTTTGGAAATATGACTTTTGAAAGGAAATATAATTTCGAACTATGATTTCAATGTGCTATAATTTCGAAAGTAAGTAATGATTTCGAAAATGATATGATTTGAATTGAATATGATATTTTGATATCAATTATGAAATGATTTTGGAAATTTAAAAGAACCATCCGGTGTGTAATAAGCGATTGGCTGTTAAAGAGACCGGGATCAGATATTGTCATACTCTCTGCCAATACCGAAAACCACTTTGACAATTGTGTACGCGGTGGAGATTCCAGAATGAAGTAGGACGGTTGGCGACGATCCTATATGAGGTATGTACGTGGACCTGACTCCCATGAGTTAGCTTAATGTGGTTAAAACAGGAGCAATTGACGGGCCAAGTGAGGTCATTCCTCCGATCGGGCACACTCCTTCGATACTATATTCTAACTTTGCGATTGATTTGGTGGCCACCCTCGATTTTTGATTTGGGAGTGTGTTCTGAGGTGGGCGGTAGTAGCTGTTATGCGTTACCACCAGTCCGGAAGTGTAATTGGTATATCTACCATGGCATTGCCTAGTTGTGCCGTGTCACCTACCCTATTGAGACCACTACGAGTTTGTGTTCTACCATACCTATGGAGTGCCCTTTGACGACGTCCAGTACGGACGGGATTACGGTACTATATAGACTATGAGAATATATAAAAATGTGTTAAGGGGGAAATGGGTAACGCCTTAACGCTATTTTAATAGTTTATCTTACTGTAGACATATTATAATAGCGTATTGTACTACATAGTAGATAGTTTAATGGATCCTTAGGAGATGTAAATCCCGAACATCTCTTAAGTTATTGCACTCACGTTAGACACTGGATAGGAGATGTCAAACCTCGTAAACATCTCCGACGCCGTTTACACTCATATTTATTTACAGTTGATTTAACTTACATAAGATCTTTTAGTTCTAACTCGAGTGTTTTTTCTTTTCAATTCGCTCGGGTCAGCCTGAGCATTTCAGGATTTGAAGACCTTATTTTTGGAGGACAAAGACGAAGATTTGTACTACTATTATTTACTATATTTATTCCACTACATTCATACTGTTCCGCTGCATTATTTGTTTATCTCTGATATGTGTAACTCTGATTTTGTATTGTATAAGTATAATCAAATGTTTTGTATACAGCTCCATGAACTGTTATTTGATTATTATATTTTGTCATTCCGTTGCGAGATTCTGTTTTGTTTTTTTCTTTCTCTGCTTTTTCTTATTTACCCCAATAACAATCTGCCCTTCTGTATGGTTTGAGTCGGCAAGTGTGCCTGCTTAAAACGTACAAAAAGGCGGGATGTTACAGTTGGTATCAGAGCTTTGGTTTAGCGATAACCTTAGCTTTGTGGGGTCTGACTCATATTAAATAGGGTGGTAATACCCTAGAATGAGTCGCTGAGTGTATATATATGAGAGAGCGTATTTGTTAGTGTTATAAAAGGTTTTTTTATATTGTGTTAATTTGTTCTGTTTTGTATTTATAAATTCTGGTTGATGCATATGATGTTATGACATCAATAGGGATTTCTAAACACTTAATAGGACAGACCGACACAATATTTGTTTTAAAATGTTGGTAAATGAAATAATTTTACCCATTGTATATTTATATATATATAATAATGATTTATAAATGGTATATATTTGGTTGTAATATGTTGGTTGTTAAGTAGTGAAATTTAAAAATATTGGTTGGAAATAAGATTTGAAAATAAAATAAATGAAATTTGGAAATTTAGAACTTAAATTCCGGGGTTTTTTTTGAAAATTTCTTTCGAATGATTTTGGGATATAATAATATTATTATTAGAAGTATTTTCTGATATAAATATTTCAATATAATTTGAAAGAATTGTTTTAAAGAAATTTTGGAAAGAAATAAGTTCTGTACTCCCCTCTCTATCGCTGGAAAATAATTTCGGTGATAAGTGCACGCATCATCGACATTCATTTTCGAGTTTCAAAGTGGAAAGGCCATTGTAGTAGTTTTACTACAGATTTATTTTGATAAACAAATAAATTTTTTAAAGCTTAAATATGATTGGATATAAAAGTTATGAGTATATATATATGTATATATTATTTTAAATGATTTGAAATGGAACCCGACATTTAGTTCTTAAATATTTATAAACTAGAGATTTTAATCATTGTAATGGAATAAAATTTTTAACTATTTAATAATTGAAACTTCTAAATGAAAATAAGAAATTATATGCTAAGTTATAACTGAAATATATAAGGAATTTGAAATTTGTAACTTGTAAAAGAAAAGAATATGAAAATAAGAAATGATAATTATTGAACCTTAAGTTAATTAAAATAAGTAAGTCAAACTTGTGTAACTTTCAATTGCATTCTTAAAGACATATATATAACTTACCAATTATAAAAGTGGAAATGTTAAAAGAATATGTAATGAAAAATTTTACATGTAAAACTTATGTAAGGGAAGTGTTCAATGAATTACTTTTATAAATAAGAAGTTGATGTTATAGTTGTTATAAACTTAAGTTATAATTGGAATGTTACTATAATAAAATGTGATAGAAAGTAAGTATTGTAAGTAGATGATTATAAACTTAAGTTACTGAATTAATATGCTAAGTAATTGAATTGAACATGAATACTATAAATAAATGAATGTAAATAAATGAAATTAAGTAATGAATGAATGAATATAATGCAATAAAAAGAGTTTGACAGGATATGAATAAATGAAAATGAATTTTGTAAGTAATAAATGAAAATAAATGAAATAACCACTGAATGAATGAATGGGAATAAAAAAAATTTGTAAGAAATAAATGTAAAATTAAAGAAAGTAATCACTGAATGAAAAAAAATGAACAACAAATCTTATGAAAAGAAATTAATAAGAATAAACTTAAATAATGTTAGAATCTATTGTTTGTTTGGTTTATGGATTGTTTGGGAAAAGATACTTCTAATTGCTTAGGATGTATGTATAATCTATTGAGTTTTATCTAAGATTGTTGAGTAGACGGTAAACTTAGTAGTTTATTTTCATTTTATACGATTTAAAGTTTCTGAACCCGAACAAACCATTTGTTTTGCTTGCTCCGGATAAATGGTTGATTTCTTTGATTCCATGTGATAATTGTATACTTGTTTGCAAGTGATTGTTGTTATGTTGCATTGTTTTGTTTTGTTATTGGTTGAAACAACTTAAATTATTTCTCTTTATATTATTATTAACTCTTTTAGATTATATAAGTGAAATACAGGTTATGGAAGCAATTGCCACTGCTTTTGGTTTCGTAATT
Organism: Allium fistulosum; assembly: GCA_030737815.1. NCBI lineage: Eukaryota > Viridiplantae > Streptophyta > Magnoliopsida > Asparagales > Amaryllidaceae > Allium > Allium fistulosum. The sequence goes on along the minus strand of CM060905.1, from coordinate 1,268,323,881 downwards.
AAGCGTTGTTTGCCCAACAAATAGGTACGTTCTCGGATTACGGTATTATAGCGATATTATATTATTTTTACATTGTTGGGATATATTATTTTGAAAATTTTTGATATATATTATTATTATTGATATTTTTATTTTCTCTCGAGCCTCTCCGTACAAAGGAGACTCTGCCGAAATTTTTCGTGAATTTTGGACTTAGAAAATTTTGAGAAATGTTTTCCAAACTTTATAAATTTGAGTATAAAAGGATTTACTTGTTATAAATTGATACATTTTATTTAAATTAATTAATTTTTTAAATTAATTTTTTTATAAATTTAATATTTTGAATAAGATATATTGATTACTTGATTCCTTCTTTTCCCTTCTTTTTCCTTTTCGGGGACGAAAAGTTTTGAGTGGGGGAGAGTGTAACGACCAGTAAATTTTCGATAATTAAAAATGGTTAATTAAATAAATTTTTTTATTTAATATTTGAAGAAATAGGAATTTGTGATTTATTAATGAAATAATAACTAGAATAAAATGAACAAGATTAATTTAAGTTAATCATTAACAAGTTAATGAAAGTCAAATTGATTGGAATAACGTAAATGTTATAACTTGGTTATAAGCTTAACATGAGAAAACCAATGTAAATGTTTAATTGTGTAATGAAATGGTAATTGAATAAAACCAGCATTGTGTAAAGAATTATAATAATTGTTGTATTAATGTGTGCATAAATTTATAATGGGATATAAAAGGTAACTTATAATTTAAAATGTTGACTTATTGATAAAATAGTGTGTAATGAATGGAAATGGAATACAATTAGTGTGATGAAGGAAATGGTAACATTTGCTGTAAGTAATAAACTTATAAATGCAATTAAAGGTAAATAGTGACAATTATTATAATTTATATGTTTATTTAGTTAGTTGAATTGAAATTGGAAATCAAATTTTGCAATTTAATGAGATTAAATACTACGTTAATTGAAATTGGATGAATTGGAAATTATTAATGCACTAAGATATAAACCATGATAATTATACCATAAGATGAAATTGATTGAATAATAAATGGAAAGCAAATTAAATTGAATTATTGGAAATTTAATTTATAATCTCTAAATATATTGAAATTGAAATTTAAACTTTGAAATTGGTGAAATATGCAACGTAAAATTTTTATGGGAATTTGTTATAAAGAGTTATAAATTACTAAGTAAGCCAAAATGATAGGAGTTGTAAATAATTAAAAATTTGGATTAAAAGTTATTTAATTAATTAATTAATTATTAATTTATTTAATTAACGTGATAAATAGCCATTTTGGCCACTGCCTCGGATTTCAACGAAACTAGTTTCATCGGATCCGTAACGGTGAATTATTATAGGATTTCAAGTTTCGTGGTGATCGGACTTGTCGTTTGATCGAACGGACTCGAAATGCCTAGAAATCAAATTAATTGAAATCAATTTGAAATAAGCTGATTTTGGCATAACTTCTTCATACGATGGAATTATGACTTGAAACCTGTTCCATTGAGTTTAAAATATTTGAAAACATTTATTTTGATATATGGGATTACCCATTTTCGTTCTGGAGGGAGAACGGGCTTTTCGGGTCGTTTATCGTTTGAATCCAAATCAAAATCTGGCCCATTCTTTTCTATTTCAGCTATACCTATAAATAGCTAGTTATAAACCCTAGCTCCTTCTTATTCCATTTGTCTGTACGTACATCTATCTCTCAACTCCTCTTTCCAATGGCAGAAAAAAAATTTCCCAAATTACAAATTCAAAATCAAAACCAATTCCGAAAATTTAAACTCCTTAAAATATATCGATTTGAAGCTCTCGACGAGCGCAAGTCAAATATGTCATTCGTTTTTCGATTTGGGTTTCTGTGTGGCCAGAACGGGGCGAACTATTCCCGGTCGTTCGTTGATCGTCAAATCAATGATGCAGTATTGTAGAGAGGACCGAGGGGAGTTCATCGGCGTGAGCTATTTGGCGTTTTGACGACTGGATCTTCGTCAAAAATTCAATTAGGTCAAGTAGGAAGTGGCGGCTGTTGCAAAATTTTGGGCGTTCGATCGCCGAGGGGGTCGCCGCGTGGTATGGTGGCGCGACTCAAGGATGGGCGGCACTTGAATCGTGGTCGCGCGATGGCCAGTGGCGTGCGTTGCGGTCATCTAGGTGGTGGCTACTGTAGGGTTTTGAGCTGAGAAGGGGTTCAAATGTGAGATAGGAGGAAGGCTGATGCGACGTGGCAGGGTGATACTGGTCTTCATTTTATTTATTTATTTTTATTTTATTTTTTGTTCCGAACGTTCTAATATGCATAACTTTTACATGCGAGGTCCGTTTCACGCGTGGTTTGTTCCGCTCGGATCATATCGAGATTCCGGACATTTTGACGCTGGTTTAGACGAATTCTGAGACCGTTCAAATTTTGGGCTTAAATTGAATTTAAATTCGATTTAAATTCAAAGGTGAGTGTTTTAACCCACTCACAACTTCTAAAATTTCTTATGTTTGTTAAATTAAATTTATGATGTGATTAGAAATTTATTTATGGCTGTTTGATATATTTAAATCGTCATTCCAGTTAATTTGAATTTATTTGAATTAAATTGTCATTTAATTTATTATTGAATTTAAATTGCCAGTTAATCACCCGTAATTGATAACCTGTTATTTGTTGATATTTATTAATTGATTTGGATGATGATTGTGATGAATGTTTGATTTGTTGTATTGGATGAATGGATGTTGTATTTATATTGTTATAATTGTAAGTTCCCTATGGGTTGAAATGATACATACCCGAATGATCAATAGATAAAGGAAAAATCGTTATGGGTTGAAATGATAGACTCGAGCGATTTTATGGATTTTATTATTAATTCGGGATTGCGGTTTGAAATGATATATAATCGTAACATTTTAAATTGCGGATTGAAATGATAAATATCCGTATCACTTGACCCTAGGGTAGAAAATTATATACGGACACCGGATTGGTTAAATTTAATGATTTAGAACTTCTAAATTTTTGAATTAATAAAAATAATATCTTGAAAAAAAATTAATGTATATAAATTGAAGTTTTATTGGAAAATCAAGTTTTGTGTTGAAATGTGAATTGGTTTAAAGGGAATTTCTTTAAGAAATTAAATTGGAAGTTAAAGTTAAACTTTTAAGTATAAATGAAATTCTATCGAAATTACGTTATTGAAGTTGTATGAAAATAACTTTGAAATATTTTGAAATTGGAGTAATCCGAATTGATATATGAACATGGATTGAAACGATTTGAAATTCAATAGTTTATTGAAATGTAAAATTGAAAGGTTTGGAATTTGGTTTATTGACTTGGAAATTGAAAATGGTCCAAATATGTTGAAATGAAATGAATAGTTTAATTTGATATTAATTCCAAATTCATGTTTTAATATAAACTGTTTTAAAAATATATTATTTCAAAATTTCTAAATTTTAAGATTTTCAAAGTATTAAACCATTTTAACCTGTATTAATTAAATTAAATTGTTTTAACCTATTTTGAACCATTTAATTTATTTAAACTAATTAACCTGTTTTAACTTATTTTAAATCTATTTAATCTATTCTGATTATATTTAATCTATTTTAAATCTATATTAACTATTTATAACTATTTAAAACTATTTTCTGCTAAATTCCAAACTAAGTAAAATGGATGGGTTTATATTCAAAATTCTCGATTTTTTAGTGAATATGGTTAACGATGTTATAACCTAAGTTGGGAATTAAATAACATATTTGGTTTAATATGATATTTTGAAATGAGAGTTTAACCTATTTTGGAAATATGACTTTTGAAAGGAAATATAATTTCGAACTATGATTTCAATTTGATATAATTTCAAAAGTAAGTAATGATTTCGAAAATGATATGATTTGAATTGAATATGATATTTTGATATCAATTATGAAATGATTTTGGAAATGTAAAAGAACCATCCGGTGTGTAATAAGCGATTGGTTGTTAAAGAGACCGGGATCATATATTGTCATACTCTCTGCCAATACCGAAAACCACTTTGACAACTGTGTACGCGGTGGAGATTCCAGAATGAAGTAGGATGGTTGGCGACGATCCTATATGAGGTATGTACGTGGACCTGACTCCCATGAGTTAGCTTAAGGTGGCTAAAACAAGAGCAATTGACGGGCCAAGTGAGGTCATTCCTCCGATCGAGCACACTCCTTTGATACTATATTCTGACTTTGCGATTGATTTGGTGACCACCCTCGATTTTTGATTTGAGAGTGTGTTCCGAGGTGGGCGGTAGTAGCTGCTATGCATTACCACCAGTCCGGAAGTGTAATTGGTATATCTACCCTGGCATTGCCTAGTTGTGCCGTGTCACCTACCTTATCGAGACCACTATGAGTTTGTTTTGTACCATACCTATGGAGTGCCCTCTGACGACGTCCAGTATGGACGGGATTACAGTACTGTATAGACTATGGGAATATATAAAAACGTGTTAAGGGGGAAATGGGTAACGCCTTAACGCTATTTTAATAGTTTATCCTACTGTAGACATATTATAATAGCGTATTGTACTACATATTAGATTGTTTAACAGATCCTTAGGAGATGTGAATCCCGAACATCTCTTAAGTTATTACACTCACGTTAGACACTGGATAGGAGATTTCAAACCTCGTAAACATCTCCGACGCCGTTTACACTCATATTTATTTACCGTTGATTTAACTTACATAAGATCTTTTAGTTCTGACTCGAGTGTTTTATCTTTTCAATTCGCTCGGGTCAGCCTAAGCATTTCAGGATTTGAAGACCTTATTTCTGGAGGACGAAGACGAAGATTTGTACTACTATTGTTTACTATATTTAGTTCACTGCATTTATATTGTTCCGCTGCATTATTTGTTTATCTCTGATATGGGTAACTCTGATTTTGTATTGTATAAGTATAATCAAATGTTTTGTATACAGCTTCATGAACTATTATTTGATTATTATATTTTGTCATTCCGTTGCGAAATTCTGTTTTGTTTTTTTTCTTTCTCTGCCTTTTCTTATTCACCCTAATAACAATCCGCCCTTCTGTATGGTTTGACTCGGCAAGTTTGCCTGCTTAAAACGTACAAAAAGGCGGGATGTTACAGTCCTTTTTCAGACGCCCTACTTTGTTATAGTTAAAACAGTCTTGCTTCCCCTGGTTTCCTAGCATCGGTTGATTAAATGCATAGTGCCATTTATTTCCGCAACTAAAACAGACAACCTCGGAAATAGTAGTCTCGGCACTCTAGCTCTTCGGTAAAGTCTTTTCTCCCTTAGCATAAGGAGTGAACCTATTCTTTGGCATTGTCTTGTGCGACGTCTCGATACATACTATTGAATCTTCGTGTCGTGTCCATAACAAGCTTAAAAGGAGATACTAAGTATGTCATCATTTTATGAACTAAACGTTGCTTCAAAACCAAAATGAACTTCTCATTCTTCTTCAATGGGGTATTAATTATCTCTCGGCCATACTTAGCTAGCCGTACTTAGCCAGAGCATTAAAATATTAGATATACTCCACCATTGAAGCACTTCATTGCTTCAAATCAATGAACTCCACAAGCAACACACTTCGTTGAGACTTGAAAATGAAACTGGTCCTCAAACCTTTCCTTAAACTGATTCCAAGTAATCTCCCCTTCATGTGTTTTGGCAGTCACCGTCTACCACCAGTTCAAAGCATCTTTATGCAACTGCTGTGAAGCCAATCTTCGTCTCTGTGCAAAATTGAACCCTAGATATACAAAGACATGCTCATAAAGTCTCTAGCAATTCAACACTTCAACAGTTGGCTCCTTCCTGGTAACATCTTGCCTGCCAAGTTTCGGTAGTCTTGGTTCATCTTTGAAAAATTCTCCATTGCTGCGGGTCTCGGCTCAACAGCCTTTAGCATGTTTCCCTTCGTCATTTGCAACATGAATTACTGAAATAAAGCATTCACATCCATACCCATAGCAGTAACAGGTGGAATAGCTTCATTTCCAACCTCGCATGGCACTTTGCCTTCGCTTCTTCCATTTCTTTTAGTACTTTCGGTCTCTCCTTGCATTTGCTCCCCTACCATAGTCTTTTCACTTCTTATTTCCATTCGTTTTCTCTATTAAGAAAGTCTTTATTAGAAACTGAAAGTAAGAGTGTAAACAACAATAGAAGGATAGATACACTTACATATATAGCAAAATATAAGTACATTATATAATAGCGTTTATCCTCCCCAAGGTGTTCATTTCCACTTTCTAGTTTTAACCTAAACCTTTGCTTATCTTTGTTTTACCTAAATGTTCCCCAACAACGCTCTAATACCAAAGTGTAATGTAACCCATCTTGAAATCGAATAATGGAACCCTCTAATGTGCTGCAGCCACCTTGGAGTTATCTTTCAACGACAAAGTGAAATCAGTTATATATTTTTTCAACGATTTAAGTAAACAGAGCAGCTAAATAAGTTACGATAAGCATAATTATCTTTACAATTTCAAATCCCAAATTGGGCCCACATAGGGGTAAAATATAACTCACTGCATAGTAGCATCAAAGATCCAACATATGAAGATGTCGAACCCAGTCTCATGGACTTAAAAAATATTTACATTACGCTGCGAAATTAAGGCTACTACAGTAGATAACAATAATAAGGTTTCCTTCTCGTCTTCGTCTTAAACTTAATGTCATACCTTCGGCACATATATGTAATTGGAATCCGTACAAACTTAACCTACTCAAATGTGTACTCATGAGTTTAAAGGGGCAAAACAATAAACACAGGGATCAGACATAAGTTTGGTATAAATAACATCAACTCTCATCAAAACTTGTTAACCAATCTCAGCAAATCACAACCCTTAGGTCCGTGTTAGGGATGCCTTGTTCATCAAACTCGCATTAGGAACACCTTCGGCAATCACCCTTGGTTATCACCTTCATTTGGAACCCTTGTTTGGAACCTTCGATCACCTTCTTCAGCTTCGTATTTACTTAGTTCATTTACATAGAACATTTACTTAGTTTTTTCTTAGTTCATTTACATAGAACATTTTCTTAGTTTTTTCTTAATTCATTTTAGCCTTCAGTTTTGTTTCAATTCCTTAGTAAATACTCTCATGACTTGCTACCTCAATTTTGTTTTCTACAACAAATACTGCCATATGTACATGTCTGCCACCGTTTTACACGTGTCGCTGCCATATTCGTTCCGTCTGCACATTTAGTTATTGGCAGTGCTTTACCTAGTACTTTTTTCAATACTTTAACAAATTTTGTCCCCTAACCTCCTAACATATTTTTATTTTCATAAAATGATCCCGTTGGACATATTTTTAGCTTTCGAGTTCTATATTTTCAGTTTTGAAAGAGTACATTTTCAATGGGGATTGCTTGTAAAATCCTAGAAAATCTCTAAATGTATTTCTCAATGCATTTTCACTAAAACATCACATTTTAGGTATTTTCTCTTAATTTTAAATTTATAACTAATTATTTGAACGTGAGAAAGTTTTCAAAATTAAAATACATCTCAAAAAATACATTTAAAATGGTATATTAAATTTTCACATCATTTCGGAATTATTAGAGTATGGAATCATAGCTAAACATCCTCTGCTATGGCTATTTCAATCCAAAACATACGTTAAAACATTTTTCTATCATAAATAAATGCACAACACATACGAACACCATCATACTATTCATAACCATATTCAACATGGATGAAAACAGTAAAAATGTGAATGATATTACTCACATAGATCTTTTGATTAACTTGATCTTTAATCTCTATAATGTTCCTTAGAATTGTCTCCCATTCTTTTTTTTCGTCTATTAGGCTGCCACCATCAACGTTCTCTAGAGTTTATATATTTGTTTTGTGAAAATAATGAATGAATAGAATAAAAAAGTGTTTATTTTATTATTTGGTAATGAGTTGTGTCGTCGGCCATTCCCCAACCCCCTCCCCCCCTCTCCCATTTTTATTTATTCTCTCAAGTTGAATAAAAGTTGCAACATAGTAAGTAAATGTGCACTCAAATACTTATCATGATAAATTATTATTCATTTTAATCTAAACAACAATAAATGTCCTTCAAATATATACTTCCTTGGCTACATGCTTTCTTGTTTAATGTCATAATTTAGCTATTGAATCTTTAAACCCATAGCTAATTTTCAAATTATTTATTTATTAATTTGTGGGGTATTACAATAACACTTACTTTACTTTATGCAATTAAACACAATAAATGAATTCAGTTTCAAACTTAATTGACATTACACTTATTATCGTAGTTTCCTTGCTAAATATAGTCCACACAATTATTCAACCAACATACGTAACCAATCATGAAATAATTAATTGATTATCCTATTCAATTTGCACTGCTACCCAACTTCTAAACAGTTCAGCTCATCTATACAAATAAAGTACGACGTCCACCTTAAAGGTCGAGGGTTCAATCACCATCAACTACATATCATTGTGATTTATTTGAAGTACGTGTTGTGAGTTCTGTACATACTTCCTTAGAGTTTACAAGCAAAACTTGGTTTTGTAACGTTTTTGAAGACTGGTTATTGCATGTGGGCTTAGAATTTTTCTCAAGTTGATGCTAGTTTTGTATAACAATTTGGTTTAAAAGGAAAACAAATTATATATGTGGTCAGCAGGTTGTTTCAGTAAGTTCTCAATGCAGACAACTTGTGTTTATTTAACTTTAGATTGAGTCGCCTATTTTTTGACGATATCAATTACTTAAAATAGAAAACAGGACCCAACCCGTGCTCATGTGGACAAACTGAGGACTAGCATTTCAAAATAGGGTAAGTTTGGCTCACATCCTTAACAAGTTTTAAAATAGAGAAAACATCCTTCCCAACCAACATTTACGTTTCCGCTCCCTGTTTTCAAATTCACGCATGCAAAAAGACCGAAATACCCTTTATGTTTTTAACTTTTCAAACGTGTATAACTTTATTTACAAAAACCGGATCAACATAACGTTTTCACCAAAAAATCGCAAATTTTATGATCTTTAAAATGAGATCCATTATTGATACCAAAAATTTAAATTTGTATTAAAGCTGCAATTATTTCAAATATTTGCAGACAATTCAGCAAATATTGAACATTTTCGATTTTTTTTCAAATATATAAAAATTGCAAAAAATTGCAGATATTTCTGCAACTATATGGTATAGTTGCAGAAATGTCTGCAACTACTGCAACTATATGGTATAGTTGCAGAAATGTCTGCAACTATTTCATATAGTTGCAGACATTTCTGCAACTATTGCATATAGTTGCAGAAATGCAACTATTGCAAATAGTTGCAGATGCAACTATTGCAAATAGTTGCAGAAATGTCTGCAACTATATGCAATAGTTGCAGACATTGCATATAGTTGCAGAAATGCAACTATTGTAAATAGTTGCAAATGCAACTATTGCAAATAGTTGCAGAAATGTCTGCAACTATTGCATATAGTTGTAGACATTTCTGCAACTATATGGTATAGTTGCAGAAATGCAACTATATGCAATAGTTGCAGACATTTCTGCAACTATTTGGTATAGTTGCAGAAATGTCTGCAACTATTGCATATGACATTTCTGCAACTATTGCAAATAGTTGCAGAAAACGAACTTACACAGTACTTCAGTAAAAATCTTTTATTGCAAACGGATAAATCATTAAGCAAAGATAATTTTATCGTTCAATATAAACCAAATAATCACAGATAGAAAAAATGGAGCACGGTATAAACGTGGGTATTTATGGAAAAGAATTAAGCCGAAACAAAAATAGGGACCGGATTTATAAAGTTTCGAACGGAAGGAGTTTTTGTGAATTACGTTTGGTTTTAGGGATGCGACCCTAATTTTCACTTCAAAATAACTCCTTCCTATTAAGAACGTTTAATTTTTTTTTATTTCTCACATTTCTTATCCAACACGTGCTGCTTTAATCTTACTCTTCCGCAGCCACATACTCAAAACCGCTGTGAAAACAAAAAAAACTGCCCATCTTCTTCCTCAACTTAATTTCAACAATTTAACAACCAGAACTCGCTTTTACATCACCATCCGTACAAATCATTAATTGCATTAAACTTCGTCCTTTATCTTACTGCTCAAATATATACCTACTTCTTCCTAGCATCGTCCATTTCGCACTGACGTACATTTTTGGAATCTTAACCTCTCGGTGGTATCATATTCCGTCTTAAATCTTTATTCTTTCAAGTTGATGCTGGTATGCTTTTTTCTACACTAATTTTTTAATCTACGATGAAAACAATGAAATTAGTCGTCAACATATTTATTCAGCGACTATATTATCAACACTATGCAGGTTAATTCCGGTAAGTTAAAGAAAAACATATCTACTATTTTTAACTCTGGGTATCGTCAATCAGGTTATTCTTTGGCTTGCTCCTCTCGAAGTTTACAGTCAATTCAGGTTAAGATATTTTCAGATCCTTCTTTTTTCCCTACATTTTTTTGGTAGCCTGATCATGTCTAAAATCACCTGTTTGTTGTCTACAAGCATGGAGAACAATCAAACACTTTCGTTGTTCGTTGTTCGTTGGTCGACCCAACGGCTAAGAATTATAAACCTTCTCTCTTATTTTTTGCTATTTCTTAGTGCAAGTTGAAAACACAAAACTCAAAATACAAAATGAAAACAAACGGACCCTTAATTCTTCATGTAGTATTAGTTCCTATCACAATTGCCGAAGTTTCTATCTATATTTGATTTCTGTTTTACTTTACATTGTTGCACAATTTGAAGTTGAACATGAGTGTTACGCCTCAAAGTTTATGCTGAAAGTGAGTTGTTGTTTGAAAAAGATAGTAAACAATTATTTATTTTTGTCTTCATGTAACACCTTGTTGGTTCTTAAATTAAGTCAGAGCATCTTTAGCAGGGGTTAATTTTAGGGTGAGGAGAAAATTAAAAAAAACGTTGATTCCTTCAACTTCTTTAGCAGCCATGTGGAAGGAATTGGCCCTTTAAAAATAACTATAAACGGTTTTCTAAAATCCTTTTATAGTTATAAGCAATTTTCAGAAAACCGTTTATAGTATAATATGGTTTTTGAAAATCGTTTAGGGTATAAATGGTTTTCGAAAACTCATTTCTAAAAAACCGTTTATATCATAAACAGTTCTTGTTGAATTTATGCGATTCATATATGTGTGATGTGAAGATTCAGCAGAGCTATGCATTGGAAAGCTTTGGAGTTGGTTGGAGGAAGGAGAGATGTCAAAAGAGAGAAGTTCTGCAAGCTGAAACATCCTGCAGACGTCTGACCTACCCAGGTCAGACGTCTGACACTGTTCCAAGTCGCTTCCCGAAACTTCCTGCAAACGTCTGACCTACCCAGGTCAGACGTCTGACCCTATTCCAGATTGTTGCCCGAAACAACCTGCAGACGTCTGACCCCCCTGGTCAGACGTCTGAGGCGACGAATGTTACGCTTCCAGTTCCGAATTCTGAAGGGCAATTTTGTAAATTTCGGAGCTTGGTTCTCTAAACTGATGGTGCAGATTTTTTTGACGTGGATGGATGATCTAGATCATTTAGGTCACCTATATATTGTCTCCTAATCATCTTCCAAATTAAGAGATTAGGTTTTAATCAGATTTCCAATAATTGTAATTAATAGAAACCCTAACGAAATCAAATTGGGGGTTTTCTATTTTGAGTGCTCTATTCTTAATCTCTTCAACTGAGTAATTGATTAGAGAGAGAGTCTCCATCTATTGTATCTCTCTAATCATCGTATTGGCTTGTAATCTCTGGTGATAATAATAAAAGGGTTATTGAGTCTCCGTGGACGTAGGATCTTCATATCTGAACCACGTTAAATCTTCTGTGTCTCTTGTTTTTCATATTGTTGATTTTGTTCTCATAATTGATAGTTTAAGTTGCATTGGTATTCAAATAGACAATACTAGGTCTTGATTTGAAATCGCTTCCGCAGCGCACCGTGGTGTTGAATTGTTATCAATCGTCAATTTTTCACTACAATTTGGTATCAGAGCTGGTGTTATTGTTCCGTTTGGATATTAATGGCTACTTCAAGTAAATCTATTGGTAGATCTGGGGTCAATTATGGACTTACTCGTTTTGATGGAAAGGGAGACTTTGGAACTTGGAAGATGAAGATGGAGGCCGTATTAAAGAAGGAGAAGACTTTTAAGATAATTTTTGCGCCTGAGAAGCTGAAAGAGTTAGATAGTGAAACTTTAGAAGAGATGGAAGATGAAGCCCTAACTACCATCCAACTAAGTCTTTCAGATGAGGTTCTTCGAGAATTTTCTCAAAAGAAAACGGCAAAGGAATTAAGGGATGCATTATCTGATGCATATCAGGACAAGTCTCTAACTAACAGAATAATTCTGCAACAACAACTCTATTCGTACAAGATGAAGCCTGGAGCTGATCTCATGGGGCATGTGGATGCCCTAACCACTTTAGTAATGAATTTGAAGGCAGCGGAAGTTGAAATTACAGATGAGGCTCAAGCGGTAATCCTTTTATGTTCCTTGCCTAAGGAGTACACTGCTTTTGTTAATTCTATGATTTATGGTCGTAGTAAAATTAGCCTATCTGATGTTAAAGCTGGACTTCATAATGAAGTGTTGAGGGGTAGATTAGCAAGCACTAGTTTAGACAGTGATGCGGAGGGCTTATCTATTCAGAGAGGTAGAAGCCAAAGCAAGTCAAAATATGGTGGAGGTCGAAATAATTCAAGGTCTCAGTCTAGGGGGCCTAATAAATTGACTTGCAATTATTGTAAAAAGCCAGGGCACTTTGTAGCAACTTGTCCCAAGCTTGAAGGTAGAAGAAGAGACCCAAAGCAAGCTTCAGCATCTACCGCTGAGAAGTCAAATACAGAGAGTGATACCGATGTGTTTACAGCTTCTGGCTCTTCTAGGAAGAGCAACCTATGGCTGATTGATTCTGGCGCATCCTATCATATGACACCTGATAGGAACTGTTTCTCCACTTACCGTGAGATTGATGGAGGAGAAGTTCTGATGGGCAATGATGCTTCTTGCCGTATGATTGGTGTTGGTAGTGTGAAGGTTAAAATGTTTGACGGTGTTATTCGTACTATTACAGATGTTAGACATGTACCTGATTTGAGAAGAAGTTTGATATCTATTGGGGCTCTGAGTAGGCTTGGTTTGAAGATTGTAGTTGAAGGAGAGAAGATGAAAATATCAAAGGGTTCTATGATAGTTATGAAAGGAGTAAGGGCAGGAAATCTTTATCTTTTGAAGGGCACTACTGTAGTTGGCGAATCAGCATATGTTACTTCTGTTGATTCAGACTCTTCCAGATTATGGCATTTACGGATGGGACACATTGGTGAGCGCAGCATGGATGAGTTGAGAAAGCGAGGTTTGATTGATGGTGTTCATCATTCAAAGCTTGGCTTTTGTGAAGAGTGTGTTCTTGGGAAGCAGACGAAGATTTCTTTTGGTACTGGAGAGCATAAGGCAAAGGATGTCTTAGAGTATGTTCACACAGATGTTTGGGGACCTTCCCCTTGCCCCTCCTTAGGTGGAGCCAGGTATTTCGTTTCATTTATAGATGATTTCTCTCGTAAAGTTTGGGTATATTTTCTACAGTCGAAAAGTGAAATTTTTGACAGGTTTCGAAAGTGGAAATCTACAGTTGAGAAGCAGCCAGGAAAGAAATTGAAAGTTCTCCGTTCAGATAACGGCGGTGAATTCGTATCACATGAATTCATCGATTATTGTGAGTCCGAAGGTATCAAGAGGCATTACACCACACCTGGCGACCCTCAGTCCAATGGAGTTGCTGAAAGAATGAATCGGGCATTATTGGAGAGAACTCGATGCCTCAGATTGACTGCAAAGTTGAAAAAGGGATTTTGGGCAGAAGCTTTATCTATGGCGGCTTTCCTCATCAACCGCACACCTTCTACCGCCAAAGACCTGAAGATCCCAGAAGAAGTATGGAAAGGAGAGCCTGTTAGCTATTCATTCCTCAAAGTGTTTGGTTGTCCAGCTTACGTACATGAGAGCAGAGGGAAGCTGGAACCTAGAGCTCGCAAGTGTATCTTTCTAGGTTATAGAAGAGGAGTGAAGGGATATAGATTGTGGTGTCCTATTAGCAGGAAGATTGTTACCAGAAGGCATGTGACTTTTGATGAGAAGGCTATGTTGAAGGTGGAGCCTTCCTCATCAGATGACAATGAGAGGACAAATGAAGAATACCAAACACAAAGTAAGTCATCTACTGTTCCTTTTCATAGAAGTTCTGAAGGTGTTTCCGATGACATCGTGGTTGATGAGGAAAGTACAGAGATTAGTACAGAGGATCAGACTCAAGGTGGAGCTAGTTCAGATATCAGACCTGTTAGACAGAAGAAGAAGCCTAATTGGCTTAATGATTTTGTTGGATTAAGCATCGAAGACGTTGACTTCGATGACATGACAACATATGCTTTGAATGTTGTTCATGACGAAGCTGAACTTAGCAAGGAGTTTGATATGAAGGATTTGGGAAAAGCACAAAGAATTTTGGGTATGGAGATTTGTAGAGATAGAAAGCGGAGAGAGTTAAGACTCACTCAGGCGCAATACATCGAGAAGGTCCTCACTCGATTTGGAATGGAGAAAGCCAAACCGGTTGGTACTCCATTAGGCTCTCATTTTAAATTTTCAAAAGACCAATCTCCCACATCGGAAGAAGATAAAAGGTATATGGCTGATATACCTTATTCCAGTGCTATTGGTAGTCTTATGTATGCTATGGTATGCACTAGACCAGATTTGGCCCATGCTGTTGGTGTTGTAAGTCGATATATGTCTAACCCAGGCAAGGAACATTGGCAAGCAGTAAAGTGGATACTTAGGTATCTTAGAGGCACTTCATCTGTTGGCTTGTTATATGGTGGAGTGGATGGTGACATCTCACTTAGAGGATACTGTGATTCAGATTATGCTGGAGATAGAGATGCACGGAAGTCAGTGTCGGTCTATGTTTTTACACTTGGCATAGGCTCGATTTCATGGAGATCAAAGCTGCAACCTATTGTAGCTTTGTCAACTACCGAAGCAGAATTGATATCGATTGTTGAAGCAACTAAGGAGGGTTTGTATTTACTTCAGTTGTTGGATGATCTTTTTATGGTGCAGAAGACCGTGGAGCTATTTTCAGACAGTCAGAGTGCAATTCATCTTGTTCATAATCAGGCCTATAGTTCACGAACGAAGCACATTGATGTTAGAGGTTTCTTTCTTATGCTGGAGGAAGAACGGAGTAAGATCAAATTGTTGAAAGTGAATACTTCAGATAACCCCTCAGATATGATGACGAAACCACTTCCCAAGGATAAGTTTGAGCATTGCTCAAACTTGATCCATTTGATTCCAGCTGCTTAGGCGCCTTTGGGCGCGAGATCCAATAACCCCTATGATACTTTGTTGATGAGACATACATATATTGAATCGAGGTGGAGTGTTGAATTTATGTGATTCATATATGTGTGATGTGAAGATTCAGCAGAGCTATGCATTGGAAAGCTTTGGAGTTGGTTGGAGGAAGGAGAGATGTCAGAAGAGAGAAGTTCTGCAAGCTGAAACATCCTGCAGACGTCTGACCTACCCAGGTCAGACGTCTGACACTGTTCCAAGTCGCTTCCCGAAACTTCCTACAGACGTCTGACCTACCCAGGTCAGACGTCTGACCCTATTCCAGATTGTTGCCCGAAAAATCCTGCAGACGTCTGACCCCCCTGGTCAGACGTCTGAGGCGACGAATGTTACGCTTCCAGTTCCGAATTCTGAAGGGCAATTTTGTAAATTCCGGAGATTGGTTCTCTAAACTGATGGTGCAGATTTTTTTGACGTGGATGG
The DNA here is from genome assembly GCA_030737815.1 of Allium fistulosum. NCBI lineage: Eukaryota > Viridiplantae > Streptophyta > Magnoliopsida > Asparagales > Amaryllidaceae > Allium > Allium fistulosum. The sequence continues at coordinate 1,268,307,917 of CM060905.1, read as the reverse complement.
ATGATCTAGATCATTTAGGTCACATATATATTGTCTCCTAATCATCTTCCAAATTAAGAGATTAGGTTTTAATCAGATTTCCAATAATTGTAATTAATAGAAACCCTAACGAAATCAAATTGGGGATTTTCTATTTTGAGTGCTCTATTCTTAATCTCTTCAACTGAGTAATTGATTAGAGAGAGAGTCTCCATCTATTGTATCTCTCTAATCATCGTATTGGCTTGTAATCTCTAGTGATAATAATAAAAGGGTTATTGAGTCTCCGTGGACGTAGGATCTTCATATCCGAACCACGTTAAATCTTCTGTGTCTCTTGTTTTTCATATTGTTGATTTTGTTCTCATAATTGATAGTTTAAGTTGCATTGGTATTCAAATAGACAATACTAGGTCTTGATTTGAAATCGCTTCCGCAGCGCACCGTGGTGTTGAATTGTTATCAATCGTCAATTTTTCACTACAGTTTGGTATCAGAGCTGGTGTTATTGTTCCGTTTGGATATTAATGGCTACTTCAAGTAAATCTATTGGTAGATCTGGGGTCAATTATGGACTTACTCGTTTTGATGGAAAGGGAGACTTTGGAACTTGGAAGATGAAGATGGAGGCCGTATTAAAGAAGGAGAAGACTTTTAAGATAATTTCTGCGCCTGAGAAGCTGAAAGAGTTAGATAGTGAAACTTTAGAAGAGATGGAAGATGAAGCCCTAACTACCATCCAACTAAGTCTTTCAGATGAGGTTCTTCGAGAATTTTCTCAAAAGAAAACGGCAAAGGAATTAAGGGATGCATTATCTGATGCATATCAGGACAAGTCTCTAACTAACAGAATAATTCTGCAACAACAACTCTATTCGTACAAGATGAAGCCTGGAGCTGATCTCATGGGGCATGTGGATGCCCTAACCACTTTAGTAATGAATTTGAAGGCAGCGGAAGTTGAAATTACAGATGAGGCTCAAGCGGTAATCCTTTTATGTTCCTTGCCTAAGGAGTACACTGCTTTTGTTAATTCTATGATTTATGGTCGTAGTAAAATTAGCCTATCTGATGTTAAAGCTGGACTTCATAATGAAGTGTTGAGGGGTAGATTAGCAAGCACTAGTTTAGACAGTGATGCGGAGGGCTTATCTGTTCAGAGAGGTAGAAGCCAAAGCAAGTCAAAATATGGTGGAGGTCGAAATAATTCAAGGTCTCAGTCTAGGGGGCCTAATAAATTGACTTGCAATTATTGTAAAAAGCCAGGGCACTTTGTAGCAACTTGTCCCAAGCTTGAAGGTAGAAGAAGAGACCCAAAGCAAGCTTCAGCATCTACCGCTGAGAAGTCAGATACAGAGAGTGATACCGATGTGTTTACAGCTTCTGGCTCTTCTGGGAAGAGCAACCTATGGCTGATTGATTCTGGCGCATCCTATCATATGACACCTGATAGGAACTGTTTCTCCACTTACCGTGAGATTGATGGAGGAGAATTTCTGATGGGCAATGATGCTTCTTGCCGTATGATTGGTGTTGGTAGTGTGAAGGTTAAAATGTTTGACGGTGTTATTCGTACTATTACAGATGTTAGACATGTACCTGATTTGAGAAGAAGTTTGATATCTATTGGGGCTCTGAGTAGGCTTGGTTTGAAGATTGTAGTTGAAGGAGAGAAGATGAAAATATCAAAGGGTTCTATGATAGTTATGAAAGGAGTAAGGGCAGGAAATCTTTATCTTTTGAAGGGCACTACTGTAGTTGGCGAATCAGCATCTGTTACTTCTGTTGATTCAGACTCTTCCAGATTATGGCATTTACGGATGGGACACATTGGTGAGCGCAGCATGGATGAGTTGAGAAAGTGAGGTTTGATTGATGGTGTTCATCATTCAAAGCTTGGCTTTTGTGAAGAGTGTGTTCTTGGGAAGCAGACGAAGATTTCTTTTGGTACTGGAGAGCATAAGGCAAAGGATGTCTTAGAGTATGTTCACACAGATGTTTGGGGACCTTCCCCTTGCCCCTCCTTAGGTGGAGCCAGGTATTTCGTTTCATTTATAGATGATTTCTCTCGTAAAGTTTGGGTATATTTTCTACAGTCGAAAAGTGAAATTTTTGACAGGTTTCGAAAGTGGAAATCTACAGTTGAGAAGCAGCCAGGAAAGAAATTGAAAGTTCTCCGTTCAGATAACGGCGGTGAATTCGTATCACATGAATTCATCGATTATTGTGAGTCCGAAGGTATCAAGAGGCATTACACCACACCTGGCGACCCTCAGTCCAATGGAGTTGCTGAAAGAATGAATCGGGCATTATTGGAGAGAACTCGATGCCTCAGATTGACTGCAAAGTTGAAAAAGGGATTTTGGGCAGAAGCTTTATCTATGGCGGCTTTCCTCATCAACCGCACAACTTCTACCGCCATAGACCTGAAGATCCCAGAAGAAGTATGGAAAGGAGAGCTTGTTAGCTATTCATTCCTCAAAGTGTTTGGTTGTCCAGCTTACGTACATGAGAGTAGAGGGAAGCTGGAACCTAGAGCTCGCAAGTGTATCTTTCTAGGTTATAGAAGAGGAGTGAAGGGATATAGATTGTGGTGTCCTATTAGCAGGAAGATTGTTACCAGCAGGCATGTGACTTTTGATGAGAAGGCTATGTTGAAGGTGGAGCCTTCCTCATCAGATGATAATGAGAGGACAAATGAAGAATACCAAACACAAAGTAAGTCATCTACTGTTCCTTTTCATAGAAGTTCTGAAGGTGTTTCCGATGACACCGTGGTTGATGAGGAAAGTACAGTGATTAGTACAGAGGATCAGACTCAAGGTGGAGCTAGTTCAGATATCAGACCTGTTAGACAGAAGAAGAAGCCTAATTGGCTTAATGATTTTGTTGGATTAAGCATCGAAGACGTTGACTTCGATGACATGACAACATATGCTTTGAATGTTGTTCATGACGAAGCTGAACTTAGCAAGGAGTTTGATATGAAGGATTTGGGAAAAGCACAAAGAATTTTGGGTATGGAGATTTGTAGAGATAGAAAGCGGAGAGAGTTAAGACTCACTCAGGCGCAATACATCGAGAAGGTCCTCACTCGATTTGGAATGGAGAAAGCCAAACCGGTTGGTACTCCATTAGGCTCTCATTTTAAATTGTCAAAAGACCAATCTCCCACATCGGAAGAAGATAAAAGGTATATGGCTGATATACCTTATTCCAGTGCTATTGGTAGTCTTATGTATGCTATGGTATGCACTAGACCAGATTTGGCCCATGCTGTGGGTGTTGTAAGTCGATATATGTCTAACCCAGGCAAGGAACATTGGCAAGCAGTAAAGTGGATACTTAGGTATCTTAGAGGCACTTCATCTGTTGGCTTGTTATATGGTGGAGTGGATGGTGACATCTCACTTAGAGGATACTGTGATTCAGATTATGCTGGAGATAGAGATGCACGGAAGTCAGTGTCGGTCTATGTTTTTACACTTGGCATAGGCTCGATTTCATGGAGATCAAAGCTGCAACCTATTGTAGCTTTGTCAACTACCGAAGCAGAATTGATATCGATTGTTGAAGCAACTAAGGAGGGTTTGTATTTACTTCAGTTATTGGATGATCTTTTTATGGTGCAGAAGACCGTGGAGCTATTTTCAGACAGTCAGAGTGCAATTCATCTTGTTCATAATCAGGCCTATAGTTCACGAGCGAAGCACATTGATGTTAGAGGTTTCTTTCTTATGCTGGAGGAAGAACGGAGTAAGATCAAATTGTTGAAAGTGAATACTTCAGATAACCCCTCAGATATGATGACGAAACCACTTCCCAAGGATAAGTTTGAGCATTGCTCAAACTTGATCCATTTGATTCCAGCTGCTTAGGCGCCATTGAGCGCGAGATCCAATAACCCCTATGATACTTTGTTGATGAGACATACATATATTGAATCGAGGTGGAGTGTTGAATTTATGCGATTCATATATGTGTGATGTGAAGATTCGGCAGAGCTATGCATTGGAAAGCATTGGAGTTGGTTGGAGGAAGGAGAGATGTCAGAAGAGAGAAGTTCTGCAAGCTGAAACATCCTGCAGACGTCTGACCTACCCAGGTCAGACGTCTGACACTGTTCCAAGTCGCTTCCCGAAACTTCCTGCAGACGTCTGACCTACCCAGGTCAGACGTCTGACCCTATTCCAGATTGTTGCCCGAAACATCCTGCAGACGTCTGACCCCCCTGGTCAGACGTCTGAGGCGACGAATGTTACGCTTCCAGTTCCGAATTCTGAAGGGCAATTTTGTAAATTCCGGAGCTTGGTTCTCTAAACTGATGGTGCAGATTTTTTTGACGTGGATGGATGATCTAGATCATTTAGGTCACCTATATATTGTCTCCTAATCATCTTCCAAATTAAGAGATTAGGTTTTAATCAGATTTCCAATAATTGTAATTAATAGAAACCCTAATGAAATCAAATTGGGGGTTTTCTATTTTGAGTGCTCTATTCTTAATCTCTTCAACTGAGTAATTGATTAGAGAGAGAGTCTCCATCTATTGTATCTCTCTAATCATCGTATTGGCTTGTAATCTCTGGTGATAATAATAAAAGGGTTATTGAGTCTCCGTGGACGTAGGATCTTCATATCCGAACCACGTTAAATCTTCTGTGTCTCTTGTTTTTCATATTGTTGATTTTGTTCTCATAATTGATAGTTTAAGTTGCATTGGTATTCAAATAGACAATACTAGGTCTTGATTTGAAATCGCTTCCGCAGCGCACCGTGGTGTTGAATTGTTATCAATCGTCAATTTTTCACTACAGTTTGGTATCAGAGATGGTGTTATTGTTCCGTTTGGATATTAATGGCTACTTCAAGTAAATCTATTGGTAGATCTGGGGTCAATTATGGACTTACTCGTTTTGATGGAAAGGGAGACTTTGGAACTTGGAAGATGAAGATGGAGGCCGTATTAAAGAAGGAGAAGACTTTTAAGATAATTTCTACGCCTGAGAAGCTGAAAGAGTTAGATAGTGAAACTTTAGAAGAGATGGAAGATGAAGCCCTAACTACCATCCAACTAAGTCTTTCAGATGAGGTTCTTCGAGAATTTTCTCAAAAGAAAACGGCAAAGGAATTAAGGGATGCATTATCTGATGCATATCAGGACAAGTCTCTAACTAACAGAATAATTCTGCAACAACAACTCTATTCGTACAAGATGAAGCCTGGAGCTGATCTCATGGGGCATGTGGATGCCCTAACCACTTTAGTAATGAATTTGAAGGCAGCGGAAGTTGAAATTACGGATGAGGCTCAAGCGGTAATCCTTTTATGTTCCTTGCCTAAGGAGTACACTGCTTTTGTTAATTCTATGATTTATGGTCGTAGTAAAATTAGCCTATCTGATGTTAAAGCTGGACTTCATAATGAAGTGTTGAGGGGTAGATTAGCAAGCACTAGTTTAGACAGTGATGCGGAGGGCTTATCTGTTCAGAGAGGTAGAAGCCAAAGCAAGTCAAAATATGGTGGAGGTCGAAATAATTCAAGGTCTCAGTCTAGGGGGCCTAATAAATTGACTTGCAATTATTGTAAAAAGCCAGGGCACTTTGTAGCAACTTGTCCCAAGCTTGAAGGTAGAAGAAGAGACCCAAAGCAAGCTTCAGCATCTACCGCTGAGAAGTCAGATACAGAGAGTGATACCGATGTGTTTACAGCTTCTGGCTCTTCTGGGAAGAGCAACCTATGGCTGATTGATTCTGGCGCATCCTATCATATGACACCTGATAGGAACTGTTTCTCCACTTACCGTGAGATTGATGGAGGAGAAGTTCTGATGGGCAATGATGCTTCTTGCCGTATGATTGGTGTTGGTAGTGTGAAGGTTAAAATGTTTGACGGTGTTATTCGTACTATTACAGATGTTAGACATGTACCTGATTTGAGAAGAAGTTTGATATCTATTGGGGCTCTAAGTAGGCTTGGTTTGAAGATTGTAGTTGAAGGAGAGAAGATGAAAATATCAAAGGGTTCTATGATAGTTATGAAAGGAGTAAGGGCAGGAAATCTTTATCTTTTGAAGGGCACTACTGTAGTTGGCGAATCAGCATCTGTTACTTCTGTTGATTCAGACTCTTCCAGATTATGGCATTTACGGATGGGACACATTGGTGAGCGCAGCATGGATGAGTTGAGAAAGCGAGGTTTGATTGATGGTGTTCATCATTCAAAGCTTGGCTTTTGTGAAGAGTGTGTTCTTGGGAAGCAGACGAAGATTTCTTTTGGTACTGGAGAGCATAAGGCAAAGGATGTCTTAGAGTATGTTCACACAGATGTTTGGGGACCTTCCCCTTGCCCCTCCTTAGGTGGAGCCAGGTATTTCGTTTCATTTATAGATGATTTCTCTCGTAAAGTTTGGGTATATTTTCTACAGTCGAAAAGTGAAACTTTTGACAGGTTTCGAAAGTGGAAATCTACAGTTGAGAAGCAGTCAGGAAAGAAATTGAAAGTTCTCCGTTCAGATAACGGCGGTGAATTCGTATCATATGAATTCATCGATTATTGTGAGTCCGAAGGTATCAAGAGGCATTACACCACACCTGGCGACCCTCAGTCCAATGGAGTTGCTGAAAGAATGAATCGGATATTATTAGAGAGAACTCGATGCCTCAGATTGACTACAAAGTTGAAAAAGGGATTTTGGGCAGAAGCTTTATCTATGGCGGCTTTCCTCATCAACCGCACACCTTCTACCGCCATAGACCTGAAGACCCCAGAAGAAGTATGGAAAGGAGAGCCTGTTAGCTATTCATTCCTCAAAGTGTTTGGTTGTCCAGCTTACGTACATGAGAGCAGAGGGAAGCTGGAACCTAGAGCTCGCAAGTGTATCTTTCTAGGTTATAGAAGAGGAGTGAAGGGATATAGATTGTGGTGTCCTATTAGCAGGAAGATTGTTACCAGCAGGCATGTGACTTTTGATGAGAAGGCTATGTTGAAGGTGGAGCCTTCCTCATCAGATGACAATGAGAGGACAAATGAAGAATACCAAACACAAAGTAAGTCATCTACTGTTCCTTTTCATAGAAGTTCTGAAGGTGTTTCCGATGACATCGTGGTTGATGAGGAAAGTACAGAGATTAGTACAGAGGATCAGACTCAAGGTGGAGCTAGTTCAGATATCAGACCTGTTAGACAGAAGAAGAAGCCTAATTGGCTTAATGATTTTGTTGGATTAAGCATCGAAGACGTTGACTTCGATGACATGACAACATATGCTTTGAATGTTGTTCATGATGAAGCTGAACTTAGCAAGGAGTTTGATATGAAGGATTTGGGAAAAGCACAAAGAATTTTGGGTATGGAGATTTGTAGAGATAGAAAGCGGAGAGAGTTAAGACTCACTCAGGCGCAATACATCGAGAAGGTCCTCACTCGATTTGGAATGGAGAAAGCCAAACCGGTTGGTACTCCATTAGGCTCTCATTTTAAATTGTCAAAAGACCAATCTCCCACATCGGAAGAAGATAAAAGGTATATGGCTGCTATACCTTATTCCAGTGCTATTGGTAGTCTTATGTATGCTATGGTATGCACTAGACCAGATTTGGCCCATGCTGTGGGTGTTGTAAGTCGATATATGTCTAACCCAGGCAAGGAACATTGGCAAGCAGTAAAGTGGATACTTAGGTATCTTAGAGGCACTTCATCTGTTGGCTTGTTATATGGTGGAGTGGATGGTGACATCTCACTTAGAGGATACTGTGATTCAGATTATGCTGGAGATAGAGATGCACGGAAGTCAGTGTCGGTCTATGTTTTTACACTTGGCATAGGCTCGATTTCATGGAGATCAAAGCTGCAACCTATTGTAGCTTTGTCAACTACCGAAGCAGAATTGATATCGATTGTTGAAGCAACTAAGGAGGGTTTGTATTTACTTCAGTTGTTGGATGATCTTTTTATGGTGCAGAAGACCGTGGAGCTATTTTCAGACAGTCAGAGTGCAATTCATCTTGTTCATAATCAGGCCTATAGTTCACGAACGAAGCACATTGATGTTAGAGGTTTCTTTCTTATGCTGGAGGAAGAACGGAGTAAGATCAAATTGTTGAAAGTGAATACTTCAGATAACCCCTCAGATATGATGACGAAACCACTTCTCAAGGATAAGTTTGAGCATTGCTCAAACTTGATCCATTTGATTCCAGATGCTTAGGCGCCATTGGGCGCGAGATCCAATAACCCCTATGATACTTTGTTGATGAGACATACATATATTGAATCGAGGTGGAGTGTTGAATTTATGTGATTCATATATGTGTGATGTGAAGATTCAGCAGAGCTATGCATTGGAAAGCTTTGGAGTTGGTTGGAGGAAGGAGAGATGTCAGAAGAGAGAAGTTCTGCAAGCTGAAACATCCTGCAGACGTCTGACCTACCCAGGTCAGACGTCTGACATTGTTCCAAGTCGCTTCCCGAAACTTCCTGCAGACGTCTGACCTACCCAGGTCAGACGTCTGACCCTATTCCAGATTGTTGCCCGAAACATCCTGCAGACGTCTGACCCCCCTGGTCAGACGTCTGAGGCGACGAATGTTACGCTTCCAGTTCCGAATTCTGAAGGGCAATTTTGTAAATTCCGGAGCTTGGTTCTCTAAACTGATGGTGCATATTTTTTTGACGTGGATGGATGATCTAGATCATTTAGGTCACATATATATTGTCTCCTAATCATCTTCCAAATTAAGAGATTAGGTTTTAATCAGATTTCCAATAATTGTAATTAATAGAAACCCTAACGAAATCAAATTGGGGGTTTTCTATTTTGAGTGCTCTATTCTTAATCTCTTCAACTGAGTAATTGATTAGAGAGAGAGTCTCCATCTATTGTATCTCTCTAATCATCGTATTGGCTTGTAATCTCTGGTGATAATAATAAAAGGGTTATTGAGTCTCCGTGGACGTAGGATCTTCATATCCGAACCACGTTAAATCTTCTGTGTCTCTTGTTTTTCATATTGTTGATTTTGTTCTCATAATTGATAGTTTAAGTTGCATTGGTATTCAAATAGACAATACTAGGTCTTGATTTGAAATCGCTTCCGCAGCGCACCGTGGTGTTGAATTGTTATCAATCGTCAATTTTTCACTACAGTTTGGTATCAGAGCTGGTGTTATTGTTCCGTTTGGATATTAATGGCTACTTCAAGTAAATCTATTGGTAGATCTGGGGTCAATTATGGACTTACTCGTTTTGATGGAAAGGGAGACTTTGGAACTTGGAAGATGAAGATGGAGGCCGTATTAAAGAAGGAGAAGACTTTTAAGATAATTTCTGCGCCTGAGAAGCTGAAAGAGTTAGATAGTGAAACTTTAGAAGAGATGGAAGATGAAGCCCTAACTACCATCCAACTAAGTCTTTCAGATGAGGTTCTTCGAGAATTTTCTCAAAAGAAAACGGCAAAGGAATTAAGGGATGCATTATCTGATGCATATCAGGACAAGTCTCTAACTAACAGAATAATTCTGCAACAACAACTCTATTCGTACAAGATGAAGCCTGGAGCTGATCTCATGGGGCATGTGGATGCCCTAACCACTTTAGTAATGAATTTGAAGGCAGCGGAAGTTGAAATTACGGATGAGGCTCAAGCGGTAATCCTTTTATGTTCCTTGCCTAAGGAGTACACTGCTTTTGTTAATTCTATGATTTATGGTCGTAGTAAAATTAGCCTATCTGATGTTAAAGCTGGACTTCATAATGAAGTGTTGAGGGGTAGATTAGCAAGCACTAGTTTAGACAGTGATGCGGAGGGCTTATCTGTTCAGAGAGGTAGAAGCCAAAGCAAGTCAAAATATGGTGGAGGTCGAAATAATTCAAGGTCTCAGTCTAGGGGGCCTAATAAATTGACTTGCAATTATTGTAAAAAGCCAGGCACTTTGTAGCAACTTGTCCCAAGCTTGAAGGTAGAAGAAGAGACCCAAAGCAAGCTTCAGCATCTACCGCTGAGAAGTCAGATACAGAGAGTGATACCGATGTGTTTACAGCTTCTGGCTCTTCTGGGAAGAGCAACCTATGGCTGATTGATTCTGGCGCATCCTATCATATGACACCTGATAGGAACTGTTTCTCCACTTACCGTGAGATTGATGGAGGAGAAGTTCTGATGGGCAATGATGCTTCTTGCCGTATGATTGGTGTTGGTAGTGTGAAGGTTAAAATGTTTGACGGTGTTATTCGTACTATTACAGATGTTAGACATGTACCTGATTTGAGAAGAAGTTTGATATCTATTGGGGCTCTGAGTAGGCTTGGTTTGAAGATTGTAGTTGAAGGAGAGAAGATGAAAATATCAAAGGGTTTTATGATAGTTATGAAAGGAGTAAGGGCAGGAAATCTTTATCTTTTGAAGGGCACTACTGTAGTTGGCGAATCAGCATCTGTTACTTCTGTTGATTCAGACTCTTCCAGATTATGGCATTTACGGATGGGACACATTGGTGAGCGCAGCATGGATGAGTTGAGAAAGCGAGGTTTGATTGATGGTGTTCATCATTCAAAGCTTGGCTTTTGTGAAGAGTGTGTTCTTGGGAAGCAGACGAAGATTTCTTTTGGTACTGGAGAGCATAAGGCAAAGGATGTCTTAGAGTATGTTCACACAGATGTTTGGGGACCTTCCCCTTGCCCCTCCTTAGGTGGAGCCAGGTATTTCGTTTCATTTATAGATGATTTCTCTCGTAAAGTTTGGGTATATTTTCTACAGTCGAAAAGTGAAACTTTTGACAGGTTTCGAAAGTGGAAATCTACAGTTGAGAAGCAGTCAGGAAAGAAATTGAAAGTTCTCCGTTCAGATAACGGCGGTGAATTCGTATCACATGAATTCATCGATTATTGTGAGTCCGAAGGTATCAAGAGGCATTACACCACACCTGGCGACCCTCAGTCCAATGGAGTTGCTGAAAGAATGAATCGGACATTATTGGAGAGAACTCGATGCCTCAGATTGACTGCAAAGTTGAAAAAGGGATTTTGGGCAGAAGCTTTATCTATGGCGGCTTTCCTCATCAACCGCACAACTTCTACCGCCATAGACCTGAAGATCCCAGAAGAAGTATGGAAAGGAGAGCCTGTTAGCTATTCATTCCTCAAAGTGTTTGGTTGTCCAGCTTACGTACATGAGAGCAGAGGGAAGCTGGAACCTAGAGCTCGCAAGTGTATCTTTCTAGGTTATAGAAGAGGAGTGAAGGGATATAGATTGTGGTGTCCTATTAGCAGGAAGATTGTTACCAGCAGGCATGTAACTTTTGATGAGAAGGCTATGTTGAAGGTGGAGCCTTCCTCATCAGATGACAATGAGAGGACAAATGAAGAATACCAAACACAAAGTAAGTCATCTACTGTTCCTTTTCATAGAAGTTCTGAAGGTGTTTCCGATGACACCGTGGTTGATGAGGAAAGTACAGAGATTAGTACAGAGGATCAGACTCAAGGTGGAGCTAGTTCAGATATCAGACCTGTTAGACAGAAGAAGAAGCCTAATTGGCTTAATGATTTTGTTGGATTAAGCATCGAAGACGTTGACTTCGATGACATGACAACATATGCTTTGAATGTTGTTCATGACGAAGCTGAACTTAGCAAGGAGTTTGATATGAAGGATTTGGGAAAAGCACAAAGAATTTTGGGTATGGAGATTTGTAGAGATAGAAAGCGGAGAGAGTTAAGACTCACTCAGGCGCAATACATCGAGAAGGTCCTCACTCGATTTGGAATGGAGAAAGCCAAACCGGTTGGTACTCCATTAGGCTCTCATTTTAAATTGTCAAAAGACCAATCTCCCACATCGGAAGAAGATAAAAGGTATATGGCTGATATACCTTATTCCAGTGCTATTGGTAGTCTTATGTATGCTATGGTATGCACTAGACCAGATTTGGCCCATGCTGTGGGTGTTGTAAGTCGATATATGTCTAACCCAGGCAAGGAACATTGGCAAGCAGTAAAGTGGATACTTAGGTATCTTAGAGGCACTTCATCTGTTGGCTTGTTATATGGTGGAGTGGATGGTGACATCTCACTTAGAGGATACTGTGATTCAGATTATGCTGGAGATAGAGATGCACGGAAGTCAGTGTCGGTCTATGTTTTTACACTTGGCATAGGCTCGATTTCATAGAGATCAAAGCTGCAACCTATTGTAGCTTTGTCAACTACCGAAGCAGAATTGATATCGATTGTTGAAGCAACTAAGGAGGGTTTGTATTTACTTCAGTTGTTGGATGATCTTTTTATGGTGCAGAAGACCGTGGAGCTATTTTCAGACAGTCAGAGTGCAATTCATCTTGTTCATAATCAGGCTTATAGTTCACGAACGAAGCACATTGATGTTAGAGGTTTCTTTCTTATGCTGGAGGAAGAACGGAGTAAGATCAAATTGTTGAAAGTGAATACTTTAGATAACCCCTCAGATATGATGATGAAACCACTTCCCAAGGATAAGTTTGAGCATTGCTCAAACTTGATCCATTTGATTCAAGCTGCTTAGGCGCCATTGGGCACGAGATCCAATAACCCCTATGATACTTTGTTGATGAGACATACATATATTGAATCGAGGTGGAGTGTTGAATTTATGCGATTCATATATGTGTGATGTGAAGATTCAGCAGAGCTATGCATTGGAAAGCTTTGGAGTTGGTTGGAGGAAGGAGAAATGTCAGAAGAGAGAAGTTCTGCAAGCTGAAACATCCTGCAGACGTCTGACCTACCCAGGTCAGACGTCCGACACTGTTCCAAGTCGCTTCCCGAAACTTCCTGCAGACGTCTGACCTACCCAGGTCAGACGTCTGACCCTATTCCAGATTGTTGCCCGAAACATCCTGCAGACGTCTGACCCCCCTGGTCAGACGTCTGAGGCGACGAATGTTACGCTTCCAGTTCCGAATTCTGAAGGGCAATTTTGTAAATTCCGGAGCTTGGTTCTCTAAACTGATGGTGCAGATTTTTTTGACGTGGATGGATGATCTAGATCATTTAGGTCACCTATATATTGTCTCCTAATCATCTTCCAAATTAAGAGATTAGGTTTTAATCAGATTTCCAATAATTGTAATTAATAGAAACCCTAACGAAATCAAATTGGGGGTTTTCTATTTTGAGTGCTCTATTCTTAATCTCTTCAACTGAGTAATTGATTAGAGAGAGAGTCTCCATCTATTGTATCTCTCTAATCATCGTATTGGCTTGTAATCTCTGGTGATAATAATAAAAGGGTTATTGGGTCTCCGTGGACGTAGGATCTTCATATCCGAACCACGTTAAATCTTCTGTGTCTCTTGTTTTTCATATTGTTGATTTTGTTCTCATAATTGATAGTTTAAGTTGCATTGGTATTCAAATAGACAATACTAGGTCTTGATTTGAAATCGCTTCCGCAGCGCACCGTGGTGTTGAATTGTTATCAATCGTCAATTTTTCACTACAGTTCTCTGATTACCGTTTATGGATCGAAGTTTAACAAAAAAGGGAAATCTCCGCTTATTTCCTTTCTCTATGGTCGAATTGCCACTGCTGTATCATAAGGAATTGGAACTAAACGTTGATTTGTTCCATTTTTTTGTTTCAATCCCGCTGGAGATTTATTTGAATAAACTTGGTGCTTTATAAACTCACACAACTGCACATTAATTCAAATAAGGAACCTACCATCAACTTCTGAGGGAGTTGCTAGAAGACTTTAATTCAACAATGAGTGCAATTAGTGTACTTGATCATCATTGAGTAGATCAAAACGATAATGGGGGAGATGTCTTAATTATGACCTCTTGAATGTAAGGATTCACAACATGATCAGAATATATCTTCAGTTGTTAATTTGACAATAGTAGATGAAAAGCAAGTCAAACGCTTGATAATAGAACATGATTGAGATATGTAGAATATCAAGTCTCAGTTAATCAAGATGCCTCTTTCAGAACTATCAGATAAAATTGCTAACTTCGGGAATATAACATGTAAAAAATGAGGTAACGCTCTGTTTGGTATTATATCTATTGAGTATTTTACATTAACTGTAGCACCATTTCTTGATCAACTCTATTACACTCCTGCTTTGTTCTGCATGGATTAAAAAAAATCGTTTCAGTCAAAACATCAGCGTTCCTGCTGTTGAAATTGTTTCGGCACCCCCTCGCATCTTCCGCTATGCGCGCACTTCATTCAGTGTAGAAGAGGCAAGACCACTGAACGAAGCTCATTTGGTACCAGCGTCATGATTGGATATCCCTACATCCCCCAGAGCACATATATTTTCATGGCAACATTTATTTGTAACAAAAGGAATCCCTTATTGTTACATGCTACCAATCCCATATATATGCTGATCTCTTTTAGAATATCTTGCGATGTGGGACTAATCATAATCCAATCTACGCACCCACTCTATTACAATGCGAGCCACACCTAACACCTGCTTCATGGCTTATTGATTCTAGAATATGTCAATCATTAATAAACAACTCTTGAACCTGTAGACTTGACTAAGCACCACAAATTTGATGCCCTATACAAAGCATTATTTGTTTTTGTCACAATCACGAGTTTAAGATGTTTACGTAGTGCTTATGCATGCAAATTTGTTCTTAACCATATTTATCTATCCTTTAGGTCCAAGGAATAAACCATTGTATAATTAAATGTTAAATTTTGTGACACTATATGATGGAGAATTGAAAGGGATGAATGTAGCTTAGTGTCGGAGAAGACGGTTCGCAAATCGGAGTCCGGAGGAAGAAGATAGGAGGGAAGAAGCTGGTGTTGTTTTGCTGTTTGAGGTCAGATGTCTGACTGAGAGGGTCAGACGTCTGACGAGGTTCAGGCTGTCTCCCGAAACATCCTGCAGACGTCTGGTCTCTATGGCCAGACGTCTGGGCCTGTCTGTTTCAGCCAGACTGAACCTGGCCTTAGACGTCTGAGGCGGTGTTAACCTGTTTTTTCCTGAGCCGGGTTTCTGAGCTGTTTTGTGATTTGTGAAGGGCAAAGTGGTCTTTCTCCAGGGTTTTCTCTATTAGTATATATACTCTCTTCAGGTCTGATAGAAAAGGGGATCAAGCAATCTAATCTAGGGTTTAGTCCTCCATTAATTAGGGTTTTAGGCAAAACTCTATTTTTTCAATTCTAATCTCCACAAACATTGATTCTTATTGAATAGAACATTATAATCAATCTTTTGTACTCTTCTCTTTTGGTGATAATAAAAGATCTCTCTCAAAGTGGATGTACACTAACTCGACGTTAGTGGAACCACTATAAATCGGTGTGTGATTTATTATTTCGTTATTGCTTATTATTCTCTATTGCTTGTGGTGTTATTGTGATCGTGTTCGGATTTGGTTTTATTGAATTCTTCGAGTGTTTGGTTGTTTTGCACTATCTATCACGATCTAGCTTTTCCGCGTGCGTTTGGGGATTTTAGTTTGAGCGGTCTCGATCGAAATCCACCATAACATTAAATTATTTTTCTTACGTTTCATAATACATCCTTTTCATATTGCTCCAGGTTGGAAGCTATGCATCACAGTTTACCTTTTGCTTATTGATGAAGTTATCAATATTAAAAAAAAGCACACTGCGAGGAGGCTTTTATGATGTGCTGCTAAGATCTACAAACTACTGAAGGAGAGGTACTTCCTTTCCATGTAGCTTTCCCCAAATTACACACTAATTTTCTGGTGTTAAATTTACTTCCTTTCTCTCGTAAATAATTACATTAAAGGCTTACAAAGTTTTGTTTAAATAAGTAGTGAAAACAATTATGGTCAACTATCATTTAACCGTTTCACTACTGGACAACCTCATTGCAGTTGATCAAACGGTTCATTTATTTAAATGTAAACATGCTTAAAACGACACTTAGACATACTGACCATTTGCTTACGTCCAATATATTTGTGCATTTTCCTCTGTAGGATACTCCATCAACCGAACAAAGTACGAACCAGCTGGATAAGCAAACCAATGATACTATACAAAACTGCTTTCAACTGCGGATTGTAAAGGGTAAAAAATTATGACCAAGATTTCATCTTAAGCTCTGTAATTCAAGTCAATGCCTAACAAATTTTCTTTTCCAACCAATCAAATTTAACCATGCTGACAGCAAAGGTGTTATTAATGATAAATTTGATGCTAAATTGTACTAAAGCTTCATAAAGCGTGGATGAACTGGAATTATTATTGAAGCAAGATCCACTACTGCCATTGAACTTTCACCTGAACACACTACTGCTCTTTTTTATTATAACTTTTTTACAGCTTCCACTAGCAATATTCATCTTCACAACAGTGTGGAACATGCTGTCACTAAATTAACTCTTAAATTTTTTTAACCAGGATGCTGAAGAAGTTGCAACAAGCTATGAATTAAACAACAACAAGCTTCATAACAAACTTCATAAGAAGGATTTTTAACCCATCAAACTGCTATTATTGCATTTAACTGCGGCCATCCAAGCATCTTCACTGCAAAGATTATCTTAGTTTTGTGATATGTACTCATTTCAAAGTGGTGTTTGTATGCTAAAAATGTTTCATTTTTATCATTCATGTTTGAGCGCTCTATTATGTACAAACTATTATGTCCAGTTGGCAATAGAATGTCATTTATTTAATTCTGTCCAAACAATCTTGAGTTCATTCCTTATTTGTTTTATTACTATCAACTGCATTTTCTAACATCCTTTGTTGCAGATGTATGAACTGAACAGAACTTTTTTTTCATACATAACATCATCAACAATAATAATAACAATACTATTTAAACTTCTAATACACCGTATTCCATAAATTGCCCGTGTGCGTAGCACGGGCCTCATCCTAGTTATGTTAGGAAACGAGTATATTTTCATAAGTGTCCCATTATGCATAGCTATTTTTTATTGCAAATACGCTACACAGAAAAGAAACCTTAGTTATTGACTGAGTGCAATACTTCAGCACACCAAAGACCCATAGTAAATGTCAATTAAGCTAAGATAAGCATGCTTATGCAATGCATCAATGTGCAGACATAAAATAATGTTTTGTGAGGATGTCATGAAAGAAAACGTGTATTTTTTGTAACAGGAAGAAAAAAGTACGCACTCAGTAAGGGAGCCTACGTAACTTCATAATAAATATAATCAAAGTATCAAATGGATAGTAAAGAAAAGCCTTTTGGCTGCATGGTTTAAAGATAAATTGGATGTAAACTAAACAACGTCTAAATGATACCAATTAAGGCTTGTGAATAAAATGTTTTATAAGTAGTCAATATATCCTAAGATTAAACTAAGGATGGATAATTAAAAATTTTGCTGTATGAGAAATTGTAACACATGTGTGGTGTTATAATACCAACTCATATTCCCTACCTCTTATATTCCATAAAATTATCAAATATTTAGTATTGATATTGGAAATTCGCATTATAACATTCAAAATGAAAAACCTGAAATCAAGGCAACACAGTTAACAGCGGATTTGTAAATATAGAGGTTTCTAAACACATGGAAAGTAGTAGCTAAACAAATAAAGTGGAGACTAATTACCAAAAGGTTAGTAGCTGACATTTTCTGACTTGGACCATCATCTGTGAAGAACTCATCATCAGCCCTATGTGTTAGTTTCAACAATATGAAACAGAGAAACTATGTTTTAATTAATCAGTATGGAGTAGTCTCCATGACCATAATAAACGAAAATTGTGAACCTCAAGCAATAAGAAATAGAGTAATTATATTAGTCAATTCAACAAGGTAGTAATGGAATAGTCTCAAAATAAAATAAAAATAATAATGTATGTGTTCTTGGTCTCTATAGGTTTCTAACAAATGAAGTTCCTCTTCCAGTTTGAGAGTATATTCTTTTAAGGAAGAAGAAAGTCATTCTCTAGAAATTTAAACCAAGATGACTATTTTTTACTAAAAAATAAAATAAAAGAAAATGGATTAAAATTCAACTTCATCTAAATATAAAACATTCCCTACTTCTTGAGAAGTTTCCACCACGTCCACCGCTAAATTAGTTCACTTTCAACACATGTCAGTGGTAACTGCGATCGATCTTCAAGGACCCAGTGGTGTAAGTGGACCATCATGCCAATTGAGAAGTTTGACTACAATTGGAAAACAAGGGCGATCCAAGCGAAATTGTTGCCCCATTCGAATTCGAAAAAAATAACCTTGAAAGATTAGTTAGATCGATAGGAATTGAACTCTGATCAGTTGATATACTAGACAATAAACAAACCACCAAGAAATAACATAACCGTAATCAAAGTTATGCTTTAATATTTTATAATTTTGATTATTTTAGAGAATAAACATTGCCATCATCTTCACCGTTACCCTCTTCACGTCCGTTGCCCAAGGCGGCTACCTTGGCAGTCTACTCCTAGGGCCGAGCCTTTTGGGAAATCACTTTTGTTATTTTAGTTATTTCATTTTTTGATTATTTCTTCCGGCAAGGAGAGAAATTAACACCGAGAGAATTTGATGCAAATGAAATCAGAATGAAAATTATAACGGGAGAAGTTTCCGTTAGACGTGCATATAAAAATGTGATAAAGGACAATAACCCCAAACACCTCTTGAAATGTTAGTTGTAGCTGGATTTGAAGAGGGGTAATTTACACAACACCAGAAAGTCAATTTCCTCACGGTTATAAGCGTGACAAACTAATTTGTCACGGTTATAACCGTGAAACTAGGTACCGTGGTAAAATTCAGTCACACTTTTACTCACGGTTATAACCGTGACAAAATATTAATTTGTCACGCTTATAACCGTGACAGTTTAGTATTTACTCACACTTATAACCGTAACAGTTTAGTATTTACTCACGGTTATAACCGTTACAAAATAGTAATTTCTCACACTTATAACTGTGACAAATGCTAATTATATCACAGTTATAACCATTACGAAAGGTTATTTTCTAACACTTATAACCGTTATAACTAAAACAGTATCAAACAAACTATATAGCACCAATATTTTATTACAGCTACAAACAATCTATACCAAAAATATATAGTATTAACATTAAGAAAACATACGATCAATAATTAGAACAACACCAAACATTTATGTTTCATTCAAACACCACAAAGTATACTTCATACCAACACCACAAATTATAGCATACAAGCATAATATATATAACAAACTTTAAAACACGGTTTCAGAATTTAATTACATAGTGTTCAGTAACTTACTAATAACGCAAACGATACTCGGGCGAAATCACAAAACCCCCTTCAACTAATTCGGATAGTGTGTAATGACCATTTTGTGGCGCTTCATAAATTGAAGCTTCTGGATCGTAAACATTCTCCACCCAAACAACTTGCTCTCCTTCAACCACCTTTCTACCATGACATATCTTTTACGTCCCAATGTGTCCTTTTGCTACATTAGACGTAGAGCTAATAGCTCGGCAATAGCTTTGCTTTATATCATCCCGAAAAGCTTCGGCAACGGGATCTTTTTCAAAATCTTCTAAACTTCTTATTCCATCTTCTCCATTAACACTAGCTTTCGATTTTTGTCTTTCTTCAGCTGCTTCTATCAATGCCTACACAATTCATAATTTTGTAAAGATGTAAAATTACATAACAGATGTTAAATATATAATTGAAACTGAAACTGAAATTAGCAGATGTCAATTTTCATTTGTAATCATATTCATAAATTACATGTACATTTGATTGTATACAATTGCTTGCATGTGATAAGCAGACTATAAATTACAGGGGTGCCGATTGTTCATAAACAGACTTCTAGTTCTTAAACAGACTATAAATTATAGGGGTATCTTTTGCACGAAATCACCCTTTTTATAATCCTTAAACAGACTTCCAGTTCTATGTCATAAGAAATCATTAAAACGGGTAATCGAACTTCATAAAATAGTGAAACAAAAATCATTAAACAGCAGCTAATATCTCAAAAACAGCAGAGACGTGTGCCGCAAGATAACAAGGCAATAAAATAAGAGCAACATGAATACACCAGGAACGAAAAGAAAAGAAGAAGAAGAGAAAAAAGCTTAAGGCGATGGTTCAAAATGAGCACATGCTAATGAGCAACTAACCAAATGAAATAACACACAAGAACGTACAAAATAAATCAATAGACAATGTGTGCATACCAATTTCAAGGCATCAGCACATATAAGGACGAAAAAATATGCTACAGGAAGTGAGCCTTATTTTCAAAGCATAAGGCTATGTGCATGACTAAATTCCCTGACAAAAGCATGGAGGGGAGGCTACAGGCAACGCATTAATCAAGGGAAATAAAAGATGTAGCATTGTTCACAAACAAAAGATTTACATATAGATCTAATAAAATATTTTCAATTGCACAAGACCAATGCATGACATGACCAAAATTTTAAGGCTGCATGGAAGTGTGCATAGAAAAGCAATGCAAGGGAGGGACGAAACAAAGCAAGACATGGTCTGACGCACGAAAGCAGAGGCTAAAGGCATGGGTGCGTGGCTTACTTCATGGCAATATGGCATTATGCGTGACAAATTACTATAGTGGTGTATACAGTATGTAACATGACTTCCAGGCCTTGTGAAATAACTAGTACATGTTCATTAATCTACATAACTCAACACTCCTATGTACATGTTCATTAATCTACGTAACTCAAAAAAATTTATTAGTCAAAACTACATATTATCTTGGTAAGATTATGTATGTCGATATGTTCAATATGCTGACACTAAGCTAAAAATATATATTTATTTTATGTACATATCCAAATAGCATCATATTTAAGTTCAAAAAAATTTAAATTTGATGGAAGTAAGATGATGTATACCTTAAGAAAGTGGTGCCTAAATCTTCGAGCATTATACATTTTCGCATTTGTACTTCTTTTCACCTTGCTTCCACGTAGCCAGACATTTCAGATCACCTGTTCAGCTCATGGCAAATCCCACTAGCACCAGCCAGATCTCGCTTGGTTCAGTGCATCTCAGTATGCAGTGCACACAACATGCACAGATACAGCATGGTTCCAGTTGCATTGAAAAAATTGTTGCAGTTCACTCACTTTAGCACCCTGCAGTTGCTGACATGTCACTGCAACGTAATTGCACAAATGTACCCTTGGGGCCTACAGCTACCACAATGGACACTACCTGGAAGTTAGCCTCTGTCCAATTATCTCAGACTTCAATCCTTCAACAACAGCAGCATCTCAACCTAGAAAAATTGAAGTTTCAGTGCTACACCACTATGCCTGAGTGCATTACAAGTTAGTTCAAGCTACTACCGCCCCTAGTTAGCTCACCTCAAGTTGCCTCAAGATTCCTCAAGTTCAGCAGTTCGAGTAAATAACTTATTTCCCATATGTATCATAAAAAGCATAAAATAGGACAAGAAATGAATTAAACAATTACTTATTCTGCTGTAGTTGTATTCATTTAGCAGACAAGTACATTTAGACAAGTGTACTGATTTATCCATAGAGATAGCTCAAGAGTTAAGCGGTGGTGAGTTATATAGTGATAACATGTAATCAAATCTTGACAATGAGAATTCGTTATTTCTAATCAATTTAACTCCTTTTATAAAAATATTCCATAATGGAATATCAGATTCTATAAATCCCAACTTTGACCAACTACTCCAATCATTGAAATACTTCCTAAAAAGATCAAAATGTAAGTAAATGCAACATTCACTCAAGTTATTGTATAAAACTAAAATAAGCAGACTCTAGGACATAACAATAAATAAGTAATAAGGTCTTGATTACCTATTTATAAAAGTTCTAACAAACTGAAGAAGTGAATTAAATCAATTTTACAATAGAACCAAATTTATATTTATGAATCATTACTCGACGTGCCATCACCTCATTGGTGAATTGTGTCATCGGGAATGTTTTAGTAGGAAGAACTCTCTTCCTATTAATGTAACACGTACACAATCGATTTCTCCTACTTCAGCACAAATGTACTCCTGAACGACACGTACATGATCAATTCCTCCGGCTCGGAATCAAACCAATCAAAATGTTATCCTATAGCATGACTCGTTCTCATATATCTGTCTGTCAATTTTATCTACAATCATAATTGCCAATTTTTGTAGTTAGATACAGACATATACATACATGAATACTGTGAACGAAGAATTATTTTTAGCACCTAAATCATAATTGGTGTAGTGTCATATTCTCTGAACTCACTTGCCTATTGCTTCGTCCATAGTCACTAGCACCTAAATCATATCTGGTACTCTCTCCACCTCGATAACCAATGTTAGAAGCAGCGAAAGAATTGTTTATACTTTGAAATATATATATATATATAACTCCTACTGTCAATTTTCAATAGATTGTTTATATTTTGAAACCCTTGGAAAAAATTGTGTGAGTTTAAATCTAAACTTTTGACTCAGCTGCTTTTAAATAATACATGCAGTTTTTTTCATTTTCCCTTTTTTTTAAAGAAAAAACTAACTGCCACAGAGTACAGACCAAATAGAGCTCGTTATATTTTTCACATTGTCTTACGTTTATGGGTTTTGGATTGCATCAGTACTTTAGTTTCTAAAAGCCATGAAAATAATATACAATTATTCTTTAGTTGAAAATTTAAGCCCATTTAGCAACTAAATGGGCTTAATAAATAAACAGCACAACCCATGAAAATTAGTTAGCAAAAGCAAATTTTAACAAATTAAGTCACTTTATTAAAAAATCAAGATCGGAATCTTTTGTGACATTCTTATCAACCATAGGACGATGCATTTTGAGTTCTTAAAATCACATTTTAAGGTCTAAACCAACACTCTCTAATTAAGCGCTTTTAATTTTTAGTTGACAATGAAGTATGTTGTTCGGTATATAGAGAAGATTAGCATTAAAACATTTATATGGTGACAAATTTTTAGTTCTGCTGTCATATAAATATATAATTCTTATAGCATATATATCCCAATAGATTAGTTATTTTTCTAATTATGTAGCATTACCCAAGGACTACTGTTATTTAAAAGATTAATTGTTGAGAATTACATTCACATTCTGAAACTAACAGCAAAAGCACCTATAAACAAAAAAGTCTCTCTATAGCTTATTTTGTTTGGTTTTATTCCTCAGATAGAGTAAAATTGAGGAATTGACAGTATGAGAATGTGTACAAAGTTGAAGAGATCACGTATTGCAAATTAGTTAGTGATAGGTAAACAAATATATTAAACAACATAGATGCAAATAACGAAGTACTGCAAAATGAAATTGCAGAAAACAAAGTATCCATACACCAAATTTCTAAGCAAGCAGGAAAATTGAAAAAATTACCAGTAGCAAGAACACAAATCCAAACATAAAAGAACTCTCTATAATGCATCCCCAAATTAGTCTCTTTCTTTTGATCAAGCTTGCAACCTGGACAATCTTCAAAATACACTCTTTTTGATAAAAATGGCTCCTTTGCTTCTTCCATGGCTTCGATCTTTTAAGCCGACGACAGTGTTTATGATTCAATGGTTTTCTTCGTTCTTCGATCAAGCCTAAATTGATCATTTACGGTGAAAATAGTGGAAACTTTAATTACCTAAATAAGTTTAGGGAGAGGATGCATGTATTTCAATTTAAGCCCATTTAGTTGAAAGTTGGAATCCCTTTCACCATTTTAGTTCAACTATAGGAGGTCTCAGTTCCCATTAACCTTGGAATCAGTTCAACTATAGAATTATTCTAAAACACCCAGCAATATGGTAATAAAAAATAATATACAATCAACAAATTAATAGAGGTCTCGGCTCCCATTAACTATGACTAAAATTCGAAATAAAAAGAAACTACTTCAAATCGAAATCGGTTCAATACATAGATTCACATCAAAAGTAAATTGCAATATAATTTGAATATACCTCGATCTAGACGTGAACAGTGGATCCCGATTCGAACCCTAGATCTTGATGTGAATAGTGGATCTCGACTCGAACCTTAGATCTCGTCGTGAACCCAGATCCTAAGAGCGAACTATGAAAGAAATTTCAACTATAGGAGGATTCGAACCGTAAATCGTGATACAATGAAGTAGTTTGATAATAGTGGAATGCGTAGCAAACAGAGAAAATAGGGAGTGAGTAAACGAAAAAAAGTTAATTATACAAAAATCCCTAGTAGTTCGAAGTATTTACAAAATAACCACAATTTCTAACGGTTTTAAACGTGGTTTTTGTTAACCACGGTTATTTTTGTTACGAATTTATCACGGTAATAACCGTGAGGAATTGCGCTAGAAAAAGCGTTACAAAATAGCTTGTTTGGTGTTGTGTTAGTAATTTCAAAAAAATTAGATATTCAGTTATTTTTTTATTTTTTCATTGCTTTATTCTTTTATTTATTTGGATAATGGAGATATCGAAAGGGGCCATGAAGACAAGGTACACTCTTTTCTGTGTTGTTATAAAAAAAGTTCTTATACTAATAAATATCTAAATTAATCTCTATTTTTATAAAACTTTCTGTCTAAAAGTTAGAAAGTACGGGTTAACTTGCATTCTTTGCAAAGTTTTATCAAACTTAAAATTTGTATTTTGTTGTTTGTAGGTATATATTGTTGTGAAAATTGGGCCCACATCCCTAAAACCAAATATAATACACCAAAACTCTCTTTGTTTCAAACTTTATAAATCGGGTCTCTATTTTTGTTTCGGCTTAATTTTTTCCATAAATATCCTCGTTTATTTTTTGTGGTTTTTTGATTGCAGCCAAGATTTGAAATCTACGTTTCCATCTCTGATTTTGATCGATCTACTTTTTGAAATCATATTTCCGCTTTATTATGGCTTCATCATCTTCTAGGTAAACATGCGATCTACTTTTTAATCTACAATTTTTTTTTAATTGACTGTGTTTCTTTTCTTATCAATTATTGTAAATGTTTGCAGAATTTAATCAGTGTTCATAGGATCAACCAAGATTTGATATCTATGTTTCCATCTCCGATTTAGATCGATCTACTTTTTGAAATCATATTTCCATTTTATTACGGCTTCATCATTTTCTAGGTAAAGATGCGATCTACTTTTTAATCGACAGTATTTCTTTTTAATTGACTATGTTTCTTTTCTTATCAATTATTGTAAATGATTGTAGAATTTAATGAGTGTTCATGCATAGGATAAAGTTTGATTCTAGTTGTAGAAGTGTTAATTGAATTATACTAGTTATAATTGTAAATAAAAGCAGATTTGTCTGCAAAGATTGTAAATAACTACAGACTTGTCTGCAAAAATTGTAAATAATTATAGACATGTCTACAATTATTGTATATAAATGAAGGCTTGTGTGCAATTATTGTATATACATGCAAACTTGTCAGTCGTTAGTTGTTTATGATTGTTTATAGGTGAAAAATTGATCGTAATAATAATATTGTTTTTTAATTGAAATTCTCATATTATTTGCAGATTTATCTGCAATTTTTTTTAATAATAATTGCATATTTATCAGCAAATAATCTATTTTCTAGTTATAATGGTATGCATTCTTCTCTGGTTTGTTTATTATCTATAACTTTGTAATTATAATGATGTTTTGTTATTTTAATTTACAGTGTTGATGGCAATATTGATGTTTTAGTGCATTTGATGGTTGGACGTGATAGCTTTTCTTTACGTGTTCATTTTGATAATACAGTTGATATGCTGAGAAATACTATTTATGGTAAATGGTCGGATTTAAGTCCACTGTCATTTGGTTTATATTATGTTAGAGATGGTATGAAAAGGAATATTGAAACTAATTCTAATATTCAATCTATCTTATTGTTGTCTGCTCATAATCATGAGGATGAGGATTACTTGGTTATTTTTGTTGACATTGTTCCTTCTAGTTGTTCGGCAAACAATGTTGATATTATTAGGTCAGATGCAGTTGCTTGTAGTAATGATTCTTCCTTTGCTAGCACCGGTGATTCTAATATTCATTTGAGGCAGTTATTGAGAAATGATTCCAATCGATTCGTTTTTACTGGTGTTGGTCAACAGTTTCCATGTGGTGTTATTGAATTTAGGCTCAATTTGATGATATATAGTATTAAGAATGGGTACAAGCTTGATTTGGTTAAGAATGACAAGGAAAGAGTCACTGCTGTTTGTTCTCGATCTAAATGCAGCTTCAGGATTCATGCTTCTATTAAGTTTAATCTTCCTGGCTATTTTGTTATAAACAGATTTAAACCTGAGCATTCTTATGGTACTGGAATTCTTGATATTAATGACCCTACAGTTTTAAGTAAACTGATTAAATTGTTGGTTTACGATCATATTCAAGCTAATCCATTGATGAAAACCAAGGACATTATTAATCTTTTTCAAACCGAGTATAGTATTATTTTGAAGTATTATTTTGCGTATAGTGGAAAGAGGTTGGCTTTAGAAGATTTACATGGAAATGATATGATGTCTTATCATAACTTGAAGTCTTACTATGATGTTGTTCTTGAAACTAATCTGGACAGTAAAGTTGTTTTGGAGCATAATTCTAGTACTCGTCAATTTGAGAGTGTTTTATCGGTTTTGAAGCTTGCGCTCATGGTTTTCAATTTTGTCGGCCATTAATATTTTTGGATGCTACTTTTATGAAGGGCAGAGCTCAAGGTTATTTGATAACTGCTACCGATAAAAATGGCAATGAAGATACGTTGTTTACTTTTTTTCATATATATGCTTCAATATCTTATCTTATTCTACTTTATTGCTGATATGTCTGCAACTAATACTAAAATTTGTTGATTTTTCTGCAAAATTTCATATTAAATGCAGAAAATATGAAATTGTTAATATCATAGACTTGTATATTTGCTTCTTCTTACTCTCTTGTATTTTATGTAATTGTTTTCAAACAATTCATATTGTACATGATATAATATTGTCATTTTAATTCAATTATGCAGATTGTATGCATACTTCGCTGCAATTATTCACAATTATTTTCTAGTCATCAGCATATATTATAAATAATTGCATATTATTCTGCACTATTTTACAATAGTTGCTGACTTTTATGCAATTATTTAGACTAACTACAATAGTATTTTTTTTACTTAGTTATTTATATGTTTATTATTCTATCAGGTTTTTTTTCTAAGGAATTGCAATTGTTTCCAGTGAAGATGAAATTAATTGGATTTGGTATTGTAAACAACTTAAAGACTTTCTAAAAGACGATCTTAGAAATTTTGTTTTCATTTCTGATCGGCATCCTAGTCTTCTTGTTGCTGTTCCAAAAGTCTTTTCCAATTCAGCTTATGGTTCGTGTTTTTATCATTTGAACATAATTTGAAAGTTGCTCTAAAATCTGAATTTTCCAAATCTAAGAAGAAATGGTTGATAGATTTGTTTGCACGTGTTGCATATGTTCTAACTTGGAAGATTTCAATGTAGCATTGAGAAATTTTAAGAATGCTGGTGGATCTACCGTGGCAAACTTTTTGAATGGAATTCCTTTTGAGAAGTTTGCTAATGTTTTTTTCCTACATATCGTTAGTGAAATGCCGTCTAATTGTTCTAAGATTTTTAACAAATGGATTTTGGAAGAAAGGCATTTACCGATCACTGTTTGTTTGGATAAAATTAGAATTAAGTTAATGAAGCTTATGTCTGATAGTCGAGAACTTACCCGTAGTTGGAATAGCATTTTATGTCCAGTCAATGAAAATCGTTTGAGAAATCTACATTTGGAGGGAGCTACATGGTTTATTATTAAATCAAGTGAACATGTATTTGAAGTTCATTCTCCAGTCTGACAATCTGGTGGTTTGTATAATCGGATTTGTTCTTGTAATTTGTGACAAATCTACGGTTTTCCTTGTGTTCATGCTGTTAGATGTATTTTGATTTGTGAAAAGTTGAATGTGTATGATTACATTGAAGATTATTTCAAAGTTTTGTATTTTCGATCAGCTTATTCTCATGCAATAAATCCTGTTGTAAACTTCACAAAAGAAGATGTCTTACTTGATGCTGTTGATATAGCACCTCTAATAGGTAGAAGAATGCTTGGCCGTCCATCAGCTTCTAAGCGGATTAAATATGTTGGTGAAATTACAAAGACTATTAGATGCAGTTTACGTAAGAAGTTAGGTCACAATAAAAGGACTTGTCCTTTGAAACACATATAGTACTGTTGCTTTTTCGTTTGGAAATATTTTAATGTACCGCTAAAACATTATGTTTTCTTTATTTTGCCTTTTTTTGTATTTCTGCAACAATTATATTGGATATTTACTGCTTTTTAAGTGAATGGAAAGAATATTTCTAGCATGTTCTGCAATAGTCGAGCAATATTGCTGTCATATCTGCAATTTTTCTGAATATTTGTGTATATTTCTGCACTTTGTAAATGTTGTTGCATACTTTTTTGCAACCATTCTAATACTTTGCTTTATATCTACGTAAATGTTCTGAATTATTGCATAAATGTTCTGAATAATCGCGTAAATATTCTATTAATTTGCAACCTTTCTAATAATCTTCTGAATAATTGCACGAATGTCTGCAGTTATTCAGGATAAATGCGGACATATCTGCAATAATTTGAAAAAAATTCATAAATATCTGTAGTTATTGTGGATAAATGCAGACATATCTACAATATTTTGAAAATTTTGCATTACTGTCTGCAGTTATTATGGATAAGTGCAGACATATCTGCAATATTTTGAAAATTTTGCGTAAATGTTTGCAATAGTTCAATATATTTTCTTACTTTTCCTTCAACGATACATATAATTGAATTCAACCTCGTAAAATTCTTATTTAGTAATTTTGATAACTATTATCATATTGAACCATTAAATTTGGCTTTCAAACATATAAGTTTGCCAGTATATATACATTTCATAAATTCTACACTAAACACCACGGTAAAAAACATCACTAATATTTGTTGGCTTCTGATAATAAAAATTGTTGTGTTAGGCTTTCTTCGATGCTCCAACTATATGGTTTGCATGATAGAATTTGACATGTTAATTCAGCTCTTTGTATTTCGATAACATCGTATCCATATTGAATGTCTTATTAGTTTGTAGCCTTGTTTTCACATCTTTCTCTCATGATATTCATTATAAAAATTCCACAATCAACCCTGCAAAAATTGCAGATTATTTGCAAATTAGTCAGAATAATTACAGCATGATGTGCAAATATTTCAAGTTTATTTGTTGTGGTGTACTTACGAATCACTACGCTGTTGTGGGCTGTCTGCAAATGTGATTAAACTTGAAGGTTTGTGATCTTTCTTTTCCAAAAAATTTAACAAGCTTGTTACATAATATCTCTGTAAAAAATAAAAATTTATTTTCACTTTAAATAATTTATTCTTTTTTTCAATTTACATACCAATTTTCTTGCAGCTTTGGCATGTGGACCTTCATGTCTTGGTTTCATCGAATCATAATGAATCCACTGTTTGTCTTCTTTTATATATTCCAACAGAGTGAAATATTCATTTACATAATTGAGAAGAACATTTTATCATAGTTTGTAAAACTATTTTTGATCGGATCATCAATTAGAGCTTGTATGACTTTTTTTGTATTGCTCAGTAGGAAAGTCTGTAGTAATATATATTAGTAAACTAAATTTATAAATTTTTAAACAAATATTTCATTAAAAAGTTATAAAACATACAGTTGCATAGACTTTGAAGAACAAAATTTTTGAATGCACCTTTTCCAACTCATGTGCATACCAGTCGATGATCTACAAGAATAGTTATTATATCAAATAATAATACATTTCTGAATTTTAAGTAAATGTAGAATTATCCGCAAAAATTATGAATAATTGCTGACATATAAGCAAATAATATGAAAATTTGCAGATTTGTCTGCAATTATCAGCAATTAATATGAAAAATTATAGTAAATATTATGAATAATTGTAAATTCTACTTTGTAAATTAATATAAAAAACTATTTTCAAACTTCTATACCTTGCAATCAAGGAATCTTCCAATAATTAACTCACCAAAGGCAGATCTAGATATTATAATATCTCTGTCTCCATTGAGATATGCACTCTTGCTATAAAATTATTGAAGACTATTAGTATTATTATCAATATTCGGACAATATAGCAATTAATATCAATATTTGCTGATATGTCTGCAATTAATAGGTATATGTCCAGACAATATAGCAATTATTTCCACTGGTCGAAGTTATTGAGGCCAGTGTTGATTATTGGAAGGATTATTTAGTAGGATTTTTCCTCGATTCCAACCCTGCCTATCAGCTACTTAAGGCGCGTTGGAACCGAATATGGAAACCTAAAGGGGGTATTAGTGTTCATTACGATAATGCCATGTTCTACTTCAAATTCTCGCGTAGTGATGAAAGACAACGTATTCTTGAGGTCGATCCTATTCTCATTGATGGGAAACCATTCATTATTACCACATGGGCTTCATCTGTCGATAGAGCAAAGGATCAGGTGTTATCTATTCATGTCTGGGCCCATTTCTCCTACATTCCTACTATTCTTCAACCTCTGATTGGGATTGATTAGCTAGCAGGCCTTGTTGGTAAGGTGATATGTTATGATGCCAACACAGTAGCCAGAAAGAGATTAGTTTATGCCAAAGCTCTAATTGAGATAACCCATGATAAATCATTGCCTTCCGTGTTGAAAGTCAGACTTGATGAGAGTCATTTTGCCGAGGTCCGAGTTCGCTACAGTTGGAAACCGGAGATCTGTACAACCTGTCAGTCCATTGGGCACCTTTCTACTGCTTGTACTAGTTCTGCCTCTACTGATCGTGTTCCCCTATCTGCTTGGGTTCTGCTTCCTCGACCTTCTATCAGGAAGTGGGTCGAGAAGGTTTCACCTATCCCATCTGACCCCTCTGTTTCCCTTTCTAATGGTGATGTTCCCACTGTTGCTAACAATTTTCCTGGTGATGTTCCTACTGTTGTTGCTCCTATTGGTATGGCTGATTCTGAGCTTGCTAGTGCTAATGTTCCTTTAGTTGTTGCTCTTGATGGCCCGACCGATTCTGAGCATGCTACTACTATCTTGTCTGACGCTATCATCTGGAACTCTGAGGAGCGAGCCTTGGTTCATGTTCCATCTGACATGCGGTACTCGTCGGAGAATGATACTTTTTATGCTTTTATCAGTGATGTTGCGGGTGAGACTCGATTTCTTTTTTGCCGCATTGTGGGTGAGGGTCTGACTCATAATCGGGTTGGTGAGATTGGTGAGGAGAATAAGTGTAAGTTCTATGACGTCGTTTGGGATAGGAAATTTATTTACACTCCTTCGTCTGAAGGTTTTGACCCGAAACTTGCTACTCTGTTCTTAGGGTATTTTCATGTTTCTGGCCCGACATCTGATGTTGGCAGGAACGTTTCCTCTTTATGGCACTTAGTCCATTTTGTTTAGTAGTTTAGGCACCATCTGCCTAACTCCTGTGTTTTCTTTCCTTTTCTTTGGATTTTCTCCAATTAGCTGTTATGTGCATGTACAGAACACATGTTTTCACTTTATATATATAGTGGCACGGCCCACTATAAAGCCAACTAGCTTCGCTAAAAAAATTATTTCAAATATCTGCTGATATGTTTGCCGCTATTGGGGAATTTTGGGACAACACGGCAAACATTTCCAATATTTGCTTATATGTCTGTAATTTTTGGGTATATTTACAGACAATAGAGCAATTATTGGGGTTATTTTTCAGGCAACAAAGCAATTTTAACAATTATTTAAATTTTTTACTTCGTTGATATGTCTGCATTTATTTTTACCTGAGGTCATTGGTTCTGAAGAATTGTTCAAGAAAATTTATTTTCTCGTTTCCTAGCCATTGTACATCCAAACATTGTCTGACATTTATTCTTGCATTTGTAGGCAACTCATTTGATCTTGGTTCTGATTTATAGTCTTCTACTGTTATTGACTGAATTTCTTTTTCCTTCTTTGCTTTTTTGATCTGCTTTTCATTTTCAACTTCAATTTCTTCGGTTGATTTTGATCTTTTTTTCTCCTCCTTGATTTCTGTCAATTGGTTTTTGTTTTTTTCAGCCTCTTCTTTTGCCTTTTTAAAGATATCGTCAAGTTCTTAACTGCTTTTGATACCTTGTGTTTCACTGCTGCTTTCACTTGAAACAATTTTAAAGTTTGGGTTATATTCCAATAGTTTTTTCCATTTTCAGAACTTTCCTTGGTAGGTTCTTTCCAAACAATAGTTTGCTTCATTTATCTTGGGGAATTATATCTACATTCTCAAGATTGTGTTTAACTTGAATTGTTTCATTATTAGCAGCAGGGGATTAAATTCCTCTTCATTTCCTTTAGTAGTTTGAACTGAAAAATAGATTTGAAATTTAAATATTTAGTGCTTTTGAAATGATAATGAATATATGCAGTTATTTCCCCAATAATAGGAAAAACTGCAGAATATGCGACACTTATTTATAATTATTGCATGGTTCATATGCATTTATTATTTTTAAATGCATGTTTCCTCAAATATTATGAATAAGTGTGGATATATCAGCAAATATTTATGAATAAGTACAAATATATCATAGAATAATTTAGAAAATTACCAAATGGAGGTTTTGTTTGTTTTGGATCACTTGCTGTAGCAACATTTTTATCTTCATTTTTCTTTGCTTCATCTTGGTTTTCTTCTTCATTCAAATTACTTTCACCAACATTCTTATCTTTGTCAGTTTGCTTTATTTCATCTTCCTTCTTTTCTTCATGATCATCTTTTTCCTCTTCTTCTTCATCTTTCTTTCTTTTTCTTCATTTTTATCCTCTGCATTTTCATTTTTTTCTTCTAGCTCAACACTTTGAACCATTTTTAGTTCCTCTTTTGCAATATTTGAAACATCTTCTTCTGCATCATCTTCATCTTCTTCTTCAACACTTTCATCATCTGCTTCATCATCTTCTTCCTCTTGTTCATCATCTTCTTCCTCTTCTTCTTCATCATCTTCTTCCTCTTCTTCATCATCTTCTTCCTCTTCTTCATTAACTTCTTCCTTATCATAATTTTTCTTTGTTTGTACTTCAAATTGTTTAGAAGCACTGTCACTTTCACTTTCTTCAACTTCTTCACTTTCTGAGGAATAATTTTCAGTACCACTTACTTCTTGTAGGGGTAGAGTCATTATATCAGAATCAGTGGAAGAAGTTTATTTTTTGTATTTACTTAGTTCCATTTTCAGACGAGCGTTTTGATTTTGAAGGCTTTTGTTGTCCATTTCTAACCTTCGAATTATTTCTTTGTATTTTTCCTCTCTTGCTTTGTATATTTTTTCATATTCATTCCCTTTTTCTAAAGCATCTTGTAATATGTCCATTTGTTTCCCTTGAGTATCCTGAAACAAAGAGTTAAAACATATTTGTTTAGTAGCTTCAGAATTTATTAGTTGCAAACAAGATTTCTTGTTAACATCCCCGATGCATTTCATAGGACTGTTTCATATGAATTCAACCTTTCGGTTGAGTAGATTTTTCATTATTGAATGAAACGACTAAGTCAGAAGGTTTCGAGATCTCAATTCTAATCCTAACAAGAGGGGATTGATACCGTATGGTTATAAGTGAGTGCTCATTTCTTATGAGGATTTGAGGGAAGAATCATCTTACTTCTAGCCTTACCGAAAGGTTTAAGTATGGTTTAAGCATTTCGGCTGGAAGGGATCCATAGTATTGCTACACCTTCGGTAATTCGGAAGGTTTTTAGAAGTTACAAGAAGTCACTTAGCCCCCATCGAAGGGTTCAAGTACATCTTAAACCTTGTGATTTGACCAGATCGAAGGTTTTATTAAACCTTCCGATGGACCGGAAGGTTTAGGAAACCAATTAAACCCTTCGGTCAACTTATTTGGATAGAATGACCTTCGTCCATTTCATTTCATTATATCTCCCTTAGAAGCCGAAGGTAATCCACATCTCTTGATGGTTATAATAAACCTTCCGATGGACTGGAAGGTTTTAGAAACTATTTAAACCCTTAGGAAGGTTAAGAAACCCTTCGGGGGTATCAAATGATAAGATTGCTTTGTTTGCCATTCCTCTAATACTTTCAGCTTCTTAGGTTGACATTCCACTTATGAAAACCTTTCGAAAATAATGCATGATTCAAACATCTTAAGACAATAACAAGAGTTGAGTCAATATGCCATGAAACTTATATTGGAACTGTCTCACAAGTTTCATTCCCCCTTCTTGTAATTGATACTAAGTTGAGGAGAAGGATACTTATGAGGTTGTCTGATGACAATTTCACGGCATATTCTCGAAATAAACAAAGAATATAAGAAATAAATCATCTGAGATCAGCTGTTAATGCAAAATTAACGCCCGATCGGGATTATCCCCAAATTCCGAGTTGATCGCAAGCCACAATTCTCTTTATTTCTCCATAATAGAATCTGATACAAAATTTAAGAAGATAGCCTCCAATCTGATTTCAAAATTAGGGTTACAATATGTTGAATGGAAGTAATAGAAGTTGTTGAGTAGATGAAATGAGAAGAAGATCGGATCCTGAGACCGGATCCCTTGGGTCTTATTTATAGATGTAGGCGGCCTCCTTTTCGGCCCTATGCTCTCGTCAGGATGGAAGGTTCCTTCTTCTATACAGTTGTGAAACTTTCGGTTCTAACGGAAGGTTTGTTCTTCACACACCATCATGGGCCGCTGAACGTCATAGAAGGCCTTGTGTTTCCTAATGCATTCATGATCTCTTCGTCTTCCCGTAAGGTTGGTTTCTTATGAGACACTATGAACCTTACGATCTTGTCAGAAGGTTGCTCCCTCATGTAATTACTGCCGAGAGCCGCGCCTTTCCCGAATGCTGTCGGAAGATGGCTTTTGTTGAATTATGAACGCTACCTTTGTATAAACCTTTCGATACTGTTGAAAGATACTGGATATGTACTTCAACCGGTTCAAAAGGCTTATTATGCTTCCGAAAAGGTTGTCAATTATGTTGCCTATTATAGCCATATTCTTTCTACCCTTCTTGGAAGACATCTGTTTGAATGATGAATGATGAATCCCTTCGTCTGCTCCGAAGGGTTTAGGTTTGCGGCAAATTCGTTTCCTGCATTCCTTCCTTTTTATTTAAAAGACTTGGGGCGCTCTTCTTTTCTTTGGTCTTTGCGTTATGTTAGGCGGCCTTATGACTATCTTCATTTTTTGTACCTGCGAAAGATTTTTCCTAAAGTTATTATGTGCTTCTTTTTCTCTGGTGTTATACAACCCTTTCGGTGTCGTCGAAAGGTAACTTCTCCTGATACTCTGTGCCTATGCGTAGATCGACTCTAAAGTGCCTTCTTTATATTCATTTGCATTTTATGGTTAACATTTAGCCCCCCCCCCCTTGTATAAAGAAGGCTTTTGTTCTTTAGGACAAAGATTCTGAGGTCAAAGAACTATCCCTGCATTCTTCTAGTTGATAACGAATAGCCGAAGACTAGAAAACCTGATTTAACATTGATAACTGGAGTCCTTGAAGCCAAGGATGCCACTTTTGGGACACCATTTTCTGACAACTTCTAACAGGAATTCCAGAATGTCATTTCTGATAATTGATAAGGGAAGGCCGGAATATCTCTTCCAATGGTTAATGATAGAAGTCCAAAATACCAATTTTGGGAATTAATAATAGATGACCAAAATACCAATTTTGGTAATTAATAATAGAAGACCAGAATACCATTGTTGGTAATTAATAATTGAAGACCAGAATACCATATCTAGTAATAGAAGATTGGAATATTATCTCTTGCGATAGGAGTCCAGAATACCCATCTGGCGAATGTTTGCGAGAAGAAGTCATTGACTTCCCTTTGATTTTCTTGTTGAGTATGCCATCCTTTGGCTTTGTTAGTGCTTCGCATGCTTTTGCTTCCTCTAACCCAAGTTTTCCTTATCCATTTATCATTTGTCATAGCCTATTTTAGGCTCGGACTCTTTTGTCCGATTTTGCGCTTATTTAAGCAAAGCCTATTTCAGGCTGTTTGTCATATTTGATAGTAGCGACCTCTTTTGGTAGTTGCTATCTTAAGTTATGCCGATTTCTGGCAGTGCCTGTTTCAGGCATGGACATTTCTTAGTCCGCCGGATATTTCATCCTGGTTTCCGGTGCGCTCGGTTAGCTTTTTCTGAAGCAGGGCCCGAGGACTTACCTGACCTCCCTCCAGGAGGCGCCTTACCTGACCACAGCGTGATGCGATTAAGGGCTTGTTCGGAACATTGGCCAGGTCATAGCATGGCGGGACCAAGGGATTACACGTCCTCCCTCCAGAAGGTGCTTTATCCTGGCCATAGCGTGACGCAGATAAGGGCTTGTGCTGCTTTAACCTGGCCATTTCTGGTTTTGGCGCGGATAAAGGCTTACGCCCTCCCTCCAAGAGGTGCCCTGACCTGACCTTCTTGGCGCGACCTAGGGCTTTCTACCATTATTGGTAGCCTACCATCTTAGGTAGTCCAAGATTTTAAGGAGAATTACACTCCCGACCATAGACTCTTCTTACTAAATCATAGCAGAGACATTCTTAGAAATGCTTTATTCATTCAAAGTTGGAAAATATGGTCTCAAATGTTCCGCATTCCACGTTCTTGGTACCATGTTTCCATTAGGGTATAGCATAGTTTGTAGGCTCCCGGGGGTATTTCTTTGAAGATTATCAATGGGCCTTCCCAATTTGGTCCTAATGGCCCATCTGATGGGTTTCTTGTATTGGCCATTACTCTTCGAAGTACTAAATACCCTTGTCTGAATGACCAGGCTTTTACTTTTGAGTTGTAATATTTTGATATTCTCCTTTGATACTCAGTCATTCTCAAAGCTGCTTCATCTCTTAGTCCATGAATGAGGTCAAGTGATTCCTTTCTCAATTCCTGGTTTGGGTTAAAGGCGTAGGCAATTCTTCTATGAGAAGGTACCTCAATCTCTACAGGTAGCATTGCTTCACATCCATATGTTAAAGAGTATGGGGTATGACCCGTTGCGGTTCTAGCTGAAGTTCTATAAGCCCACAGAACTAGGGGCAATTCTTTTACCCAATTCCCTTTTGCCTTATTTAGCCTCTTTTTTAAGATGGCCTTGATTGTTTTGTTAGCTGCTTCGACTGCTCCATTGGCCTTTGGATGAGCGACAAAGGAGATGCCTTTTATAATTCTGTTCTTGTGGAAAAACAATGAAAACTCTTCACTCTCAAATTGAGTCCCATTGTTGGATATTATCTTATAAGGTATCCCAAATCTTGTGACAATGTTTCTAATGACGAATCTTAGCACTTTTCCAGAGGTAATTTTCGGGAGTGGTTATGCTTCAACCCATTTTGTACAGTAATCTATTGCCACCACGGCATATTTTGCCCCTCCCTTAGAGATTGGAAGTGGTTCAATTAAGTCGATTCCCCAAACGTCAAATGGCCATGGGGTAGCAATAGGGGTTAGTTGACTTGGTGGGAGACGTGGTGTTTTTGAATAACACCGACATTTCTCACACCTTTTAACATGTTCCATAGCTTGGTTAGTCAGATGTGGCCAGTAAAACCCTTGCTTCATTATCTTCTTATCTAGTTTTATTCCATTAGAGTGATCCCCATAGAACCCTTCGTGTGCTTCCTTTATTATTCTTAATCCGCTTTCAGGTTTCACACATCGTAAATAGGGAAGGGCATACCCTTTCTTGTAAAGAACTCCATCCATAATGGTAAAGCTTTGAGCTTGCCGTTTTATCCTTCGTGCTTCTATTTTATCTGCGAGCAATTTTCTATCGACTATATAATCCACGATTGGTGCCATCCAAGTGTTTTCATAACTTTCTTCTGCTATTGGAGCTATGGGTTCTTGATTCGGTGTCTCTTGGTCCATCTCTTCTGATTCTGATGCCAAGGCCTATGATCGGGTTAACAGTAGTATTTCCGCAACTTTCTCTTGTTTTTTTTCCTCAATGCTGGGATTGGCCTGAAATTCTACAGGTACAATTCGAGTTTCAGGAGCTCCTCTTGAGCTTGCCAACTTAGCCAGTGAATCTGCTTGAGAGTTTTCTCCTCTTGGTATTTGATGTACAGAGAAATCTTCAAAAAGTGCGAGCATCTTTAAAACTTTCTTCACATACTGATTAAGTTTAGGATCCTTGGTTTGATATACCTACTTGATCTGGTTAACCATTAATTGAGAATCGCTGAATACCTGGATTCTCGGGATTTTAAGTTGCAAAGCAAGGGTTAATCCGACAACCATTGATTCATACTTTGCTACATTTTTAGTTGCTGAGAATCCCAACTTCATAGCATAGTGTAACTTATGCCCGTCTGGGGGTAATTATTACATATCCTACCCCCGCTCCTTATTTATTTGAAGCACCGTCCACAAATAGTTGCCACTTGGGTTTTGTATCTTTTTCCTTTACGGATTGCTCTGAAATGAACCCTGTACATTCATTGATGAAATCGGCTAATGCTTGACCTTTTATAGCCGTTCTAGGCTGATATACTATACTGTACTAACTTAGTTCAATTCCCCACTTAATTAACCTTCCAGAAGTTTTGGGCTTGCCAAAGATTTGCTTCAGTGGGAAGTTGGTCAACACTTTTACTGGATGTGCTTGAAAATAGGGCCTTAGTTTTCGAGCTGTCAAAATTAAACAATACGCTAGCTTTTCAATGACCGGGTATCGGATTTCAGCATCCTTTAACCTTCTGCTTACATAGTAAACTGGTAGTTGCAATCCCTCGTTATTTCTAATCAATACCGAGCTCACCGCATGTTCAGAAATTGCAATATATAAGAATAGATCCTTTCCCTCTTCGGGGCTAGATAAGATTGGTAGCTTTTCCAAATGTAGCTTCAGCTCTTGAAATGCCTTTTTACAGTCTTCATTCCATTCGAAATTCTTCTTCTTCTTGATCACCTCAAAGAACGGTATGCACTTATCAGTGGCTTTTGATATGAACCTGCTTAGTGCTGCCACTTTTCCATTCAAACTCATAACATCTTTATTTGTCCTAGGTTCTGCCATATCCTTAATGGCCTCGATCTGTTCTGGGCTAGCCTCAATCCTTTGAGCACTCACAATATATCCAAGAAATTTTCTGGAATGGACTCCAAAGTTGCATTTTTGGGGGTTGAGCTTCATTTGATACTTGCGAAGCACTTTAAACATTTCGTTCAAATCTTCAAGATGACCTTTCGCCTCTTGAGATTTCACCAACATGTCATCAACATAAACTTCCATATTCCTCCCAATTTGTTCTTTGAACATTCTATTAACCAACCATTGATAAGTTGCTCCTGCATTCTTCAACCCGAATGGCATTACCTTATAACAATAGGTTCCTTCGTCTGTAATGAAGCTAGTATGTCCCTCGTCGGGCTTAAACATAAGAATCTGATTGTACCTAGAATAGGCATCCATTAGGGAGAGCAGCTTATGTCCACTGGTAGAGTTGACCAACTGATCTATCCTTGGCAACGGGTAACAATCCTTTGGACAAGCTTTATTCAAATTTGTGTAGTCTATACAAGTCCGCCACTTTCCATTAGATTTCTTTACCAGAACCGGATTTGCCAACCATTTGGGGTATCGGACTTCCCGGATAAACCCATTTCATTGTAATTTCTTGACTTCTTCCTTTAGGGCGTCGGTCCTAACCTTATCAAACTGCCTTTTCTTTTGCTGAACCGGAGGAATGTCTGGATTGATATTCAGGGCATGGCTCATGACCGTGGGGCTAATTCCAACCATGTCAGAATGGGTCCAAGCAAAAACGTCCTTATTGTCTTTTAAAAATTCTATCAATCTTGACTTTAGGTGTTCCTCAAGACCCTTTCCGACTCTGATTATTTTAGTAGAATCGGTAGAATCTAGTAGAACCTCTTTAGTTTCTTCGATTGGCTTAACTCTTTCCACTTCTCCTCGACAATCTAATTCTGTAACGATTTCGCTTTCTTCGATTGAGTTGGATTCTGTTCTCTTTCTTTTTCCGTAAACTGCAAAACAACTTGCAGCAATACGTTTATTAGTTTTATCATGTTTTTTTCTTTGCTTTGAATGATGGATGTAGAAACCCATCTTCCGTAGGCTGCAAAGTAATAGAAGAATCAAAGTAACAAGTGAACTCCCTATTGTATTGTTCTAGGGTTGCAAAGTACATTTCTCGAGATGCGAATTGTTCGCCTCGGATAGTTCCCAGTCGCTTTTAGTGAGAAATTTAAGCATTAGACATTTCGGTGAGACGAATGCATCCACCTCGTCCAGCGTCGGCCGTCCAAAGAAGGCGTTATAGAATAATGGCTGATCTATGATCACAAGGGTCATTTCAAAGACTCGAGAACATGGGGGAAGTCGCAGTTGGACAAAAAGCTTCACCTACCCAAGCGGAGTTGTCCCCTTATTATTGAACCCAAAGATTGGCTCGGGACTGGGTTCAAGTCTATCCTTGGAAATCCCCATCTTATCAAACGCATGGTGGAATATCACATTTACAGTGCTCCCCATGTCAACCAGGATTTTCGTGACCACCGAGGATCCTATTTGGGCTGTGATCCTTAAGGGATCATTGTGGGGGTGATGGATCCCCCTCCTTAGCTCTTGTAGATTAATCACCAGCGTGTGCATATTGATGTTGTGTTTTGGACTTTTGAATGGCGGTTCCTCCTGTATAGAGAATACACCTTTCTTAGCTTCTCGAATGTATTTGCTTTGGGCACTTTGAATTTTACCGGCTGGATGTGGTCCTCCATATATGACATCAATCCTGTTCTAGGGTGGACTTAAGCTTAGTGGGTTATCTTCCTCGATCACATTTACAGTATTACTAACAAGCTTCCTTGCGTCAGTGTTTGTCGGGAGAGTTTGCTGTGGGTTCTTCACGAATTCCTTCAACTGCCCTTCTCGAAACAATTTTAGAATTATCCCAGCCAGAACCCTACACTCATTGGTTCTGTGGCCATTTGCTTTGTGGTAGGCACAGTATTTGTCTCCTTTTTTCTGCTCAAGGTAATTTCGGGACTTAAATGAAGCAGGGAAGTTGACCTTATCCTGGGTCATTGGATAGATGTAGGAGATTGGTCGATTTAACGCCACCGCGTTAGTATTGGTGTCTTCCCACCTAGCTCTCTTGGGAATTCTCTCCGGGCCAAATCTACCGATGTCCTTCTTCTGATCAAATTTCTTCTTTCAGTAATACATTCGTCCATTAGGATAAACTTGTCGGCTTGGAAATGGAAATCTTGAAGATCCCGACATCCATGAATAAACAGCTCCTTCCATAAAAGAGAATTAACTATGAGTCCTGAGTGGACAACTATGAGCTTATCTCTGTCATTCATGCCTTTGGCCTTCAAGGCTTCAGTATTTAATCTCTTTAGATAATCCCCTAAGGACTCTCCATGGTTTTGCCTAATGTTAACAAGCACGGTATAATCAATAGAAGGATCTTTACATATGCAGAATTGATAAGAGAACTTGTATGAGAACTGCTTTCAAGAATATATCGTATTCTCATGATATTGCCGATACCATTTCGATGCGGCCCCTTGTAATGTGGCCGGAAAAAGTCGACACCTCACAGCACCAGAAGCGTTGTATAAATCCATCTGACTATCAAACGCCATCAGATGGTCATCCGGGTCGGTTGTCCCATGATATTTCATGGTGGGGACCTTCACATGAGATGGTATTGGAGCTGACATGATTTCATCGATGAAGGGTGCAACCCTTTCATTGTTGTTCACTCGTTCATCTTCAGTTCTCTTGCACTTAGCATTTAGCAGATCTTTCACAGCCTTTTCCGCCACGTCCTTAAGGTAGGCTACATTGTTCATGTAGTTTCTTTGATTAGGTTTGTAGCCATCTAAAGTTGAACTCGTGGAACAATCTTTATCTTTCGCATGAACTCTTCCTTGATAATTTGCCTTCGGTGGAAGGCCCTCCTTCTGTTTTGGTGGAGAAATGTGAGCTTTACTTTTGGCAGCATCTGCGTTGATTTTCAGATTCCTTCTTGAAGACTCAACTTCTTCCCCTGCCGTGGTAGCTTTCATTGACGATCGGTGAGATAACACTTCGTTCAGAAGATCTTTCATTTCTGCCACCTGGCGTTCCAGATATGCAATTTTAGCTACATGCTCTTCTGGCTGAAGATCTTGAGTTGGAGCCAGTTGCAGTGACTGCCGAAGCTGAGCTGGAATTGATTGAGGTAAGGCGGAAGGTTGCCCCTATTCCCTATCCCAGGGTTGAAAGAGGGTGATATGTTTTCCTCTAAAGAAGTAGCATGCTCATTCCTTTTGATGACGGTAAGAGGTCTTATTGATTTCATTTTCTCCTACAACGAACCAAATTTCACCATCAATCATATTAGTAAAGCAGGCCGGAGGTTCGAGCCCTCCTTCTAGCACCAAAAATGTTAACAAGATTTCTTGTTAACATCCCCGATGCATTTCATAGAACTGTTTCATATGAATTCAACCTTTCGGTTGAGTAGATTTTTCATTATCGAATGAAACGACTAAGTCAGAAGGTTTCGAGATCTCAATTCTAATCCTAAC
The DNA here is from genome assembly GCA_030737815.1 of Allium fistulosum. Taxonomy (NCBI): domain Eukaryota; kingdom Viridiplantae; phylum Streptophyta; class Magnoliopsida; order Asparagales; family Amaryllidaceae; genus Allium; species Allium fistulosum. The sequence continues at coordinate 1,268,265,330 of CM060905.1, read as the reverse complement.
AAGAGGGGATTAATACCGGAAGGTTATAAGTGAGTGCTCATTTCTTATGAGGATTAAAGGGAAGAATCATCATATTTTCGGCCTTACCGAAAGGTTTAAGTATGGTTTAAGCATTTCGGCTGGAAGGGATCCATAGTATTGCTACACCCTTCGGTAATTCGAAAGGTTTTTAGAAGTTACAAGCAGTCACTTAGCCCCCATCGAAGGGTTCAAGTACATCTTAAACCTTGCAATTTGACCAGATCGATGGTTTTATTAAACCTTCCGATGGACCGGAAGGTTTAGGAAACCATTTAAACCCTTGGGTCAACTTATTTGGATCGAATGACCTTCGTCCATATCATTTCATTATATCTCCCTTAGAAGCCGAAGGTAATCCACATCTCTTGATGGTTATAATAAACCTTCCGATGGACTGGAAGGTTTTAGAAACTATTTAAACCCTTAGGAAGGTTAAGAAACCCTTCGGGGGTATCAAATGATAAGATTGCTTTGTTTGCCATTCCTCTAATACTTTCAGCTTCTTAGGTTGACATTCCACTTATGAAAACCTTTCGAAAATAATGCATGATTCAAACATCTTAAGACAATAACAAGAGTTGAGTCAATATGCCATGAAACTTATATTGGAACTGTCTCACAAGTTTCATTCCCCCTTCTTGTAATTGATACTAAGTTGAGGAGAAGGATACTTATGAGGTTGTCTGATGACAATTTCACGGCATATTCTCGAAATAAACAAAGAATATAAGAAATAAATCATCTGAGATCAGCTGTTAATGCAAAATTAACGCCCGATCGGGATTATCCCCAAATTCCGAGTTGATCGCAAGCCACAATTCTCTTTATTTCTCCATAATAGAATCTGATACAAAATTTAAGAAGATAGCCTCCAATCTGATTTCAAAATTAGGGTTACAATATGTTGAATGGAAGTAATAGAAGTTGTTGAGTAGATGAAATGAGAAGAAGATCGGATCCTGAGACCGGATCCCTTGGGTCTTATTTATAGATGTAGGCGGCCTCCTTTTCGGCCCTATGCTCTCGTCAGGATGGAAGGTTCCTTCTTCTATACAATTGCGAACCTTTCTGTTCTAACAGAAGGTTTGTTCTTCACACACCATCATGGGCCGTTGAACTTCATAGAAGGCCTTGTGTTTCCTAATGCATTCATGAGCTCTTCTTCTTCCCGCAAGGTTGGTTTCTTATGAGACACTATGAACCTTCCGATCTTGTCAGAAGGTTGCTCCCTCATGTAATTACTGCCGAGAGCCGCTCCTTTCCCGAATGTTGTTGGAAGGTGGCCTTTTATTGAATTATGAACGCTACCTTTGTATAAACCTTTCGATACTGTTGAAAGATACTGGATATGTACTTCAACCGATTTGAATAGCTTATTATGCTTCCGAAAAGGTTGTCAATTATGTTGCCTATTCTAACCCTATTCTTTCTACCCTTCTTGTAAGACATCTGTTTGAATGACGAATGATCAATCCCTCCGTCTGCTCCGAAGGGTTTAGATTTGCGGTAAACTCGTTTCCTGCACTCCTTCCTTTTTATTTAAAAGACTTGGGACGCTCTTCTTTTCTTTAGTCTTTGCGTTATGTTAGGCGGCCTTATGACAATCTTCCTTTTTGTACCTGTGAAAGCTTTTTCCTAAAGTTATTATGTGCTTCTTTTTCTCTGGTGTTATACAACCCTTTCGGTGTCGTCGAAAGGTAACTTCTCCTGATACTCTGTGCCTATGCGGAGGGTCTCTGAAGTGCCTTCTTTATCTTCATTTGCATTTTATGGTTAACATTAGTAATAATTGCATATGAAACAGCAAGTATTACAAATTATTGTAGATATGTCTGCAGTTATTGTGGAGTATATAACTCAACAGTTAAGAAATTATTCTCAATATTTGCATTCTATTCTACAAGTATGTTTTATAATTGCATATTTGTCTACAAGAATTATATATAATTGCATATATGTTTGCAAGTATTGCTGATAATTGCAGTTATATATGAAAGTATGTTTTTTTAGTTGCAGATATGTCTACGAGTATAATAGATTATTGCAGATATGTATGCAAGTATTTCTATTAATTGTAGTTGTATCTGAAATATGTCTTATATTTGCAGATATGTCTACAAGTATAATAGATTATTGTAGATATGTATGCAAGTATTTCTATTAATTGCAGTTATATCTAAAGTATGTCTTATATTTGCAGATATGTCTGCAAGTATCAAAGATTATTGCAGATATGTCTGCAACTATTGCTGATAATTGTAGTTATATCTGAAATATGTCTTGTATTTGTAGATATGCTCTATGAGAAAAACCGAATCAGCCGATAGATATGCTCCGTTGTCTGAATAAATACTTATCTGTCATCTATTTCTGTGCCGTCTCATTACATATCAGACCACAAATATGCACCGTCGTCTGATATGCACTAACACATCAAAAGAAAAAAAAACCATACGTTGTCTGATGTTATAGCATCATTTCTAAAATTTTCTATTAGACAACATATAAGTATTGACTGATATGCATATCAATTACACTTATGTTATATTTGCAAAATGAAATAATGAATCATAATTTTATTTAAACAAATATTTTATTTCAAATCAAACTCAAATACAATACAACTTTCATTATACTTACATTTTCAAATACAATACAACTTTCACTATTCTTACATTTTCAAATACAATACAACTTTCACTATCACTCTCATATATACAACTTTCTCTACACTCTCATATATAACATTTTTTTACTAGCACTCACTTACACTCACTCGAGTTTATTTTTGATATTGATCTTCATTTGCTTGCTCCGGCTTGTGTCCAGTCATCTCTTATACCTGCCAAATAAACAACGCAGTAAAATGGAAAAGGAAACAAACCTACATTGAAAAAATTAAATTAAATTTGAATAAAAATATTGCCTCAGTTTATGGGTTTGTTTTCTCTTCATGTTTTAGACATGGCCGGACAAATATTTATGTGCATGAACAACTTATGATATGCACAATGTATCACTATGAATATCATAAGGCCGGACATCGATTAAATCTCACGGGCTATTGCAAAGGTCATGCCCAAAGGCTCAACACAGTACAAGTGTGCACAAGGTCAGGCCAAGCAAGTTTCAGCCCAACTCAGGTGCACCATATACAAGTGTCAGCCAGTTTACATAGTCACACATATATACATGCATACATATGTATGCATGTATATACATGAATGAACAAAGAAAGCATAAGTATCGGTTTCAGGCAGCAAACCATATGTATCTGTTTCAGGCAGCAAACCATAGGAAAATTGAACATGCAAGACTCAAGCAACTGGACACGTATATACATACATAGATATATATATATATATATATATATGTATATATGTGGAAGTTCAAAGAAAATACAAGTTTCAGCAATTCAACATCATGGAGCAATGAAAAGCAAAAACAAGATTACAACACACAGGAGACACATATATGGAAGTTCAAAGCAAAACATGGTAATATTTCACACATATATACACACACATGTATATATATACATGGAAGATATTTCACAAGCTGAAACAATGCAACAAGATCAACTAATTCCAAGAAGTGCTCAAACTGATACTGTGCCAAAATGAAGTGCACAAATAGTCTAAGAAATACAGACATGTATTAAGGACACATAGCATCAGGGAATACATACATGCACACTGGCAAAGAGTAATAACACACCAGCATGCTAATACAAGGTCAGGGACATGCACACATGATGGACTTAGATGATCAGGCAAAACAACTCAAGCAACAGAGATGCATGCACAATAGCAAGGAGAAACTGTTTCAGAGATATGCATATGTAGAAACTAGACTGAATGAACTTAAATGTATGTATGTATATACATATACGTATGTACATGTATACATGTGCACGTAGCCACTTCAAACTCCATACGAACATACAACTACATACATAAGGTGCAACAAACAGTCTAAGCAACACAACAACAAGATTCATCTCTCTTTCAAAATGGCACAACAAAGCAGTGCACGCAAAGGAGTATTCAAAATGGCACAACAACATGGTTGATGGGATATTCAAAATGGCGCAGCAACTTGAGTTTTAAACCAAACAGCAAACTTCAAGGGACAAGCAAAACAATAAGTGCAAATTCCTTTTCAATCAGAAATTTGTAAGCCTCAAGGGACGAGCAAACCAAACAGCAAGCTTTAGAGCACAAGTAATATAAATATACACACATATGTATATACATGTATATATGTATAGAAATGTACCTTTAAATATGCACACATGAAGCATGTATAATGGTACATACATGCCATGATGTAGATAAATAGGCAGTTACAAATTAGCATCAAAAGGAAGAAATCACCCAAATCAGGCAAAGCATCAAAAGGAAGAAATCAATTCATGGTATATCAAAAGGAAGAAATCACCAAAATCAGGAAAGGCATCAAAAGGAAAGGCAAGTCAAGGCATCGAAAGGAAGAAATCAATTCATGCTATATCAAACACCAGTTACAAATTAGCATAAACAAGAATCATCAACCAAGATCAGGCAACAAGGTGCAAGCTCCACAAAGTCACAAAGTAAATTAGCATAAACAAGAATCATCAACCAAGAGGGTTTTGCTGATTTAGTTTTGAGAGGGAGAGAAGAGGGAACGCAAAATATTGAGAGGGAAAGAATTTAAGGAATGCGGCCACCAAAATATTAGAGGGAAAATATGCGGCCACTAAAATATTCAGAGGAAAAATATGGATCCAAAACTAAATTTTTTGATAACTTCAATTAGACAACATATATATTAGAGGAAAAATGTGCGGCCACCAAAATATTTAGAGGGAAAATATGGAGCCAAAACTAAATTTTTTGATAACTTCAATTAGACAGCAGATAAAATGTTGTCTGAATGACAAGCACGAACATTGAGATTTTAGGAGTTATTCAAACAATAGAGTATATTTTCCATATGTTGTGTGAAACGGTGGAAAATGTTAGAACAACAGCAAATCAATCTTATGTTGTGTGATCATTGTTATTTGATTCACTTTGTGGCATAGTGATGTCTGCAAGTATCAAAGATTATTGCAGATATGTCTGCAACTATTGTCGATAATTGCAATTATATCTGAAATATGCCTTGTATTTGCAGATATGTCTGCAAGTATACTGAATAACATCTTTCTTCAAATATTTTCCGAATTTTGCACATTCTATTGTTATTTTTGTAGACTTACAGATTTGTATCTCATTGTCAGCAGCATAATTGGTTTAATCTTTGAAATGTTCCATTTTCCAACTAATGGGTATGAGATGTTGTATTCAGATTTAACTGACTTTAGCACTTGAGTCTTTTCATAAATTCACCACTACAACGAAAATATTTAATATCAATATATATATATATACTTTGACAACTTATCTATTTAAGTTGAAATATCATACCAATAATAATGTTACACAAGCTATGATTTTTCTTGGCTTGTCAACATATTTTTCTACTTGATCCATAAGATGTTTATGAATTGTTTTAAGCTATGAAATCATGGACATTTTTGCATTACATACACAATATGGAACCATGTTTCATGATACATTTGAGTTTGAATTTGATACAAGAAATGTTGCAACCAAATATAATAGGAGAAGTTTTGTTGTGTCTTCTTTGTCATGCTCTGTAGTTCCTTTAATTGCAGAAAATAACTGTTGCTCTATCTTTTTCTTGTGGACATTGGCATCTCCTTCAAAATGTCTGCTGATGAAAGAGATATACCCATTGTCACTTTTATCTTGCTTTTTAATATGGTCGGATGTTTTAACAAATTTACCTGTTGTAGGAACACCATGTAATTGTCCAATATCAAGCTCTAAAAATGTAATTTTCTAATCCCCAAACCGGAAATATCTCAAATGTTTTCTATGGTTTTTGATGATTATATCAATAGAGGTCGAAGTTTTGGTTGTTTCTTTAACTGAAATTATTCAATTATAAATCATTTTAATAAAATTGTAGAAAGGTAAACTTTCAAGATATTTTCTGTAAGAATTCCTAAGCAAATTTTCCTTTCTAATCCTCATCATCACTTCTAGAAACGGCTTCATACTGTTTTAATAGTCCTCTTGTTTATCGGGAGAATTTGTTGCATCGGTTGTTTTCCTCTTTTTTGTTCTTTTATTGTTCACTTTTTCAGATTCAACAATAGTTTGAATAGGAATAGCGGATTTTTCTTCTGTTACCTTTTCTTCTTTTTCGATTCCTTTTTGAGTAACTTTCTTCAATAATGTACAGAAAATTCTTAGATATGTAGAAACAATATTAACAAATGACATGCAAAAGTTTTGCAACAAATGTTTAAAACTAGTGCATTTTTTCTACAAATATTGTGAATAATTGCATGTATTTCTGCACTTTTTTAAATTATTGCATTAGTTTTTTGAACTATGGCCGATAAATAAGCATTAATTGGTATAATTGCAGAGATAGATGCAATTATTCCCAATAACTGCAAAGTAAGTAATTGCAGACAAACACTTCTGCAATTATTATGAATAATTGCAATGAAAGATGATAATAATTTATATTTAGTGAATAAGTGCGGATAAATATGCAATTATTATAAATAATTGCAGAGAAACATGAAATCAATCTTCACAATTCAATTGTTTGCATTCATTCAATATTTTACATAATTGATGTTATTTCTTCAGTTATTTTGATTAATTGTAGACTGCTCTGCAATTATTCGTGTATTTTTTTGAAATATGTTGCAATTTTTCAGATAATTGCTTGTATGCATTCAATTTACCATATAGTTTCCTTCATTTCTTCAGTTAATTTTATTAATTGCAGACCATTCTGCAATTATTATTAATTTTTGGAAATATGTCCGCAATTTTCTAGATACTTACTTGCATGCATTCAATTTCCATCTAATTTCTGTTCTTTCTTCAATTATTTTGATTAATTTCAGATTATACTGCAATTATTTATATTTTTTGAAATATGTGTGCAATTTTTTAGAAAATTGCTTATGTGCATTCTATTTTCTGTATAATTGATGTAATTTCTTCAAATATTTTGATTAACTGCAGGTTAATCTGCAATTATTCTTTTTTTTTGGAACTATATTGCAAATTACATGCTCTTGCATGCATGCATGAGTTTTCAGGTAATTTTTGAAACTTCTTCAGTTATTTGTTTAATTGCAGAATTTTTTGCAATTATTCTTATTTTTTGGGTATTATTTGGCAATTTTGCAGATTCTTGCTTACATATATAATTTCATAAATAAAATCATGTATATGTGCGAATAATGTGAAATGAGCTATCAATGAATCCTTAAAACAAATCGATCAATTATAATTGGAAAAAAATCGATTTCAAAAAGAAAATTAGGCGATTACCTTCGGTTTCGCATTTTAACCGATTCCATCTTCTTCAATTCAGTTTTCTTTTCCAGTCGTTTTGATTTCATCTTTAGTGTTTACATTTCGTTTGCTTACAAATTTGTATTTCAGGATTTAATCGTATGCTTTGAAAAATGTCGATGTAAGAACTTTGAGGGTTTTGGGTCCTGTATTCAGACAGCGTAAGGGTATTTTTGAAAATTATGTATGTAAATTCAAAAATAGGGACGTCGTTTACAACTTTGTTTTGTGAAGGATATTTTGTATATTTTAAACTTTAACAAGAATATGAGCCAAAATTTCCCTGTATTGTTTAATTATGTTTTTATCAAATAATTCCATTTTTTCATATTATCCTAAATTTTTTGACAAAATTTCACAGAACTGAAAATTAGCTAGTGCTTTTTTTATCAAAATCATGCAAGTTCACTTGTGATTTTTCTATTTAAAAATACAGATCTAAGTTGCATATTGATTTCCACATATATGTTACAGATCTAAGTTACATATATGTTTATCATATGATTGTGTTCTCAAATGAGGAAGCAATATTAAAGTTATTTATATATTAATAAAAAGACTGAACAACTAAATCATGTTATAAACTAATTCGAAAGGCATGATATTGATAGTTTGCATTTGTGATCTTTGATATTGAGACACAGTTAGTAACGATTAATAAAATAAGCAAATAACATTAAACTTGTTATAAAATGAAGAAAGTAGAAGTCGTTGGAGAGAGAGGCAGAAGATATATTATTCATTTCTGAAAATAGACATGTATTTACATTACAGAGCCTCCTTTATATAAAGGCTTCAGAGCTAAGGATTTAACTTATTCCACGATGTAAACAAAGCAACATAAAAGCATATTCATTTCATGATTTACATATATTGTAATACTCCCCCTTAAATATGCATCTTCAAAATCTTGAATGTTCTGATAACTTGAAATTTTCCCTTTTGAAACGTGTATGATGATTTTTCCCCCTCATTATTAGCTTGCTTGCATTTATCCATTCAGTCGATATAAATATTGTCCATTGCCTCATTAAAAATCTCTGTAAGGAAAACCCAATGGAAAAAACTTTGAAAGAGGAAAAGAGTGCAACTTGTGAAATCATAGATATCATACTAAAAATAATATTCCTTCTAAGAGTTTGATACTTCGGGATCAAAATAATGCCTTATTAAACCCTTACTAAGAAAAATCCAATGAAAAAAATCTTAGTGAAGAAAAAAAGTATAATGACATATCTTATTTTCTTATTTCTTCAAATGAAGTTTGATACTTCTGGATCAAACTAATGCCTCGTTAAAACCTTAGTAAGAAAAACCCAGTGGGAAAACTCTTAAATAAGGGAAAAGAGTACATTGTAACTTATTTTCAAATGTTACTGGAGAGTTGATACTTCTGGATCAAGATAATGCCTCATTAAAACCTTACGAATAAAAACCTAATGGGAAAAATCTTAGTTAAGGAAAAAGAATGCATTATAAAATACTTATGGATGCTCCATCTGATTTAAAAGTTTCCTCTGAATTTGTATTCGTCTTTCGATAACTTAAATTGGTTATAGATACTTCTGGATCCATAAATATGTATCTCATTAATAATACAATTTATTAATAGTTTCCTTCGATACAATCAAAATTTCTAAGATTGTTTCTTCCAAATATGATTTGCATTTTATGCATTTTATTTGCTATCTTTATGAAAAACACATCATGTGCTTTCAATTTTATGCTTCAAATCAGTTTTGCATATTGCAACTACATCTTTAATGAATATTAAAAGTTCCATTACAACAATACTTAAAAGCAAGAAGTAATCTACTTATCTTGAAGTGCATCAAGATTTTCATTACAACAATACTTAGAAGAAGGTTGTAATCTACATTCCATGTTCTTTGCATTCTTTATAATCATCAAAGTTATTTATATTCTTCAGGAATTTATATATTTTAATAAGTTTTGCATATCACAACTAACACTTCAATGGATATTAAGAATTTCATTACAACGATACTTAAAAGCAGGAAGTAATCTACTCATCTTGAAGTGCATCAAGATTTTCATTACAACAATACTTAGAAGAAGGTTGTAATCTACATTCCATGTTCTTTGCATTCTTTATAATCATCAAAGTTATTTATATTCTTCAGGAATTTATATATTTTTAATAAGTTTTGCATATCGCAACTAACACTTCAATGGATATTAAGAGTTTCATTACAACAATACTTAAAAATAGAAAGTAATCTCATCATGAATTATATCAAGATTTTCATTACAACAATACTTAAAAGTAGGTTGTAATCTACGCTCCTTGTTCTTTGCATTCTTTATAACCACGAAAGTTATTTATATTCTTCAGGAATTTGTATACTTTCATCATTTAATATGATTTAAACCATAAGCACTTATAATATGGTTCCTTAATCTATTTGTATACTTTCATCATTTAATATGATTTAAACCATAATTTGTATTCTTTATAAGTTCCTTAATCTATTTATAAACATAAGCGCTTTATTATTTACAAATTTATCATCGATGATTATTTCTTATCGGTTCTAGACATGATTTATTGAGATCTCTTTAATTATCATGTTTTAGGTACCTAAACCACTTCTAGAATAATTTGACAATCATGTCATTAGTCACTTCAAGAGCACCCTTAAGTGTTTCTTCAAGAACACTCACCTCTTTTATTTGACATCTTTATTACTTACTCCAAAAGTATTTCAAACTGAATTTTGTACCATATTTAAGATGTGGTTTACACATTTTAATCCTTCAGGGATTCAAATCTATATTGGAGAAAGTCTACTAGGGATATTATTAATAATTTATTCAAGTTACTTAATATTTTGCATCATTATACATGTTAACAAATATTTGACACTGATGATCAAAATGAACTTGTATCCCTTTATCCTCCTCCTCAATGTTAACAAACATTGTCACATTAAATAATAATCATCTTTGGATTCTCATTTTGGTCCATTATGATATTGCTACTAGCAAATATATCATACATATTAATTATATATAGAAGGATAATTCTTTTATCAGTTGATAAGATGCGTTCAATTGAGATTGCTCATTAGAGTTTGTTGTTGTTATCCCGCCTTTTGGCAAGGCCGTGACACCAAGGACTTAACTAGAAACCGGCGACAGGTCGTCTCGGAAATCGGTTGCACGCAAGGATCGCTATGGATATCGACGAAATTTGTTCAAGTCCGGATCGGGCTACAATCGATAAGGCACGTCAAGCAAAGCCGTGGGAACCAACGATCCAAGTTTCAAGACAATCCGAGTACGTATGCTCGAGATATTGTCGACAAAGGATGGAGTAGAACTTCCTTAGTTCGAATCCATAGGCGAACCCTATGTTCGAATCCATCAGACAAGCATTGCCTCGTATCCATGAAAAAGAGACTAGTTCGAATCGGTCAAAGGAGAATTGCTTCGACTCCATCAGACGAAACCGATAGCTTCGAATCCATTGAAGCATTCACCGCGTTCGACTCCATCAAGCAAGTCTTCATGTGCCTTGAGTTCGAATCCACCCTCGCATACACCGTAGTTCGAATCCATCGAAGGAAGGAACCTTCGAATCCATGCATTCGAATCCCCAGGCCAAGACAACTTCGAACCGGTCTATAGCTACAAGTCTAGATCGATTCGAACGAGCACCAGTTTCATCGATTCGAAGGAAGAGGTCCTTCGAATCCATTACCTCGAATCCAAGCCATGGATACGACCCAGTCAAACCGGAGTACAAAACGGATCGAAGCGAGAGACACGCGCCACGTCGCAGCAGGCATCGAGTCGACCGAATCGATTCGAAGTAAGATCGATTCGAAGTATCCCTGTTCTCCAGAAATGCAACATTGAATCGATCATATCTCGAGTTCTACAAGTCCAAATGCCATGAAATTTTCACAGAAGCTCAAACACATGATGAAGAATGTACACACCAAATTTCAGCTCGATTGAATGATTTCTTGATCGATTCGAACCAAGGGTCGAATCGATCCCAAAGTGGGCCCGGATCTCCAGATTTCGGCCATGTGGGCCCCCTGACGTACCAGAACTGGTCTCCCCTCATTTTAGGCGAAATATCAGCCTCCTACACCTATAAATAGAGCCCCTGGTCATTCAGAAAAGGGGTCAGAAAATTCTTAAGTACTGAAGAGCGCCCAGATTCTGCCAGATTTACTCCAGAACACCGCCGCTGCTTTAGATTGACACTTAGTATTTAGATTCAGTTGTATTGCCTTATTAACTACTGTAATCTTCAAGTAATCGAGCAATAAAATCATCCAATTTCACAGTGGACGTAGGCAAAACGCCGAACCACTCTAAATCGCTTGTCTTTGCAATTTATTTTCTGTTATTTGGAGTTTTTGTTAGATAATCCACAGTTTTAATTTTCATTCTTCACTTTTATCTCTTCAAAAACTTCCGAAGAGTGTTGTGCCCATTTTTGGTACAAACACTTTGGTGCTTTCACCGAGAAAAAACTAGCTTTTTTCTCCTGCTCCTTGGATCTACCATCGATACCGGATTGCACAAATCCAAGAGGAAGATCCAGATCTTTGATTCACAGTCCTTCCATTCTACTCAGATTTGCATAAAGTCTAGGAAAAGGATTCTTCATTCGAAATGGTTAGCACAAGAACCACTTCTACAGCTGCCGGACAAGAAGGTAGGGATGGACAGAATCCTGCTCAACAGCAGCCATCCAACCAAGACAATACTGCCCACTCAGATCCGTCTGGGGCAGTCACTAGACAAGAATTCCAAGTATTGCTACAAGAGCTGACTCAGAGTCGGCAGCAATTAGCCGAACAGTTGCGTGCCAATATCGAATTGACAAACCAACTGAACCGCCAGGGCCGTAGGAGGTCCAGAAGGGATGATGTTTCCCGCTCATCCACTGAAAGTTCTGCTTCATCAGACTACTATCACAGATCTACCCGTCCTCGATTAGACGGGAGTCATGCACAAACGACCGGATATCAACCCGCTTTAACTGTTGGACAGTTGAGGGCAGGACCGTCAACCAGCTTACAGGCCGGGCCCTCCACACAAGGAGGCCCTACTACACAGCATACCGTGGACAATCATGCCGCAGCCGCCACAATAGAAACAAGGATTGATACCTGAAATCTTTCAGAGCCAAATAATCGGCAACGTGGGCGTACTCCTGAACCGTACGTCTTAGAGGACGCTGAGCCAAGGAGGCAAAATTTGGACCGTCGACAGCGCCCGGTCCGAACTCGCGCTATGGAACCCGACCACACCTTAGCTCGGCAAGCTCAAAATGTAGCAATGCCAGACATCTCGACTATGATACGTCAGATGATCCGCGAAAGCCAAGGCCTTACCAACGATGACTGGGGACTTTCCCGTAGTCATACTCCCTTCACAGACGAGATACTGAATGCTGAACCTCCTCGGCGATTCAGGATGCCAACCCTTCCTATGTACGAAGGAAATTCTGATCCCAATCAACACATCTTGAAATATGAATGGTCGATGAGCGCCGCAAGGGATGATGATGCAGTAAAATGCCGAAGTTTCCCCATCTCTCTAGGTGGAATTGCAACGATGTGGTTCACGAGATTGTCACCTAGGTCTATCTCTTCATTTGATCAACTAGCTAAGAAATTTGTGGAACAATTTCGCATGCATGTCGCTAGACCCAAAGATGTCAACACCTTATCCAGTGTTACCCAAGCTCGGGGGGAAACGCTGAGGCATTACTTAGAGAGATTCCATGCGGCATGTGTGGAGATTAGTAATCCCAACGACAACTCAATCTTGATGGCATTGACAAAGGGGATTGACCCTGATTCTGAGTTTGGAAACTGGTTAGCCGGAAAACCACCCGCATCGTTGGACCGTTTCTACTCCAAAGCCGCACAATTCTTACGGCAAGAGGACGCGAAACAGTCTAGGAAGCAAGACGATGAGGGACCCAGGAGCGAAGGAATACAGAGCAATGTAGCAGTAAAACAGTCCGGTGACAATTCCGAAAAAGTTCAGTTGAACATACAGAACAAGCAAACGCAGCCAAGAGGTAACAATGGTCAGAATAAGAAAAGAAATCCAAATCGGGGTCCACGACGTGAGGCTCCAATGTTCGATAATTACACACCATTGAATACATCGTTGGAAAATGTGTACCTACAGACTTGCAATACTATGCAATACAAGAAGCCGACTCCGAAGCAATCGTCGGAGAGGCAGATTCAAACAGGGAAGTTCTGTAGATTCCACGAAAGTTATGGCCACAACACCAATGAATGTCGGCACTTGCAGGACCTCATTGAGAAGTTGATCAGAGAGAGAAAGTTAGATCAGTTTGTGCGGGCACCGCAGTCTGAAGGGGCGGGCCCCTCAAATCAAAATCATGTACAGAATCCAGAAAGACAGGAAGAACCAGGTCGTGTCGGAGGAAGACTGGTAATTAATGTTGTAAGTGATAGTCCTCGTACAGCGAAGCGAAGCTGGGGAGAAATGAAATCATATAACAACTTGGCTAGACGAACAGACTTCGAGTACGCTGATAACTTGGACAATAAACCTTCGACCAAGCGAAAAAGAGTGACAATTAACGACATCACTTTCCGAGACAACGATACTGATTATGTCGGAAGCCCGACTACTGACCCACTCGTGATATCGGCACAAGTAGGTCCAGCTTGGATGAAGAGGATACTAATTGACTGCGGGAGCTCTGTGAATATCCTTTTTATACATGCTTATAATCAAATGAGGATGAATCCCAGGGATTTGGAACCTTGCCAAACTCACCTCCATGGATTCAACGGTAGCTCTACCGTACCTATTGGGATGGTGAAGTTACCAGTTAGGTTGGGATCTAAGGAGCATAGGAGAGTTCGAACATTACAGTTCACTGTGTTGAACATAGTCTCGCCATACAACGCTTTCTTAGGACGACCTGCCCTTACTGAATTCAGAGCCGTAATTGCCCCGTGGTGCTTGACCTTAAAGTTCCCTACCGTCAACGGAGTTGGAGTCGTCCAGGGCGATCAGGTTGACTTGAGAACAGTCATACGCCGAAAACGAGTCGCCCAATTACGCAATGCCGAGGACCGACTTAAAACTTTTGAACGCAGTGAGATTGTCATTAAAAAAGAATACCCAGCACTACTACACATGAAACCAACATGGAAGGGATCACATGAGATTAAGCAAGAGTTCGGGGATGATATATATGAGTTAACGACCGCTGATGGTCTAGCTTCACCAAAGGCCTTGGATAGCGAAAGAATTCGTCGCTACCGCACATAACAGGCTATGTTTATCTATTTAGTTTAAATTCTGTTTTAGAATTTGTTTTTGCATTTCAAAATTAGAATTTGTAATAAGGCAACTGACTTTGCCATGTTCTCTTATTTCAGCAATAAAATGCCATCTCTTTGAGCCAGAGCTGTGATTCATTAAATACAATGTACAACATCACGATGCACGAAGAGCTAAATTCCATCACACAATGGGATTTATTCAAGTAGGGAGTGGCTATGAGGCAATCAACCACTCTCAAAATGGAACCCGAGCTCGGGGGCAAGCCATCACATCAGGCCGGAAATGGGTTGATACACGACAACCTTTTAATCAACTCCGTACTCCCAGAGCGCGAGGCGGAGTATAAACATTTTTCTAAATCCCAGAGTACTCCGAGAGCGCGAGCTGGGTATAAATATCAACAAACTCCAGCTTCCGAGAGCGCGAACTGGAGTATAAACATTAACTAACTCCGTACTCCCAGAGTGCGAGGCGGAGTATAAACATTTACAAAATCCCAGAGAACTCCAAGAGCGCGAGCTGGGTACAAAACTTTTTAACTAACTCCGTACTCCCAGAGTGCGAGGCGGAGTATAAACATTTACAAAATCCCAGAGAACTCCGAGAGCGCGAGCTGGGTACAAAACTTTTTAACTAACTCCGTACTCCCAGAGTGCGAGGCGGAGTATAAACATTTTCCAAAATCCCAGAGAACTCCGAGAGCGCGAGCTGGGTACAAAACTTTTTAACTAACTCCGTACTCCCAGAGTGCGAGGCGGAGTATAAACATTTTCCTAAATCCCAGAGTACTCCGAGAGCGCGAGCTGGGTACAAACTTTTTAACTAACTCCGTACTCCCAGAGTGCGAGGCGGAGTATAAGCATTTTCCTAAAACCCCAGAGTACTCCGAGAGCGCGAGCTGGGTATAAATACCAACAAACTCCAGCTTCCGAGAGCGCGAACTGGAGTATAAACATTAACTAACTCCGTACTCCCAGAGTGCGAGGCGGAGTATAAACATTCATTCAACTCCGTACCCCTAGTACGCAAGGCGGAGTATAAACATACATCAACTCCACACTAATCCCCAATACTGGGGGCAGAACCATAACACATAACAAGTTGGAGACAAAAGGGAATACATTCTCATTTCCACTATCAACAAAAAGAATCTGATTACAAAATGGTTCAAGAAATTGCTACTAGTGGGAGCCGAATCCACATCTATACACGGCTATAGAAAAATCAACAAAATGCTACCCTACACAACAGAGGTTTAAAGAAAGAGTTCAATCTTTCTTCTTCCTTATCTTCTTCTTCGGGGTAGCTCCACCCGATCCGCTGCTCGATTTTCTCCTCAACCGCTTACTCTTTTCAGGCTTGCCCTCCGGCAGCGATATGATGTCAACGTCTTCCTCAGAACTAGAGGTGACGGAAGTTCTCCTAGGAGGTCGAGCTGGAGGCATGGGAGTAGTAGTAGGAGGAGGGACAGGAGCAGTTTCAATCACTACGGTACCGCCCGGCGAAATCACCATTAACGGGGCAGGCCCGGGCGGATTCATACCAGCATTCCGTGCTGCCATCTCGGCATCAATCTCAGCCATAACGTCGTCCTCACGGGATACTTGGGCCGCATCGGATGTGCCAATAGCTGGCATGGATGAACTAACGGCCGGAACAGCCCCACTCACAGGATCGGACGGGTTGACAGAGGGATCGATGGGTTCATTGAGGAGCTCCTCAATCATTTGAGCGCTGAAAGAAAACATATTTACATCTCCCTCTTCGCCGATCAAGGTAGAAGTCGTGATGGCTTCAGTGAAAACAACCCCTTGTGTTTGATGTGGAACTGATAGAGCAAGAGGCGCAGAAACAACGACTTCAGTCACTGAAATGCGACAAAACGAAGATTGTTAGCCAAGTGTGTTGCTTAAAGTTCTCCACAACTAAACTACGAGAAGCGCTCAAATACCTTCCTTAGTCTGGACCGAAACGTGGGTGGAATCATCGGCGGAAGATAATAACGGTTGGTCAGGATTATATGCAGGAACAGATTGGGGGCCTACCGCACCAGTGGTTTCGGGCAATGTTGGGATTATGGCTCCAACACTTGCCTCGTGATGCGCGGTCCCCGAACCTTCGCCTGTCTCTAAAGATTGAACGCCAAGTTTTTCTTTCGCCATAGAGATCACCACCTCATGAAGGACTTTCCTCTCATCCTCGGTGAGCAAACGCATCTCCAGCTCAAAGTCGTCAAATGTTTCGTCTGGATGCACTGCCTTCTTCTCATTCACCAGCCGGGTCCAGGCATTGTACAAAATCATGGAGTCATCTCCCAGCCACGCTAGATTTCTATGTTCCAGCACATTAGCGTTGTACGTGACAAGGAGATCGTCGAACTCAGCGTCCAGCCTGGACCTCTCCTCCAAAATCTTTTCCTGGATTTCTGCTTCCGCAGACTTAGACTTGGCCGCCACCGCAGCAAGTTCGGCCCTAAGAGATACCGCTTGGTTGCAAGCCTCTTGTGCAGTGGCGTTTGCGTCATCCTTCTCCTTCACCATTTCGGCAAATTTGGCCTTGAGCTCGTTTAGCTCTTTTACGGCTAAGTCTCGCTCAGCTGCGATGGTGGTGTTGCGGTGGCCCATCTCCTCTACCGTGGCGCAATGCTCTTGTTGCATCCTAGCCATTTTGGCCACGGCGTCCTCGTGCTTCTGGAGAGCTTGAAGTTCAGAATTCCGGGACGACTCCATTTCAGATTGAAGAACCTCAATGATGCGTTTCTGTTTAGCAATTTCAGCATCACGTTCAGCAATAATCTTCGCCCTGTCAAAAGCCACTCTAGAAGCCTTCACGGCTGCCTTGTACCACTCCTTGTACTGAGCGTAGAAGTCGTGGATATAACTATGAGCGGTGGTCTCAGCTTCCGGAGGAATTCTTTTAAAGTTAGGAGGGAAGATGTAGCCATCCATGCATATTTCCGGGTAGTCATTTTTCATTTGGGCGAGTTTAGCAGCTCCCTTGCTAGTCAACTCAGCCGGAGCTTGTTCAATTATAGCGGCTGCCGTTGGTTCCATTCTTGGCCGCTGAATATCAGGCCGAGAAGATTGAGAAGGCAACTGTTGCTGATGAGATGGCCCTGGGAGGTCTACTGGAGCCCTGGGAGGCGGAGGAGAGCGAGATCGGGGTCGGTACTGGTATCCCCGGTCTCTGTCAGAGTCACCATAGCCAGAACGGTTACGCGAGTAATCTCTGTCTCTATCATAACGTTCTTGACTCGAATAGCCTCGCCCATGATCCCTATCTATCTCTCTCCTACGGGAATCATAAAATGGAGAAGATTGGCGCACATTCCGAAGCCTATCTAGAGTAGAGCCACGTCCTGACATCTCACCTGCGGTAAGAAAGAATTGCGGATTAAAATCCCATAAAGCAATGTTTACTATGCAAAAGTCATGAAGTGCCGTGGAAGTGTGTGTAAATGTGTAAACCCCAAAACCGACCGGAAGTGTTGACCGCACTTAAAGGAAAGGGCTCGTTCACGTTTAGAACATCTTGAAATTCCTCCAACCCAGGATTATGAGAAATTGATATATAATCTGGGATAGGAATATCGTCTAGCCTTTTGAAAGAATCTCTCGAATGAGAAGGGGCGGCCTCAGAAATCATGACCCCGGAAGCGGGAAGGAACGCATCTATGGATTTTCCCCCCTTGGACTTAAGTTTTTTGGAAACGGCGGCCTTGCCTTTCCGTTTTTCTCCCGATTCTTCAAAGTTTCCCGAGAGATCAGCCATCGGCTCTGAATCTGTGTGGGTTCTTTCTTCGTCACCCGCCTCAATTATTCTGATTCCGAGTGACTTCTTCACTCTTTTCTTCTTGATTTTCTTCTTGATCTTCTTCTTATCTTCCTTCTTGGAGGCGGACTTTGCAAATCCCTCAACAACTATGCTTTGATTAATGGCGATCAAACCCAGAACTCTTAAGTTGTAGTCGTTCAGCACCGAGTCAATATGCCTCAGCTCGCTTGGGACTTCTTGAAGACTCCGGACGGTACCCTTGAAACGCCCTCCATCGGGCCTAGAGATAATAGCTGTAAAAGGAATGAAATGTTAATTATAACAACGAAGAGCTATTGGTCAAGGAAACAGGTTAAGGCGCTTACGTCTAGACAACCATCGCCTAGCGAAACCCGGAGGGCACCGAACGTAGAACCATTCGTTCTTGAAATAGCTTAGTCGAGTCCAAGCTCCAACTACAACTTGGCAATTCCTGACGGCCTCCAAAAATGTAAAGGACGGGCTATCACCTCTACTCTTGAAGTTAAATATATGTCTGATCTCGGAGGGCCTCGGCGGGCGAAAGAGACAGTCCATAAATATTACGAAGGCACTGTTCAGCAACGCGTGCCCGTTGGGATGAAGTTGTGAAGGAGCGATTCCTAAATATGACAGCATCCCTCTGATATATTGATTGAAAGGAGGAAGAGTTCCAGCCGCACAAGCATGACGGTAGAATGCTGTATATCCTTCAGGCGGATTGTGCGGTCTATCAGTGGCACGGGGCAATAATACGTCACCTAGAGATATGTTGTGCTTTAGGCATATTCGTCCCAATAAGGATTCAGAGATGTTAGACTGAACCGAATCAACAGGGTCCTCAATAAATATAGCCTCTGGCAATTCGTCTGGAGCCGGATCGATTACATCGGCAGGGATGTCAGGAATCTCAAGCACCGGAGGAGTCGAGCTCTGTACCTCTTGTTGTTGGGAGCTCGAAGATTCCATAATTAGCTAACTCATCAGAAAGCAACGTTAAGTTCATAAATGGCCCGTGCGTGCCCCGGTGTACTGTGTATGAACGTGTCGTGCAGTGCAAGTGCTATGCGTTACTTAAGCAGATTCTACAGAATAAAGCAAGATGTTTGTACAACATATTTTGGGAATTTGAGAATGAAAATGACCGTCATCGCTGACCGTCACTTCCACAACATCCAAACGCTACGAACCAACCTCGTGTATAAATCAGTTGTATTATTGGTTGAGTCATAGTTCCATCGACGAGCTTCAAAGGAAATTCAAGTTCAAGTTTTACAGTCGTGTTCGACTATGCAAGGCCGAAGCTCGTCGGAGTCAAATGTGCTAAAGCTCGTTAAATTTGTCAAATTTCAACTTGAGATTGGTCGTAGTTCGGATGTTGGAGCAAATCAGGGAGATTTAGGTTTCGAAAATCAGAACGTTCAAACCCAGAAGTTCGAATCCATGCGGTTCGAATCGATACGAATCGATTCGAAGGAAACAAGGTCCAGACCTTCGAATCCATGCGGTTCGAATCGATAGAGCCTAAGGGAGGACGGATACTTCGAATCCATGAATTTAGTGCAGATTCGAATCGATCGGAATATCACATCTTCGACTCAATTATAGCAGCATTGCTTCGAATCGATCGCTTCGATACAATCTTCTTTCATGATCATCGATTCGAACACATTACTCCCAGATCGATGCGAAGCAGTGAACAAAAACGATGTCCACCAGGACAAGTTTCTTTCCCCAAGTCTATCGATTCGACCCATTCCAGATCTGACGATCCTTCAAAACTTTTCAGAAGATAAGATGGGGTCACTACCAAGAATCCCAAATTTTTACGCCCAACACTCGAATCGGTTCCATATTTACCTGATTGGATTCGATTATAAACAAAAGCTTGGGAGGATGTTGTCGATTCGAACGAAGGCGTGGAACTTCCTAATCTGAAGGATTGATTCGAAGAAACAGCTGAAACAATGAGGAAAAGTAAAAAGTGAGAAGTGAATAGGACCCCGGTATATATAAGGGAATGGTGGCGATTCGCCTCCCGGTATACCTGACCGGCTTCTACAGGTGAGAGAATCGACTCGAATCGATTCGTTGCGGCTAGTTCGAATCCATCATGACACAGAGTCGTTCCACCAGTTCGAATCCATCCCTTAGTTCGAATCCATCCGGTTTCGAATCCTTCATGACATCGAATCCATTTCAGCAACATCGAAACGAAGCAACATTGATTCGAGCACTCGCGACTTCGACTCCACCAACTCAGAGAACTTCAAATCCACGCAGTATCGATTCGGAAAACCATCGATTCCAAGTACCCACTTCGAAACCCTCAACTCGAAGCGGATCAAGAAACATAGCTTCGAATCCATCAAATACCACCGGTCAAATGGACGAATCGTTTCCATATGAAAAATTGCTTGTCCACTCTTGTACCGATTCAGGAGAGGATCAATACAAGAGGACGATCATAGGCAACCATAAAAGCGATGTTTTAACTCGAGTCTCAAACCGATTCAGGAGAGGACCGACGCAGATTTCGATAACAAACCGAACTGACAACAACTTGCGATCACGCAATGTTAACCAAGGTCAAGATAATACACGTATGCACGTATTTTTGACTAATGTTTTGGTCTTTATCATCAATAGGAATCAAATGTTCATCTCGTCATGACTCAAAGGCCCAACAGCCAGTCACAATTATACGACAGTCGATTACTGCGATACAGAATGCAACTTTCGATAAAGCATGTTATAGCTATCCAATGAGAGACTGCAGCTTTTTCAAAGCACGTCATGTTTACACAAGACGTACTTTGGGGGGCAAATGTTATCCCGCCTTTTGGCAAGGCCGTGACACCAAGGACTTAACTAGAAACCGGCGACAGGTCGTCTCGGAAATCGGTTGCACGCAAGGATCGCTATGGATATCGACGAAATTTGTTCAAGTCCGGATCAGGCTACAATCGATAAGGCACGTCAAGCAAAGCCGTGGGAACCAACGATCCAAGTTTCAAGACAATCCGAGTTCGTATGCTCGAGATATTGTCGACAAAGGATGGAGTAGAACTTCCTTAGTTCGAATCCATAGGCGAACCCTATGTTCGAATCCATCAGACAAGCATTGCCTCGTATCCATGAAAAAGAGACTAGTTCGAATCGGTCAAAGGAGAATTGCTTCGACTCCATCAGGCGAAACCGATAGCTTCGAATCCATTGAAGCATTCACCGCGTTCGACTCCATCAAGCAAGTCTTCATGTGCCTTGAGTTCGAATCCACCCTCGCATACACCGTAGTTCGAATCCATCGAAGGAAGGAACCTTCGAATCCATGCATTAGAATCCCCAGGCCAAGACAACTTCGAACCGGTCTATAGCTACAAGTCTAGATCGATTCGAACGAGCACCAGTTTCATCGATTCGAAGGAAGAGGTCCTTCGAATCCATTACCTCGAATCCAAGCCATGGATACGACCCAGTCAAACCGGAGTACAAAACGGATCGAAGCGAGAGACACGCGCCACGTCGCAGCAGGCATCGAGTCGACCGAATCGATTCGAAGTAAGATCGATTCGAAGTATCCCTGTTCTCCAGAAATGCAACATTGAATCGATCATATCTCGAGTTCTACAAGTCCAAATGCCATGAAATTTTCACAGAAGCTCAAACACATGATGAAGAATGTACACACCAAATTTCAGCTCGATTGAATGATTTCTTGATCGATTCGAACCAAGGGTCGAATCGATCCCAAAGTGGGCCCGGATCTCCAGATTTCGGCCATGTGGGCCCCCTGACGTACCAGAACTGGTCTCCCCTCATTTTAGGCGAAATATCAGCCTCCTACACCTATAAATAGAGCCTCTGGTCATTCAGAAAAGGGGTCAGAAAATTCTTAAGTACTGAAGAGCGCCCAGATTCTGCCAGATTTACTCCAGAACACCGCCGCTGCTTTAGATTGACACTTAGTATTTAGATTCAGTTGTATTGCCTTATTAACTACTGTAATCTTCAAGTAATCGAGCAATAAAATCATCCAATTTCACAGTGGACGTAGGCAAAACGCCGAACCACTCTAAATCGCTTGTCTTTGCAATTTATTTTCTGTTATTTGGAGTTTTTGTTAGATAATCCACAGTTTTAATTTTCATTCTTCACTTTTATCTCTTCAAAAACTTCCGAAGAGTGTTGTGCCCATTTTTGGTACAAACAGTTGTCATTCATTGATCTAGCCAATTCGAGGAATTTACTTATTGTGTAGATCATTTGAATACATACATGACTTCAGGTCATTCAACATTTATATTGATTGAATTTTAAATTACTGAATTATATCTATGCATAATTTATAAGATGAGCTCATAATTCATGTTGTTATTTGAATATCTACATATATAGATATATATTTGTACGTCCACGTATTACATATATACTATAAATTTTCATATTCTTTCTCATTTGAGTTAGTGATCTTTAGAACAAACTATTACAAGGATCCAAACTATTAATTTTTGTTTATAGATCAATGTCAGTGTGAATCCTTCCAGATCGCATGATAATGTTCAAAACATCTGGTTTGGAATCATATCAAACTTCTGGTTTAAATAAATTGTATACACAACTTCAAGTTGTTAAATTTTATTCCTTAACTATATCTCTAGTATTACTTTTGAACATTAATTATGATTATTTATTAGATAATATATACTTAGTTATAATTATATATAAATATCTCTTCTAGAGAGTTCAATAAAAGAGATATATTTACAACATAAATAAGAGTATCTTCTGGACCCATGAAATGTTATAAAATAAGAAATTATATTTGTTACATATACTGGTTTGTTCAAGATCGTATTTATATAGCTTTAGTGAAAATTATGATACGACATATAGATTATCTCTTCAAGAGAATATATAAAGATATTTCTTCAAGAATAGTTATGCATATGACATTTAATTCGTAGTAAGTTTTGAAAAGTAATAGATCGCATATCACTATTTACTCTTAAATTTGTCTGATGGAGTGACGAGTCCATAATAGTAGGTAATTGATTTTGTAAATGTATTTTGTACACATTACTACTGTTCTATTTTGATTTACAAATTCTTTGAGTTATTTATTGCCACATCACTCTTTGAAGTGCTATACCATATTTGAAAATATTTTTGATAGGCAATTCTAACAAGTAAACTCAATAAGTACTATCACAAAACAATACTTTTAATAAGTAAACTGATGTATGGTAAAATCAAGGCAATGTATATTGACTATCACGTTGATGCATGCTATCATGCGACCATAATGCGGTAAAACTACAAACGAATAATTCAAACGTGTACCATCTTTATATATTATAGATTCTTATTTAGATGCATTAACTCTATGGTTAGACTTGCAATGCTATTAACGTTTTACAAATTAACACACATTCACATGCACAGATTTAGTAATATATTTGAAAAGAAAAATTATGCTCTTTGAAAACCATATATGTATGTATATGTATATGTATGTATATATATGTGTATATATGTGTATATATGTATGTATGTATGTATATATATGTGTATATATATAACATCGATCACTACATTGAAACGCGGGTGAATTTCATCATTAAACTGGTACAAATTGCACAAGCAGCATGTTTATCATAAATGATTTTAAACAGGAACAACAATAATAATGCGATACATTTTATTAACATTAATAAATTGGACATGGTTATATTTTTCCTAATGGGCAAAATACTTACAAGAGAAAACAAAAACATAAGGTAAGTGACAGCAATATATATATTATAAAATAAAGATCTGGCATGGTCACTATGGTGTTCATAAAATGCTATAATGTTTAGCAGTTTTTATCTGATGTTGAAAACCAATTTTATTTCTGGCAGGTAAAGCCAGCTTATTATTGCAGATATTGAACGGAAGGCATTTCTTCATAGTGTATGCTTTGTTTCATGTTAAACTGGTCATATATATATGATAACAAATACTTCTAGGTTCGTTAGAATGGTTATCATTAATGCATATTTGTATATGAAAATTCTGCGACATTAGAAAAATTGAAATGGTGAGAGTTGCCTGTTTTGATAACTAACAAAATATCTCACAATTGAATGCCAACCTCTAGGACATTACATGAATTAAACAATTAGTCTAAATGTACTTCAATATATGGCTAAGTTTCTTGAAGTTTTATAATACAAAGTCTCAACAAAAATGTGTGCAGAAACTTTTCAAAAGAAATGATAAATAAAATCATTCCTTGAAAAGCAAGAACAGCCATGCTAGAATTTTCGATCAAAGGTAGTGTAGAGTAGTGGGTAAGCATCATTACGTAAAATAATTAACATGCTGAAGCAGTACACTAGTATGTAACAGATGCTACTTAGATACCAGTATAAACATTAATATCCTTATTTGTTGAGTTGCTTGAATATTGGATTGGATGTATATAGTAACCCAAGAGGTTTAAATATCCTTCGTCTCGTCCGAGATTCGCCTTTTGCACTTAGACAAAATGAGATTTCAAACATGATTCTTAATTATAACACACCCATTTGGCAATTTCACCCATTATAGTCCATTTTCCACTATGTTGGAAGAAAAATGTTATTTGTACTCAGCATCAGTAAAAAAAATAAAAAAAATAAAAAAATAAATAAAAATAAATAAAAAAAATTCTTTTCAGCAAATTACACTGGAGTTATTTGAAACAGCACCACTGTAACTCTTGCGGTTAAATGCATAGCTATTTGAACTAGCACCAGTGCAATTCTTACAGAAAAATGCATGGCTATTTGAATAAACATCAACATGATCATATCAAGAAAAAATGTTGTGGCTATTTCAGACAGCATCAGTACTATTTTCCTTATGGGAAGTGGTTTATGTCTCAATATAAGTTTTGAAAATGGTTTGAATGCTATAATAATCCAAATATTTAAATATGGTAAAATATACCTTCATTATATCAATTGCCTTATGAGCAGAAGCTGAATCTGCCGCTTGTCATTGTTGTAAAATTTTCAAATATAGTTTTGGAGCTTTGGGTTTTGATTTGGAAGAGAAGAAGTAAAGAGGGAAGAAGAAATCAATTAGTCCCACATGCTAGAAAATTATGCAATATATTTGTACAAATATAGTTTTCTCATGTGGATGTTGGGGCCTTGGGGCTTCCACATGTTTGCCTTGTTGTGAGGAGAGAAGTCATGCAACACCACACGCGTGCCGCCGCCGTCCGACCGGATCGGATACGGGTTTCGGATTCGAAAATATTTTTGGATCGAATGTAAACAGTAACGGGTTAGATTTAACATTTTCTAAACGTTACAAAATGAATAGACGCGACGTTTAAATATTGAATGGATAAAGCTGTTTGTAACCGTTGCAAACGGTTGTGACGCTTAGCGAATAGGCACCTCTCTACAACTATAAATAGTGCGCCCATAAAACGTTAGAGATATTCTGAATCTTCTTCTTCTTCACAGAGTAGTTTTTTACAACGCCAAAAAGTGTTGCAAAACACTACGCCGCCATTACTCTATTTTGTGATGCCTCCAAGGTGTTGCAAACTCTAGAAAACGTCGCAGAATTGCTCTCTTCTTCCTCTTCATTCTATTCTATACAAATTGCATCATCAGAAACCGTTACTAAAGTGTTCTTGGTCGGATCAAAGGCGTACAAACTTTGAATCCGATTTCGCTGTTATAGGGCTTCATTGAATCCTGAAAGTCGATAGTTCGATAACCCGTTTGTACCTGGTGGGTTGAACTATTGTTTGAAAGAATCTATTCCATAGATCCTTGAAGTCGGAAGTACAGCATTATCTTCTTCACAATCGTCATCAAATTTGTCTCGAACCACAAAATTTACAACAAATTTCAGACAATACTTTTCAACCATGGAAGGTTCGAGCGCTCTACAAGTTATGAATCAGCATCTAACTCGATTAGAGCGTTTTGATGGCGACAATTTCACTCGTTGGTAAGAGACGATGAAATTTTTCTTGGTCACCATCAAGTTGTTCTACATTTTGGAAGATGACTTGGAAGAAATCCCGAAGGAAACTGATAAGGATGATGCTGCTCTAAAGGTTAGAAGTGCAAAGCGCAAAGAGGACGATTTTCTATGCAGAGGCCATATTCTGAATGAGCTATCTACCCCAGTCTACAATGCTCATAGGACCTTGGAAACAGCGAAGGCTCTCTGGACTGCACTGGAGAATAAGTACCGCTTATCCGAGGCAAGTAATAAAAAGTTTCTTATTTCCAATTTTATGGATTTCAAAATGGTCACCAATAAGTCAATAATTGGACAAGTAAGCGAAATCTTACTGTTGATGAATCAACTTAAAGATGCTGGAATTGATCTCCCTGAATCTTTTGTTGTTGGAGTTATAATTTCTAGACTTCCGCATAGTTGGAATGATTATAGGAAAAAGATGAAGCATGCGGAAACGGATTACAATTTAGACAGTTTACAGCGTCATCTTCGTATTGAAGAAGACTCTCGCAAACGCGATCTAGATGATAATAGCCAAACTGAGTCTCATTCTAAGGAAAATAATGTTGAAATTACTGATAAGTTAAAGCCAAAGAACGAGACACGGTTTAAGAAGAAAAATCATTCCAAAACCAACAACAAAAAGAAAGGTGCTTGTTATTTTTGTAACAAGCCCGGCCACTATGCCCGAGACAGCCGTCTGCGGAAGAAACAACAAAAAGTGAATGTGGTTGAAGACTCGCTTGTGGCTGTAGTGCAAGAGGCGAACTCCGTTAGTGGCAATGATAATGATTGATGGTTCGATACTGGAGCAACCATTCACATTTGCAAAGATCGTAATCTGTTCAAGAGTTACAAAGAAAATAAAGGAGAAGTCAACGAAGTTACTGGAGCAAATAAGATTCCGAGCAAAGTTCTGGGAAAAGGCACTATAGAACTTCTTTTCACCTCTGGAAAAGTTCTTACATTAGTAAATGTATTTTATGTACTTGATATGTGTAAGAATTTGGTCTTTGGATACCTTCTTAACAAAGGAGGATTCAAGATGGTGTATGAGTCTGATAAGCTAGTGTTGTCTAAGAATGGTAGATTCATTGGACATGGATACTCTTGTAACGGGATGATTAAGTTGAATCTAATAAAAAATCTTCTGTTTATATTGTTGATTCTATTAATTTATGGCATGGTAGATTAGGACATGTCAATTATAATTCCATTAGAAATATGCATAAATTAGGATTAATTTCTGATTGTGATTTCGATACCATCTCTAAATGTGAAATATGTGTTCAAGCAAAAATACACTGAAAATCCTTTAAATCCGTAGAAAGGAAAACTGGTTTGCTTGATTTGGTATATAGTGATGTGGGTGACTTAAAAAGTCATATCACCTATGGTGGTAACCAATACTATATAACATTCATTGATGATTATACTAGATATGCATATATATATATATATATATATATATATATATATATCTAATGAAAACTAAAGATGAGGCTTTTGATAAATTCAAAATTTACAAAGCAGAGGTCGAAACACAATTAGGAGTTAAAATTAAAATATTACATTCAGATCGTGGTGGTGAATATTTCTCAAATGAATTCACCTTGTTTTGTAAACAACAAGGTATAGTTCACCAATGTACTGCCCCATATACACCACAACAAAATGGTGTTGCTGAAAGGAAGAATAGAACTTTAGTAGAAATGGTTAATGTCATGCTCATAAGTTCAAATTTACCTTATAACCTATGGGGTGATGCTATGTTATCTGCATGTTATATTTTAAATAGAGTACCACTTAAAAAGAATAATATTTCCCCTTATGAATTATGGTTTAATAGGAAACCTAACCTAATTAGACTTAAAGTTTGGGGTTGCTTAGCATATGTTAGAAAACCAGACCCTAAACGACCAAAGTTAGGAAATAGAGCGTTTAACTGTGTTTTCATAGGATATTCACTTAATAGTATAACTTATAGATTCCTTATTCTTGACACCCTAGAAGTTATAGAATCTATAGATGTAGAATTTTTTGAAAATCAAACTGTTGAGATCCCATTGAAATCATCTAGTCCAGAACCTAGTATGGCTAATGATATCAATGACGATGATTATGCTCCTGCTCAAAACAGCAAGGAAGTATCAGTACCAGATAATAGTACTGAACAACGGAGAAGTAAAAGAGCGAGAATAGAGAAGGACTATGGTCCTGACTTCATTACATATCTTGTAGAAGGCAGTAAGGACGAAGTCCTTAATGTGACTAAATATGTAATGAACGTCGATGACGATCCCAAAACTTATTCTGAGGCTATGAGTTCCAGAGATTCCAATTTCTGGAAAGAAGCTATCAATGATGAAATGAATTCCATACTGTTAAACCAAACTTGGGTTTTAACTGATTTACCTCCTAGTCCTAAACCTATAGGATGTAAATGGATATTCAAGAAAAAGTTGAATACAAATGGATCCATTGATAAGTTTAAAGCCAGATTAGTTGCTAAGGGATATAAGCAAAAACATGGAGTAAATTACTTTGATACATATGCTCCAATTGCTCGCATATCTTCTATACGCTGTTTAATTGCACTTTCATCGATTCATAAATTAATCATACATCAAATGGATGTAAAGACTGCTTTTCCAAATGGAGATTTAGAAGAAGAGATATATATGGAACAACCTGAAGGTTTCAAAACCCCAGGCTAAGAAAAGAAAGTTTTCAAATTAGTGAAATCTCTTTATGGCCTGAAGCAAGCTCTCATGCAATGGCATGAGAAATTTGATAGAGTTGCACTGTCATATGGATTCATTGTTAATGATGCTGATAAATGTATTTATAGAAAATCGGATGACAACGGTAGTGTTATAATATGTTTATACGTTGATGACATGCTAATATTTGGTTCCAATATATCATGTGTGAATGAAACTAAAAAGTTTCTGTCTTCTAAATTCGATATGAAAGATCTAGGGGAGAAGCTGATGTAATTTTGAGAATTAAAATTGTTAGGAAAGAGGGGGAGTTATTACTAACTCAATCTCATTACATAAAGAAATTCCTACAAAAGTATGGTCATTACGATGACAAACCAGCACCTACTCCTTTAGATCCTAGTATTAAATTAGAAAAGAACACTAGACGTACTATCTCTCAAATAGAGTATTCCAGTGTTATTGGGAGTCTTATGTATGATATACATTGCACTAGACCAGACATCGCATATGCTATAAGTGTATTATGTCGATTTACGAGTAATCCAGGTTTCGAACATTGGAAAGCTATTTCTAGAGTTTTAGCTTATTTGAAAGAAACCATTGAATATGGTTTATCTTATAAAGGATATCCTGCTGTAATAGAAGAATATAGTGATGCAACCTGGAACAATGTAGAATCCAAATCCAAGTCTACTACTGGATGGATCTTTACATTAGGAGGCGCTGCTGTGTCTTGGGCTTCCAAGAAGCAGACCTGTATTTCTGACTCAACAATGTTGTCGGAATTGATTGCATTAGCAGATGCATGTAAAGAAGCGGAATGGCTTAGGAATTTATTAATGGAAATCCCTTTATGGAAGAAGTCATCTCCAGCAGTCTTGATTAACTGTGACAATCAAGCAACGATATACAATGTGTCTAATAAGACATATAATGGAAAGTCTAGACATGTGAGTCTAAGACATCAAATGGTGAGACAATTACTCAAAAGAGGAGTTATAACTATTGACTACATAGAAACGAAGAAAAACTTGACTGATCCACTTACAAAGAGTCTTCCAAAGGCAATGGTTTCTATAAAGTCACAAGAAATGGGACTAAGGTCTGTGAATGAAGATTGATCATCCTTAACAGAAACCCAACTTATGTCTTGAAAAGGATAGACAAAGTTCAATGGGTACCAACAAGTTAAGAGAATGATTATGGAACACTAAATCGATAATCCCATAATATTTAGTGTTGGATTCTGCAAGAACAAAGGATGGATATATATCCTTAATAAGTCTAGAAACCTTAAGGTGAATCGCAGAAACACCTTAAGAGACTTACCTATATGAGTATGGAAATCAGGTTGTTTCCTAGGAAAGTAAGACCGCTTTTTAAGTAGACTCATGAACCAGGATTTAAGCACATGGTCATTAACGTGCTGAGCAATACAGAACACTTTACCTAAGGAAATCAACATGTGTAATTGTTCCGGTTTTATCATTAGGGATACTTGGTTCAAGATTCGTTCACCATAGAATCTCGAAAAGGCTTTGAATGATTTACACTAAGTAAAGGTTCAAATCCAAAAGATACCTTTTATTTATGTGTTGGTTTTCACGATGATGCAAAACTTGATCTTAGAACTACATAGGCTTAATCCCACTTGGGTATGTAGGAAGTCACTCTAGTGATGCAGCCGTCCTATTTATTTATTTTTCTTATTTGAAAATTGAGGGAGATTGTTGTAAAATTTTCAAATATAGTTTTGGGGCTTTGGGTTTTGATTTGGAAGAGAAGAAGTAAAGAGGGAAGAAGAAATCAATTAGTTCTACGTGCTAGAAAATTATGCAATATATTTGTATAAATATAGCTTTCTCATGTGGATGTTGGAACCTTGGGACTCCCACATGTTTGTTTTGTTATGAGGAGAGAAGTCATGCAACACCACACGCGCGCCGCCGCCATCCGTCCGACCGGATCGGGTACGGGTTTCGGGTTCGGATCCAAAAATATTTTTGGTTCGAATGTAAATAGTAACGGGTTAGATTTCAACCCGTTAAGGACCCAGAACCGAAATTCCTGAATTTGAATAAATGGCGGGAAATTTGTAACGTTTTTTAAACGTTACAAAATGAATAGTCGTGACGTTTAAATATTGAATGGATAAAGCCGTTTGTAACCGTTGCAAACGGTTGTGACGCTTAGCGAATATGCACCTCTCTACAACTATAAATAGTGACGCCCAGAAAACGTTAGAGATATTCTGAATCTTCTTCTTCTTCACAGAGCAGTTTTTTGCGACGCCAGAAAGTGTTGCAAAACACTACGCCGCCATTACTCTGTTTTGTGGCGCCTCCAAGGTGTTGCAAACTCAGAAAACGTCGCAGAATTGCTCTTTTCTTCCTCTTCATTCTATTCTATACAAATTGCATCATCAGAAACCGTTACTAAAGTGTTCTTGGTCGGATCAAATGCGTGCAAACTTTGAATCTGATTTCACTGTTATAGGGTTTTATTGAATCCTGAAAGTCGATAGTTCGATAACCCGTTTGTACCTGGTGGATTGAACTATTGTCTAAAAGAATCTATTTCATAGATCCTTAGAGTCGAAAGTACAGCATTATCTTCTTCACAATCGCCATCAAATTTGTCTCGAACCACAAAATTTACAACAGTCCTTTCTGCTTTTGTGCATTAGCCTGAGCTTCACGCATTTTGAATATTTTTATTTAATTTTTCGTGCTGATAACGTGTTATAAAATGAAGAAAGTAGAAATCGTTGGAGAGGAAGGCATATAATATATTATTCATTTTTAAAAATAGATATGTATTTACTTTACATAGCCTCTTTATATAAAGACTGCAGAGCTAAGGATTTAACTTATGCGACTAAACAAAACAACATAAAAGCATATTCATTTCCTCATTTACATTTATTGTAACAGAACTGACTAATAAGAAATACAGCGCTTACAATTATCAAAGCTTATCCTATCACATGCCAAATTTGCGATATAGAAAGCTAGAGTACTTTTAAAATTACAGAGACTGTTCAAATCATGTATTTAATTCAACATCAGCACTTCAATCGGTCAAAAATAGGAAACGTCGTTGAAGCTGTCGGACAATAAGCACAGACTTAATAAAGTAGTCGGATATAATACAAAATCAACGATATAATACCCTCATAAACTTTCGTATAAGTACAGCAACTACAGAACTGAGGACGTAGTAATATTACACGTATGACATGCAGCCATATTCATTCCAATCTAAAGCCAGCAGATTGTCTCCTTGTAGATAAATACAATTATATCAAACGGCCTAACTAAATAAATGGAAAACATGTGCATGAGAAGGAGAGAACGGAGTACGTAATTCAATATTCATATATATATATATAGAGAGAGATAAAATAAATTAACCATTAGTGCTTCCTAACCAACAAAACTTCGTTCAGACTATATAAGTTGAATTTTTCCATATCAACTAAAAGCTATTAAACCAAGACGGAAGCGAGAAGCTAAGAGAAGTTAATGAACATAAATAAACTATAATTGTTTGAACAGTTTAACAAATTATTAATTCAACCACATCATGCCCAATACCTATGATATTCAACCAATAATGCACAGGTTGTTCATGCCTACTTGCATTAGAAACATCGAACAATTCAATCCTCAATTTTCCCCCAGTCAGAATCAGTCTGCCGTTTCTTCATATATAAACTCATCATCATCCCTTCATCGCTTTACAAAACTTCAAAAACAGAAACCTCTTCTCAAAAACCAAACACATCACAATGCAAATAAGCATTCCTACAACTCTCACAAACATGCTGCACATCTTCACAGATCACAATTACCTAAACACCCTCCCAACTCCTACCACCTCTAGAAGAACCCCCACCTTCTCCCCAAAAGAAGACATTTCTTCATTCTACCCACATATACATGGAGAAGCAGACTTATCTTCTCTCCTTGATCCTCTACATCCATGTCTACGTAGAGAGATCATCAAATACGGAGAGTTCGCACAAGCCACGTATGACTCTTTCGACTTCAACCCCTTCTCCGAGTTTTGTGGCAGTTGCCTTTACAATAAGCATAAGCTGTTAGAATTTGATTCAGAGAGAAGGAGAGAGATTAAACGTAAATCCATTGAAAGACTACATTGTTATTGCTAGCTTGAAAGATGAGAAATACAAGGCTATAAATAGATAATAAAATAACAAACCACTCCTAAACTTAAGCCACTAAGATAACCACAACACCACTTCTACCACACAAATAGCACCCATGTGTTGACTTCTTCTTAAACATGTGCTAACTCTAACACCCTCCCTTAAACTAGATGTGCTAACATCCAGTTTACAAAGCAATGAACCGTGGTTCCCAATTTCTTCATCGTCTTGCATAGACGAACTCGATCACAATTTTCATCTCTACCTGGTGGGACATGCTTAACTGTTTCACCTTGATTGGTACTTTAACCATCAACAACTACTCTTGGTTTCCTTTAAGGGACCTTCTTGGTCTCTGCATATGGACCATCCCTTGATACCACTGTATCTGTCATCCCCCCAACAAGCTAGAGCTGCGGCTCTTTCTCATTTGCTTGTTGGATGACACGAAACCAATACTGCTTCACTCGCAGTCTTGCCTACTTCACTTGTAGGCATGCCTATCTTCTCTTAGGCATATTATCAAACAGTTCATGAGCACTCCACAAATGTCCTTCCTCACTACTGACTTCGTCTTCTTCGCTATCACATCTGCAACCAACGTTCTACTGAACGTCTTCTTCATCATGCTAACATTAACTTCCACCATATCCTACTACAACTCATTACAACAATCACTGCCTTCAGTTCCACCTTCCTGCAAACACAACACTTCAACCTCAATAGCAACAACACTCCAGCACCACCATACATCAACTGCACCGCTGCGATCAATCACCCATAGCAACCAACAAACCCTCACGGCCTCAATTTATACTGCACATAACTGCTTACTATCAACGACTTCCCTGCAACCACATAACTATTGCCACCATCACATATCACTACAACAACTATAGCCATCAACACATTCCCTACTGCCACTTTACTCACCTCCAGCCAAACTGCTACTACCCTTCATACATCACTGCCTGAAACCACAAGCTTCTACTTGCCATAACATCCCATCAACTATACCCACATCAACAACTTCACATCACTTGCCATTTCTTACCCCTTCTGATCACTAGCACATCGCCATATCAACTGCAGTTGCACATCACACACTTGCCATACAACAACCAAACAAATAACCCACCTGACCACTCCTGAACAACCTCCAACTTCCTCACCCATATCACTACTGTAGCTACAACTACTGTCGTGACAACTTCAACTTCTACACTTCACCTCACAAACAACACCATAAAAACCACCTTACTGCCAGCATACAACCCATAGTGCTCCTCACTGCCAATAACCTACTGTTACATATACACTGCACATTAATTCACTGACCATCCTCCTACGTCACATTCACATCCCCTTCACAAACAATATCACAGCAGCCACACCAACAATCCCCTAACCTCGCAACTGTGCAACATCACCTTCCTACAAACAACAAGCATCCACTTCCCATCCAAACCACTATAGCACTACCATACTTACAATGCACATTAAAACTGCATGCTAACCATCAGTACACTTCAAAAAACCTACAACTGTCCATTTTCCAACAACTATACACTACTAAACCACTACAAGTCATCACCTCCTTCACCTCTTCACGCTGAAAAAAATATTCTCCGGGTTCACAACCGCCTGCCTCTTCGCAATCTGCCCCACCAACCTGTCTCCAGCCTTCGTGTACGCAATCTGCCCCACCAACCTGGAAGTTGGAAGTCGTCGCCATTAAATCGAATTTGAAAGATGAGTTTTACTTCCAACTTCTTAGAAAGTTAGGATTTTTAGCAGTGACTTTCCAGATCCAGGGTGATTGCAAACTCTGACGGCAACGTGAGTCTTCGATTCAAGCGAAGGTAGCTCCGGCTTTGACGCATCATAATTCGAATCTCAAGGAGCACGAAATTTCTTTTAGCAGTGGGAAATATATTTCTGTAGACAGTGATATTTTATTTTGGGAAGTGGAGAAACTGTAGGAAAGGATTTTTATTTGAGAAGGGTGGGAAGAAACAGTGTGATAATAGGAATGTTTCACGTGATCAAGGAAAAAAGCCTTTTTTTTATTATTCTCCCTCTCTCCTCTAGCTCTGATACCATGTTAGAATTTGATTCAGAGAGAAGGAGAGAGATTAAACGTAAATCCATTGAAAGACTACATTGTTATTGCTAGCTTGAAAGATGAGAAATACAAGGCTATAAATAGATAATAAAATAACAAACCACTCCTAAACTTAAGCCACTAAGATAACCACAACACCACTTCTACCACACAAATAGCACCCATGTGTTGACTTCTTCTTAAACATGTGCTAACTCTAACATTTACTGTTAGGGTTGTCTCGCATGTTTAATGGAGGAACGACGGTTTGGATTTGGAAAGTCCCACATCGCTAAATAACTTGGAGAAGTGGTGTATAAATATGGATTGGTAGGCATGTAACATTAGGGATTCCTTTTGTTACAACAAAGTGTGTGCCAACCCATATGCGTACGCCACGTGCAGGAGATGGGGAGCTTGGTCCGACCGTCGTTACACAACAGTGGTATCAGAGCCGAAAATTACGGACTGAGTCATGCAGACACGGCAGGCTCTCAAAGGTTATCGCAAAGGATGCGAGTCAAGGGGGAGACTGTTAGGGTTGTCTCGCATGTTTAATGGAGGAACGACGGTTCGGATTTGGAAAGTCCCACATCGCTAAATAACTTGGAGAAGTGGTGTATAAATATGGATTGGTAGGCATGTAACATTAGGGATTCCTTTTGTTACAACAAAGTGTGTGCCAACCCATATGCGTACGCCACGTGCAGGAGATGGGGAGCTTGGTCCGACCGTCGTTACACAACATAAGCTATTCAATGAGTTAAACCTTGGTAGAAATGGATATGATGTGACAAGCTATGTATATGCTATGTCACATGCAAGCGTTCCTGGGTGGATTAAGAGATCGATTCATTCTAATGCGTGGAGCAACGATTCAAATTGGATGGGTTATGTAGGTGTTAGTAACGATGTAGAATCGAAAAGGATAGGAAGTAGAGATATCGTAGTTGCATGGAGGGGAACGATTGCTCCATCGGAATGGGTCGAAGACATTCAAGTGAAGCTCGAGTGCTTTAAAGTAGGCGATGAAGATCGTGATGTCGTGAAGGTTAGTTTTTTTTTTATAAAAAAAAATTAATTCAAACACTCAACTATGAAAAAAGGATTATATGACTATTAGAATCCTCATTACATATGCAAAATTAATACTTTATGAATCTTTTAGTAAATTTGATTTATATTTTCAACAGGTCGAGCATGGATTTCTAAGTGTGTACACTTCTAAGAGCAAGACGACTAGGTATAGTAAAACTAGTGCGTCTGAACAGGTCATGAAAGAGATTAAAAGTTTGGTGAATTTGTACAAGGGTAGGGGTGAACGTGTAAGTTTGACGATCACTGGCCATAGTTTAGGTGGAGCTCTAGCTTTGCTTAATGCTTATGAAGCAGCACTGACTATACCTGAACTGGATGTAACGGTGGTCACTTTTGGAGGACCAAGAGTAGGCAATGCATCATTTAAAGAAAAGTTGAAGGAATTGAAGGTGAAAGTGCTTAGAGTAGTGGTTAAGCAAGATGTAGTGCCTAAAGTTCCAGGAGTTTTGTTCAATGAAGGGTTGGAAAGGATTGAAGGAATAACTGGAAATATAGACTGGGTGTATACACACGTTGGGTTGGAATTAGGACTCAACTCGAGAATTTCACCTTATTTGAAACAGGATAAAGATTTGGGAGGGCATCATAGTTTGGAAACTTACTTGCATTTGGTGGATGGATTTCTGAGCACAGATTCAGGTTTCAGGGAGAGAGCGAAGAGAGACTTTGCTTTAGTGAACAAGAGTACCGGAATGCTGAAAGAACGATTGAAAATACCGGAATCCTGGAATCAGTTGGAAAATAAAGGGTTGATCCGTAATGCATATGGAAGATGGGCTTTGCCTAGAAGGGAGCCGGAGGATATACCATCCCCTTACAGGAATGGACCTTTGCTTGGTAGATTTGATAGCATAACTGAATAAATTATGTGTATTTTATATCTTTAGTGTTATGTATTGTGTTGCTAGTGCTGTAAATATTTCATTCATTTATTTAATTTGTATGTAAGAATTATCTGGTGGGAAAGTGAATTTCTATTACTATGTTTGACATTTGATCCAATAAAATGTATCTTATGTGTTAAAGTTTATTGTTGAGAAAGAAATAAAATTTTAGAACTAAAATAAGGTGTTAAGTAGCAATCACACCTATCAAGTGCCAACTACCAACTACCTTTAGACATGGAACACGAGAATATGAGTTGGTTTTCATGCCCTTATATGCCTGCATCATTCAAGTAATTCATATTATTGAATAAAATAAAGAAGATAATAAATACGTAAATGAATGAACAAATTCACTGGAGACGAACACACAAAAATGGAGATGAGGCATCACAAGTGGAAGAATATCGAATCCATCGACCGATGACTACTTTATTAGGTGCCGGCTCAATTACAAGGTTGGTTAGGCATTTGCCTAGGGCCCCAAGATAGAAAGAAGGTCCGCTATAATATATTTTATATGAAAAATGGTATTTTGAAATAATTTATTCATAGCAAAGGACTTGAACTGAAATGGTATGGAACACAAACACTAAATGATGCATAGATATATCATATGGTAATTTTGATAACAGACATTAAGCTAATTTCTATCAAAATATGAACTTTGCATTGTTATTTGGAATTTTAAGTTGCTTGTTTATCTCTTTAGTATGCTTCTATTGGTACCACGATTTTCTCTTCTGACCACCATTATAGTTTTAACAGAAATGAATTTGTATGTGTTTCTGTCCACTAATATCATATTCCTTCATTCAGTTATAAACAACCGTTTGTATCAGCAGTTATTCAGTGGTTTAACGCCGCACGGCCGTTGGCAACCGAACCTTATTCATAGAAAACGGCCGAAGGTGGCCGAACAGTATTTCGGTCCTTTGCAGCCGATCGAGGTGCCACTTGATTTAGAGAGAAAAATAAGTGATGTTTAGAAGAGGAGTGCACTTTTTTTGGGTGACCTTCAATGCAGGTGGCCAGAAGAGAAAATCGAGATGTCAATAGCAATACACATTCTTTAATTAGCTCGATACCTTTTTTATTTTTGAAGAATGATAAAAAAGGTAACTACGGCCCAAGGCCCAAAAGATGGGAAACCGGGTACAAAACGCTACCTGTATTTTACAATGCGACAACTATTACAAAACAAAACCTAGCCGCAAACACTTCGTATTATCATTCTTTCATAAACGAAAAGAAAGAAAGCAAACCCTAACAAATTAGGGCTTCGTTTCATAGAAGATTTACCTCATTTCTCAAGCAAATCTGTAATCTTAGCTCATGAAGGTTTTCAAATCATTACTTTGCCGAGATTAATCCCCCTAATTTGTAGATCCGAGGCGATAAATTTGGAATGATTCAATAATTCTCGTTCAGCAATGGTTGGCTTCACTTGCTCTTAAAGCTTTTCACTTTCGTCGTGCTCTCGAAGCTTGCATCTTTCGATCTTGTTATGTCTATTCTCTTTATTAGTGATTCAGGTGAGTTGACTTTGCAGTTGCTTGATAAGTCGTATTCCATTGAAGATGTCTTCACTTGGTCTTGAGGCTTACTGCTTTCACCATTTCCCATACAGATAAGTGATAGATGCAGTTGTTATGTAAAAGCAATCATTCAGTCTCCGATTATTGATATCTAGTTGCAAAATTCTATCTTAATGCAAGAACCAGGTCTCGTCGGACTCATAATTAGACGCGCGGTAGTTCCTGCTCAAATCATGTAAGAGAAGTGAATTGGTTCTGTTATAAGTATTATTATTCGATTCACATAAATCTAATGTGTGTACACTTCCCTTGCAGGAGTATCTTTTGGTTTGAGTATGCAATCGGCCGTCTCCAGTTGAAGAGCTTTCGAGATAGGTTCCACTTCGGCCTTTAAGCTTTTTCATCCAATGATTGCCATCGTGGTGAAATGGTTTACCACAGGAAATGTCTAAATTGATTTTCCCGCTTTGTAAGTATGCTTCGACACTCTCTTCAAAGTTTCCAGATCGTGAATGATTGAATTTCGGTTGTTTAAATCTGAAGTCTATTTTCTGGATTTGTGACAGTATTTGGTAATTTGTTTTAATGATTTTCCACAATTGAATGTTTGTTGTTTCTTTTTGTTTGTGTAATCTGGTATTCCTCTCTTTCCAAATATGATAGATAACAGTAGTTAATAGAATAATTGCTTTATCAAAATCCTTAGATTTGCTTTAGAACTTTTGCTGAATATGCTGAATGTTTTATATTATGTTTTAGATTAGCTCAAATTGACTAAGTAGAATTTTCCTTTTTACTATAACCATATATGACTTGCGTATATGCAATCAAAAAATAAGTGATCAATACTTTCACGGTCATGTTTGCATAAAAGGCAAATTATTTTCTCTTTTTTGTTCCATTTTTTACATCGGTCTCCTGTACGCAGCCTATTCTGAATTGCAAAATATGTACAAAATGCTATTTTTGGGCAATTACCTATATTCCAAACTGTTTTATACCATTCCATTTCAACTTCTACACCTTTAATGTATTTTCAAGTTCTTTTAAAAGAAAATTCATCTTTTGTTGATAATTTGCAACTCCAGCCGTCTTTATCTAGACTTGAGTCTATTTCAATGCTTTATATTGCTGATTTGAATATTAATGCAGCTGGTTGCGAATCTGTGTTCCATTTATGATTTTGAATAATGCTTTCAACTTTTAGATTTGTACCTCCAAACTGTAACAAATTATTTCAGCCTAATAAATTGACCATAGATTTATCTTTAATCCAAGGGTCAAACCATAGACTGGTGTCCTTGCCATCCTTGAATTTTCCGTCTATTTTAATGTCTGTTTCCTTGCATTTAAGAATACTTTTTCAAGTATGAGAAAAATGATTTTCTATTGGCATATTCCATAAGTTTTTGTTTTTGACATATTTCTCTTGCATCCATTTTATCCATAAAGATTTTCCTTCAATGAATTTTCAGAACAACTTGAGATTGCATACTTCAATTGGGTTTTTAAAATTTCTCAAACCAAGACCCCCATGCTTTTTTGTTTTGCAGACCTTCTCCCATGAGATTTTATGATACTTATCTTTCCATACAAAGTTTGCACGCATTCTTTCTATTTTTTGTAAAGCTTTTGATGGTATGTTGTGTATTTGTATCCAATACATGATAATGGCTGTGATGACAGAGTGTGCAAGCTCTAGCCTACCAGCAATTGACAATAGCTTACTTGACCTACTTTCTAGTTTGCCTTGTATAATATCATATAATTTGAAATAATCTCTATCTATTATCTGATTCATACTAAGCAGAAGACCCAAATATTTAACAGGCATATTTCCTTCCTGAATTTGAAAATTTTCCTCCTTTCTAAGACAGATTTTACTGAAATAAGCCTTGCTTTTACTCTCATTTATTTACAGTCCTGCATATTCTTTCATATTTTCTAACCTTTTAACTAAATTAGCACTGCATATGTCCTTGTATTCATAAATAATAAAAGATCATCAGCATATAATAAATGAGAAATAACAGGATTAATTCTATTTATAGGCTTTAAATTTCCATTTAACTGCTCAATTTCCATTTGTATAGAAAAATATCCATAGCAATGGAGAATAAGTAAGAAGGTAAAGGATCTCCTTATCTTATTCCCCTGTTGCTATGTATAAAACCACAAGGAGAACCATTTATTAATATTGAATATGTAGTGGTACTTATACATTCCTCAATTAATTTGCAATTTTTTTATGAAAGCCTAATTGAGTCATCGTATGAATTATGAAATATCTATTTATTTTGTCAAATGCTTTGTGCAGATCTATTCTGATGCATGCTTTGTTTTTACAACCTTCATTGTAATTTCTAATAATTTCATGAGCTAGTAGGATATTTTCCACAATATATCTTCCTATTATAAAAGCACTTTGGTTTTTTGAAATCGAATACTTTAAGAATTTTTTTATTCTATTACTCAAATTAAAAGCAATGATTTTATATATAAAATTACAACATGCCATAGGTCTGTATCCCTAAATCATTGGGGATTTTGACCTTCGGGACAGGTGTAATAAATGCATGATTTAGACATTTCCGTAATTTTCCAATCATGAAAAATTCATTTATTGCATCAAATAAATTATGTTTAATATCATCCCAGTAAGTTTTATAAAACTTTGCCCCAAATCCATCTGGCCTGGTCTTTTATATATGTTAACATTGAAAATTATACTTCTAATTTCCTCCAGACAAATTGGGGCAAGAAGTATTTCCTCACTGTTTTCATTAAGCATGAATTTTGCAGCAAAATTTGAGAAATCTTTCCTATATGAATCAGTGTTATACAATTCAGTAAAATATCTAATGGCCTTCCTCTCTATTTGAGGGACATCATCAATGGTAGCCCCTTTACCATCTAACATTTTTCTTATGTCATTAATGTATTTTCTATTGGACATTTTGACATACAAAAACTTTGTAACAACCCATAATTTTTAACGAATATTTTATTTGAATTTATTTGAAACTTTGATTTTAAATCATTTAAAAATTGAAATTTTGGAATTTTCCAATATATTTTTGGATTTTGGTTATAATTTATTTTCCAAATATAATAAAATAATGATTTTCTGAAAATTTTATATTTTGGTCAACTTTGGTCAAACTTTGACTTTAAGTTGAAATTTTAAATTTGAATTTTAAATTTTCAATCCTTTTCTTTTAAGCTGAATTTGATTCTAATATTCATTCTGCTTTTCGTTTTGTCAAATTCTGTTTTATACTTTTTAAATCTGATAAAATTTAGCGTTTTTACACGCCATTATTTTCAGTATTTTTTTGTCTATATTTTCTATGTTTATTTTCTATTTTATTTTGGTTTGGACTTTGATTTTTGTTTGAGTTTTGAGCTTGTTTTTTATTTGGGCTTGGCTAATGGGCTTTGGAAATTCCAAGAGTTTGCTTTTATTTATGAGAAGAGATGTCTTTTCCTCTCCTATAGCCGTACAAATCATTTTGCTTCTCACCTCCTTCTCATTTCATTTCCTAACAAAATATTTACAGTAAGTCATTTCATGTCTTCCTTCTTCCTTTTCTTTTCTATTTCTTTTTTTCTTCTTTTGTTCTCAAGCTATGTTCGGCCATGCCTCTCTTGCCGACCTCATCTCCTCCTTCACCATCACCGATGACCGGCCATCACCATCTCATCACCATCCCTATGCCTTGCCGTGACTTCCTAGATCCAAACCATCACCAAACCTAGCTACAAACCATAGCCGAGCCCATATATGATCACCACCTTCTCTTTGCTAGCCTCGGCCACCACATATTCCACCACTTCCTTAGTCTTGCCGTGACCAATTCCACCTCCAGGCCGTACCACTTCAGGTGACCTGACCCACTTGACCCAAGCCTTGAACCATAGGCTGAGCACATTAGTCATAGGGCCGAACCAATTGTGCACTTGACCCTTCATTTACCTTGCCCCTTTACCTTCCACATGACCTTTGGCATACCATCTTTTCAACTACCCATAGCCATGACCTTTAGCATACCATAGCCGTGCCTTTTTCTGACCATGGCCGTGCATGCTAGCCTTTAAACCATGATGGCCGAGCCCACTTATCATGTGGTCAAGCCTATTTGAAAGTGGCCGAACCCACTTGCATTTGGTTAAACCATTTTATTCCACTTAGTTCATATTTTTGCTTTGTTTTGATTCTAATTCTTTTATGATTGAATGTATACTTATATTTGTTTGTTTACAAGATTTGAATCTTGGCTCTTCATCTACTCAAATCTAGTTTGTGCTTTGTCGTGCTTTTCGGAGTGTGGTTGTGTGTCTTGAATTGTCATCTCTAGCTTTAGAAGACGAGTTATCACTCTCGACTCCGTACTTATAAACTAGTGAAACAATGTCTTGTGAATTGTAATAGTAATATGCCATGTTGATAGTAGTTTCACAAATGTCTGATATGATATTATATGATGTTATAATCTGATTATATACATGTTTCATCACCTGATATGATATGCTATGCTTTACTGTTTATTTTATATTTCTGTTTCTCACACTGCAAGTTCCCTCACTATGGGTTGAAATGATACATACTCGAACGGACTTTAGAATAGGAAAAAGTCGTTATGAGCTGAAATGGTAAGCTCGAGCGATTTTTATTTGACTTGGGATTGCGGGTTTGAAATGATCAAACCCGGAACTTTATATTTCGGATTGAAATGATATATATCTGTATCACTTGACCTAGGTTAGAAAATACAGACCCGTGGTTAATTTTAAATATAAATATTTTCTGAAAATTTTAAGTATTTGGAATTTAAAATATATGAGATTTTAACTTAAATTGGATTTAAATGATTTAAATAAATTTTATAGTGATTTTATATAAGTTAAAATTGTATGAGAATAAATAATTTAAAAATGTAAATTAAAATTTTGATTTAACCTAATAATTGAAAATTTGATTTGAAATGGCATTTTAGGCTTAAATTAGTAATAAAATATTTTAATTTTGAAATGGATATTTTTAAAGTAAATAAAGTATCAAGTTATTTGTTAAAAATAAAAGTTAAGAAATTTAAATGTATGTTTGACTTAATAAATGAATTATGGTTTGATTGGATATTTTATTTATAAAATTTTATTTTATTAAAATCATAAGTTAAATGATATCCAAATAAATATTTTTGAAAAGTGAGGTAAGTTTTATAAGTTAAAATGATGAAAAACTAAAGATATAATGTTTCTGAAATGTTATAGTAAAACTTAGATTAGTATTGTTAGCATTTCCAAAATGCTGTGGTTTTAAGGTAGCGTTTTATAAGTGCTACCATTTCTAACAATGTATTGTTTTTCCAAACACCACTATATCTACAGTAACGTTTTCTAAATAATGTTGTTTCTAATAAGATAATATTTTCGAAATGCTACTATATGTATTATCACGTTTTCTAAGTGTTGCTGTTTCTAAAAAGATAATATTTTCGAA
Organism: Allium fistulosum; assembly: GCA_030737815.1. Lineage (NCBI taxonomy): Eukaryota > Viridiplantae > Streptophyta > Magnoliopsida > Asparagales > Amaryllidaceae > Allium > Allium fistulosum. Next base: position 1,268,220,715 of record CM060905.1, on the reverse strand, counting down.
CTGCTACTATATGTATTCACATTTTCAAAGTGCTACGAATGCTAAAATACAATGCTTTTGAAAATGTTATAATTGAATGAATGAACTTAGAAATGCTACAACTTTGAAAATGAATATTATTTTTGAAAGATATTGACATCGATTTTAAAAGGGTTTAAAATGAATATGTTTGATTTGAAATATAAACCATTTTGAAATTTATAACCACGGGTTATAATAACGATTGGTTGTTAAAGAAACCGGGATCGGATATGTACATACTCTCTGTCGATACCGAAAACCACTTTAACAACGGTGTACGCGGTGGAGATTCCAGAATGAAGTAGGATGGTGGCGACGATTCTATTTTGAGGTATAAACGTGGACCCAACTCCCGTGAGTTGGCATAAGATGGCTAAAACAAAAGCAATTGACGGGCTAATGAGGTAGCTCCTCTGGTCGGACACATTCCATCGTATAACATTATATTACTTTGTGATTGATTGGGTGCACCCCTTGATTCGGGAGTGTGGCTCGAGGTGGGCGATTGTTGCGGCTCTGCGTTACCACCGACCCGGAAGTGTAATTGGTATATCTACCCTGGCATTGACTAGTTGTGCCGTGTCACCTACCATAGCGTGCTTTACTACGAGTTTGATTTGTGTCGTACCTATGGAGTATCCTCCGGTAGCTCCAGTTTACGGAGTATTACAGTACTGTATGGACTATTGGCATACCTAAAAATGTGTTAAGGTGGAAAATGTAAAGTTTTAACGCTATTTTTAAATAAGTTTACTATACTTTAGACATTATTATAATAGCGTATCTTACCACATAGTAAATAGTTTAACGGATCCTTAAAGAATGGGCGATCCCAAGCATCCTTTAAGTTATTGATGCATCTCTATTACAGACTACAGTTCACTTGAGTTGATTTACATTTTATAAGTATGTATGTCCTGACTCGAGTGTTTTGTGTTTTTGCTTTACGCTCGGATCAACCTGATTATCACAGCTTTGGATTCATCTTCTGGAGCTAGAGATTTGCTGGAGTTTATCTATTTATCTAGTTGTCTATTTCAATTTCAGTTATTTCCTATTCAGCTTTGCTTATGTATTTGTGAACTTATGTATTCAGACTTCTGTTGTATCTATTTTTCAGACCATGGTATTTTGTATTTGTTTTGAGACTATGTATTGTAGTAGCTTCATGAACTACTATGTATTTTATTTCCGCTGCGAGTTATTCTGATATTTTGTGTCTGTGATTCTGTGATTGGTTTTATTTGCTCCAAATTTATTTACAATCTATTGTTTTGAATTATTCAAGTCTGACATGTGTGCTTTATTGTCGATTTGAATGGTCTAAAATAGTGGGTCGTTACAAACTTGCTAGACTCATCCCCACTAGTATGCCAGTCAATTTTAGCTTCTTGTCTCATGTTGATAGCTTGCACATGTAAAGCTTTGCTTAAATTGTCTTATATTTGGAAAAAATTATTTACAAGTAATTTGTCTAAGCCGTCAAAGTCTATCTTATTTTGGATACTTCCACATTCATTTCTGATTTGCTTAATATTATCTTTATTTTGATTTTTGTTCCAACTTTTCAATTTTTTCTCAGAATTTTTAAGAAATTTGTTAAATTTGTATTGAGTTGTACCCTCTGCAGGCACATCTAAACAATTTCTTATTATTTCTTTATAATGGCTTTCTAATGTCCAACCATTTACAAATCTGAATAGTTTATTTTTAAAATTGATGTTTTTCCGAGAAAAAAGATTTTGAATAGGAGTATGATCACTATACGCTTGTGGTAAAGTTGAACACTGAAAATTTAAAAAACAATTTACAAATTTTTGGTTGATTAAAACTCTATCCAATTTGCAATGTATATTTCTAAATTCGCCCGATTTTTAAGCATATGTATTACCCATCATAATGGGTTCTATCAAACCAGTTTTCAAAATGAAGTTATTGAGGATTTCTAAATTTTTTTAAAGGTATAGGCAATCCTCCCTTTTTTTCAAACGAGTGCATTACTGTATTGAAATCTCCAATTATTATCCAAGGCTTATTCATATCTTTGTTTAATAGCTCTAGATGATTCCATAAAAAATTTCTTCCATCTTCATTATTAGAAGCATAAATAAATGAAATTTCAAATTAAAAACCCCCTTTGTTTATAAATTTACAATGAATATATTGTAGATTAACAAAATATTGTTTTAAATCTCATATATTTGAGTCTCATAATACATTAATCCTACCATTGCCCCCTATAGAATTATTATTGATAATGCTCCAATTTCTTAAGCATCTGGACTGATAATCTTCTTTCTTAATATTATCAAGTTTATGTTCTAACACCCCTATAATGCTTCGTTTATTGTTTACATAAGCAAATTAAACAGATCTAATTTCCTTTCTGGAGAGTTTAGTTCTCTAACATTCCAAGCAATTATCAACATAAAATAAAATTTTAAAGGATACTCAAAGGATATAACTATTAGCTACAGTGAGTAGCTAGAATTGTCATCCTTCTTCTGCATATAATTCTCTCTAACTTCTATAGATTCAGAAGTCTTTATTTCCTTTCTTTTCAGTAGCTTTTTATCTTATTTTGTGCTGGTCTTCAAATCTTGGATTTTTAATAATGTATTTCTCTTTGAATTTGTCTTGCTCTTTATTTTCTTCACTTGATTTTGATATGATATCTTGCATATTCTGTTTTGCTTTTTTTCCTTTTTCTGCTAGCAAGAGAAGAATTAGATAGTAGTTTAACTGCTTTTTGAATCATATTTCCTGTTATGATTTGTTGATCATCTGCATTTGTTGTTGTTCTATTTTTATCCTTCTCCTGAGAAATAGAGACTTCAGATTCTTTGATAGAATTGCTTTCAAGTTCCATGTTATCATTAACTGGGGTTGGACAGTTTTTCTCATAGGAGATGGAATTTTCAATAGCTTGTTTTAGTGCATCAGCACCAACCAGAATTTCAACCATTGGTTCTTGGAATTTCTTTTGAGTTTTCTCTAATTCCATGAATGTTTTATTGCTTATTTCAGAGTTGATCTTTTGAGACTCCGAACTATTTTTCTTGTTAACTGAAACATTACCATTTGAATTATCCTTTGTGTGTTTGTCTGCTTTCACGTCATTACTTTCACTGTGTACACTAATTCCATCAATTTCTTCAACAATACCATCCATTCTTGAGTCTTGATTTTGTTTCCCTTTCCATACTTTCTTGACTGTGCAGTTTTCAAAATTGTGCTCAAAACAATTACATATTTTACATTGGGTGATGATTTCTCCATCACGCATACTGATAACTGCTTCTTTAGGTAAATCTGCATCTGCATTAATTTCTACTAGAATTTTGGCATATTTAAATGAGTTTCCTTTACAGTGGGCTCATCTAACTTTAATGGAATTTCTACGTTACTTGCTACAACACTAAAGGCTTCCTTGTTCCACAATTTAAAATTCAATTCAGGAAGCCTAATCCATATAGGAATTGTAGATAGTAATTCTTTATCATTTTCACTTTTTGACCATTTTTTTAAGATTATCGGTTTTCCATTGATGAAATATGGGCCCCCATTTACAGTTTTGTCACAATCAGAGGGGTTTGCAAATCTAATGATAAAGAATCCATTGTTTCTTGCATATTTATCAAAATTACATGTTGGATTCCAGGTTCTTGCAACAAACGACTTGAAATGATGATAAGTCTATTGGTTTCCAAAGACATAAGCGAGAATCGATTTACTCCACTTAATCTCAGTTCTTCTACTGACAGCCTCCTTCATCACTATCATTTTTTTATTGTTTAGATTCAATGGAGCAACAAATTTTAGATCAAAATCAAAATTCAGCCCCCCATTTTAAGCATATATGCCCTGTAGAAGACTTTTTTGAAGATTCTGCCTGAGACTGATAGCTAGCAGCGGTTTCTTGAAAGAGAATTGATGATCTCTGGTCGGTTTTTTGCTGAAATCTAGAATGTACAACATTTTCTTGAGAAAAGAAAGAAGGCCTCTGGCCTATGTTACTCTTTTGCTGAACTCTAGTATGCTTTCTTGAAAATTTTGAGATGCATTCTTGTTGTAATATTGAGTAGATGCTTTCTGATTATTGAATCTCGGGGCAGAAACACTTTTTCGATTCCTAACGGTTGTAAATCCATCCTCATCTGTGTCGGGGGATTTTCTTTATGTGGTGATGATGAGAATAGGCTAGGGTTAGAGGAGAGATTATGAGGAGAGTGGCTATTATGATCTTGTATTGAATTATTGAACTGTTGAGATTGATTTTTGTTTCTCATGGACGCCATTATAATTGATCGATACTTTGTTTTCATTTCAAATATAACTTCTAGATAAATTTGTTTTCAATAACCCTAAGCATTGAAAAACTAAAAAAGGAAACTAAAAAATTAAAATTAAACAAATATTTCATACAGTATTTAATATTAGTTATAATCCAGTTCAAACCAACAATGTTTGCGTTGTAAAGCAGAGGGGTATCAATATTAAAGAAAGCCTATTTTTTATTCAAAGTATATCCAAAGCTCTAATTAGCCATAAGGGCCTCTAATACTGTTAATAGATGAAACTGCTTTCGTAGAATTGACGGCCCGCTTATACCTTTCTACCACTTTAAAACTAACATTCAAAATTTCAACGTTGTGCATGCACACAAGCATGTGTATGCACATATTTTAATAGTTTTGGAATTACAGATACTAGTGTACTTAATTTATTGGTGTATTTTTGTGTTTTATAATTTGATATAAAATGAGTAAATCTAATTTAGACCAAATAAATTGTGAATATCTAAGAACACCGTGCATATTCGTTTACTAGAATATACAAAAGTATCGAAATTAGTTTAGCGATATGGGACAATGAATTACCTCAATACGAAACTTTTTTAGCGCACCGGTCGTGTCCTCTGCAACTCAAGAGCCGCATCATGAGCAGGAGGCCCTTATGATGGAGGCGACTACAACAACGGCCGTTGCACCAACTGACGGAGTGCAGGGGAGCACTTTTACTTTTGACGAGCAGATGATGGAGGAACTCCTTGGTCATCAAAGTGACCCACTTACCGACCTGCCATTCGTCATGGACGGAGGCGCATTCATGGTCAGCTCTTCGGGCCCAACTGGCAGCATCCCCGTGGACGCCCAAACAATTCGTGAAGAAGAGATCATAGCGGATATTAATGCCGAGATGAAAGCAGCCGCACAGGCCAGTGGTATCGGAGGTGGTATGGCGGGTCCTGACCCAGCTCCTCTACGAATGATTTCTCCCGACGATACAATTATTGACACTAGCGTGCCTCCTTCGTCTTCCAACATCGAGGGTGTTACAATCCCTCCGACTCCGCATTCAGAAAGTATTCCAATTCCTGTGAGTTTGGAGGAAGAGGTCACCATAATTCCCCCGACTGGAGATCAACCACCAAAAGGCAAAGGCTCGAAGAGGCGCCTGAGCGATAGCTCCAGTGGGTCAACGCCGAAGAAGAAGAAAAAGAAATCGAGAGAATAGATGCGTCCCCTTGCTTACTTTTTTGGTAGATAGATAGGAATTTCTTTTTTTTTTCTTCCTGTAGACCGTGTATAGATGCAGGTTCGGCCCCTGCTAGTAGGATTTCTTGGAATAATTTTTGTACTTGTCCTTCTTTTTCAAAGAATAGTTGAAATAAAATTCCATTTTGTTTTCAACACAGTTTTGTGTTTATTTGCTTAAGTGTTTTAGCGCTCGAATTTCCATTCAATGTACTTGTGAAGCCTTAGTCTCTGAATTGGACCTGGGTTCGGTTGTTAAGTCCCGAAGTTATGACTTCGGGTCATAACTGAATGTTAAGTCGAGTCCTAATACTTCGAGTCGGCAGTCGCTTTCCGCCTTTGATACATCGAGCTTAACTTTGTTGAAATGAGATGAGTTCGAGTGGTCGGATCACACTCACTCATATATTGGTAATTGTATCCACACTCTGGGGATTGCACTTGTACGTCGGCGGTCGGTCACGCCCGTTTAATGTTTAGAGATATGTCCGCGCTCCAGGGACTTAAGTTATTTTACGGGCGGTCAGTCACACCCGTCTGATATATAGAATTTTGTCCGCACTTTGGGGACTTAGATTGATTCGTGGGTGGTCAGTCACACCCAATTTGCGTTTATACTCCGGTCCGCACTCCGGGGATTCGGGGTTGTCTCACGGGTGGTTGGTTCACACCCGGGTTGTGTTTATACTCCAGCCCGCGCTCTGGGGGTCTGGAGTTGTTTAACAGACGGTCGATCACATCTGTTTTGAGTTTTAGGATTTCGTTCGCACTCCGGGAACGATAGATGTATCGGGATCATGGACGGTCAGGTCACATCCACCCTGAGTTAACAAGTGAGGTTGTTAGATGGACGGATCCATCCTTCTCGGACTTTGGTTTAAACACGGACGAAGTCGTTAGGTGGACGGATCCATCCTCTTCAAGCCCGCATTTGTAAGTTTATACTCCAGCTCGCACTCTGGGAGCCAGAGTTAGTTAGAGGATTGTCGTGTATCAATCCTTTTTTGGCTTCAGTGTGATGGCTTGCCCCCGAGCTCGGGTTTCACTTAGCGAGTGACCGGTCATATCACAGTCACTCCCTATTTGAATAAGTCCCACCGTAGGATAGAACTTAGCTCTCCGTGCATTGTGATGGTCGCATGACGCATTTCAAAAATCACTGCTCTGACTCGAAGAGATTGCATTTTATTGTTGAAATAAGAAAGTATGGCAAAGTCAGTTGCTTTATTACAAATTCAAATTTCGAAATGCATAAACAAGTTGTAAATGAAAAGCAGACTGAATGAGTAAATAAAGCATGTTATGTGTAGTAGCGACGAAGACTCTCGCTGTTCCAGGCTCTTGGCAAAGTGAGACCATCAATGGTTGATAATTTAAATGTGCCATCTCCGAGTCTTCGTTCAATAACATACGGTTCCTCCCACGTTGGTTTCATATGCGAAAGGACCGGGCAAATTCTCTTGAGAACGAGATCGCCGAGTTCAAAAGTTCATGGTTGGACCTTAGCATTGTACAATCGGGCGACTCGACTTCGGTATGCGGCTGCCCTCAAATCAGCCTCTTCACGCTTCTCATCTAATAAGTCCAGAGATTCAGCAAGTAATATAGCATTTGTCTTCGGATCATAATAAGTGACGCGATGAGAAGGCACTTCCAACGCAACTGGAATAACGGCTTCTGAACCGTAGGAAAGTGAAAATGGAGTATGGCCGGTCGCGGACTTGTGGGCTGTTCGATAAGCCCATAGGGTCATAGGAAGTTCATCGATCCATTTGCCTTCGGCCTTTTCCAATCGTTTCTTCAGAATTGACTTTATAACTTTATTAACAGCTTCGACCTGTCCATTCGCTTGAGGGTGTGCAACTGCAGAGAGCTTCTGGATGTGGAATCGTTGACAGAAATTCTTGAATTCGACACTATCGAATTGGGCTCCGTTGTCAATGATGATGGTATGTGGGAGACCAAATCGACAGATAATGTTGCGTACAACAAAGTTGATCACTTTCTTCGTAGTGATAGTAGCATGGGGCTCGGCTACCGCCCATTTGGTAAAGTAATTAACTGCAATGATGGCGTACTTCGCGCCACCTTTAGCTAGAGATAGAGACCATAATGTCAATACCCCATACTGCGAACGGCCATGGACTGACCATCTGAGTTATTTCGGTAGGCGGGGCTCTTGGAATCCGAGCAAGTTTTCAAAAATTTGCGGAAAATTCCGCAATTATTCACCGAAAAAATTGCATAAATCTATGCAACTTTTGGATATAATTGCATAAATGTCCGCAATTATTTAGTGAATAATTGCATAACTATATGCAATTACTTAGTAACTTAATTATAGGAACCTAATTTACATACTTTTTTTACTGGGGTTTTTATGTATTTTGAAACTTATTAGGGACCTGAGCCTAATATTCACTACATTTTATCTGTTATTGATGATATATGCCTGTTGTTGATATGTTATATTATTATCATTACTGTTCTCACTCTGCAAGTTCTCTGTTAGTTTAGAATTCCCTATGGGTTGAAATGATACATACCCGAACGATCTTTTAGAATAGGAGAAAATCGTTATGGGTTGAAAT